>CM002535.2:23445500-24849000 GCA_000338895.3 Oryza meridionalis
TTGATATTCTCAAGATTATCGTCTTGTGAGTGATAATAATATTTCACACAAACATTGTAAAAAATTTTGCACGAAGAAACTTGAGTAGTTTTATAGAATTTAAATTTTCGAACGGCATGACATTTTGTTATTGAGTAACTCTCGACAAGACTTACTAGTCTTTTTATTTTTTGAAATCAGGCAACTATATTACCTGGCTTTGAAACAAAGCCTAGACAACATACAGAGTTCACAGCGTCTTAACAAAAAGAAAAGCAGAAAACAGAGCAAATAAGAGAACCGTTGAGAACAACCAGCCTTCCATGACAGGGTTCAGAACAGCACAAAAGAACTAAACACCCCTTTTTTCTACTAAACCTCACTGTTTTGAGAAACAAAAGAAAGACGAGAACTACTCATCTACTCCACAAACTATCCCAAGTCTATAGGCAGATTAATTACTAGTCATTATTATCATCTTGATTACTACTTTCGACTTCAACTCATGAATATACTTCATGTAATAAGAAATATATAACCTTGCTAGTATTCGAAATGCACAACGATTTTATGATACACTATATAAGAGTTTTTCTCTCAATTAGTATTGTTCACAGGCTCAATTAGTACTGTTCACAGGAGCACCAGACGAAACTTCTCTCTGAATTACTCCAAACTTCGCGGCGTACTCCAAACTTCTCTCAGAATTACTACTACCATTGTGCATCTAGCTAAAGCTGTCTATATAGTATCTTATATAGTATCTTAGACGTAAAGAAGCAATACCACCTCAAAGCACATCATAGCAGGCGAGACGGAATCAAAAATGTTTCAGCGACAAAAGTAGCGATGATGAGGATGATCAGGTAGTTAACGGAGGCAGAGGATGGCATCGTTGTCGTGCTGGAGCTTGAGCTCTGTCACGCCCAGAAATTCCCGAATAGAATTCCAAGCAGAATGTGCATTAAAATCCCCGTCCAGGACCAGCCGGGGTACACAATCGACAATGTTGACATTCAGATTCACGTCTTACAAACATCATAAAAGTCTTACATAAATGCAGCGGAAAAACGAAAGATAAAAGAAGCTAGGCCTTGACTTGAACTGCAGCGGAAACACCACTCCACAGGCATCCTCGACGGCACGGACGAAGCCTACTCCTCGGAGAAACCACCGTCGGACGCATACTCGCACTCTGGGGGGGAATAGAGCAAGACTGAGTACTACCCACTGTACTCAGCAAGTCATGCCGGAATAGAGGCATGATGCAGGGAATCATCAAAGAAGAGCTAAAGTGGCTCATTTGCATAAAGCGAGCATTTATAAACAGAAGTTGAAAAATTTAAACAGTTGTAATAATTAATCAATATTAACTATCCACTGCCCAACGCTAACCCACGTTGCGACAGGCCCAACCATCCACCTAGACTATCCAATTTCACTAGACTAAACTAGGGTGAAACTAATCACGGTGAATCTGGTTGACCGCCCATAACCGCGGGCACGGCTATTCGAATAGTTTTACTCTGATCAGAGGTGTACAACTGTACCCACAAGACACAGCCCCACAACACGTTTCCGTGCGCCGACATGCCACCACGACATATCGGAAAGAGGCCGTGACAGGACCCTTCGCATAACCCTCTCTAACCAAACACACCACACCTCAGGTTTCACCCCCACTCCTCGCAAGGCAGCGGGCAGTCCCCTCTCGTGCCTAGGTGAATCCGGAAGCCGCATAGGCCGTCGCAGGGCCCATCCAAACCCCATCACGCTCACCCTTGCCCGGATGCGTCGGCTAGAGGAAAGCTACACTACAAGCCCAGCCGTTGCCCACGCTGGCTTGTGGTAAGTACGATAAGTTCTTCCAGGGCATCCCGCGAACCGGTCCTTAACTGCCATGGTGCGACCAGCAAAACCATGCACCCACAGCCCACCACGTGATTTATTTTAGTTAACGAACACCAAAGCGGTGTCACTAATCCAACAAAACCATTAGAACCAACAGTCTAAACATTATTAGGATTTTCCTCATTGTGAACTAGTTGAACTAAGCATGGCTAAGCAATCCCTAGTCCAAACTCTAATCATGTTATAACCCCAAGCTGACAAAGAGACATGGTTCAACAATGGCATGGCTATGACAATAGGTAAACATCCCATAGTAACATTAGAAAACGATGCAGCATTTGAAGGAAAACAATAGAGTATTTGCAATATAGGATCAACATGTTCAAGTGACAAGCATGACTTGCCTTGCTCTGCTGCTGGAGGAACCTCGGCGACTATTTCGAAGTACACCGGAGCGTCGAAGGAACCGGAATCTAGCGACATACAAAGCAAACATTGCAAACAGGCTATAAGACTACTGAAACAGGGAACAAAACCATTTTTAATGGATTCTACACATTTTTCTTGATTTACTGAGACTTGAATGGGCTTAAACGGAGCTCGAATGAATTAGATATGAATTTTAGAAGATTCACTGTGTTTATTACTATAACAAAAATCCTTAAATCATTTATTGCGCAATATTTTCCAGGGCTGACGTCATCAAGGGGGGGTGCGGCGCCGGCAAGCGGGGCCCACCGGTCAGCGGCTCGGGAGAGAGAGGAGGGCGCCGGCACGCGGGGCCCGCTCGGCAGCGACTCAAGGGGGGGCGGTCCACCGTGGACTGGGACCACGCGGATGGTCCACCGCCGGTCCACGGGACCGACGGCCCGGATCGCCCTCGGGCCGATCGGATGGCGCGGAGGTGGCCAGGCTCGGCTCGACCCGGCACAAAGCCGGCCGAGCGGCCGAGGGGCGCGGCGGCGGCGCACCCGACCACGGCGGCGGCAAGCGACGGCGCGAGCGGCGGCGGCGGACGGCGCACAGGCCGACGGCGGCGACCGGCCGGCGGCGGCGCGAGCGGCGCTAGCGGCGGCTGGCGGCGGCTAAGCGGCGGCGCGGCGGCTAAGCGGCGGCGCGGCGGCTAAGCGGGGCGGGAGAAAGAGGGAGGAAGGGGAGGGGGAGGCCTCACCGACGGTGATCGGCGGCGGCGAGCGACGGAGCGAGGCAACAGCGACGGGACGAGCTTCGGGGCCACCTAGCGAACAAAGAGAGAGGGGTTAGAGAGGGAGAGGGATCCGGAGGAGAGCGAGGGCGCCGGCCGAAGGCGGCGGCCATGGCGATGCTCACCGACGCACGGTGCGGAGGGGGCACGGCGACGGAACCCGACGGAGGAGGAGCGGACGGGGCGGCCCGCACGACGGCGAACGCGACGGCGTTGACGGCGCGGTGCAGCGGCGAGCCTAGCGGCGGCTAGCGGCGGCCGGAGAAGTGGAAGCGGCGGCGGCAAGGGGTTGCACGGCGCGGGAGCGATGGGAGGATCGGGGGAGCTCGGTGGAATGGGGAAAAAGGGAGAGAGGGCGACGGCGACGCTTAAATAGAGCGAGAGGGGGCCGAACGTGGCCGAGAAAGGCGGCGAATCGCCGGCGATGTGGGGGAGCGGGGAGGAGAGAGAGGCGGGATTCGAAAATCGAATCCCGGCCATCTCGGGGCGCGGGCGAGCGGGAGAGAGGGGGAAAGTGGGCGCGGGAGATGCGGGCGCGACGCGACGCGGGCGGCGCGGCCCGGGAGACGCGGAGGAGGTGGGCGCGGCGGCGGCGGTTTCGGGAGGTGGCCGGCGCGGGCGGCGGGAGGTTGGGGGAGGACCCGACAGGTGGGCCCCACCTGTCGGCGACCCTGGGAGAGAGGAGGGGGGCGGCCGGCTCGCGCGGCTGGGCTGGGCTGGGCCTCGGCCTTCGGCCGGCCCAGCGGGGAAGAGGGGGGAAAAAAAGAAAATGGGCCGACGGCCCAAGGAGAGGAAAAAGGAGGAGGAAAAAGAAAAAGAAAAAGAAAGAAAAGGATTTTCCCTGGAATTAAATATTGCATGCTTAATTTTAATTGGTTAAAATTATTTCTAGGGCTCTGAAAATTCCACTAAAAGTCCTGTTAGTGAATTTCGACATGTAGAACTCAAGAAAAAATTCCACATGCCAGATTCGATTATTATTTGCATTGTTTTATTAAGGTTTTCTCCTGCTTTACACGGGTATTTTCTTGAGACCATTTAAAATTTCGATTTAGGCTTGGGAAAGAACTTCAGGGTGTGACAAAAGCTCCTCCTCCGGCGTCATGCCGACGACGACGATGCCGAGCAGCGCCTTGACCTCCTCCACGGTGCGCTCCTTCACGACGTCCGCCGTCTTCTGTGCACACAGTACACTCAGCCCGTCCATTTCCAGCGTCGACGCAGCCTACATCCATCATCAACATGTACACAGATGTATCAGTCAGTCATCTCACTATGCATACATGCAGCACAAGGCACTTAACAGAATGCCACAGACCAAGTAATCTCTCACTAGAAGCAAGAAGCTAAACATTGATCTTCAGATTTGTGAGACGAGAGATTCTGATGTCATATTGTCATATTGTTCAGCTCATCAGATGGATATGTAAGTGGCGTGCACCTGTGAAAGCATGCATGATTCCAAGCTAGAGAGTACTCTATTGGGACATCAGCCATGACCAAGATTATATGCAACATCTAAGGACAGAACATAATAGGCAGAAGGTTTTAACACATTAAATTCAACCATCCATCATGAAGCTGTTATATGTATATGCACTTTGTGCACAACATCATTCATACCTTTCTATGGAACAGGTTAGATAGGTGCCTATGCTGCAACATTTCCACAAACAGACTCACATTGTATACGACTACCAAAGCACAAAACATGAAAACCTACATTATCTATAGCAGCAAGCTGTAGTATAAACATAATCCTATACGGTTGTGTCGCACTAACCACAATTAGCTGTAGTACAAACATAATTCTATACAGTTGAGTCGCACTAACCACAGTTATTGCTACGATGGAGCCCCTAGGTGAAGCCACATCACCTCAATGTTCTAGATCTATGGATGCTGCTTCCACACCTCAGATTACTAACTACATATCCCAGCCCAAACCGATCATTTTCAATGCTGGATGAAGTCTCTACATATCTGATTAGTTAGGGACCCAAAAGGCCTCCCACAATTCCTCTTCCTCTGCCTCTAAACTCTACAAGCGCTCAGGATACATATACCTCCTCTGCTACCCATAGGGCAGAGCCGGTCGTAAGAGAGGCCAGCAACCAGAACCATTCCGTCGTGTCAACCTTCCTTGTGATCCAGCCTACCGCAGCCTACCCACCCGGGGCCCAGTCTCCATTTGCCTTACCATAGGGGTTCATTGTAAAAATACTGGAGCTAGCATACATGACCCAGAGCATACACATTCCCCTGCCATCGCCTTGACCACCCACCATAACAAAGAGATTGCTCATGTCCACTATTTTATACTCCTACTTATTATCATTAACATGTTATGCACGGCATCATTTCCACTGTTTTATTACTTCCTCTGTTTCAGGTTATAAGACTTTTTAGCATTGCCCTTGCCCACATTCATATAGATGTTAATGTCTAGATTCATTAACATCTATATGAATGTGGACAATGCTAGAAAGTCTTATAACCTAAAACGGAGGTAGTACTTATTATCATTAACATGTCATGCATCGCATTTTGCCATGACACTGGGAAATCAATCCCAGGCCAACAGTTTCTACCGGATCTACCACCTGAGCATCCCATCCAGTTTAGCATTAACACTCACCAACACAATTATATACATTTTTTTTAGAAGATGGCAAACCACGCAGTACTCGCCCTACAGCATTCTTCTTCATAGTATAATAAATCTACAATAGCACACAATCTTACATTCTGAATCCATCACCATTCCTCGGATCATGAGCAACCAAATATCATATATTACTTGATATTGTTCGTACCCTCGATCTGTGCTCTGTGCCTGTTAGTACTAAGATTTGCCACGGCAATGGTAGGTATCTTATTGTTAATCAACAGCAATTAGCACTGACAAATTACGATAACACGCTCGATTGCAACCAAAAGCACACGCCGATATATCTATCAATCTATCATGCTTAATTCCATGTAATCAAGTACACGCCTCCTCTAGAAGTTGGGTGGTTTTTACCAAACCCTGCCTGATTTGGACCTTCGGCCTAGAAATTCTTTTCTGAAATTATTTCGTGTGAAAATCCAACAAAGCATCCAGGTACTCATTTGGAATCCACTGTTCTAATCCAATACACAAACAGAATAACCAACTATCATATCATCGGTGCAGGCAATTAAACCAAAACAAAATGGAAGCAAATATAATCAACCAATCCATCGGACGAGGGATCGCATCAATCAATCAGGCGAGAGGCGATCGCGATGGAGAGGCTTTACCATGAAGAGGTCGTGGAGCTCGTCGGTGTCGGTGACCTCCCGCTCCATGAAGGCGCGGTCCCAGGCGGAGATGTCGGGCACGGCGCCGTGGCCGCCCCGCGCGTGCTGCGCGTGGACCCGCGCCGTACTCGTCGAGGAGGCCGAAGGTGCGGGCGGAGCGGATGAAGGGGGCGTCGATCGCGTACCCCAAGGGGAGTTGCCTCGGCTGGTCAGTGAGCGCGAAGCGGTCCTCGCCGTTCCGGAACCGCAGCACCAGCAGCAGCGGCACCGGCGCCGGCGCCGCCTCCGCCTCCATCGCCATCGCCATCGCCCAGCCTCCGCCGCGCCCGCCGTTGTGTGGGTGTGTGACTGCGATGGTGGTGGTGGTGGAGTGAAGAGACCGAGGCGGGCAGAAGAAGGGAAAGATCTAGGACGAGAAGGAACAGAGTAGGTAGGCCCAAGAGGGCCGGCTTGCACACGCACGCTGTGGGCTGATGGGCCACGAAACAACAGAAAAGGAAAAGGAGAAGGAAAAAAGTCCAGTTTGAGTCCCAACAACTAATGGTTGAATCAACCGCTAAACCGGGTACAAACTCCTCCAAATCTTAAAACCATACAACACAACTTCCTCAGTTTCTTTAAGAGCGGTTTTCGCTGATGTAACGTCTACGCGGTAGCCTACTCATAAAAAGAATTTTAAAAAGTGGGCCCCACATGTCATCCATCACTCTCTCCTTTCCTCTCTACCCATACTTTGTCTCCCATGTCGTCTTCTCGTGCGCAACAGGGTGGTTATGGCAGTAGCAGACGACTGTGGTGAAGAAGCTTGGGGAGCGTGTGCGGTGGTGGTGTCATCCCCCTAAGCCTTATCCACGTACCGGCCATCTTCATCCTGAACTTCATCCTCGACGCCTTCTCCATCGTCATCCTCCGTGCACAGAAGAAGACCAAGTGAAAATGGCGTTTCTTCCCCAAGAAGGAGAGGCCCTTTTGCCACCTCCACCCAATCCTTGTCAGCTCACAACTAGCGCTTCATGGCTAGAACTGACCGGTGCAGTCCCACCGGCGGGCATGGTGAAGGGGAGGGGAAGGGGTCAATACCGCGAGGAGGCCATGGTCAGGGTGGTCGAGGGCGATGGCAGCTGTGTGGCGAAGTCAGAGTCAGGCTCGGTGGTGGCCTCACACAAATCCAACAGCTTCTCATCGGCTGCGATAACGACGGAACAGTGGGTGCGCCCGGTGGCAAAGGGTCATGATGTCACTGGGTCTACCTCCCTTGTCGAGCTCGAGCCTTCGGAGCTGGCATGCAGATGTGACGGCGATGGACCTCCGAAGCTCCTTGGAATCTATATGGCAACAAGGCGCGGGGGTAGCGAGGACAACGTCAATCTCCAACCACCGCTGAGCTCCTCATCGCACCACTACAAAAAATCTAGCCCGCATGCTACCCTCCGCACTCGCCGAGTTGTTCGCCACCGCTGTATTCTCGCTCATAGGTCGCCGCTGCCACCACCATTTTTCGACAACTGTGCTACATGTCTGCCTCATGTTTGGCTCGCTAGTCATGAGGAGAAAGAGGGTCGGTAGAAAGGAAGGGTACCTCACTGACATGTGGGTCCCAATGCATTTTAACCTTTTGTTTTCGCATTCATTGCATCGTTTGTTGGTTTGACTAGGGTCAATGTGCCACATTAGCGACCACGGTCAATACTGTCAAGAGAGTCACTTCATACCGGTTTTAACATTTGGAGGAGATGTTATACCTGATTTTACGATTAAGTGATACAAATTAGATTCTACTTATATTAAGGGAGTTAAATTGTACGTGTTTCAATTCGAGGTTCCTAAAGTATCAAATCAGTATATCTGTGTTCATATGTGTGGCACATATATTTGTGTCAGTTCTAGAAGAGGATCATTCCACCTCCGAGTGCGAGGGTGGGTGACTGTGGACCATGCGGTTGGGTGAGCGTGGAAGTTGTGGAACGACAATAAGCCCAACATGGCCCACTCGCACTTAGTGAGCCCACGGCTGCCCGTAGTAGGTGGGCTGATGGGCCACGAAACAACCCCACGATGACTACCCGACCTGGTTCTTCCCCTGATTATAATTGATCGATTCTTTTTCGATGCTATTAAACCCCCCCCCCCCCCACCCCCCGTACACTCACCCTACATAAACACCCCCCCCAAAAAAAAACACGTACATATACATCCTAACTTTTTAAACACCATTAAAAGACTAAACCAGCATATATTAAAATTGATAAAGTTATCACAAACATTTTATTGTCGACAGGTACATCACCTACTACTGAAAAAATAATTAGCCATATATATAAATATCCGTGTTAAGTCTAAGGTTTGGATCCAGATAGATTGGTTCCATCACGTGAGATTTCTATAGCATCCATCTATATCTGTATAAGAAGCACTAGTTAGATTTTAACTCTTGTTGTCTAGAATTATATTTCTTTTCGAAACACGGTATAGACGCGAGCGCTCGTATACACACATGAACACTAACATCTAAGAATACATAGATGTAGGACACATTCGAGAGACTGAACCAACGTATCTTAATATTAACGCAAAGACGTCTCATTACTGATTGGTACATCGCTTATTACCGAAAAGATGATTAGATGTAAATACAACCACCCATTCAGGTATGATCAACATATTCCCTTATAAAGAACCTGCCACTCGGTTAGTACAAAAATAAATTCTGATAACCTCTCCCAAATCAACCCCACTCGGTTATTTTTACCGAATTTCATTCGAGATTCATCGCGGGTTTCGGGAACTTCGTTTGACGAAATTCGTGAAATCCATCTCACTAGGCTACCCAAAACGAAATGTGAACAGTGCTCTTGTACGTACGTGCTGATTCGTAGTAGGCGTGAACTCTGAAGCGTGACCCGTGTGTGTGACTCATCTCGATACGTGCCGTACGGCGAGGGAGGCGCGCGGAGCCGTCACGCAAGGTGGCGCGTCGCACACTGCGCATGATGCAATCGCAACCGACCGATCAAACCCGATGACGTATATAAGCCAACCTCATCGGGAACACGACAATGGCGTGGCTGTGCCCCCCTTGATTTGTAATTTAAGGATGTGTGTTCTTTTATTCAGGTATATGATTTGTGATAATTGTCTGTAGATTAAAAATAAAGAAATTTGGAGGGACGGACCTCACGATTAAAACCGTACGCTCATTGCACTGCACTATATCAAATGTATCTCAATTGAGGAGAAAAAAAATATATCTCAATTATGTCTCGACCCATCTCTAATTATCTGAAGAGATAAATGAATTAATTAAGTTACAAAGTGGACTTAAATTAATGTTTTAACAAATTCATCTATAAGATTAAAGTTTTTTTAAAAAAAGAAAGAATCATGTACTGTTTGAGAGTTTAGAAAGTGTGCTGGTGAATTATTAATCCATTAAGAGGAAAATAACATGTTCTTAAGTTGATGGCCTTCCAAGATCAACGCTTAATTGCTCATCGATCGTCATGTACACATCATCACATGGACACACATTGAGAGTGACGGCACATGCACGGAGAGAAATCTTGTGTTACATACATGTCGCAATGATTGGGTCCGTGCCGATGCAATTAAGCTAATTAATTCTAACCAAAATCTGAACCATCGATATGGCAGCATGTCGTACCAGATCAATCGGCTTAGTTTAGTTAGTTACACCCAAGTACGTAAGCCCACAGTACTGATAGACTTTGTCTCATCTAGCAGCTGTTTGATAATCTGACGGCTTGGGATTATATTAATTCAAAAATAGAAATTTGATTGGTTTTTCTATGTCGTCTAAAGTAACTATAGTTCATTGAATCATTGAGTCGTAGGACAACCATGTCATTATCGAAAGGCAAACGTTCCAATCGACATACAGTTGAAAAGGAAGGCAATTACCATATTTATCATTCACTACGGTAAAAAAAAAATTTGATGTTCGGCAATCATATTTGGTCAAGCTTTTAAAACATTAATCACACTTATGTCTTATTTGAGAAGCTTAAAATTCTGATAAGTAGTTAATGGTAATGTAGAAAAACTGAATTTTCTATCTTCTAGTTTTTAATTTATTTTCTAAATTTTATAACTACATATTTACACAATCTAAATGACAATCTAGCTGTAGATTACATTCTGCTAGCTACAGTTATCAGAACTCTTCAAGGAGGGTCTAGTTAAGAAAACAGAACTCTAATCAGGAGTCTATCTAGATATAGTAGCTAGAGCTTAATTTTGACCAGTAGCATTTGGTTTGAAAGGTTTATTGATCACTTACGCAACGCGTGATCGATTCTGATTGATAAAGGGTGCCATCACGGACAGAGATATGCCGAATGTTTTTCAGCCACATCAAACAACCAAGCTATATATATCCCAGCTATCCCTGGGATGATATAATAAAAAAGAAAACAGAGTGAATGGGACATCAATCATTGCTAAACGCCATTTAGTTCGTTTCTTTGCGTTATGCACTACACTATTCTGGTATGGGTAAGTACCAAAAGCTGACCGTATTGATACTCTGGTAAAAAACACTATCCGTTCTTTTTTATTTGGCATCTACCAATATCACATTGTATCCAACATGTTTGATCATTTCTCTTTTAATCGTATCTTTGCAAAAATCATTAAAAGATATAATTGTATGAAAGTGTTTTATTATCCATGCTATTTTGACATATTAAATTTTATCCTTTTTTATATTAGTGAGTTAATAATTCTGAGATTTTAATTAACAACAAGTTTTCTAAAACAATTTAATTTGTGAACTATAGAATAATTTGACAACCAAGCTATTTCAAGGTGTTTGAGCAGCTATGGTGAGATCGATACCCAAAAAAAAGGTTTAAAAAAATACCACAAGTTGTTTCTTGGTAGTCAACAAGGTCGTTCAACTTCTAGGCTTAGGCAAACCGAAGGTAAAAGAAAAGGGGAAACTCAGTGAAAGTATATATAGGGCTGTGTTCGGGAGGAGGGGTTGGGAACCAACACCTATTATTGTATAATTAATTAGGTATTTGTTATTTTTTTAAAAAAAGGATTAATATGATTTTTTAAGCAATTTTCGTATAGAATTTTTTTTTAAAAAAAATGCACCGTTTAACAGTTTGAAAAGCGTGCGCGCGGAAAACGAGAGAGGGAGGTTGGAAAAGGGAGGTAAAGAAAGCAAGAGCGTCAAAAGCTAGTAGGTGCATAGGTCCGTATCTTTTCTATATGAAATAATATGCCAAATAATATCCGTTAATCTCTAATGACGCAAATATAACCACTTGTATGTAGTTAATTGATTGATTGCTTTACCAAATATGTTTAATGAGACTTACGACCTTGTTGATATGATGGCATCAATCGGAAATCGCTGCAGGGAGATTCTCGACTCTTCTTTTGTTTTGTTATTACTACGCTTTCTACCTCTTCTCCTACGTATGTCCATGAACTAAATCTTGTGTGACTTTAGCTAATTGACATGCTTAGTTTGTTCTTATTTTATCTCTATTTCAACACGGTTGCGTGATGTTCATGTCACGGCCAAAAAAAAAACGATAGTGAAATACTAGGGGATGAATAGTGATTGGACGAGAGAGACGACGAGAGATGACAGCTCAGATACAAAAATGAAGGATCATTTATTTTGTGTGGTCCTGTTTGAAATGCGAGAAAACTTTTCATTCAAGTATGGAGTAATTTGAACATTGATTCATGAATTTCGTGGGAAAATCCTGTGGAAATATTCTTCTATTCCAACAGTGCTAAAACAATTGTATTGTTGCAAGCATATCCTTTTTCATAAGAATACTTCGTCTTTATAGATTTCGCAAGTGTTATGATTTATGAAGTTCAGCCAAGAAGTTCTTAATTAATATGAACCCAATTTAACTACATCAAAAGTATTTTAAAAAACGCACATGGAAACATGTATTCTGTTTGTTTATATTATAATTCACCTTAACCTTTTCTATTCAAACAATTTTCAGTTTTATTAAGTTTATAGAAAAATATAGTAATATTACAACACAAAAAAAATATTATCAAAATATATTAAATGTTAGTTTTAATGAGACTTTTTGATGGTGTAAGTGTTACTAAACTTTTTTATAAACTTAATCAAATCTAAAGAAATTTAACGAGAAAAAAGTCTAGAAGGTTGAAGTGAAGAACTACTAATACCGACATGGGTATGAACATAAATCACCAGCAGTCAAAACAGCAACAAAAACAATCTAGCTAAAGCCAAAAAAGAAAAAAAAAAGGGTAAAGTAAAACGAGAGCACAGAATCAAAACAACGGATGGTCATTTTCAAGATACTCCATGACCAATTTGACCATGTTTTTGCCTGACTAATAATCAAGCTTTAGCCACCATCAGTCCATCACCCACCACCGCTCAGCTCATTCAACAAGCAACAAAGCATTAGGCTCACTCGCTCGCTTGCCGAGTTAGCTAAGCTACCTCAAGTCTTGTCGACGATTATAGGCTAGTAGTAGCTAGACGCGCCGCCGGCCCGCGGCTAGAGACGATGCACCTTGCCGGCGGTTTCATCTTCCTCCTCCTCCTGATTCTTCCCGATGGAGCTCTCTCCGCCAGCCCTGCTGCCGTCGCCGGCGAGCGGTGGTGCAGGCGGCGGTGCGGCGGGTTGGATGTCCCCTACCCTTTCGGCTTCTCCGGCAGCTGCCCCATCCTGCTGGCCTGCAACGAGAGCACCTCAACGGCCGCGCTGCTCCGCCCGGTCAACGCTACCATCGATCAGTACTCGTACGCCGTCACCTCGTTCAACTCGACCAACTCCACCTTCGTCGTCTCCCTCCCGCCGGCGTGCAACCGCACCGTCTCCGACGCGAGGCGGTGGCTCTCCGGCGCCAACTACGGCGTCTCGTCGCGCACCGGCATGTTCCTCCGCGGGGGCTGCCACGGCGGGACGAACGCCACCGCCTGCAGCATCCCCGCCGACGTCATGTCCAGGCTGCTCCGCATGGCGCAGTGCGGTGGCGGGAACGAGACCGCCTCCTCCCTGACGTGCATCGCGTCGATCCCGCCGGAGCCCGCGGAGGCGGAACGGGGGCTCGGCCTGTTCGCCGACTGGACCAAGGTCGAGGATCCCAGGTGCGACAACATACTCACGTCCGCGTACGGGGAGACGCGGGAGGTGGTGTTCTCGCTGGAGTTCGCCGTGGCGGAGATGGGGTGGTGGGTCAACGGGAACTGCAGCAGCAACCACGGCGCCGGCGCCGTCGGCGATGCGGGTGCGGGGCGTTGCGAGCCGAACGCGACGTGCTCCGACGTGAAGACACCAAGCGGCGCGTGGGGCCACCGGTGCTCGTGCAGGTACGGGATGGACGGCGACGGATTCGCCGCCGGCGAGGGATGCTTCTTCCCCGGTGAGTCCTCCATCTCTAAAGCTTTCGAGCGTTGTAGGTGAGTGGGCCCCACTCCTCGGCGTTCCACGTCAGCACCACTCGCTAAAGTCGTCGCTGCGGTCAATCACGCGCCACCTAATCTAATCATAGTTCACTGTTTCTCTCCTACTCGTTCGTCCTATAATATAAGAGTTTTTAACTTTTTAATTACACTATTTGATCATTCGTTTTATTAAAAAAAATTGTGTAAATATAAAAAATAAAAAATTATGCTTAATGTACTTTGGATAATAAAATAAACCACAAATAAAATAAATAATAATTTTAAAATTTTCTGAATAAGTCGAATAGTTAAACAGTGTAAGTAAAAAGTAAAAGCTTACAGCGGAGTGCATTTTATAAAACGTTATAGTTGATCGATTTGGAAGGAAATTAGTTCAAAGAGCCTTACAATCTATGCGAGAGAAATACGATAGAAATAATGGTGAGAAAAAAATACCTGCAAGTTTGTACTACTTCCGTCCCAAAATAAATATAGTCGTGGGAATCCGTGTCCAACGTTTGACCATCCGTCTTATTTAAAAAAATTATGAGAAAATTAAAATAAGTTAGTCACACATAAAGTATTATTCACGTTTTCTCTTCTAATAACAATAAAAATGTTAATTGTAAAAAAATTTCAAATAAAACGAACGAACGGTCAAACGTGAGATATAAACAAAACCTGCATTTATTTTGGGACGGAGGGAGTAGTGCTGTAGGTGTGAGATTTTCAAAAATGGCGATTTGATTAATTTGAACAGCAGGAATTGTTTGAAAAAAAATCAGACTGTCAGCTAGTCATACTTCGACACGATGCATCTGATTATGCTGATGCCTACAGTGATAAATAGCCACATCAAACTCTTTGACCGGCCATTATTTCTTTTTGAGAGAACATGGCTTCTCACATTTGAATTCAACCTGCTACATGCATGATAGGTCGATTACTCGTTGTTTAATATGTCGACAGTACAACATCTACACGTTTGATCATTTTGCTTTTAATCATGTGTTCAGAAAAGTATGAAAAAAATATTAATGTCTATTTTTGACAAACATCTAGCTACTAATGCTATTTTCATATATTGAACTATAATTTATTCTTTGGGTTTCGAAATTTAACTACATGTTTTGTACGTGTCTATTTATGAACGGGAAAGTAACTTGCCAAAAAAATGAGTTAACATCAAGGATCGACCTAGCTTAAAATTAAGACTCGAGCCTGCCTCCATCAATCTGTGAAGAAGAGCTAGGCCTAGAATGGAAAGAAGTGTTGTGGCCCATGGGCTTTTGATCCAATGCCCTAGGCACCCCGTGACCTTGTCTCTGTCTAAAGATGTCTAAAGATCAGTTCAAACCTCAAGGTTGAGAACTTATTCTCTTCACACCGAACAGGAGGTGGCTATTTATTAGCATATAATTAATTAAATATTAGCTTAAAAAACTTAAGAATATATTTAGAACAGCTTTCATGTACTATTTAAAAAAGGGGCATTTGCAAATTTGCGACCGGTTTTTTCAATTTTGCTAGGGTGCCACTCAAATGACAGTTCTAATGGCATTTTTGCAATTTTCTAGGGGTATTCTTGCAATAACGATTCAAAGTAGTGGTAAATTTGTAATTGCCCCATCATTTGTCTCATACTCCATCTGTTCCAAAATAAGTGTAGTTTTGCACTATTCATGTTCATCATTTGACCTATCGTTTTATTTAATTTTTTTATGATTAGTATTTTTATTGTTATTAGATGATAAAACATTAATAATAATTTATGTGTGACTAATTTATTTTAATTTTTTTGAGTAAATTTCACAAAACTACAGGTATTTTGGTCAAATTATCACAAAACTACAGATTTAAGGTGATGTATCACAGAACTATAGATTTAACAATAAATTTATCACAAAACTACAGGTTTAAGACTAAATATCACAAAACTACAGATTTAATAATAAAATTATCACAAAACTACAGATTTTGAGGCTTAAATCCTTAGCACTAATGTTATGTTCGACTTATAATTGATCAAGTAATGTGATTAAATTGTCATTAAACCTGTAGTTTTGAGATAACTTTGTTACTAAATCTGTAGTTTTGTGATATTACATCTTAAATCTGTAGTTTTATGATAAATTTAGCGTTAAATCTGTAGTCTTGTGATATATCATGTTAAATCTGTAGTTTTAAGATAAATTGATCAAAGTACCTGTAGTTTTGTGAAATTTGCTCTAATTTTTTCATAAACTTTTTTAAAAAACGAACTATCAACCGTTGGACATGAATATTCACGGCTGCACTTATTTTAGGACGGAGGTAGTATCGTTTAGCAGTTTGAGAAACGTGTGTATGGAAAACGAGAGAATAGTTGTTATAATAAAATAGGGAAGACAAAAGAAAAAAAATTCCTTGTGCGCCTCCAAGAGTTTTTTATTTATCCATTTCGTACTCTTACTTGTATTATATCCTTACATGTTCTTAAATTTTTATCTTGATCTTTCTTTTTTTAATAGATGACACCATTAGCTTTTTGTCTCATGTTTGACCATTCGTTTTATTCAAAAAACTACGTAATTATAATTTATTTTGTTGTAAATTGTTTTATCACTCAAAATATTTTAAACATGATTATAACTTATATATTTTCATAAAATTTTTGAATAAGACAAATGGTTAAACATGTGTTTAAAAGTAAACAGAGATATCTATTAAAAAATAGAGGAGTAATATTTTATATTCACTCTCATGATCCCAAGTTAACAATTATACTTTTTCAAGATAAAGAGGTATTCCCTCCGTTAACTATAAATGTGGGTTTAGGATTGAACATTTATTTTTCTTGGATAGAAGGTGTAGAAGCTGGGCCCATAGAATTGCCTTACATATTGCCGATCCCTTATGTAGTAAAAGAAAAGTAAAATGAGAGAAAAATGATACTCCCTCCGTTTTAGGTTATAAGATGTTTTGGTCGAAGTCTCTGTTTCAAATTTAACTAGGTTTATAGATAAATATAGTAATATTTATAATACTAAATTAGTTTCATCAAATTAATAATTAAATATATTTTTATAATAAATTTGTCTTGGATTGAGAATATTACTATTTTTTTTACAAGCTTAAAGCAGTATGACCCGTAACGGAGGGAGTAACAAGGATATGGTCGTTCTTAAAATTACTCTCTATAGATTGACCATGTTTTGCCTGACTAATCAAAGTTTAGCCACCGAACCCCAGGTCCATTTCAAACATTTCAACATATATATATGCTCCAGCCAATTCCTTCCCGGTGGCTGAAATATTAGTTTCGCCCGCCTGCCGAGCTAGCCAAACTCAAAGCCTACACGTTGAAACGCCGACGAGATGCACCTCGCCGGCGGCCGCCTCCTTCTCCTCCTCCTCTGCGTCGGTGTGCAACTCCTCTTGATTCTCCCCGATGGAGCTCTCTCCGCTAGCCCTGCCGCCGCCGGCGGCGATGAGCGGTGCAGGAGGCAGTGCGGCGGGTTGGCTGTCCCCTACCCTTTCGGCTTCTCCGGCGACTGCCCCATCCTGTTGGCCTGCGACGAGGGCAACTCCACGGCGGCGCTGCTCCGCCCGACCAACGGCACGTCGTCGTCGTCGTACACCGTCGCCGCCTCCTCGTTCAACTCGACCGCCTCCACCTTACTCGTCTCCCTCCCGCCGTCGTGCAACCGCACCGTCTCCGACGCGAGGCGGTGGCTCTCCGGCGCCAACTACGGCGTCTCGTCGCGCACCGGCCTGTTCCTCCGCGGCTGCCAGAACGCGACGAGCACCAACTGCAACGTCCCCGCCGAAGTCATCCTCCGCACGGAGAAGTGCGGCGGCAACGCGTCCACGGTGACGTGCATCGCGGCGTTCTCGGCGGAGCCGGACATAGCGAAGGGTGTGGGCCTGTTCGCGCGGTGGGACATGGTCGACGAGCCTAGATGCGACAACCTGCTGACATCAGTGTACGGCGAGACGAAGGAGCAGCTGTTCTCGCTCGAGTTCGCCGTGGCTGAGCTGGGGTGGTGGGTCAACGGGAGCTGCAGCGGCGCCGCCGCCGGCGACCTCGCCGGGCGGTGCGCGGCGAACGCGACGTGCCACGACGTGCAGACCCCGAGCGGGGCGTGGGGCCACCGGTGCGAGTGCCACGCGGGGCTCATCGGCGACGGGTTCGCCGCCGGCGAGGGATGCCGCTTTCCCGGTGAGTCCTCTCCTCTCTATTGCTATCGGCCGTCGTAGGTGGGTGGGGCCCACTCCCCGGCGCTCCACGTCAGCTCCATTCATGAGAGTCATCGGTGCGGTCAATCACGCGCGAGACAATCTAGGGGCTCTCTTTTCCTTTGATCTGTTTGGAATTTCATTGGAAAAGTGAATTGCATTTTTCAGATTTGCTAGAAAACTTTCGTATGGTTTTTTTCTCAAAAAAGTTTTAGATTTATGACCATCGGATCTTCTCGAGATTTATACATGAAGAAAAAAAATTGTTAGAAATAAGTTTTCACACATGTCACGCGTAATTAAGATATCAGTGCTAACTAACCAAATCATATGGTTGAATGTAATTTTATATAAGTTATGTTATAGTTGTAATATAGTTACAATGCACTTATAATGTACTTATATTTAATTATATTAAAAGTTACATATGAAAGTTTTTTACTCAAAAAAACTTGTGGCAGTATTTTAAGATGCTCCCGCATTTTATAATTATAAGCCGATCGATTTGGTAGGGGAAGAAATGAGTTTAAGACCAACTAAAGCCTTTTATTAGGAACAGAGGAATTTTCCTGCAATTTTTAAGTAATGAGTTAATAGTTCAGTAAAATTGTTGTGTGTCGAAATAGCCTTATGAGAGAAATAGCTGCCGATTTTGTATAGCTGTAAGCGTGCGATTTTCAAAGATGGCGACTTTGGTTTGAACAGCAAGAATTGTCTGCATAAATCAGCATATTAGTTTGTCACATTTTGACATGATGCATCTGATAATACCGATCGATGCCTACGGCAATAAATAGCCTCATCAAACTCTTTGACCGGAATTTAGTTATTTTTAGAAGAAAAACACCAAATTTTCAAGCATCAGTACTTAAATTGAATTCCACCTGCTTTTGGTCCAGTGGGCTGTATTTGGAAAATATATCTGTTGAATTTTTCTCATCTTAATGCATAGACAATTCTGATGGGAGCTATCCTCACGTGGAGAGACAATTTTGTCATAAATCAAGTCAATTTTGTTCTTGAACAGAAAACCAACCAACTGCTACCAAAAACCTGATCCAATTTATGATGTTCGGCATGGCCAATTCTGCCCATATTTTGCAAACTGATATAAATATGAAGGTCTGACCAATTTATATTTTTTTCTTTCTCTCTATTTTTGCAGCTAAGAAGAGCTCTACAAAGAAAATCCTTATCATAGTTGGAGGTAAAAAACATATATACTCCTTGCCTTATACTTAAGTTTTACTGTTCTTTTCAATATTAGTTGGAGTTTATAACGTTAATCTGTCACAATACAGTATCGTGTACGACGCTGTGTAGAGTCAAATACTTGCGGTCAAGTCAAGTTTGTCGTAAATTTTTATTTCTACAACTTACGTGGAATGGCTGCCATGCATGCTGACTCCTGACCTGAAAGCTCGAGGAAAAAAAATCAAGAATATTCATTGAGAGAAAAAAATTACGCCCCCTTTTGCATCCAACAATTGTACGGATTTGTTTTTGCCGCATGAGAAGATTGACTAGTACAAGGAATTTACATTTGGGGTTAAGCGCATAATTATCATGAGAATTTCATAAGAACTTCATAAGAGGTACCTTGGGGAAAAAGTCAAATTTAGCTCGCAGTAATCCAAATTAATTAGCTTAATTACAGTGGACTAAGGGGGACTGAAGTGTAATTAGTAGTGTAGTACTGATTAATTTTTGACCAAATAATTAACTATGCTACTCCCTCCATTTTAGGTCATTCTATTTTAGGTCATTCTATTTCAAGTTTGATCAAGTTTGTAGAAAAAATAATAATATTTTCGATATAAGATAAATTTATTATAAAAATATATTTAATTATTAATTTAATAAAACTAATTTATAATACAAACATTACTATATGTTTGTTTATAAATTTAGTCAAACTTAAACTTTAACTAAAATCAAAACATCAATCTGAAACGGATAGATTAGCGTAACTACAGTGGATTGGAAGTGTAATTAGGAGAGTAGTACAATTTAATCTTTGACCAAGCAATTAACATGATTGCTTGGGTTAGTTAATTAATTAATAATTTCAGGTGTCTTGGCGGGAACGGTGGCGGCCGGAGTGCTCGTCCTCTGCTGCGCGCGTTGCCGGCGATCCGGCGGCGGCGGCCGCCGGTCCGGCTTCGACAGGCTGGCGGCGAAGCGGCTGCTGTCGGAGGCGGCGTCGTCGAGCGGCGTGCCGGTGTACTCGTACCACGAGGTGGCGCGCGCCACCAACTCCTTCTCCCACACGCACCGCCTCGGCACGGGCGCCTACGGCACGGTCTACGTCGGCAAGCTGCCGGCGAGCTCGCCGTCGCTGGTGGCGATCAAGCGGATGCGGCGGCGGCACGACGACGGCGACGGCGACGCCGCCGTGGCGGTGCTCCTCAACGAGGTGAAGCTCATCTCGTCGCTGAGCCACCCGGGCCTCGTCCGCCTCCTCGGCTGCTGCCTCGACCGCGGCGAGCAGATCCTCGTCTACGAGTTCGTCCCCAACGGCACGCTCGCCCACCACCTCGCCGGCGGGGGGCTCCCGTGGCGGGCTCGGCTGGGCGTCGCGGCGGAGACGGCGGCGGCGATCGCCTACCTGCACGCCAAGCGGCCGCCCATCCTCCACCGCGACGTCAAGTCCAGCAACATCCTCCTCGACGGCGACCTCCGCCCCAGGCTCGCCGACTTCGGCCTCTCCCGCGCCGTCGGCCGCCTCGACCAGGCGTCGCTGTCGCACGTCTCGACGGCGCCGCAGGGCACGCCGGGGTACCTCGACCCGGAGTACCACCAGAACTTCCACCTCTCCGACAAGAGCGACGTCTACAGCTTCGGCGTCGTCCTCCTCGAGCTCATCACCGCCATGAAGGTCGTCGACTTCGCCCGCCCCGCGGCGGAGGTCAACCTCGCGTCGCTCGCGCTCGACCGCATCGGGAAGGGGCGCGTCGACGACATCGTCGACCCGGCGCTCGTCGACCGCGGCGACGAGTGGGTGATGCGTTCCGTCCGCCATGTCAGCGAGCTCGCGTTCCGGTGCCTGGCGTTCCAGAAGGACGTCAGGCCGGCCATGAGCGAGGTCGCCGCCGAGCTCGCCCGGATCAGGGACGCCGCGCCGGCGTCCGTGCCGGGAGCCCGGACCGGAGTCGGCAGCCGCCCACCTATGGTGATCGACGTCGGCGTCGGCTTCGACGGCGTCGACGCCGCGGTGAAGAAGGCCGGGTCGCCGGTGTCGGTGCAGGACGTGTGGATCAGCGACCAGAGCTCGCCGTCGACCAACGGCTCCATGCCGCGGTTTGCTTAGCTCTCAATTTGACTTGTAATTCAAAGAGGAATCTGAATTTGATGTGAATTTAACATTTTTTTTGATGTGTCGAAATGTGTGCTACTTAGCCTAGTTCAAGACATGGCAAAGTATTTCATATGCCGAATTGAAAAACATTTGCTGTATAGCTACAGTTGGACTAGCACAGAAACAAAAATTTCATGTTGATAGTTTTTACAGCTTTGGTCTCTTCGTTGTTGAAACATATATACAACCACAAGAAAATGTGGTTTGATCTTGCTTGGCAACAAGAACACAACATCCCAGACTTGTTTACACATGAAGCACATTGGCAACATACCAAGCATCAGCATAGGAAATATCTAAAGGTTCACTAACTGCAAGATTTTACACATTATCCATGCATTGTATCCATCACCAAAGAGTCAAAGACTACATTGAACAGCATATATAGGGTATTTGTACATTGTTCCTTCAGAAGAACAGCATATGATGCTATAAAATGCTGACATCCATGAAGACCAGAGGAACCTATCCAAAAGAACATCCCAACATTTGCCACTGCCCACCACGCACCAAAGGAGCGCCTGAAGAAGATCACAGGATGTGCTTCAAGGTGGAATGCAGCAAATGTGGCAAGTTCACCTGGAATGGATGTGGTAAACATGTCGCATCCGTTTACGATGGTATCGAGAAGGGGAAGCATTGCACTTGCAAGCCATGGCCGGGTGTTGACACAAAGGCAGATGGATCCACTTCGACCACCAAAGAAGGTTAATTGGCTTGGCTGAACTTCTCACCTCACCTACATATTACCATCATCTTCATAACTGATAGCGTTATCTGATTGGCAGGTGAAGCAAAAGCTTGAGCTTGCGGACATGGATGACTAGTTCTGCAGTTTTGGTGATATTAGAGTGAAGGAGACTTCACTTTGATCTAATTATGTTTGCCTCTCTATCCACCTGTACTGGTTTCTGACTTCAATGCAAGCTGAATTTCAAGAATCCAATAAAATATTCTACAGTTAACTAATTGCTTTCCTGAAGATCCCAGTTAGGGTTGTGATATAAAGAGATCTGGAAAACTTCAGCAAACTCTTTAAGCAGGGTTCTGTAGGCTTTATCGATCAGTGCTGTTTTGTCTATCTCTTTTCCATCAGATGCCATTTGCAATATCTCTTTGATGCTCCCAACGCCACGATCTTTTACGCCGCAGGGAACAATGAGTTGAAATGGTGTTAAGTCAGTGGTTACGTTGAGTGCTAGACCATGATATGCTATCCATCGTGAGACATGAATTCCTATTGCTGCAACTTTCTTATCTCCTAAAAAGTAAATAGAGGGGATATATTAGTAACACGTCATTATATCTCACCGAAAATTCGAAATAATATCACAATTTCCAAAAGGATAGTGCCATACCAACCCAGACACCGGTTAGACCTTCTACCCTAGATGCCTTGATGGAAAATGCGGACTGAAGGGCACGAATGATCACCTCTTCAAGTGATCTAAAGTACCAATGAAGGTCCATTTGATGATATCGCAAGTTGATAATCGGGTACATTACAAGCTAAGGAGGCAATAAAATGACTGTCAGAAGCACAGATATTAGCTATAAACGAATTTCATGCAAAGATTGAGTATCCAATAGGAATAGAAGCCACTGAAAACCAGGATTTTATCACATATTTTGATAACCAGATTAACCACAGCTAGGGATATACATGAAGTTTAACTAGGTAGAATACATCATAAATTGTAGCAAAACAAGCCACAATCTTCTGCCTTAGTGAAAATCAGGATTCCATCACATTCTGGTAACCAGATTGCACAGCTAGGCCTATACTTGAAGTTTTAACTGTCTATATAACTAGATGTCTAGATGATAATGGAGAACCATACAGCTTATTCACAAGTAAAAGAAATGAACCACAATTCGTGATATGTAACAATATGAGCTTCACTGACATTATGGTACATACCTGTCCAGGACCATGATATGTCACCTCCCCACCACGGTCAATACGGTGAACCTCAAAAGGAGCATCTTTAACATCGAAATGGAGGTAGTCCTCGGTGCTGTCAGTGCCTAGCGTGTAAACTGGTGGATGCTGCAGCGCGATTAAGGTGTCGGAGTGATCTTCACCCGTGCCTACCAACCCTTTCCTCCTTGTCACAATGGACTGCTGCCAAGCCCAAGATTCCGCAAATGGAACGATGTGCTGATGGAGGTCAAATAACTCACACCTGTTGAATACAACCACATAGTCAGGCCAATCAGTGGCAAGCAGGCAACACAATTTTCTAGCAGAATGCCACAATTCTACTACACATTAGGTTCGAATTCAGTTTGCTGCTTCCCAAAAAAACAGTGAAGCTTTGGCAGCGCAAATTGTTATCATCCACCTTAGGAATACAGAGTTCTAAAGTTTGTACAGAACAACTCTTTGAGCAAAACAAAGCCATCTGTGGATTGTTCGTGCTGATGAATTCAACCGAATGACCAGCAAGACCGGTTAAATCAAATCATAAACCAGAAATACATCATGATACAATCGAAACGACGACACTGACACGGTTCCTTCCTTCCATTTGGAGCAATAAATTAGGCATTCGAAAGAAACTAGGTATACTAGACAGGAGATTCACGGGGGCACCAAACCTCCTCCTGCTCACGCCACCAGCGGCGGAGCCGCACACCAGAGCGGCGTCCCTTGGGGCGCCGTGGAAGCATCCGGCGGGTGGTAGGCTGGACCTTCTCCCCCGGGAGCGCGGTGGCGGCGAGGAGGCCGCCCTGGAGACCACGGCGGGGAAGGGCAGGGCGGCGCAGTGGGAGCCATAGGAGCAGGACAAGGCCATGGCGCCCCCCTCTCGCGGTGGTGCGGCGGCGGGCGGAGTCACCGTCGGGATGGCAACGGGGCGGGGCAGGAACGGCCCCGGCCCCTCCGGGGACCCGCACCCGACCGGGGGCCCGCACGGCGTGCCTCACCCGTAGGCGATGGCGGGTGGTGGGAGAGGAAGGGCTCGGGCGGCAGAGAGGAGAAGAGGAAGGGCCGCGGAGAGCAGCCGGCAAACGGCGGCGGAGAGGAGAGGAGACAGTGCAGGGTGGCAACCAGCGACCGGCGGGGAAGGGCGGCGGTGGCAGCCGGCGACTGGCGATGGAGGAGGGAAGGGGAAGGGCGCGGGCGGCGGCTGTCGAGGAACCGCGGAGGGGAGAAGGCGCAGAGCGCTGGCGAGGGATTGCCCTCCTCTCGTTGAATTCTTGGGCGGCGCGCCGGCAGCCGGCGGCGGAGTCACCGAGGACTAGACAACTAGTTTGGGCTCAGTACTAAGCCCGGCCATATATCGCATATACGTGGGCTGTAAACTTTTTTCGATTAAAAATGAGGAAAAAGTATACCGAAGATCCCTGAACTTGTCATCGAGTTAAAAAACATCCTCAAACCACAAAACCAGATATCCGGTGTCCCTTAACTAAACAAAACCAATCATAATAGGTTGTTTGGTGATTTTGACCCAATTTTATCTGACGTGGCGGCTAAGTTAGCATGGGACCCACGTGGGCCCCACATGTCAAGATGCCACGTCATCTCTCTGCCCCCTCTTCTCTCCCTTCCTTTCTCTTAGTCTTCTCTGTCGCGGGAGAGGAGGTGGGCGGCACCGCGACGGCGGCCGGCGGCGGTTGCAGCGGGGAAGTACGACGGCTCCAAGGCCTACGGCAGAGGCTAGCGAGAGAACAAGACACGGCGGAGGCGCCTCCCAAGTCCAAATCCGCCGTCATCGGCGAGTTCTACCGCGTGGAAAGGGAGGAGGTGGGGTGGCCGCAGTCATTGGCGAGGAGCTCGAAGGCGGGGGCCCAGAGGAGGCGGTGGCTCGGTGGCTGCCGTCCTCGCCCAGCTCCTCCCCCCTGCGGCAGATCGCTGTCGTTCCGCTCCGCCAGCCGCCGCACGCTCGCCCGCCTGCCGCCGCACGCTCGCCCGCCTGCCGCCACCGCCCCTCCGCCCTCCGCCCTCCGCCACGCCCTCGCCCGTCGCCGCTTTGCTCCACCGGCTACCGCGCGCTCGCACGCCGCCTCTGTCGGCCACCGCTCAGCCCCGCTCGTCGCCGCCTATTGCTACTCTCTCGCAGCAAAGAGAAGAAAAAAAGGAGAAAAAAGAAAGGGGAAAGACGGGATGATCCTCGTCGTCGCTGCCGCCACTGCCCTGTTGCTACTACCTTGCGGCAAAGAGAAGAAACAAAAAGAGAAAAAAGAAATGTGAAAGACAGGACGCTTTGCGTCACCGCCGCCGCCGTCGGACCTCTTCTCCCGCCACGCCCTGTTGGTCTCCTCCCCACCCGTCGGCCGCCCTACAAGAGAAGAGTGAGAGAGAGAGAGGAGGAAGGGAGAGAAGAGGGGAAATAGAGAGATGACGTGGCATCCTGATATGTGGGGTCCACACGGGTCCAACGCTGACTCAGCCGCCACGTTGGAGAAATCCGGGGTCGAAACCATTGAAGGACATATTATGACCGGTTTTGATTAGTTAAGGACCGGATATTTGGTTTTGCGGTTTAAAGACGTTTTTCTAACTCGATGACAAGTCCAGGGACCTTCAGTGTACGTTTCCTAAAAATAACGAAAAATCTCCGTTTTGATTCACTCAACTATGACTCAATTTGATTCGTATCCATCGGGTGAAGTAAATTGTCTCCTTCAACTGTCAAAATCGGCTTTTTTTTAATCTTCCTAAGTGGTTTTGAAGGTAGCATTGTCCTACATAGCGTTACATTCTTTTTCGAACGGTCAGATCGTCGCCGACGTTTTATATATAACGAGAAGACGTCTCATTTAAAAAGAAAATGAGACTAAACCTTACAGTGCACAGTTAACTTAAAAAAACTGAGCGAAAACCACGACTACAATAAAACACTCCAAGAAGCCTAAACTACCATGGCAACGAAGCAAGATCAGCCAAGCACAACACTCAACAACGCTACTTAACATAAGGACAGAATAGCCAAAGCACATGAAGGAAGCAAAGCTCCTCACATGGGCAAATATGCGATGTTATCGCCATCATGCCATCATCCATATGATCGCGCAACTCCGACTTCACCAAGAAACATCAGGCCAGGATACCGACCCGATCCAAGCCAAAGCACAGCTCAACGGGTAGGGTGTACACTCATAAAAATAGGTGCGCGAGTATTATGAGCACCTGTATTTGTGCTGTCCCTGAACAAAATATCATAGTGATGGCAAGTAATCAAATGTCCACATCGATCGGCCTGATGACTGTGGATGGACGTGCTGATTACTCGAAGAATTAAAAGCATGGACACATGGAGCCCCCTCCCCTCCCTGATCACTCGTCGCTAAAAGGCGTTCATCACTGCCGATCGATCATGGCGATGGACGGACCACCTTCGCCTGTGCACAAAATGTTCATGCATGCTGCTCCACCAGTTTCCTCCCACACAAGATCATGCATCGCATTTACTCAACCGGTGCCCACCTGTGGAGTGTGGACTCGTCCTTGTTCCCTAGCTATAGCTAATTTTGCCCTTGTTTCAAGGAAAATCGTGTGGACAAGGTGAGCTTTTTGTGTAAAATTCATATGAATTTCGTGTGGAAACATTTCGCTTCGAATTATGAAGTTTCATTCAATGAAAGATACAGGTGGATCGATGGATCAATTATGTAGGCTGGTAATATTTTAAAAAGTAAATTGTACTGGCGGTCCTTAAACTTGCAAAATGTGTATCGCGGGGTTTTATCCAAGTCCACGAACTTGCAAAATGTGTATCGAGATCTCTAGACTTGGTTTATTGTATCATTCCGGTCCAAAGTCTTATTTGACCGTGGTCTTGCCTACGTGACATAACATGTAGACGACGACATGGCACATTATTATTATTATTATTATTATTATTATTATTATTATTATTATTATCTCCCTTCTTCCTCTTTCATTTCTCTCTTCTTCAACCTCTTCGACGCGGGGAAGCTCGAGGTGGCTCTAGTAAAGGAAGAAGATAAAAGAATAAGAGGAAAAAGAAAAGGGGAAGGAAAAAACATCATGTCATAATCCACATGGCGTGCCACGTAGACAAGACCACAGTCAAACGATGCTTTGGACCGGGATGATACAATAAACCAAGCTTAGAGATCTCGATATGTACTTTGCAAATTTGTGTACCTAAGTGAAACCTTATGACAAGTTTAAGGAGCGCTAGTGCGTCAATGGCGTACGTCGCCAACTGTATTACGGGCATCGGTGGTGTGTTGAAGGCTTAAACTTAACCAACTAAGATATACTTAATTCACGATTCAATTTATAATTTGGTATACTAGTACCTCGTAGTAGAATTTTTACCCGAACCTAGAAGAGGCGCATTTTCGATTCAAAAGAAAACAAATTGCATCTTTCATTTTTATTTTTTTCTCGATGAGCAGAAACAAATTGCATATGCATAGCTATCACCAATGGTCACTGGTCAGCGCTGGACAGAGGAGTGGGCCCCAGTCCACGCTGTCGGTGGTGGCCCAGGGTCGCCGCTTTCGGAGACACCCAATTAACGTATCCCCGCATATCCCGCTCGCGCACACACCCCCCCCCCCCCCCCCCCAACCAAAAACCCGACCCCACCACTTTCCCCAGCCATGCATGCATTTGCATGGTCCTGCTCTTCTCTTCTCCCCATCCATTGACTCCATCGCGCCGCCGTGCCGTCGCCGCCACGGCGACCTCTCGCCGGCGGTCGCCGCCGCCGCCGCCGCCGCGGCAGAATTGCACCGGTCACCGTGACAAAACAAAACTTCTTCTTGTAGTAGCAGAAGTACAGAATAGTGTAGTAGTAGTACATTGGGAGTAAGTAGTACGAGAAGCTAGCCGTCCGATGAGAAAACGAATGCTCCTCCACGTGGCCTGATGGAGACCGTCGTTTTCTGATCGGACGGCTGAGATGCGGGAGTTGACCGTTGACTCTCCGCCTCGGAATCCGAGACGAGGTCGTCGAGGAGAGAAGCGGACAGCCTCGCGCCTGGGCGCGCGTCCTCCCCGCCATTAAAGAGCCAGCAAGCTGTGCAGGCCGAGCATTTATCTCGCCATTACTGCGCCTCGCTCTCCACCCAGGCCCATCCACCTCGCCACCCAGATCGGATCGGATCGGATCTCGGCGCGCGCCGCCGGCGAGGCCTACCGGCTGAGCCGGTCCGGCGAGAGGAGGGCCTCGGGGTCGCCGCACCGGAGCCGGCTGGACACGGCGGCGGCGGCGCGGGCGCGCCTCGCCGCGGCGAGGATGGAGGGCGGCTCTGACGCGAGCGACATGAAGAACCCGCCTCCGGGAGCCGTGGCGCCGCCGGGGCCGGTGCCGCCGCGGCGGCGGGAGAACGGGGAGGATTTCGCGGCGGCGGAGCGGTAGGAGCGGAAGGAGAAGACGCGGGAGGCGGCGGCGGCCCCGCCGCCGCCGCCGAACGGGGATGGCCAGCGCTTGCTCCAGAAGCTGCTGCGGCCGCCGCGGTTTGGGCCGTCTGCGCCGCCGCCGCCGATGTTGAGGCGGTAGCGCCACGGTGGGGACGCGGTGGAGGGGGCCTCCACGGCGAGGAGGTGGCGCTCGAAGCCGAAGGAGTAGGAGCGCTTGAGGAGGAAGTCGTCTCTCGGGCCGACGTGGTCCGGGCTTGCCGGGGTGATCTCCGCCGGCGCGGCGGAGGGGTCGGCGGCGGCATGGGGTGTTTGCGGGACGGGGTGGAAGAAGAGGAGGTCGTCGAGGCTGGGGCGCACGCGGCGGGCGGCGCGGACCGGGGAGGCGACCGGGGGCGGGAGCGCGACGGCGGCGCGGCAGAGCGGGCACGAGGCGTGCGCGCGGAGCCAGACGTCGATGCAGTCCGCGTGGAACGCGTGCGCGCAGAGCGGCAGCGCGCGGAGCTCGTCGCCGTCGGCGAACTCGAGCAGGCAGACGGCGCAGTCGCGCGCGGCGGTGTCGGCTCCGTCTCCTCCGCCTCCCCCGCCCCCGCCACGCGCCGCCATCGCCGACGACTTGAGATACTGCGCCGACGGCAGCGACTTGATGGCGGCGTCGTCGAGGCCGTACGGCGAGAAGGTGTGGTAGTAGTTGTCGTAGGTGGTGAACGTCGCGAACGAGTCGTCGGCGGGGGAGCCCGGGATCATGAGCAGCCGCCGCCGCCTCCTCCTCCGCCACCGCCGCCTCGCCGCCCTGAACACCCGGCTCACCAGCCTCGCGTACAGCACCACCAGCAGCGCCGCCCCGACCACCGCCAGCATCGCGATGAGCGGCGGGCTCAGGCTGCTCGACGCCGCGCCCCGCCGCCCGCCCGCGAACTCCCGCTCCGCCACACCCCCCGGCGCCGGGGCTGGCGCCGGCGCTGGCACCGGCGACGTCGCCGGGTTCGGAGCAGGCGGCGAGCTAATGCCACCCCCTTCAAACATCGCAGCGTACGGCGATGGCGCCGGCGACGGCGACACAGCCGGAGCCGGTGCCGGCGGCGGCCGGAGCGCGCGCATTGCGTTCTTGCACCGCCCCGCCTCTCTCCGCCTCGTGTGCCTCAGCTCGGTGGGCGCATGGCGCGGGCGGCAATGGCGGCTAGCTCAGCTCAAGCTCAAGCAGCTAGTGGAGTGGTAGGCTAGTAGCTACTCCTAGCTAGGGAGAGTGAGCTGCATCTGCATGAGGTTGAGTGCGAAGCGGTGGAAAGCTGCGAGCTCACCGGGTTGGTGGAAGGGTGTTATTATTTCAAGAACAAACGGCCAACGAGCACATTAACTGCACTCTCCTCTTGCATTGGACTTCCCAAGCAAAGCTCCTCCTCATTTTTGGACAAGAGAGACCAACAGGGGGTATTTACACCAAACTGATCATATCACATGATTTTCACTCAGAACCGACTTTTTTTTGGCTGTATCAAACCAATCAACTATGGCTGTGTTTAGGTCACGCTAAAATTGGAAGTTTGGTTAAAATTGAAACGATGTAATGGAAAAGTTGGAAGTTTGTGTGTAGGAAAGTTTTGATGTGATGGAAAAGTTGAAAGTTTGAAGAAAAACTTTGTATCTAAACACGGCATACGTACTATTGTACCATTACAAATCTTTTATGCAGCAGTATTGCTCTATTTGGAGGAGTATCTGTTAGATAATCTCCCACCCGTCGGGCCCAACGGCACAACGGACCTTGACCACGCGCTGATCGGGGGCGTCCAGCCCAATGGCTGGTGGGCCCCCGTCACACTGCGCCATAGAAAAGAGGGATGGAGGCCGGCACGGCCCAAGGGACGAGATTCACCGCCGCCGCCAACTCCACCCTACAAACCCTAATCCGATCGAGAGGGGGCGCGGCCAGTGACGGGAAACGCCACCGCCGCGCCACGACCTCGCCGGGATCGCCCACGACCATCGCTGTTGCAGCCGTCATCGCAGTCGTCCTCACCGGCGCCGCATCCACGACAACCGAGTGCCAACGACGACGATGGCCGGCACTTCTTCATCCTCCAACACCTCAACCGGTCGGTCTATCTAAACCCTCTCCCGTTTTCAATCTCTATAGTTCAAACATCAATCCCAAATAGAACCACCCGACTAGATCTAACCAAGGTGATCCTAGAGCAAAGTCTAACAATGGTATCAGAGCATCCTAGCGCTTAGATCGGTTCGGGGAAAGAAACCCACAGAGGAAAAGAAAGAAAGAAATGCAAACGATCCAACGGATCGAAAAGAAAACCCTAACCCTAAATCTTACCTCCTCGCCGGCCGTCGTCGACACCGGCAATGGAGGGGGAGAGGGGCAAAGAGACGCCGCCTAGGAGCCACTCGACGGCCGCGCGCGCACCCGCGGGTGCACGCGCACGCCGGCGAGGGGGCCCGCGGCGGCGCCGCCATCTCCGTTGTCGCCGTTCTCTCTCTCACTTCACGCGGGTGGAGGGCGAGAGACAGTGGGGGGAGAAGAGAAGAGAAAAGGCGCCGGCTATGGCGCGGCGGGCGCGAAGGTCACCGGCGACGGCGACGCCGCTCCGTGCGGTCGCGCGAGAGAGAAGAGAAGACAGGTTAGGGTTTGGCCGGCCGGCGGCTGGGGTCGGGGTTTTGTCCCTCCGATCTCGGCGCCCGGCCGTCTGATCAAAACCCTAGCCGATCGGACGGCCGGCGGCGGTCGGGCCGAAACCGGCCCAAAAGGGAGCGCGCGCGCGGCGGCTTTCCCGGCCCAGGCCCAGATTGCGGCCTGGGGAGGGGGGAGGCGCGCCTGCGCGTGCCAAAAGGCCGTGGGCCACCGGGAAAAAGTTTAAATTAGGTCCCTCGGGGGGCCGAAAAGGAAAGGAAAGGAACAGTAGCATTTTTCCTTTTAAATTTTGTCAATTTTTCATGCAAATTTCAATAGAATTTTGAATAGTTTTTTGCATGTTTTACCTCTGTTTAAATTTGAACCAACGGGAGAATTTTTACAGAGAGTAAATTACAGAGTTTTGCTACTGTTCATATGATTTTTATATAGTTTTCCGCAGCAAATAGATTAAATTGATGAAAATTAGTGTTTCTAAAATTAAATTTCGAACCAACGGGAGAATTTAATTTTAGGAACATTAATTATGTGCTATGATGTTGTAATTGTCTGACCAACGTTGATAATTGCAATGTTATAGCTATGGCTATGTGTTATGTCTAATTCTGCCCAACAGTGATGTAGGCTTAATGCATACTATTTTAATGTTAATTTTGTTCTCACAGTACATGATTATTTCAGGTGGCTACTCCTTGATGGGTTGCATTAAAGATATTCCGACCCTGAAAGGAGATAACTACGCAGAATGGAAAAGAAAACTTGACCTTGCTTTCATCTTGGGAGAGGTGGACTGGGTGTTGACTACCCCATGTCCTATAAAACCTGCTGAACTTATCAGAGGTGAAAATGAGTCAGATGCTGACTGGCAAAAGAGACAGAGGGACAATGCTCCTCTCGTCATGTCGTATGACATTGAACAAAAGAAATGGTCCTTAGCCAACAAGAAATGTTTGGCTGTGGTAAAGAACACGATTGAGTCTACCATATTGGGCTCAATCCCAGAGTGTGACGCTGTCTCAGAGTACCTTGAAAGAATAAAGAGCCAGTTTACTGGCTCTTCAAAGACTTATGCTACACAGCTGATCAAGCAGCTTGTGACAGAAAGGTACCATGGAGGTGGTGTTAGAGACCACATACTTAGAATGAGCAACATGGCTTCCAAGTTGAAGCCAATGGATTTGGGCATAACAGATGACTTTCTGGTCCATCTGGTTATGGCCTCATTGCTAAAGCAGTTTGACAATTTTATTGTCAACTACAACATAAGTCCAGAGAAATGGAACTTTGAAAAACTCATTGCTAATTGTGTGCAAGAGGAGGAGAGAATTAAAGAGTCAAATGGTGGTTCAATTAACTATGTTAAAGACAACAAGAAAAAGAACCACAAGTCTCCCACCTTAAAAGCTAAACAGTCTCAGCATCTGCCTCAGCAACAACAGTTCGTTGTTGAGAAAGATCAGTGTCTCCACTGCAAGAAGACGGGACATTACAAGAAAGACTGTCCTGACTTCTTGAAAATGATCATGGCAAGGAAAGGTGAGAACATTATTACATTTGTAAATGAATCTCATTATATTGGTTACTCTAGATCCACATGGTGGATTGATTCTGGAGCAACTATTCATGCTTGTAATTGTTTAAAGGCATTCCGTTCGACGAGGACTACGCAAAGAAGAGAAAGCTCCATTAGAGTTGCCAATGGAGTTGAAGAAAAAGTTGAAGCTGTTGGAGATCTTCCTCTAGAGCTCGCGAATGGCTTCACACTTTTACTTCGAGGTGTTTTTTATGTTCCTTCTTTGCAAAGAAACTTAATAAGTGTATCAAAGTTGGATTTTGATGGATATGATTGCCGCTTTGGAAGTGGCAAATGTGAACTATGGTATAATAATGCATGTATTGGTCTTACTGTGTTGTGAGATGAGTTTTATTTGTTATCTCTTTCTGAGAATGTGAATGTTGTGTCCTCGTTGACAAAAGAAAACAAGAAAAGAAAGAGAACTCCCGATGTCTCTTCGAAATTATGGCACTGTCGTTTGGGCCATATTTCGAGGGGGAGAATTGAGAGACTAGTTAAGAATGAAATTCTTCCTCCATTGGAGTTCTCAGACTTAGAACAATGCATAGAATGCATTAAAGGAAAATTTGTAAAGTGCATCAAAAAGGGTGCAAAACGAAGCACAGGAATTTTAGAGATCATTCATACAGATATTTGTGGTCCATTTCCTGTGAAAAGTGTGGATGGCTAGGACTCGTTCATAACATTCACAAATGATTACTCCCGCTATGGTTATATTTATCCAATTAAAGAGCGATCAGAAGCATTGGATAAATTTAAGATATTCAAAGCTGAAGTTGAAAATCAGCATGATATAAAGATTAAAGTAGTAAGATCTGACCGTGGGGGGGAGTACTATGGTCGACATACGCCTTATGGGCAAGTCCCTGGACCTTTTGCAAGGTTCTTGCTAGAGAATGGAATAGTAGCCCAGTATTCAACACCGGGCGAACCTCAACAGAATGGGTAGCTAAAAGGCGCAACCGTACCCTTATGGATATGGTGCGTAGCATGATGAGCTACTCCACACTACCACTGGGTTTATGGATGGAGGCGTTAAAAACCGCCATTAATATTCTCAACAGAGTTCTAAGCAAATCGGTGCCCAAAACACCGTATGAGCTATGGACAGGAAGAGTACCCTCGCTAGCTCACCTCCGTGTGTGGGGGAGTCCTGCAGAGGCTAAAGTATTTAATCCAAATATTGGGAAGTTGGATCCCAAAACAGTCAGTTGCCATTTTATTGGCTATCCTGAAAGATCAAAAGGCTATCGTTTCTATTGTCCAAACAGTTATACAAAGTTTGTAGAAACGAGACATGCCGTCTTCTTGGAAGACGAGATGATTAAGGGGAGCTTGGTAGTTCGAGAAATTGATCTTGAGGATAGGCGGGTGTCTGTACCCGCTCCGTCGACTCAAGAGCCTTTCTTCTCTCTACCTGCTGATGTTGTGCCTACAATGCCTGTCGTTGCGGTACCAGCACCTGTTGTTACCCCTCCTGTGGCAACAATGAATGAAAATGAGGAACCTGTTATACAGGATTCAACGGAAATGGTTGCCACACCAGAGGAGGAGCTGCAACAGCCTCAAACAAATAATGTGCCAGTACAGGAGACTCAACAAGAGCCTCAGGTACATGATGTGCCAAATGTACAGGCCCCTAGAAGGTCTGAAAGAGTCAGAAGATCGGCTATCCGTGATGACTATAAAGTTTATAATATAGAAGAGTCACATATGGAGGATGATCCCACCTCATATGAAGAGGCCATGAGAAGCGCTCGCTCATCTGAATGGTTGGTAGCCATGAAAGATGAAATGAAATTAATGAAACTAAACGATGTTTGGGATTTAGAAGAAATTCCTAAAGGAGCCAAAACAGTAGGCTGTAAGTGGGTCTACAAAACCAAATATGACTCCAGAGGGAATATAGAAAAGTTTAAAGCGCGACTTGTGGCAAAAGGCTTCACGCAACGAGAGGGGATTGATTACAATGAGACATTTTCTCCAGTCTCTTGTAAAGATTCCTTCAGGATTATAATGGCACTGGTGGCACATTATGATTTGGAATTACATCAGATGGATGTAAAAACGGCATTTCTAAATGGAGATTTGGAGGAAAAAGTATACATGGCACAACCGAAAGGTTTTGTCGTGAAAGAAAAATGAAAATATGGGATGCCGTCTAAAGAGATCCATTTATGGATTAAAGCAAGCTTCGAGACAGTGGTATTTGAAGTTTGATGAGACAATAAAGAAATTTGGGTTTCAAGAGAATGTTGAGGACAACTGTATTTATACAAAGTTTAAGAATGGGAGATTTATTTTCCTAATTCTGTATGTGGATGACATTCTACTGGCTAGTAGTGATGTCAGTCTAATGCAGGAAACAAAGAAATTCTTGTCCTCAAACTTCGACATGAAAGACCTCGGTGAGGCTTCATATGTTTTGGGCATAGAGATTCACCGAGATAGAATAAAGCATGCATTGGGACTTTCTCAAAAGGCATATATAGAAAATGTGTTGAAGAAATTCAATATGTACATATGCAGTGCTACACCTGCTCCTATAGTCAAAGGCGAAAAGTATGGGGCATCGCAATATCCCAGAAATCAGTATGAGCTCAATGAAATGAAAACAAAGCCATATGCGTCAGCTGTAGGAAGCCTACAGTACGCGCAAGTGTGCACACGACCTGACTTGGCATTTGTTACCGGGTTACTTGGCAGATTTCAAAGTAATCCAGGCCCAGAGCACTGGAAATTGGTAAAGAAAGTCTAGCGTTATTTGCAAGGAACAAAAGGCCTTATGCTGTCTTACAGAAGATCAGAATCACTCCAGATAGTGGGGTATTCAGATTCTGATTTTGCAAAAGATAATACAAAGTCAACATCGGGATATGTGTTCACCCTGGCAGGAGGAGCTATTTCATGGAAAAGCTCAAAACAGACTATCATTGCAGGGTCTACTATATATGCCGAGTTTATAGCATGCTATGAGGCAACGGGGCAGGTGAACTGGCTAAAGAAGTTCATACCTGGTTTAAAGGTGCTTGACAGTATTGAGAAACCACTAAAGTTATACTGCGACAACGAACCCGCAGTAATGTACGCTCACAACAATCAGTCAAGTGGTGCTGCCAAACACATTGACATAAAGTACTATGTTGTGAAGGACAAAGTCCGGGATCAAACCATCAATCTCGAGCACATTAAAACAGAAAGGATGCTCGCGGATCCGCTCACGAAAGGCCTACCACCCAACGTGTTCAAGAAACATGTAGCCGGCCTGGGTTTAAGGGAAGCCTTATGAATCCTGGACTACAGGGCCCAAAAGTAAAGTATCTGTTTTTGAATAGAGATGTGTATAGTGGCTGTCAAATCCATCGGTGATTGACCGTGACGATGAAACATGCTCTATTCACAAATCTGTGATGGAATAGAAAAAGCTAAAAGAAATAGTGAGATCAAGGGGGAGAATGTTAAATAGATCTCCCACCCGTCGGGCCCAACGGCACAACGGACCTTGACCGCGCCCTGATCGGGGGCGTCCAGCCCAATGGCTGGTGGGCCCCCGTCACACTGCGCCATATAAAAGAGGGGTGGAGGCCGGCACGGCACAAGGGACGAGATTCACCGCCACCGCCAACTCCACCCTACAAACCCTAATCTGATCGAGAGGGGGCGTAGCCAGTGACGGGAAACGCCACCGCCGCGCCACGACCTTGCCGGGATCGCCCACGACCACCGCTGTTGCAGCCGTCATCGCGTCGACCTCACCGGCGCCGCATCCACGACAACCGAGTGCCAACGACGACGATGGCCGGCACTTCTTCATCCTCCAACACCTCAACCGGTCGGTCTATCTAAACCCTCTCCCGTTTTCAATCTCTATAGTTCAAACATCAATCCCAAATAGAACCACCCGACTAGATCTAACCTAGGTGATCCTAGAGCAAAGTCTAACAGTATCTCGTTTTGAAATGGATTAATTCACCTTGGAAATTTACTGAAAACGCTGAAAATTGCATCTGTTCTTGACTACGAGGAACAAAGACTGCTGAGAAATGGAGTACCACATACTGGAGTAGTGGACTGCTGAATTGTGTCTGGACTATGAGGAACAAAGAGGCAAATTGCTGCTCTGTCCCAAGACAGCCCACTGTTTCATGTGAAAATGGTGTAAAGAAGAACAATAATAATCCTTTTTTAAGACAAGAATAACAATCTTGAGTACAATGTTCCTTCCCAAAAAACAATAATATGTAGTACTGAAATGTTATATGCTTTGACAGCACTCAAATTATCTGACTTTCAGAGAACCTGTCACTGACTTTTATTCAATCTCATGAGCTAGTAGCCTAGTATAGCCATATTCTTATGTCCATATTAATTCCAGTCGAATATGCTTTGCAAATTGTCATGTGCTAAGAATGAGAACATCCTACACTTCTCAAGCTCAGCTCTCTCAAGCATCATCTGCATCAAGCTTTGGATGTGCAATGCATCCTGTAATCTGACTGACCCTGAGAATCTGCAACCATTTTTGTGCTGCAGCTGCTGCACTGAACTCATTCAGATCAGACTTTGGAAGCCTGCAGCATAACACTATTCTTGTTCATCTTGGCTCCCGACAAAAAAAGGCCTCTCTGGTTGGTAAGTGGCCTCTGGCTTTTGATAAAGAAAATGAGAATCAGGATAAAGCTTCAGTCTCAATGGCCAATGCCACTAGGTGTAGTAGCTATATAACCCTGCTTTGCAATGGTCTTTATGCTCCATAATTTCATCTCCTTGCATTATTATTACATAGGCTTACTCCTTTTTTCGTCTCTTTTTGACATGCTGCTGATTGATGAAGGGATGGTTCTGCTCCCAGAACCAAATTCCTTGCTTTATCTTGTGATCCAAATAGCATCATGAGCATTGAGCAGTTCAATAGAAAGTTCAGAGTGACGGTTATTCAGGGAAAGATCAGATACTCGCTGTTTCTGTGAGAAGGGATCAAAACAAAGCTGACAGAACGGTTCAGATTTTATTCAGATTAAAAAGTTCAGGTCTTGGTTTCTACAATATTTCTGCACTGCAACAATGGCCTGTAAAATATTTGTCCAAGTAAAAGATGTTTACACATGTATCAACATTGAATCCTTGCTACACTTGCATTATAAATTGGCATCAGAAATCTGAATTTGCTTCTTCTAGTTGAAGTAGTTCCTTTTTTAACATCATTCCTTAGTGTCATTGTAAATCCTTTTTTTTTCACAGTTTCGTGACAGTGAGATAAAGGAAAACCAACAATTCAGAAAATGCTGGCTATTACAACTTGCAAATGAGGAAAAATTGTTTCTTCAGAGTAACAAAGATGTCTTAGGTTCTAACTTAGCGTACCAATCCTGAGGCAATAAATTTCAGCATAATTTTCCCTTATCCATTGCAAAATTCTTGCCTGACTGCACAAGTGATTCTTGCAGCACCCAAATCCCAGGTGACAAGATATTTTTTTCAGGCTTTTGGAGACATTCCAATCTTATACTCATTCGTAATCAAGAATTTGTGCGCTCTTATCCTTGTACACACTAGCCATCATCAAGACAAGAGAAAAGAAACACCCAGGAGAAAAGCTAAACCTGAGAATTGGATGTTCTCTGAACTTGTTAAGAAGGATTAGCAGTTAAGAGAAGAACCGGAATAATTTGACGTCGGAGGACGAGGAGGAGGAACAGATGCCAGCACCAACACACTGAAAAGAGAAGATGCCCTGTGTTTTTTTTGTCAGTGACAAACAGTCGCTGTGGCTGGAAATTGTGGTTGCAGATGAACTTGTCCATAGGCCTAGTTAGCCATTTGGAGAGTAGACTACAAGTGTAGAGTATTGCCATGATCAAGCAAGAAAAGTGCCACTCTCGGTGTAAAGAACTATGAGCTTGTTGAACTAGTTGGTAGATTCTCCAAATTTCGTGGTAATTTTTGTTGAAATACAAGAATTTTGATGAAACAGTCCAAAATCTCAACCAAAATATTGTCTGATCAAACTGTTATTAAAAATAACAGAATTAGTTTACAATCTTTCATGGCACAGAAGGAACTTTTTTTTTTTTTTTGCCTTTCGCCACTGACTCGTGTCAACATCTCATTTCACCATTTGCAACAGTTTGGAGTTTTGACCTCATGTAAGCGAGAGAGCCCAATGGCAAAAATAAGGGCCCCTTTGAATCGCAGGATTGAGAAAACATAGGAATAGGAAAAATGTAGTATTTTAATAGGAATATAAGTGTCAAACAGATGATTGCAAAATGCGGGAAAAACATAGGAATAACCGTTTGATTGAACCGCAGGAAAAACGCAAGAATTGAATGAGATAGATAGACTCGAAGGAAAGTTACCAAGAGGTTGAAGCTCTTGCTAAATTTCCTTCAAAATCTCTATAGGATTGTCCATTTCATAGGAATTTCAAAGGATTGGATAGGATTCAATCCTTTGTTTCAAAGGGCATCATAGGAAATTTTCCTATCGGATTGAAATCCTCCAAAATTTCTATGTCTTTCCTCCAATTCAAAGGAGTCCTAAAGATATAAAACAAAATAGATCACCAATCAGCGACAAACAAAGTTTCCCAGTAATTTTATCTATTTGACCGTGCATATTGCCTTTAGTATTTCTTATCCTTGCTTCCTTTCTAAGGCGGAAATTTTTCCTTTTGACTTAATTACTTATAAAAAAATTGACACATATTTTTTTCTTTTGATGTAAATAACACAGGGATTTCAGCAAAATCAATTCGATTTCTAAATTTATCCAAACCCCTCATTTTTTACGAAGTGAGTGTACCTCAACTGGTTAGACTCCTGATGGTGGAACCTCCCCACCCGAGATCAATTGCTAGACTTGGCACATGTACTCACGTTTACAGTTAATTGTTTTTCAGTGGTAGGCGACGTACCCATCAATAACGAGATGTTTATGGTGACTTCATAAATGTCAAGGTATGTCAGCCTAGTTTTCCAAGGTAGATAGGATGTGTGCGTTCATACAAATAAGAGTAGACGTGTTTATATGAACACCTACGTCTGTACTATGTTTCAAAAAAAAAAGAAATTCTCATTTCCAAAGAGGTCTACAAGTTTAAAACACCACAAATAGCCAAACATCTAACATCCAATGGGATAATTTTATTTTTACCCCTAATTTGTAGTTCAATATTGATTTTGCCCCTATTTTTTTAGGTTTTCGATTTTGCCCTTATTTTTTTGAAGCGAAGTAGACGTTTACCCCTATTTTTAACAGACGTTTGTGGACCTGGGGTATTGAGCTTAAGAAGTAAAAAAAAAAAAGGAAGAAATAATTTTTCAATTCGTTGGTGGACCTTTGTACCCTTGTTGAGTCATAACCAAAGCATACCAAACAATGCCTAGTCCTTTTTCCCTTCACCAATCCCTGTCACAAACCTACAGCGGTGAGCAGATGGTCGCGCGTGTCGAGCAGGCCAGGCGACGGCGCCTCGACGAGGGGACGATGCGACGGTGGGGTGTTGTTTAGGCGGCGGCAGCTTGACGCGAGGAGCAGGCGACGACGACGGTGGTGTCTCGGGCTCTCGGCCAGGCGTCGGTGGCTTGATGCATGCGGGGAGGCGGCTTGATGTGGGGAGGAGGCAACGGCAACAGCTCGACGCGGCGAGGAGGCGACAGCGACGGCGGTGTCGCGCGGAGAGGAGGCGACGGCAGCGGCCCGGTCAAGCGGCGGCAGCGAGGAACAGGAAGCCGCGCGCAGCGAGCAGATCTCAGGGGTGGACGGGTGGTGCAAGCCGAAGAAAAGCAGGGCGCATCAGAGGTACACGCAGCGGCAAGCAGCATCAACCTGACTCAGCTGTGAGTAGGCGGCAGGGAGGAGCAACATGCTACTGAACTGGATTTGCTCGATATATGTCTGCTGCTAGTTGTGCAAAAAAATATGTCAAAAATGTTGCCAAACTGTCATTTTTTTGGTCAAAATGTCCAAACTTTATCAAATTTCTGGCAAAATTATGTTAAATTTAATTGATATTCCATCAAAATGGGGTAAAATTTGAGACAAACATGCAATATCAAATAAGGGTATGATCGTCATTTCGCCAAAGATTTAACACTGCCAACCTGTCCATCCATAGTAGGGGCAAAGCTTGCCTTTATTTTGAAAAAGTAGAGGTAAAAATAAAACCCTAAAAAATAATGGTAAAATCAACATTGGACATTAAAATATTGGTAAGAATGAAATTGCCCCAAATTGAATAGAGCAATAGATAGAATCTATTCCATTCCAACGACACCCTTCCTCTCCATGCTTAATAGTAACAACAACGCCAAAACTCAATATAAATCTCCCCTTGGTCACCTCCTCCTCACATTCTCGCACGTTACCACCTCCAGAAACTCGGCAACTCGCCCGCCGCCGCCGCCGCCGCCGGCGAGGATGAGGTACGGCGAGGTGGTGCACTTCAGCCACCCGCACCACCGGCTGCGGCTGGAGCACGCCGACACGCCGTTCCGGTGCGACGGGTGCCGCGAGGTTGGCATCGGCGCGCGCTTCCGCTGCCCGTTCGCCGGCTGCGACCACGACCTCCACCGCCAGTGCGCGCTCCCGCTCTCCCCGCCGCCGCCGCCGCTCCGCCACCCGTTCTACCCGCGCTGCGCCTTCGTCTTCCTCGCGCGGGCGCCCGGCGCGCCGGGGACGCGCTACTGCAACGCCTGCGGCCGCGACGTCGCCGGCTTCGTCTACCACTGCCGCGCCTGCGGCTTCGACCTCCACCCCTGCTGCGCCACGCTCCCCCACGTCCTCGACGCCGCCGCCGCCTCCGCCTCCGGCGGCGGAGGCGCGAGGCTGTACCTGCACCCGAAGGCGACGGCGGCGTGCCACCGGTGCGGGCACCGGGGGCGGAGCTGGACGTACCGGAGCAGCTGCAAGAGCTACAGCCTCCACGTGGCGTGCGTCATGGACATGCTCGTCGAGAGCTGGAACGGCGTCGGCCGCCACAAGGGCGCCGTCGCCGCCGGCGGCGGCGGCAATGTGTACGACGGCGTGACGGTGGCGGGGAGAGGCGGGTACAGGGTGCCGGTGATACGCGGCGCGGCGAAGAGCAGCCACGCGAGCAGGGGAGGGTCCTACTGGGGGAGGAAGGGGAAGGTGAAGCGGTGCTGCGAGATCGCCGGCTTCGCGGCGCAGGTGGTCATCTCCGCCGTGCTCGGCGACCCCACCGCGCTCATCGCCGGCGTCATCGGCTCGCTCATCGCGCGGTGACCGCCGCCGCCGCCGCCGCCTTCGCGCCGCCGTGGCGCGGGGGGGGGGGGGGGGGTGTAAAAAATGTAAATTACCACGTGTACGCACGTATGTAGCCCACGTGGCAGAATTTAACTCGTGCAATAATAACATTAACCCGTGTACACGTCAGCTAATCGCATCGGAGCCGCACAATGTTGATCGGACGGGTGGACGCGGATCGCAATCTGCTTGCGATCCAAGCCCGGAAGGGTGTAATGTGTAAGAGATTAAGATTAGTACAGTATAAATTCAGGGTTGTTACCGAAAAATAGCACGCAATTGAACTCCCTGCATTCAAACAGCTTGAATTCAGTCAGTTCACTCCCATGGAACATGTGAAAATGCAGGAAAATAAGCTGAATTTTCAGATGGATGCGAGAATTCTTTTTCAGGGAATATGTAGCAAATTCGCATCGATTCTTCCCTGCACATTTGTAGTACAGGATTGGAGTTCACTTTTTTTTGTGATAAATCAATCATTTGTCTTGTTTGAGCACAGTTGCTTGCGACTGAGGGTGTGTTTAGTTCACGCCAAAATTAGAAGTTTGGTTGAAATTAGAACGATGTGACGGAAAAGTTGAAAGTTTATGTGTGTAGGAAAGTTTTGATGTGATGAAAAAGTTAAAAGTTTGAAAAAAAAGTGTGGAACTAAACTCGGCCTGAATGCAGTTGACACTTGACAGAACCGAAATCGAAATGCCATCGCTGAGATATGCAGAGCATGAAGAGCTGCATCGACTCTCCAACGAGTTGCCATGAGAAATCAATCACTGAATACTCGATCACTGCAGTTAAATTTTGCACTTAATTCTTACTGTGAGTACAGGAGAACTAGGAAATACATCTGCATGATGACTGCACTCATGCAGCTGCATCAAAACCCAACCTTTTTTTTTTGTGGTTGATGTAGTGGAGGAACCTTCTTATAGTTCAGGCTTCAGCATCTTTACTCCTTAACCAAGAACTGTCGTGTACATGAGGCTCAGATTTGCCACCATAATTTTGTTCCTTGTAGGCTTAGATAGGCAGAGCAGAGATCTTAATCATCTTATCCTGGGAGTACAATTTATCTGCATCAGCCTGCAATATCTCTGATAGCTCATCTGGTGAAAACATCTGAAAGGAACATACTAGTGTCCATCATCACAATGCAAGTTTATGCACAGTGAAGAACACATTTACAGTAAAATATTTAGGGCAAAAACTATGCTCAATAATAGTAAAGGGTTTTCAAGTTCAGGATCAGTTAATCAGAAACAGTAGCAGTGCATGACACACTATCTGAAATTCAGAGAACATTTCATGCAAGAATGATACAAGAACAGAGAACCTAGCAAAACTGACCATCTCTAGCTTTGACAATTGACATGATCAAAGTGAATTTTAATTACTACTAACTCAGCTAGAGATCCATCGCTGTGTTCTTAAGTCATGGTACCCAACTCCATCTTATTTATTTTCCGCATGTGCGCTTCTCAAATTACTAAATAGTGTAATTTTTGTAAAAGTTTTCTATAGAGAAGTTGTTGTAAAAAATCATATTTATCCATTTTTAAAGTTTTTTTTAACTAATATTTAATTAATCATACGTTAATCCGCTGTTTAGTTTTGCGTGCGGAGGGAGGGTTCCCTTCCCAACCCTTCCAAAGAACACAGGGGTTTTATGAAAACAATACACGACATATCTGCTCTTGTTTCCTAGTGAATCTGGGACGCACGATTTTGATCGGAAGGTCTAGGAACGCTACCATCGTGTTCCATTTCTTGAAGGGCATAAACGTAAGGCCCTGTTTAGTTCCGAAAAAAAATAATTCACCAATCACATTGAATGTTTTGACACATGTATAGAGCATTAAACGTGAAAAAAAACCAATTATACACTTTACGTGTAAATTGCGAGACGAATCTTTTAAGCCTAATTGCGCCATGATTTAACAATGTGGTGCTACAGTAAACATTTGCTAATGACGGATTAATTAGGCTTAATAAATTCGTTTCGCAGTTTTCTGGCAGAATCTATAATTTGTTTTGTTATTACACTACGTTTAATACTTCAAATGTGTATCGGTACATCCGATGTGACAACTAAATACAAAAATTTTACCTAAAGGGCTGTGTTTAGTTCATACTGAAGTTTGAAAGTTTGGTTGAAATTGGTACGATGTGATAGAAAAGTTATGTGTGTATGAAAGGTTTGATCTGATGGAAAGTTAGAAGTTTGGAAAAAAAACTTTGCGTATCAAACAATACGAGGGGCAAAAAGGAAAACCAAGCAGCGTCGACACCTCGCCGTCCGTCTCCGCCTCGCCGGCGGCGTCCCCCTCGACGCCGCCGCCGCGCCCTCCCCGAGGACGTAGGACCTGCAACGGCGCCGAATCCCTCGCCGGAGAGATCGCCGCCGCTTCGCCGTGACCTCAAGCGGCAGCGGAACGCCGGCCGCGCGAGATCGAGGCGGCGGCGGCTGCCGGCGACGTGATGCTCCGGTACGCACATGCTTGGCTCATTGACAAGTTGAAAACGCTGGAGAATTAAACAAAATCGCAGGGCCCTTCTTATGCTTGCTTGTTTGGAAGATTGAAAACGTATATACTCCATTTTGCATTTTCTGTAGGTTGTTGGCGATAATATTTCTGCAACTTATCATGATCTCATTAGCAAAGCTTCAAAAATGTAAGATGAGCATCTCATCAGGGATATGGGCTTGATAGCGATGATATTTGAATTTGCAATTCATCATATTGAAATGCCGGAAACATGTTTTCCACAAGATTTATACAAATCCCATGGCAAAAGGACAAGGTAGCTGTTTTGGTGAAGCAATTTGAAAAGGATCGGAAGTGCACAACTTGTTCATTCTATCACAATTTCAAAAGAATGATCGCAAGTGAAATGAGATATTTGGGGAAAAAATTATTCCATTGCCGGGATTTGAACCCGGGTCGTCTGGGTGAAAGCCAGATATCCTAACCGGACTAGACGACAATGGATTTGATGCTAGTGTGGCACTCGACTCTTACTTGTATGTGTCATTCTTACTTATAGTTTGCTGCAACTATTTCTGTTCTTGTTTTTTAAAACAGTAACTACTACTTCTTTTTTAGATAATAGTAACTACTACTTCTGATTTATGATTAACTTATCATTACCTTTATTTTTTTCCATTTTTAACTAGTATAAAAGGAAAATTTGGGAGCCAGTTCATGAGTGATTATGAGACAGATTCTGATCCTATCAGAGGGTGCTGTAAAAAAAAAGTACCTTTCTCTCAGATTGCCCTAGTTTAACAGGCCATATGCTATGCATTTTTCCTCTGAACTGAAAAAAAAAACTCAGCTCGATTGAAATAATCATGAGCCATCATCATGTTTTCTTGGGAAAAATAGTCCTGCAATTCGTTTAAAAAAAAATAGTCCTGCAATTCAAGGGTGATGTGAAAAGAAGCAACCCTTTCTCAAGAACAAGAAAAGGAATTATTATCTAAAAAAGAGCAAGAAAAGAATAGAGAGATGTGAAAAGAAACCAAAGCTCTACACAGTCCCTGATGCGGTTTGTTCAGAATCTAGATCCAACTGGTACGGGCCACTCATGTCAGTCACTCCCATGCCTTGCCTTGTGCATGGCCCAGCTTGTAGTAATGTCATCTCACCTCTCTCCTTGTCTCTGCTCATGATGAATGATAGTAGAAAAAAAAATTTCTTTAGGTCTTTTGATGAAATATGGTTGAAAGGTTGGTAGATGATGGATTTCTTTACATGGATGAATTAAATACTAATATGTTATGAACCTAACAAATAGCTTGTTCTTTTGAACAAGTGGTCTGAACAATATTGATGCAGAAAGTTTTTGGAGAAATAAGACCTTTTAAAAATTATCCGCAAATAATTCCCCAATAATAAAAAGAGATATTTGATGCAGTACAAGTGTACAAACAACACCATAAATGGCACACTAAATTCTATTGGGGGCAAACTTGTGGGAGGTTATGAATTATGATCCACTCAATATAATGCAGAGGGTTGGTGTGAGGTGTAATCTCCTGGTCTGATGTTAAGAGGGACATCAATCTGGTGTTTTGAACCACTAATCCAGTACTAGCAATTTACACTTTATTCTTGCTCACTGTGTCTGTGGGCCTCTCAATCTCATCATCTCATATTCTCATCTGATGTGAAAGCAAACCACACAATTATCAAGCACTTTCTTCTCATCTTTGTATCTTAAAAAACTGTCATAGATAATGCATGCCACCCACATCTTTTCCTGCCATCTCCCATTTCTTTTCATACATGATTGGTTTTGGGACTAACAAAAGAGTGCAGTACAGCAATCCATGCTGTTTTTTTTTCTATTCACATCTCAAGAAAGATGTTCCTGCACTCCAAATAATCCAGTGTCATTTGTCTTTGCCCAACTTCCAAACAAAATTTTATTAGTATACTCCAACCTAAACCTTACTTGTCTGCTAGTACTAAGTTTACCACTAAAATTCACCATTCTTGGGAAAGTAAACCATGCCAAGAATCAATCTGAATTGTGAATCCTGAAGAAGAAGGAGAAGCAAAGAATGAAACATGTGTTGGCCTTGGCCATCCACGATCCATCTGGAACAGTGAAGCTGCAGTGTGAGGTGGAGTGAAGATGGGGACGGGTGTGAGTGTCCTTGCAGCAAAGGACACAAAAACCCACGCCTGCTTGCTCTCGGTTAACACACAACAGTAAGGACAAGGCATTGGATTCGGTTAACCACTACTCCAGTGGGGAGTACCACTCTGCTGCTCTGCTAGGGCAGCGTGTACCGGAATGTACCCGATGTGGTAGCTACGAGTAGCTGCTGTGAGCTGAAAGCAAGCAGTTTATAGTTTATAGTTCGTTCGCTCACTTCATCAGTTCATCTCTAGGATACAAGGATTGCTTCTTGGAGCTCTTCTTCTTCTTCTTGTGTTGTTGTTGCGGTGGTGGTGGTTTTCCGAGGTGAAATCTTGCTTCTTGTGTTTCTTGGAACTCTGCTTCTTGTGTCGTCAGTAATCTGTATTAATTCGAGCTGCCATTTTGCTGTTGTGTTGTTCTTCCCAATTAGGAGTAGTAGAGATCTTTTGTTTTCTTTTATTTTTTCTGGATGCGAATACCCCGGATTTTTCTTGGTCCTTTCCACACCTGTTCGTTCTTCCAATTTCGCGTCCATGCAATGCAGTTGGCGTTCGGAGTAATATTCTTCCTTTGTCAGATTTGTGATCTTGATCTCGCGCAGAATTTTTATTTTTTATTTTTTTGCAGGAGGAGAAAATCTTCGAGGTGTGTGTGAAGAATCGGATGTGAGATGGAGGAGACGAGGGCGAAGAGGGTGGATGCTTCGGCGAGGATGCGGGCCGTGCCGATCGCCGTCACGCCGGAGGGATTCTGGTGCTGCCCGTCGCCGGCGGCGCTCCACAAGAGCCTCAAGAACCCCCACCACCACCACGGCGGCGGCAACCACAAGCCTCCGCCGCCGCCGACGCCGCCGCAGCAGCATAAGACGATGACCCCATCCGCGCCGCCGTCGAGGGCCCCTTCGGTCCAGAACGAGCCGGTCGCCGGCGACGCTCCCGACGAGCCGCCGCCGCAGCCAGCGGCGGCGGAGGCGGAGGCGGAGAGGCACAGGATCTGCGTGGGGTTCGGGCAGCCGGAGACGAGCGACGTGACGGTGGTGCTGTACGGCAAGGAAGGGATCGCGGTGAGGATGAGCGTGCACGGGGACGTGCTCCGCCGGAGCAGCGCCTTCTTCGCCGAGAAGCTCTCCTCCTCCTCCTCCTCCACCTCCGGCTCCGGTGGCCATGGCCATGGCTCGTGCCTGGAGATCCATGACTGCGACGACGCGGAGATCTATGTGGAAACCGTCGGGCTCATGTACTGCGACGAGGCCAAGCACAAGCTGCTCAAGCAGAATGTCTCGCGTGTTCTTCGCATCATGAAGGTAACAATGCAGATGATCCGAATTCCACATTGCAGTGAACTGTGTGTGTGTGTGCGCGCGCGCACGCTCATGTTTCAGACATTGTGCGAAATGTTCTTCGCAATCTTACTAAAAATTACTAGCATAATTGAAATGAACTGTTTTGAAGAAGCAAGTGAAAATTATGAGACTTCGATTATGTGGGAAATAGAACATAAACACATCAATCTGATTATCTGATCCTTGCTTTGGTTATGCCTTATGTGTTATCCTAGTCATCTGATGAACAGTAGTATTTGCAATATGGAGGGTGAAATTTATTCTTGTGTAGTGATCTTAAGCACTCCTTTTTGTCATATTGATCGTTTTTCAAATGGGGGAAATTTTGTAGGTTGCCGAGTCGCTTGGTTTCCACTCATGTGTCAAGTCATGCTTGGATTATTTGGAAGCTGTTCCTTGGGTTGGTGAGGAAGAAGACAATGTTGTGTCCTCGATACGGCATCTTCAGAGCAAGGCTTATGGAGTTAGTCCTCTGCTGAAAAGAATTACTTCTGACAATCTAAAGTCACCAACTGATACATTAGCTCATATAATGGAGATGGTGTTGAAGAGCACTGATGACAGGGCGCGCCGGGACATGAAAGCCCTTGTTCTGAATCTTCTGAAAGACAGCAACCATTGCACAGATGGATCATCAGACATCAGTTCAGAATTATTGTACAGTTCATGCCAAGGTTGCTTAGACAGACTTCGACTACTGTTTTCAGAAGCGACGGGACCAGAATTTTCTGTTGAACTTACACGGCAAATTACTCTGGAGACAGATAATCTCCTCTGGTTGGTTGAGATATTGGTTAACCAGCGCATCTGCGATGATTTTGTGGCTCTATGGGCAAACCAAAGCGAGATTGCAGAATTACATGGAAAATTGCCGGTTGCCTCTCGTCACACTGTTAGCTGTATCACAGCGAGGCTTTTTGTCGGAATTGGAAGAGGAGAGATGCTTCCATCCAAGAATACCCGTCTTCTCCTCTTGCAAGTCTGGCTGCAACCACTCATTGATGACTACTCATGGTTACAATGCAGCTGCCGGTCATTCGATAGGAAGCTCGTCGAGGAAGGGATCGGGCAGACAATCCTGACACTTCCCTTGGAAGATCAGCGGTCCATGTTACTGGCATGGCTTGGGAGATTCTTGAAGTTAGGGGACAATTGCCCTAATCTCCAGAGGGCATTTGAAGTATGGTGGAGAAGGACTTTTGTCAGGCCTTATGTCACTCAGGCAAGGTGATGTTTTATGATCAGACAGAAGCTCATCTTGAAAAGACAAGTGGACCTTTTGCGTGTTCGGTGTTCCCCCCGAAAAAAGTTCATCTTGAAAATATAGGGAAGAGTAGTGCGTTTAGCTCATCGTAGATTCTTTGGGAGATTGTCTTGGTCAATCTGATGATGGACATGAGGTCAGATTAGAGTTATCGTGCAAAGTGCACCAGAGATTTGTATAAGAGTGCATGCTTAGCTTGTATGTAACATCAGATGCTTTTCCTTAACTATTATAACAAAATCTTGATCGGTAATCGTTATGCCAAACTTTTACACAGTATTTCTTTGAAGTAATGATTTGGCTTTGCTACTCTTTGCCTTGATTTTGGACAGATGTGGTGGATAAACTTGCAGCTGGATTTTGTTGGGCATGATTAGGGGAAAAGTGGAGCTCAGTGTGCATCAGCTTCAGTGGGATGCAAATGGTGATTTTTTTGGTCTTGATGTTAGTGGAAGCTCCACCTTACAGAATGAATTGAAAAGGCAAAGCTGCTATCATCTTTTGTCAAGCGTCTCCATCGATGACTCATGAGGTATGCCTTGATCAGATTGTTCAGCTCAGGGAAGTTGAGGTAAGTAAGAATTTCCCGGCATGTCTTGTTCATCCAAAAGATGTGCTACATGCCAAATTCACAGCATTATAGTGTGGGTTGGTGATCTCAGTACTTCAGTCCCAACATGATGAAAAGCTTTGCTGTCAAGATGGAATCTGATTCAGTAAAAATCTTCAGTGGTGAGCATCTGGAGAAAGAAAAGCATGTGCCTTACCAGGGGGAGATTGCCATCTTGAATAAGCTGAAAAAGGGTCAAAATTCAGCTGAGTGATCCCTTTGTCAGAAGGATGGTTGACAAAAATGTAAACAACTTTTCATTATCTTAAGAAAAAGTTAAATAATGTGACTCCTAAGTTGGGTGACTCCTAAGTTGTGAGTACCTAACATGAGCTGTCCACATGATGTGTCTTAAGAGTTGAGATTCTGGCAAAAGAATTGCTTTGATATGATGTGTGCCTTCACCTAAACATATTGTGGGCTCAATAACAAATTAGATTACTTGGGCTGTGGTTTGGAAGAGGAAACGCTACTTGATTTTGTGGTATATTGTTTATACTATAATTTCAATAATTCATGTTCTTGAATATCAGCATTCTCTCTGCTCACTCAAATGTTTGTGAAAGCATTATGCAACTTGACATGTGAATATGGACTTACATTACATGTGACTTCCAATTGCAAGGCTGCAACTTATGTTTATGCTTTCATCTGCATGTTGCTGTAACTGTACTTTTCTCTTATAATATGAAAGTGTGGAACTAGTTGTTTAATTAATTTAAACCTGGTACAAACCACGTACGAGGCATCCGATGATGGAACGTGAATCTTTAGTTTGTATTGCAGTCAAGGAGAAACTATAATTTACTGTTACATTACTCAATTTTTATCACAATCCTTCCAAAAAAGAGTAACCCACCAAAATATATTTTACTCTGTATGAGGCACTGAGCAAACCACCATAAAAGTACTTCATATGAATAGAGCATAGATCAATTTTACTCGAAGTCATTTTCTTTAAATGAACAACAAGACTATAACCTATAAGGGTATAACCAAGAAAAACAGAACAAAACACACCACCACACACCGATAGTGCACACTCACACTAAAGAACTAGCGCCGTATTAACCATCGCTTAGCGTGATTGGGCACCACCAAACCTACAAGAGAGCTACCACTAAACTATCCATCAACACCTCCAAACAGCAAAAAACGCCCGTAGCCTCCCGGATACCACTATCTAAGAAGAGGGTGGGAGAGAAGTTCCACATACATACCCGCTACAATCCAAAACACCCCTCAAACCGCCTGAAGGTGAATAGATGAAAAATAAAATCTCCTAGACGCACCTCCTAGGAGAACGGGACGTCAAAAGTGTCGCCACCACCTGTGAATGGATTTGGACTCGTTTTCACCCAAAGGATCCTGCCAACGGAGGGCGAGGTGCATCAAAAATGCCATTAAGAGTGATCATGGTGCTTGGAAGTGTCGTTATTGCCGGCCCAACAAGCGCTAGGGAAGGCTTTCACTTGCCGCCTACTCGCCGCTCGTACCATTGCTCCGCCAACATCAAGCATGTTGGCAACGTATAGATATTGTTCAATCGACGCCACTCTACCGACACCATCCACGCCGTTGGCTAAATTGCTATAAAGGTTGAGTACCCCTCCCCCAATTGGATTCAACGGTTGCCATCATTGCAAAATCCAAAATTAGAATGGATCTTTTTTTAAAATAATGAATGAGAGTGGGGTTGGCGACAACTACTAACAACCAGTGTTATTGATGGGTAGCAATAACAAAAACCAAACAATAATTCTATCAAATCCAATGAACTTTGACAAATTTTCTTCATCAGCAATCAACCTATTACGTAATAACTTGTGCATTCGGCAGATCTCTACTATTATAAAAATTGAAGATGTTTCCACGATCCGTCATCCGTGTTTGAGTCGGTTTTAATGTATATATACTTAATGGGATTTTTTTTCGTCGCCGTTTTCTTCTCGCGGTTTTTTTCAAACAGTTTTCTAATGGTCCGTCCAGTTTTTTTGTTGTCGTTTTCTTCCTCCCGGTTTTTTCCATTACGGTTTTTTTCTCGCAAGCGGTAAGGGCTTCTGGTTTTTCAATTTTTGTTTCAACACCGTGTTTTTCTGCTCCGTCGAATCTGTCTATCCATGCGTTTCCTCCTCCAATGGATTACAAAAATCGATTCCCCACTCATTGCTCATCATTTTTCCTATGATTTTCTCGGCTTGTCTGGATTTAATCACCATTTAACCATCACCGATGATGGCCGGCTGGCAAGTTTCCTTGACCATTTTTATCTCGGATTTTGTTCGCTCCAATTTTGGAAAATCAGAAAGAGAAGATCGAGTGGATCAAAAGCCCTAAACTAATTTTAGGAGATCGAGAAAAATTTAGCCAGATTTGATGGGGAGAATCAGCTCAAGCGTCGTACGAGCACGACACCATCTCCTGAAGGTTGAAGACGAAGATCCACGGCTCCACATGTGGGTTGGGCCAAAGAAAGGATTAAAAACATCTTACTTGTTGCAACGCATGGACTTTTTTTTATAAACAAAAATATGAAAAAATATGAAAAGTTGCATATTTTTTATCAAAAAATTTCAATTTTTTCCAATATGGTTGAAAAATATGCGGAATGTGATCACGACTTCACGAGGAACGTGACGAACTGACGAGTACTACTTCCTAATACCATTGACTAGTCAACTTGCGAGTCCGCACTCCACCACGACTCGCACGGTCTTCCTCGCCTTTTTCCCTCCAATTACACCCCGCTTCGCCCGCGAGGCGTTCGACGGAATGCGACGCCGGGCGCGGCGGCGGCGCGGGACGGCGTGCGCCGCCCCCACGTGGGGGGCAGACGCCTCCCGCGCCGGCCGCCGCGCGCGGGGCGCGGGCGCACGAGCGAGACGTCACCGCGCCACCTGTGCGGGCACGAGGTGGACGTCACCCTTTTTTCTTTGACCCAGGCGCAGAGGCACCAGCCAGCAAGTCCGCCTCCTCCTTCCCGTCCATGTCACGCTTCCTTCACCTCCCTTGTCCTCTTTCCCCTCCCCCTGGATTCCTACCTGTCGCCTCGCCGGCTCAAGGGTCTCTCTCGCGTCTCCGTCTCATCCCTTCTCGCTTCTTTTCTTTTCTTTTCTTTATCCTGTGGAAGGCGTTCTTGGGCGGGGAGAGATCAAGAACCGGAGCTGTCCGCGGCCGGTGGTTCGCCTGTCCCGAGCTCGATTAGTTACCCTTTGTCTCGGTTATTGGTGCGCGGTCAATCGGGACTACAGAGAATTGGAGTTTCTTGTGGGAGTTTCAGGGTCACTTCGAGGTGAAAGGTTCGTTGAGTGGTAAAGTTAGGTGTTCTTATGCTGTCTTGGTGTTGGGCTCCGCGATTTGGTGTTCTTATGCTGTCTTGGTGTTGGGCTCAGTGATTTGATTTTGCTTCTGTTTGATCACAGCGGGCTGAGCGGGAGGCGAGGCGATTGACGGCGAACTGAATTCCTAGTTTGTTGCAGGCTCAAGGTCTGATGTGAATGCTTCTTTGATTTCTTAGATGCTAGGACAATTTGAGTTGCTCTTTTTCAGTTCAGACTTCATAAGTTTCCAGCTTTCTTGTGCTAACCTGCTTTGCTTCCTTTTCAGCTTTGGTTTTCTGAAGTACTGGAAAAGTTCTCGATTGGCGAAAAGTTGATGAGATTTTTGTCTTCTGGTAAGTTGAGGAACTAAAAGCTCCACTTTTGCCACTGACTTAGAAATATGTATAACTGCTGCATAGGAATCATGCTTGACAATTTGATCATTACTCGCCACTTGCAAGAAATCGTAATGCATGTTCTTACAGAATTGCACCTTGTTTTTTTTATCTCAATGTGTGTTTCTTGGTTGCTCTTAATGCCCTCTTTCGGTGAGGAGGATGACCATAGGAATAATTTCTCATGAATATTTTATCTCCTCTTGTTAAGTGCCTGGTGATTAAATATATTGGGTTGTTACCTAACGTGGTTGTATCATAACATGGGTTGGCCAACTTGGTCTCAGTTGTTGTCAGGAAGTGCGACCAATTGTTTAAGCAGAACTGCATCAGAGCTTCTCTTAGTTCAAAGTTTCTGTAGGATTCCAAGCATGCCAAATTTTACTGATATAGGGTCGTTTTGTTGCGTTCGGTTCGTTTTTCTTTTTGTTTTATTTCCTTCTGTGAATTCATAGTGTAACAGGTGAGAGGGGCATTAGTTGGATATATGATGTGCTCGCTGATCACCTCTGTTCCATGTTTTCTGCATGATGATATAGAAATTTCAACCCCATTGTGCTGAATTCAACATGTATTCTTAGACTAATAGTTTCATCCAGTGAAGGTTCCTTACTGATTTATATTTCTAAAATGTCTTATTCTATTGTGTATTACATATTCTGATTAGTAACATGTTATAGTATTCCACGCAAAAGGAAAAAAAAAAGAGAACATGTTGATAGCACGATTGGATTGTAAAGGAAAATCTGAATGTCATGTATGCATGTTAAGACTACTTTGAGGTAGTCAATAAGTTTATATAAACAAGACATGCAGAAATACTATATATTGATTTTTTTCATCACAAACACCACTTTGTAAAAATATGTAAAATAGTTTATTTTTATACTGGTGTTTATAAATGGTTCAGATCATTCATCTATGATTGGACTATCTGCAAAGTTTTTTTAAAAGAACATATCTGATTGCACAAACTTCTCCAAGTTTTATTTCTAAATCCATTCTGTTCTCTGCTGCAGGCTACAAAAAATTTGACCCTCAGATAACCTTGAGTCATGGGTTGGTTAAATAAAATATTTAAAGGTTCGGTAAATAGAGTTTCAAGGGGCCATTATGATGGAAGCTGGCATGAAGGTCATTCATCAGATAACGTCAGAGTTAGTTTCTTGCCTTTTATGTCGTTATCTGCACATATTGTTCTAAGTTTCTCTCAGAGAAATCATTGTTCTAAGTGATTAGCCTTGATCTGTAGAATGCCTATTCCTGAGATAAAAGAATGGTCACTCAGTGTTGCATCTTGATTGCTGTAGGGAGCGTATGATGAAAGTGATAATGAAGATATAGATCGTGCTATTGCACTGTCTTTATCAGAAGAACAAAATAAGGGAAAAGCTGTTGGTTAGTACTATCCTGAGCATTTGTATCATCTTATCTAGTTGTTCATTATAGTGATATTTATCTCCTTGAGAACAAGGACTGTGGAAAAGAAAATGATTAGTACAAACAGACTAAAAGTGTGGTATGCTACCATTTCCATTTTTTGTTTCAATGTAGATATCGATTATAGTTTGGAGGAGGATGAACAACTTGCACGAGCTCTCCAGGAGAGCCTTAACACTGACTCTCCTCCACGTCAGAATATTCCTGTTGAGAATGTTCCATCAGAGCGTGTTCCCCCAAGAGAGCTGCCTCCGATTCTATTTGGCTCAAGTGGATCCAGGTGCCTATTGGATGCTATGTAAATTGGATTATGGTTCATTATTTCGTTTACAGTGTTGGATTAACAGAATCTCCCACCTCCGTCCTCTCCCCCCCCCCCCCCCCCCCAACACACACACAAAAAAAAAACCAACAGCCAGTTGTTGGCAAAGTAACTTTGTAATCACAGTAATCCATTTTTTTTTCTCAGCATATGTTCTTCTACTTGAGAAATATATTCAATACGCATGTTCTTGTCCTGATGAATGTGCATAAAAAGGATTAGTACTTCGTAGCATGATGGACATGCCATGAAGTTATGGGATGATCTGCTCCACATTCTGATGCAATCATGCAAAGATCTTGTTTATTTGTTAGTCTTGATTTAGTGATGACAGCTACAGTCATTTTTTTTTCCATTTCTGATTTTTGTAGAACTTGTGCTGGATGCAAAAACCCAATTGGTCATGGACGTTTTCTTAGCTGTATGGATTCAGTATGGCATCCTCAGTGCTTCAGGTGTTTTGCTTGCAACAAGCCCATCTCTGAGTATGAGGTATTACACTCTATTATATCACCACTAACCGTCCTTACAATCAAATATAACGATTGAACTTATTTTCTTCTATTTCAGTTTGCTATGCATGAAGATCAGCCATACCACAAATCATGCTACAAAGAATTTTTCCATCCAAAATGTGATGTCTGCAAGAACTTTGTAAGTGATTGCATTCCATGCTCAGGTTGTGCATGGACATGTTAGTTGGAGTTACATTCCTGATCTGTCTTGAATTGCGACTGTTGCATTTCATACACAGATTCCGACGAATAGGAATGGGCTGATCGAATACCGAGCACATCCATTCTGGATGCAAAAGTACTGTCCTTCCCATGAAGATGATGGCACTCCTAGGTGTTGCAGTTGTGAAAGAATGGAGGTCAGTACAGGAATCTTGATCCTCGATGAGACCAGTTTCCCCAGCTTGTCACTTCTTGTTCATGGAAAGAAACCAGCCAGTTTTGACTACCATTTGGAAAATAAGAATTTAAGTTTGTTATGAATCTATGCGATCATTTAATCACCAGTTCACATAGATGCAGATAGTGCTATAACTGGGGTTCCCATATTCCCGTTCTTATTATTTCATTTCTCAGCAATAACCTGCAATTAGTGCTAGGTTCTTGAAAAGCTGGCTCAATGTAGAATTCAACAGAAACTTCTCAAACATTCTAAAAGCAAAAGAAGTAACTTCTGTGTCAATATCTGGCTCAGCACAGGACTCAGCAGATGCTTTTCTAACTGTCTAACAGCTAGCAAGTAACTCCCGTGTCACTAGTGGTTATTTCAATTAATTATGTAATTGCTTCTTTTCTCTAGTGATCAGATGTGCTTAACTATGTGACATTTATATGGCACTTATGAGTATCAGTATACATTTTTGGATGAATCAGTAATCCATTTCTTTTCATCCTTCTGAAATTCAGCCTATGGACATCAAATACATCACATTAGATGATGGGAGGAAACTCTGCTTGGAATGTCTCAATTCTTCAATAATGGATACACCAGAGTGCCAACAGCTGTATATGGACATTCAGGAATTTTTTGAAGGTCTGAACATGAAAGTGGAGCAACAAGTTCCAATACTCTTGGTTGAGAGACAGGCTCTGAATGAGGCTTTAGAAACTGAGAAAAATGTAAGTGGCATGAACATGAGAGTCTTGTTATGTTGTGTGTGGAACGTTAGTATATTTTGAACTTACGAGGTATTCAATTTCTGTCATCTCAGGGGCATCATCTTCCTGAAACCAGGGGACTATGTCTTTCTGAAGAGCAAATTGTCAGAACGGTGAGTTAAATACCGCCTTGTTACTGCATAAATTTGATAACCGGCAGACACAAAAAATATGCATGTGATGTATAATGTAATGCATCCAGATCTTAAGAAGACCAATAATTGGACCGGGAAACAGAATTATAGATATGATCACAGCACCATATAAACTGGAAAGACGGTGTGAAGTGACTGCAATCCTCATACTATATGGGTTGCCAAGGTACATTGTATAAGTTTTAGTTTTTCCTTTAGTACTGACCAAAGTTTTTGTTGGAATCTTTCATAATCAGCTCATGTTACATCAGAGTCTGAAAAAAAAACTGAACATATCACTAATCACTGTTCATATAACGTGCTTGTCATGCAGATTACAAACTGGCTCAATTCTCGCCCATGAAATGATGCATGCTTATCTACGTCTGAAAGGTACATTTACTCTGCTCATTGTTCTGGCAAACAATCATGTGCACCTCCATTACTTCATGCCACCTCCACGTTCCCTTTCCAATCAGTGTTAGTAACATCTTCTTCTTTTTTCTCTCTCTAGGATTTCGGTCTCTTAGTCCTCAGGTTGAAGAAGGCATATGCCAAGTTCTTTCCCACATGTGGCTCGAGTCAGAGATCATCTTTGGTTCTAGTATCGACATGTCAGCCACCTCAGTGGCATCTTCGTCGTCGTCATCTTCAACTCCTACCACATCAAAGAAGGGCGCAAAGACCGAATTCGAGAAGAAGCTCGGAGCATTCATCAAGCATCAGATCGAAACGGATTCATCTGAGGCATACGGAGACGGTTTTCGAGCTGCCAATCGGGCTGTCGATCTCTATGGCCTGAGAAGTACCCTTAATCATATGAAGATGACAGGGTCTTTCCCATATTGATCATTCCTCAATTGTGAGGATTAATGCATATTTGGAGATTATTGGAGTTACATATACCATCATGATAGTAGCATTAATTTACAGTAAATCGAGAAAAGAAAGAAGAGGATTGAATAGGACATAAATTGCACCAATGCTTTCTTGTTGTCTTTGAAATAATATACATGTAGGTCTTCCTATAGAGAGGTTTTATAGTTTTTCACAGTGAACACATCCTTGGAAAAGAACAGGCAATCAGGAGATAATTTTGCTGAGTTACGTACTTATGTAATACCTCTTTATCTGAATGTATTTATTTCATTCACACCAATGATTTCATTTTTATTTTTCAAGGAATGAAAGCAATGGTAATGTGCAGTTATTTGACGTTTAGGATAAGATTCCGTCAAACTGTTGAAAATACATATCATTAATAGTTTCTCAAATGCTTTTTTAAACACAAAATAAATGTCGTATGTAGATTTGTTTCATAATGTGTTATCGCAACATTATAAACTTATTGTATTTTATAATACTATTTTAAATTAAAATTGATGGTCAAATTTCAAAAAATTGATCAAATCTCGTCCAAAACGTCAAATCCTTTTTTTTTCCACAAATGCAGGGAATTATGACAAAAGTACACTAGAGTTTTTTTTGTGGGGCAAGTACACTAGAAAATGCTAATATGTGTAGTCCAATTTATACGCTAGAAATGCCTTATATTTGTGGATAGAAGAAATATTTATATGTGTAGTCAAATTTATACGATAGAAATGTCTTATATCTATGGATAGAAGAAATACGAGGAGCAAGAATTTTTCTCCTCAAGATGTTGCGAACCTTTTCAACCATCGGATTAAAATCCAACGTCTCACAGCGCTTCCACGTCTCCCTCCTATCTGTGACCCACTCCGTCTTCTTCCCCGGAAACTGTCACGCGACTCGCGAGCTCCCGCCGCCGCCGCCGCCGCCGCCGCCGCCGTCGCCGTCGCGGCCTCCCACCTCTCCCTGTACCCCACCCCGCTCGCCGCCGGCGAGTCCTGACGCGGATCCCCAACACTGCCCCCCGGCGGCGCCTCCACCATCTCCCGGCGGCTGCCGTTGGATCGTGGGAGGGAGGATTGACCGGTTGTACTACGGTTGAGGGAGGGAGGAGCTACCGTTCGTGATCCGCCGCCGGCGACGACCGGCGTCCCCGTAGTCAGATCCGGCTCGGCCACCGCGGCCTCGGGCGCTCTGAGCGGCTGCCCTGTGTGTGTGGCCCTGCTGCTGAAAGAGAAGCCATGGCCGCGGCGAGCGGACCGTGGCTGCTCGTCGTGGCTTGGGTCTTGGGCGTTGCGGCCGCCTCGTCGTCGCCTGGGCAGGTACCTGTGGTGGATGCTCTTGGCTCATGCTGATTTTTCTGCAGATTTATGCGGGATTTTTGTGCTAAGTTGTTCAATTGAATTTGGCTGCGCACTTGAGAATGAATGCCAAATCCCCTAGTTTACTGTCAATTGATTGACCAATTCACGGAAATGCTGCTGCTCCATTGTATCATTAGTGCAGATTAGAATACAGAAAACTGTAAATGGTAAAATTTACTTCTTGGGAGTGTCTTTTCCGGTGATAATGTAGTTTGGTCCCAAAATTGATCAGGAACTGTGAAGCTATCCCATGTTAGATTTAGGTTGCTGTAAGTGACTTAAATGGTATGTGGTGCAGTGGTAGTTCACTGCACCTTGTTTGCAATATAAGATATGCCTTGCTATTAACTATGTAAGTGCTGCTTCGAATATTTAAGCGTATTTTTGCTCCTAGTTAGTTGGTTGTCTAATGTTCATGTACGCATGGGTGAGTACTAATTATAGTACTGAACAGGCAGGTACCAGCCAGAAATTCAACAAGTGTATGCCGTGCTCTAGGAGATATGTCGCTGATTCATACCTCAATACCTTGACTGGCCAGCTTGCTCAACATCGTGACTTGACTGAAACATCTGATTCTGCTGACTCATGCAAAGGACTTGATTATGATCTTGATGCACCCATGCTTACAGAATTGCATTCGGAACTGGTTGGTGAAGGTTCTCATCGCCGTCTAGTCTATCATGTGGAATTTGCTAACTGTGCAGATGCTATGGTTAATTTCCTTGATAGCTATGATGCCAATCTGGTGGTAATAGAAAATATCCCGAATGGTGTGTTTGCTGACCCATTTGAGCTACAACATTTTGTTGAGCGGAAAGGTGATTTCTAACTAAGGAAATTGAGGTAGACCATACAACTGCAATATTCTTCTCTTTGCATCAAGTTTGTTTTTTATGCTGCAGTATATCTTGATGTTGCTGTTTTCGGAGACACCAACCTTGAACTGCCTTCAGCCCTATCCAACCGGTCATCTGTGGAAATCCATGTTGATCTCGCACCACTTGCATCGATGAACTGTAACCTTGTAATAGACCTGCCTCTCCATGCTAGATACCCGGTAAGGTTCTCAATGAACTTTCTGAAGTAATTACTTGGTTTTGCTGTATTCATATAAAACATTATCTACAATTCTGCATTGCTTTTTTTTTTCCCTTTGTTTGAGATCCATTTGCTATTCATATGTTCTCTATAAATGATAATAGAAGTGATACTGTTCAGGTTTACCTTCTCAACTTGAGAATTTTTTTTAATCTGACATATTCGACACCTCACGTGTTTATTAGCTCCATCTTTCTTTTACGGGAACATTTTGCCTCCATAGACACTGAGAAATACATCATGGCTGCATTTTTTTCCCTCTAATTCACAGGTTGTATATTACCAGTGACCTTTACGTACCATTCTTGCACATCCGGACATAATAGGTTTCCAGAAATAACTAAAAAAACATTGAATTAAGGGAGAACAATGGCATATCCTGGCAAAATTTAGCTTCAAATCTATTATTTATCAATATACCAAAAAGGGACAAGCCAGAAGATTAGTAATTAAGCACTGAAAATCACCATTCGTTCTATATTTTTTTGTTTCATGTCTGCCTCTTACTTTGAGAGTTGAGTTTGAAACTTTGCCAAACTGTACATCCCTATCATATATATTTTCGCATATACTTGAGAATTTTCAAAACCTTTTAAAGGCAGGATGCGTAAGAGACACTCTGCAGGATGTGATCAACAAAGCCAGATTGTGAAAAGAAAGATCTATGAGTTCACTTAAAAATGCTTTTCAATGGAATTCTAACTTCAATATGTAGCAGAATACTTGCATATGAAATTTTCAACATGTAATTAGTGGATGGTTCAAGGAATAACAAAATAAAGAAAACAAATAAGCTAAGAATTCTAAATTAGTGGATGGTTCAATGAAAGTAATATATTGTTCTCCCACCATATGTTTCTGTCCAATTGGTTTTCAAAGGTGGATGCATGCAATAGTTGGAATTGTTCTAGTCCTATGATATATTGTGGTCACTTCATATATATATAATTTTACATATTTAGTATAAACAACTGAAGCATGTCAAAAAACATGTGGGCTTTTACTTTTTTGCTTCTGTCAGCATATTTCTGAAGAAACTCCTAGTGGACTGTTGACTGTCACGTTTAAGATTCTGATCTGGTCCTATTTTAGGTTTTATATCACGGTCAACTTCTCATGTGCAGATTTTGTAAAGAATTTTCAAGTTTGTCTGACAATACGCTGCCTTTTAGTTATATGCCTCCTTGTCAGAATATTTCTGTGAAAGACACTTAGCAGACTATGATGATGTTATTTTTGCAGCCTCTTGATGCCAGTGGTTATGCGACGGTTGAGTTTGGTAGCCCAGATCTGCTTCTACGTTACAGAAAGAAGGATACTGTTCCTGAATCCTGCTCATGGTTGCTTAAAGATCTTGATGCTGCGCCTGTGGAGAAAGCTACATGGCGCATACCCTGTGGAGACGAAGCGCACATAGGATTTGTATCTAGTATCACTTTTCTTTCAGCTCTAGTTTGCTCAATTTTAATAGTCATAGCTGCCCTATTTTATTGATGTCAAAACTGAAATGCAAGACAAGTTGGATTATTTCGTCCAAATCAAAATATGTTATGTGATTACTTTTTCAGACATTTATAACCCCATTATCTTGTTCATGTTTAGAACACAATCAAAGGGAAAGTTCCTTGCAGTTGAAGTTGCAAACCTGCAGTCGACTGACCACTGACTGATCACTGACCATGGCATCTGCCTGCAACATCACAAGGAGTTATAAAAGGAAAAGAATAATTTCCTTCATGAGGGCAGGAATGCCCAGTTGCTGAATTCTGAGTTGATCTGGATCAGAAGCTACACTATTCTATTGTCTTGGAAGCAGCCAAGCAGGTGAAGCATGAATTGGAAGCTTGTGTTAACAACTCTACTCCTTTTGTCTTTGCACGCTTAATAGACTGGCACATACAGTCATTCTCTGTTTATAAAAATCCAGAGTTGTCCCATTTTTAATTTCAGTAAGGCAGCATGCTACCCCAGTATCAGGTGAGCAGTTCTGTTCTGTCTGACAGACTGGATCTGTTGGGTGACAAAAACTTCTTTTTCTTGTTGATAACATGATCTCACCTAAGCCTCCAGATTAATTGATGAAAACTAAATAGTATTATCACATATCCCCCCTCCTGATCGCGTTTCATTTTGCATATTTTAAGCAATTTCAGTTCTATAGTTTTTTATCCTAGAAGTGGTGTTAGAGCTGGTTATCTATGATAACAATAGGTTGTGCAGAGCATCGACTCAAGCATGACATTGATGTGGACATTAATCAAAGAAATAAATTCTATTAATATTACACTTGTACTTGCAAACTTTCTCTTGACTAAATCTTCACCACATTTATCCCCACGTCGGATTCGTCCATTTATTCTCACAATGAATTGCCACCTTTGTTGCTCTACATGGCCGATGGTGACCCCAGGATGCCAATGGCTATCCTTGCTGTGTGGCTGAAACTTATCAAACGCAAAGGCTGAGTGGACACTGGGTGTACGCTTTGACACTTGACAGGGAAAGGCATGAAATTTGTGGCAGGTTGACTCATTTGGTATCTGAGTGATGCACAGAAAAGGAATATGTATAAAAGCAAGCGATACGAAATTGATAGGAACACGTGGGTACTTGAACTTATCCGTACCCGCAACATTAAATACGGTTGACTAGCACGTTACAATTGGCCTTATTTAATTAGATTGGAAACTTACTTTTTTTTTATATGTGAATATTCATCAAATTAAACATGTTCCGCGCCAAAACACAACAAAAGACTACTCCCTCTGTTTTAAAATTCTTTATATTTTGAGATGGAGGAAGTAAACAACACCAAATACGTAGTATCATTTATTGTATACGCCGTGATAGTATGTTCCATCAATGGTGAAGCCAAGAAGATTGTGAAACTTGGATAGCAAGATAATTTCTAAATTAATACATATCCCTTCTGATTACATTTCGGTAACACCAGATACTAAAACCTATCCATCTCACAGAACTAATATTATTAGTTCAGGGCTCTATGGTTAACCTTTTTTCTAGGGTGAACTAGATGCAAAACTTGTACCATTAAAGATTCATAAACTAAACATGTTTTGCGTCGCGCCAAAAACATGGAGACACATAGTAAATAGGGTAAATACGTATTTATTGCATTCGTTTGTGATAATATGTTTTGTATGTTTTATACGAAGTTAGGGGTATTGTGCAACCTACTTAACAATATAGTTTTGACGAGGAATAATCCTCTCTAGCGGGAGATCGTGAGATCCCCCTTCGTGAGTTCGGCCGGAGGAGGAGGCTCACTTCGAGAGGTCATTTATCCGCGCTTAATGCTACCGAATCGCACACAGACACGAAGATTATACAGGTTCGGGCCGCTATCGAGCGTAATACCCTATTCCTGTGTGTGGAAATATGGATCAGTGTTACTAAGGTTTCCCAACTCCAGAGAGCGTTTCCCCCAGAGTTTGAGTTCACTGAAGAGTCGTTCTAGAGTTTAGGCTTCCTGAGCTTCGTCCCCTTATTTCGGTGGGTAAGGTCCTCCTTTTATAGCTCAAGGAGATACCACATGTGCCGCCTCTACCTATGAAAAGGGGGAGGGGGGGCCCACCCTACCGTGGCCAACTGCGGTCTGTGCCTTCGCCCAGAAGCTAAGCCGCGGTTGGCCTTTTGGCGGGGCCCAGCGCCGCCCCCCACATGACAGGGGGGACAGCCCTGTCATTCGCTCTTAAATGGGCGTAGACCGGTGGCTGCCCTCCTCTCGTGGAGAGGAGTCCAGACGACACCCCTGATGTGACAAGACATACCTACCTCCACTCCGCTGGGGACAAAGGCGACGTGGGGCACGGTCGTGCGTCAATCGGACGTGACCGGTCACGCCCGATTTGACGCGGGCCAGTGGTGCGACTCCACATGTCCGTCCTGACCGCACTAAATGCGGCGAGGGATGGTTGGGGCGCCGCCCATTAATGGCCGCCCAGCTTGGTCTTCCCCCACCTCACGCTCCCTCCGCTACACGGCAGCCGGGCAGGGGCCTCGGGTCCTAGCAGGGCGAGGGCCCGAGGGGCCTGATGCTTCACCCCGAGGGGCTGACGTGGCACCCCGAGGGGCCCGACGTGGCACACCGAGGCTCCCCGAACGTGTCTGCGCCTTGCACGGTGCGAGGTGCGGGGGCAGGGCCAGACTGTAGAGCCACGTGTGAAGATGTAAAGGGAACTTCCCCTTACTTTGCATACCCCCGGGTCCATATCTCCGACAAGTTTGTATTAGCCGACGTTGGTTGGATGGAAATGCTCCAGACCCCGATCATGTTCCTCCATCATGTCGGTTTTAACATCCCGCATAGCTTTTAAACTAAAAAATAGTAGCTAGCCACGCTATTGCTACTCCCTCCGTTTCATATTATAAGCTTTTTACATTTATAAGAAAATATAGCAACATTCACCACATAAAAACAAACATATTATCAAAATATATTCAGTGTTACATTTATTAAAACTAATTTAACGTTGTAGATGTTGATAATTTTTTATATAAACTTGGTTAAAACCAAAATAATTATAGTATGAAACGAAAGGAGTAAGAAAAAAAAACAAACTCGTGTGAAATTCATGTTTCCAACGGAAGAAAAAAAAGGGAAAAGGTGTGGAGACCGGACCACAGGAGAGACTGAACGTCTGGAACACTCAAATCAATCTTCCAAACGGAAAAAAAAAGTGCAGTAAAGCGCAGGCAGAAGAAACGGCACGCTATCTGGCGTCCGTCCGTCCGTCCGTCCGTCCGTCCGTTACTCGGTTAGGCGGCCGGCGTCCGCGTCTCCCTCCCACCCCTCCCCTCTCCGCTTCCCTTCCCTCACCTGCCTCCTCGTGCTTGTTCGTTGCGCGGCGGCCGCTTCTCCCTCCGCCGTTGTGGTGGGCCCCACCCGCCCAGCGACCCACGCCCCCCAATCATGAGCAGAGCTGCAGTCACGCGCCGCAACCCGCCTCGCCCCCCCAAATGCGGAAACCAAGCGAGTACAAGTAGACTGGACGCACGCGCACACGCATCGCAACCAGTTCATCCTCGATTCCTCCCCCGGATTTCCTTCGCGATCTCACCCCGCGTGCCCTAGCTAGCTATCGAATCCCCTCACCTCGGCGGCGGCGGCGAGATCGGAGCTCCGGTTTAACCTCCTCCACCGCGAGGCGTGGAACCTCTCTCTCTCTCGCTTTCTCCACCTAAGGTGCGCGTGCCCATGCCCTGTGATCCGATTCGATCGGTCGGGTTCGAGAGACTTAGAGGGGATTACTGCTATGTGGTTGATTGATTGATTGATCTGGTTTGGATTCGTTGCAGGATCGAAACCCCGGCACCGGCTCGGGCCGCGGAATGGGCGGCCGCGGTGAGTAGCTAGGTCTGCGGCGGCGGAGTTGTTATTGTTGGTGGTGGTGGTGGTGGGGGAGTTGGCGGCGGAGGGGGCGGGGGGCGTTGGTGGTGGTGGTGGTGGGAGAGTATCATGGTGCAGTGTCTCGACGGGGTGAGGCAGCTGCTGGCGGTCGTGTTCAAGTGCTGCGACCTCGAGCTGAAGCAGCCGCGGGGGCTCGAGGATCCCCAGGTCCTCGCGAGGGAGACCGTCTGTAAGTCCGCCGCATTCGCCATTGGTTGGGGCGCCGTACTCCTCCTTCATTTTGTTGCTGAGCCTGTCTCATTGGGGAATTTGACTGGCGTGTGTGTGTGGTTGGGTTGGATTTTGTGCAGTCAGCGTGAGCGAGGTCGAGGCGCTGTACGAGCTCTTCAAGAAGATAAGCAGTGCTGTGATTGATGACGGGCTGATTAACAAGGTTGGTGTGGAGTCCTCTGTTCGCGCCACGATTTTGTATCGTAGAATTGGGATAGATTGATTGATTGATGGAGGCATGTTATTGTGAATCTGTATGCGATCCCTGACCCTGTGTTTGTTCGTTGACCTTGTGCAGGAGGAGTTTCAGTTGGCGCTGTTCAAGACCAGCAAGAAGGAGAGCCTGTTCGCTGACCGTGTAAGTCTGCATTGATTGCAAACTTGTTAATTATTGTATGGTGCTGCATGCCGTTGCTCTGATTCGGTATATCGCGCCCTTCGCTTTTGGAAGTTTTGAAAAGCGACAGATTTAGGCACGCCTAGTCAATGCAGCATGAGCAATTGAACACTAGAGACTATTTGACTATACTGGACATAATTGAATGCTTCTAATTGCATGGAAATAGTATTAGTTATCTAGGATTATATTGGTCTAAGTTTCGGATATGCTATATACCGCATATGCTTTAATTTAGGATTTTTCCTTTCCTGTATTGTTTCCTGCCAAACATGTCTCCAAATAACATCTGACTGTTGGTTAGTCATTTCCCTGCCATGGCTTGTCTTCCGCCCTATGGCCTGCACCATTTCATTATTTCCCGCTCTAGTTTGGCCTTGTCCAGAATTCTCTAGGCTTTTCCGACATCTTATCTAGTACCTTTTTTAATGTTAATCCTCATGCATGTTTGTTTGTAACCAAATCATTAATTACTTTATACGTGAAATTTCTTGAACTGTTATGCTATAGCATCAGTATTACATTTTACATCTCGTGTGTACTTGATTCGTCTGTATCAGTTACAAGTTTCCTTAATCACAATGTTCATGTTTCGCAGATGGAGTGCTGTATTATGCATAATTGGGACTTTGCACATGTTTTAAGTGTTTTGGCTATTATGTTATTATGCTATCATTATGAGTGTCTTTTACCTTTTGCATTGCATCTAGCACACTTCTGTATTTGAGTTCTTTACATTTATCAGTTGAAGCTACATGTGACCAAATTCTTTGTAGAAAAACAGCTGTATGATAGATGTCAGTGCAGATTTTGCCTTTATCTCCGTGCTGCCTCATGTTCTTAATATTCTCCCTGCTCTTACAGGTATTTGATTTGTTTGACACAAAACACAATGGAATTTTAGGATTTGATGAATTTGCTCGTGCACTCTCAGTATTTCATCCAAGTGCTCCACTTGATGAGAAGATTGACTGTGAGTTCAGACGTACTGTAGCTAGATATTTTACTCCTCATCTATGCAGTTCTAAATTATGTATTGTCACAATAATGGCTTGGAGCTTATTTGCAAAAGTATTTATTGTAGACTTAAAGTTGATAGTCTGACTTCTATGCTGTCCTCCAGGTTTTCTCTTGTTTACTTATCTTTTCTCAACAAAAAATTCTGAAGAAGCTATGCAATTTTTGCAGTTTCATTCCAGCTATATGATCTCAAGCAACAAGGCTATATTGAGAGACAAGAGGTATTGATGCCAAATTACTCATTGCACAGTGCTCCTTCAAGCTAGCATGTTGGCTTGGCTATATGGCTCACACACTTCGATTAATTCAACATTTTCTTTTATTGTTTCTGATACATGAAATCGTGGTTTTATTCATGTAACTAGTCTGTACTTGATGGTCTATATTTGTTGTTTTGTTATGGCACACTGCAGAAAGAAATGTCATTTTTTCATTAATACTGTCAGATCACTGTCGTTGAATTTTACAAGATTTTAAATCACGTAGTAGCAGCAATAGCTTAATCATGTTGCGTTTAGGTGAGTTAGGTTTTGATTCCAATGAATTGCACTGGGCTTTGTTGCTGAGAGATGATGACTATATCTGCCAATCTTTAAATAGCTGATATGCCGTTATCAAAGCTAAATATTTTAAATAGTTTTGTTGTGGATGTCATTCTTTTGGGTAGGATATTTCCTTTTACTTCATCTATAGTTTATAAAATTGATTTATCAGGTTAAGCAGATGGTTGTTGCTACACTTGCTGAGTCTGGAATGAATCTTTCTGATGAAATTATAGAGAGCATAATCGATAAGGTATGTTACGGTTTCCATTTATATTTTGTTGTGTTTGGTTATACCCTGTATTGGATGGTATTTTTTTAGTTTGTATTTTGTGGTAATCAGTAATTCTCAGCCCTCTCATATAGGTCAGACTTTTGTATAGCCTAGCCTTATCATACTACATATATACTGTATTTACTTTGCAAATGAAAAACTGCATCGGTATGTTTCCTTATTATATAAAATGTTGGTAAAAAAAACATTGAACTTCTTGGTGAAACATAGTAAGAAATGTGCCAATTTTAACAATAAGATGACACGTACTAAAAGAACTATAAATGTGTAATATTATCATAGTATTTTATGTATAAATTTACTCTTCATTTTCATCCAAATTATATATTAACTAGAAAAAATGCCCGTGCGTTGCAACGGGGTAAAAACGTTTTTTTTTATCATGTACATTTTACTCCCTTGGTTTTGGACCGAACGCTCATTCCTTCTTTTCCAGCTCCAGTCCTAGCCCTGTCCGCTCTGCTCGGCCTATCTCTCTTCGGCTCAGCCCACAAGTGGAACTGTAGGCCCAACTCAAACAATCCTGTGCCCGTACCATAACGGGGCCGATCCTCCCATCAAATCCAGTCCGATCTTTCTCGATCTCCAAAATTTAGTTAATCCGGTCGAGTTCGCATAGTCCAGTGTCTGTACGATAACGGAGCCGATCCTCTCCATCAAATCCGGTCGAATCTTTCTCGATCTCCAAAATTGTTGAGGGATTTTGATCCACTCAATCTTCTTTTTCACTTTTTTTTATCAAAATCCCCAAAATTGTTCAGGGAAAATGATGAGAGAGTAGTCGGGAATCTTCTTTATCTCTAAAATTTAATCCGGTCGAGCTCGCATAGTCCCCGTGTCTGTATGATGACGAAGCCGATACTCTCCATCAAATCTGGTTGAATATTTCTTGATCTTCAAAAATTGCTGAGGGATTTTGATCCCCTCGATCTCCTTTTTCCCTTTTTTTTTATCGAAATCCCCAATATTGTTGAGAGAAAAATGATGAGAGAGTAGTAGGAAATCGGTTTCTGCAATCAATTAGAAAAGAAAACAGAAAATACGAAAAAAAAAGGAAACCGATAAAAAAAAGATGAAACGAAAATAAGAAAAATAAATGAACGGACGGTGAAAAGAAAATAAAACGGAAAAAACGAAAAAGAAAGGAAACGGAAACGAAAAAAAAAAGAGGAAACGGAAACGGAAAAAAAGGAACGGACGGCGAAAAGAAAATTAAACAGAAAAAAGTAAAAAACAAGAGAAACGGACGAAACTTTTGCCGGAATCCTTATGTATTTTTTAATTGGGTATAGATATATTATAGACAATAATGTTCGCACAAATTATTGTGGTTTAATTACATGTGTTCTAGGATGGCACTATTTTTAAACTGATAGAAGTAATACTGATTTTGTGCTATTACTTTTTTTAATAGATAGATATTTAGATGACATATCCTCAATAGGCTTGGCATAAGATATGGTCAGTTTATCTTGTTTCTTTTTAATTGTAACTTCCAATGCTAAACTATTTTTTCTTATTTGTAGACATTTGAGGAGGCAGACACAAAGCATGATGGAAGAATTGATAAAGAAGAGTGGCGCAATCTGGTTCTTCGTCATCCCTCTTTGCTGAAGAACATGACTCTCCAGTACCTCAAGTAAGATATGTTATTTTTTTTCTGTTTATACTCTGTATATTTTTAATAGTTTGGCTCTTTTTGTTCCTGTTTTTATTTACATCTGGGCACAATTCTGAATTCTCTTTAATGTTGGACACCTTAAGTTTTCATCTTGATAGTTGTAATGGCAATGTTTACTGCTGTTCTTGAACAAAAATGATTGGATTCGGATTCCCATTCCAAATTTTATTTGCCATTGCAATGTCTTGCAAAGGAAAGAATGTTACGGAGAGAGATGCATGCTTGAAATGTGTAAATCAAGCATCCTCTAATTAAAATTGCGCATGCACATAGAGTCGCATGGAGGAGTGAGGAGAGCATGTTGTATCATCTCTTGATTTTAAATAGTAATTGTTTTATCTAATCCATAATATGTAAGAGGAAAAGAACAAGTTCATGATTTTAAATACATGCCTTGTCAACTCACTGCGCATATTTTTATTTCTAAAAAAACATGTGTTGAACTACTGGATGAGTTGGTCGCTCCATGTTTCAGATTCAAGCAATCCACTTCACAGATACAATAGCACTTCATATATTGACAAAAAATAACACACTACCTTTTTTATTCTTAACTAAAGAAGTATTGTTTTTCCTAAAAAAGATTAGGTGTTCATAAAAATGTTCAAGTCTATAAAAATGTTGTAGACACTTTTGTTTTTCTATAGCACAAGCTAATCTTGCCACATGTGTGCAGGGACATCACCACTACATTTCCAAGCTTTGTCTTCCATTCCCAGGTCGATGACACCTGAATTCTTGGATTTGTTTGAACTCAAACCATCAGAAGAATGCTCATGCCGGTTCATTAAGAATTTTGATATTGGGTTGTTGGATTGGGCAGAGACTCCAGAGCTCTGTAGGATGTTGCATGTTCGATTTGAGAAGTTCTCAAATCTTTAAATTGATGTAACTTTGTTTCTGTCGTTTGGAAGTTTAGTGTGGCTGGAGACTTTCGGGGAGATGTTAAATTTCTGTCTGAATCCGTAGATCCTTTATTCTCTTCCCCTCTTTTCTGTTTTTCTGGCTAGCAATCAGAATATCTTTTCTGTTTTTTTGGCTAGCAATCAGAATATCGGATATAGTTTTGTGAATCTTTCATTTTGTGTACAAAATAGGAACCTTCAAAAAAATTGATCGTGCTGGAAAATGTTCTGTTGGAGTTTGCAAATTGCAATGATCATGAAATGCTCTCCTTTTTTGAGAGTTTGCATCATACTGTCATGAATTGTGATCTTATCTCTAATTTGATTTTTTTTCTTAATTTCTAATTGAAAATATTGTTTCTCTATATGCTCGTATTCCATCTGATTGATAAACACTACACCCTGCGTTTGCAAGAACAAGGGTAACAATTAACGAAGTACAGCAACTTAAGTTTGACCTGTACTGTATACAATTTACGTTAGAAGGCCATCCTAATGTGCAATTGTCCGACGAAATTAAGCTGCGAGGGCATCCGTAATGTGCTTATGTGCAGCAGGTTGAAACAAACAATGGTCATGTAGTTAATGAGTTTAAAAATATTGTTATTTATTACATTTTCAAGTTAATGAGTTTCAAAAATATTGTTATATATTACATGTAGGATCGATTGCGATATTGTGGGATTGCGATATTGTCGAGCTCAAGAAATATCGATGAACGCTGACGGATGGTCTACATTATTTTTTGGGACATCTGAATATTGTACATTAAAACCTAACGGGTAAAATCTTAGAACAAGCATATAAACAAAGTTGACGTAATTTTTTTTGAGAAATCATTTTTTTAATCATAGGCTCATAGCGTAAATAATCCATGGCAATAATCCACTTCGAATGGGGTCTTAGCTACATCCAACATCTATGAATTAGCGGGATAAATATGCCTACTATTACAATCCTGCCATAGATTTTTTTTTCTTTCAAAGAAAAGATATTTTATAGCGTAGACATGTGTCTTTCTATTATATCAATTGGAAGCTTGTCATAACGATTTGGTCTTTCCGCTAGATCGATTGAAAGCTTATCATAACGATTCCTTGTGACTTTTACTGACATCCTACATGTAATATGGAGAAACATAAGAAATGTCACAAACAATTAGCTTGGTTTGAAGGTGAAATGCCACTCTCCTTTTCACCGTGGTGAGTCGATCTTATCAGACTTATGAAGTCGCTCATCCTAAACCTAACCCTAAAAGAACATTGACCTAATCCAAACAAAACGTTACGTTACTACACGATCCATTAGCGATCCTCTCACCGCTCGTAGAAAATCTCTTAGATACACTCTATTTATACATATGCACACCATATTTATATCTACACCCTTCTAAATAGGAACATCATTTAATATCATATCTCTATATTTGTACAACAATTAAAGCTCACCAATAAATATTAAAAAAACCCGCCCTATATATACACCCCCCATCTCCATCGTCCTACCCCACCCTACCCTAAGCCTAAACCCGATCCGATTATTCAACTCAAACAAAAAAAAAAAAGACAGGAAAAAAAAGTGAGAGAGAGGAGAAGCCAAAAATCCTCACACCCTCCTCGACTCGACTAGGGCGCACGCACCACGCTGCTCGCTTCCCCTCCATCTCTTCCCATTCCCCCCCTATCTCCTCCTCCGCCCCGGCCACCGCCGCCGCCGCCGCGTGACGCCGAGGAGGACGAGGAGGTGACGATCTCCCGCGCGGTGGGGTGGGCGGGCGAGCGGGCGGGCAAGCGAGAGGGAGGAGGTCTCTCCCCGATTGGAACGGGCGGGGGGTTTGGCGAGGTCAGATCCGGACGACGCGGGGGGAGGAGGAGGTGCCCCGGCGGCGCGATTCGCGGGGGGACTCCCGGCGAGGTGAGGCATTGCCCGACCGTGAGGTCCCGATCTGTCTCCGGCGCCGCGTAATCTACCCTTCTCTCTCTCTCTCTCTCTCTCTCTCTCGGTGTGGCGTTCATTTCCCGGGGAGGCGTTGGATTGGACGAGGGCGATCCTTGCGTGGGGGACGTTGTTTGATTGGATTGGGATGGTTGCTCGTTGCTTGCCCGCGCTGTAATTTCTATTAGTTGTTGCATATAGGGCCTAGGGTGAAAGAACAGAAATGGGTAACTTCGACGTAGATGATTTAATGCTGCTTAGGTTTACTCTTCTCGCGGCCGAAAGTAGATCGTTGGGTTGGAATTAGAGGTGGTTTTATATGACAGAAGCGGCGCCCTAATGACTAGGGTGTTTCGGAATTATAATATTCTATATGATATCAGAATTGTAGGTTTTTATATGATAGCACCTTAGGACACTATTGATCTCATGTCAGCTCTGTTCCTTTGTGCTCCACAGTGTCTTACTTCAGGTTCCGTATACATCAGTCGCTTGCAGTTGCTTGATATGTGATGTATAAAGTTTTACTGGCAGACTAGTGAAGCATAGCACCTGCTTGCTGTTAACTGTTGTGTCCCCGAGGGTTAGGTTTAGGTCTACCTCTGTTGATTTCTCATTTTGTGGTGTCAGCGCATGTTGAAGCTGAACTTTGATGGCTTTTGGTTCATTATTATTGTAGAAGCGAAAAGGGTGAGGCGAATAGCTGAGCTGCATTTCCCCGAAGATTGATTCATGGCTGGTACTTTGATTGAGGACTATACAGGGGATGGTAGGTCCTCGTCAACTGAAGAGTTGCCAAGCGATCAGCAAAGTCATTCTGGGGAATCTTTAGCAGAATGGAGATCGAGTGAGCAAGTTGAGAATGGAACACCATCAACTTCTCCAGCTTACTCGGACAGTGATGACGATGATTGTGGTTCGTTCTTTAATTCGCTTTCCTGTTTCCTGTTTTTGCTTAATACATTACCTTTAAAATCTTTCCATACTAGTGGTTATTGCCCAGCCGGGCTAAATACCTAATGTATCATTGTGGAAGAACCATGAAAAATATTGTTCTTTTCAGTTATCTAGTATCTACAGCCATAGGAATCAAATCTCTTCCCATGCTTCCGTTTTTTTTTTTTTGGGGGGGGGGGTGGGGGGTGGGGGTCCTCCGACCCGCTAACACTCCATCACATGCCATAATTGTAAATAGGGTTGTGCATTACGTCGCTTCTATATGCTACAACAAATGCATATTTATTAGCAAGGTGTTTCTATATTACCCTGTTCCAATAACCTCTCGATAATTTTACAGCAGTTTTAAATAAAATTCAATGGCTATACAACATCTCATGACAACTAGTTCAACTAGTAAGTCTAATAAAAGGCAGATGCTTAGGCACTTGACGGCACCCTCCCGCCTAGGCCTCCTAGTCAGAATCCAGCTTTGGGAACTACGGTGTTGAGAAGTGATATAATTAATGCATTACCTATTTGAGGATTCTACTGGATTAATGTTTGTGATAATTGAACCTTCTAATATTTACTGATTTCCTCATATTTGTGCTTCAGTCCTTGTTGTTTTCATTTTCTTTTATTAGGGCCAAGGCCTTCTGAGCTTTATGGAAAATTCACTTGGAGGATTGATAATTTTTCCCAAATTAACAAGAGAGAGCTGCGGAGTAATTCCTTTGATGTTGGCGGCTATAAATGGTATGTTCTCTTAGTACGGGTAATCATGTAGTAACTGATGTTGCTATTTTATCTATCAGTTTCTTAAACTATAAATGTTTGTTGTGCTGCGTTAGGCTCCTTACTTACCTGCTATATGAGACATGGGATGAACCAATTATATGATGTATCTAACATGACAGATCAGAGTAGATAAACTATTTCCTTGCTCACTTTCTGCAAATACAAATGCTGAAGGGCGGATAACCTGCCAGTAACGAATTAGTGGTTGTAGTACTTAGGGTAGACCAGTCACAATACTAAGCACAACCTTGTGTACAAATAGGTTGTTGAAAAGTGAGTGCATAAGATATCACATTTACCTTGCGCCCTGGGTGCCTAGGCGGCGCCAAGTGCCGACTTTTGGAACACTTTCTAGGTCTGTAGTACATTGCATTTTGCTTTTACCTATTCTGTCTTCTGGATGCTAGTTTACCTTATTATTTCATTTACATACGCAATTACACAGAATTAAGGGATGATATATTTATCTATTCTGTTTCTATTGTTTTCTGTTCAATAGGTGGTAACATTTTTTATTAATGGTTTTTTCCCTTCATCGGTACATGTTTACTGATTGATAGGCTGAAGCTTTTCATATGCACCACATTTTGAGATCATACAGGCTTAAGATTTACTTGTGCACCACAATTTTGAGATCTATTGGTTGATTTTTCAGGTACATCTTGATTTACCCACAAGGATGTGATGTTTGTAATCACTTGTCACTCTTTCTTTGTGTAGCCAACCATGATAAGCTGCTCCCAGGTAGATGCCTCCAGCAGTGATAAGCTTTTATTTTTGACGGCAGAAACGTAATCCTTTGCACGGCTTGCTTATGTTTCAGGATGGAGTCACTTTGCACAGTTTACCATAGCTGTAATTAATAGAGACCCTAAGAAATCCAAGTATTCTGGTGAGTTTGGCACACTATTTGATTTTCTTGTAATTTCACTTGAATTCTTAATGTGAAATTTAAAGAAATTAATATTTCAGATACACTGCACCGGTTTTGGAAGAAAGAGCATGATTGGGGATGGAAAAAATTTATGGAGCTATCAAAATTACATGACGGCTTTATTGTTGATGACGTTCTTACCATCAAAGCTCAAGTTCAAGTGATCAGGTATCTATTTACTTGAGTTTCTCTTCTATTTTCCATCAATTGGTACACTGAGAACTGCTCCCTTGTTCTTTATTTATCTATCTATCTATTTATTTTGGAGATGAGATTATCTATTTTGCTTTGCATAACCATGTCTGCTACTGCATTGTAATATTTGAGGGAGAAGGCAGACCGTCCATTTCGCTGCCTTGATGGCCAGTACAGAAGGGAACTAGTTAGGGTGTATCTCTCAAATGTGGAACAAATTTGCCGACGCTTTATTGATGAAAGGAGAAGCAAGCTTAGCAGGTTGATTGAAGATAAACTGAGGTGGTCTAGGTTAGATAACTATCTTCTGGGTTCATTTCTTTGCTATGGCCAAGAACATTTGAAATACGTCTTCTAAGATAAAATTGTCGACATGCCATGCTAATCTATCTATTATTAAAATGATGTTTTTTCATGTTGCAGTTTCAATGCATTCTGGCTAGGAATGGATCCAAGTGTGCAGAAATATATGACAAGGGAAAAGACTGACACTGTATTGAAAGTTCTAGTGAAACATTTTTTTATAGAGAAGGAAGTTACATCAACCTTAGTAATGGACTCACTATATAGCGGACTAAAGGCTCTTGAATACCAGACCAAGAATAAGAAGGGGGTGCCCAAGCTAGCAGAGACTGTCCAGATGGATATTCGAAGCACTCCTATGGTGCTTGTTGATCAGGACATGTTTGTCTTGGCCGATGATGTGATACTTTTGCTTGAAAGAGCTGCACTAGACACACTTCCGCATCAACCTTTGCCTACAAAGGATGATAAAAGCTCACAGAACCGCACGAAGGTATGCATGATATCAGCAACCCTGTACAGCTAGTTTATTAGGATAATGTTCACCATAGAATATTTCTTGTTATGGACAATCAATAGATATAAGACTGAAATTTATTTTTCATATCCAACTTAGAATTAAAAGCAAATTCCTTCATGGTTCACGCTGGTCTCAATTATTTGCACTCATTAAATTATTAAGAATCCCTTCATCATACTGGTCTCAAAGATGTCTTAGTAGCCATAGTCTTAAATGAGTTATGGACTAGAAAAAGAAAAGGTTCTCTTTACTACTTTTGGCTTGATGAGATTTTATTTTGTGCTACTGTAATAAGTCCAGTAAATTATGCCTTATGTGGTTGCAGGATGGCAGCTCAGGTGATGATTTCAACAAAGATTCAATTGAACGCGATGATAAACGACTTGTAGAGCTTGGCTGGAAGACAATGGAATTTTTTGCCTTGGCCCATATATTCAGGTAAGATGTTTGTTTAATGTGTCCATCCGGTATTAGTTTTTTTTGCTCCATAAACGTTCAATTACAGACAGTTTGTTAAGAAGTTGATTTCTAGCCCTTGACGTACAGCTGACATGCTTTATTTCTTTTACTTGAGACTTTAGTGCATAAATGCAAGGTGCTGGTTCCTAGTTGGCATTTGTGGCAATACATGTCACTTCTGTTATCAGACTCTTTTTTAATCTATATCTTGATCTGATTTAGTTCTTCCTTCAGTTCTCTTGTATTCACACCTTATAAGTCTTGTATCAGCCGAATAGAAGTGGCATACCAGGAGGCAGTGGCTTTGAAGCGCCAAGAGGAGCTCATTCGTGAAGAGGAAGCTGCTGGGCTTGCAGAAATTGAACTTAAGGCAAAACGTAGTGCTGCTGAGAAGGAAAAACGCATCAGGAAAAAGCAGGTTTGTTTCTCTTTGCTAGTGCAATCATGCTAATTCATGCTGCCTATCAAACTTTTTCTTGTGCTAAATTTGATGCAAACTACTTTCTGCCACGGTTTACCCTGGCCTTGTGTGGTTGTTATTTTGTGTGTGAAATGGGATTAGCAGAGATTGTATTGTTGTAAACATTACAATAGTATTATTGGCTGCATATGACATAATGAGCACTATTGTCTTCCTCTTTGCCTAGGCTAAACAGAAGAAAAACAGTCGGAAAAATAATAAAGGGAAAAATGAGAAGGTTGATATACAGGAAATAGTAATAGAGAGCAGCAGCCCACCGGATGATAGGATCCTTGATGATCTCTCAAGTCAAGCAGAAGAAATAACATCAAATGCGGACAACCCTGAAGAAGTGTCTGATGTCTCTGATAACAGAGATGATAGTTCTGAGTTGCTTCATAACGACCTTGAAGACAGTGAATCCAGTCCTGTTAATTGGGAAACAGATGCTTCAGAAACTCAAGCTACTGTGCCTGAAGGTGGTGAAATGCAAAATGAACATGCAGGAAAGAGGACTTCTTTCCTGGATGACAGCTCATCTACTTGTTCATCTGATTCAGTTCCTTCAGTTATCCTGAATACTGGAGGTGCCTGGACAAATGTCAAATCCTCATCAAATAGGTATACTTTGATTTTTAGCATCTTCCCACTTCTGTCAATTGGTATTTATGGCACTGTATTTTGTGACTCAGAGGAAACAACAGGAGGAATAACAAGGATCATGATGCACGAAGTGGGCTTGGACATGGTGGGTTGAATTCAGTGCCAAATGGTATTGCCGGATCTAGCAGTAGTACTTCTGTTAACTCAAAAGACCACCAACATGAGGTATGCCATCTATCTTAAATGTCTTACATAGTGACTTCTGTGCATTCATTGGGAAATGCGCCATAAAGCAGCTGCTATAGAAGAATGGTCTTTTCAATTGTACCTATATCTCCATCAATGTATTAAGCATCGCAATTGATTGAGTAATAAACATACAAAATTACTATTTCAGGATGACAGAGTTGTATCACAGAAGAAGCAAAATGCACATCGGCACACTGATGTCATGAGTCCGTCCAAGTTAAGAATGACAGAGTCTTCTGTCAGCCCTATTAAGAAGCAACACATCTTTTCGCAGCAGCCAAAATCTTCATTAGAAAGCGCCAATAACTTGAGTTCCTGTGCAAGTGAAGCTTCAGGTGCTGTGACTGCTAGTTCAGCAATGGGTGTCACTACCACTCCAACTGCTCAGTTAGTTTCAAATAAAGGACCTCTGACAATTCACGCAACTCATAATGAGAGGTCAGTTCCAGTTGCACGACATCCGCAGGTGCCTACGGCCTCCAAATCTGAAGCTCAGAAACAGAGTTCCCTGGTAAGCAGTGGTACAGCAACCCAGGCAATTACAGTATCGAGGCCCTTGAGTGCCCCACAAGTCCCTGCAGCAAAACAAACAGCACCTGTAGCTTCAGCAGTTCAAACTGTACCACTTCTTTCCCGTTCGATGAGTGCAGTTGGACGTCTAGGCAATGAACCCTCTGCTAGTGCTCCAAGCTACATTCCTCGTTCATACCGGAATGCCATGATGGAGAGAAGTTCTGTTGGTGCTAGCAGTTTCACTCATCAGACAAGCTCAGAGCAAAGAGTTGCACGGTCGCAATCGATGTTTTCATTGTCACCTTCCATTCTATCACCAGAGCACCTGGCTGGGAATGACAGATCATCGTTGCGACAAGGGTTGACGTTTGGAACTGTCAAGCCTGAGACACTCAACCAGTGGAGAGAAGAGAGCTCTCAGCAGGCAAGCAGCAGCAGCAGTAGCAGCAGCAATGATCATGGGGCAGTAAGCTCAAGCAAGGTAGGTGAGTTTGAGAAGTTTTATTTGTTTGGAAAGCCACGGAGCAAGCAACTGTCAGAAATTTCTGCCAGATCTACTCCATTTCAACCACAAGGCCTGGTCAGTGATGAGTTTCCGCACCTAGACATAATCAATGACTTGCTAAATGACGAACAGTGTGAAAGGCGAACATTAAAGGTTCTTCAGCGGAGCCAACAGGCATTTGCTCGACAATACTCAATGCCCAATAATTCCAGCACACCTGATTATGGCATGTTTGCTCAATCTGATCCATACCTGTTTGATCAACCTGAGCAATACTATGACGAGGAAATCCCAAGGTTCTATAATTCTTTGAACGGTACTTCTCGGGGGCTAAGGGAGAGGAGTTATTCGCATTTTGATCTGCCTTCATACTCCAACGGCCAGTTTGATGATATGATGATGAACCAGTGGCCATACGGCCAAACGGACCTCTCCTTGCCAAATTTTGGGGCAGATATGAATGGTTACCCATATCAGTCAAGTGATTACCCGAATTCCGCAAATGGGTTAAGCAGGTACCCACCCTATCGACCTGCCAATGGGCATTGAGCACCTCTAATGAATAGTGATTGCAATTCACAATAATGTGTTGTAATCTCATGCTGTTTTCTTCTGAGCTGAGTGTAATTGTAATCCTTCCCTATAGTTTTATAAAGAACGGCTCCTCAGTTCCTTATTCAATAGCTATATTTCTTTGCTTTCTACATTGTTTTTTACCTGTGGTAAAGAATCTAAAATCAGTCGTATACATGATTACAATCTGGGTTAGCCTTTCTTCCTTTCTATCCATGTCCTGGAGTCGATAGCATATGTGAACACCTCAATCGCTGGTGAACACCTCAATCGCAGGCAGGCAAATTTGAGCCTTTCTTTTTCTTCCTATAGTTGTGGTTTAGTTTGTAATTCTAATCTGGATTTCATGGTCTGCAAAAGCATTTGTTCATGGCCAGATAAATTTGTTCACAGTAGAAAAGTTTAGCAAAATATAAAATACTAAATTATTTTTATTGAATCTGCAAAACAACTTATAATATGAAACATAATATGAACAAAGAGGTATATGAACAAAGAGGGTATTTCCTCTGTTTCATATTATAAATTGTTTGACTTTTTTTCTAGCTAAACTTTGTTAGGTTTGATAAATTTTAAAGAAAAAAATTAAGAACATTTAAAATACCAAATTAGTTTCATTAAATCTAACATAGGAAAATTTTGATAATATAATTGTTTTGTGTTGAAAATACCAATATAGTTTTCTATAAGTTTAGTCAAACTTAAATAAGTTTGATTAGGAAAAAAGTCAAACGACTTAATATAAAACGGGGGAAGTATTTTAATACCCTTTATCCATCCATTAATATTATTTTCCTATAAATAAGGGACACTTTGTTTATTTTATCTCTACAACTGAAGTTATCTTGGGATGGGATGCTAAGAGTGGATTTTTTTTAGGAGAGAGGAAGTAGCTACGAGCTTTCGTAGTTTTACCGAAATATCAGTAATGTATTTTTTTTCATTAAACCAAATGAAACTATTCATCCATTGGCATTGCCAACATTTCTATAGGGTTAGTTTGGACAATGAAACAAACCAAAACATGCCTTCTTACTCATGTCATGTGTCCTCCATATAGACGCAATTGGACTTTAATTGCCGTCAGGGATTTTAATTCCGAAAAAACAAAACAAAATAAAAGAGTTGATCACTTTTCCAGAAAAGTAAAAAAGACGAGAAGTTAAATGACCAAAGTACCCCTTACCCCAACATACTTAACATTCTCAATTATATGCCCTAGCTATCTGTCACCCTTTTGACACAAATGTATCTTGTATGACACCAGAGGGATTGTAAATCTCAACTAAACAAAATTTTAAAAAAAGTTTCTTTTTCTTATAATAGAAAAGGTGACAAGTGAAATGACCAGAATGCCCCTCTCCCCCTACCCCACAATCTGTTCTGTTTCTTCTCTCCTTCCCTCACCTCTACTCTCCTCTTCCTCCTTCCCCATCTCTCTCTCCAAATCTCTCTCCGATCTGTAGCCGACCACCGCCGCCGCGGCCGCTGGCCTTCTCCCGGCCGCCGCCGCCGCCACCTCTCCCTCATCGCTGCGCGCCCCCACCCCCACCGCCCCGGCGAGCAGCTCCGGAGGGGCGCGGCGCAGACGCCCCTCCCCTCCCCTCCCCCCTGAGCATCCCATCCCCTCTCGACCGTGCCCTAGCCTTCTCCCCCCATCGCGCTTGCCCTCACGGGCGGCGAGCACGGCTAGGTTTTGGAGTGTGGGCGACGCCGACGCCGACGCCGACGCGGCCCGCGGTCTAGTTCTTCCTTCCATCGGCGTCCATCCATCTCGTCTCGCATCGAATTGAAGGTATTCATCCTTTTCTCCAACTCGTATTGGGGGTTCATCCGGGCTTGGGAATTGGGTTGTATACTTCTACCCTTCCGTTTGATTCATCCGGGCTTGGGAATTGGGTTTTACCCGGATTACTTTGATTTGGTAGTACTGACATAATTTTTTTTTAATTTTCAAGAGGGATTTGGGGGTTCAGCTGAACCCCCTCCATGCCGCGCGACGCTAGGTCAGTCACTGGTTGCCAGGAGATACTCGGAGCAGCTGTGAATTGCTGATGGCCAACCACGACCTGGTTCTCGGCCATGGCGAGGACCCCGAGCTGGCGCTGGGGCAGAACCACCATGACTTTGGGCAGGACCATGGGCTAGGGCTCGGCCACAGCCACGAGCTCGGCCTCGGCCACGCGCACGAACATGATCTTGTCCTCGGGCAGTCGCACGAGCACGAGCACGACCATGATCTGGGTCTCGGGAACCACCACGACAGCCAGCTGGTCCTCGCGCATGATCACCACGGCCACACCAGTGAGCTCGCGTTGGGGCATGGCCATGATGAGGACCCGCACTCCCTGGACGGTCAGGACCATGATGGGCTTGCCATGACGGAGAATCACGAGCTGACGCTCACAGACGCGCATCACCTTGACGTCGACCAGAATATGGATCAGCTTTCTCTTGAGCAAGCCCACGAGCTCGCTCTTCAGCCAGCCCATGACTTCTCGCACGGCCCTCTCGCGGTTGCCCCTGTTGTTCAGTCGCGGAAGATGGTCGTCAGCCCCGAGTTTCAGCTTGTGGTGGGGCAGGAATTCCCTGATGTCATGAGCTGCCGCAGGGCCATCCGCAACACCGCCATCGCCTGCCACTTTGAGATACAGACGGTGAAGTCTGACAAGACGCGCTTCACTGCGAAGTGCTCTGCTGACGGCTGCCCGTGGCGCATCCATGCTGCAAAGCTCCCTGGTGTGCCCACTTTCTCCATCCGAACTATCCATGACAACCATAGTTGCGTGGGAATAAACCATCTAGGCCACCAGCAGGCATCTGTTCAATGGGTTGCAAATACTGTTGAGGAGAGGCTACGTGAGAACCCACACTGCAAGCCCAAGGAAATTTTGGAAGAAATCCACAAGTCACACGGGATCACGTTATCCTATAAGCAAGCATGGAGAGGGAAGGAGCGGATCATGGCAGCAGTTCGGGGGTCCTTTGAAGAAGGGTATCGGCTCCTGCCTGAGTACTGTAGGCAAGTGGAAAGAACAAATCCAGGAAGCATAGCTCGTGTCTATGGCAATCCAGATGACAACTGCTTTCGGCGACTCTTCATATCATTCCATGCATCAATATATGGTTTTGTGAATGCATGCCGTCCGCTCATTGGGCTTGACAGAACCATTCTCAAAAACAAGTATCTCGGCACCTTGTTTCTTGCCACAGGTTTCGATGGTGATGGCGCCCTGTTTCCTCTTGCATTTGGTGTGGTTGATGAGGAATCTGATGAGAATTGGATATGGTTTTTGTCTGAGCTGCATGAATTGCTGGAGAAGAACACGGAGAATATGCCAAGGCTCACTATATTGTCTGATAGACGCAAGGGAATAATTGATGGAGTTGACTTCAACTTCCCAACTGCATTCCATGGGCACTGTATGCGCAGTCTCAGTGAAACTTTCCGAAAGGAGTTCAATAACTCAGTGCTTGTCAACCTTCTCTGGGAGGCTGCCAATGCACTGACTGTGATAGAATTTGAAACCAAGTTGCTAGAGATAGAAGACACATCCCCAGAAGCTGTTTGTTGGATAAGACGCCTACCTCCTCGGCTTTGGGCCACAGCTTACTTTGAGGGGACACGATATGGTCACCTGACAGCGAATATCACAGAATCACAGAATTCTTGGATACTGGATGCCTCTGGGCTTCCTATAATTCAGATGATGGAGTGTATCCGACGCCAGCTAATGACATGGTTCAACGAACGGCGTGAAGCAAGTATGCAGTGGACAACTATCCTTGTGCCTGCAGCGGAGCGACGGGTGCAAGAAGCAATTGAGCGTGCACGGGGCTACCAAGTTGCCCGAGCCAATGAGGCTGAATTTGAGGTCATCTCGCCTCACGAGGGAACTAACATTGTGGACATCCGCAACAGGTGTTGTTTGTGCCGTGGGTGGCAGCTCTATGGTGTGCCTTGTGCTCATGGTGTGGCAGCGCTGCTTTCCTGCAGACAGAATGTCCACCGTTATACAGAAAGCTGCTTCACCGTTGCGACATACCGCAAGACATACTCACAGACGATCCATCCTATCCCGGACAAAACCCTTTGGAACGAGACATCTGATCAAGGCCAAGAAGAAGAGAATAAGGTGGATGTGATCATCAACCCACCAAAATCCTTGAGGCCTCCCGGGAGGCCTAGGAAGAAGAGAATCCGCGCAGAGGACCGTGGGCGAATCAAGAGAGTTGTACACTGCAGCCGCTGCAACCAAACAGGCCATTTCAGAACTACATGTGCTGCTCCCATATGAAGAAGCCAATGTCAGAGTTCTGAAGTAGCTGCAGTTTTCCTGTGAAAAGTTAGAAGTTAGAGTCTACTCCACCATTCAAACTTCCTCTTTGCAGATGGGCACCTTTGGTTATACTAGATACTGCTTTTGGTTTAGGTGTAATTTAATAATGTTGTGACAATACTATGTGTTCAAATCATATGCCATGGTGGACCTGCATGTCGGCCTCAGCTCATTGGATCAGACCAAATCATATGAGCTGGTGTTGAGTGAAAAGTAATTAGCTTAACCTGCTGCAAAGTGAAATTATTTTGTTAAACCTAGTGCAAAGTGCATGCAATTTTATTGAAATATCATGTGCTCAAACATGATGAGTACCGCACCAAATATGTGATACTCTTGATGTTACATCGCAAGTATGACTCATCGATTAACCTGTTGTTTATGTAATACCTGTTCATTCTGTACCTTTGTGCACTTTGCTGTTGCTGTGGTTTGCTACTTTGCTGTATTTGTTTTGCTCTTTCCTGTAGTTGTCATTGCTGTGTACTGCTGATCTGTCTAACTGTCTTACTTTTTCATGCAGCTGTGATTGCTGTAATGCTGCATTTTGTCTTGCTCTTTCCTGTAGCCGTGGTTCCTGTGCGATGTTGCATTTGCATTGCTTCATGTAATTGTGATTGCAGCATAATGCTGTATTGGCATTGGTTATTTTGTTCATGAAGTAACACTCTTATTCGAAGAAATAATTTCACAAGGATTTTCCTGGGAACAGTACAACTCTTTCAAGAATATTATATATATATATATATAGCCTTCCAAACATCCAGATGTACTTCCAAACACCAGGTAGATGAAACATTCGAAGAGCTTCAAAGATTTCTACATACATGGTTGATGTACATTTGTGCAGTTTACAATATACACGTTCTGTTCAACAAAAGAATCAGCTCATCATTTACATGCTACAGAAATTACCAATACAGAACTAACAAAAAAAAAAATCATGTGCTCGGTGTTAGCTGAGCTTCAGCTACATGCGGTTTCTGACTCTCTAAACCTGGGAACTGACCAATATCATGACCTTCAACCTGGCTCAAGTTCTCATGCAAACCAATTGCAAATTCCTCTGGTTGTTCACCACTGCTTGCAAAATAGTCAGCGATCTGTATTGTAAAATTAGGAACAAGAAATCACCATTTAAACGAAAGAATTCATATATAGAATTGAGTTCATAATTAATTTGTTCACTGCTAGATTCGAGATGTGCTATAGATTGCAGAAACAAAGAGCATATGAAGGCAATATATTTACATGGTTTGCAAGAGACATTCCGCTTAACACAGCCGCTTCTATGCTTGAACCTGTTAGCCAGTCACCACAGATGCCTGCTCTCCCTTGGGGATCAAATATGCATGGGACTCCTGGAGTGTTCATTGGTAGAGCTGCACCCCTGTGTTTCAGGCATTTGAATTCATATTGTTGTGTTTTCACATAATGAAACAGTAAACAGATACAAGAGGTTCAAGGCATGCGTTGTTGTACCACAATTGTACTCTTGTGTAAAATGGTTGCTGAAGAGATCCTCTTGATAGCCCTAAAGCAAGCTCTACACCTCTAAGCATGTCTTCCTTAACCTTTTCCGCCGTGATCTTTGGAATGTTTTCCTGTTATCAGTGATAAAATACATTCTAAAGTATTCAACAGTACAAAAAAAGGGGGCAAAAAGGCCTTGAAAACTCTATCTTGACATGTTGTCTTTTAATTAATGTAACAATGCGTAGTTCCATGCAACTGATGATATAACAAAAGCGAAATCCAAAATAATTTTCAGCAAATAATCCACCTGCGGAACTTTGTTTCTTTTTCCATAAGCAGCAGTGCTGAAAAATGTCCAGCACTCGGGTCTGCCAGTCTGCAAGGGAAAAAGTTTCTGAGTATTGTTGGCCATCCAAGAGAGAGAATCAACATCTTTCACAAATGCTCCTTCAAATGTTCTATAAGAATCAGTTTGTGGAATTGGTAGAGGATCTTGAAATGCCGCGAGGAGCGCCCAGACAGAACTTAGCTGTAATCTCTGAGCATAGAGGGTATAAAACTCAGTAAGAACGAACTTGTAAGAAGAGGATAATATATGCCTCATGAGTAATGAGTTCAAAGTTTGTTCCGGCAGTAAACCTTCATTTGTCTTGTCAGCAGTGGTAGACCTGATGTAGAGAGCAGACGATTGGCACATTTCCCTGATTAGCGAGTAGAAAAGGGGCCAGAAATATGATTTAGTCCCAAAGAAAAGTTAGATATATGATGTGCTTCTTGTTAAAAAGAAGTTCAAAAATACAAGACAATGACATATGCAGGAAACAAATGCATATGGTCAGGGGCGAATCCACGTTAGTCCAGCACGATGCACAGGACAGGTTGAATTTTTCATTTTCACTTGTGATAGCCGATGTAAATGCACTGGACACCCCCTAGCCTAACAGATAGGACACCCAGAGCCCAAGCTAGTCAGCCTGCAAGCAACAAAATAACAGCCTTGTATGTCTTTTTAGTTTTTACGGGATATTGTAGTTGGATACTTATATTTTGCTATAAACATTGTAACTAACATTGATAACCGTTAAATACATGTTGCTTTTTTTAATTTATTTTGAGTATTGTATAGATTTGGTTGTGATATACTACGTAGTGTGCTATGTATGGGACACTGGGTATTTTTTGTTCTGGATTCACCCCTGCATACGGTCTTGTCTATGGTCCACAATAATCACTTTCTTGTGCAATCTGTGATATCTTTATGGCAATTGCAGTAAACTGATACTATTACTCTCTTCATCTTTCCTAGACTTTACCAACCCAACTAGAGAGGCCGCAAAATGAAGCACTAATTTAAACCACACTCCATGTAGAGAAGAGTTTGAAAGAGAAACACCACAGGGAAAAACTTGCACTGACCATTATGTGCTATCACAATTGCATCATATTGACCATGTGGCTTCTCATTCTCAAACAAGCGCCACAGGCCATTGAACGGCTCAAGCTTGCTTATCCAACACGGCCGCACAACCTCAATCAGGTCACTCTGCAAAGGTTGAAATACTACTTCTCAGCAATGGAATGAGCAGCATCTGAATGATTCAGTCACACTTCATACTACACACTTACATAGTTCGAACTCCAACAACCAAAATCACATTATCAGATTAATATGGGAAAATTTTGGGAAATACCATTGCAAAGATATGGTTGTAAAATACAACCTCCATTACAGAATATAAGTCGTTTTACCCCTCAGCTACAGCAACTTACATTCTGAAACAGAGGGAGTACCATCGTACGTGAGAATGACATGATGACATGACACATACGATTGTATTTTTCAGCTTTGTGACTTTTGCGATGGTATCGAGCAAATTGGCCTGAGCCATATTCAGTTCTAGCATCTACAGTGGGACAATATGATCCTGCAACAGTTTGGTGATCTATGTTCCAAGAAAGATTTGCAATATGATGCCAGAATTGGGTATACCTCAGGCAGAATCGCATCTGCAAGCGGCCGCATCCCGTCGACGCCGATGTACCGCGGCGGCGAGGAGGAAGGCATAGGCCTGAAATGGCCGCCGGCGACGAGCTCACCGATCAAGCCTCCCCACTCGCGGACCAAGCCCTTGTCCATCCACTCGTCGACCACCGTCTTGAACCTCTCGTCGCTCGCCGTGAAGAACTGCGCCGCGTGGTCGAACACCAGCTGCTGCCCGTCGCCGGTGGCGGCGATAGCTCTCGTCGCCATCCTCCCTCCTAGCCCGTGCATCCCCTGCAGTAGCAGCAGCGGCGAGAAAGGTGAGTACGGGATGCGGAGAAGGTGAGCGAGCGAGTGAGGTGGGGGGGGGGGGGGGGGGGGGGGGGGTTGAGGTGGACCGTGTCGAAGACGACGGCGCGGACGCCGCGGGCGGCGAGGGAGGCGGCGCAGGCGAGGCCGGATGCGCCGCCGCCGACGACGGCGACGGATGGGTCGGGGGGAACGGGAGTGGAGAACACCACCTGCTCCTGGTGGAAGCTCTTCTTGATGGCGGACTGCCGCGAGAACCCGGGCTTGCCGCGCCGCCGCCGCGGGGGTGGCGGCGGCCTCGCCGTGCGCGCGCCGCCGCTGCTACCTCCTCCTCCGGAAGAGGAGGATGCGGACGCCGCAAGCGCGGCGGTAGAGCGTGGGCAGCGTGGCGCCGGGAGGAGGAGAGGCGGCGGCGTCGGCGGCATCGCGGTAGGTGTTCGACGAAATGCGGGGGGATGGAGCCTGGAGCGGGTAACCCGACCGTTATCTGTTTACGGGTTAGATTTTTTTTTATATTTTATTTTCTTATTATTTTAACTGTTATTTTTTCTCCAATACGATAGAGAAAACATTATTATATATCATCACAAAAGTAATTTTAACAGAAGACTTGAGTTCAGAATGTGGCAGGAATCGTTTTCCACGTGCAGGCTGTTTTTCTTTCTCATGGGTTCCCTGCCATCTCCCTCGTTTTCCATGTGCACGTTTTTCAAACTAATAAACGATACATATTTTGCAAAAAGTTTATATAAGAAAGTTACTTTAAAAAAACATATTAATCCATTTTTCAAATTTTTTATAGCTAATACTTAATTAATCACGTGTTAATCTATCACTCCGTTTTCTGTGTGAAGGGGAGAGGTTCCCAACCCCTCAAAAAGAACACAGCCTTATTCGAGACGAACAGATCCATCAAAAATTGAGGGTAGATTCTAAGAACAGTTCGGTTTCTGCTAAATTTTGCTATCGACTATTATTATTTCCTTCAAAAAGAAAAATTCAAGCAAGAACACAGGATACATTCAGATTCATGATGATGCCATCAGAAATTTATTTATTTATTCCCTCGCTGAAAACATACGGACTAGTTTTCTGCTGCCCATCCAAATGTTATCAATCTATTATTCCTGAAGAATCACCATGGCTTCCAAATGTTATTAATTTATTATTCCTGAAGAATCACCATGGCTTTGTTTTGCCACGCGAGGAATTGCTGTACATCGTGTTTCCATTGCAGGAAAACGAAGGTGTTGCGTTGGGTGGTCTGAACTCTTGATTCCTTCCTCCATGTCTGAGCTCACTGCAGGGATAATCTGGCCATTGTCAAGGCAAGCACCTTCACACCGTTCGCCATGTCCTCCGGTGACGCATATTCTTCGGGCTTGTGGCTGTAGCCTGCAACCAGAAGGATAACTTCTTCAGTGGCAATTCATTTTATAGGAGGTTATTAGTTTGAACTTTATATTCATTCACCAGGATATGCATTGCAAATTTATTTTAGTTTATTACATTGTTTATTTTCGAAATGCATATTTTTTTTCAATTGGTGGTGGAAATTATAATATCTTGAAACATTCTAGCATCTCAAGTACTTGATTTTTAGTAGGACAAGAAGTGATGACGTGCTGTACAGACCTTTGTAACATGGAATGAAGATCATACCCATTGGTGATATTCTGCAGAACAAAGAAGCAGTTGTACGTGTTAGTTGGTAAACATGTTACCCCACAAAAAGAATTTAATTAGACACAAAGCAAAGAACATGTTTCAGAGATTGCCAGCCAGGGTATTTGGTTTGTAGGTGGAAAACCCTGTTGGGCCCTATGGTACTTGACCTGGCCATGAAGAGTGAATCGTGATAAGCTCTGCTAATCATCAGCTTATATTCGAGGTTCAACTGTTTTGCAGCAAATTCCATTGCGCTGATGACTGATTTGTCAGATAGAGCAGGTGGATCCTGATTTATGATCTTGAACTCTGATAACACCACGCCACGGTTCTTTGATATCTCAATTGCGGATTGGTGAACCTTCTCAATGACATTATTCCTCCTCTTCTCATCAATGTCTCTCACATCTATACAAAAGATAATGAGAAGTTGTTAGCCGGGGAGTCAGAACATGATAAAAAAAATTTTTATCTGAAAGCAAACTGTTCTTTTGATCCTAAAGAAACAACCTCCTACCAATTTCCACATGCGATTTACTTGGGATGCTATTGATTGCTCCTGGATGTAGCTGCAGAATACCTGAAGAAGAATAATTCGTTATGGAAAAACATTATCACTGCAAATATATTTGACTACTTTCTTGAAATTCTGCTTGACCACTTACTAGCTTCATAAATATCCTTTCATGATTAAAACTTAACTAACGTATTCTAGTTGAGCATCTAGGCTATGATGATGCAAAAAATTAGAAAATCTTTCTTATGGTTTCATAATTCTAAATAAATACAGATTTCCTACTTTGGAGTTGTTAACTATCATGGCTAAGTACAACAACATTCTGTATTGGTGCATTTCATCAGATATTTAGACACATTTTTTATAGTATAAGCAGAAGGTATCCAAGAATGGAGGATGTAGAACATAATTTATCTAAATTTGAGAAGCAGGTCAAGTCTGATATTCACTTGGTTGCGACACAAATTGGTAAAGGCACATGTATGTCCTAATTTACTATGGAGTATTAAAACATCACAGTCATGAAAGAATGATATATTCAACAGAAAATAAAATCAATTTCATCAAGCATACCAACTGTCCCAACAGTATCAATTGATCCTGATTCCAAAACGTGTTTCTCAACTGCTAATGCCAACTCAGCTGCCGCCAGTCCAGCATCATTTCTGTAAAAAGTTTCTTTACCTATGTAAATATGTGGTGTTGTAAACCACATGGATGAAGAATGAATGGAAATGCTAACCTTGCAGGCATGAGCACTGCTCCAGCATGGCCCCCGTTCCCTTCAAACTCCACCTTAATACTTGCAGGAGCAGCAATAGCAGTGACAACGCCAATTTTGATACCTGTTGTAAGAACACACATGAGTATAGAAGAGCAATTTCCGTAAACTTATTAATTAACTCACAATCCAACCTTCTTTTTCCAAAATGGGGCCCTGTTCAATGTGCAATTCTATAAAAGCAAAATAGTCGTCTTTCTTCAAAAACACATTATGTAGCTCCTCAGGATGCATCTTGTAGCCAGCAGAGTCTGCAGCATAAAAAAATGACACATTCTGATTGTCAACTGTTTCTTTGAGGGACAGAGCCAGTTCTTCACTCCCTGCCATTAGGCGGCTGCACATTTTCCAGAAGTGAAAAGGTAAGAACCAACAAAACGTAATTGTGGCACAATTAGTGCAAGCTAAGCTTCAAGTTAGTGTGAGTGAGGCTCAACCTTCCCAAGCAGCTAATTCCAAATCTTGTAGGCTCCTCCGATGTAAACATAATAACCTCCAAAGATCTTTTTGGCTGGAAACCAGACCTGTATGATACAAGCAACAAGAGTTTGTTTCATCACAGAAGAGCAACAAACCTAGCATATCAAAGCTTCAGCTGTTTCCTCAAATGTGTGGCAATACAGTTAAAGCATGCTTGTTGCAAGATGGAAAATAGAACTATGCTTAATACTTAGATGGCCTGGAATTGTGACATCACGAAAGCATTTGTCATAGCAATTGGACTGTCTTCTTCTTAAAATCAGTATAAATCTTCAAGCTGTGTAGTGAAACTGTGTGTCTAATCCCCACGTTGTGAGTGTTGCATAATTGGGTACAATGTACAATGCACCGAGTCAAACTAAGTTCTATTGGTAGTTCATCATAATATTTGATGAAAGAGAGTGCATATAACATGGGGAACACGAGCAAAACTAAGTTCTTTGAGAAATGGTAAGATACTTTTAGGCAGTATATGCACCTTTTCAGCATACTAATTGCCTCAAGAGCACCCAGGACACCAACCACCCCATCATATTTGCCTGAGAATGGGATTGCGTCAACATGAGAACCAGTTGCAACCGCTCCTAGTCCTGCCTCAGAACCCTCCCTGCAGAAGTATGCAATGTTACGGTGATCAGAAAAAAATCCACCACAAACTGTTCCTTTTATACATAACCATAAAAACACCAAAATATAATGAGATATGCTACAGATATGCTGTTCCTTCCAATATGCCATCCCATTTGCTAGAATTGCTTTGCCATAGATAACTACTTGTAAAACCAGATACATCAAATAAACATGGTTCCAGAACCATCCAATACCAACTCACCAGCGCCCAAAAATGTTGCCAACAGCGTCTTCACGAATGGACAGTCCAAGCTGATTCATTATTCCCTTTATATACCTATAAACATTAAGTACAAATTCAGCAACCATCATAGAACAGAGATGCATATTATCATTGACAAATAGCAGAGAAACAAATTTGCCATCTGAAATGTAATCATCGAATCAGAAACAACATCAAATTGCTAACGGGAAGCAGTTTGACCTATTAATTCAATGTTCATGAGATCAACTCCTATCGGGCTGGGCGTCAAATTAAGCACGTTTTGGTTCGAAGTAAGCTTGGTTCATCCCATCGGAGTCTTATCAAGGTGAAAAATAAACTAAGCCATTTCTGCAACTAGTTGCTGACCAAGCACAGAAGCACTGTAATGAGTTCAAATCCATGGGAAATCACCTCCTCCCACGAATCATGAGAGTTGAACAAAAATTAAAAAAAAATCGCACTGGGCGTGAGAACGGGAAAACCTTCGAGCTTGCACGTCCTTGTCGCTGTACAGAACGCGGGTCACCGACGGCGCCGGCGAGTCGGAGAACGAAGCCAGCTCATCAATCTGCGACGAGGATCATCACACACACACAACGAGAAACCATTTCGTCACTCAGAATCGCGCCACGGGTTTTGCCTGCCGTAGGCGGTGGAATCGCGTGCGTGCGTACGTACCTGGCGCTGGAGCCCGTCGGAGTCGACGTAGAACGGGGAGGAGCTGCCACCATCGCCATCGCCGCGGTAGTCGGACGCGGGGAATCCGGCGAACTCCTCCATCGTCCGCCGCGCCGCCGCCGCGTCGTCGTCGTGCCCCGCCACCGCGCCAGCAGCTCCGCCGAGCAGCACGAGGACGGCGGCGCCCGCGAGGGCAGCGAGGAGGCGCGTGGCGGCGCTCGTCGCCATGGCTGGGTGGAGGCGAAGGCGCAGGCGAGGAGGTTGGAGACGACGCGACGGCAGTGGCGGCTGACGAGGAAGACGACGACACGAGTCACGGGAGTGTGGTGCTTGTTCGGTGGGGCCCGCGCCGCGCACGGTGGGGAGTGGGGCCCACCTGGCAGCGGTGGGCCGGTATATGGGCCGGGCTCAGGAGTGGGAGAGAGTGAGGCCCATGGGCCGGTGGCAGTAGCCAGGTTAAATCAAACCGAGGAGGCAGCCAAGCCAAGCCACGCTCTCTCTCTCTCTCTCCCCCTCCCAAATCCGCACGGCTCCCGTGCTCTCCTCTCCTCTCCTCTCAAAACCCTCCACGGCGGCGGCGGCGGCGGCGGCGGGACTCTCTCTCCGGCGAGGCCTCGTCCTCTTCCTCCGTGAGGTGAGCGCGCTTTCGCTCGGCATCTACTTCCCGGTGAATCAGTAGCTTTGGTGGTGCGGGCGGGACGAGCTTAGCTGCGGCGGAGAGCTCGCTGCCGACCCCCCCGGAGATTGGTTGCTTGCGCTGTAGGCCTCGTTCTCCTGTGCCGTGTGGGTACTCGCGTTGTAGCCAGGGGTGGTGTGGTTAGGGGGCCGCTTGGATGCGCCCGCTCGCGTCGTGGTGGGCGCGCGCGGCTCTGCTCTCGATTTAGGGTTTTTGGGGCTCGTGGCTGATGTTTTCTTTTCACTCGCTTATGACGAGTTTGCTGTGGCGTTAGGGGTTTGTGCTATGCGCCAAGCTTTATCTAGGTGGATCCGGAGTAGAAATATCAAATAACTTTGGGGGGTTTCGTGTAGTCCACAGTTAGATTGATGCAGGAAGCGGGTTGCCTCATCTGGTATTGTTCCGTGCGAGCTGTGCCCCTCGCAAAGCATTACGCAGGTCACTTGTTGCTACAATTTATGCTGCTCTTCTGCCCCCCGAGAAGCATCCCCACCTTCAGTTTTGTGTTACTTGACATAGTCTATGTTGTGTGTTTCCAGAAAATATGGATGGGAACATCGAGAATCCTGCGGAGGACATGAGTGGGATTGCCAGTAATCTTGATAATGAGGAGCAGGCGATTCCTCTCGGTGATGTGCCAGAGCAGTACAAGGAAGATCCAGAAAATACATATGACGAAGAAACCAAAGACCCAAGCTATGAAGAATCAGGGATCCCATACAATGAAGATCAGATGAACATAAATGATGGAAATGTGGGGCATCAGCATGAAGAGGACCAAGCTATCCCCTCAGAAGAAGGGCATGCCTATAGTGGAGAAGCTCAGGGAGAGCAGCAGGCCAATGCAGTAACTGATGAGAAGAAATGGCCAGGTTGGCCTGGAGAAAGTGTGTTCCGTATACTTGTTCCAGCCCAAAAAGTGGGCGCTGTCATTGGCCGAAAAGGGGAGTTTATCAAGAAAATGTGTGAGGAGTCCAGAGCTCGCATAAAGGTGCTTGATGGACCACCAGGGGTACCAGATAGAGCAGTAAGTTTTTTCTCTCTTCTTAAGCTGGACTAGTTTCTACTATTGTTGTTTCAGTCAGTATGCTCAGTAGTGTTGTAGGCTTTGAATGCACGGTATGCTTGTTTCAGAGAACCAGTCAAGTAGATATTTGTAATATAATGGTGTCATGTTTGTCCTATTTTATAGTTGTATTGAGGAATGAATTTAGCTAGGAAGCATTGCAGTTACAGGTGGTTACAGCACTATACAATTTCTTGATCCCCCACACCATGTATTATATTCACATTCAACTGCAATAATATCTGATAGTTGGTGAGCCTATAAACTATTGTATTTTCACCAATTTTTTAATGGTCTATAAACTGTTGTATTTTCTTTTACCAATCTATCTGATAGTTGGTGAGCCTGTTGTCTGCAAGTAATGGAGTTGAAAATAAATTGTGTTTTGACACAGGAGACAGAAATGAAAGAGGAATAAGCTGGCATTTTTACATTATATAATATGATGCCATTTCAATAATAGTTTCAAATTAATGCTGCTCTAACTTGTGACCAAGTGCTTGAGTAGGCTTGCTTGCTTTTCTTTACTCCCTGAGAAGGGGATGCAGTTTTATTGGAAGTTAACGCTCCTAATAAGTACTATGTTGTTATCATTACTAAATCAAGTGGTAGGTATAATATTTTGCAACATGTGATCATCTAGGACGTTGTAGTGGGTTAAATGTATAGTTACTAATAAAAGATAGTGCTGTAACTACAACCTTCCTGTATAGAATGGCTATATGGTTGTTTCAATTGGTGAAATCTATCTCAGCTTTGAAACCTCAGTTTGTAGGGAAACAAAGATGACTATAGATTTTTGCATATATTAAGTAATTTTCACACAAACAAATATTCTTTGTAGAAAAAAGGTTATGACTGGATATCAGATCGGAACACTGACTATGGCCAATTGGTGAACTGTATGTACAAGGGCAAAGAGAAAATTCTAACCCATCTTTCAAATTTGAGTTTGGATGCTAATGTCAATAGGTTTTGGACTGTACATAGATCAAGACATCAAGTAGTTAATGCATATCTTAGAATTATAGATGCTCTTTGCCTCTATCTCAGTAAATATTCTGAATGATTATCAGATGAGAACAATGATTTGTTCCATTCAGGAGAATCATGTGTAAAGGCAAATAAAAGAACATCAAATATTGGGCCCTCATCGCTTGATGTACTTCATTGTATAACTATTAAAAAATATTCACTCTACTTGTCTTAAAAGTTTCTCCGCAACTAAAGAAACTCAAAACTAATGGATTGAATTATCAAAAAAATGAAGAAACTGACATTCAAGTACGAAACTTAATAGTGTCGTCGTGTCGATAGCAATAACAAACTACCTTTGCAGGTTCTCACTGCAGTGTAAGGCCTCAAGTCGAATTGTTTATGTATCAAAAATAGACGAGCGGTCATGGTTATCAAAGTTCAGTTTTGTGCTCCTGTGCTGCAAATACTGTTAAGTCTTTTGATTATTGGATGAAGATCCCTGTCAAGAAGCTTCATATGTTGTCCGGTAATTCCATGACCTGCTTGATTTTTTGACCAAACGGGAATCAGTTTGTAAAGGTAATAAAAGATTAAAATAACTAAAAAAAACCTTAAACCTAATCGGTTCCTAAATAATAAAAGTGATAACTGCAAGTGATACCTTTCAAATGTGAAGTAGTATCACATGCATCGATATTTTTGGAATTGGTTCATTTGAAGTAGTGCTCTTAAATCGCTATAATTTATCAAGAGATGAATGAGTTATATACCCAAGTGAACTGAAATGCAACGGCACATTTCTATCTCTTTCTCGGATTATAAGATTGCCCCCATTTAGAAAATGTTAGCGTCCAACAATGGGTCGGAATATTATTACCCATAGACATCAGTTTTGTGATTAGTGATGCTAACTTAGATGGATAAACATGCTAACCAGAAAATGAGGAATGGAGAACTTGCTGGTCGTAGTGTCCCACTCGTTAAATGAAGATAGACTACTCTATGAATTCTTGATTTTATTACTTAGGCAAAAATAGTTTGTGTTTTGATGGATTTTAATCAGGATTTTATTTTAAGTTATGTGGATAAATATATCAACGATAATGATTTTTTGGCAATATCTTTTAAGAACATTATCAAAAATATTTTGCGAGAATTTGTAAATAATTTGTTCATTATATTCCATAACTCAGCTCAACAACATCAAACTAGCACTAATTAGTATTAGTATGCCTAGGATGAGTTGTTGTATGATAAGAAGGAAGTGGATAGTATCCTACTGTACTTTGGCAGTCCTTGTCTTGGCAATGCCATGCTGAACTGTTTAATATTTTAGTCTTTATGGCAGACATTTTTTGGGTGTGTATCTGCAACGTTTCAAGTGAATGAGTTGCAACCCCACTAATAATTTCAGAATAAATATAACCGTGCAATCACATCTGTCTAATGCGGATCGGACATATATTCCTGGCCCTTGACCCTTGTGTTATCATGCTAGTAACATTTTTTCTGTGCCTTTTGCACATTGCTGTTATTGACTCTCCAATGGTTGCTCATCTGTATGTACCTGCCTGCTGACATAAATACCATTTTCTTTCTTAAAGGTAATGATTTCAGCAAAAGATGAACCAGATGCACCAGTACCTCCTGCTGTTGATGGACTGCTTAGAGTTCACAAGCGGATAACAGATGGTTTAGATGGTGAATCTGATCAACCTCAATGTGCTGCTGGTACTGTAGGGCCAACACGGCTACTGGTGCCAGCTTCTCAAGCTGGCAGCCTGATTGGCAAGCAAGGAGCAACCATTAAATCCATACAGGATGCTTCTAAGTGTGTTCTCCGAATTCTTGGTGAGCTTTTACATTTTTTTCTCCCATAACGTACATTATTTCTAGTATATTCTATGTTTTGTTTTATTCTGTTTCAAAACTGGAGTACTTTTTAAATTAAACAGTGATAGATCTACTAAGGCTCTTTCTTTTTTTCATATCTTATATGATTATTCTCTTAATGAATTAGGAAATATGCATTTTTAGGCATACGTTGTATACACTCAATGGATGTTTTTATAACCCATGCTCTCAAGGACGAATATTTTGCACTTCATCCAATAATGATTTAGCCACATACAAATCTATTCATGGTTTTAATGTTCTGCGCTTAGCAGACTGTATAGGATCGACTATTTTCCTTTTTATGTATTAAAAAAATACATTAATGCATGCATGTCTGAGGCAAAGGCCATCCTTTGAGGACTCAAGCATGCTGGACATATGCCATATAGCATTATAATTCCCCTTTGATTGTTGGGCTTGTTATTCTAGCTTGTTCCTGACTTTACCACTGTTTGGTTTGCTGGGTGATGTTTGGTCACTTGGTTGTTTGTCTTTCAATTTTTCTTAGGCTCTAACAACCGCAACTAGTTTCACAAGAATTCATGCACGACATATTTATTGAGCATTTAACATTCAGTTTCAATAATTTAACATTTCCTTACATCTTTTACAGAAAGTGTACCACCTGTTGCATTAAGTGACGACCGAGTTGTTGAGATACAAGGTGAACCTCTAGATGTCCACAAAGCAGTGGAACTGATTGCAAGTCATTTAAGAAAATTTCTTGTTGACCGCAGTGTGCTCCCTTTGTTCGAAATGCAGGTAAGTTCATTTCTTTTATGCAGTATATTACACACTCTTACTTTTGCACGAGTGGTCAATAATCATAAGTTGCTTTCCTTGACAGATGAAAGTGCACAATGCGCACAGAGAGCAACCTATGCCACCTCCTCAGACGTGGGGTCCTCCTCCACCGTGGGGTCATCCATCAAACGTTCCTCCTGGTGGCCCAGGTTATGGTGGGAATCCACAGTTCATGCCTCCTCGGCCTCAAGACCACTATTATCCTCCTCCTGATGTACCTCCTGTCGAAAAGCAACCACACTATGGAATTTCTTCATATGGCCGTGATGCACCTCCTACTGGTGCTCCTCCTGCCTCAGGGAATCAACACCCACCACATGGTTCTTCTCAAGTTAGTTGCTAAAAATTTGACCACTGTGAACATAATGAACTGTTTATGCGCCTGCTATAAAGTTTCTTTTACTGAGTTTTCCCCCATATATGTTGTTTTTATTTGACAGGTAACACATAGCATGCAAGTTCCTCTTTCCTACGCTGATGCCGTGATTGGGGCAGCTGGTGCCAGTATCAGCTACATTCGCAGGCATAGTGGTGCAACAATAAGTATTCAGGAAGGTGTTCCTGGAGAAATGACTGTGGAGATATCAGGAAGTGCTTCACAAGTTCAAACTGCCCAGCAACTGATCAAGGTATTCTTTTTTGTTTGGTAAATTGCGTCAGCATTATCACTGTTTTCACAGAACAAAGAAAAAACATTATCACACTGTCTATGACCTGCATCTTGGCTAATTATTATAATATGCTGATGATCTATTTGCGAGTCTGATGTTCCTGAGTCTACCTCTTGCATTAATTAGATAGAAGTGCTGCATAGAAGAAACTCGGTAGCTCATTGGATTGTATTATTCGTAGGATAAACCACTACATACGCAGCTCTTTTTTCATCAATTGTTACAAAATGTGTATGGAGAGATCTGCTCGGTATTATACCGAAGTGGTGGGGGGAATCCTCTGTTCATATCTTCATATCGATAATTAGGTTATCCTCATTTTAATGATGGTCACTGTTAATCAAAAACATTGAACTTGAAAACTTGCCGATACCCGGCTCAGACAAAGAAGGCTACCTACAGCCCTGCACTGATTGTTATTTGTATTTTTTTAGAAAAAAAATCTCCTATTAACAGCTGCTGCATCTTCTCTTGCAGAATTTCATGGCTGAAGCTTCTCCCCAAGGCCCCCCACAAGCTCCTGCTCCTCCTGCTCAAGCAGTCGACACGGGCTACAGCTCCTACCCACCGTACGGAGGAACATCATACGGATCTCCTCCTGGCGGCGCAGGTCCTCACAATGGAGGAAGCTATGGCGGTGCGCCACCACCCTACCCTCCGAGCTACGGATACTAGTTGTTTGGAAGCGCCCTAGGCTTTAGAAAGAGTGGGATCTTCTGGTTTTGTTCTGTTCGTCTGTCAAGAACTCTCAGATTATTGGTTGTTAGGACTTCCTGAACTCTTTAGTTGTGGTGTAAACTGCTTTCTGACGGCGGCAGCAAATGTTCCCTGTTTCCTCAAATGCTGTCTAGCTTCTCATGTGTTGTAAAATGGAGCCCATTTTAACCTAATATTTCCTTCATGCACTCTTACCTAATGCTGCTCCTGTCAAAACCTAATCTTTAAAAAGTTACTTTTACAGTTGATGTTGCTACAGTGTAACTGGGTTTCTCTGTAGCTGTAACAGGGACCCCATGCTCCATGCCTGTCCATGTGCTTCAAGATCCGGGCACCCGTGATCTGCAGAGGCAACCCCGTGGTTTTGGAGGGGCATGAAGGAATCAGGATGATGATGAACGAAACGGATAAGCAAACCAGGACCTCAATGTCCAATCAACAATGGCATCTTGGAGATGGTATGGATGACCCTCTACCAACTCATCATTTGGCCTGAACTAGCTGCTGCTGCTACTGCTACTCTACTGAAGACGGTTCGATCTTGGCTCCTTTGAATCCTATGGTCAACACGATTACACGCTAACACGATTTGCTGCTATCTGTTTGGTGAAATTAGTTCATGCCCTGTCACTTAACATCACCTGGAGGAGACGGCTGAAGGCTCCAGAGATGAACATGGCCATTGGCCAGCCAGCCTAACAAGGTACGACTCTCTTAAAAAGAAAGCTAACACACAGGAAGAGAATGTTTTTATCCATGTTGCTAGAAGCTTTAAAAGTCTTTGATCCTGTCACTATCTTTTGTTGTTCGTTTATCGTGGAAGTCCAGCATGGACAGATTTTTAGGCTATAATTTTCTACAAGTTCGCACACGAGTCTTGACTTGCTGGCGCACTGCCAGCGAAGAGATTGACTTGTTGTGATGTGTGCTTATGTCCTGTGGGGGGGTCCAAATTCTAGACTTAAGAGGCACGTTTTTGCTGCCCTCATTCATAGACTACCAAATCAGTGACCACAATAATATCCCTTTTTTCAGAGTCATCACTTGGTTAGATGCAATGCACAAAGGCCAAACTTTGGTTTCTTACAAGTCACAGCTCTAGGTGAGAAACTAACTAGAGGCGCCTCTTTTCTTTGATAAAAGATAAATGCCCAAGTGCGTCAAAGTCTAGAGTAATTTTGTATTCGTTAGTGGCTAACGTCGTATCTGAAAAGGTCGACATCATCATGTCAAGAGTTGGGGCTAAATTAGTGTGGGATGGTAGACTCGGAGCACAGAATCATGATTCAAGTTGAAGAAAGAATGTCTTGACAAATCCAATTTGGCAGCCTGTTAGTGTTTATTTATTTATTTTTCTGTTCAGTGTCCATCCACTAGGAAAGCTGCACTGGGGGCAAAGATGCACCAACCATTTTGCTGTCATTTTGTTTTCTGAAGAAATTGTGTGATATCTGTCAGACATGCATAGCTGTTTTGAGGATCCTACCTTATAACTGTAGCCTGTCAGACATGCTGCTATGATGTACCGATCGACCATACCTTTTTTTGCTTGTTGATCGATGTGTTAATCATTAGCAAAGCTAATAATGATAAACCATAAGATGGCGAGTTAGCCTGTCCTGTCCTTCAACAAGAGCTTTGATAAGAAAGGGGAATCAACTTGGGCAGAGAAAACTCCATTGCCTGGCAATTTAGATTTCATGCTTCAGAAGAAATTCATAGGACATGGTCACATGTCATATGGCTACAGACCCAAAAGTGGAGAGAGAGAGAGAGAGAGAGAGAGAGAGAGAGAGGCTAAACATATACTACTAGTCTATAAAATAGCTCTCCATTATGTTATATCCTTGCTTGCAAGTCAGAATATAGTATAGGCACGTATACTACAAATTTGATGATGAACCTTTGCTTGAAGCTAAATCATCTCCTTGACCTTTGCACACACTGTGATTGTGCTAACCTAGTTCCAGGCTTTAAGAAATTTAAAAAAAAACACTAATACAATAATTTAGTCATACGGTACCAGAGAAATTAATTCCTTATATTAGTTCTCACATGGAATGCTTTCAGAAGTCCCAAATTAAGGCTTGCAGGTATGGGTCGATTTAGGGATCAGTCCTAATAATTAGCGTAGTTGACCATCCAATAAATCATCGGTTGGTGAGGCATTTTTGTCCATTGAGCTGCTCCAATTATAAGGTTTCAATTCGTTTGCCCCCACACTGCTGCCATACCATGCATGCACGGGCTCGCATTCATAATTGTATATCCGGAAGACTCCATGTTGTAAGCATCAAGTAACGTGTTCAATCGTCAACCCCATGTTGTTAGAAGAATTCGAAAGGAAGAACAAACAAGCATATGGGTCAGGAATATTTGCACAAGCTTATTAGATATAAACACACTTGCTGACATGGTTCCTGTTGAATTTTCTGAGAAAAACCTGATGTAGACCCCACTACATTCGAATAACAAAGTCCTGAAAAATAGTACAAAAAATATCCATTTTATTATTGTCCAATATTTATTTATTTATGAATATTTGATGTTTGTGAGATTCCATTTATTGTGTAGACTGCAGAGCTTTTAAAGAACCTCAGGATAGCAGATGATGTCAAAGTCATTAACATAACATGGAATGCTTTACACAAAAGCAGAAGTACGACTGAGAAATCATACCCAACAGCTAACACCTGGAAAAAAAAAACCCTGATGGTCCAAGTGTGTCAGTATGTTACCAAGTAGAAACAGCTTTAATGCTGAATGATTCTTCTGCCAAAAGAAAATTTTGATCTTTCAATAAAGCAAAAGCAACATACAGAGGCAAGTCATTGCAAGTAAACTTGTGCACGCTAAAAGCCAAATCCTGCTTATCCTTTTCCAGGCTTACACGATGTTTCAGTTGTTCACTTCCTTTTGTCAATCTTCCTTTGAAATCTTCAAACCTAATCCCTCCCTTCTTTGAGCAAATCTTGCCGGTCACTATCCAATCACATGTTCTTCCTCCATTCTCTCTTAATCTGATAGTGCCATAGCTCATAAAAGAGAGAACAAGTTGTGTATGTCCCCACTTTGGACAGTAGAACATTGAGACCATAGCAGCAATGCGACATGGCTTGTAGCTCAGTTAAGGGCCCAAGCGAATCACCATAGCTCTCATCAGATGGCTTCCCTGTTTGTTACTCCTACTTTCACAGTTTGCTGACCTACTTTCACATGACCGGTCCGACCATCCCCGAGCAAAAGCTTGGAGCCTCTGCATTTTCTGAATGGCTCGCGTGAAATACTACGGGTTTCCTAGGTCTGGGCTGACTGTGTTGGCAGCCGAGTATGGTTATGCTCACCTTCATACGTCACGATGAGCATCGCCGGGTCGTCTACGCACCGCTCAACGTGCTTCCTCGCTGGGCAGCCCCGGACGCTGCTACATTTGTAGTAACCCCTGCAACGGATTCGAGCGATTTAGCGAAGTCGATCTTCTGTGCAGATAAATAAAATGCGTTGAAGGAGAAATAATCAGCAACATGTGCTTGCTATCATGGCATATCTACATTTTCCTATAATTAAGTGCAGGCTTTAAAGCTTGAGATGGGGGGTGGGGGATGAGAGCAATCAAGATTAGGATGTAGATAGACAAGCATGCTGATCAAATCCATGTTGCATTAACAATATACCTACTTTAGGACCCATGATTGATATTGGTTTTCCACATAGGAGAGAGTAAAGAAATAGCAAAAGACTGTCATGATCCACTAATCCACTAAGCTGGTTATAATTAATTGTGCTCGCAACTAAGGTATCAACACGTCTTGGCTATAGATCCACTTGGAAATTAGGAAAAGGTGGAGTGGAGTGGAGTGGAGGATCCACAAACAATTATTCCACAGGTAAAGGAGCACAATGAGTGCCTGGTGCAGATGTGGCATGGCATCTTTCAAGGTACAATTTGGGGAATACCACATCATGATTTAAAAAATGGATAGAGATACGTTTTTTTAGTGTTAGTTGACCACTGACATTAGGTAACCAAGGATTCACGTTTCGCTAAGATTACATGTGAGGTTTAGTTGATACCTTGGATGAGGCGAACCCTTAATCGGCTTCTGACCATACTTTCGCCATGAGTATTCATCTGGAGGTATGTCTGCTATTTTGTTGCTAATGGCGGGCACTTTAATTGACCTCTTAATTCGCAACTTCCTGAAGAACAGAGCAGCATAAATAAAGTTAAAGCACATAATGCTCAATCCGACAAATGAGAGACGCAGTAGGGACAACAAGAACTACAAGAACACAGTTTACCTCCTCTTTGAGCAATGGCACCTTCCGGTTGTGGCACACTTGCCACTTCCATCCTCCCCTCTCCCCGTGCACCGCCGTTTGGGCGCATGGTGAGCGTTCACCGGGTCGCTCGCGACCGGGCCGCCGATCAAATGGAACGGCGGCTTCCCTTCCAAGCTAGCCACGCTGCCGTCCATGCTAAGCGACGACATGAACGCCGACGACATCGTCCCAGTGGCACTAGGGCTATCAAACTTAAGGCTGATCCCGCTGTTGCTCCTCTTGAACATCTCAGCCTGCAACTTCTGCTGATGCTGATGCTGCTGGAACGGGTACCTATGCGCGGTAGCGCCGAACTGGAACTGAACCGACAACGGCTGCACCAGCTTCGGAGGATCGAACTGATGAGCACCACCCTTGCTGCTCGAGCTGACCAAATCAAGCCCCCGCAACGAATCCGGTGGCACGCCGCCACCTCCGCCAATCCGGTTGCGCAAATGCGTGGCGGAGCTAGTAGACGGAGTGGCGGCACTGGACATCATCATCCCCAGCTGGCCGCCGCCGCCGCTGCTCTCCAAGAATCCCTTCTCTCTCAGCACTGCCGAAGGCCTGCTTCTCCCGGCCATCCTGCCTCTAGCATGTCCACCGCCGCCGCCACGGCCACCGCCGCCGCCGCCGCCGCCATTGCCGAGGAGGGAGACCACCTTCCTGAACTTGGCACAGGCCTCTCCTGTCTCTGAAGCTATGCTCCTGAGCAACGCAGGGTCCTGCTGCTGCGACAGCAAGGCTAGCACCCTGTGGCAACTCTCCACCGCCGCCCTGTTCGCCGCCTCCACCTCCTCCTCCATCGCCGCCGCCGCCGCCGCCGCAGCTAAACCAGCAAGAGAAGCCTCGGATTCTCGCAGCTCTTCAGATCTGGAGAAACACAGCACACGGAGAAGAAGACAAGTTACACAGATCTCCATGAAACCCCCACCCACAAAAAAAAACGCAAGAAATTCCACCGGAAATCCCGGGGGATCTAGAGTTTCCCGCTCGTCGAGCAACCAGCCATCAAATCCGACGGCGATCGACGGCGGCCGGCCCTGGTTCCGACGGCCGCTCCGGCGGCCCATCGTCGCCGCCGCCACAACGGGAGGGGCTCCCCTCCCCATGGCGGCGACAGGTCGTCGGTCCAAGAACGCATCGAATTCATCGCCGGAAAAGAAGAAGAAAAAGAAAAAAAAAAGAAGAGGAGCAAGAACAAGAGCTCGGCGAGCTCGCTCACCTGAGCAGGGCGCCGTGCCGGCGAGCGGCTCATCGTCGCCGGACGGGTCCGGCCACCGGGAGCGTGGGGAGGAGGGGATCGGAGTTGGGAGAGGAGTAGACGAAGCAGGCAGGAGAGGAGGAAGAAGAAGAGAGAGGAGCTGGAGAAGAAGCTGAGAAAGAAGAAAAAAAAAAACGTAGCTTTGGAGCTCGGCTTGGGACTTGGGAGGTATAAAAGGGGGAATTTTGAGGATTCCGAGGGGCCTGCATGAAAAAGTTACCTGCTTGGGTTGGGAAGGAGGGTGACGTGGAGGAACCGGGGGCGTTGGATTGTGAGGATGGACGGCTGGGAAACTGTTCTCCGTGAGGGTCAACAGTGTCAAGGACAAGGGTCAACGAGATGCTGTCTTCGATGTGGAGGTGTGTTTTTACGGCCCTGCCCCTGCTGTAGGGTCGAAATTGCGTGTGTGGTGTCCTAGCCGCCATGTCAGGATTGTTTGGCATAACTTGAGTTTCAACTCTTTGCGGAGTTGGAGCTCAACCAAATAATTTTATCTCCATCTAAAAAGATAAAAAGATAATAGAGCTGATTAAAGTGTTTTTATAAAATAAATTAGAGAAATGGAGTTAAGTTTAGGCAGCTCCATAATTCTCACTCTTTATAAAGTTAAATTTGAAAATTAGAGCCTTAGTTTGCTTTTTTTACAGTAACCTTTTTGTTGGATTAGTAATTAAATATATTTGGCTGTGTTCGGAGGAGGAGGGATTGGGAACCCCTCCTCCCGGCACGTAAAATGAAGTTTGTTTTATCACATGATTAATTAAATATTAATTTTTTTTAGAAAATAGATTAATATGATTTTTTAAACAACTTTCATATATAAAGTTTTTTATAAATCACACCGTTTAGCAGTTTAAAAAGCGTGCGCATGGAAAACGAGAGGAGTGGATTGGGAAAATGGGGTGAAGAACGCCTTAATCAAACTCTGGCGTCTTTGCTTGGTGCACTGGGCTGATTGGTGAGTAGTCCTCGCTGAATAATTATAGTTATAGTGAGTAAGAAATATAATAAGTGAAAAAGTAAAATATTACTATGCCATTTATTAATATGGAGAGAAAAAGAAAAGAAGAAAACAATGAGGATGAGAGTATTATTGGTTTAATGGTTAAAAATGGAAAAAAAATATAAGCAATATTTTTTAAAAGAAGTCTAGCGGACCACTCTGAAACTACACTTAAGACAACATCTTTAGGTTAAAATTAGGCTTATTGAGCGATAGAGGATTATATCACTTTGCCAATTTTTTTAGGCGAGGTTGTCACATGCTATAACTTTTATAGCTAAAAAGTTGATAATTATCCAAACTTTGCCTTGGAATTGTATCTTCTCATGACAAGTGAGGTCATTAAGTTGTATGTTGTGGTTTTATTGAAAGTGCATTAACAAACCCAACATTAAACTGTTTGGTCAAAATTTGCCATACTATAGTTATGGTAAAGTGTAACTATGGACCTTGTGTTTGACAGAGGGGCAGAGAGGAAAAAAACACGTTTTTTCCGCGCATATTTTTCAAACGGCTGAAATATATTTTAAAACATTTCTAAAAAAGTTACTTTAAAATTAATATAATCTATTTTTCAGTTTGAAACAGTTAGTACTCAATTAATCATATACTATTTATCTTTGCGTATTTTAAATTGTTTCCCTTGTAAAATGAAGATAGTAGGATGAGCTTTTGTAGCTAGCTAGCTACTTCCTCCGTTTCAAATTATAAGACTTTTTAGAATTACCCATTAGAAAATCTTATATCCTGAAACGGAGGGAGTACGTCGCTCTGTAACATATCGACGGACATTAGTACATTTTTAATTGATTATAATAAAATAATTAAGTCGATGATCTCCTGTACTATATGAATAAATTATTACGACAGAAAATCTGAACGGGGCAGATTGTCTAATTTAATATATTAATGATGATCTTTACATATAAATAAGTTAATTCTTACCACGGGAGCAAAGAATAAGGAATGTACACTTCCCTTTAATTAATGATTCAAGAAGTCATTGGATGAAACCACGTTATACGAATAAACGAGCCATTAGATTTCATCTTATTGTTCTCATATACTACTCCTTCTGCATAAAATACAAATATAACATGATTTTGTTTAATTTATTAATAATTGTTTTCACTAATATATTATACAGTTCTTTATTGGATTCGGTTAGAGAAAAAAAATCAATTGATAAATGAAAATTTACATAGATAAGGTTGGAATCAAGAGAAATCATGAAGAACAAAACAAGACGATTTTATATTTCATATCTTAAATAGGCAAGCTTAGTTATTTTTTTTCTTGTTAGGAAATCTTATCTAGTGTTCGATTAGAACTTGTATCACTTTGAGGTTATAAATATATATCTTAAGGTCTTTGTAAGGGCATCCACAGATCAATACAATAACCGCCAACCTTTCGACGGATTCTTGTTTTCGATCTCCGATGGAGATCAAGTTTGGGGCTTACTATCGAGTTGGGCTGCCTTGATTAGGTTCAATCTCCAGTAAGGAAGTAAGTTCCATCAACTTCGTTTTTTTCGGTTTGGCTATATATTACTTTTTCAGTTAGGTCTAATATTCTATTCAAGTAGATACAAGCATTATCTATCAGATATCGATTTTATTTTTAATTGCATTGTTGTTTAGAGACGTATCGACTTAGGTAGGATTTCCTCGGTTAGATCCAATATTCTTGTTGGTATTTTTCTAATCACACTACCGTTTTAGATTGATCGATCCATATTAATACATGCTTATAACGATAGAGTATGCGTGTGTTTATAGGATGAGCACGTACAATATCAGGGCGAATGCGTTTATATGTGTTTTAAAAAAAAACTCCACGTAAATGTTTTCCCAGCAAATTCCCCAGCACCGCGCGCGGGTGATTATCTCCACGCAAGCACAGATGAGCAAGTAATTAGTTTAATCTATTGTCCCCTTTAGACCTGGGTTAATTAGGTTAAGAGTAATTTAAGGTCAGTAGCCAGCCGGGTTTGTTGACCGCTGTAGCACCTAGGTGGGCCGGTCCACAGGGTGGGCCCCACCTGAGTCGTCGATCCGTGTTGTTTCTCTTTTACTTTTCCGCGAACTCGAAGCGCGGGGCGAGGCTGGGCCGCGGGGCCCACGAGCGGGGTTTTATGTGGGGCCTACTGTTGTTGACCCCGTGAGTGGCGTGGGTGGGCCCGGACAGCGGCCGGTCGGAGGGGCCGTACAGTGGGTTGGGTCATGCCTCGCGCAGAGCGCGTGCTCTCTTTCGTCTACCTCGGTCCGACCGAGCTGGCCTAGCCAATGTCACCAAAAGTCCAAAACGAAGGGTCCCCCTCACTATGAATACTCACAGCGCACGTAGGGCCTGTTCAGTTTGACGTAAAAAAAAATCTTACTAAATTTTTATAAGTTGCCAAAATTTTAGTATAGTTTTTGCTAAAATTTTGGTAGGATTTCTTATATAGTTACTAAAATTTAGCAGCAAACTAAATATAGTCACTTTTTTTGACAACTTTACCAAAATTTGGTAAGGTTGAAAATGGCATCAAAGTGAACATGCCCGTATACTCGTATTTTGTACTTATAAACATATACACGCATATTTTGTTTTTATAAGCATTTTTAAAAGACTGGACTGACATATCTTGAGATTGACGAAGTCACAATGGACATCTCGTTGTTAACGACGAGTGCGTCGCCTACCGCTGAAAGAATAAATACACATAAACACGAGCACCCGTATTAAATCTAGTACTTGAACCCACGTAGTTGGTTCCACCAAAAGAAACCTAACCAGTTGAGCTATGTTCAATTCGCTCTCTCTAGTTCTTTCGACAAAACGAATGAACAAATTGACTACTCTCTCTGTGGAAAAATAAATTCATTTTTCATCCATCACAAACATATCAATACAAAACTAAAATGACTATATCACTTTTACTATATCAAATCCCAATACAATAAGTCCCCACTTTATCTAATCATAATATATTTATTCCATAATTCATAAACTTCGATACAATGATTTTTAAAAATAAACTTATTTTGAGATAAAAGGAAGAAAAAAAATAAACTTATTTAGAAACGAATGGAGTATTCTATATGCCTTGCCATCACATAAGAAGAACATTTCCTTCCTACATGCAAAACGGATCGATGGATTAATACATAATTAAATTAATTAAGTACTATTAGCTAAAAAATGAAACTAGATTAATATGTTTTTTAAAGTAACTTACATATTTATTTAAAAAACACACCGTTTAGTAGTTTGGGAAGCGTATGCATAGAAATAAGAGAGTGGAAGTTGATAATAGAGTAAATAACACACCCTGAAAGTGTACTCCCTCCGTCCCAAAATAAACAAACCCATATAAGGATGGCACATAACTTAATACAATGAATCTGAACATGAGCATCTCCAGATTCGTTGTACTAAGAAATATCCATCCTTCATTAGGTTGATTTATTTTGGGATGGAGAGAGTATTTGAGAGAAAGAGAAATGAGAAGATTGAGAAGATATGTAACACACCAGGTGAGTCATTAACATATCATTAATTAAGTATTAACTATTTTAAACTTAAAAAAATAGACTAATATGATTTTTAAGGAACTTTTCTATAGAAAATCTTTTAAAAAACAAACTGCATAATATGTCAGGGAGTGTGAGTGTGGAACAATGGACTTTTTTCCCTTGTGCTTGTCTCTAATGTAGCCTTATTAATGATAGAAATATGTGTTTTGATCAATGCTGAAAAAAAATACGTTGAAAATAAGATGATAACGATCTAATTTTAAAATTGTTGACTTATAAGTACTCCTTTTTTTAAACACTAGCGAAATACCTAATGCTTTGTTATGGGTTAAAGAAAAATACTCAAACTACATTTTTTTAATCAAATATGTTAGTATCATTTGTTTACTAATTTAAATATATGATATTCATTTGTTCGAAACAAATACTGGACTATTCCATGATATCAAAATATTATGTGCTAGTTTGTTAAAACTGCAAAAGGAATGATGTGTTGGTAGTGCCAGATTCACTGCAACCACCACCACTAGTGTCTAAACTTAAGAGTATGTGTTTGGCTATGTGCTTCTTAGTAATGTACTATGTGCTTCTTAGTAATGTAGAGGTCGGGAGTGTTTTCACTATGATTGTATTATCATAATATAATTGGCTGAGTTTAAGAAAACTTCTTTTTACCTTAAAAAATCATCTCTAAAAATTTTGTTTTACAATTTAAATTTCGGTAGCAGCTGATTTCATATATATCAGGCGAATGATGAGGCTGGTGGAAACCTGAAATTTATGCCATATTCAGCTGATCCTGTTTAAGTTGCTCTTAATTTATCGGATGGGTAGATATATACACTAGTAGTAGGCGCGCACACAGATGGTTGGTAAAATATGCCTGCTGGAGTACTTCTATACAGTACTGCTACTATATGCACTGTACAGGCTGTAGATCAAGATCTTAATTGGTTTCATTCGTGTTAAGATCACTAGACTAACTAGTATACTTAATTAATTTCACTAATCAATAATTTCGCTATTATTATTAAGATTTTACACGTATTACTAGTCTACAATATCATTTGAAAGGAAAAACATTTGGAGAGCAGGAACAAGAGATGAGGAGGAGATTAATCAGGAGGACTCGAAGTATCTGCCACCATTTTATATTGGGCCTGGTAAGGTCCAAGGCCCAAGTATCCAAGCAATTATCTTAGATGGCCTAAGCAATTTTAGATGGTCCACCATAACTGGAAGATTGCTTGCTTGGCCCATCTAAGATAGGTTGCAGGGACAGCTAGCTAATCAGAGAATATAAGCGGGTAATCAGAGAATAAATATATACTAAAATAATTCATGCATCCACTTATCCTACTCCCTCTGATTCTAGTTTAATTGACATTTTAGACATTATTGTAAATACCAATGAGTAATTAATTAATTAGGATCTATATTTTCAATTATACCCATATTAAATACATTTGAGGATGAAAACGAAGCAGCAGATGCATGCATCTTTACTCCTCCAGTACTAGCTGTTGGTCACAGATGGAAACCAAGCAACAAATGTTTGCCTCGGGGGTGTACTGTGTTTGCATGCATGCAAGGATAGTGCTGGGAAACTGAGCCTTGAGCTAAAACGTCAATTTTTCCCATACAAAAGCTATTAACCTATAACATCAGTTAAAAAAGAACCGAAGAGAGTATCTTACTATAAAGTTATCCTCCACTAAATTCTTAAGCTTAACATGCAAAGATACCACATCATCATCCACTAACAACATGCTACATCATCGTGTACTAATTAACAAGATGCCACATCATCATCCACTAACAATAATCACATTTAAACATCATGCAAACATACTATATCTTTATAGTTTTTATAATTTTAGAGCTTTTCAAATACAAACATGTTAAATTATTATCCAATATAATTCACATAATGTTTCAATGTATATCTTTATTATGTTTTATGATATCCTATATACTTATATAGTTCATCTCCACTTAGTGCTTAAATGATTAATCTATGGTTCAAATTATCTTTCTCCTTTTTTTCTCTAATTAAGTCATATCACATCAATTGTTTTTAGCCTTTAGATGATTAATCTATGTTATCTAGCTATCTTACACGCTATTTTTTATTGTTATTATATTAAATTCTCACAGCAATGGGCCCGCTTACATCTGGCAGCTTTTTATAGGTCATAGACACTCGTGCGCACTCCCACCGCACTCTCACCTCTCCCAGGCCGGCCAACACAAGTCTTTTCTACACACTTTGTCCTCACTTCAAGTCTTTTACGCTTAACCTCAGAGTTCTTTTAAGATCGGCTTCCGGAAAAAAAGTTGCAACTTATTGATATGAGTAAATTATCAATTCTATTAAGCCTTGGGTTGAGATGTCATACAAACATACTCCATATATACTCCATGTAAGCTAGTAGTGCGTATATATGGTCAAGGGAATACTTGACCATATAAAACATTCGATTTTTTTTTTCCAGAAAACCTTCAAATATACTAACTACAATATAACTATAACGTAATTATATTATAATAATTAACATGTAACTACGATATCAATATGATCAATGCATGGAAGTTTTTTAATTTTAGATAAATGAACGGAAGTTTTAGGTAGCTGAATGAATGCATGATTTAATTAATTTAATTTATACTCCTATATGTGTACACGACTCTATTGGTAATACAAAACGTAGTCCCTATAAACATAGTATATAGGAATATTATATGTCCGTATGTTGCAGCGGCGGATTCACCGCCCGGCCGACGCTGGCAATTGCCCGGGTTTCACGTGCGGCGTGTGATATGGATCGATTAAGGGTGATTTCTCTCTATGAAACCGACTTATTAGTTACTTCCTTTGCTTAATAATGAAAATTTTATAGTATTATCTATATTTATATAGATGTATATATGTCTAGATTAATTAATATTTATACAAATGTGAATAATATTAGAAAGTTTTATATTGTGAAATGGAGGGAGTAGCTCCTCGGACAAAGTTACGAGGCTCCGTACTTAGTAGATGATTTGGCACAAGCAGGTAGCCTTCGCAGTACGGTCGCACGTACTGTAGCACGCAATTAGGACGTCAGCCACTAGTTTTGCCAACTTGCTTGCTTTACGATAGATGGCATGATTCATCAACTAAAGTACTACTAGGTACACAAATTGTCAACTAGTGAAAATTTACATGTGTATTGAATTATGCTTTTATTATATTATAAAATCGTTGTCTTCCGAAGCATATAAACATTACATAAGCGAAAACATTTTACTATTTTTTTAATACTTGCCCAGACTTTGCAAAATTTGTAGCTCCGCCGCTGGTATGTTGCAAGCTAGCTGGCGATGATCGGATCAATTATCGTTTTCGCAGAGGGGCTAGCTAATATAGCTAGGGATAAGATTATGTCCATGCATGCATCTGTCGTCAGTTATACGAACCTTATTATGCATGCACGTCTGAATCATGACATTTGCATGATTATTAAACATCACGGATATAAACCATTACTTCCAAGTCATTCGACTTTTTTCCTATTAAATTTAATGAAGTTTATAAAAAAAATTAGCAACATTTAGAATATCAGATTAATTTTATTAAATGTAACATTAAATATACTTTTATAATATGTTTATCTTATATTAAAAATACTAATATATTTTTCTACAAACTTAAAAAATACTTGACTAGTAACAAGTTAAACAACTTATAATATTAATCGGAGGGAGTAGTTTGCAGAACATCCGAATTGCATGCATGCATGGAACATATATATCGCCAATCTTGCAAAATATGGGTACTTTTCTTAAAGTACTATGGGCAACTATATATATGCCACATACCAGCTTGCAGCTGTATCTGTTAATCAATTAACCCCACAACAGGAGATCGAGAGAGAATAATCTCAGGTGCTCTATGGAACAGCGCCGTGCTAGCTACCAATAAAAAATATACATAAAAAATAAGTAAAAATTCTGAGACGTGCAACTGTGACATACAGCACACTACAAAATATTTGGATAGCAAGGTTATATCGAGATTAAACAGTAACACCTCTCCTAACCCTGTCTTCAATTCTTTTTCTTCTTCTTCGTCTTCCCACTAGCCCTTGGAAGATTAAGCACACTGGCTTCGTCATCTAACCCAACCTCCGCACGACTGCACCGCCCCCTGGCTTGCTGGCTAGCCCCCACCTGGCCAGCCTCTTCCTCTCTCCTGCCTCCCAAAGTTGGGTGGTGGCGCAATATTCCCCTCTCCACCGTCTTTCCCGTCTCTGACAGCTCATGTCGTCGGAAATGCTACTGCCGCCTCTTAACCCTATGGCTTTCCTTGCCTTCCCCTCCTTGCTAGCCGTCATGCATCCCCGTGGCTCTAGTGTTGCCCCATCACCCACCTGTCTGCTGTCTTACTGCTAGTCCAATTGTTACGTACGTACCCACGATTATCCCTACATGCCCAGGAAACCACTTGCCCACAAGCTAGCCGTTCTCCCACTCCAACCCCTACCCCAAAGCCTTAAACTCTAAAGTTACTACTGTCATCGTGGTATCGCTGGAGGAGAGGACCTCACCGTTGTCAGAGAAAAGGACCTGGGAAGTTGCTGTTGTCAGTATAAGTTCATCCTTCCCTAAATCCTTAGGATGCTATAGGCTGAAGATGACTGAAATATATCACTAGTAACCTGGAACCTAACAATAAACTTGCAAAATCGAGTACATTTTCAATAGGCCTGTAATAGTGAGGCTACGTTCGAGGATTCACCTTGATGTCTGTTTTTTTAAGCATGTGTCAAGATGATGCTTGTGGCTGTATGAGTATGATGTGCGTGCGTGGTAATATAGGTTTACTTAAAAGCGATCGGTTGAAGATTAGGGGCGTCACGTCAGCAAATTTTAAAAAAAAACCCTGTATTTTTGTTAATTACATATTGGTTCCCACCAACATCGTCCGTTAGATCTCACGGTAGAGCCGATCTAACCGTCCACGTCTCCACTGTGGCGGCCCTTTCTCAACAGTGGGATCGTCGAATCGGCAATCAACGGCATAGATTTCGTCCGGCCGGACCAAACCCTAGCCTCCTCGGCCATCTCGCCCGCAGCCTGGCACACGCACGCCGCCGCCTCTCCCTTCTATGCCGCCACGCCGTCGCCTTTCGCCGCCGCCTCGCCCTTCTTCCTTTGCGCGCGCCGTCGCCGCTGCATCCTCGCCCTCCTCCAGCCATCCTCGCCCTAGCCGCACTACCAAGCTCGCGCGTGTGTGACCTCACCTGCCGCTCGCCCGCCACCACTGGCCCGCCGCCGCTCGCCTGTCGCTCGCCTGCCGCCACCGCTGCCGCGACTGCTCACCTGCCGCTGTGCCACTCCCCTCGCTCCGCACACCAGGCCACCTTATCCCCTCTTCCCCCCTCTCATCTCCAGGCCACCCATCCGGTCCACAGGGGTCACCTGCGACCATGGGTGTCCTCGATGGCGATGTGCGGAACTGAAGCCGCTGCCACCATCGTCTTCCCTCCTCCACTCCATCACCGCCCCTCTCTCCTTCTCCACCCTCTTCCTCTCTTTCTCCACCTTGATGTCGGATCTGGCTTAGGGGCCACCGGATTTGGTAAGAGGAGGACATAGGAGCGCTGGGGTAGAGTGCTTGGAGAGCAGCAGCTCAGGCACGGCGACGGTTGCGGCACGGCGATAACCGGCGGCAAGGCACAGCAACAACGGCAGCAGTGGCTTGTAATTTAATGTGTATCCATATGTATCTTAATAACAATTTCCCTTCATTAACCACCTATAGTTATATATACAAACACGATCTTAATTACATATCTCCGTAAGAAGGTCAATACTTCTCCGTCTAATTAATTAACAAGATATATACTGCATGCTTACACATGGATTGGGTTGCCTGCCCAAAGTGGTATATATTCTGCAGCATGCATCACAGAGATGTATCCGTACGCCGCCGGCCGGCCGTTGTCTGGTTTGAGGCAGGACACTGTGCCGTCGCCGCTGCCGACTGTGGTGGCAAGATCGATATTACTCCTTCCCTCCTTAAATATTTGATACCGTTAACTTTTTTAAATATGTTTGACCGTTCATCTTATTCAAGAACTTTTATGAAATATATAAAATTATATGTATACATAAAAGTATATTTAACGATAACTCAAATGATAGGAAAATAATTAATAATTACTTAAATATTTTAAATAAAATGAACGATCAAACATGTTTGAATAAGTCAATGACGTTAAATATTTAAAGACGGAGTAAGTAATTCATGGTGCGCACTAGCTAGCTGCGCACATAAAATATCACGTAGCTGATGATCCATAGGCCAGCGTAGCTAGCTGGTGGTGTAAAGACACCTGGTCACTCGCCTCCCTCTCTACCAAGTATGCAGTGACACCTTGCACGCATGCATGTCGTTGCCACCAACGACGACGACGACGAAGCTGGCATGTGCCCGGCCTATCTATCTACTACCTCCGTCCAATTCATAAAGATTTAAAAAACTATAGTATAGTCTAATCTAGATAGTTTAGAGGATAGATCGTAATACTAAGATATATCATATCTCATACTAGTTTTTTTTTAGGAGATAGGGAAAGTTTGTCGGGTATATATAGCTCATCAATTCTTGCTATGTAGTGCGAATTATCAATGTTTTAAATAGCGGGCTAAAACATTTAGCGGTTAGCTTCTCAAGCAGTTATAGCGGTAGCTATAGCGGGCTAAATAGAGCTATAGCGGCTAAATTGTACATGAGAGCAAATAGATAGAACCCTTCTAAAATAGCTATAGCGGGAGATAGCGGCAGTTTAGCAGGATATTTAAAACCCTGCAAATTATACATATTTTTCGGCTTACATAGAGCTGATTTATCTAAGTCGACATAATATATTTATGTTACATAGTTTTTTTTTCTGTAACTAGATGTTTTTTTATTGATTAATGAAAATATCCTATTATAAGAAAACATTTCTGCCCCCGGGAGCGCACCAATCCCTTGCACATGCACATCCAATCATCTTAGATCATCCGATCCTTCGTCTCTCGATCTCTAGCTCGATGTCTGATCTCTCCGGCCATATGATCCATTTGTTGCTTCCTTACTCCAAATGCTCCAGGCTCCAGTATAAATGTCACTGACACTGAGTGAGCGAGTGAGTACACTACTCATGAATGACACTATCCTAATTAGCTTTAGCTAGCTAGCTAGATTGACGAGGCCGAATTAGCACACGATCATGATGAGTTTCCCGTACAGCTCCGGCGACCTCGGCGAGGCCACCGCCGCCGCCGCCGCCGCCGTTGACATGATCACGCTCGACCAGATGTTCAGAGACTGTGATGCCTCCACGTACATAGTCCATGATCTCATGAACGCATACGTCCATCTTTATTGCTTTAATTAATTAATTAACTAACTAATAACTTGATCGGTATATTTTACAGCGACGACGATCTCTTCGAGTTGGTCTGGGAAAGCTGCGGCGGCGGCGAGATCGACGGCGGCGCCGGAGAGGTGCAGGCTGCAGGTGTTCCCTGCTGCCGTCGATTGCTGCCGGGATCGTCGCCGGAGCCGACCTCCGAGGATGAGATGGCGGCGTGGCTCTCCACGATTGTCACCGGCTCTGGCGTCGGCGGCGGCGAGGACGTGGCGGCCGGAGACCATCAAGATCCGGCGGTGAAGAAGCCCAACGGCGAGCCTTTGACGGAGAAGATGGATAATAAGCTCCAAACAAAAAGGGAAGAGAGGCGCGCCAAGGTGGCTATACACTGACATATACACAACTTTAATTTAATGTTTACTATTTATAGGTCAAATAAGCTTGCAACTTAATTTTTCTCTTAATTTTGTTCAAAATTATTAAGTATGAAAATATCGATCAATTTATTTATTTTCATTACCAATACGTACGAACGTATATATGTACACGATCAACTTTTCTGTTGCAAATTTATTAAAACTGTTGATTTGATCTATTACCTTCTGTCTGACGTACAGCACAAAGCAAGAAGAAATCCTGGATACGCAGAAACACACGGCTTAACAGAGAAGGTATAATTAATCGTGACCAAATACACTTGACTTTTTCGCTGGGCCAGCGACAAATTAATCCTGACCAAATATGCATTAAGATTTAAGGATGGAATTATATATAAAGCTATAGTTTAACAACATGATTGTTAAGGTCACATATGCACACCGATTCTACGTACGTACAGACTATGATCGTTGCTCTACATAATAGACTGTACAATGGCCATGAACACTCTAATATTAGTACATATATACACAAACACATATATATACATATATATGCAAGTTGATAAATCTCCTCGTTCCGTGTTGATAAATCTTTAATTTGTGGTTGCTGTTAAGGGTGTAAGCGGGTCAGTCGATGAACCCACTTAGGCTGAGTTTGTGTCTTCACTTTCCTAACTGATCACCTCCCTTATTTTCTATGCGCATGTTTTTCAGACAGCTAAATTGTGTGTTTTTTTATAAAATTGTCTATACAAAAGTTTCTTTTAAAAAAATCATACTAATATATATTGTTTAAAAAGCTAATATTTAATCGATCATTCGCTAATGAGTTACCCCGTGTTTTGCGTGCGTGAGAGGTTAGCTCGCAACCTCAATCAACGAATTCGTACCCAACCTTATAGATCAAATAAGGGAACAACTTAATTTCTATATATAATTAGTAGTACCATTTAATACAATCCACACTTTTGGAAGAGAAATTACATTCAAGAGCAAGCCTAGAAACAGTACTAAACTGTTACTCTCATGTCAATGTTGGGTAGTTAAGCTAGTACGTACGTACGTGGCGTTGTATCCATATGTTGCATGCACGTATGTACATGATGCAGACGTGTGTTTTCCCTCTATATATGGCAGAGACGAAGGAGCAGGATAAATGAGAAGTTCAAGATGCTTCAGCAGCTCGTCCCAGGGTGCGATAAGGTCGGCTTAACTCAACAGTTTGTCCTCATCTTTTGCATTGGAATTACAAGACATGTACATATACCCCTATAGCTTCCAACAATTTATGTATAACCAGCTGTTGTTTCCCATGAAATTTAAAACATTTCGAACCTTATAATTATATTACAGTTGTTGTGCCTAATACATGTCATTGCATGCAGTGTAGCCAATCCTCGACGCTGGACCGGACAATCCATTACATGAAGTCACTGCAGCAGCAACTCCAGGTTGACCCCCTGTGGCTATATATAATCGTATTTCATCGGAGAGAATCTATTATATTATTAAAGGAATAGAAAAAGGAGTCTTCACGTTCGCTCTCATGGCCTAGAAATTCTCACATTAATCGGAGAAAAAGAAAAAGCAGAGTCCATATAGAAATACAATTTAGAAATAGCTGAAATTCGGAATTTAAAAATATGGAATATTAGAAGAGGAGACTAGAGTCCATATAGAAATACAATTTAGAAATAGCTGAAATTCGGAATTAAAAAATAAGGAATATTAGAAGAGGAGACTAGAGTCTATATAAAAATACAATTAGGAAAAAAATAAGAAATATTAGAAGAGAAGACTAGAGTCCATATAAAAATACAATTAGGAAATAACTGAAATTCGGAATTAAAAATAAGGAATATTAGAAGTAGAGTATAGAGTCCATATAGAAATACAATTAGGAAATAATAGAAATTCGAAATTAAAAATAAGGAATAATAGAAGTAGAGTATATAGTCCATATAGAAATACAATTAAGAAAAAAAATAAAAATTCGGAATTAAAAAATAAGGAATATTAGAAGTAGAGCATAGAGTCCATATGGGAATTTAAAACTAACTAAAATTCAGAATAAACATAATAAAATGAAAAGTAGTGTTTAGAGTCCGTATAAAAATACAATTTACAAATAACTAAAATTCGAAATTAAGAAAAACATGGGAAGAAGAGTTTAAAGTCAATAAAGGAATACAATTTAGAAGTAACTGAAATTTGAAATTAAAAATTAAAGAATATTGAAAGATGAGTTTAGAGTCTACATAGAAATACAATTAGAAATAATAAAACTTCAGAATTAAAGAAAAAGAAATATTAAAAGACGAGTCTAGAGTCCATATAGGAATATATATAATTTACAAATAACTAAAATTTGATATTAAAAATAATTAATAACTAACACGTATATAAAATACAATATGAATATTACATTAGTAGTTTCGTAAAGTTATTGCAAAATTTAAAATTATGTTGTCATTGTAATATATTTTAATAATATAATGAGAAAACATATATGCTATTATATGAAAGAAAATATAATGATGCTAGCCGCGCAATCTGCGTGGGCTACCATGCTAGTTGATATAATTTAACATACTATATTGACGTTTTGGACCATGACACAGTCTAAAAAATATATCTTTGACTTTATTTTTTTATTATAATATATATAATAAATAGATGTATGTTTACTTTTATTATAGGGCTTTGAAAGACAAATCTATATATGTTGTTCTAGTTCCTTTAAACTAAACATTTTTAAAGTTATTGATGGTCAAAGTTATAAAAGTTTGACCTCAATCTTATCTAAAATATCAATTAATATGGAACTGGATGGAGTAAGTACATTCTTCTTAGGTCAAGTTTGAGAGAATTTAAATTAACTATACATCGAGTTAATATTTATAGTCCTAAAAATGTAGTCGATGACGGGCTAAGATCCAGTTAGACCATGTTCCATGCTCTGCTGCGGAATATATGGATGAATCATGAATGCATGTTAAATAATACGGTAGAAATGATTGATGAATATACATTGAAATATGATGATAATAACTTGGAGAGATGATGATATTAATTTGATACATGTGGGTTGTAATTAACAATGTTGAAGGCTATTAGCTCATCGGCTTGCTAGCTTATCATACACATTGACTTGTGATTAATAATTTGTCTGAACACATGCATATATACCCTATACATTAATTGACGTGCAAGTACGTACACGTGTTGTGTCCAGGCAATGTATCCGACGATGGTGAGACCACCACCAGCAGTGTACCCCGTCGTGCAGCCACCGCCGGCGTTCGCCGCCGGCGTCGTCGCACGGCGGCCTCCACCGCCATCGCCGGTTGGTGGTGGTCTCCTTCGACCACCGGTGCCGGTGTTTCCGTTTGGGGCGCCCGTGATTCCGTTGGTGACGATGATGATGCCCGCGGCTGCGGCGGCGGCGGCGGCGGCGGCGCATCCATGGATCTATCCTTCGTCGTCCACCGGCGATCACCATCCTCTTCAGGGCTCAAGCAGTAATGGCAGCACACAGCCACGATCGCGAGCCGCCGTCATCGCCGGTAGCCGGCCGGCTAGCTGCCGGTAGCTGGGGAAAGACATAATGCGTGATCTCCATCGTCGACCATATATATGCATGGCTGGCTAATTAGCAACATCGTTTCATTGAATTAATTCATGCGAATTGGTGTGAGCTCTTGGAGCAAGTATCGTACTCCCTCCGTCCCATAATATAAGGGATTTTGAGTTTTTTTTACACTGATTAACTACTCGTCTTATTCAAAAACTTTTGAAATTATTATTTATTTTTTTTAACTTACTTTATTATCTAAAGTACTTTAAGAACAACTTTTTGTTTTCTATATTTGCACAAATTTACTTTGAATAAAATGAGTGGTCAAACAATGCAAACAAAAACTCAAAATCCCTTATATTATGAGACGGAGGGAGTATTAACTACTACTCCCTCTATTCCAAATTGATCTACATATTTCATAGGTACACCAAAACTAAGAAAAGCTAATAACTCTCTCATACTATATTTACTTTAGCAACAAACTCTATGCATGCACCATCCCTACTATTTCCTAGCCAATAGCAAATCAAGATATTGTATGTGGGTTATAAATACTTGTGTGCATAGATGCATGCATAAATGTCCATTTACTCCAATGCACAAATAACAAATAGACTTAATGAATGAATACAAATATGCAGATCCTTTAGGAATAACTAAAAAAACTATATGTAGATCAATTTGGAATGGAGGGAGTATTTAAAATATATGACTACATCGACTTTTTCGCAAAATGTTTGACCATTTATCTTATTTAAAATTTTAGATAGTATATGGTCATATAAAGATATAGGTTAATTATTTGATGATAAAATAAGTTATAACAAAATAAATGATACTTATATAAGCTTTTTAATAAAATGAATGGTTAAGCATTATACGAAAAATCAAGCGCGTCATACATTTTGAAAGGGAAGGAGTACTAAATTTGTTCTATGAATTAGATGATGAGGGTGGAGAAGAGAAGTTAGAAGAGAGAGAATGAGCCATATCTTAGAAGGGATAATCTCGATCCATACAATCTTTTTAAAAAAAAGGAGTACATGATGACGTAAAGAGTGAAACTAATAAAAGAAAATTATCAAGGTTTGTGTATTAGAGATTGATATGTTGTACTTGTTATCTCTTGATTAATAAGTAGATGACATAATTTAAATCATGGAAGCATCCACCTTCACCATAAAACTTCTCTTAGTTGAAACCCAAAGGAATCAACCGTATATACGTACGTACGTATGAACATATAGACACTTACCGAGAAATGAATTGGAGCACAACAAACACACTCACCATACTCAAAAGAAATTAAAGAAATAAAAAGAGGCCCAGCTGCCAGAAACGTCTGGTTCCTTGGTGGGCTACTAGCCTATGGGCCGGCCTGTTATGCCGAGCTAGCCCACATGAGCACTACCCAGCATACCTTGGCAAGTTCGTTTGTCGAATTGCTTAATTAGGGTAGGTTTATATTGATGCCAAAATAAACCTTATTAAAATTTAGCAGTGCCAAAATTTTAATAAATTGGTAACATTGCTAAAATTTTGGTACGATTGTTTAATAATGCTGCCAAAATTTCGTACACATTAATTGCTAATATTTGACAACAAACTAAATGTAACTATCTAATTGTTAATTTTACCAAATAATGATATGGTTAAAAATGTTGAACAGGCCCTTAATAACCTGGTTAGTTAGTCAGTCAGAAGCATACCATTTCGTCGCACACGTGCTCGTTAGTCAAAACGATGGGCGGTGTAGAAAAATGTTTTATGATTTAATTAGATTTTCATGTCACTAGCTTCTTAAAAAGTATTTTAAAAAGATGCAATATTTTTTTTAACGAACAACACCAGTTGATACATTGTTTCATTGAATAAAGTAGGAAAAAAAATACAAGGCTAGCACTTGAGAAAGACAGTAGCTAGGAACAAAAAGAAAACACCACCACCACACACCGACAATGCATACACACAACTCAGGAGAAGGCTAGCATCGGACTGGCCGCCGCTAAGCGTGACCGACCGTCACACGACCAACAATGAAGAAAAAGCTGGGTCACCCAAAACCAAACCCTAATAGATAAGCACCACACTCAACTCTATCCAAGTCTTTGCGATTGAAAGGAGATAGAGTGATAGAGAAGAATGGAACCGCTCTCTCTCACAAGGCTCGCCAACATGGCCAACTTACAAAAGCAAGAACGCTACTACAAGAGGACAAACATCTAGAGAGAGCAACGCACAAGCTGTCAGAGAAACGTTTTGGCTGGGGGCCTCCTAAACGATGTCTCTAGGGAGAAAAGCGACACTGAGTACCGCCGCCACCATCCGTTGAGATCTCAAGGAGAACCAGGATAGGGTTTTTCACCTGACAACCCCACTAGAGGGAGAGGGATGACTCGACAACACCCCCAAGAGGGAAAACGACGCCTGAAATGCCGTCGTTGCCGGCCCAACAAATCCGAGCTAGGTTTTCACCAGCTGCCTACCTGCTGCTGATCCGAGCTAACGCTCTGTTGCTCCAACACCCGTCATCCTCCGTCAGTGCATGGACATCGCTAAACCGATGCCCTCCACCGGTCAACCTCTGCATGTCTCAGTGGCATACCCACCGTCATCGGCCTTCTTGCCACCATAACGCTAGCTTCCCTGTCGTCGCCACGTCGACCTCCCACGCCGTCAGTGGGGGTGTCCTCCCTGCCGTGTCGACGGAGCTCTGGAGTCAGCCTAGAGGCGCCAGATCTAGCCACCCCCGTCGCCGCCTCCGAGTGGTGTCGCCAAGTTCGCCTGGGAGAAGCTAGGAGAAGGGAGTATCTGCCTTGCCGCCTCCGCGCCACCACCACCGCGCTGCCACAACAGCCTCGCCGTGCGCCACCGTCCCGTGGCGCACGGGCACAGTCGCACCGTCTCTCCTGCGAGGGAGATGGCTCGCCGCCGGGACAAGGCTTTGCCATCACCATGATGGCTCACCGCACGGTTGTCCGGCGACTTTCTCCAGTGGTGATGAGGTGGGGTTCAGGGGCGAGGGGGGGCGGCGGCGGCGGCTAGGTTTTTTCGCCTCGAGCCAGCTGCACGGGAGGCGACTTGGGAAAGGAGATTAAAAGATGCAATATTAATTTTAAAACAAATGAAACATTGAGTTCTCACGTGAAATTATCGATACACCGCGACAAAATTTCATAAAACCAACAATTTAAAACAGTGAAACACGGTCAAATCATGGTCTAAACAATTCTCTATATATTGCACATGGAACATCAAGTTTTGGGGAAAAAAAGAAAAAAAACTTAACATTTTTTCTACTTTACAGCTAAATATTTAAAAAGTTAATGATGATCAGTTTGATTAAGTGTGTTGAAGGGGTGCTCGAGAGGACGAGAAAGGAGAATAAAAAAGAAGATACACAAAACGAGGTAACTAGCTAGGTAAAGCATTAACGTTTGACTCATTTGATTATTAACTATTTTGAACTAGAACATGAGGTAACTAGCTAGGTAAAGCATTAACGTTTGACTCATTTGATTATTAACTATTTTGAACTAGAACATGAATTAATATGATTTTTAAAGCAATTTTCTCTAGAAAACTATAAAATCGTTTAACAATATAATTCCAAAACCGTGCGTGAAAAATAAGGACTTCTCTCTATTTTTGTATCGTTCAAACTAACGGTCCCTCCGTTTACATGAACGAAGAGAGTACCTAGATTCTAGTAGAATATTTCCGCATATGCTTGCATGCAATAGGATCTTCCTATCTACCTGCATGCTAGCTTTAGGGTGTGGTTAGTTGGGTGGATGAGGTTGGATGGGAGATGGTTATTCAATTTTCTTTTTTGATGTTTGGTTGGAGAGTAAGGTGGATGGGGTAGTCCATAGAAGACTAATTTGACTGAATGAAACGGCCATGTGTTGGTTTGAGTGATGTGGTCTATTCCGATTGACTGTGGTTAGTTTAATTTTCTGCTTACAAGCTCCAAATATTTTTTTCTCCTAAGTTGTTTATTTAATTTGTGATCCAATTACACCATCATATTATTACAATCAAATCTTTAAAACACATGATCTCCGATAGTTATATTTTGATAAAAAAATATACATGATAAATGAACCCTACTAACTTTTGGCTTATCCGATTCATGCTATATCCCTCTAATAAAATAAGAAATAGAATCATCCTATCCATACAAATCAAATAAAAAAATTAAGTCGTTATATCAAACAAAACATGAAATCCCATTTATGCATTGGAAGTGAAGCAGTGAAGTTAATAATCCGTACGCATGCAACATTACGTAGCTACTCTACCTTAATTAATTAATATTTATTACCGGCCTGCTTCCGCTGAACAAGGATGCAGCTGCGTAGCAAGTGGCCGCAGCCTTTCCAGCTAGCATGCACAGAGAACGCAGCAGAGATCGATGGATGCAAACGGATCGATGCCATCTGTCTATTGGTATAATACTATCCTACTCTCTCGTCTATATTCGTAACATTCACATAAATTTAAACATATATATAAAACAAATATATGAATTCATGTATAAATCTACTTAATTCAAAACATCTTGTACCAACCCCAACTGGTCTTGTGTCTATCCATATTCATAATTGAAGAAAACGCTCCAAGCCTCATAAATGATGATAAGAGGTTATTCAGATTTATTGTATTATAAAATATCTCATTCGTTTCTAGATTACTATTCCCTCTATTCCAAATTGATCTATATATTTCATAGGTACACCAAGACCAAAAAAACTAATAACTCTCTCATACTATATTTACTCTAGCAACAAACTCGATGCATGCACCGTCCCTACTATTTCCTAGCCAATAGCAAATCAATATATTGTATGTGGGTTATAAATACTTGTGTGTATGGATGCATGCATCAATGTCCATTTACTCCAATGCACAAATAACGAATAGACTTAAGGAATGAACACAAATATGTAGGATCATTTAGGAATAACCTCAAAAAACTATACGTAGATCAATTTGAAATGGAGGGAGTATATTATAAGATAATTCGTTATACTATGGAATATTTTACTCGATTGTAGATTGTTATTACCTATGTCTCATTTTAAGTGCAGTCGTGGGTTTTCGTGTTAAATGTTTGACCGTCCGTCTTATTTAAAAAAATATGAAAAATTAAAAAAAATAGTCACACATAAAATATTATTCATGTTTTATCATCTAATAACAATAAAAAAATACTATCATAAAATTTTTTCAAATAATAATAAGACGGACGGTTAGACGTTAGACATAAACAGTACAAAACTGCGATCTTTCTGGGACGGAGGTAGTATATTATATTACCAAACGAAGGGAGGACAACTTGTTGGCATATATATATATATATGTGTGTGTACACATTTCGGATGGAGGGATAAGATGCAGCTAATTAACTGTAGCTAGCTCATGCGGCATGAGAGAGAAGGGCATGGCTGAAGAGGAAGAGGAAGAGAAGAATTTGAAGATGTTGAAGATCTCATCGACCGCCGGTGCACCGTCATCGATGAGACGACGGCCGGCCGGCCGGCCGGACCAGCAGGTGTCATCCTCTCCATTGTCGTTAAGCATAATGTTATGTACGTGCATTCCAATTTGAATGGGTCGATGATCTTAAATTGAGCATAGTTTGTACGAAATGGGTTAGTTTGACTGATTGATTATCGGCAGATCTCTGAACATTTTTCATGTACAAATGCATGCATGCATGGGATCTGCAGTAGGGAAGCCATTTCCATTGTGTAAACAAAAGGGGATCTGCAGGGAAACCCGGCCCTTTTGCCAAATTTGTGTGGGTTTTTTCTTCTTCTTGAAATTTATTAAGGTCGGGTGATCAGTAGATGAACAAAAACTATATATACTGTTTCTTAATCCATTATCTAAAAAAATAGAGTTAATTGCATATTGGACCGGCTTTCTTTACCATGGTTGCAGCTTGAGCTAGGAACAAGGTATTGTTTTCACTTTGGGCTTAGTATTTTTTGCAAAATGTTGCACTTAGGACCTAGTGTTGTTCTTCCAGCTCTGCTTCCTCACTCTCTCACCTTCAGTTTGAGATTCACATGCCTGGCTTTAGTTGGTTCTGGTAGACATGGAGCTCAAGCTCTACTCATCAGCCTTCGCCGCCCCTGCTACATTCATTCGTGCTCAAGATTTTAATGTGCAGTGTTGATTAAGTGCCCTAGCCCCAATCACAGCCATGGATGAATGCGGGAGGTGGAGCAGAAGAGTGAAGTGATAACACAGGGTCAGTGGCGGAGGACCGAAAAAAAATTAGGTGTGGCTGTGTGGCCCATGATCTTCTGCTTAACATGCACAACTAGTGCCCGGGTTTCAGTAACTCTTCAAATCTACAAAATACATTACACAAATGCAATTTTAGTACCAAATTTGTATAATTCAAACCCACAAAAATATTCTGAAATTGTTAACATTTGAAGAATATGTACATCTTTGTGGAGCCAATGCTTTTCCTTTTCTCTTTCTATCCATTTTTTGGCTGATAAGTTGATTGCTTGGCTAGTTGGCTGCTTGCCTGCTTCTGCCTGACTGCTGATTAGAATTTCCCACCGTGTGTCCGTGTCACCGTGATTCACTCACTGGCTATGCGCTTGAGCTCAAGCTAGAGTTCTGTCGTGCTCAAGCACGTGGATGGGACCTGAGGAAGTGTGGTGAGCTCGAACCAAAACCGGGGAGAGAGAAGAGAAGACGAGGAGATCAGATCCAGAGAAAGAAGAAGACCAGTACAATATGAAAATTTTTGTAAAGATTTTTGGTTCAAACTGAAAAGAATGTCCTACCTCTAGTCCAACTTGCAACAATGGTCAATAAGAGTGACCCAGTATGCAATTTACTCTGAAAAAATATATGTATACTGTTGCTGTGTGTTGGGAGAATATTTGCAGGATTCGAAGTTGGAACAAATGAACGGCTGCCATTTAAATTAAAAGTCCTGTCCTCCACTGTATATTTATATATGCTTTTCTCAAGAACAACCACATGCAATTCAGTTTCCATTTTACAATTCCAAGACAATTAATATAGGAACCAGTATGCTTTTCTCAAGAACCAGTATAGGAGAAGGATGAGCATGGGAGATTAAAGTATCAAAGAATATATCAATATACAGTTAACTCCAGCGATTTGCCATCTAATTAATGCTTTCCCGTTCACAATTTAGATAACCAAATTTGAAGAATTCCTAGAGATACCTGCGCTGTGTTCTAGCTAAACATATGTGTTGCATGCAGTATGTCTAAGCATGATAGTAGCTAAACTTCCAACCTTAAACATTTTGCTTATTCCAAAATTCAATTATGTTGGCAACTGACAACAATTAGCCAATAATAACACATTAGCTTCAAATCGATCTGTTGCTCTCCACGATGCTTAAATTAATCCCAAATTCCTGTAAACCATACAATCCAAATGGTTGCTCTTTTTTAATCCTTCCTGATTGAATGTGCCTGCAGATGCCTGACATCCAAATTAGCACATACTCTGCTTTCGCATTTCAATCCAAATTAGCCACATGAGGCAGGGTTTAATTATATAGTCTCACTCTGCTTTCAAGTGCAAGTCTAGCTCATTTCAGCTTCTCAAAATATTTCCGATGAATGCAGATCGAGACAGATCCACACATGCCGAGTCAGGATTCATGCTAGCAACCGATCGAACGGCCGGTATACTCACCTCTAAGATCCCAAGCTAAGTACAATTAACTTGCATATTTATAAATTATTAGTTTATTACTACAATTTTTTTTTCTTCTTCCTTTTCTTTGTTCTTTCATCACGGTTGGTTAGACAGAGAGGGAAAGCAAGGAAACAAGCAGCATAGAGATAAGATTAGAGAGAAGCAGCAACTGTGAGGAGAAAGAAGAGAGAGAGAGGGAGAGAGATCGAGGACCAAGAGTAATAAATTAAAAATTAAAGGTCGAAGCTAGCCGCTGCTGCCGCCGCTGCCTACACCCACTCCTCATCTCTCTTCTTCTTTCTATTCTTTATACAGCCTACCCACCTCTCCTCCTCACCACCTCAAAAAGCTACTGCTCTCACCACTAGTGCTACCTAAGCTAACCCCATCATCTTCTTACTCCTTCCAACCCTTGTTGCTTAGACTCAATTAGTAAGTCAAGAGAAGAAGAGGAAGAGGACGAGGAAATCTCTCTATCAACACTACAACAAAAATCTCTTGGGGAGACACTTTATTAGCAGTTTAGAGATGTTATAGAACGTCCTTAAGGAGATTTAGAGGTGTTTAAGAAAAGCGTCATAGAAGCGTCTCCGTTGAGACCGTCTCAAAATTTTGGAGACACCTTATTAAGCGCGTCTACAAGATTAAAAACGTTTGAAAAGACAACTCTACACCAGGTTAGAGACATTTTAGGAAACGTCTCTACACAGAGAGAGACGGTGTGTAGGACCTATCAAAACGTCTCTATAATCTGAGAGGCACCTTCCTATAAAGCATGTAACTTTGTAATATTTTCGCTCTTATGTGACAAAGCTGTAAAATTGACATGATCAAAACAATTTTTTTATATATTCAATATAAAACATCAAAACTACAACTTAACTGTACATTTGAAAAAAAAAGGTGCAATGGCACAAAAAAAATCATGAAGTCCGCATAATTGTCTCACTAATTAAAGCTAACTACAACTTTTTGCGGGTAGAACTGATTCATCCGGTTCCTCTTTCCCTCATAATCTGTAAATCCTTAGTCTTCTATATTATCCTGCAGAAAAAAAAAGCAGGCAAGGTATTAATGATTCATTTTAGTAAAGACCAAGTGTGCACATTTCAACAGAAATATTCAAACTCCAAGTAAAGACCAAGTGTTCTAAAATCACATGCATGTCATCAAGGACTTACTAGATAGCATGCTCTATACCAAACTTCTAGAACTATTCAACTACTGAATATGCATACTTAACTGTTCTTGATGAATATTCTCTAAGACAGCATTGGATGCTATTGCTTGAGCTCTTCATTATTCATCAACACTTCATGACTGTTGAAACTGAATTGCATCAATACGTTATAAGTACTACTCCTAACCTGTATAATTATCAATCTGTGGCAATCAACCTCAATGAATTATCATCTGACCTGCAAGCAGAATGAGAAACCAATATAATATCATATAGCTGTAAGACATGATCTTTTGAACAAGAGACTTGCATTATTTATCCATCACTTGAGCAGTTTTCACAATTCCTAAATATAGAATGGTAAACTCTACTTCAACGTACTTTCAGAAAATATGAAATATATAAATGTTAACAGTAAGATGAAATCAAAAGTACTAATCTCCAATAGTCAATATATATCTGGATCATATCCACCTGAAATAAAAGATTGTCACTTTTTTATGTACTGCAATTTGTAATTAGCAATTAAACATGTGCATGTTGCAAAAATATTCTACAAAAACAGGACTAGCCATCTTTCCTTTTCCTTTTAACAAACAGTAATAGCAGACTATCAGTCAAGTGGCCAAACCTTTAATTACCAGGCATTCAAACTATTAGCAATAAAAACTCACAATCAAACCTTAACATAATCTAATCTAACTTTCTAGTTAGACTATACACCGTCCATTAAACAGTCAAGTAACTTTTTTTTCTGAATCGGGAATCGAGAATCAGGAATCAAGTTAGATTATAACATACCTGCAGCTTCGAGTCCTGGAGTTGCTGCTGCGATCCGTGCCTCATCTGCCTCCGCTGCATCCAGCCTGCATGGGCGCTGCCGCTGCCTCCATAACGTTGAGTCCAAGCCCTAGAAACTGAAACGGAGATAGTACCGTGGCTGTGAATCGGAGAAGTCAAGAGAGATGCGGCGCGGGGCGACAGGGGCTAGGCAGTGACGAAGGATCAGCTGATCAGGCACCCGCGGACCGCGGTGGTGCAGATCAAAAGCAGCGGCGCCGATGCCGCAATGGGGAGAGGAGGCTATGTTCGGTGGCGAGCAGGGGAAGTTGCGGCGCAAGGAAAATGGAGAAGGGAGGGGTGAGATCGTGGGTTCGAAGTGGGCTGGTGGGCCACGCACAAGGCGGAATGGTGATAAGTACGGGCTTTTAGGGATTTCTCCCAAATAAAAAAAATAAAAAAGTATTTTAGATATGGGATGAAATTAAAAATGTCTCGAGAAGCGTCTTTATTGGTGGAGTGGTTCTGAAAATTAAGACGACTACCATACTGTCTTTAGTATGTCTTATTAGCACTCTTTCGTTGTAGTGCAAGAAGTGGAGAATTCTATCCATAGGTGAGTGTAGTATCCATAGGTGAGTGTAGTAACTGTATTGGTGCTAGTAGAGTGGAGTGCTACCTTACTTATTATTGACGAGCAATGGATGAAGCCACCATCGGCTTCATCGTCTTGGTCATTGTATCGGAAGAAGAAGCAGAATAGGGACTCGATTGCCCTTTTACTTTCTTTCGAAGTCCTTTGCTTGTTTTCTGGACCTCTATGTAACTTGTTCATCTTTGAGGGGTCTTTTCTGCAAATCATGTTGTATGTCTACCTGCTTGTCCTATGGCCAAACAAATCTCTCTTTCGAGAGAGATGATCATCACTCATGTATGTTGTATGTAACCTCCTATATTGAATAAATACACGAGTTCTCACAAGTTTTTTTTTTTATCAAAATACCCTATTTCTCAAAAGAACCCAACCAAAACTCATGGTACAGTACTGCTGCAGTGTCTCTACCATTTAAACTTAGCAAAAGCAATTTCTTTTTCTGCCTGTTCTATAGCAAGTATAAAACAAAATTGAACTTAATGTCCGTCCTTACCACAATGAGACTAACTATATATACTCACACAAGGTGTTGGTGTTGGTTATGAAGTGGAAGTAACTACATCGATGTAGAAAGGCTCAACATAATTCCAACAATTGAAAAATAGTAGAAAAATATTAAGAACGGTAGGTTGGTGACTATTGAAATAAGTATTTGCATCAAAACCTATTCCTTTATTGTACGCTCCCATTAGATGTGTCCAAAATCATGTTGAGGTTCTTTTTACCATTAGAAAAAACATTGCAAATAACTATTAAATAAGCAACCTCTTTTGTTAAAGCAACACAATCATCACAATCTTTAGCAACACTCTTTCGTTTACGACAATTAGAACAAGAAAGTATTTCATAAGTAAGCTTATCTTATCGTTTTGCACAAGTTCAACTCTACCAAGAGCATCTTTCAACTTCATTTGAAGTATAAACACCCATCACATCTGAACAAGGCCTAACCGGTCCACTTCCATCACATCTGAACAACCACGGACCCAATTGCTTAGAACATCCAAGTTGTGTATCATCCATTATCTCTGTGCGCCAAGCTAGAGCATGACCATCCTATGAAAACTCCATCAATCCTAGTCTCGGTCCCTCGTTGCTTGATCACCATGATCAACTCATATCTTCACCTATGCATCAAAGACAAGAAAAACATATTTTGGAAACAAGTTCTTCTTAACTTAATTTATATTAGTCCAAATAATAATTGCTTTTACCAATTATCATCACCCATGATTTATAAAAAGAACTGTACACATGAGGAGAGGAGTGGGGAAGAAGGGATCGAAGGGAAAGGGTGTACGTAGCTAGGACATATAGGTGTGTGGCTAGCTATGGTGTGAGCTATGGTGTGCGCGGATAGAGCGTTGCTCAGCGTGTCCGTACTTGCAGCGGCAGAGACAGCTCCTGGGCAGGTTGTGTGGCCACCCGGGCTCCATCGGTATAGTGTTTTGATCACTGTCGATGGCCGTTAACACCTATAAATATTCACCCGACCTTGATGATGTCGCTGGCACCACTACTGCTGCGCACTTTGGATGTATAGATGTCGGGTGAAAACCGGTGAAGGAAGGATGAATGTCGATCTTGTCCGGCGCAGGCCGGCCGTATGTGGTTTTGTTTGGGACTGGATCGTGCATACAAATCCGTGTCGGCAGCGAAAGTTAGCGAGAAGCTAAGCTTGCCTGCAGATTCCAGAGAACTCGATGGATCTCCAGACTCTTCTTCTTTTTACAGTTTACACACGTCTCCTGGTCATCAGGTGCTCCTCAGCTGCATACCAAGAATGACCATCACCATGCGATGTATGTATGCACGTAGGCAACGATGACGTTGTACGTAGACATGGCTATGTGTAAGTAATGTTAGACATGTACACACATGTAGTCGAAATGGTCAGTTAAGCCGACTAGCTAGCTACTTTCTCTGTCTCATTTTAAAAACCGTGATGGATTTTTTTGTCCAACATTTTATCATCGTTTTATTTATTTTTTTATGATTAGTATTTTTTGTTATTATTAGATGATGAAACTTAATAGTAGCTTTATGCATAAATTTATATATATACTTATAAATTTTTTAAATAAGACATACGGTCAAACATTGTATGTATATGGAATCTTGCGACTGCCTTTTTCGTGGAATTGAGGGGGTAGCCAGTCTATATATTTCTGGTTATATGATTGTCCCTTAATTGATTCGCTGTCGTCGTGTGTTACTAATTGTTGCATCGATGTCTGCACCGTGGAAAATTCAAACCACTAGCTTGGATACACATTCTTCGTCTCTCGATCAGTCGGCTGAAGCTGTCGTTGTGTGATATTCTGTCTCATCTGAAGGGTGTCGTTTGTACCTACAGATCTTTTCCGTTCTAAAATATCAACATTTTTTTATTTTTTAAGGATTAGGAAAAGACAATGATATCCCAATATATAATAAATAATGTGTGATAGTTATTAAAGACTCAGAGAGAAGGAAAAAGTACGAATTACCCCCCTTAACTATCACGGTAGTATGAATTACCCCTGAATCACAAAACCGGGCATTTTTAACCCTGAACTATTTATACCGGATGAATAACCCCCTATCAAATCTGCAACGGTTTTATCCTACTTGGTATACACACGTGGCAATTCAATGAAGAAAAATTAAAAACCACAGGCCCCACTTGTCATACACCTCTCCTCTCTCCTCTCTCTGTCGGTCCTCATCTCTGGCGATGTGGGGGCGTGGCGGAGTGGCAGCACTGGCAGGGGCACGGCGAGCGGCGGGGGTAGCAGGGGCGCGCGTGGCGTGCGGCGGTGGCGCAGTGAGTGGCGGGCATGGCGGAGAGGCGGGTACGGTGGGGGCGCGGCGAGCGGTGGGGGTTGCAGGGGTGCGGCGAGCAGCAGGAATGGCGGAGGATGGCGCCGGCGACAGGCGGTGATGGCTCGAATGAGGGAGGCCGCTCTCGGCGGAGTTTGAACCGGAGGAGGCGCACCGTCGTGGCTGGGGGCGAGGAGATTCGGTGGGGGATGGACGGGAGAGGAGGCATCGGTGGCGGTGAGATCCGGTGGGGGCGGCGAGAGAGGAGGCGTCGATGACAGGCGGCAGGAGAAGAGGCGCCGGTGGCGGGGAGAACCTCCACGTCCGCCGCCCGCCTCTCCACCACGCCCGTCCCCACCACTGCCTGCCACGCCTGCGCCACCACCTTCTGGCCTTCCCCCGCTGCTACTGCTGCGCCGCCGTCGGCGAGTACACCTCCGCTGCCGCCATGGTTGTCGTCACAACGAGCTATCTCCCCGCAACGTAGGGGGTTGGGAGGCGAAGGAGATGGCGATGGCGAGGCCAGAGAGGCAACTGGAGGAGGAAGGAGGGGGGATGCTGCTTGCCGCCTGGGAGAGCTCCGCCTTCGCCACCGACCGGTCCGCCTCCACTGTTCATGCCTTTCACGGTTGCGCAGAGAGAGAGAGAGAGGAAGAAGGGAAGAGAAGGTATGACATGTGGGTCCTACCATTATTTTAAAAGACAATGCTGACTGGATTGCCACGCGTACGCCACGTAGAACAAAACCGCTCTAAATTCGATCGAGGGGGGTAATTTGTCCGATATAAAAAGTTTAGGGTGAGCGATATCTGGTTTTCTGGTCCGCAATAGTTCGCCGGAGGGGGGGGGGGGTGGTAATACATACTTTTTTCCCAGAGAGAATGATTGGGAAATGATTAAGTGAAATATATAGCTATATTTTGATACAAATATCACACTCCCCAAACTAGCTTATTATGGGACGGATGAAGTATATCACACTCCTCTAGTTAGATGCTAAATATATACATTTACTTTTATATGATGTTTTCTCCTATTCTTAAGAGGTATATATCTATTATAGCTCTAAGTCACTTGGATAGGTAATGTTCAAATCGACTGAACTAAATAATCAGAACGTAAACGGTCGACGATGTTAATTAAGACTTTTCTGATACCACTACACCAACCCAGGTCACTAGTGACGAGCCCAAACCATCACCTCTAATAGGTTTGACCCTCGTCAGATATGTGTGGATGAGTGGTCAGTGATGACTCCCCTCACCTCTGACGGGTGGAGACCCGTCAATGGTGATTATCATCTGCGAGGGACCGCAAAAATTTCACCCGTCAAAGGTGAGATTATTCTTTAACAGGTCACATATTATCACCTGTCACTGAGCTGCTTAACGGGGCAAAGAAAATCAATTCACATGTTAGCACCCGTCACTGATGTGTATTAATGTGAAAATAAAGGGTTAATCCTTATTCATTGTTGTCGTATTAACCCAGTGTCAACAACTACAAACAGAACCGATCAATCATTTGGATCTCATACTGCAAAGTAAATGTAACAAAATCTCTTGCAGAAAGAAAACATGACGGATCTCAATCATCATAATCACAGAATCACACAATCTCAGATCTCACATCTCACATGAGGAACCACAAGAAATTCCTCTGGAAACAACAATCTTAGCCAATCTTCGAAAGCTCACGGGGTAGAGGAGAAGACTTGGGATGGCTGATAGGGGCTCGCAGGGCTGGATCTGGCGACTTGCCGATGAGAATTGCAGCTAGTCGCTAGGACCTTCTCCACCGCCGCTACCACCCACTGCAGTCTTCAGCAAGTTGAACAATGAACTTGGTGGAGGCAGGCGGAGCTTGGGGTGGAAGAGGCGTTAGCCCGAACTCGAGGACGGAGAGACGGCCACCCGCGCTCGGGGGTGGAGGAGACAAAGATGGTGACTATCGAAGCATGAGGTGGAGGCAGCGAGGACATGCGCTCGTGGGCGGGAGAGACAATACGGGCAGTGTTGGATCCAGCCACCGTGAGGTCGAGGGCGGTCTGATCCAGCGTCCTCGACCTCGAAAAGGCCAGATCTAGCTCCCCTAAGGCTCGGGGGAGGAGGCAGCAGTGGTAACGGCGGCTTGAGCACGAGGGTGGAGAGCCTACCGCCACCGCTCTGGGTTAGAGGAGACGTCGGTGGCGGCGGCGCTCATGGGCGGAGAGACAACGCAACCAACATTGAATCGAGCCACCACGAGGTCTGGGCTAGTCAGATCCGGCATCCCCTGACCTTGGGGACGTTGAATTTGTTGTCCCCAAGATTCGGGGGTGACAGCGAAGGTGGCGATGGCGGTAGGTTGGGGATGGGAGTAACGGCGGTAGTTTCTTCGGGGTATAGGTAGCGGTCGGTGCGACGGCGGAGAGCGCTTGGCGCTCGATAGCCGGTGCGCTCGATGATGGTGAGGAGAGAGAGAGAGAGAGAGGAGAAAAAGATGAGTCGTAATGATCTTTGATAGGTGCATATTTTGTACCCATTGCACATGAGGAGTCACCTCTAACGGGCCTATGTGTAAGCCAGTCAGAGATGAGTTGCGTCAGGTGTGTACAAGAGGCCCGTCACATATGACCTATTACTTGTGACGGATCATGCCCCATAGCCTCATCTACAACAGGATTTATTTGGGCCTGTCACTGATGAGGTCACATCTGGGACGAAACACTTTGAGCCATCAGAGATGGATCGTCCGAGATGTGCCGTTCCGACGTAGTGTCTTGAGAGGTACTCTCTCCGTTTCAAAATAACTTAACCTAGGATAGGATAGGATGTGATCTATCCTAGAACAACGAATCTGAGTTCTAGGATAGGTCACATCCTATGCTATTTTGAGTTATTTTAGGACGGATGGAGTATAGTCCTAGGCATATGTAAGAGTCATAACACTAGGTGAGGTAAAGGTATATATATATTCCTGTTAACTCAACTTAATACCAGTATCCCTCAATGGCACATACAAGATGCATTTATCATAATTCTACTCCAACACATAGAATTAATTCTAATACTTTTTTACCGAGGTATTGATCGCTTAAAATATACTCCCCCAGTTAAAAAAAAATCAATATACGTAAGGATGGAATATAACCTAGCTTGATGTTCAGATTCGTTGTGCTAGGTTGTTCCATTCTTTCTTAGGTTAGGTATTTTTTGGGACGGAGAGAGGATAGGAGAGGTATATATCTCGCTATCTGGAGACGTGAGAAAATCTCACTCCTATATATATCGGGGAGCTGAACGAACACAAATAGCTAGCAGCTGATACTGGGTACGTACTAGGTTTGCTGCAGTACACATCCACGAACTCTTCGATCGATCTTTCTCGAGGCCTTGTTTTAGGTGTTAAGTGTCATTATCTATATACATATCTCTATCTATCTATCTTGTTGTAGTGAGTAAAAATGGAGATGACAAGCTGCTACAACGTCGACGCCGGCGACATGTTCGCTGCTGCTGCTGCTGATCATCACTACTCGGCGTACGTGATCTCGATCGAGCTAGCTGCAGATGAGAGAGATCTAAGAATATTTTTCTTTAATTAATTATTAGCTTAATTTTATGATCAATTAATTCTCTATATATGTTTGGTTTAGTGGCGACGGCGGTGATCTCTTCGATATGGTGTGGCCTGGACGACGACGACGACGGGAAGAAGACAACACCAGCGGCTGCCTCCCCTTGTCGCCGCCGCCTGAGCTCGCCGTGGATGATCAGCTACCGGCTGGAGGCGATGGCGGCGGCGGCGGCGGGGGCGGTGAACCGGTGGCGGTGGCGGAGGACGACGACTCCGTTGAGCGGTGGACCTTGGACCAGGTTCCGACAGACGAAGGGATATGCGTCATGGTTTGTATTTGCTTTATTCAGCTAGTATTTCGCTAGATTATGGCCGTGTTCTTTTTCCCTCTTTTCCAACTCACTTCCCACGTTTTTCACGCGCACGTTTTTCAATCTGCTAAACGGTGCATTTTTTACAAAAGTTTTCTATATAAAAGTTACTTTAAAAAATCATATTAATCTATTTTACAAGTTTTTCAAGCTAATACTTAATTAATTTTACTATAATCGTATGCTTTGTTTTCTGTGTTAGGAGGTAAGGTTGGGAACCTTCTCCCCAACGCAGCTAATATTGTCACGGATTGTTTTAAATTTCAGAGCCTCTGAAAACATGTTTTCCCAAGACAAAACTCCCTTCTACTATATTTCTTAGAGCTGTGTTCTAAGCTATTAATCCGTTTTTTAAGAAATTAAGCTATTAATTTGTTAAGTTTATTTATCAGAATATATATATATATAGTTTCGATCTATAATTGTATAGGTAATTGACTATAATAATCGGATCAATAATTTGTTTTATACTGGCCCTAAGCACAAGATCGTGACAACTTCAGAAAATCAAAACATTTCTGATATCAGCACTGATTAATTTTTTGTATGGTTGAAATCACTCTTCCAGCTATCTAGCTAAAAGTAAGCAAGAACAAACTATTCGCATGCTGCAGATATATATAATTATCTAATTAATACTCCGTCCATTCTAAAATATACATATTTGTTAAATTCAAATTTATCTCACGATATAACTATTTTTTACCAACTAACTCATCTCAACCAATCAAAACCATCTTCCATTTAATTTTTCTTCTACTTTTTATTCTCAACTAATCACAAATGTTCATCACTTAATTTTACCTAGATACTACCTTAATTCCCGTGAAAAACCTTCCGTGAAATGCTTATATTTTGAGACAAATTAGGGAGTAAGACTTAATTAAGCTTAGTTTCACCACATAATTATGCACCGTTAATTATTTAAATATAAACTTGTGCTGCTAATTAATCACAGATTTCTGATCAATTTCCTTTTTGTCTGACAGGGGACGAGAAGCGAGTCCAGCAAGGAGAGGAGGAAGATAACACGAGCAAGAAGATCGTCACGCTACTCTCAAACACATAGCCTGACAGAAAGGGTAGTATCCATATATACTAGACATGCATGTTTCAGTGTTTGGTATCAAGAAAAATTCTGTGATTTGATTACCACTGGATTAACAACGATATAATTACGTTTATGCTAATTTGTGCAGAAACGAAGGTGCAAGATAAACGAGAACCTGAAGACCCTGCAACAGCTCGTTCCAGGTTGCGACAAGGTCAGATTCAATAAGTAAAAAAAATGTAACCTAATCTTTACTGTTACGAAATTAGTTTTTTGCAGGCGGTCAAAATGAATTTTCGCAGGCTAGTAAGCGTTCCGCCTACACAATGAATTATCAATTTTGGCCTGTGAAAAGCTTTATGATTTTCGTGCATCCTTATAATATAATATTGATTATTTGGCTCAAAGATATAGGGGTTTGTTACTTTCCTTATCTGAAAGACTGAAAATATAAAGAGATCTTGTTCCCTGATGAAGAAACATGGAATAGCAAGAATGATAATTAATTTGTATGTACTTCACAACTTGGAGACAACCCAAAACAGAGAACTTAATACATATCAACTTCTTTCCTTTTTCTTTTGAGGGAATTATACACATCAACTTAATTATGTCAGGCCCGTCAAATCAAATTAAGGAACATCAAGTATTTCGTGTATATATAGAAGAACTCCAGCAAGCTCTCTAATAATTTACACAGCTAAATTTAATTAATTGTTCTTTAATTCTGTGTGTTGATGCACAAATGTTACAGTCCAATAACCAGGCCTCAACGCTGGACAAAACCATCCGCTACATGAAGTCACTGCAGCAGCATGTCCAGGTCGTCACATCTCAACACACAGTCCTCAACTTTTCACATTGGGGGCTATTAATTGCGCTTAAATTTTCTTCGAGACAATGAAATTCATTCAAGCATTTACTTCAATAATACTAGCTAATTTCTCTCAAACAAATCACACTACGAAGTATATCATTTATTTTCAGTCTCCAATTGTTTAATTAGTTCATTAAGCTTTAATTATTTGTGTGTTCAGGCCATGTCAATTGGATGCATCATGAAGCCAGCAGCAGCAGGAGTGTCGTACCACCCATTCCTGCAACCGCCGCCGTACGTGCGGCCGGCGATCGCCGCCGCCGGCGGTGCTCCGGCGGGGATGGGTCCTAGGCCTCTTCCATCGTCGATGGTTCCGTTTGCTCCTGTGCTTCCAATGGTGGTTCACCATCCAGCGCCATTAATGATGATGCCTGCGGCGCCGGCGCCATTGATGACGTATCCGGGAGCTGGAGTGGCAGGTCCAAGTAACATCACGGCAGAACGAAAGAAAGATTAATTGAACGTTCTCTCGCATGCCATATATATATATATATATATATATGTATGTATGTCTCGGTTATATATATAGCCTTATATAGGGTAATTATTAACATAAATTAATCGATTAGTAATAAATCTTGAGACTGAATAAGTTGTTGCTTCGTCGATCTATCTGAATTCTGAATGAAAACACTGTGTAATTAAACGGCTTTTATTCGTCCCACCACGCACGATCTCGATCATCTCGCTCAAATCCTTGGCTCCTTCGATTGGTAGTGAGGTCACAGGGCTCCAAAGGAAAATGGAGAAAAGCCAAATAGCGCCGATTCGCTGCTCAAATCTGGACCTCCGGGACATCCATGTAGTTTTCCCTGCAAGTATCATAGGTTATATATCCCACCAAAGTATCTAGGTCTCCCGCTCGCAATCTTGCAGTTAAAAAATATCCATGTTCAGCCTCTGCTAGACAATATTACGAAAAAACTAACACTGTGACGAGGAAAAATGATGGTGATAGTAGGGAGGACAGCCCTCACAAAATCAGTCCTCGTGTCATAACTAATCTATCACATGACAACGCTAAAGATGCCAGATGAAATACTTAAATCAATAGACAAAGACAGAAGGAAGTTCTTGTGGACGGGGGAGATGGCATCTCAAGGGGATGTGTGCAAGGTCAATTGTAAAAAGTGTGCAGACCCAAGGATCTCGGGGGACTGGAGTGGAACTAGATATGCGGCTTTGGTTTGAATGGGTGGAGCTGGACAAGCCTTGGGTAAGCATGTCAGTGCCTTGCAATCAGCTTGACAGGGACCTCTTTGTAGCAGCAACAACAATCAATCTAGCTAGGGGATGGTTCCGTAGCAAGTTTTTGGCACTCCCACTAGCTAGAGAGCCAAACTCCAAAGCTCCTAGCACCTTGACATTTTTGCGGCCTCAAAACGAAAGAATATGACTATTGCAAATGTCTTAGGTAAATGACCTGAACATATAGAAGAGAACTACGGTGAAACATCTGCGAAAATTCATTGACCTCTATAGCTAGATGAAAGTTCACAACATATGCCCACTTACAGCGGAGCGCGACACCATTACCTGGAGACTTACACCAAGTAGACAATATATAACGGGATCGGTGTACCGGCTGCAATTCATAGGAGCCACAGGAACAATAATTTTCATTATGGACATGCTGACACCACCAAAATACAAATCTGCCCCCTTTGTCGTACAACATACAAAAATGACAATAGACATGATGGCACACTGCATGCTCTCGTAAAATTTGGGCGACGATGCAACAATAGGTGGGCATTGATATGCAAATCAATTTGTAGGATACATGCGACATGGTGGAGCAATGGTGGCAGTGAATCCTAGAAACCCCTCACATACCAAAAAAGCCGCTTAAATCCTTTCTTATCCTTGTTGTCTAGGAATTATGATGTGAGCGGAATGCAATAATCTTTTGGCACACAGCCACGACTCCTACCACCATAATTGCAAAGATCAAAGAGGAGGCTAGGGCATGGGTCAAAGCATGAGCTTCCAAGCTCCAAGAGTTCCCTGTTTTAGAAGAAAACACTTAGCTCGTCTGTTGGGCGGGGACTTTCCGCACCAATGTACATATTTTAAATCTTTGTTCACTCCCTCTCTATTAATACAACAAAGACAAAGCTTTTGCCTCTTCTTTGAAAAAAACAATGTAAAGAGCTAATTGAATCGCCTTCCATAAGTTCAGAAACAAATTAAGACACAGTGTTGCTAATTAATCCTCTAAAGGTCTACCTTTACGATTAATTAAACTCTATGGTAGTGTTAGTCGTCAAAATTGGCACATCCTGAGAAACTGGATACCCTGGTTTGTTGCTAAGTCCGATGACCCTGCTTTGGTCTTTTGGTTATATAGTCCGAAAGGATATTGTGTATTCTTTACGACTCGTTATAAATTTGACATTTGCGAGTGTTAATACCTCTCAGCCATACAAATGTGAAGGATCATTACTTACCGAGAAAAATGAAACAATGTATCAAACACAATTACTTTTACCTTTTCATTTAATTTATCCCTATGCTTTTTACCCTTCCAAAACCTAATTGTCATCTCCCTTGTCTCCACTGCGAATAAAGACGCTCTAGTTGGCTTGTCAACCCTAGAGCAACACTAGACGCACCTGCCTTGACGGATGCCTTCCAGATAGGTGTTTTATTGGTTTTTATGGTGAGTATGAAATCCACGTAGATTAGTTTCTGAAGACGGGTGCTACGGTTTTCGTAAGGAGCTAGCGCCGTGAGTTGATTCAATTGTGATCCACACACTCTAATGCATGCTTTTGTGCTTGTCTAATTTTTTCACCAATACACTTTTTGGTGATTCCACTAGGGAAGAGGTAAAAGTACGTTGACTCCCATGGCTTGGAAAGCCAATCTTGAAGAAGTCGATCCAGACAAAATCATCACATCATCTTCCAACCTTGTGATCCCAAATAACAAATATGAAGATCGGAAGAGGGAGTTGTAGGCGAAAGCCTTGTCGAAACAAGATTTCGGCAATACTAAAATGGAGTGGCTATCAAGCTGGAAAAGTGGATGGGTTTAGAGACAAGGAATTTTATACGGGTTCAGGCCTTCTTAATAAGAAGTAGTACCCTACTCCTGTCCGGGGATTGATCCGCCGAGTGTATTATTGATTGTATGATCTGAGAGGAAAATCGTACCCCAAGAGACACTCGGACCCCTCCTTATATAGGGGAAGGAGTCCGTATTACAAAGTGTAGGCCATATTCCTAACGGAATAGGCAGTTAGAGATAAGATCCAATCGTAACCGACTAGAATCCCGGATGTTTCCTTGATACACAAGTTTAGGAATCTAACCCGAAACCCTTTAAAGATATTCTATCTATACATGGTACCCCCATACCCAGTCGGATATTCATGCCGTGTGGGTATGGGGTATCCATAATCTCCACAGTATCCCCTGAGACCTTTACAGTCGACGAAATAGTCTCTTCTCGTAATCTCCAAAACGACAATCCGAGTACTTCAATCTCTTCTGCCTTGGTCTCCCGAGTACTGAAATCAAAGACTGTGAAGGGCTAAAAATAAAAATCAGGTGCATCGACTAGATGCACCTAATTAGGTGTAGCCCCCGACTATATGATTAGTTGAATAAAAACTAAACATATAGCCAAGGTATATTAAACATCCACTCGAGTGGTTTTACAACCGAATCACCTTAGCGATTATATACTTAGGCTTATGCAATGCTTGATAAAATATCCGGCCGACTGCTTTAGCCATAATGCGCCCAAAAAGGCATAAAGAGACCCGAGTGAAAAACACTCTAAAGATCTATAAACCAACATATATGATAAGAATCCGAGTAAAAAAACTCTTAAAGGATTCATCAAATGTTGTAAAAGGAATGACAAATGGCAATTCAAATAGCCTAAGCTATGACTTATGTCATTATCAAAATAAGCATATAACATGCCGAGAGAATGACCATATTAAACTAGTCACCTCAATAAAACCCTAAAGCTTCGTAGCCTAAAAAAGGCCAACCAAATTAGTCTAACACTTTTCTGTTGGGCACCTTTTTATCTGCATCGTAGAAATTTCAAAGAATTATCTAACTGCATTAAAAAGGATTTTAACAGCATCGGGCTATGCTGTCGTGAGCAATTTTTGCCGAATCAAAAATATATGCCTAAGTCCCTAAGGATCACAACTAGCCACACTGATAAAGAAATTGGGCTGAAACACTGTTATGGCCTAGGCCCATTAATATTTTCCAATACCCTAGAGAAATAATCGCTAAAACGCCGCTTCGTCTTCCCCGCCGCAACCTCCTCCATTTTCCCCACTCCTCGCTACAGTGCAAAAACTGTGCCGGCGAAAACTAGGATTCGCAAATCCACACCAATCCACCTCTCCCAAGGCTTCGTGCTTTTGCAAAAATCTGCCACACAACCACTGCATCAATCTCCCTTTCGTTCGCTGTTGCCCTCGCTTCAGATCCCATCACCCGTCTCGCACTCATGGCGGAGGAGAGAGAAAGATTTGAAAGTCAATGGGCTCCCTCTGATGTAACAGAGGAGAACTTGAAGGAGATGGTGGCACATGGTGTTCTTCCGGCGAAAGAGATCATCGGCTGGCGCCCAGCATACGGCGAAGCATTCCCGACTCCAGACACACACGAAGTCGTCGTGTTCTCCCATTTCTTCTACGGAGGTTTTTCTCTCCCCACTTCAAAATTCTTCAGGGGAATTCTTGAGTTTTATGGGATTAGCTTGCACCATCTGAATCCCAATTCGATAGTCCATATCGCCAACTTTGTCCATGCCTGCGAAGCCTTCTTAGGTATTAAGCCGCATTTTCCCTATTCCGCCGCATTTTCTTCCTGAAGTCCCAGCCAAACAAAAGCAAACCGCGCGTTGTTGGGGGAGCCGGTTTTCAGCTAAGGGGCACCTTGAGCCAGAAATACTTCTCCATGCCCTTTAAAACATCAAACAAAGGTTGGCATGCAAACTGGTTCTATGTACAGAATCCCGAGCCAGCGCTTCCCGAGTACTCGTGCCTTCCTCCAACATACCAGGATACATGGAACTCGCTTCCAATGGGAGATGAAGCTGCTCAAGCACTTACCCTGTTGGAACGCATGCTAAAACTCAAGGAGCAAGGTCTGCAAGGAGAGCAAATCACTCGGCATTTCATCAAGAGCCGACTGGCGCCAATCAAGGAAAGATCCCGCACTGCTTTTGAGTTCGATGGCAAAAATGACCCCAACCGTGAAGATCCGGAGTCTCTCGAGTTCAAGATCATGAAGGAGAGGATGTATAAGATCTTCTCAACCGGTATTGTGGTCAGCTATTCACACCTACTACCAGTGATACCATATAACGCCTTCAACCCTCCTCCATCGGTATGTATTAAATATTCCAGCTTCCCTTTCGATATCCTTTTATCTTTTGTAATGCTGGCTGAGAACTTGAAATATCATGCATAGGAATTTTCTCTGATGAAATCTGATCCTCCAACCGCTCAACGCCGCTCTCCTCGCCGACAAACTGGTCAGGCCAGTGGCGGTCCAAAAAATCCAGCCGACTGCCCAGCCAAGCAACCCAAAGCCAGATATCCAGTCGGGCTCTCGGAAGAGGAAATTAGTCCTGAGCGATGACGAGGGTGACAACGTCGGGAAAGCTGGCGACAAAGAGGCGACGGGAAAACAGCCAAGACAGGCTAACCTGAAGAAGAAAACATCCAGTCGTCCAATACCCAAAATCAGGAAGTCTTCCAGGTATTCCTATGAGCCATCTTGCAATTTACTCTTGTACTGCTAAGCATTCCATCAAAACAACGTTAATAGTGTATCTAAAATCTGCAGGAAGCCATCTGACATTGATCCATCTGGAAAAGATTTCGACCCAACTGACAAGGAGACTAGTTCTGCGGCCGCCAAAGAAGCCGGGCCAACTGACAAAAATCGCCCGACTGGTGGTCAGCCGGCAACCGACTGGAAACCAGGGAGGAGCCCCGGACTGGAAACCAGTCGGCCGAAGTTGAAACCAATACTACCCAGGAGCCCCCGACTGGAGACCAGTCGGGTATAGAACAAAACGAGGATATCCCTGAAACAGAGGCACAAGCAAACAACCCTCCTCCAAAAAATACCGACACCGGCCCAAAATCCAGTTCATCCGATAAGGTGCAAGGGCCTGCTCGTCCTCCACCGAAGGTCATAACCTGTAATCAACTTTCTGAATTCATTTGCATTTGGAAAATTCTCTTCCATTGTTTCACCACTATCTGTGTATATGTAAAGATCCAATAATTGGTGACGAAGAAGAAATCATCCAGATTCAATCAGCTGAAGATTCTCGCCCACCCATCTTGGTTAAATGGTGGGACGATGAAATGCAGCCACAAGGTATTGTAATAAATAAGCAGAAAGAAGACGAGGAAGTGTCTCTGCTTGCAAAGACACTCAATCAAGCCACTTGTCTCGCAAATGTATGTTTCTTGCATATAGCTCTACTCATCCTGTCGGCCACCGCACTGAACTGAACAAATTTGTGATGCAGGGAATTCATCTTCAGAACGAAGCAAAAACAACAACCCTAGAGAAACTGGTCCCTCATCTTGGGACTCTGGAAGCAACCAGAACACAACTCCACGAAACCAGGGAGCTAGCCAGAAAGACAGAACATGATCTCAGGGATCGAATTGATGAGCTTCAAGATTCCAATTTCGAGCTGAGTGGTTCATCCAAAGGTATCCCCTGTCCTTGATCAACTTTCCCCAAGCCTCTATCCGCATTCAATTAACTGCTAAGATGTATTACAGTGCAAGCTGCCAAGATTGCCGAGCTAGAAAAGCGAATTGAAGCTCTAGAAAAAGACAAGGGTGAACTGACCAAGCAAAGAGACTCGGCTCTCAAGGACGTCGAAGGTATTTGTAATTAAAACTCCAGAATTATTCTTGTCTTTGTGCCCAGAAGTTAACTTGAACCTTTTATGCAGACCGCAAGATTAAATCTCAGGCTCAATTCGAAGTCTTGATCAACAAGATTAAGAAGCTTGAAGGAGCTAGGGATGAAGTCGCCAATGCCGCTACACCACTCATCCAAGCCATGTTTTTCAATAGCAATGGTCCGAGTTCATTCGATGCTGCCGAAATCTTCGACAAGCTGAGAGCTGCTCCAGATACATACTTTAAAAACATCAAGGAGGCTGGGAGTATTGGAGCAAGCATGGCCTTGGCGATGACTAAATCCTTGTATCCGAAGATCAATATTGATGATATTGATGGCTTTGCAGACGGAACAAGTGAAGAAGACGCCCTTGATCTTATTAATGATGCCCAGAAAGCTGCGGACAAGATCGCCGTAGATGTCGTAGAGAGATTCCAAGATACCAATCTTGGTCCTACTGGGCTGATGTATCTGTCGATGAAAAAGCTGAGTCTAATTGACATTGTGTAATGTGACTTGTGATGATGGAGGCACAATTTGTATAGTACTGATGTATTTATGCTGTGCTTGATAATTTAAACTTAGCTCTTGATTTCTTAAAAGTTTTTGTCAAATCTTATTGAGCCTAAAACCCGCAAAAGTTGTTAAAAACTCTCAGTCCTCATTGACTAAGCCAAAAAATCAAACAAGGCAATGATAAACCAAGCAAATTGAATTGATAAGAATCACACTCCATTATTATAGTAGCCCCCGACTTGTAACTCAAGAAGAGACTTGATGTTAGCAGTCAAAGAGGGAAAGAAGATACAAAGGTAATGCTTAAGCATAAAAATGACGAAAATGTTCAATATTCCAAGAGTTGTCGACGAAAGTACCGTCTTCACGCTTGAGTCGGTAAGAGCCTGGCCGAGTAACTTCAGAGATTATGAACGGTCCTTCCCATAATGGAGATAACTTGTGCCAATCTCGTGTAGATTGAATCTTCCTCAGGACCAGGTCTCCGACTAAAAAAAGCCCGCGATCGTACATTGCGGTTGTGATAGCGTCGTAACCCTTGTAAATACCGAGCCGACTGAATTAAGGCTGCTTTGCGAGCTTCCTCTAGTCGGTTGAGATCATCAACTTGGTCTTCTCCGTAGCGCTCCTCTTTGAAGTTGCGAAATCGTAAGGACTCAAATTCTACTTCACTCGGCAACATTACTTCCGCACCGTAGACCAAAAAGAACGGCGATTGCCTCATAGCCCGACTGGGTGTAGTGCGTAAAGACCAAAGCACTGACGGTAGCTGATCAACCCACTTGCCGGCGTACGGACGTAGTCGGTCGAAAACTCGTGCTTTGATGCCTTGAAGTACCATACCATTGGTGCGTTCAACCTGTCCATTGCTCATGGGATGCGCTACGGAGGCATAACAAATTTTGATGCCGAAGTCTTCACAAAAGTCTTGAAACACACCACCAGTAAACTGAGTACCGTTGTCAGTGATAATACGATTGGGTACCCCAAACCGGTGGACAATATTGATGAAGAAATCTCGAGCCTTGTCGGCTGTGATTGTGACGACTGGTTTGGCTTCAATCCACTTGGAGAACTTGTCGACAGCTACAAAAAGATGAGTGAAACCCTTGGTAGCCTTTTTGAAAGGACCAACCATATCAAGCCCCCAAACCGCGAACGGCCAGGACAATGGGATAGTTTGCAACTCCTGAGCTGGTAAATGAGTTTGTCTGGCAAAAAATTGACAACCTTCGCATGTTCGCACAATTTTGTCGGCATCGGATACTGCGGTGGGCCAGAAAAAACCCTACCGATAAGCCTTGCCAACGATGGTTCGTGCGACAGCATTCCCACAAATGCCCGAGTGGATATCTTTTAACAATTGCCTCCCCTCCTCCAAAGAAACACATCGTTGTAGAATTCCTGATGGGCTCTTCTTATATAACTCGTTCTCATGTATGACATAAAGCTTGCTGCGCCTGGAAATCCGCTCGACTTCATCCTTGTCTTGAGGGAGTTCTTGCTTGGTAAAAAAATTTGATGAAGGGCTCTCTCCAGTCGGCGTCGATCATGCTTACTTCTTGAGTGTCTTCTGCCTCGGTTGTTTGTCTTTTAGGTACGGTTGGTTCATAAAGATGCTCAACGAACACATCGGAAGGAGTTGTTTCTCGTTTCGAACCGAAATTGGCCAGTCTGTCGGCCGCTTCATTGTTATGCCGGAGAACATGGGTTAACTCCAGGCCGTCGAACTTATCTTCCAATTTGCGTACCTCTTGTTGATAAGCAGCCATGTTTTATCATCGAGGCAGGACCACTCTTTCATAACTTGATTAACAACCAACTGAGAATCTCCTCGAACTATCAGACGCCGAATCCCTAAAGATACCGCGATCCTTAATCCATTAAGAAGCACCTCATATTCTGCCACATTGTGGGATGCAGAAAAATGTATCCACAGTACGTAGCTCAACCTTTCTCCAGTTGGGGAAATCAGGACGACCCCTGCTCCAGTGCCTGAAAGCCTCTTTGATCCATCAAAATGCATAGTCCAGTACTCCATCTTCTTCGTGGGTGTGTCTTCCTGGCACTCTGTCCACTCAGCGACAAAATCTGCCAAGGCCTAGGACTTGATCGAAGTTCGTGGCTTGAAGGATAAGTCCAAGGACATCAACTCTAGGGCCCACTTTGCAATCCGTCCATTTGCCTTGCGATTATGAAGTATGTCTCTGAGTGGAAACGATGTGACCACCATGACCGAGTGACCTTGAAAATAGTGGGATAATTTCCTGGTGGTAATTAAAACACCATATAACAGCTTTTGTACCTGGGGATATCTTGTCTTGGAGTCGGCCAAAACCTCCCTAACGAAGTAAATTGGTCGTTGGACTTTTTGAATATGGCCGTCTTCCTTGCGCTCGACAACCAGGACCGTGCTCACAACTTGAGATGTTGCCGACACGTATAACAACATCGGCTCTTGCGGATATGGTGAAGCTAGGACTGGTGGAGTCGTGAGGAGTTGCTTGAAGTCTTCAAAGGCTTTCTGGGCTTCGGGTCCCCACTGGAAATTGTCGTTTTTCTTCAGCAACTTGAAAAAGGGCATCCCCCGCTCTCCGAGTCGTGAAACAAATCGGCTGAGCACCGCCATGCATCCAGTCAGCTTTTGGACGTCTTTCTGGGAACTCGGTGGTTTCATGTTGAGGATGGTATTGATCTTCTCCGGGTTGGCCTGTATACCCCTACGGGATACCATAAAGCCAAGCAGCTTCCCTGACGGTATTCCGAAGGTACATTTTTCAGGATTCAACCTCATCTTGAAGGCGCGGATGCTAGCTAAGGTCTCTTCTAGATCTGCGATTAAGTCATCCTTCTGCTTAGTCTTGACGTCTACGTCATCAACATAAGCTTCAACGTTGCGACCGATCTGGGTTGAAAAACACTTCTGGATCATGAGTTGATAAGTTGCTCCGGCGTTCTTCAATCCAAAAGGCATAGTGATGTAGTAGTAAGCCCCAAAAGGCATAATGAATGAGGTCTTCAAGCAATCGGACTCTTTCAAGCTGATATGATGATAACCTGAGTAGCAATCCAAAAAACTGAGTAACTCGTAGCCGGCCATTGAGTCAACTACCTGGTCAATGCGAGGTAACCCAAAGGGATCCTTAGGACAAGATTTATTGAGGTCGGTGTAATCGACACATATACGCCATTGTCCTGTCTTCTTCTGAACCAGGACTGGATTTGCCAGCCAGTCGGGATGTAGGACTTCCTTGATGAAGCCGGCTGCTAATAGCTTGGTTAATTCCTCCTTGATCGTGTCTTTCCTGTCTTGTGCAAAACGGCAAAGTCGTTGCTTAATGGGTTTAGCGTCTTCTTTAACGTGTAAAGAGTGCTCAATCACCTTCCTAGGAATACCAGGCATATCATATGGTTTCCACGCAAAAATATCTTTATTAGCTTGAAGAAAGGTGATGAGCGCGCTTTCCTATTTACAATCTAACTCGGCGCCTATTACAGCAGTCTTGGTGGGGTCAGAGGGATCAAGAGGAATTTTCTTAGTCTTGGCGTCGCTTTCTCCGTTCTTTGATATCTTGGGTGCAGGCACTTCTCCTTCGGTTGCTGTTGACGTAGCCAGTCGGATCTCCTCTCGAGCGAGCGTGATCTCTCGTGTCTGGGCCATCTCGCAGCTTTCTTTGCCGCAGGTGACGGCTTGCTTGATGTTGCTCCGTAGAGATATGACTCCTCGAGGTCCTGGCATCTTCATCATCATGTAGGTATAGTGTGGGACGGCCATGAATTTGGCTAACACCGGGCGTCCGAGTATAGCATGACACGCCGTCTCGAAATCAGCAACTTCGAAGCAAATGTTCTCTGTACGAAAATTCTCCCGAGTGCCGAAAGTGACCGGCAAAGTGATCCATGAAAGGGCGCACTACTCGGCTTCAGCTCAGTACGAGGGATATGCATGTCGTCCAGAGTCTTGGCGAAAAGGATATTGAGTGCACTGCGACCATCAATGAGGGATCGTCGGAGCTTGATGTTGCGAACCACCGGGTCTAGTACCAGGTGGTACCGCCCCGGGTGGACCACTCGGTCCGGATGGTCCGAGCGGTCGAACTTGATAGCTGTTTCGGACCACTGAAGGTATTGAGGCGTATCAGGCTGGACAGCATTGATCTCCCGTTCAGTCAGCTTTTGCTTTCGTTTGGACTCATAAGCCAGGGGCCCGCCGAAGATGTGGTTGAGTTCCTTGCGAGAATCTTGAAAACCAGTTGGTGTATCGTCTTCATCATCCTTCTTCTTCGACGTGCTTTCTCCATCAGTTGGCTTCCGGGTGTTCTTGGCATATTGCTCTGCGAACTACTTATAGACGAAGTGTCACGACCGGAAATAACCCAACGGGCGTTCCTTACGTGTGTGTATTATTCCTTGTCCCAGGAGGCAAGGTACACCAAAAGTTGATACATTTCAGAGTTTATCAAGCGGAAGCGTACATAATTAATTTATTACATGGGCGGCGAAGGCCCAGCACACACAAAGACAAATGGGAAACAGCGGAAGACTAGGGCGACGACCACAGGCGCTTGACGGCAGGCACGAGCTAGACACCAAAGCCTTCATCTTCCAGGAGCTCCTCTTCTGGGTTTGGGAAAAATGGAACAAGACTGAGTACAATCACCGTACTCAACAAGACACACCCACAAGTGCAGAATAAATGCAAGGGAGTACAAGAGAGCCATAATATAGGGGGTTAGGGTTTGCAGTAAACAGCACTAAAAGACACTTAGTTGCTCAAGGCTATTTTGTAAACACGATTCTAGAGCTATACAATATTATTAATCAAGGCCGTGAACCCACATGAACCTGCCTTAACCCAAGGCCTACGATGATTCAGACCGAACTGGCAACACGACCCTGGGTCCCAGCTCGTCCCAAGCCAACCCAGGCCAACCATTCCACATTTTAGTTGTTAAGCAGGTTTTAAGAATTAAAACACTAACTTGGGTACATTGCTTGGCTTGCCCATAACCGAGGGCGCGGCTATTCGAATAGGTTATACTTTGGTCAGAGGTGTACATCTTTACCCACAAGACACATCTTCCTCACGTGTAACCACGTGCCACATACCACCACGGTATACGGACGGAAGACGTGACATAGTTTCCAGCCCATCCTAGCCATAACCAAGAGTACCGACCCAACCCCACCTACGGCCGGAACCTCTGGGACAGGTAGGCAGGACTGAGCCCCTAGCAGCAGGACACCAGCCCTGTGCCATGACATCTCGACTACCGGGCCGCAGCTCGTGTAGCCTTCATTTGCCCTAGAGATGTCCATCGACCCCCGACTTCGTCCATCTCCATCCGTGTACTTTTGTTTATAACCAGACTGAGCCACAAACTAAGCCTTACCCACTAGACATGTGGAAGTACGGTAGTGCTTTGCAACAGAGGCCCGAAGACCGGTCCTTATATGGCCGAGGTGCTACTATCAAAACCGTGCACCCCGAGCCCAGCCTAAAACCATTTTGAGGGTTTTGAATAGAGGGGGAGGTGTGAATTCAATTCCACAATAATCCAACCATTCCATAGTGTCCAGGTGATGAGAATATTCCCAAAGTCTAGAGTTGTAAAACCACCTAATGTTGCCTAATTAACCAGCGAAGCATCTACCTAAATTCATACTAGTGGTACCATGAGTAGAGTGTCCACTAGTTGGGGTTTTGTTTAATCTAGGGTGAACAAGGTAATAATATCAATAACAATAATAATAAGGTCATAACAAAGGTAAATAGGCATGGCTAAATAAAACACTGATAACGCGGGAATTTAAATAAAGCGATAATGCAATAATTTAAATCAAAATAATTTTATAAACTGGGATTCAATATGCTCAAGGATGATGTGACTTGCCTTGCTCGCTTTCCCAAACGTCGGCTTCAACCTCCACGAAGAGCGGATCTTCCGAAGCTGCAGCGTCTACACGACCAACAGAAAAGAAAAGGCTTTTACTCTAATAAACTCCATATAACCAGCAAGAACAAAGCACAAAAATGGGTTCTTGACTTCTTAAGGAAAAATTAGAGACTTGAACGGTCCAATTCCGAGTTCAAATGGCCAAGATATGGCCATTTGAAGTTTATATGCTCTTTAAGTGAATATTTGCGAATTTCTTCATTTAAATTTTAATTGAAAAATGATTTATTGCGTCTGCCGAGGGGAGGGGCGCGCGGACCGGGTCCACGGGAGTGGGGCCCATGCGGCAGCCTCACGGTCCACGGTGGACCGGGTGCACCCGGGCTCACACCGGCCGGCGCCGTGGACCCCACGCGTCAGCCGTACCCGAGGGCGTGGGCGGCTGACGGCCGGGCCCCACGCGGCGGCCACTCGGCGCGCCCGAGGGCGGCCACGTCGGCGCGGCCGGCGGGAGGTGGCGCCCGCGCCCCTATGGTCGCCGGCGGCGGCCATAGGCGCGGCGGAGCGGCGGCCGAGAAAGGGGAATGGAAGGGGGATAGAAGCGGCGGTCCACGGCTCACCCCGAAGCGACGGCGGCAACGGAGGAGGCGGCCGGGGGGAAGGAGGCGGTGGCGCGACTCGGGTCGACGGGGACGGCGGCGTTCCGGCGGTCGGCGACCGAAATGGAGGGGTGGACGAGGTCGACGGCGGTGCGGCGAAGCCGGAGGAGGCGACGCCGGGGCGGGAGACGGTCCGGGGCGACGACGGCAGCAGACCGGAGCTCGGCGGCGACGGCGGAGGGAGAGAGTGACGGCGCGAGCTCGATTCCGGCAGGGAGGAAGGGCGGGGAGTGGCGGAAACGGATGGAGGAGGTGCGGGGAGGGTTTAAATAGGGCCGGGGCGAAGGAGGGCGGCCGGAGGGGAAGGAAACCGGCGCGGCGTTCTCGGGCTCCATCAATGGAGCTGGCGAGATTAGGGGAGGGGTTTCCAAACGAATCCAAGGGAGAGAGGGAGAGAAAATGGGGGGAAAGGGAGAGGGGATCACGGGGAGTAATTCCCCCTATTGATTTCACGCGGGGACGACGGGAGGCGGTGGGATTCGCGGCGGCGGCGGCGCTAGGGCGCGGGGGAGGCGGCGGGAGCGGCGGGAGGAAGGGGATGACGGGTGGGCCCCACCCGTCAGCGAGGGTGGCGGGCGGGCCCGCCCGTCAGCGGCGCGCGCGCGGGGAGGGAGGCCGAATGGGCCGCGGGGGAGAGGAGAGAGAGAGAGAGGGGGAGAGGAGAGATGGGCCGGGCCGGCCTAAGGGAGGGAAGGGGGACTTTTAGGGTTTTCTTTTTTTTTATAAAACCTTTTTAACTTTGTTTATTTCTTAATAATTATTATTTGTGCTCTGAAAATTCTACTAAAATTCATTTACACATTTTAGGCTTTTAGGAAATATACAAAAATCCTCCAAGCCTTATTTGACTTTTACTTTGCACATTTTAATTGTTGGAGGCTTTCACACGGATTTTAATTATTCTAGGCATAATTTAAAGGATGCATTTTAGGGTCGTTTTGGGACGCGACACGAAGCAATCTTTGGCTGCATGATTTGAATTCGGATGATGTGGGCATTGGGAGTTCATGATGTTGTCAAAGGTGTTGACGCGTGACCGCTGTCGGGAGGATGGTGTTGTAGTGGCCACAAGTTCCTCGGGCTTACGCTTGCGATCCTTGTGATTGACACTTCCACTCCCCCTTGTAATCGGCGCATCTTTCTTTGGGTTCCAGGTGCTGCCCGACTGCTTGGATGCAATGACAGCATCTTCTGCTTTGGCGTACTCGTTGGCCTTTTCGAACATCTGCTTGACTGTCTTAGGTGGCTTGCGTCCAAACTTGCCGACTAAGTGTTCATGACGAATACCCTTAGTGCAGGCGGCGACGATGATGTCGTCGGTAATGTCAGAGATCTTGTTACGCTGTTCAGGAAAACGTCGGATGTAATCTCGAAGGGACTCCCCGGACTTCTGAGTGACGTTGTAAAGATCAAACTGTGTACCATGGCATTCAAAAGTGCCCTGGAAATTGGCAATGAAGTGCTCGCGAAGCTCCGCCCAAGATCCAATCGTGCCACGGGGTAACCCATGAAGCTAGGACCGGGCAGAGTCCGCTAAGGCCACGGACAGATAATTAGCCATGGCTTTGCTATCTCCACCTGCTGCGTGAATCGCGAGATCGTAGACGGTGAGCCAAAACACAGGATTTGTCGTGCCGTCATACTTCTCGATTCCAGTCGGCTTGAAGCCGGCTGGCCAATCCACTCGACGCAGGTCACTCGTGAAGGCGGCAACTCCATCCACATCATCATCATAGCGGTCTGGTGAATGGTGTGGAATATGGCCTCTTGCTGCGCGGCGCTGGTTGATGGTGTCGCGAAGATCGACGGGACGCCTGCGACGTGGAGAGCAGGGCTGTTCAGCCCGACGCTCCCTATGTCGGTCAGGTGGCGAGTGAACAGATCGTTCACCATGATCTCTGCTCCTGCGACTAGATCCCGCACCGGCAACGCTGAGGCTTGGTTGGTGATAATCTTAAGATCAAAGAGGTGGAACCCGGCTGCCAGTCAGCGTTCGGACGCTTGAGGAATTGACTGGGACTGAGGCGGCGATCATGGTCTTGGTCTGGTTTAAGATGTTGACGACATGGCCAGGTGCATCCTGCTGAAGTAGAGTGTCCAGAAGGGTGATCGCGGCTACCGCGTTCTGCTGCGGGGTGCGGAAAACCGCTGTCCCCTCAATGTCTTGTTGTCCGATTAGATCTCGTGCTCGTCGTCCAGCCTCCAAAGCGCGCCGTCGCCGGTCCTCAGCCTCCTTCGCGGCCTGCTCGCGTTCCTGTTGCTCCTACTGCAGCCGGTCTCACTCTTGTGCTAGTCGCTCCTCCTCCAGTCGGCGGCGCTCGACTTCTTGTCGCGTGCGTTGTTCTTCTGCTTCTCGGGCTTGACGCTGTTCCGCCGTCTCGTTGTCGGCCATGAAAACGCCGAAGAAGAGAGGCGTGTAGTTGTCTTCGTAGCCTTCGTCGAAGTCGTCGATGTTGCTGTGGTCGTAGCGGTAGCCGAAGTCGTCGTACTCGAGGATCTCCGTCGGTCGAGAATCGACGCCGGGGGAGCTGAGGTAGCCATCCAATTCTTCCGTCGAAGCCGTCCCGAGTGGTTGGAGTATGACGCCGACTTCCCTGGAGCTAGATTGGATCGGGGCCGAGGCCGGATCCCGTCTAGGCCTTCGGGAAGAAGGCGCCCTTGTGGTGAAAACAACGGCCAAATCGTCGGGGAGTTTCATCAGGATTGAGGGATAGGCCCCATCGTCTTGATCAGGTGGTGTCAGAGTAGATTGGATCTCGTTCGAGTAGTTTGAAGCCATCTCGGTTGAGATGATCTTGGAGTAGATTTCGGCCGAGTTCGGGATACCGAACGGGGCGAAAACCTGACCTCTCCCTGACTGGTTCGGATCCGAGTCAAGGAGAGAAATCTTGCCGAAGTCGTTGGTCATGAAGTCGAGGTTGCTGAACCGGAATGCCTGCCCGGGAGGGAAGACGAAGTCGTCGATGCCGGAGACGAAACCCATCGCACTAATCGGCGAAGAACTTGACGCTACCCCTACCTGGCGCGCCAACTGTCGAAACAAGATTTCGGCAATACTAGAAGGGGTGGCTATCAAGCTGGAAAAGTGGATGGGTTTAGAGATAAGGAATTTTATACAGGTTCAGGCCTTCTTAATAAGAAGTAATACTCTATTCCTGTCCGGGGATTGATCCGCCGAGTGTATTATTGATCGTATGATCTGAGAGGAAAATCGTGCCCTAAGAGGCACTCGGACCCCTCCTTATATAGGGGAAGGAGTCCGTATTACAAAGTACAGCTCATATCCCTAACGAAATAGGCAGTTAGAGATAAGATCCAATCGTAACCGACTAGAATCCCGGATGATTCCTTGATACACAAGTTTAGGAATCTAACCCGAAACCCTTTAAAGATATTCTATCTATACTTGTGTTGATGAAAAACACGAGGCCTGGGAGATCTGCTTAACTCCAGTGCAGGTCCAAAACTCGCCTTCGGGTATGCTAGCGTGCCAGTTGATTTGATCATGCAATCAACAAGAAACAAAGACAAAGAAACCGTAGTTAAATCCATAAACGATAGCCGATCGGCTAAGTGCCGATGACATATCATTTATCTCTGGGCCAATGTCATATGTGAATCGATCGACAGTCATTAATGAGTAAGAAAGAACTAAATCTACTCGATCGGCTATAGATATTACCAATATATAATCCTGATGTCGATATATACTTAAATTAAGTGATTGGGATAGATCGGTCGCCATGCTGAGACAATATAAATCACTTAGATCAAAATATATACTAACCACAAGATTATATATGTTCATAGCATAGCCGATCAAATAGATCTAGCGTGTATCGGCTAATACTCCGATACTACTCTATATTAAGATATTAAGGCAAGTAGAATATACCAAACAGAAGCCTAATATACTCTATATTAAGATATAAAGGGCATATTTAACATGTCAAGCAAGCATATAAGGTAAATGTAGTTAAATCAGGTAAGATCGGCTGAAACCCCGATGCTACCCTAATCGGCAACCAGAAGATAGGCTAGAGATTGAAATTCTAAGCACGACTTAATATATCAAACTCAACTGATGCAGCATTAAGTATGAAAAGAAGAACAATATCTAGACAATCAAGTCGCTGGATGTTTCATAGAGTGGTGGATATCTTATACAATCCAAGCTAACGTCGTTGTCTAACCTAATCGGCCGCCTTCTATTAACAGATGTTAGCCGATCGTAGGTTAGATGACAATATTACCGAAGATTATGTAAGATATATGATAACTCGACGGATTACATAAACAAGATTAGAGTGTCATGAAGATGGAAGCATTAATCCCGAGAACGCAAGCCGCCATAACAAGTTTTACCTCTTGTTGAAGATCGAAACCGACGCAGCTCAACCCGAAAGCAAGAACTCGCCGAAATAAAACGAAAGCAAAAAAAGGGTGGCGATGCGCTGAAATTGTATTGAACATGTGTTAATTGATTACATGAATTTCGGGTCTATTTATACCCGAGAATTACAAAATATGTCCATACCGGACACGACTCTTATCTCTAACAAACTCTAAGATACCACAAGTCTTTACGGCACACTTTCGCCCAAGCATATCTCTAAAAAAATTACATAAAATGCCCTAATTAATAGATACAATTGCCTTCCCAGGACTCTATCCATGCGTGGCAATCATCTTGAAGCACTTCAATCTAACCCAGTGTTGTACACCAAGTCGTATTGTCGGAATCGGCTGTATCGGCTAGCCCTGCCTGACTCGAACTCAGCCGATCCAATCGTAGCCGATCCGGACTCCAGCCGATTCTTACTCTGTTTCCGCAACAATCTTCATCTCCGATTCCGCTTCAATCTAGCCTTTATCTCCGATACTGATATTACCAAATTTGGTCATTAACACATGCCCCCCAAGTCCGGAATATTGGATAATGTTTCGGATTTGCCATATGCCGACTCCGAGAGAATATCGCACTTGCTGTTTTCCAACCGTTACTCCAGCGCTTTAAATACTAACCGTCACCCCCGAGAAACTTCACACCGTTTCCTTCGTCTTCACCACTGAAGCAAACCCTGTCTTCTCTCTCTCTCCGGCGATTTCCTCGGTGCGCAAGGCGACTCCCTGGCAACTTCATCTCCAGCCAGATCTCCGCCTGCGGCGATGTCGACTTCCGCCAGCCCGTCTGCCGCGCCATCAGCCGAGTACGCTGAGGTAAGTTCTCATCGGCTAGATCTCTTCTTTTTGCAACAGATTGGTTTTCTCCTGCCTCATACTGTTTTCTTTTTCTCTACCCCTGATTGCATCCGTAGCATCTGTCCAATCTGGTTGCAATCCCAAGCCTGTCGCACGAGAACCACTATTTCCTTGGTCCAGTTGGCGATTCCGACCTTACTGAATTCATTATTGCCGAAACCAACAGAATCCCCTTTAGATTAGCAAATCCTAATCTGAACCATTGGAAGAACACCTTCAAGTCTTGGCCATCCCTCGAGAAAACCTTCCCTGAGAAAAGCTGGACTACATGGTATAAGCGCGTATCGGCTAGCAAGCATGTTCATTGGGATGAAATTGGAATCGGCCAGGCACTCGCCCTCACTATAGCCAATTCAGCTAAGGATGAGCCCCTAATGGCTGCCACCACCTATTTTTTGTCCAATGCCATTAATGCCTTTTTGTTCAACCAAGGGCCGATGACCCCAACTCTTATCGACATCACCATGATCACTGGCTTAGATGTGACTTCATCGGCCAACCCTATGAGTTTGAACACCAAGAACCAGTTCGATTTCAGAACCAAAAGCATAGGTGGTTGGTCGGGTTATGTGGCAGCATATATGGGCCAAGGGTCAGTTACTCCCCGAGAACATGTGGCCTTCCTCTTGATGTGGCTTGAGAAATTCCTTTTCTGCGGATCAAGTTGCGGTCCTACCACCAACTGGCAGTTCTTAGCCGAAGCCCTTGAGACAAAACGACAATTCCCCTTAGGCAAAATCCTCCTCGGCTATCTGTACCAAACGTTAAATAATGCATCGGCCAAGATAGCTGTCGGCTCAGTGGCTGGAATAGGTGGACCATGGTGGCTGCTACAAACTTGGTTGAATCTAGTGGTCATGAAAGTCGTCAATTGGCCATCTGTGACAGAAGCCGAATTCCCAAGACTAGAGCCGACTACGGATGACGAAGGAAAAGAACGTACCCATCGCAGATGCATGTCTTATGGGGAATATGCATCCACACCAGCCGATGTTAGAGCAAAGTTATCGGCCGAGCTGCTCAAGGACTGGTTCTTCAGCTTTTATGAGGGCTTTCAGAAAGATGCACGTATTTGGTTCTTTTATAAGAATTCAGCCGATTTGGATCTCCCATCAGACTTCAGGTTTGAAGACATTAATCATGAAAGATATCAAAAGTCGAAGGAACTTTTCTCAGCTGCAATCAACCCATGCATCCTTCCTGTCGGCATTCACCAAGGGAGAAACATCCAAGCCTCCTATGAGTTCTATCATCCGATGAGTTCTGCCAGACAGTTTGGAATGGGTCAACTACCAATCGGCTTGTTCTTTGCTGATAAAATCCAATGCCGAGGGGAAATCTCATCAACTTTTATGATGGATCGGCTGCTCAATCTCCAAGGACCTCCTCTGGGCAGCATTGAAAATATAGACCTGGCAAGGTTCCGGAGCAGAAACTTTGACAGATGGTGGGGTGAATGGAAGCAACACATATTCCATCAGTCAGCCTCTATGTATATGACAGACCTATTCCCAGATGTCATTCCTCAGGTATACCTTTACTTTGTCGATTTTGCCTGAACAATTGGTAGTCGATTTATAACTTGGCTAATCTCGTCTTCTGTTTTGCAGACAACAGAATCCTGTCCTCCTCATCAAAGCAATAGCGACAAAGACATTGAATATGCCCTAGGTCTGATTCCAAATGGAGGTGGACCATCTCCTCCTGTCATCGGCTATAATGCCCCTAAGACTTCAACTCTTCTTCATGGGCTCATCAGAGGACTAGCCGATGCCGGTAAGAAGAGAAGAACCAGGTCATCGGCTGTGGATACATCGGCTTCAGCCCCAAAGAAGAAGGCTAAATTAAAGAAGCCCAAGCCAACCGATGATCTGCCTACCCTGGATCCGTCCATCGAACAAGCTCTGGACGAAGAAGAGATTGAAGATGACGTTGATCAAGCCGAATTGAGTGATACAGGAGGACAAACACCGTCGGCTTCGCCTAAGCAAACTCCCCCAACTCCTGTTGCACCGGCTCACTTCTCAAGGGTAAACATCTCTCCTTAGTTCCCTTTCGCATTTATCTTACTCATAGCCAATCACTTATAAATCTCATTTTTGCAGAAAAAGAAAACTGCTGTGAGAAAGAAATCGGCTGCGACAACACTTAAACCAGCCCCACCAGTAAGATTCCCTTATACAAATTCTTTCATTAATCTGATCACAGCCGATATTTACTCAACACTTTGTCTTTTTGTAGCCTCCTCCTCCTTCACCTCCTGTGCAGCAAATGTCAAGTGATCGAACTCCATCGGCTGCAGGGAGTCACAATGTCGAGGAAGAAGACCAACCAGCCGCTCCTGCTATTCCAGTAAGTCTTTTGTTAACACAAATCTGAGATCAGCTAATTGTGTTTTGATCCTTAACCATCCACGATGTTATTTCTTGCAGATCTTAGCCAATCTGTTTTCCTTGGACATCAAAGATTACCTCGATGAAACAGAAGAAGACACCACTAGTAAAGTCATAGCTCCTCTGTCCGATGATGTGAAGAAGATGCTTGAAGATATCTCTCATCGGCTAGAGGCATCATTAGCCAACTTGGTGACTGACTGTGGGTCGATCCGAGCAAGGTTTATAGATATTCAAGCCCTACTCCCGGATGAGCTAGCCAATGCCCTCACTCCAGCCGTCTACCTTGAGCAGCATCAATTCAAGCTGGAGAAGGCCAAGCAGAGATTAGCCGATCATCGGGAGCGAAAAGACATCGAGGCCACAATCCAGGCCAATCGGTAGCTTGTTCATGAAGAGAAGGCCAAGCTTGATCTGTTACCTGAGGGCCCGATCAAAGCCAATATTGATCGGCTCGAAGCTCGCAAGATTGAGCTCTTGGCACAACTTCAAGAATGCAACGCCGAGCTGGATCTGGAACACAAGAAACTAGCCGATCTCCCACAAGTTGTCGAAGGACAGAAGGCAAGACTAAAATCGGCTATCAAGAACATCGCTGATCTGACCAAGTCTCTGAATGTTATCCCTGGAACCGATGCTCAAGATGCCCAGGCCATCGAAGAAGTAGAACAAATTAGGCAAAGGGCTATATCGGCTATCCAACGCTATTTGTCTCAGTGACATTCTGTATAATAGACTATAGGAAATTTTTGTAATCGGCTAAGATACTCCAGTACTGTACTTAACTTGTCTTGATAACCCTTTGCGCCGATTAATAGAACTTCTGAATTTGCTCGAAAATTCTCAAAATTTTGCAACTGTTGTATGCATGTGCCCCCCTAATTTTGCAATGACGAAGGCATTAATAAAATTACAATCTGGACTAAGGGTGATATAACCATATCGGCCAATGTACATCGGCAAAACACAACCGATCACAAGAAAAACCAACTAAGGGCGATATAACCATATCGGCCATTATACATCGGCAAACCAAAACCGATTACAATTAAAACCAACTAAGGGCGATATAACCATATCGGCCATCTCAAGGTGATGCGAATACATCGGCTATCATGTATCGGCAACACCAGCCGATCATGCATGAACCCAAACACTTGGGTAATATTTCTTCAAGTACTTGCCATTCAGCGCTCGCCCATAAACTTCTCCATCAAGTCCTTGCAACATATAAGCTCCCTTAGATACAACCTTATAGATTCGGAACGGTCCTTCCCAATTCGGCGACCACTTGCCGAATTTGCTATCTCGAGTTCCTATCGACAAAATCAATTTCCAAACAAGTTCACCTTCAGAAAAAGACTTAGGCACCACTTTCTTGTTATAATGCCGAGCAACACGTTCCTTATCTTTGGTAACTTTTGCAAGGACTCGCAATCTTGATTGAACCAAGTCCTCCCTTTCATCGGCCATAAGGTTATAATACTCATCGGCTGTCAAATCATTTTGCAACTCCGTTCTCCTTGAGCTGATTCTAACCTCCCATGGTAAAACAGCCTCGTGCCCATAAACAAGCTTATAAGGAGGGACTTGGATTGAACCATGCCAAGCCATCCGATAGGACCACAATGCTTCGGCCAATCGAGTATGCCACTGCCGAGGATAATCGGAAATCTTTCTCTTAATCAATTTGATCAAACTCTTGTTAGATGCTTCGGCTTGCCCATTGGCTTGTGCATAGTATGGTGAAGAATTCAACAATTTGATACCCATGCTATCGGCAAACTGAACAAACTCATCGGACACAAAGATCGCTCCTTGATCGGTTGTAATGGTTTGAGGAATACCAAATCGATAGATTATATGCTCTTGAACAAATTGTATAGCATCCCCAGAATCGACTTTCTTCAAAGGAATCGCCTCTACCCACTTGGTAAAATAATCGGTTGCCACCAATATAAACTTATGTCCTTTGCTCGATGGTGGATTAATCATGCCGATCATATCAATTACCCAACCTCTAAATGGCCATGGCTTAATGATAGGGTTCATAGCCGATGCCGGTGCCCTTTGAATTGCTCCAAATTTCTGACAATCCTGACACCCTTTGTAGTATCTGAAACAATCTTCCAGCATTGTCGGCCAAAAATATCCAGCACGCCGAAGCAACCACTTCATCTTATGGGCCGATTGATGAGTGCCACAAATTCCTTCATGAACTTCACCGGTTGCAACCTTAGCTTGATTGGTACTCAAACACTTAAGCAACACCCCATCAATCGTGCGATAATAGAGTTCATCATCCAATAAAGTATACTTCAACGCTTTATATCTTAATTTCCGAGAAGCCGATTGAGATGGATTCCGTAAATATTGATGCACATCATATCTCCAGTCATCGGCTGTTATTGCAGCGACCTCAACCTTAACATCTTTGATCATCGGCTTGTACCCCGATGCCCCTTGGGCCAAATCATTAGCTTCAATATTTTGTTCCCGAAATTCCTTCAAAGTAACCAGCCGAAATTCCTTCATTAATTCTTGGCACTTCTCGTTATAAATTATCAATGTATCATTCTTGCACTCATATTCTCCTGCTAATTGACTGATTACTAGCAAAGAATCCTCCACAATTTCAATAGCATCGGCTTCAACTTCCTTGAGTAACTGCAACCCTTTAAGAACCGCCTCATACTCAGCCTGATTATTGGTATCATAAGGTTTGATAGTATAAGCGAATTCAAAACTTGCCCCCCGAGGGGAAATAATAACCAAACCGATGCCACAACCATAAGTGCATACTGACCCATCAAAAAATAAAGTCCACGGCACAATCTCAACCGAGCCGATTGAATCGTCACGATGATCAACAATGAAATCGGCTATAGCTTGCCCCTTGACAGCCTTCAGCGACTTATACCGAAGATCAAACTCAGTTAAGGAAAATATCCACTTTCTAACCCTTCCTTTTAAAATTGGAGCCGACAACATGTATTTAACAACATCGGCCTTGCATATGATAGTGCATTCATTAGACAATAGATAATGCCTCAACCTTGTACATGAAAAATAGGCACAAGCACAATTTCTCTACAGGGGAATATCTAGTCTCTGCATCCAAGAGCCGACGACTTAGATAAAACACAACTCTTTCTTTCCCTTCAAGCTCCTAAATCAAGACCGAGCCGATTGACTACTTATCGGCCGACAAATATAACCTAAAAGGTATCCCCTTCTGTGGAGGAATCAAAACTGGAGGAGAGCTAAGATATTCCTTAATATTATCCAAAGCTTTTTGTTGCTCCGCCCCCCAAGTAAACCGCTGATCGGCTTTCAATCTTAATAACGGTGTAAAAGGCTCTAACCTTTCGGACAAATTAGAAATAAACCTTCTAACAACATTTATCTTGCCGATCATCTCCTGCAACTCTGTCTTGTTCCCCGGAGGCTGAATTTTCTTAATCGCATTAACACTCCTCTAGGTTATCTCGATCCCCCTCTCATGAACAAGAAACCCCAAAAACTGGCCAGCCGATACGCCAAAAGCACACTTTGTCGAGTTCATCTTCAAGCCATACTTCCTGGTTCTCTCAAAAACCTTCCTCAGATCGGCTATGTGATCACCTATCTCTTTCGACTTGACAACCACATCATCAATGTAAACTTCCACTAACCAGCCGATTAGGTCATGATAGAGATAATTCATGGCTCTTTGATACGTAGCCCCGGTGCTCTTTAAGCCGAAAGTCATCACCACCCACTCAAACAAGCCGATTGCACCAAGACACCTAAAAGCTGTTTTATGGATATCTTCTTCGGCTATAAAGATTTGATTGTATCCTGCATTACCGTCCATAAAACTTAAAATCTTATGTCCTGAGGCAGCATCAACCAACTGATCGGCGACGGGCATTGGATATTCATCTTTTGGGGTAGCCTTATCCAAGTCCTGGAAATCAATGCACACCCTAACTTTGCCATTTTTCTTGATAACCGGAACTATACTAGAAACCCACTCAGCATATCGGCACGGACGAATAAAACCAGCATCATGTAAACGTTTGATCTCAGCCTTCACAGGTTCGAGCATATCGACTTTGCATCTTCTCGGAGGTTGCTGACGCGGTCGAACCCCTGGTTTGATAGGTAGCCGATGTTCAACAATCGATCGGCTGAGCCCTGGCATCTCATAATACTCCCAAGCAAAGCAATCTCTGTATTCTTTTAAGAGCTCTATCAACTTGGTTCTAAATTCTGGAGATAAGTTTTTACTAATATATGTTGGCCTTGGCCGATCGCCTGGTCCTATGTCAATTTCTTCCAAATCATCGGCCGACATGAAACCCTGTCCTTGCTTGTCATCGAGATCATCCACCGTGTCCTTGACGTAGACTCCTGAGCCCTCCACGACGCCCTCAAAATAACAATTTGGGCTCTCCATCTTCAATTGGTTGTATATCACAATCGGACACTTTTAGAAAATCTCCATCCCAAACTTTTCCAGATAAGCAATCGAGACCATCCATCTCCCAAAGAGCTAAATCAGCACTGGCAACGTTGACTGACCTATCGGCTGGCACGATCTCAATCTTGTCGCCTTGCCATTGAATCAAGCATTGATGCATGGTCGAAGGAATACAACAATTGGCATGAATCCAATCCCTTCCGAGCAACAAACTATAGGAACCCTTCCCATCGATGACAAAGAATGTTGTAGGGATAGTTTTGCTGCCGACTGTCAGTTCCACATTCAAAACTCCTTTGGTTTCTGATGGATTGCCACCAAAATCTTTGAGCACCATGTTTGTCTTGATGAGATCTTCAGCACTCCTTCCCAGTTTCCTAAACGTAGCATAAGGCATCAAATTCCCGTAGATACTTCCTCAACATGGATACATGAAAAACATTATGTACCACATTCATAGATTCTGGTAACTGAAGGCGATAAGCCAAACTGCCAACTCGAGCAGTGATAACAAATGGACCAATATACCTCAGGCTAAGCTTCCCTGTAGTACCAAACTTCACAATTCCTTTGGTCTGAATTCTTGGGCAGATTCTGAAGCTTGTCTTGATTTGCGCTTTAGGCCATCTAAATGGCCAAAATAAAAATATGGGTTCTACACGAAAGTTGTAGGTCTCACTCTTTAGATTTCCAAAATGTATTTATTTGCAGTCATATCATTTTAATATTTCAAGATATAAAGGTTTGAAGCAACAGTACTGTTTATAGTCCAAGCGGCGTTCCTTGTTTTTGCGTTTTGAGGTGTTGAAGCCGTAGGTGCATGTTATTTATTGTTTTATATGCATATTTGAGAGTGTTTGCTGATGCTTTATTTATGATTACGTGGTGGTCTTTCAGATCATGTATGATACCAACCTTTTATTGGAGGCAAGTGAATGTAGCTGTGGTTTGCTACGGTTTTATCATGTTATTTTTCCAACCTCCACCTTGACACTTTAATACCTACATTCACTATAATTCCATATGTGCAAATGATTATTTTATGTATCTTGCTCTGAGCTCTCTCCGCTCGGCTAACTATGGTTAACGTGGTATGCTTTTAGTGAGAGTAATTATTATATGTGATATCATTGGAAGGATTTATGGCTGTGTTATCTTTCCTCTATTATTGTATTGCATTGCATTTCATTCAAAGTTATGTCGTGAACCTATGGTCGCGACCGTACCGGTACAGCATCGTGTATTATCGTAACACGATGCAGCTTCACACCTTGTTGGGTGTGAAGGCAGGAATATCATTGCATTTGCATCGCATTGCACTTTGGCATTTTGGGGTATGGAAGTTATATACCCTATTGAGTTCATGAGAGGGCTTCTTTCTCCTGAAGTCTTTGCAGATGTGGTTTATCCTCGTTACTCTTGAACCTATGAACACTTGATGTTTGCCTTTATATTTAATGTTATGTTCCTTTGTTTTCTTATAAATATAATTTAATGATTTGGTAGGTTAAATAACTTGATAAAACAATTCTCTTGCTGAGATTTATTCTCACACCCCTACAGTGTTTTCAGGTGCTTAAAGTGACATGCTCGCTTGGGGGAAACGAGAGTAGAAGCAGAGCTGCATTCCACACTGTCACCTTAATCTTTAAAGTTTTCATGATTTTTATAATAAAGGAATTGTACCCTTGTTAAGTTGCACTAGATGAATCTGAGAGTTGAAATTAGTTTATTTCATCCCTGAATGTTCCTTTCTCCTTTTTTCTGTGGATGGCTACTTGCAATGCTATACTTATATTTGACGCTTCCGCAATGCTTATGTTTTAGAGGAGTTGCTGGCAAAATTTCTCCTTTGTTAAATGTATGTCTATTTAGTAGCATCCCGGTGTCTTTGTAGTTTCTGGGGTGTTACATGGCAGCCTCATACCCTCATTCCAGTAGAATCTAAAGAACTCGCAGTCCCAATGAGGATCAAAACCACCATCATCTTCCTCATAACGCCTCTCCTGTTGCTTGTCATATTTCTTCTGGTACTTATTGATAATCTTAGCCGAATTCACCTGAAAGCTTCTAGACCTTCCTCCATCGGCTGTCCGGCCGGATGTATGCACCATGTTGACAGGAAAAGGGTTGCCATCAACCTTCATCGGCCTCTTGGAATCGTCAAATTTGATTTTGCCTCCCTCAATGGCTACTTAGATCTGCTGCCTGAAAACCTTGCAATCATTGGTAGAATGAGACCCAGAGTTATGCCACTTGCAATACCTTCTTTTGCCCAATTCCTCAGCCGATGGAATTATATGACCAGCAGGAAGTTGAATCTGTTTCTCCCGAAGTAGTAAATCAAAAATCTTGTCAGCCTTGGTAATATCGAAGTCATACCTCTCTTCTTTTCCAGAACTTTTCACCCATTGGCACGGTATAACTTTCTTACTTCTAACCCATTCGGCTGCTGCTATTTCGGAATCATCCTCATCTTCACCATCCGATCCATATATGTAAGGACAGACATGATTAACCTTTCTAGAGTTCTTTCGGGCCTCTGCAAACCTCTGTTCATGCAAAGTTACCTTCTGTGTAAGAAGCGATAAGCTATCGAAGTCCTCAGACGAGAATTTCTCCCTGATCGGAGCAATCATACCATGAAAAGCCAAATCGGCTAACTGGGCATCAGTCAAACTCAAGCTGTAGTACTTATTCCTCATCTCTCGGAACCTCTGAATATACTCATGCACGGGCTCATCGTGTCTTTGCTTGATTGCCGATAAATCGGACAGTTTCATCTCACGCACCCCACTGTAGAAATAACTGTGAAAATATTTCTCCAAATCGGCCCAACTGTTAATTGATCCATATGGTAAAGAAGAAAACCAAGTAAAAGCCGATCCAGACAAAAACAACCGGAACAACCTAACCCTCAAGGCATCCACAGCCGATGCTTCACCGCACTGGGCCAAAAATCGGCTGATGTGTTCATAAGTCGACGTACTATCTTGCCCTGAGAATTTTGAAAAATCTGGAACTTTGAATCGGTTAGGGAGAGGAACTCTCTCAAACCATTCAGGGTAAGGTTGCCGATACAAATTTCCAGCATCTTTCGGCCTGAGCCCAAACTGCTCCTTCATCACATCTGCAATCATATCGGCCCATGGTCATTGTTAAGGTGCTCCTTGAGGTTGTTGTGGCATGGGCTCGAATTGATTGTATTGAGGAGGGAGCTGAGGTTGAGCCGATCCTCCCTGCTGATATTGACCTTGTGGGGAAGGAGGCTGATACCAATAATTCAAACTACCCTCTTGGTAATTCTGGAAGTTCGGCTGAATATTGCACACCAAATGTTCGGGAAAGACTTGAGGTATCATCGTTTGATCTGGCTGCACATGGTGAACTAAATGCTCTGGGACAACTTGATTCACAGCGTGCTGCCCGCTGATTGTTAGGTGTTGCAAATCCAGCCGATGCATTGATCAAGCCTTGCTGCTGAATCGGCTGAATAGCCTGTTGCCTTAATGGTGTCTGCTGAATCGGCTGCAACACCTGCTGCCTCGGCGGTGTTTGCTGAATCGACTGTTGCTGGACTGGGTCAACAGTAGGTTGAGGTGGTAAAAACATAGCTGCAACCTGATCTTGTGTTAACCGATTCACATTCTGCCCACTATGCTGTGGTTGTTCACTCATGAACAACCGAGGATTAACTAATTGACCTGGTGCCGACGATGATACGGCAGGTGCGGGAGCCGATACTTGTGCCGTCGGCTGAGCCGATGGTGCGTTAGGAGGAACTGCTTGGACGGCTTATTGATTATCTGTGATTAAGGGCCGATAATTCAGGAAAGTACCTCCTTGAAGATAAACCAGCCCCTAGTCTGATATTCAGCTATTGAACCATCAACCATCGACTTCACCATGTTTGACAAAGTATTGTCTAATATCCCAGATTGATTGATCAAAGCATGATGCACGGCATAGTCTACCTGATCCTGGAAGTTGTTAAACTGTAGTTGTGCCACATTGCCACCTTGATTAACACCACCACCTTGAACTTCTAGAGAGCCGACACCCTGTACTCCTTCAGAACTATCATCTTGATTTTCTTGGAGGTCATCTGCAGCACCTTTATCACTCGGTTGAGCCGAGCCATCTGGAGCTTGTTTCACTTCTCCATCCTTGGAAGAACCTGTCCCAGGGACATCAGCAATCACCTTTACCTTGTACTTCTGAACAAGTGTTCCCTTGCGGGTCTCCGTGAATGAACTCAAGAACTGATTCTGTGCTTGCTGCATCATTGTGTCAAGGTCCTTTTGCTGCTCAGGTGTCAGTTTATCCAGAGTGACGGGCACAATGTTGCTTTCATCAACCTCAGATAGACCCAGCTTAAGGATCTTAGCTTTGACGGAGCCAGACTCACCAGCTGATGACGGCGATGCTGGTGGTTTCTCGGCCATGGGGAAAAACTGCTGTTGTGATTCTGACTTCTAATCGGGTTCCACAACGCGTGCCAAAAGCGTGTTGATGAAAAACACGAGGCCTGGGAGATCTGCTTAACTCCAGTGCAGGTCCAAAACTCACCTTCGGGTATGCTAGCGTGCCAGTTGATTTGATCATGCAATCAACAAGAAACAAAGACAAAGAAACCGTAGTTAAATCCATAAACGATAGCCGATCGGCTAAGTGCGGATGACATATCATTTATCTCTGGGCCGATGTCATATGTGAATCGATCGGCAGTCATTAATGAGTAAGAAAGAACTAAATCTACTCGATCGGCTGTAGATATTACCAATATATAATCCTGATGTCGATATATACTTAAGTCAAGTGATTAGGATAGATCGGTCACCATGCCGAGACAGTATAAATCACTTAGATCAAAATATATACTAACCACAAGATTATATATGTTCATAGCATAGCCGATCAAATAGATCTAGCGTGTATCGGCTAATACTCCGATACTACTCTATATTAAGATATTAAGGCAAGTAGAATATACCAAACAGAAGTCTAATATACTTAAATGCAACAAGATCTTAACATAAAGGGCAGATTTAACATGTCAAGCAAGCATATAAGGTAAATGTAGTTAAATCAGGTAGGATCGGCTGAAACCCCGATGCTACCCTAATCGGCAAACAGAAGACAGGCTAGAGATTGAAATTCTAAGCACGACTTAATATATCAAACACAACTGATGCAGCATTAAGTATGAAAAGAAGAACAATATCTGGACAATCAAGTCGCTGGATGTTTCACAGAGTGGTGGATATCTTATACAATCCAAGCTAACGTCGCTGTCTAACCTAATCGGCCGCCTTCTATTAACAGATGTTAGCCGATCGTAGGTTAGATGACGATATTACCGAAGATTATATAAGATATATGATAACTCGACAGATTACATAAACAAGATTAGAGTGTCATGAAGATGGAAGCACTAATCCCGAGAACACAAGCCGCCATAACAAGTTTTACCTCTTGTTGAAGATCGAAACCGACGCAGCTCAACCCGAAAGCAAGAACTCACCGAAATAAAACGACAGAAAAAAAAGGGTGGCGATGCGCCGAAATTGTATTGAATGTGTGTTAATTGATTACATGAGTTTCGGGTCTATTTATACCCGAGAATTACAAAATATGTCCATACCGGACACGACTCTTATCTCTAACAAACTCTAAGATACCACAAGTCTTTACGGCAGACTTTCGCCCAAGCATATCTCGAAAGAAATTACATAAAATGCCCTAATTAATAGATACAATTGCCTTCCCAGGACTCTATCCATGCGTGGCAATCATCTTGAAGCACTTCAATCTAACCCAGTGTTGTACACCAAGTCGTATTGTCGGAATCGGCTGTATTGGCTAGCCCTGCCTGACTCGAACTCAGCCGATCCAATCGTAGCCGATCCGGACTCCAGCCGATTCTTACTCTGTTTCCGCAACAATCTTCATCTCCGATTCCGCTTCAATCTAGCCTTTATCTCCGATACTGATATTACCAAATTTGGTCGTTAACAACAAGGTACCCCCATACCCAGTCGGATATTCATACCGTGTGGGTATGGGGTATCCATAATCTCCACAAGCCTGGTCTGGCTTCTTTGAACCAGCAAAGACGATGCCTTTAGGCACTGTGTTCCTCCCATGAGGCGTTGTTTAGCCGCTACCTTCTTGGCGGCTCTATATGGTGAAAACCTTGTCCAAGTTTGTTTGGACGGGTGACATCGACACTTTTGGCACCAAGACCACCTTAGAGGTGTCGTCTAGAAGACCCTGCTCTCTTACCTTATACTGTCCAGATGTGCGTAGTCTTTGGAGTTCTCTTGGTTGTTGTTATCTGGTTTTCGAATAATGTATGCTTTGGTCGTGTCTTTGGTGCACTCTATGCTTGATCAGCTTTCACTCTATTTGATATGTGTGGTTGAAGATAATGAAGAGGACTTGTTGGGAGATGTGTGTTTACGAATGCCTTCGTAATTGAACTCCGTTGCAGAGATGTGAGGAAGCTAGTCACATAGCTACAAAAAAAATTTATAAGCAGGCAAAGCACATTTTTGCAGGTGGTCAAATGTCACGCCTATGATTAAAGGCCTGAGAAAAATGTTGATTTTTGCTGGCGGGCCTTTAGCCACCTGCAAGAATCGATTTTCATAGGCTGGCACCTTAAGAGATCCACCTGTAGCCAGAAGCAGTGACTTGCTTATCGTCGTGGAGGAGGTCGCTACCAGATCCCGGGATGCCACTGCTAGATCTACCTCCTCCGCCGCTGCCTCTCTTGACCACCACCACCATGACGTGCTCATTGACAAGCTCCTTCTGCTGGTGCAGGTGAAGTTCGGGGCGATCTCATACCTGGAAGGGAGAGGAAGGATGTCGTGGTTGACATCACGTCGCCACCGTTGTCGTCGCCGCCACTGTTACCGACCCAACAGCACCGAAGGTTAGCCACAGACGAATCCGATGGTGGAGCCACCCAGCCCTGCCACCGAACCAAGCCCCACTGTAGCCATATCAAGAGGATCCCCGCTGCAGCCACCGAGCTCTGCCATCGCCGTGCTGAGCCTCGCCGCAGCCACCAAGCTCTTCTATCACCACTGCCGAGCCTCGAAGCCGCAACCAAGCTGACCTCGCCGTCACCGACCCTTGCTGCCAAAGGTTTCGACGTGCGGTAGGGAGATGAGGGAGGACAAACACTACTAGGATCGCGATTTTTCTAGGCGGTCAAATGTGATTTTTGCGTGCGGGTGGACGGCCCGCACACACCCAAGGGTCTGCAAAAATCATGTTTTTTACATGCGGGTGCTTATGTTGCCCGCACGGAAAAACAAAAATTCAAAAAAAAATAAAATTTCAAAAAACGAATCCGGCGGCGCCGCCGCCGCTCCCAGCCGCCGCCTCGTTGTTGTCATCGTCATCTTCATCATAGTCGTCGAGAGGGGGCTGCTCCCGCCCTCGTCGTCGGCGGCGGTGGCCTCCGGATCTGCCCTCCCGCCATCCTCCGCGCCGCCCGCCGCCGGCATCTGCGCTCCCCTGCGGCCTCCCCGCCACCGACGCCCCTCCCCTCCTCCGGATCTGGGGAGGGGAGGAAGGGGAGGGGAGGGGAGCCGGATCCCGGGAGGGAGGGTGGCCGGCCGCCGGATCTGCGCTCCCTGCCACCGACGCCCCTCCCCTCCGCCGGGACTGGGGAGGGAAGAAGGAAGGGGAGGGGAGGGGAGCGGGATCCTGCGGGGGAGAGGACGGCCGGCCGCTGGATCCGTGTGGGGACAGCCGCCGCCGCCAGATCCTGCGCACCGTTGCCTCGCCGCCATCGCCGCCTATGCCTGGCCACCGCTGCAGGGAGGAGAGGAGAGGAGAGGATAGGAGAGGTCAGCGGGGAAAAAGAGAGAGAGAGGATAAAGCAGAGGAGAAAAAGAGTAGAGGAGAGAAGGAAATGAGAGGAGAGAGGAGAGGAGAGAAAGAGGGGAAAATTTGAAGTGGTAGGAGGGAAAAAGAGGGTGGTTATTTTTGCGTGCGACTCTCTTAATATGTCCGCACGCGAAAATAGGCTCATTTTCACGTGCGGTCCTCTTAAATGTACCGCACGCGAAAATTGGCCCTATTTTCCCAGATGCGACCAATTATGGTCCATTTGCAATCTAAATGTGTCCCTGTCCAGGAAAATCTTTTGTGTAGTAGTGAGAGTAGTAGTGGAGAGGAGAGGAGAGGAGAGGATTGAAACTTGTGGATGGGAGAGGATGGGGTTGAGGACTTATCTATTTAGGAGCTGGGACGATGGGCGCGGTGCAATTTTAATTTAGTGATTTCTTTCACATGTAGTGTTCTTTTGCGACCTTCACATGCAGTCGCTTAAGACATTCGTTCGTGAAAATAATTTTACGGTGGTATGGCGGGCTAATTGGCATCTCCCTTCCTCTTGCTTTATGGCGAGGAACTTTGCGTAGGATGGATTGTTTGGCGAGTGTCTTTGAAGTAAGGACTTAGGAAAATTGAAGCTTAGTCTTCTAAGTTTTCTTTCTTAATTGTCTACCCTTCTTTCTTTTTTTTTCTCAGTTTTGAAGTTTAAGATAGCGGTTTGATATCTCCATTTTGTTTGTATTACTTTTGGCTGTGTATATCCACATGTAGATACAGAAACTAGATTTTCGCCCATTATAGAAAAACAAATATTGGAGTCTAAGAACTCATGTAACTTTTGGCTGTGTATATATATCCACATGTAGATATAGAAACCGGATTTCCATCCATTATAGAAAAACAAATAAAATGGAGAGATCGAGCCGCTATCTTAAAAGAAAATCAACCGAGTGCACTAGCAATCGACGATCGATGGAGAAGATCGATCTTATACCTCGATCTCTACCCATTCTCGTTAACTGGTTTGGCATATACGCAGCACACACGTATGCACGAGCGCTTCACGTGAGCGCACGTACGCACACAAAATAGCAAATTTCGTTTGCAGGATATTCTTCGATGATTCAAGACCAGCTAGCTAGCTCAAACGTATAGCTGCTACAAGTCACGATCTCAATCGGGCCTAAACATAGATCCATCACAGATGAGTCTCATCAGTAACGGATACTTGATATATGCAACTCGGTTATGTCCGTACGAGTTCATCTATATGACGGTGTTTGTTAATTTCGGTCTGATTGAGATGACTTTTTAATTATGATGACATGCAAAACCCAGTTATATGAGAGGCCGTCACGGATAAAAGGATCTGTACATGTGCGTAGGGTTGGATCGATGCATACGCATGACACCGTGCGTGGCAGACTGGCAGTGACGACAACAAGCTAACATATACGCAGCTGATCGATCTGACAGTGTGGCCGCCTGGCCGCCCGTTCGCTGGCGCACACTTGTTCCTACGCCTATGACGTATGACACTAGAGATAGAGACAGTTTTGCAACTTATGACATCTGCGACGTATATATATCTATCTCTATTATTATTAAAAATTGGATATGTTTTTACCCAGTACTTTGGTATACGTCATCCGTGTTTGAGTTAATTGTCATTCGATCTGTTTGACCTATACATCGTCCACGTTAATCTCCCGTTATATCCCCATCGCTCATATCATGCTTGCTCGCATGGAGGAGGGCCAGAACCCAAAGGGGAGAAGAAGAGAGAGAGTAATGGGGTGAGGAAGGGAAAAAAATGGCATGTGGGTCATGTAATTTTTTTCAGGTTTTTCATGTTGTCTAGATTGCCAAGCACATGTCATATAGGATTAAAACCGCTTCGGATTGAGTTAGTGAGCTTATTCATCCGATTTGAAGAGCTCGGGATGCAGAATGTCTGGTTTTATAGTTTAGGGGATAATTCGAACTGCCACAATTTTTTTTTGGAGGGGGGACTAATTTAGATTTTTTCCAAAATTAATCCCTATCCATGGATATTAAATACTTCCATGTATATATAAACTTTAGGACTTAAAATTTAGACGGGCTATTTCCAGAAACTTTTGTAGAAAAAAATTATGATCATTCCTATATATATTACTTTTAGCGGTGCCATTACATTACCACTGAATCATGTGAAAGTTATGTGGTCCAGATTCAACGCTCCACCTGGCCTCCTCTCCAGTCTCCAGTCCATGGCCCAGGTCAAAGGAGAAGCTCTCTCCTCAATCCAGATGGGCTCAGGGGCGGCCTACCAGCTGATCGGTTCCTTTCCCTTTACATTAAGTGGGCTGGGCCTAGTTTTTCTTTAATAGGTTGGTCGGGCTGCGGCTGCCTGTAGTTTGGTACTAGTCCTACAACAAATGGATTAATAAATCATATAAACACAATTTTTAACGTGAGTCATATTAAATGCAATAGAAAGAAATAATTATCCATCTAGACAAAATCTACATAGATTGGAATATACTTTCTTCATCCAAAAGACATACTTCTTTTATCACCAAAATCAAGTAGTAATTAACTTATCTATCATATGATAAAATTAAACCAACGAACTATACAAACATATGCAACCAATAAATACTAACATGGTCGGACCTGCTCTATAGTTTCAAGGGAGCGCCCTATGCAAACTTTGCCCCATATATATATGGGTCCTTAGGCTAAATAATTTTTTACTATTAAAATATAATATAATCATGCATCCTATACACAAATAAACATTATTAAGCTCAGTACTACTAGAAAATTGGCGTGCCCTTGGCACGCTCACTCCTTACAACCATGTATTGGTTAGTGAATTACTTATGAAAATATCATGAATTTCTTTCAGCATGTAACAATATGATCAAATTACCATAGATTATGCAATCCACTATTTGATTTTCAGCATTTACAAACTGATCAAATAAGGAATTATATAACCAACACAAAAAAATTTTCCCAAAGGACCACAAATCATGTTTTATTTCGCATCCTTTATACATTATATACACAACATTTGACAGGTTTTGGACCTATTAGGAGATCAGATCATCATTAGTACAAACTATTTCCACTATATACATACGAATCAGAATGTCATCATTGCCTCTGCAGTTGAGCTCCTGTAGATCTGAGCTTTTCCTCATTATTCCTACTACCTTTGGTCAGTAAAATGAATCCAAAATTGAACTGAAAATTTACTCTATTTAGTCCTGCAGCTATCAGCTATCTTCATAAAAAAAAGGGGCAGAGGAGGGCAGCAACACAGCATCCACATCGGCTTGCTGGAGCTTTCTTCGGAGAGGAAGGAGGGCAGCAGCAGCATTACCAGCGTGCTGTCCGACGGCGGAGAGCTCATGTACAATATTTGTGTGCTGTTAATTAGTACAAATTTCGCTTTACATTGATTTGAGCATTGACTAAATAGAAAATTATAATATTCCTGCAGGGTAACTTAACCGGCTGCTGTGTTTCTCCTCCATTGACTGACTATGCATCCAACCCAAATTTTCTCTTTGGACATACATTGGTTGTACAAACTGAAGAAAAATACAGTGTTAAACTCAAATATGTGGATATGTCTAATTTTTGAAATGAACTTCAATACAACACAATGACATCATTCTAGAATTAAGTGTATGATACCACTGAATATTCTTGTGATAAGAAAAAGATATGAATAAGGAAAAATAAAGCACCATAAAAATGTCACAAAACTTTTGACCCTGTAGTCTTTATCAAGTTGACTCAAATTTGTGAGTCTAGCATACTTAACTCTACAAGACAGCAAACTTCAATGGAAAGTGAGGAAAATCTGTGAGCTCTGCTTTTTCTTCTGTCTAGACATACAACATGTTACTTATTTGGTGATTTATATATCAGACATTGAAAAAATCTAAGTAGCCCAATTAGCTGAAAATAGACTATCCTAGTGATCATATTCATCAGATAACTACAAAAGAGAGAATCGCCATTGAGCTATTGGCACTCCAAATTCTAGAATGTTGCAGGGTGTCAACTGCATTTTACAAGGTGCACGCTTATATATTGTGGGAAAATAATCTAACTTCTCAGGTATCAGGAGAATTTCATCTAGCCATTACAAATATATTGATCTCCTGTATTACTCGTTGTACAATTTTACAGCTCACAAAGCAACCAACAAAACTCAAAATATTGATAAAACAAATGAGTTTTGAACTGAAGACTTAAGTCGTATGTGCCGTTACTAACATATCAACAAATCGGAGCTTCCATACTTGTGTCCTGTGATTGAAGATTGTATGTACGTAGCACAAGCTGAAATATATGTTTTCCATCTGTTAAGAACAACAGAATGGAACTTCTTATTTGTACGGTTCTACTCGAAAATTAGCAAAGCTCCTTGTAAATCATCCACTCCTCACTACCAAATTTCGGAAGTCCAAGGCTGCAAGTCAATTACTCACTATTTGTGACAAAACCATTCAGCACAAAATTTATGCTATTCACTACGCCTCAACCGAAATTAGCCACCCAATCTGCCAACTCACTATAACCTAGGGGAGGAGGGATATTTCCAACATAAGAACTTCCTGCATGTATCAAAATTCAATGCCAACTCACTACTTCCTACTGTAAGTTTATTAAGCATCCGATCAAAGAAAAAAAAAGAGGAAACAGGGGCTGCATTTAGGCGTTGGTAGTGATAGAACAGGACTAAGCAGCTTCACTACAGGCTGCCGAGGAATGTAGAACATATGTAACATTGGTTAGTTTCCGATAAATTAAAAGGAAACTACAAGATGAATCTGAGTTACCTTATCTCAAATCTTGCCTTGAGCCATTTTTTGTCCTTCCTCTTGGTAAGTCCCAAATCTTGCCTTGAACTTATTTTTTAGGCTCTTGCTCAAAAGACGAAACAATTCATGTCTAACTACAGAGTAAAAGCAGAGTAATGAGTCTGTCTCAGGAAGAATACAACAAATCAATAGCAACTACCAATTTTGTTCTGCTCTTGGTAAGATAACACAAAATCCATGGCAAAGAACAACACAGCTTGTGCAATTTCAGCTACAAAATGAAGCTTTGTTCAGAGTGAAAGCATGATTCCAGTACCTTGGGCCGTTCGGCGGTAGAGGGCTTGGTTTGGCCGAGGTCGCCGAGCTGCACGGACAGGGCCTGCTCGGCGCCACCCAGGAAATGGCTGACCAGCTCCGACTCTCGCGTCTTCGGTGATGTCGTCCGACTGCCGGCCACCAACAACTCCGCCGGCACCTCGAACATCTTCTCAAGCCAGGGCGGTGCGGAGGAAGCAGCCCCTTTCTCCTCGCTGCGGTCCGCCTTGGATCCAGCCACGGAGGTTGCGGCGGCAAGCTCTGGCACCTTGGATCCGGCAGGAGCACGTTCTCTCCAACTCCACCGTGCTCTCACTATAAGAGATATCGTGACAATAAGCTATATGCATGGCCGAGTATTTGGCGCGCTCAGTGCGGCCTAATTAAGACCCAGCATTAATAAATCTGGACAGCCCCTTTATACATATTCATTGTGATCAAATCCCGATTTGCGGGACAGATGGAATACTCCGGTCCATTTCCTCAAAAGAAGATTACTCTCAATTATTATTAATTTTTTTCTCGCTTGCTCTGCTCTCTCTCCCTGCTCGATCTTCTCTTCTCTCCGGTTGATCGATTCATGCTAATTACATACCTGTAGCTTTGTGAAAACATTAAATCCTTTTAAATACGATTTAGTGTTAAGTTCAAAAATACAATGTTCTTATATTTTTCCTACTAAACCATGCACCCCAGTGACCATTTCCATAGTCCTTTTTATGCTTTCAAACTATATTTTAATTTACGTGTGCATCCCTCTCCTACTCGTCTACCTTTTTTATTCCTATAAGTTTTAATCCTATTTTCGAAAAGGTCTAAACTTCTCCTCGCTAAACCTTAACTAATCCTACTATTCGATTGCCACCCAGTTTATTTTTAGAGTTGTCCAACCCCGCTTGAGCTACCCCCATCCACCTTAAATAGTCCATTCTTCGTCTTTCGTATACAATTGTATTAAATTGGTACTTATCTCTATCCATAATAAAAAAAATCTCAATCAAATTACTATAAACACTAAAATTAGTAAAATCAAATTTGTAACTTTTCAATTCAGACGGCTTAGGTTTGTAATTAAATGGGTTAGAAGGGGACTAGAAGGGTTGGTGGAAAAATCAGCAACTCAGAGAGAGAGATGCCAAACAGGGGAGCGGGAGCTCAGTAGAAACGACGGGTGGAAAGCAGGGTGCTATAGGCCTGGTTTAGTTCCCAACTTTTTCTTTAAACTTTCAATTTTTCTATCACATCAAAATTTTTCTACACACACAAACTTCTAACTTTTCCATCACATCGTTTCAATTTCAATCAAACTTTCAATTTTAGCGTGAACTAAACATACCCATAGTAAGAGATAGGTTGACAGATGACCTAGAAAAATGAGTGTGTTAAGAAAAACAAACGCGTACAGGTGACATGAATGTTACCACCTCCCCTCTAAATAGAGTATAAGTCGTTTTGATTTTTTATAAGTCCAATTTCTTTAGTTTTGATTAAGTTTGTATAAAAGTATAGCTATACTTTTTAAAAAAGTATGAAAATATGTTCCATGTTAACGTAATGAAACTAATTTGGTGCCATAAGTGTTACTATATTTTTTTTTCTATAAACTTATCAACTTCTAAAAAAATGACTAAAATAAGTCAAAGCGACTTATAACATGAAACAAAGAGAGCATTTCAGATGTAACTTTTGATTCTCGGGCATCTAACTAGTTGAATAAATTAAATAGAGAATATAGTAGTATATATGCCCGAAATAACTCAAGCGAAACAAAATATATGTTGTTACTTTGACCCTATCTAGAGAAGCTTTTAGCAGCGGTAGCATCTTCCACCAGGATCTCCTTCCCTAATAATACAGATCCTCATTGAGACAACTGTAGTACTATAAAATTTTAAAAACAAACCAGTAGTTAGAAGCTGGAAATCATAGCTTTTAAGACTTTGACCAGCTAATTACTCATCAGTTGCTTTCATAAAATCTCAAAAACATCTCAAAAAACAAAAAGACATAGTAGGATCGTCATTTTTTCTCAAGCTGTGTTTAGTTTCACGCTAAAATTGAAAGTTTGACTAAAATTGAAAGTTTGAAGAAAAAAATTGGAAGTTCATGTGTGTAGGAAAGTTTTGATGTGATGAAAAAGTTGAAAGTTTGAAGGAAAAGTTGGAAACTAAACAAAGTGTCAATGTGTATTCGCTATCGATCACTATCACGTCGCTTCAACGCTCAGCTATATATATTGCCATTCACAGTCGCCTTCACACTTCGAACTAGAACGAGCTAGCTCTAGCTCTAGTCAAACTCACCTCGTAGCGATGCTGGCAATGAACCCAACTTAGTTAATATATATGGATCGCTATGAATTAATCCACGTCGAAAGAAATGAGATGAATCAGTTTACTCGTGAGTATTAGATAGGTGTGCTTTTATAATAAAATGTGTTATGGACCGAACAGAGTACTATGAACTTGAGTGACCATGGAAAATAGACTCAACCGAGCTAGCTATTGATGTGAGATATTTTTTTACCTCAATCTCTACCCATTCAAGTTTGGCATACCCACACTGCAGGCACAAGCTCTTCACGTGCGCGCACACACACAAAATACTCCCTCCGTTTTACAATGTAACTTATTCTAACATTTTAATATTAATAAATTGATATTAACATCAATATGAATGTGAAAAATACTAGAATGACTTACATTATGAAACGGAGGAATTACCAAATTTCTGTTGATGGATATTCGACTCGATTCAAGACCTGTGCAGTCTCGATCTTACTAGCTAGCTAGCTCGAAGAGATGTAATTAATAATATATACTATCTCCTTTTCAAAATAAATAATATCGTTGACTTTTCGCGTATATAACATTTGATCATTAATCTTATTTAAAAATTTAGTATAAACATGAAAAAAAATATGTTAAGATTATATTTTATTCGATGATAAAACAAGTAAACACTATAAAATAAATAAAATTTATACAAAGATAAATGATCAAACCTCGTACAAAAAGGTTACGGGTCGTATATACCTTTTGAAATGGAAAAGCTGCGCAGCTTAGGATATGCATGCATGACGCCACGTCAGCAGACAAGCTAGCTAGTAAGTAGTAGCTTAGCTAGCAGCTGATGCATGGCAGCCAGCAGCAACGCCAATGTGATAGAGCTGTCCTGGCCGTGCGCTGGCACACACTTGTTCATATGTGGATCACGATCGATGTCATACAAAGTGATGAACATGGCTAGGTCCACATAGATATAGTTATATTATATAGGGATTGATGCATTTAAATTTGTTACTTCCTCCGTTTCACAATGTAAGTCATTTTAGCATTTTTTATATTTATATTGATGTTAATGAATCTAGATATATATAACATCGATATGAATATGGAAAATAATAGAATGACTTGCATTGTGAAACAGAGGAAGTATATATAAAGTTGCAAAGGGATCGATATATACAATCACATATATATGGATCGATCGACGGCAGATGTTGGCATATATATATATATATCTATACACGTACGTACGCATGCATATATATCTTGCAATATGTCTCTTTGTGAGCAGATGTAGATATATATGCCCAAAATTAAACCTACCTACATAGAGATAACGATAGATACAGATATATATCAGCTAGCTAGCTGCTGAGAACAATCTCTTCTTCCTCTATCTCTCAGTCTCTCTTCTTCTCGTTTGCATCTGCATCTGCATCATCGATCTATGGTGTGTACACCGTGTCTCTCGTCTATGTATGCTAAATTTGCTATCATGATCATGCATAATTTAATTAGAAAGAGAGAGAGAGAGAGAGAGAGGGGCCATGGAATTGCAAGAAGCTAGCCGCGGCCGGCCGAGTCGCACGGCGGCTTACCGGCCGTCGACGACGAACCTGTGACGGCGTCGATGGCCGGCCGGCTACCACCGTACGACGACGTCGCAGGTACACATATAAGTACGTATAATATATGCATGCCTCATATATATGATCCATGCATACTGATCATGCATGCATATATATATATATATATATATATATATATATATACATATATATATATATATGTATGTATGTATATTTGGATAATATGAACCTTGGTTCATATGCACCCAAAGTTCTTTGCTCTACACGTGTGCCAACTGGTCTCAGGTCAAGTACATTTACCTCTATAAGAACATGTACCAAAGCCTGCTTTTCTCTCTATACACTCCAAAGGGTAAGGTACATTTTTCACTGTCATTCCTGATATGCCCCCCAACTAGTAGTCATCTTCCCTATTCAGCTAGCACATATGCGTCTTCTCTAACTAGTACTTGAATTTTGGGGCTAGCATTTACAGATGTGTCATCCTCTGAAATGTTATTCACAGGCTACATCACTACTAAAAGGTCATTTATATATGTTGATTAAAGATGTCATATACAATGAAAAACATTTTGTGAATGCCATTTTTAGAGATGTATCATTGGTAGAAATTTATCTAAATATACATAATTGATTTGCAAGTGTCATTTGCAGGTACATGATGATCTAAGGCCTTGATTAGTTCGAAAAAGAAAATTTTTGGATGTCACATCGGACGTTTGACCGGATGTCGGAAAGGATTTTTGGACACAAATGAAAAAACTAATTTCATAACTCGCTTGGAAACCGCGAGACAAATTTATTAAGCCTAATTAATCCGTCATTAGCACATGTGGGTTACTGTAGCACTTATGGCTAATCATGAGCTAACTAGGCTCAAAAGATTCGTCTCACGATTTCCGTGCAAACTGTGTAATTAGTTTTTTTTAATCTGTATTTAATGCTCTATGCATGTGTCAAAGATTCGATGTGACTTTTTGAGAAAAAAATGGGAACTAAACAAGGCCTAAAATATCATTTAGACACTTGATGTCTCCAAATTCATTCTATGATGTACTGATAATTTTCAAATGTCATTTAGGCCAATGTTAAACCATTGGGTGCATATCAATTACTCCCTCCATCCAAAAAAAACTCAACCTAGTAATGGATGGGACGTTTTATAGTACAACAAATTCGGACAGGAGTATGTCCAGATTCGTTGTACTATAAAACATCACATCCAATACTAGGTTGAGTTTTTTTTGGGACGGAGGGAGTATGTGCTAATGTGATTTGCAAATGTCAATTTGATGTCGACTTGGAATGTGAATGAAATTTGATATTTTTCTGCATATGGTTAAATTTGATATATGTTCCAAATTTGTGCGAAATTTGAAATTGGTCAGTATTTTGTACTGGGATTCGGTGTGTCACGGTTGTGTGGACATACTGTGATCATACAAATGTTGTGGTCTGTGTTTGATGAGCACCATTGAATCAAATGCCCAAACAAGGATAATTTTGGAACAACCACAAAGTGTGACTGCTAGCTGACAGTTGTATAGTTACATTATGTACCTCCCCTCCCTCCTTTCAATATAGTAAGCCTTCAAGTAAGTGACATTTAGTAGCACACATCTTCAAGCACACAAACGGTTCAGATTCAGGTTGCAGGTGCACCTTGGTTCATTCTTGCTTTTCCACATATATATATATATATATATATATATATATATATATATATATATATATATGTATATATATACATACGTATGTATGTATATATGTATATATATACATACATATATATCCATACGTATATATGTATGTATATATGTATATATATACATACATACATATATATATATGGAAAAGAGTAGTACAATATAGATAGATAATTCATATATATATATACATATGTATATGTATATATACATATGTATATATATACATATATATATATATACATACATACATATATATATATACATACATACATATATATATATATATATATGTATACATATATATATATATATATATGTGGAAAAGAGTAGTACAATATAGATAGATAATTCACATGAGAAGATATCTCGAGATCAATCGATTATGGCCTGGCTCAAGCATCATTTCATGTAGGGTTATGAACTTACGGAGACGAACGACGTACCTAATTTGCATCGATCTTCTCTTCTTCCCATAGAGGATACATAATATTGGTGCTTTTTAATTCATGATTTTCTTTACGTTATTGTTTTATTTCGATATACGTACCAGCTCGTACGTCGGAGCTAACTAATTATATATATGGTGATTGGTTTGCCTATATATTGCTGCTTCTGCTTGTACATAAACTACCTTAATCTTCATACAGACAAATTAAGTTAATTATATAGAAGCTATGTGGATATGCGTATTATTTCATGGATATAGAGCTAGGATCGATATATAAGAGAACAATACATCAACCCAAGAATTTAAATGATTAATTAAAAACCAGGAAATTGAGTCATCAACCTACACAAGATTATGGGAGCACCAGCTGTGGTGGTGGATTCTCTCGTTGGTTCGAAATTAATATTCCTAAAATTAAATTCTCTCGTTGGCTCGAAATTTAATTTTACAAACACTAATTTTTATCAATTTCATCTATTTGCAGCGGAAGATCTATATAAAATTTATATGAACAGTAAAAAAAATTCTGTTATTCACTCTCTGTAAAAATTACCACTTTGATTCAAATTTTAAACAGAGGTAAAACATGTAAAATCGATACAAAATTATATTGAAATTTGCATGAAAATATACAAAATACATGTTCAGAAGCATTTCTCACATTTATCTATTCTCTAAACAATTTTCACATTGGTTCAAATTGCTTAGAAATAAACACAATCCTTAAACATAATTAAAAATGCTTCCGAAATAGGGACTTTTATTAAACTTATTTTCCTTCGGCCGAGGGACCTAAAATGGACTTATGCCGGTCGGCCCACGGCCTTTTGGCACGGGCGAGCGCACCCCCCCTCCCCCAGGCCGCAACCTGGGCCTGGGCCGGGAAAGCCGCCCCCCGTGTGCGCCCTCTTGGACCATTTTTGTCCCAGCCGTCGCCGGCCGTCCGATCGCTAGGGTTTCGATCGGACGGCCGAGCGGGGACATCGGGCGAACAAAAACCCGACCCCAGCCGCCGACGCCGAAACCCTAGCTTCTCTTCTCTTCTCTCTCACGCGCGCGCCGAAAACCCTAGCACGGCGCGGCGGCACGGCCCGGCGGCACGGCCCAGCGGCGCCATCGCACCCCCCCTCGCCGGTGCGCGCACTCACCCGAGGGTGAGTGCGCCGCCGTCGAGCGGCTGTGTAGCGGCGCCCCTCCTTTTCCTCTTCCCGCGCCGCCGTAAGGACGGCCGGCAGCGGTTGACTCCCGCTCGCGGCGGCGGTGAGTCTCTTTTCTTTTCTCCCCCACCGTCTCACCCCTCCACTGAGTGAAGTGAGGAGACTGGCGGCCAAAGGAGATGGTGGCGCCGCCGCGGGCCCCCTCGCAGGCGCGCGCGTGCACCTGCAGGTGCGCGCGCGGCTGTCGAGGGGCTCCTTGGCGGTGCCCTGTGCCCTCCCCCCCCCCCCCTTTGCCGGCGTCGGCGACGGCCGGCGACGAGGTAAGTTAAATATTTTAATCTTTGACTATTGATTTGTAGAAATTTGTTAATATCGAATGAATTACATATTATGAGAGTTTATTTTTCACATTCAATGTTATAATGTTAACTAGAGTATGAATTAATTTTCATAAATTGATTATTAAATATATAAATATCTGACTTAGGATAAAATTAGAATAATAAGTAATTTGAAACGGAGGATTAGGATATAAAACTAAAATAACAAATCATTTGAAATAGAGGCAGTACACCATTTCAACAACGATTTATCTGAGCCCACACTACAATACTAAAATAAAATGGCAAGGAGGAAGAACTAGCTACATAAATCTCGCACCAGCGATTTGGATTTTTTTTTTCATGGCTAAATATGTATACACTATGCATTGACAAAGAAGACATCACATTGTAAACAAAATGATCATATACGTGAACCAAATAAGTTACTACTATTTTCTACAACCAAATACTGCTTTGCAATTGTGCAGATACGTAGGTCCGAATTAATTAATTAATGCAGATAATATAGTTTTGTTTATCCAGGCGTACAAACAATTGAAAATATAGCTATATTGTAAATCACCGGTACACAAAGAGCTGAGGCATCACTAGTAGTTTATAACCAGCATAGCTGCCCAGTTTGAGTTGAGTTAAGGATTGCAGCCATGCTTTGCTTTGACGGATGAAAGGAAGATCGAGTATGGAATCGATCACTAAAATCTCTCTGTGGTTGCAGTTCTCACTACTAGCCTTTTCAAACTTTACTGTCGGATCGAAGACTTGAAGAAGAAACAAATGATGAGGGGTGTACTCTTCTCCTAGTGAAGTCGGATCATGATATTACTCTTCGCTATTTGGGAAAAAAGGGAAGTGTATGCGCATATACTGCCAAATATATATATCACTATATGGTGTACTCCATATGTTCATTATTCATGTAGCAGCCTAACTTAATTACGTCCCTTTCCTAATACTCCATTTCTCAGCTTGTCTCAACATCGGCAATATCACCTTTGTTTTTCTTCTATTGCAAATGATATGATCAGTTTTAGATTATGGTACGGAACTTAGAACATTATAAGAACTTATTAGAAGGTGAGTGCAATAGTACCCTAGCTCTACGACTTATGGTATGGCATGATAGAAAAACTCACCATTAGAGACCTCCTCATCTATAACAACTCAATCTTGAACCGTCGATAAACAATCCTTACAGAATAAGCCAATTATATGTAGCACACTCACTACTGTGTAAATTTAACGCACACGCGTACATTCCACCCCTATAAGCATATTCGAAAGACTATATTGTCATATCTTGAGATTGACAAAATCACTATAGATACTTCGCTATCGATCGATATGTCGCATATTACCAGGTTATGTAGTGTCTAATTCTACAGGAACGTACGTACGGACGTACGACGTCCATGCATGGCCGATCATGATCATCACGATCGATCGAGATATTTAATTTACATATGATATACATGTGCATGCATCTCCACGCACATAGCATGTTCTTATGCTAGCTTAGCTAGCTAGCTAGGCACGCACGTACATAGACAGTACACGTTGTTATGTTGTAGTACACGTAACAAACTACTAGCATATCCCAGTATTGAAAGGTTCAACATAATTCCAACCAATTGAAAAATACTAGAAAAATATTAAGAACGGCAGGTTGGTGACTATTGAAATAAGTATTTGCATCAAAACTTATTCCTTTATTGTATGCTCACATTAGATGTGTCCAAAATCATGTCGAAGTTCTTTTTACTATCAGAAAAAACATTGCAAAGAACTATTAAATAAGCAACCTCTTTTGTTAAAGCAACACAATCATCACAAGATTTAGCAACACTCTTTCGTTTACGACAATTAGAACAAGAAAGTATTTCATGAGTAAGCTTATCTTATATATCGTTTTGCACAAGTTCAACTCTACCAAGAGCATCTTTCAACTTCATCTGAAGTATAAACACCCATCATGTCTGAACAAGGCCTAACCGGTCCACTCCCATCACGTCGTCTGAACAACCACGGACCCAATTACTTAGAACATCCACGTTCCATATCATCCATCATCTCTATGCGTCAAGCTAGAGCATAACCATCCTGTGAAAACTCCATCAATCCTAGTCTCGGTCCCTCGTCACTTGATCACCATGATCAACTCATATCTTCACCTATCCATCGAAGACAAGAAAAACATATTTTGGAATCAAGTTCTTCGTAACTTAGTTTATATTAGTCGGAATAATAATTGCTTTTACCAATTATTCATCACCCATGATTTATAAAAAGAATTATACACATGAGGAGAGCAGTGTGGAAGAAGGGATCGATGAGAAAGGGTGTACGTAGCTAGGATATATGGGTGTGTGGTTATTGTGTACGCGGAAAGAGCGTTGCTCAGCATGGCCATACTTGCAGCTGCGGAGACAGCTCCCGGGCAGGTCGGGCGGTCAGCTGGGCTCTGTCAACGTCTTCGCTGTCCATCATCCGTGACGGGCGCCAACTTGGGGCCCGATTGAGATATGTAATGTTATCTTGATCGGGCCTTAAACTACGGCCCATCACTGATAGGTGTCATCCGTGACGGGCCTGAGTTTTATGTCCATCTAACATGTCTGTGCGACCATATCTCAATCGGTAACAACTAGGCCCGTCACAGATGACTCATGCATGATGGGCTCTATACTAATGCCCGATTGAGATGACTTAGTATTTTTTTCCATTTGTCATATGAAAAATGTTTATATTTGTGAGTTGACCCGTAGTAAAATAATTAACTACAGTATAATAATTCATTTTATTATTCAAAATAATTTTTCGGGTAGTAAATGATTTCAAATGGAAAAATTGTCAACAATAAAGTTGTATAACTCATAAATATTTACAACTTTTATTTTGGTCATTTTTCAATATAACTTTTTTTTGAACAGTTTGAATTTAAATTTGAAAATATGACAACTTCAAACAATATTTTTAAATAATAAATGATTTCAAATGGAAAAATTATCAACAACAAAGTTGTTTAATTTACCAATATTTACAACTTTTATTTTGGTCATTTTTCTATATAACGTTTTTTTTGAACAGTTTGAATTTGAATTTGAAAATATGACAACTTCAAAACAACATTTTCAAATACTAAATGATTTAAACTAAAAAGTCATCAACAACAAAGTTGTATAACTCACCAAGATCTATAACTTTTAGTTTAGTCATTTTTCTATATAACTTTTTTTGAACAGTTTGAATTTGAATTTGAAAAATATGATAACTTCAAACAACATTTTCAAATGCTAAATGATTTCAACTAAAAAAAGTTATCAACAAGAAAGTTGTATAACTCACCAAGATCTACTTTTATGTTTGTCATTTCTTCATCGATAAAGTGTTAGTAATATTGTTCATAAATTTTACATATGTGTGTTATGGTTTATAAAACCAGATGAGAGATATATGAATTTTGTGAACAATGTTACTATCACTTTATCGGATGAAGAAAAGACCAAAATAAAGGTTATAGATCTTGATGAGCTATACAACTTTGTTGTTCATGGCTTTTTCAGTTGAAATCATTTAGTATTTGAAAATGTTGTTTGAAGTTGTGATATTTTCAAATTCAAATTCAAACTGTTCAAAAAATGTTGCATAGAAAAATGAACAAAATAAAAGTTATAGATATTGCTGAGTTATACAATTTTGTTATTGATGACTTTTTCAGTTGAAATCATTTAGTATTTGAAAATATTGTTTGAAGTTGTCATATTTTTAAATTCAAATTCAAACAATAAAAAAATATTAAGACCAAAGTAAAAGCTATAGATCTTGATGAGTTATACAACTTTTTTTTGACAATTTTTCTATTTGAAATCATTTACTACCTGAAAAAAATATTTGAATTTCTTATATTTTAAAATTCAAATTTTATATAGTTCAATAAAACCCGGATGGAGAAATGACCAAAATAAAATTAGTAGATCTCAATGAGTTCTACAACTTTGTTTTTGACAACTTTTTCATATAAGTTCATTTAGTATCATAAAATTCAATTTGAAATTTATTTTTTCCTAAAAGTCTAATTTGCTTCCTCCTCATGATAATACTTGCTAAATATATATTTGATCCAATTAACTCGGATTTGCTGGTGAAATATGTGATCAAAATAGATGTTATGTGAATGTGGTTGTGTTAAATATATTGATGGTTGTGTATGTGAATGAATGTATATAAATAGGGGATGCTAGGGTGTGACATCCTGACCCAGGGCTTAATAGGATTAATAGAATAATCATACCAACGAATTGCAGTTTCTTTCTCGGAAGCCAATCTCCAAATAACTATGAGATTAAGCGTGCTTGTCCTAGAGCAATTTCGGGATAGGTGACCGATCGTGAAATTCTTCCCGGACGCACATGAGTCCAGATGGGTGACCGACCGGGAAGGCAAACAAGTGAGGGCGAAGGCCTGAGGCTAACCAAAAAATAAAATTTATTTTTTTGGATTATACTCACCCGTGAAACCTATAAATAATATTAGTCAATCGTCAGAAAACACTATTAATTAGTCGTCCGAACTTGATGACGTTGCTGGTACCACTGCTACTCACTTTGGATGTATAGATGTCGGGTGGGAACCGGTGAAGGAAGGATGATGTCGATCTTGTACGGCGCAGGCCGGCCGTATCTGTTTTTGTTGGGATTGGATCGTGCATATATACAAATCCATGTCGGCAGCGCAAGTTAGCAAAGCTTGCCAGATTCCAGAACTCGATTGATCTCCGGATTCTTCTTCTTTTTACTGTTTACACACATCTCCTGGTCATCATCAGGTGCTCCTCAGCTACATACCAAAAATAACCATCACCAAGCGATGCATATACTCCTGCACGTAGGCAACGATGACGTTGTTCGTAGACATAGCTATATAAGTAATGTTAGACATATACACACATGTAGTCCAAATGGTCAGTTAAGCCGACTAGCTAGTTATATACTTCCTTCCTTTCATTTTAAGCGCAGTTGTTGGTTTTTGTGTCCAATATTTTATCATCTTATTTAATATTTTTAGATTAGTATTTTTATTATTATTAGATGATAAAACATAAATACCTACGTCCTTTCCCTCCCACTCGCTTCAAGTTTTTCACATTCTCTCTATTCCTTTTTCCTTTTTATTCTCCCTCAACCACTCCTCTCTCTCTACCTTATCTTCTCAACCACTCCCCTAACTCCTCCTTTCCCTCCCCTCCTCTGTCAACAGCGGCGGCGGCCCCGTCGGTGGCGGCTCCTCCCCTTCCCCTCCTCCCTGTGAGGGAGCAGCGGTGGGAGGGAGCAGCGGCTCGGCGGGAGCAGCGACGGGAGGGAGCAGTAGCTCGGCGGGAGTGACCAGGAGGAGGAGTAGGCGGCGGCGGCGGCGGCTCCGTCGGCGGGGCGTGGCGGTTGCTGGCGGAGGCGACCCGGCGGCCGCGGGACGGGCGGCGGACGGCGCAGCGGCCGCGGCACCGCGCGGCTCGGTGAAGGAGCGGCGAGCGACTCGCGAGGCGACGGCCAGGCGAGGCGGCAGCCGACGCGACTGGTGGCGGCGGGCTGGCTCGACGGCGACGACGATAAGTTTCTTCTCCGCTCGCCGATGAGTTTTTGTAGTAGTTTCACGAGTTTCGCCGTAGAGCTCGGGGGAGGCGGGCGGGCTCACGGCGGCGGCTGGATGCGGGCAGCCGGTGATTTTCGCGTTTTTTTTTGTTTTTCTGGTTTCGTGCGGGCGGTATAATTTGACCGCACAGGATAATCGATTATCCCGTGCGGTCCACTTAACCCGACCGCACGGGAAAATGGTTATCCTGTGCGGTTGGGCTGCCCGCACACGAAATATTCAGTTTTCCAGACGCGTAGGTCCAGACGGGGAAAACCTTCGTACGGAAAAATCACTTTGACCGCTTGAAAAAATAGCTTATGTAGTAGTGGTCCCTCGTCGCTTGATCACCATGATCAACTCATATCATGACCTATGCATTGAAGACAAGCAAAACATATTTTGGAAACAAGTTCTTCGTAACTTAGTTTATATTAGTCCGAATAATAATTGCTTTTACCAAATATTCATCACCCATGATTTATAAAAAGTATTGTACACATGAGGAGAGGAGTGTGGAAGAAGGGAGCGAAGAGAAAGGGTGTACGTAGCTAGGACATATGGGTGTGTGGCTATGGTGTGCGCGGATAGAGCGTTGCTCAGCATGGCCGTACTTGCAGCGGCGGAGACAGCTCCCCAGCAGGTCGGGTGGTCGCCCAGGCTCCATCAACGTTCTCACTGTCGACAGTCGTAGACACCTATAAATAATATTAGTCGATCATCGAAAAACACTATTAATTAGTCGTCCGAACTTGATGGCGTTGCTGGCACCACTGCTGCGCACTTTTGATGTATAGATGTCGGGTGGGAACTGGTGAAGGAAGGATGATGTTGATCTTGTACGGCGCAGGCCGGCCGTATCTGTTTTTGTTGGGATTGGATCGTGCCATATATACAAATCCATGTCGGCAGCGCAAGTTAGCAAAGCTTGCCAGATCCTAGAACTCGATGGATCTCCAGATTCTTCTTCTTTTTACAGTTTACACACATCTCCTGGTCATCGATCATCAGGTGCTCCTCAGCTACATACCAAAAATAACCATCACCAAGCGATGCATATATGGACGTAGGCAATGATGACGTTGTACGTAGACATAGCTACATAAGTAATGTTAGACATGCACTCACATGCGTAGTCCAAATGGTCAGTTAAGCCGACTAGCTAGGTACTCCCTCCATTTCATTTTAAGAGTAATTGTCGGTTGTATGTCTTATATAAATTTTCTTAAGTATACGGACACACATTTAAAATATTAAATGTAGACTAATAACGAAACAAATTACAGATTTCACCTGTAAACCGCGAGACGAATTTATTAAGCATAATTAATCCGTCATTAGCAAATGTTTACTATAGTATCACATTATCAAATCATGATGTAATTAGGCTCAAAAGATTCGTCTCGCAATTTACATGCATGCACAATTGGTTTTTTTCGTCCACATTTGTGCTACATGCATGTCTCAAAAATTTGATGTGATGGAATTTTTGGAAGTTTGAAAGGAACTGAAAACTGCCTATGTACTAGAAAACAAAACCGAATAATGTTTATATTGTACTGCACGGCAGCTGCTGCTGCGGCACGCAAATTTATGTATTGGAAACTATCTGGAACAAACCACATATAAGATGCTGATGAGTGAATTACAGTATATCGATCGGACCAGTTCAATGGATATAGACGGGTGTATCGATATATAATAGGCCGTCGACGCACATGCGATCATGTGATGGGATGCAAACGTTCCCCATGCATGGATAAGCTAAGCTTAGCCAACGAAATGTTGTAGTTAACAGATATCGATCTTTAGGTAAGGGAATTGTAATTATCTGTCGTTTTCAACAGAAAGAAAAAACTAGGTACAAGTCATTTGCACGGTCCGAAACAACAAGTACTTTTTTTCGGAGGGAGTACCTCGTAGTGCGATAGTTAATACTCCCTACATTCCAAATTGATCTACATATTTCATAGGTACACCAAGACCAAGAAAATCTAATAACTCTCTCATACTATATTTACTCTAGCAACAAACTCGATGCATGCACCATCCGCACTATTTCCTAGCCAATAGCAAATTAAGATATTGCATGTGGGTTATAAATGCTTGTATGCATGGATGCATGCATCAATGACCATTTACTCCAGTGCATAAATAACAAATAGACTTAATAAATGAATACAAATATGTAGATCATTTAGGAATAACCTTAAAAAAACTATATATAGATCAATTTGGAATGGAGGGAGTAACTAAGAGAGGTACCATACTTTAAATGAACTTATAACTACACCTAATTTAATACCACCGATCATTATCATTAATCACAAAACATAAAATTAAAATCAGTAATCAATTAACATTTGTTTCCTAAATCAAACACCACAGAAGATGACATGAATCACACTCTGTGTTCCCATCCTACAGTGACTAGCTAGCTAGCTAGAGTATATACCGCCTTAACTAACGGATAGGATCGGCCGGAGTGGTACATGCAATAATTGATTAATACTCCATCCAATCTCAAAATATAAGAGATTTTAGTGAGATGTGTGCCTCTTAATTATATTTTGGGGCGGATGGAATAACAAACAATCCGATCAAATGTAGACCTGCTTGCTTGGTATGTAGGTATCACATGTATCACATCCATACGTACAAGCTAGCTACTTAGCTAGCGTATGTAATACAATGCAGTACTAGATGATCGATCGAGTTTAGGTATTAGCTAGCTAGGGTTGCGTAAGAAACTAAGAGTCAGGTCAGTAACGCATGCCATGCATGGAGCACTCGTCGTCGTCTTCCTCAGCTCTCATCTCCGGCGGCCTTTTAAACCCTTTGCTGCTTGCGCTACATGCACCGCATCCTTCTTTGCTGCTTGCGCTACATGCACCGCATCCTGCCATCCTCCATGCATGATCTATCGTCTACCACAAATTAACATCAATAATATCTCTCTCGATTTCTTACCCCAACACTACTACATGATAGAATTTCCTGGACACCGTCCTCTTTTGTTTCCATGTGGTCCGTAAGTGGAACCGCACACGAAAATAGGAGGGACTGGCGCCGGGTTATCGCCCGCATGGGAAAATGTATTTTCCCATGCGGGCGTCTTAATCCGACCGCGAGGATTATCCCGTGCGGTCGACTTAACAGGACCGCACGGAAAAATCGATTTTCGCGTGCGGGCTTTTTAAGTGGACCGCACAGAAAAATACATCCCTCCTTTCCCTCCCACCCACTTCGAATTTTTCACATCCTCTCTCTTTCCTTTTTTTCTCCTTCAACCACTCCTCCCCCCTCTCTCTCTCTCTACCTTATCTTTTCCGGGCTTATCTCTTCCCCACCTTAATAGCATGCCCAGCAGTTCGTCTAAATTTGGACCTCTATATTCTTATTTGGATGGTCATCTAAAAAGATTCCTCCTCCATATTTTTCCTTGCTCCAACAGATCATCCAAATTACATCTTCTATATCATCCTCTTCTATATTTTAGTAATATCTTTCAACTACCTATATACTTCTACCAGCTAGTATATATTTCTACTGGTTTATCTAAAAGGGACTGCTTATTTATTTGTGATGATTTTAACTAATATTTGTTCCGATTTAACTGTAGTTAATTACAGACATGATTGTACCATTTAACTCTCCTATCAAAAGCAATAAAAGATTCATGGGGTGAGAAAGAAAAAAGAAAAAAAAAGAAAAGTCAATGGCCTTCCGCTCCATCCGCACTTGGATAGACCGATCCCCTTTCTCCAATGCTCTTCCACTCCACTGCATTGGCGACAGCATCCCGCACGGCCGCACCCTTGGCCGCCTCCAGCCACGACCTCCTCTCCATAGCCTCCTCCCGTCCTCTGCGCTCTCCTCCCTCTCCATACCTCCCCTCCCCTCCTCTCCCCCATTCCAAACCCACCCACCATGATGCCCACCAGCGGCTGGGCGGAGAGGCGGGTGGCGCAGGCGGCCGGGCGGAGGAGGATGTGCAGGTGACGCAAGGGGCGAGCGCAGGTGGCCGACGGCGGAGAGAGAAACACCAAATTTAGCTTTTCTCTCTCCGTGTTTGGCGATCCGCCACTTTTGGCGCATTGGACGGAGCATCTCCTGGACCCTGTTTTTTCGCTCCTATACGCCAAAATGCCGATGGAGTACCGGATAGATGAGCTCCTAGGGATGCTCTAAGTCCCCCCTGTGGTGAGATGTAGCAGAGGCAGCCACCGTTGTGGGCGGACGACGAGGCGACGATGCGTGCCAGGCAGCAGAGACAACCGGCTTCCCCTCCTCCATCAACAACGGGTGTCGGCGGCGGCGGCCCCTTCCACTCCCCTCCTCCCCCTCCCCTCCTCCCCTTCCCCTCTGATGGGCCGACCGCGGCGGCGAGCGGAGCTGCGGCGAGCGGAGCGGCGGCGAGCGGGCGGCCCCTGCCCTGATCCGGCGGCGGTCCGGCGGGATCCGACGATTTTTGTTTTTTTATTTTTGGTTTTTTTTTTGTTTCGTGCAGGTGGTATAATTTGACCGCACGGGATAATCGATTATCCCGTGCAGTCCACTTAACACGACCGCATGGGAAAATGATTATCCCATGTGGTTGGACCGCCTGCACGTGAAAATATTGATTTTTCCATACACTTAGCTGCAGACGGGCAAATCCTCCACACGGGAAAATCATTTTGACTGCACGAAAAAATGCGTTTCGTAGTAGTGCAAAAGAAATCTCTCTCTCTCTAACCCGGAAAAAAGTATACGGCACCAGGTGCTACACTGTATGTATATATATATGTATATATATGTATATGTATATATGTATATATATATGTACATGTACATATACATATACATATACATATATATAGGACACCCATATGAGGCTCCAAACAAATTTATCATATATATATATATATCTATGGTACCTATTAATTACCAGATGGAAACATGTGTGTTGGAGTACAAATATCAAAGCATCATCTTCTCCCTCTCTACTTTCCTTTCAAATTTTCTTCTCTGAGACATATGATTAGGCTTCTCTTGGAGGGGGATCAGTTTTTGGATGATACCTATTTTCAGTTTAGAAAACCCAAAAATAAATTTCTGGGGAAAGATTATACGTAATCTCTTGGTGATACTCTAATGACGGCTGACAGAGTAGATTATATTAATACTAGAACATTTGTAGATCAAGCACCTGACATCAGCAAGATGAGACCAAAAGTTGCAACGCTCGTCATCGACAAGGGCAGTAGTACAATACAATGGCGAATCAAGGTTGTCGGCCGGAGGATTTACAACAAGATTGGAAGGATGCCACGTCTCATCGACCTATTTTGTTGGTGATTGGTGAACGTCTCGAAGGATCAAAAATATTTGCCTATTGTTTTTTTTTCTAGGGTGATTCAACGAAGATATATACTCTCTCCGTATTTTAATGTATAACGCCGTTGACTTTTTAACAAACGTTTGACCTTTCGTCTTATTCAAAAAATTTATGTAATTATCACTTATTTTATTGTGACTTGATTTATCATTAAATGTTCTTTATACATGACATAAGTATTTTTGTATTTGTATAAAAAATTTGAATAAAACGAATGGTCAAACGTTGGTTAAAAAGTCAACGGCGTTATACATTAAAATACGGAGCGAGTATTTGATCAGGATGAACCATATGTATAAAATTGATTAGAGTAGATATATATGATCAAGACGAGCCGCGCGCATGCTAAAATTGATAAGAGTAGATATATTTGATCAAGATTAACCGCGGGCAAAAAATCGACCGTGCCAGCCCAAGCGGTGGCCGTTCATCACTGTTCGGAGAAGAAAAACTGAAAGAAAGCAGAGGGAGAAGATAATGCTTTGAGATTTGTATTACAACACGTGTTTCCATCGGGTAATTAAGCGGATGCCGTAAATATATTGTAGCACCTAGTAACATATAATTTCTTTTTCCCTCTCGCCCTGTTTGCACGGTAGAGTTCTAACTTTTAGAGGTAGAGCCGAGACAAATAGTTTTAGGTCCATCTAAACAAAGAGTGTATATTAGCAGGCTGAAATGCTCTCACAAAATAACTAGAGATTGATATACAGATTGGGTTCAAATTAGTTCACAACTTTACTCTAGATTTTAAATTTAAAAGTTTGAGTCCTGCCAAACAAATTCTAGTCGACGACGGTGGTGAAGAACCCAGCTGTTTCAGTATCGTGGCGATTCATGAATGGCACTATACTGCATGCGAGCCTTCTAGCTAGCTTAATTAAATCCACGTGGCAGCTAGCTAGCTAGCTATAGTATGAATGCAAGCATCGACTGGTCTGCTGCTCTCGCAGTATATATAAGGAGAGCTATAGGGCGCCAATATTAGTGTTGTACAAGCTAGCAAGACCAAGTAAGTTAAGCTGCTTAATTAGTACGTAGCGCAGTTTTCACACACACACTCACACTCACACTAGTATTCATGGATCGTCAAGATACTGAAGCAGCTGGGTCCTTCACCGGCGACGACTCCGGCCAGACCGCCGCGATCGCCGGCGCCGGCGCCATGGAGAACGAGGACCTCTCCTACATGCTGCGTGAATTTGACTACTACACGTATGGCAGCTACTACTTCTCAAGTCATCTTGTATCGCAAGCATACATGTATATATATAGTTGGGTAGAACTAGAAAGGCAGTATATATGTATAAATTATTGATATATATCATGCACATTGTTAGTGCTGCTAGCTCCAACTATATATATGAGCATTTAATTTACTTTCAAAATTAATAACACTAGTACTATATATGAGCATGAAATTAATCTATTCCGGCATAGAGAAATTTCGCCTCCCTTGATTTGTATATAGTGCATATATAATTTGGTCAAAATCTTGGAAGTTTTTGATTGTCTGAAATCGATCAAAATCAATACTACGAATTGAGATGTTTTGTCTGATCGTATAAATCCTACAACGAATTGAATGTGACATATATATATATATATATATATATATATATATATATATATATATATATATATATATATATATATATATATATATATATATATATATATGTTACTATGTGCATTTTGACTGGTCATCATAAATTACAGTACTTTTCTTTAAAACAAGTTACAGTAGTTAGGAACAAATTAACGCGAGAATGAGATGTTCTACAAATTGATGGTCATTAGATGCATGTACTACTACTACTACTATATATATATACTAGTTGCATATGCATGGGATCAGCAAGCATATGTTATCCAGCTCTACGTGTCAAGCCGTTAAGTCTATGTGCGTTGCATACATATATGTCTTTCTCATGTTCAGAAGTAGTGAAGATCTCTTCGAGTTGATGCAGCAAGGAGGAGGAGGATCCTGCAGCTCCGACCAGCCGCCGGCGGCGGGAAACATTATGCCGACGACGACGACGACGACGACGTTACTGCCGGAGCAGCGGCCAGTAGTTGATGATCATCTCCCAGCTGCTGCTGCTGCTGCTCCTCCATCGGAGGAAGAGATGGCGGCGTGGCTCTATCCGATCGTCGGTGGCCACCAAGTCGCGGCCGGCGGGTGGCTGTCGCCGGAGGCTCGGGATGACCGGCGAGCCGCACCACCGGCGCCGGAGAAGAAACAGATGGAGAACATGCCGGCAGTGGCATCGCCAACGACGACGATGAACAAGGTGCGTGTAATATATATCATTCAATTAATTAATTTAGACATATGTCCATGGTATGATATGATTGAAGATGATCAGAGTAAAACATCGATCTATATACATTAACATTAATGTTGAGTGAGAAAAGCGAAACTGAAAATCGGATCGTGTGCAGCTAATTCTCCGTCAAAGATTAAGTTTAAATTAGTGTCCTTCTAAATTTACTTAAACACAAGTCGATCATATCAGTAGTTAATCAATTTCTCTTCGAACCTACCCTTTCTCACGCTTATTAATTATTTACTTAATTAATCAGCTGATTAGCGAACCATATCTCAGCAGATCTCTGTACATTAATTCTTGAACTGATCACTCTGAATCTCTGATATCGTAATGTATCACAGGACGAACCAAGAGACGATTCCGGCGAGAGGAAGAAGAAGAAGGCATCATCAGCGGCAGCAGGAAAAGCAAGCAGGCATCGCCACGCTGCAGGAGCTCACAACCTTACAGAAAAAGTGGGGATTCGATCGATGAATTCTTGTATATATGCATGCATATCCATCCATCCATCTAGTTTAATTGATCGAAATTTGTGGATGCATCTGCAGAGGCGGAGGTCCAAGATAACTGAGAGGTTCAGGACGCTGCAACGTCTCGTCCCAGGATGCGATAATAAGGTAATAATGATGCGATAAGGATCAGTCAACCAGTAAAAAACTTTCAGTGATTCTTTTTTTGGTAAATGATCGATGCCCTCCTGTTTTCTTTAAATTTCATTGCAGCGAGATACTTATGAAAAATTTTAAAACATAGATCAATATATGCATATATCATTACACAAATTTGCAGGTTTAAATTTGAAAAGAAGAGATAAATATGGCTGTGAACAATATACGTATTTACCCTCAAAACCCTAAAAAAACAATATACGTCTTTAGATTTTAATTTGTTCCTAATTTTATGTCTACTTGTTTTTTGGATAATGAATTTTTTTTATTTCAACTTTATAGGTAGAATTTAACTATTTATATATTTTTTCATGCGATTTAACTTAATTGAACTTAGAATTAATAACAAATGAAATTAAGAACGGATTATTACAATTTAATCAATATAGGATATAGATGTATCGTCATGCATCGTGAGTAGTGGACCAAACTAAATGACTAAACTGAAGAATTTGTCGCATGCTGCTGCATGCGTACGTGCATTCTCTGAATCAGAATCGATGAATTATAATACTATATAATATATTGTGTCCTCTGAGTCGTAAGTTTTTTTAGTGAAAATTTTCAAATTCGCTAAAATTTTTAAATGTAACCATATCATAACTAAAATATAAATACATTTTAACTAATTAATCTGTAACTGTTCTGTAACTACAAACATAACTATGATATAGTAACTTATATAAAACTTATATTCAACTATTGTTTGATTGGCTACCACTTAGAGTCTAGAACCTTACGCGTGGCAGGTGTAAAATTAGATTTCTTTCCTATGATTATTTTATCTTGATGCACGAATCTCGAGACCATCCGATAACCACGGAACTATATAATACTTTGGGAGGAAAAAAAATCTATTCCTCTATTATATTGACGTGCAATCTTTTTGCGCGTTCGCGAAAAAAAAAACTTTGGAAGGAAAAAAAACTTGCGGAAGTTTTCTATCGATTCCTTCACTGAGTACTGACTCGGCCGGCATCCATGGCGATGGATGGATGCGTCCAAAAATTTCAGTCCAACCAGGCGTCGACGCTGGACCAGACAATCCAGTACATGAAGTCGCTGCAGCACCAGCTCGAGGCCATGTCCGTCGTCGGCTCGCCGGCGCCGGCGGTGCTGTACCCCGCCGCCGTTCACCCGCAGTCGTACATGCATCCACCGCCGCCGCCGCCACCGGTGGCAGGAGCGGCGGCGCCGGTCACGATGGCGCCGATGCCTGCGGGGATGGTTCTTGCTGCTGCTCCTCCGGGGGCGGCGCCGCCGCCCGGCCTTCCGGCGACGACGGTGCCGTTCGGAGCTATGCTCCGTTACCCTCCCTACCCGGCGGTGCTGGTGCCGCCACCGCCGCCGGCGGCAGCGACGCTGTACGGACGGCCGCCGGCCGCCGCTCCCAGCGTTGCAGCTCGTCGACATGGATCCAGCGGCGGCGGCAGAATTAGCAAGAGCAGTAGCAGCAGCCTGCGCAAGAAATTGTAGTTGCATGGTATGTGTAGAAATTAATTAGTGAGCATACTTAAATTAATTCGAGTTGATAAAATTCTCCAAGAACTAGTACATATTTTATGCATTGTTGTGTTCCTTAATTACTTGGCTCTTTTTCTTTTCAGGGATGCCATAACAAACACGCGTGCAAGAGTGAATCTGAAGAGAGAAAAATAAAATCAGCCAAATCATGCTTCAAACCGGGGATATATTTCGTTGTCAAAATTGAAGTGACTTCAGTTGGGAGAATTGGTCATTTCATTCAGAGCCTTCTTACTCTTCGTCATGATCACACCTGCAGACCATGTTATGTGTGGTTGTTATTAATTTTGGATTCCATCAACCGGAACCTCAACTGTATAATTAGTTAATTTATTGTACTAAGCAAAAAAAAGTGCATGAGCACTAGTAGTCTCGAAGTATGTATGCGCAGGGTTATACTACTCCTTTCCAAAAATGTTTGACGTTTGAACTAACCAACGTCAAATAAAAATAATAAAGGGGGTAATAATAAAGGAGTTGACTAATCTTAGGGCAGTCCCAACCCTCCACCTAGGATGATGTCTGTGGCATTAACTACATTGCCATGTAGAACTTTTAACTTATATGGCACTATATTAATTAAGAGAGAGAGTGAAGAGAGGAAGAAACTGAGTCTTATGCAAGACACAGCTTCAACATAAGAACCTATGCACTAGACACTATCAAGTTTTGCATTGGGAGAGAATAGTGTCTTCATAATAGATGAAGAATAAATATGATTGATAGAGAAGAGAGATGATGTATTTATTAATGGCTCACTTTAAGAAACCATAGGTTGTAGAGTGTAGTTTCTATTATAATGTCTTATTGACATGACACCATAGACACTGCTTATAGACTTAGTGCCATGAATGTTTAAGGGGGACTAATAGAACTTGAAGAAAACCAAATTAAATGAAGATATCTGAGGATTAATTCATGTGTCTGATTGTACTTGCAAGTTGCAACTGCTGGAATAGCTAGCTTACTTCAATTCAACGCCGGGGAGAAGGTGGAGCTGTTCAGCGTTCCCTCGAGGTTGCCCAGGCCACTCTTGGCTGAATCTGAAAACACTGTTAAGAAATTAGCAATAGACTGGCTGCAATAACGCCAAGGATCAGGGAAAATACTGTTTCCTCCGTTTTACAATGTAAATCATTCTAGCATTTTCCACATTTATATTGATGTTAATGAATCTAAATAGATATATATGTCTATTCATTAACATCAATATGAATGTGGGAAATGGAATGATTTACATAGTGAAACGGAGGGAGTACTTCTGTTAATGCATGGATATGTGCTATTGGAGTGTTGGTGTATGTGTTCACCGTGTTATCTGCACTGAAAATTGTGATATGTATGTGTAATTAAGGTGTCAATGCTAATAAAAACTATTCATCAGCATTTTTTCCTCGGAATTATTCCGCATCATGCATAGGAAGCAAAAGTAGATGGAGGGAGTATTACGGACCATAGTTCTTATGGTGTTTCCAATATATGTTTACACACATAGTTTTGTTTCAGTGGATAGCATGAGATGTGTGCACAAGAGAGTCCGTTGGACTGATGTGTCAACATTTTAGTACGATAATTCTAGACAGATTCATTGACGCATTCTAGTACGAGGTTGATTTATTTTGATACGAAGAGAGTATGTACATTAGCGAACCAAGTTCCAAACATAGTCTTCATGTGTAAACCACGTACGTGAGAGGTTTGGATGTATATATAAGCCAGAGAAGAAATTTCTCAAAAACTAATTTGTCACTTTCCCATTGTCCAATATAGAGTCTAAGATTGTTCCATACCATTTCTACAATACGGGCCGCGCGCAACAATTAATACATAACTAAACTATTTATTAACCCTTTATTATTGTAATACAACCTGCAACACAACTAGGTAGCTAGGATGATAAATAGTTACAGGGAAATGGTTAGCAACACATGAATATATATGTACACTGCTTTACAAAAAATGATTTTTTGCATGCACCAGTATTTTATTTTAATTTACGGGTATATCACTAAAACAATAATGATGAGGAGCTCCTGTGATCTAAACGTGCCTGCGATTTTCGCAAGCAGTTACATGGGGAGTTGTAGAGATCCACATTCTGATGAGCATATACAAGGTATGTGCTACCTCCGTTCCAGAATAATTGTAATTTTACGTTTTAGCTTATATTAAGGTTTAAGAAGAAAACTACGATGCTTCTTATTATTAAATGGTATATATGTAAGAGTGGTAGGGTAGTTGAGGGTAAAATAGTGAGAAATTTGAATGAGAAGTGATTAGTGTGGGCTTTAGTACTCTATTTGTGACAACTATATTAGGACAAATGTAAATCCTAAAAATACAATTATTATGGGACAGAGGTATTACTACAACAATTATATGGCTCACATCTATCCCTAATTATCAGTAGTTTGCACCTCAAAATTAAGGTGTGGTAAAAATCTAGTACGTTTAATTTGATGCATGCACAGATCGTGTGATATGCCACATTGGTTTGCTATTAGGTTCCACTCAGAGATAAAGAAAAAAGCTAACTTAACTTTCTTTTTTTTTGAAACCTAAGCCAGCATTGCTGGTTTTATATTAAGAGAGGGAGAAACTATACAAACAAAAGACAATGACCCAGTTTATATGGGAAACCGGGCCCAAAAAACCATACAGCTGCACGGTTATTTATGGGGAACCGGCTGAAACCCAATAGACAGAAGAAAGCATGGGACCTAACTACACAACTAACAACAACAGCGGAGCCCAAAAACTGGACATTGTTGCCAAGCTAAACACAAAAGCGGCACAACAGCTCCGACATCATAGAGAGGTGTTATCGTTGCCGAGCTAGCCGCCCAAGCGACCAGGCAACGCCGACTTCACCACCGCAGCGACACTGAAGCCACGAAAGCCGCCAAAGCGAAAGCAGCTCCGACATCCACAATGGACATCAGCCAAGCCACCAAAGAGCCACTTCCTTCACATAGTCAGTGTCACGCCCAGAAATTCCCGAATAGAATTCCAAGTAGAATGTGCATTAAAATCCCCGTCCAGGACCGGCCAGGGTACACAAATGACAATGTTGACATTCAGATCCACGTCTTACAAACATCATAAAAGTCTTATATAAATGCAGCGGAAAAAAACGAGAGATAACAGGAACTAAGCCTTGACTTGAACTGCAGCGGGAACACCACTCCACAGGCATCCTCGACGGCACGGACGAAGCCTACTCCTCGGAGAAACCACCATCTGACACATACTCGCACTCTGGGGTGGAAAATAGAGCAAGACTGAGTACTACCCACTGTACTCAGCAAGTCATACCGGAATAGGGGTATGATGCAGGGAATTATCAACGGAGAGCTAGACTGGTTCATTTGCATAAAGCGAGCATTTATAAACAGGAGTTGAAAGAAGTAAACAGTTGTAATAATTACTCAATATTAATCATCCACTGTCCAACGCTATCCCACGTTGCAACAGGCCCAACCATCCACCTAAACTATCCAATTTCATTAGACTAAACTAGGGTGAAACTAATCACGGTGAATCTGGTTGACCGCCCATAACCGCGGGCACGGCTATTCGAATAGTTTTACTCTGATCAGAGGTGTACAACTGTACCCACAAGACACAGCCCCACGACACGTTACCATGCGCCGACATGCCACCACGACATACTGGAAAGAGGCCGTGACAGGACCCTTCGCATAACCCCCTCTAACCAAGCACACCACACCTCAGGTTTCACCCCCCACTCCTCGCAAGGTAGCGGGCAGTCCCCTCTCGTGCTTAGGTGAATCCGGAAGCGACAGAGGCCGTCACAGGGCCCGCCCCGCTCCATCACGCCCACCCTTGCATGGATGCGTCAGCTAGAGGAAAGCTACACCACAAGCCCAGCCGTTGCCCACGCTGGCTTGTGGCAAGCACGATAAATTCTTCCAGGGTTTCCCGCGAACCGGTCCTTAATTGCCATGGGTGCGACTAGCAAAACCATGCACCCACAGCCCACCATGTGATTCCTTTTAATTAATCAACACCAAAGCGGTGGTACTAATCCAACATTACCATTAGGACCTACAGTCTAAACATTAATAGGATTTCCCCTATTGTTAGCTAGTTGAACTAAGCATGGCTAAGCAATCCCTAGTCCAATCTCTAGACATGTTATATCCCAAACTAACAAAGGAACATGGTACAAAATAGTATGGCTATGACAGTAGGTAAACATCCCATGGTGATATTATAAAACAATGCAATATTTAAGAGAAAACGAGAGAGCATTTTCAATATAGGTTCAATATGTTCAAGTGACAAGCATGACTTGCCTTGCTCTGCTGCTGGAGGAACCTCAGCGACTATCTCGAAGTACACCGGAGCGTCGGAAGAATCGGAATCTAAGCGACATACAAGGCAAACAATGCAAACAGGCTATAAGACTACTGAAACAGAGAACAAAACCATTTTTAACGGATTCTACACATTTTTCTTGATTTACTGAGACTTGAATGGGCTTAAACGGAGTACGGATGAATTAGATATGAATTTTAGAAGATTCACTGTGTTTTTACTATAAACAGAAAAATCCTTAATTGATTTATTGCGCAATAAATAAATCCCGGGAGAGAGGGGGCGGCGCCGACATGCGGGCCCCACATGGCAGTGACTCGGGGAGGGCGGTTCACGGTGGACCGAGTCCACGGACCGGGGAAGGGGTGCACCACGTGGCGCTGACGTGGCGCCGACGCGGCGGCCACGCGGCAGCCACGCGGGCGGCCGAACAGACGGCCCCGATCTACCCGAGGGTAGATCGGATGGTGACGGGGCGCCCGGCCGGCGCGCGCGGGCGGCTCAAGCCAGCCCGGCGGCCATGGCGCGCGGCGGTGCGGCGCGCATGCGGCGGCGGCGCGAGACGGCAACCGGCGGCGACCGGCCGGCGGCGGCGGACGGCGGCGTCGCGGTGGCGCGGGTGGCGCTAGCGGCGGCGCGGCGGCTAAGCGGCGCGGGAGAGAGAGGGAGAAAGGGGAGGAGGGCCTCACCGACGACGATCGGTGACGGCGAGCGACGGAGCGTGACGGCGACGGGCGGGACGGGCTCCGCGACCACCTAGCGAACAAGATGAGAGGGGTTAGAGAGAGAGAGGGAAATGAGGGAGGGTGAGGACGCCGGCCGAAGGCGGCGGCCATGGTGGTGCTCACCGGCGCACGATGCGGAGGGGGTTCCGGCGGCGGAATCCGACGGAAGAGGGGTGGACGGGGTGGCCCGCATGACGGCGAACGCGACGGCGTCGACGGCGCGGCTCGGCATGGCGGCTAGCGGCGGCTAACGGCGACCGGAGCGGCGGCGGCGGCGGCGGAGAGGAGGGCGACGGCGCTAGGGCGGTAGAGGGCACGGGAGAGCTCGACGAAATAGGGAAAAAGAGAGAAGGGATGGCGGTGGTGCTTAAATAGGGAGAGACGGGGCCGGACGTGGCCGGGAGAGGCGGGAATCGCCGGCCGACGTGGGGGAGCGGGGAGGAGAGAGAGGCGGGATTCGAAAATCGAATCCCGGCCGTCTCGGGAGCGCGGGCGAGCGGGAGAGAGGGGGAAAGTGGGCGCGGGAGGCGCGGGCGCGAGGGCGACGTGGGCGGCGTGGCCCAGGAGACGCGGGAGCGTGGGCGCGGCGGCGGTTGCGGGCGCGGCGGCGGCGTGGGCACGAGCTGGGAGACGGGCCCGATAGGTGGGCCCCACCTGTCGGTGACTCCGAGAGAGAGGAGGGGCGCGGCTGAGCTAGGCTGGGCCTCGGCCTTCGGCCGGCCCAGCGGGAAAGGGGGGGGAAGGAAAGAAGAATGGGCCGGCGGCCCATTCAAAGGAAAAAAAATAGAAAAGAAAAAGAAAGATAAAGGAAAAAGAAGGAAAAAGGATTTTCCTAGGATTAAATATTGCTTGTGCTCATTTTTAATTGGTTAAAATTATTTCGAGGGCTCTGAAAATTCCACTAAAAATCTTGTTAGCGAATTTCGACATGTAGAACTCAAGAAAAATTCCACGTGCCAATTCCGGTTGTTATTTGCATTAATTTATTAAGGTTTACTCTTGCTTTACACTGGTATTTTCTTGAGACCATTTATAACTTCAATTTAGGCTTGGGAAAGAACTTCAAGGTGTGACAGTCAGCACCAACTCTTTGGAAGAGATTACAACACGTCATCGTTGCCAAGCGTTGCCGCAGCCCAACAGCGAGCAGCTCCGACTTCATCCGTAGAAGCAACCGAAAAGCTTGTTGCCCACCACAGAACAAAGCGAACCCCAAGAGGCTTAGTCCTCGCCGAACACCAAGAAAAGAAAGCTTTTGAACCGAAGAGACCATCAATAGTCATCGACGTAAAGGAACTTCCCCAAAGCGACGCCCCCAAGGAGGACACGACGCGTAACACCGCCGCCGCTCGTCCGAAGCCGGAGTAAGTTTTTCACCTGGAAATTTGTGGGGCAAAGGGGAGAGTGCCATGACAACGCCTTCAAGAAGGGAAACGACGCCAACGGGTCGTCGTCATCGAATCGGCCAAAGGCACGGCAAGGCTTTTGCCAGCGTTTGCACATTACCCACACAAGCACCTCCACATCAATGACCACACGATAGTCCACGACGTCTCACAAGCAGTCAACCCTCGACGCAACCTACCGTCACCCACACTCCTCTGCTGCATCGACCAGAACCGGTCAAGGCAGCCAATGGACCGGTCGTCGAAACTCGCACTGGTGGAGAAACCATCTTTTGTCGGTCGGGCTATTTCCACACTAGTCCCGGTTGCAACAAAAACCGGAACTAAAGATGATCTTTAGTCCCGGTTAAAAAGGGTAACGGGCATATTTGATCTTTAGCGGGACTAAAGATGATCTTTAATCCCGGTTCAAATGCTTTCAGGGCTTGTCAGGCCCCCCGGGATCTTTAGTCCAGGTTCGTGTTACCAACCGGGACTAAAGATCATAACTTTAGTCCCGGTTGGTAATATCAACCGAGACTAAAGATCCCGGTGATCTTTAGTACCGGTTGGTAACACCAACCGGGACTAAAGTCCTACCCCTTTATATGTCTTCTTCCTCCTCCAGCCCGAGCAAGCTTCAAAATTTCTTCAAAAAAGAGGGGAGGTCATGCCAAAATTTATAGTGAATTTACTTTGGTGATTATATATAAATCGGAGGTGCCTAAAAGGTTAGCAACTTCATCCTCCAATGTTTTTTTTGGTCATTTTACATTTGGAGCTATGTTTTGCATACTTTTTTGTCTCCAAAATTTTGTTGTAAGTTGATGAGAGAGAAAATTTGTGTGGGAAAAGAAAGAATATATAGAAATTTTGTTTATTTGCTAAATAAGGTTTTATAAAATAGTTGAGTAGGAAAATATAGTGAAAGTTAATCTTAAATAAAAGAAAACAAACTAAATTGAAAATTAAAAGAATTTAAAACTTAAAAAATAATAAATAAGAATTTTTTGGTGGAATATTTTATAATTTTTATATGAATAATGATATGTCATTATTGTATGACTGTTGAAAGAGTTTGTGATTATTTTATCATTATTGTATGACTGTCATTATTGTACGAATGATTATTTGTGTACGATTTTTTTTTCATTTCATGTAGATAGATCGGCAATGGATGTACGCTGACCGGCGGTCCAAAGAGTTTATTGACGGCGTGCATTATTTTTTGAGAGTGGCCGAAGCTAACAAGCAGAAGGGTTTTATTTGTTGTCCATGCAATAAGTGTAAGAATCAGAAGGAGTATTCTGCATCCAGGACTATTCATTTCCACTTGTTTGAGTCGGGGTTCATGCCAAGCTATAATTGTTGGACATCCCACGGAGAGTAAGGGGTTGAAATGGAAGAAGATGAAGTGGAAGACGACAATATTCCAGACTTTGCTCAGTACGCTGGATTTGAAGGAAATCAAACGGGCGAGGAGGACATAGATGCTGATTATAACGACGTTGCGGATGATCTTGGTCAGATGTTGCAGGATGCCAAGGAGGACTGCGAAAGTGAAAAGGGGGCCCATAAATTGGACAAGATGTTAGAGGACCACAGAACGTCGTTGTACCCAGGTTGCGAGCAGGGGCACAAAAAGTTAGATACCACTCTGGAGTTCTTGCGATGGAAGGCAAAAAAGGGTGTTAGTGACAAGGCATTTGGCGATTTATTGAAACTCGTCAAGAACATTCTTCCGGAGGGAAACAAATTGCCCGAGACAACGTACGAGGCTAAGAAGATAGTCTGCCCTCTAGGACTGGAAGTTCAGAAGATTCACGTATATCCGAATGATTGTATCCTATATCGCGGTGAGGAGTACGAGAACCTAGAAGCATGCCCTGTTTGTAAAGCACTACGATACAAGATTAGACGAGATGATCCAGGTGAGGTTGACGGGCAGCTAACGAAGAAGAGAATTCCTGCTAAGGTGATGTAACATCCTGAAAATTCAAAACAATAAAAATCACTAAAATTTTGAACTTTTTAAAACTTTTGCATCATGCTGGTTGTTATGATTGCTATTGCTTGCCAAACCGTAAATGATCACAAAGAAAGTAAAGTATGGATCTAAAATTTAAGTAATAGATAAATTTACGAGAATATAATATTTAATTACGAGAATATAATATTTAATTGTTAACCCTACAAATAATTATGCACAAGAAAACAAAGCCAGACAAATGGAAGGTTAATTACTAATTTAAATTATGGATTAATTACTAAATACTTGAACCATGTGTTGCGTGTCATGACATCTAAATACACATGAAATGATGACCATTTATAACGGAACTCTATCTATAACATAGTTTCACTAGGAGTAATTAATGGGATATTACTAAACTATAATGGTCTATATAAAGGTAAACCAATTCACATGAAATAATGGTCATATAACTAAATTAAGCTTTATAAAATTATGTGAGGTTTTAATTAAACAATTAGATTAATTTATGCCGAGTCTCAATTTACTATTTATAGAATAAATAGATTAAACCTATCCGTGTAAAATATATTGCTATACAACTAAACTCGATCAATCTGCTAATGTATTAATCATGACAAGTTGTTATATTAAATTCAATATTACCCCAAAGTCTTCAAAAATATATAAGTTCACCTTAGGGCCAATAACTCAAATTAATCTAAAAAGAATTCATTTGTGCGATAAATAAATAAATATGGGTAATAATTTTGGATAAATTTTCATGAGTATTCAGTGCTTAAGTTTAGTTAATATTTAACTAAGTAAATTTAGAGTTTATAGGATTAAAATTGTATAGGAGATAGGCTAAATAGGGGTTTAATTAAGGATAGCACTATTCATTGCACATGAGGTGTTTGATGGAGTTCCTAGCCACCCTAGCCCTCTTCCTCCCCACTGCCACGCCTAGCCCTTTCCCTAGCCCTCTTCCTCCCCACTGCCACGCCTAGCCCTCTTCCTCCCCACTGCCGCGCCGCTGCCTTGCACCCCACGCCGCCGCACGCCGTCGTGTCGCCGTCGCCGTCGCCGTCGCTCAGACGCGCCGCGCGCCGTCGCTTCGCTCTGCGCACGCCGCTGCCGCGCGCCGTCGCCGTCTCCGGTTGCATCGCCTCGAGCCCCACCCCTCCGCGCGTCACGTCGCCGTCGCCGTCGCGTCGTCATCATCACCGCGCCGCATGACGTCGCCATCGCCGTCCCGCCTACTCCACTGCCGCGCCGCGCACCGTCTTGTCGCCGTGCCGCGCTCCATCGCGACGCCGTCGCCCTTGAGCCCCGCGCCGCTGCCGCGCCATCGCGTCACCGCCGTCGCCATCACCGCCTAGAGCCCCACCCGCGCCGCGCACTGTCGTCGTCGCGCTCGCCGTCCCAACGCCGCGCCGCGCCGTTCCATCGCCGCGCGTCACCATCGCCCCGAGCCCCGCGCCGCCGCGCCATCCCGTCGACGATTAAAAGCCGGCCACCCCTCCCCCAAGCCCTATAAATGCCCCCTCCCCTTTCCCTTCCCTCCCCACGCCATTTCCCCCTCTTCTCCCCTTTTTCCCCTTTCTTCACCTCCACCGACGCCGCATTCCGCCGCCGCTGTCGTGCCCCGGCGCCTCGCCGCCGCCGCGCCGCACCCTGCCGCCGCGTCCCCGTCGACCCCGCCGTCGGTCCGGTGAGCCTTCCCCTCCCCCACCGCTTGACGCCGCGCCGCGCCGCCCGCCAGTTCTAGCCGAGCCGCATGAAGAGAGAGAGGAAGCAGAGAGGTAGCAGAGAGAGAGAAGAGAAAGGAGAGGAGAGATTAGAGTGGGCCCCACGTGTTTAGTGAATAGTAATCCCCTTCTTAATCTTTATTAGTTGAGTCTATTACATGTGGGTCCGGGTGGTTAAAAATCTAATTATAGAGGTTTTATAACCTCGAGTCTATGACATGCGGGCCCTACCGGGTTTAATGGCCGGTTTGACCCTAGTCAAAGGAATCGGGCCCACCTGTCATTTGCCCATATGATTCCTTTAGAAAGAAAAATAAAATAAAAGAAAAGAAAATAGGAAGACCCCACCTGTCAGTCACTATAGACTGTGGGTAAGGTTGTATTAAAAATAAATGAATTAGGAACAGTACCATTTCGCAATTATTAGAATTAATTCAAATTTGAATCTTTACACTAGCATAACTCATTCATTTTAGCTCTGATTTGAGTGAAACTTGAACCTAAATTCATCTAAATTCACAAGCTTTCCAATGGTATATAATTCACTATTTAATAAAATATATTTATAATTATTAATAATTAATATCAAGATGATGCATAATAGTTAACTTAAAAGTGTGCTAATAATAAAATTGATATTGTATTGTAAAGTAGATGTCAAATAATTGTCTTTAACATGCTTTCTCACTATAAAACCTATGTAAACTAACTAGGAGCATTGTTTCAAATTAATTAAAGCATAGGAAATATTAGTGCCATTTATTAGTCTATGTCCAAATATAACTAAACCTATGACTTATAAATTATTTACATAAGTTTAGCCTCATACTTTATAACTAAAATATAAACACACTTAGATGAACCTTCAACTTGTCTAAGGAGAATAATAACTGAGCTAGTTGTAATTGGACCACTTAAAAGTTAGTCGGTATAATATCATGTGAAGTGGAATATATATAGTTCGGTTGACATCCATTAGTTAACAAAACAGAGCCATCTTAATCACATATATCGTATAGCTTCTAGTAAATAGCAACTATTCAGTAAATGATCCAATGATTAAATATTGTTGCACACACATACATTGTACATCCCAATTTAGAAGTACGGTATATCAAAAACCTACCCTTTTGTGTATAGTAAACTAATTAGTCTATGACAAACATCTATAGTGGATAAAATACTAATTATAAATCTTGACCTAATATAATTGTAAATTAGGATTATTCATTGTAAAATTATGTGATGGGATAGTCCGTAACCATAATATGATTAACCTAAACAATTCTAACATACAAAGCATGGGTAATTGTTAACCTTTATAATTTATTTTGACAAGTAAAATATGTACATAATTAAAATAAAGCCTCCATCAATAAAATAATAATACAAATGATTCACAGTAATTATTTGACCGATCCAAATCCATCCGGCAACAGAACCTCTAGTGTATAACCGTTCTATTTAGATAGATGCATGAATAGCCATTTGCTAGACTAAACCACATAGTAGCCAGATACGTATCTCATTCATACTACATTGGTTAGCTCCTATATAGACCACCATGACAACAGAAAGATTAAGAAACTTTAGCCCTTAGCATGTTGGAATCCATTAGCAAGCGCGAATAATATGAGCAACCTTAGGTTCGACCTCAACAAATATATTTTGTTTGTGCATATTTGATTGTTGCTTGAATATTGGTTTTTCTCGCGTATTCTAGACTGTGTATCGGTTAGTCGTGAGGCAACGTATGCAGCTTCCAGGAGGTGAAGGTTGATCAAGATTATATTAAGAATAAGAACTACTCTGAGCAGGCAAGTCATCACTATTCCTTGAACATGTTGATCCTAATTGCGAAATTACTTTGTTTACAAATAAATTGCATGCAATGATGAACATCCTACTTGTGATTATGCCATGCCTTGATTCTTGTTTACTCCTTATGCCTTCGTAACCATGTTTACGTATGAGTCCCTAGTCAATTATGACAATTGCTTAGAAATGCTATTCTAGAATCATGCATACTCATATTTATCAAATGCTTTATGCTTGGGAAATTACCTTTGGGAAGGTAATTGAGATGCGGCATGTGGAGACATGAGCACCACATTGCCATGATATTGATGACATGATTTGTGAAAGGAGAAATAAAACTAAACAACTGTTTTTCGACTGGGGCGGACGGAGGATTTGGGTGGTGTCCGGAAAAGGCTAGTGCCGTCCCTAGTCAATTAAGGACCGAGCCATGAAGTTAAGCATGAAACGACCCCCGACAACCGCACTTCTCGTATGGGTATAGACCTAGCAGAGTAGATAACTGAGCGGAGGCAGTATCCATGCATAGTGGTTTCTTGATGTGTGAGGCAGAGGCTCTACGGTGGGGCAGCCATTGGTAGGACCGTGAGACGGGTGTCTACAGTGGTGTCGCCATCGGTAGGACTGCCATGTGAGAATCTAAACATAATTATAACTTAATGCATGTGTGAGTCTTCCCTTCCCGGGTGCGCCAGAACTCCTCTCACTGCTAGAAACTATGTACGCGTAGAGTGCATGAGGATGTAAAGTTCATGGAACGGGTACTGCCAATGCGAGGTTATCGAAAAGCTTTGCCGTGACGCGTCTCATGTGTTGGGACGAGGCTCATGTGTTGGGCAGTCGCGGAGTGCGGGTAAAGTGTACATCCACTGCAGTGTGAGTAAACCAAATCTATTCGAATAATCGTGCTCACGGTTATTGAGCACCGGGACGTGTATTACACTTGGCTAGACTCTAAATTCTCAACTTGTGTGGGATGTGATATTGCATGATGATTTTTATGCTATTGGAGCCACTTCCTGAGAGACGGGAAGGTGGACGTCCTCAGAAAACCATGACGACTCAATGGCGGGAAGCTATCCTTGGAATCACAATGGATGGTGGACAGAACCGTCGTTGTTTAATGTGAACACTGGTATTAAAATTTGATCAGTCTATGCTAGGTCCTAGGCTTGTGAAAAGATTTGCAAAACTAGATTTATGCAAAGGAACCTGAAGCCATTCCTTGAAATACCCTCTATCATATGCATCGTTGCTGTGGTGGCTTGCTGAGTACGGTTGGTACTCAGCCTTGCTATTTATATATCTTTTAGGAGAGTGTTGAAGAGAAGCCCTTGTCGGTACGTTTGCGTATCCAACAAGATGATCGGAGTGCGGTCTTGTTCTAGATCTCGTTCCCCAGTCGACTGCCTGTGGCATGTTAACCGGGCCCTTATATTATTTTGTCTTCCGCTGTTGTTCTCTGATAGTTGTTGGCCTACCTGGCCCTAATGTAAGTATTTAACCCTTTTAGCCTAAATTCATTCGTGATATGTTGTGATCCAACTATGTATGTGTGTACCAACTACTTGATCCAGGGAAATGGTACTGTTTACATGATTGATTCCTGTTATAAAAACGGGGGTCCACAGGTGATGTGGTATTTCCCTATAATACCACGGCTAAGGCGTTTGTTCAGGAACAAGGGGAATGCTAGAATGATGCGTTGGCACGCTGAAGAACGTCAATAGGACGGGATGCTGAGACACCCCGCAGATGGTTCGCAGTGGCGAAACATCGACAGAAAATTTAAAGACTTTGGAAAGGACGCACGAAACATACGGTTTGGTTTTAGTACGGATGGCATGAATCCTTTTGGAGAGATGAGCAGCGGCCATAGCACTTGGCCCGTTACGATGTGTATCTACAACCTCCCCCCTTGGCTATGTATAAAGAGGAAGTACATAATGATGCCGATTATTATTCAAGGCCCCAAGCAACCTGGTAACGACATCGATGTGTTCCTAAGACCACTGGTCGAAGATCTTAAACTGTTGTGGAAGAAGGAAGGTCGTCTCCGTGTGGGACGAGGACAAACAGGAGGAGTTTAACCTACGAGCGCTGCTGTTCGTAACCATCAACGATTGGCCTGCACTTAGCAACCTATCCGGGCAGTCAAACAAGGGGTACAAGGCTTGCACTCACTGTATGGATGAAACAGAAAGTACGTACCTTAAGCACTGTAGGAAGGTTGTGTACATGGGTCATCGTCAATTTCTTGCTGCAAACCACCCAGTACGGAAGAAAGGCAAGCACTTTGAACATAAGGCGGACCACCGTACGAAGCCTAAATATCACAGCGGGAAAACAGTGTTTGCTATGGTGAAAGATCTTAAAGTAGTGTTTGGAAAGGGGCCCGGCAGCCAGCCTATAGAGTGCGAAGATGGTCACGCGGCGATGTGGAAAAAAAACTCCATATTTTGAGAGTTGCCCTATTGGGAATTCTTGGACGTCCGCCATGCAATCGACGTGATGCACCTCACTAAGAACCTTTGCGTAAACCTTCTTGGCTTCCCAGGTGTATATGGAAAGTCGAAAGATACACTGGAAGCACGTAATGATCTGAAGCATATGGAACAACGTGGCGACCTTCACCCGGAACCAAAGGAGAAAGGTAGCCATTACTTGAGTCCAGCCAGCTACACTCTTAGCAAGGCAGAGAAGGAAAGTATGTTTCAATGCTTGGAGAGCATCAAGGTACCATCTGGATACTCCACGAATATAAAGCGAATAATAAGCACGAAGGAGAAGAAGTTCACAAACCTAAAGTCTCATGACTGTCACGTGTTGATGACACAGCTGCTACCAGTTATAATAAGGGGTATCCTCCCAGACCATGTCCGGGCAACAATAACAAAGCTATGTTCTTTCATGAACGCAATTCCGCAGAAGGTCATCGATCCGGATAGGTTAGAAGCCCTTCAGAATGATGTGGTGCAATGTCTTGTCAGGTTTGAGTTGATATTTCCACCTTCATTTTTCAATATAATGACGCATCTGCTTTGTCACCTAGTGAAAGAGATCGGTATTCTCGGGCCTGTGTTCCTACACAACATGTTTCCTTTCGAGAGGTACATGGGCGTTGTGAAGAAGTATGTTCGTAACCATGCTCGTCCAGAGGCAAGCATCGCCAAGGGGTATGGAACAAAGGAGGTCATTGAATTCTGCGTAGAATTTATTGAAGACCTTCGCCCAATCGGGGTACCTGAATCACGCCATGAAGGGAGACTACGGGGAAAGGGCACTCTCGGAAGGAAAGCAATAATGACGGTAGACAACAATTTATTCCGTAAAGCCCATTTCACGGTTTTACAACAATCTTCATTGGTGGCTCCTTACATCGAGGAGCACTTGGCTCTAGTTCGCGCCAGAAACATCGGTAAGTCCGATGCATGGATTACACCGCATCACATTGATACTTTCCCCGCATGGCTGTGACAACATCTCATGGGTAACGAGACGATTAACCAGCAACTGGCCTTCCTGGTGAGGGGTCCATCTGGCTCGATCGCGACATTCAAGGGATATGAGATCAATGGGTACGCATTCTACACAAGAGCCCAAGACATGAAGAGCACGAACCAGAATAGTGTTGTTCGTATCGATGCCATGGGACACGATGGTACAACTGGCACGTATTACGGTGCCATCGAGGAGATATGGGAACTTGACTATGGACCTCTCAAGGTCCCTCTGTTCTGGTGCCAATGGGTTAGGTTGACTGGTGGAGGCGTAACGATTGATGACAGTGGGATGACAACGGTTGACCTTAACAAGGTTGGATACTCGGACGAACCTTTTGTCCTTGCCAATGATGTAATGCAAGTTTTTTACGTGAAGGACATGTCTAGCAAAGGAAAGAAGGGCAAAGGGCCTGACGAGCCGAAGCGCCACGTGGTTCTCCCAGGCAAAAGAAAAATCGTCGGAGTAGAGGACAAGACTGACGAAGATTACGATCAGTTTGATGGGCAACCCCCTTTCACGGTGGTGGTTGACCCTAGCATCCTCCTATCAAATGAAGACACCCCTTACTCACGTAGCGATCACAGGGAAGGAACAATAGTGAGGAGAAAGTACGTGCGGACAACCGTCACCGCCGATCTATTGCCGTAATTATTGTAAACTATTTTGGTTGTATTGAATATGCTAGTTATATATGATTAATTACAATTTTTAACAATTTAGTATCATGCATATGCTAATTATATACGATTATTAGAATTTTTAAAAGTTTTAAATCATGCATGTGGGATTTACATATGTTAATTACAATTTTTAACAATTTAATATCATGCATATGCTAATTATATACGATTATTAGAATTTTTAAAAGTTTTAGATCATGCATGTGGGATTTACATATGTTAGTTAGAACTTTTAACAATTTAATATCATGCATATGCTAATTATATACGATTATTAGAATTTTTAAAAATTTTAAATCATGCATGTGGGATTTACATATGGTAGTTAGAATTTTTAACAATTTAATATCATGCATATGCTAATTATATACGATTATTAGAATTTTTAAAAGTTTTAAATCATGCATGTGGGATTTACATATGTTAGTTACAATTTTTAACAATTTAATATCATGCATATGCTAATTATATACGATTATTAGAATTTTTAAAAGTTTTAGATCATGCATGTGGGATTTACATATGTTAGTTACAATTTTTAACAATTTAATATCATGCATAAGCTAATGATATACGAGAATTTTTAAAAGTTTTAAATCATGCATGTGGGATTTACATATGTTAGTTAGAATTTTTAACAATTTAATATCATGCATATGCTAATTATATACGATTATTAGAATTTTTAAAAGTTTTAAATCATGCATGTGGGATTTACATATGTTAATTAGAATTTTTAATGCATTATTTACTATTTTAGAAACACATATGCAACGAAATTCAATATTCAGTGCTATTAACTTTAGTCCCGGTTCTTAACCCTAACCGGGTTTAAAAAAGAATTTAGAAATAACCGAAAAATATCTTTACTCCCGGTTGGTGAGAACAACCGGGAGTAAAGATATCACCAACCGGGAGTAAAGATATCTTTACTCCCGGTTGTTCTCACCAACCGGGAGTAAAGATTCGGGAGGTATATATATTCCCGGTGCGCCCTCGTCTTCTCCACCAACACTTAGACGTTTTTCCATCGAGATCGATCATCGGCTTCTCCTTCGCCGCCACTGCCTAAGGCAACCCCGCGCCGACGCTGCCGTCGTCTCTCACCGTCGCCTGGCGGTCCTCGCCGCCTCCGCCGCAGACGCCGCCGCCGCGTCTCTTGGGTGAGAGCCCCCGCCCTCTCTCTCTCTCCCCCTTTCACCGACGAACGACTTCGGCGCGGCCGCCGACGACGCTGACGCCGACGTACGCCGCCGGGCCGCTACGTTACGCCGCCGCCGCGGCCCCACGCCGCCGGGCCCCCATGCCGCCGCCGCGCCCCCACGCCGCCGGACCACGCCCCCACCGCCGTGAGACGCCGCCGCCGCGAACGAACGCTTAACGAACGTGACCGAATGCGAACGAACGCTTAACGAACGCGAACGAACGTGAACGAAACGTTAAAGAAACGTGAATGAACGCGAACGAAACATGAACGAACGTGAACGAACGCGAACGAACGTGAACGAACGTGAATGAAACGCGAACGAACGTGATTGAAACGTTAACGAACGTTAATGCACTTGAACTAAAAGTGTGAGAACGAACGCGAGCGAAACATGTACGAACGAGATAATTAAACTATTGTTGAACTTAACATATATATATGATTATATATGCTTGAAAACGTGAAATACATTATATGTTCCTTTGTGTTTAGACTAATACATTTTTTTTGCATTTTACAGAGAAGACGTCGTCGTCGTTGTCCCTCAAGCCAAATAGGTAGCTAGCCCTCGAAGGAATTCGCGTAGGCAAGTGATGTAAAGATGTGATTGTTAGAGATATAATATAAGATTGTTAGATTTCTAATATAAGATTATTAGATTATTAGAGTTAGCATATGTGAGTGTTAGAGATTATTAGATTATTAGACTTAGCATATTTGAGTGTTAGAGATAGTTTGAGATTTAATATAAGATTATTAGAGGTTTAATATACGAAACTTAATTAGACTTAGCATATGTGAGTGTTAGAGATTTAATATAAGATTATTAGAGATGTAATATTCGAAACATATTTGATTGTTAGAGATTTAATATAAGATTATTAGAGATGTAATATTCGAAACTTAATTAGACTTAGCATATATGATTATCTACCGTACAAATACACGACAGTCAGACTTAGCATATATGATTATTTGAGTTTTAATAAAAGATTAGTAGAGTGTTAATATTACGCTTAGCAAATATTTCTTCTATGAACAGATGGCTGATCGCGATGAGGAACAGATACTGTACGATACAATCGCATCAGGAAGCAGCCAGTACTGGAACGAAGAAGAGAGGAACGAGGATCCAAACCAGTACTTGAACAAGGAGGGGAACGCGGAGAGGGATGTAGAGGGGAACGAGGAGGGGAACGTGGAGAGGGATGAGGAGGGGAACGAGGAGGAGGCTAGTGGAAGTCATCCCTCCGCTGGACAGAAGAGGGCACGCGGACAACGAGGTGCCGCGAAGAAGATAGAGGGTCGGCACATCATAACTGAGGTGGACGCAGACGGCCGACCTAGTGCCCCGGCACAAGCAGCCAAGAATTTTGTACGCCACAGTGGTTGGGTTGTGAGGGATAACGTGCCTGTCAGCAAGGTGTACTGGCGCAGAACAAGGGCACACGGGGATGATGACAGCTTTGTCCCGGAATCAGAGAAAGAGATGCTGTGGACCACAATGCTCGAGACGTTCACGCTCCCTGCGGGTACAGAGAACATAGTGAAACAGTGGACTCTTAAGAAAATGGCAGAACAGTTCCAGACCTTCAAGGGAGATCTGTACCGGAAATACATCCTGAAGGGGCAGACACCGAACTTCGACGTATTCCCGAAGCTAAGGGATCACTGGGACGAGTTCGTTGCTTACAAGACAGGTCAACAAGGGCAGGCGATGATGGAAAGAAACAAAGAAAATGCCGCCAAGAAGAAGTACCATCACCACTTGGGGTCAGGTGGCTATAGCGTCGCGATGCCGAAGTGGGAGGAGATGGAGGCAAGCTTGCTTGAGAGGGGTATCGAACCGGCCACCGCTAAATGGCCTGATCGATCGAAGTTCTGGTACTATGCTCACGGTGGAACGCTCAACCCAGTTGATGGCTCCTTGGTCTTCAGCAATCAGATACGCGAGGCTGCGAATCAACTAACGGACGCAGTGGAAGCCTCTTCTTAGGGCATGTTCCGACCCGACAGAGAGAAGGACGTGCCATCACTCGCCCTACAGACTCCCGAGCATCCAGGACGAACACGGGAAAGGCGTGATTTCCTGGAAGATGGGATTCAAGGAGGACATCCACACGTACAGCAGTCGGATGAGGAGCAAGAGAGATACCGAGGTGAAGATTGCAGATCTTGAGTACAGGGTATCGAGCTACGAGCTCAGCATGCAAGAAGAGGTGGCCCGGAAGGTGGATGAATGCATGGCAGCACATCGGTCACACGATCCCTAGCCGTACATACCTCCTCCAATGGTCAGCCCATCAGGCAATCGTAGCAGCTGCGCCTCAACGGGGCAGGTAGTATCACATAGCATGGACGCCATGCAAACCCAGGACGAAACCACCTGCCCCGTTGATGAGATCACGCAACGGACACCATGTGAGCTGCATATTCCCTTCAAGAACTTATCAATCAAGGTATGCTCGACGTAATATATGATTTTTGACTCGTACGTTCCGCAAGTTGCTGCTTAGGTTGATTACTAATAGATAACCTCTCATCACGTGAAGGTGGCGTCAGGAATGGCCATTCCAATGGACATTTCAGGGAGTTACCACTGTAGGCCGATTCCAGCAGGATACTCGAGGGTCGAAGTTGAGCTGGTCGAAGCCGTGTACGAGGACCTCGAGTTGGACTACCCAGGAGGAGACGGTGAGATGCATCTATGAGACACAAGCCACGCCATTATACTATGGCGCAAGCGGTACATCATCCTCCCTGGGCGACAAGCGGCGTCTCGTGCACCATCTCCTCCGGCTCCGCCGTCTCCTCCTGCACCATCTCCACCGGCTCCTCTGCCACCTCCTCCTGCACCATCTCCTCCGGCTCCTCCGCCTCCTCCTGCACCATCTCCTCCGGCTCCTCCGCCACCTCCTCCTGGACTATCTCCTCCGGCTCCTCCGCCTCCTCCGCCTCCTCTACCTCCACCTCCACTGTGTCCGCCTGCACCTCCCAAGACAAGGTCTCGCCAAGCTCCACCTCCTGCCAACACAAGGGCAACGAAGAAGGCCAAAGTTGACACCACCAAAAACAAGGAGCCGCCGTACGGTTGCAGTCAAGAGGAGCTTGACGCTTATGTGGCAGGAGAAGTGAAGAGGCAACTCAAGTCTCGGAGTCCTGAAAAGAAGATATCTATTGACCCGAGCGTGAAGAATTTCTTCAAGGGAATGTCCACCGCAAACAAGGAGGCCTTAAAGCTATCGGACTATGACCGAACACTTAGGAAAGCCTATTACAAGACGTCCAAACCAGTTCCTCAGCTTGGAGAACAACCACATCAAGTGGTCGAGCCGTTGGTGACCGGTGAAGACTTTGGCATAACGGATTTCATTTCGGACACTGGTCTAACCATGGCTCAGTTGGTTGGAGGCGCACCAATCCCGAAGGCGGAAGTGGCATACAAGTTTAAACTCGGTAAACCGCTTGTCAGGCCTGAGCAGCTGCAGTCCCTACCAACACAAATGTACAAATTCCATGAATGGTACATGGAAATGAGCGCCAATGGTAGAGAGATGTTCGGAGCGAGGATCAGAAACGCTGACTTCTTGCAAGGAGAAGATGTTCTATGGATCCATTTCAAGGATGTCTTCGATCTATACCATCGGGACGCCCTCGACGTCTCTCTTCTGAGCGTATGGATTTCGTAAGTATCTTTGAGTTCGATTTGTTTCGTTCAATAATTAGCTCCTGGCATATATGTAAGCAATAATAATTTCCTTTCATTGTTGTAGAATGGAGATTCAAAGGGCCCGAAAGCGTGGGGTTTACAATACTGGGTTCATTGACCCTCGGAAAATCAACACCGAAATGCTCGACAAGTACGAGAAAGACACAGAGGACAATCTCGTCCATCTCCTAACGCAGCAGCATTTCAAGACGTTCATACTATTGCCGTACAACACAGAGTGAGTTTTTATTGTCGTTCGAACAAATTTCATTCCCATACATATAACATGTACATTCTGATATTTATCTCATCTCACGCATATTCCAGATTCCACTGGGTCCTGTTCTTTTTCGACTTGGACGCATGCAGAGTCACTGTGTATGACTCAATGAATAAAGAGGAGAAGGTTTTTGACAAGGTCTTCCAACTGATAGATTGGTAATATAATGCCATCTACTCCAAAGTCGCGGGACTCTGTTACTATTATGTTGATCTCGGGTAATAATTAATTAATCATAGCTTGCAACTGCACATGTAGGGCTTGGGATCGGTTCCGTCAATTGGTCCGCGGGACTTGGAAAGAAAAACTTGGACGGAGGTTTCATTTTCCAGTGAGTACATGCATGATCCAAAATTATATTGAATTGAATCTCTAGTTACAATTAATATAAAGAGTATATTAAATCTCTCATCGTTTCTCATGTAGTGTGCAAAGCAGGACAAGGGAACTAACTTATGCTGCTACTACGTATGCGAGTATGCCCACTGCCTATCAAACCAAATATACACCACACGAGAGCTCGATGTACGTATACATAAACCATTCAAAATTTCATTGCGTATCGATTTGTTAAGTTGTTTATTAATTCCATATATTTATATGTCATTATTTTTCGAATGATAGCGTATTCACATGAGGGAAAATCTCCCACACAAGGAATTTATCACGGCTATTCAAGAACAACCGATGGGGTTTATCAACGAAGAAGTCCTTAATCCCGATGATGAATTCTACTACGACGGATCGACAATTCATAATGTCGGTCCTTCCTCTTCTGACGTAACGCCGGCGTCGAAGTCGTAGCTATAGCTAGCGAGCAAATGAATTGTACTATAAATGCATGTGTATATATATATTTATATATGTACGTACATTTACTTTAGTGTTAATATATATTTTGGTAACATATATGTACATAAAATGTTAAGTGCTTTAAATTATAAATATGTGTGTAATATATGTATTTATACATATATACATACGCGCATATATATATATATATATACATATATATATATATATATATATATATATATATATATATATATGTATGTATGTATGTATATGTATGTATGTATATAATCAACCATGCAGCAAACAGAGCCATGCAAATAAAAAAATGGTACATAGATCTTTAGTCCCGGTTGGTAACATCAACCGGGACTAAAGATGGATCAGCCGGCCACGTGGCTGACCGATCTTTAGTCCCGGTTCGTGTTACCAACCGGGACTAAAGATCGATCTTTAGTCCCGATTATTTCACCCGGGACTAAAGATCGCTATCTTTAGTCCCAGATTCGTAGTCTCGGTTGGACAACCGGAACTAAAGGGGGGTTACGAACCGGGACTACAAACGATTTCTCCACCAATGTCGGCTAGCCACCGTCGCCACAAGCGCTCGCAGCCCCGCTGCCACGCCGCCAAGGCCGGTGGGCGCAGCTGGAGGCTGCCACCGCTCCGCCCCTGGATCATTTGGGACTTCCATATTGAAAGGAATATAATTTTGACCCCAGATTTCGTCGTATACAAGAAAACAAGTCCAATTTGCAATTTTGGATTTCCCGATATTCCTATGAATACTCTGGCTTTCAAGACCAACTCTTTGAACTACTCAGACTTCCATGCATCCATGTGCTTTGCTACAGCCAAATTAAAGTTACCATTACGTCATATCGGTCCACGTACGTGTATAGGGTGGAAGGTTTTTTCTCCTAAAAAACTATCGAGTGTTCTGTAGGTAAACCACCGAACTATAGAATGCGTTGCGAAGCCATGCTGCGTATGTAGACGTGGCAGGCACATGCCTACGTGGCACGTTCATCGTCCACGTGGGCAGCACGTACGGTTCCCGGGCCTAGGTAGATTTTGGAGGCAATTGTGTCGTCCTTTCCTCGCGCGGCGACGAACGTACTGGCCGCCGATGAGACCACCGACTCGATCGCTTGCAATTGCACACGACGTAATCGACTTCGACGCCGCCGCCGCCGCCGCCTTTCTTTTCCGGCATGTCGACGGCAAGCAAATTTAATAGCTTAGCTAGCTAGATCCATATCAGTCGACCGTGAGGTGCCGGAGACGATCATCGCCGCCGGCGGCCACGGAGAAGACGACGACGACGACGATCGATCCTGTCATGCCCACGCCCTATATATGACCTCTACATGACGTAAGTAAATCAGAGCTTGTTTGCGCACGTACGTGTTCGATCGATTGATGATCCATGAGCGAACTGGCCGGCCTGCTGCGGCACCGCGACGGCGCCGGAGGTGGTCCCGCGGAGATGGCAATCTCGCCGGCGGTGGCGCCGCCTCCGCTGCTGGGACAGTCGTCGTCGCCGGTGACGACGACACCAACGAGCAGTAGTGCTGCTACGAGTACATATTCCAGCGGAGGTCAGCCGCTGGGACTACTGCCTGAGAGGAGCTCGGTCGTCGGCGGCGGCGCCGGTGAGGCCGACATGGCGGCAGGTCTTCGCTGAGGAGGGCGGGCGCCGCCGCTTCCGATCGTCCCGGCCGGCGACGGTACAAGCAGGGGCAGCAGCGATATCGGCGGCGGCGGCGAAGGAGGTCTACTGCTCGGGATGCTGCCGGCCTGCAGCAAGAGATCCTCTGCTGGGAGAGCCGCAGAACAGGTATACCCTACTCACCTTGTGTTCATTTCTGCATAAAAATAAAAATAAAAAGTTATTAACGTGTAATTAATTTAATTGAGTTTTAGTTATTACGAGAAGCAGATTTTAAAGAGTCAACAACAGAATAAACATCAGTACGTAGATGGAAATATCTTTATATATATACGTGGTGATATATAAGTGTTAATTTTAATTAAGCTGCGGTTATTATTAATAAATAATTATATATTTTTTTGGCATGTAGAGACGGCGCGACAAGTTGAGGACGCCGCAGCTAGCGACTAGTGCCCTGCCCCCGTTCTAGCAAGGTAGCCCTCCATTTCATATTAATCAAATTTATAAAAAAAAATATAGTAATAATTTTAATACAAAACAAACATGTTATCAAATATATTCAATATTAAAATTAATAAAACTAATTTGAAATTATAGATGTTGTTAATTTTTTTTACAAATTTAATCAAATCTTGTCAGGGTTATGGATACCATATACCTAATAATAGTCGACTATATCTCGGCAAGACCCACTACATACCATGTCTTATACGAAAACTGACCTTGGATATGGAGGGAGTTCCGGATAAGGAAAGACAACCAGAGTTCTACATGGAAACGACAAGGACTACTCGGATTGTATCCAATTGGTTTCCCTAGTTCTACTTAACAAGGGAACACCTATGGGTATAAATACAAGGCCCCATAGGAGGAGAGGGGACACGACCACCTCAATCAACACACACCACAATCTACGGCACAATAGAAGCCACAACATACAAGCCAACATACGCCAAGACAAGATGTCGGATATCGACTTCAGGGATAAGCACGGCTAGTCACCTACGGTGTCTCCGGATACTGTCAGGACAGACGAAAGCGCTATCTCTGATCTCGCCGGGCACGGATTCAAGGAGGAAGACTACCCTGTCGTCGACTACGAGTTAGAACTTTAGACCGCTATGTCGACAACAGTTAGATAAACTACCCCAAATATTGTACTGGTGTGATTATGCTGAATAAGAGCAATACCGGCTTCGGCCAACAGAATGTAGGGTTATTACCTGACTATTCAGGGGCCCGAACCTGTATAAAAATCCTCATCTCTGTCTCTTTTACCTCAGTCTCGCGTATATCCTAGCACCGACGATCCCTATACTATATAGATACCGGAATCGCGACATCAAACGTCGACAAATCTAAACAATTTTGACTAAGAAAAAAGTTAAATGACTTTTAACATAAAACAGAGAGAATAACTAAATAAATTAATACTATTCTATTTAATTTACCAGGAATTATACACCACTAATGTTTAAAGAGAGTTACGTTGAACATAATAATGTCGCTGACGCTGGTTGGCATGCTTGCATGCATGGTGGCCAGTTTTATTTTCTTCAGACTGACAAGGTGTCCACGCTGGACGGGGTCATCCAACACATCAAGTTCTCCGGGCTGGTTTGGTTTGATACCTAAATTAGGCTTACCAATATTTGATAATTTTAATAGTGTTTAGTGTCTATTTGGTTTGAAGTCAAATTTTGGTATGCTTAAGAAAACAGGACATTTCAATAATAAACTTAGACTATTTTGGCTTCAATCCAAACACAATTTTGCCTTACCAAAATTAGTCATGCCAAAATTTGTCAATGTCAAAATTTAATAAGGCCTATCTAAACCACAAACCAAACCAACCCTCCGATACCAACTGCATGTACTAGCTGGCTGCCTTTTTTTTTTTATAATACTTCTCTATTCCATATTATGAATTATTTTGATTTTTTTTAAGTTTGATCAATTTTATTAAAAATATATAGCATAAAACAAACATATCATCAAATATATTCAATTACATTTAATGAAATTAATTTGAGATTATATATGTTATTATCTCCATGCCAAAATATACGATGTTGGTTAATTTATTTTTCACTAACCAACGTCATGCAAAAGAAACAGAGACGATACTAAACAAAGGGACTTCTAATATACTATCTTTATTTTTTAATATATGACATCGTTAACTTCTGTTATAATCTTTTACCATTCGTCTTATTTAATGATTTTATATAAATATTAAATATTATAAGTAATATTTAAAGTTTCTTTACTCATAAATCAGGTCAAGGAAAAAAATATTTTTTAAAAAAGTTTTGAATAAGTAAATGGTAAAACACGATGTAAAAGGAAGTATCATCAGATGATCATCCATAGCCTACGTATACCTAGCTAACGTATTTCGATCCATATTTATATAGGTGATTTCCAAAGGATCAGGCTACGGCGCCATGCCGCCGGCGGCGGTGGCGGCTGGCGGCACGGCGCCGCAGCCGCTGTTTGTACCTGCCACATGGCGGCCGTGGAGTTGTCTTCGGCTGCATGCCGGCGCGGCCGCGCGTCCCCGCCGGCGACAACGACGACGCCGCTGTTGAAAAAAAAAACACGAGGCCTGGGAAATCTGCTTAACTCCAGTGTAGGTCCAAAACTCGTCTTCGGATGTATGAGCGTGCCAGTTGATTTGATCCTGCAATCAACAAGAAATAAAGACAAAGAAACTGCAATTAATCCTATAAATGATAGCCGATCGGCTAGGTGCCGATGACATATCATTTATTTTATGCCGATGTCATGTGTACATCGATCGGCAATCATGAATAATTAAAGAAGAACTAAATCTACTCAATCGGCTATAGATATTAACAATATATAACCCTTATGTCGATATATACTTAAATCAAGTGATCGGGATAGATCGGTCGCCATGCCGAGACAGTATAAATCACTTAGATCGAAATATAAATTAACAACAGAACTATATACGTTCATAGCACAGCCGATCAGATAGATCTAGCATGTATCGGCTAATACTCTGATACTACTCTATATTAAGATATTAAAGCAAGTAAAATATATCAAACAGAAGAATAATATACTTAAATGCGACAAGATCTTAATATAAAGGGCAGATTTAACATGTCAATTAAGCATATGAGATAACTATAGTTAAATCAGGTAAGATCGGCTGAAACCCCGATGCTACCCTAATCGGCAACCAGGAGGCAGGCTAAAGATTGATATTCTAAGCACGACTTAATAGATCAAACTCAACTGATGCAACATTAAGTATGAAAAGAAGAACAATATCTAGACAATCAAGCCGCTGGATGTTTCATAGAGTGGTAGATATCTTATACAATCCGAGCTAACGTCGCTATTTAACCTAATCGGCCGCCTTCTATTAACAGATGTTAGCCGATTGTAGGTTAGATGACGATATTACCGAAGATTATGTAAGATATATGATAACTTGACGAATTACATAAACAAGATTAGAGTATCATGAAGATGGAAGCACTAATCCTGAGAACACAAGTTGTCATAACGAGTTTTAGCTCTTGTTGAAGATCGAAACCGATGCAGCTCAACCCGAAAACAAGAACTCGTCGAAATAAAACTAAAGCAAAAGGGTGGCGATGCGCCGAAATTGTATTGAACGTGTGTGTTATTTTTTACATAGGGCTCAGGGTCTATTTATACCCGAGAATTACAAGATATGTCCATACCGGACACGACTATTATCTCTAACAAACCCTAAGATACTATATGTCTTTACGGTAGACTTTTGCCCAAACATATCTCTAAGGAAATTACATAAAATATCCTAATTAATAGATACAATTGCCTTCTCAGGACTCTATCCATGCGTGGCAATCATCTTGAAGCATATCAACTTAACCCGATGATGTACACCGAGTCGTATTCTTGGAATCGGCTATATCGGCTAGCCCTGTCCGACTCGAACTCTACCGATCCTGACCGTAGCTGATTTGGATTGCAGCCGATTCTTGCTCTGTTTCCGCAACGATCTTCGTCTTCGATTCTGCTTCGATCTAATCTTCTTTTCCGATGCTGATATTACCAAATTTGGTCATTAACAGCCGCTGCTTCACCACCACCGCCACCATCAGCTCGTTCCGGCGGCGCCGATGATGCCCGCGTGCCCTCATCATCACCATGGACGCCGCCACATACACTTCGTCCCAGCAAGTCACAACTGATCACACTTAGTATCTGCGTACTATCTCCATAACGCCGTTAATTTTTTGTCCAACTTTGACCATTCTTCTTATTTAAAAAATTTATGTAATTATCATTTATTTTATTATGACTTGATTCATCATCAAATGTTCATTAAGCATGACATAAATATTTTCATATTTGCACAAAACTTTTGAATGAAACGAATGGTCAAACAATGGTCGAAAAGTCAACGGCGTCATACATTAAAATATGAAGGAAGTATTATATTAATAATTAAGTTTCAGGAGTTTTCGGAGACACGTGAGTTTTCATGAGTATATTAATAAGATGATATGAGTTGTAAGTCGATGACACATGGGTCCCACCAGCTGATTAAGCGAGTCAACTCTAGACAATTTGCCACGTCAGAAAAAAAAAACTGCTACGGATGCGTTATATCTATTTTATGGTTGAGGGACGTAATTCAACCAGCAGCAAAAGTTGACAGGGACAAAATAGACTTATTCCTATTAATTTTTCAACATCCCAACCTACCACGATGAAAATAAGCCTCAACCCACGGGCTTTCAACCCCAGGCCCTGGGCCATGGCCTAGGACGGCCATGTCTAAGTCCGCCTCTGAAAATGGTTATGTATAAACTGTATAATTAAGTATGTGCATGTATACCGATTTGTGCAAGTGCATGTACTAATCTGTGCTTTATGAATTGATCAACTGGTGAGAAAGGTCGAAAAGGGAGAGAGAGAGAGAGAGAGAGAGCAGAGAAAGCGAGAAAAAAATTAATAATTATTGAGAGCGATCTTTTTCTTTTCAGGGAAATGGACACGGAGTATTAGTGTAATACTAAAGCTTGTACAGGAACATGTAATATGGAATGAACTTGTGATTGAATATAGATAATGCCGTTAATATATTGTTGGCAACGCGCGCGCCAGCTGCCCCCTCCCCTCAGCGATTTTTTTTCTTTTTCTCTTTTCGCGATTTTCTTTTTTTTTTCGCCTTCCCTTTTACGTTTTTTCTGATTATTTTTTTAATCTTCAACACACATGTTTTCAAATGTTTTGACTTGAAAGTTTTCAAATCTGAGTTGGAAATTTCCAAACCTCGAGTTGAAAGTTTTCAAATCTGAGTTGAAAGTTTTCAAATTTGGGTTGAAAGATTTCAAAGTTGAGTTGAAAGTTTTTCAAATTTGAGATGAAAAGTTGAAAGTTTTTAAATTTTTATTTCAAAGTTTAAATCTTAAGTGAAGAATTTTTAAATCTAACTCAAAAATTTTCAATCGATTAATAAAAAAATCTCCAAAAAAAATCTTCTCTTAAATTTCGTAATTATCCTTAACTAACTTAGTTAGTGCCTCTTAACTCCTCCGGAACGTGCGCTGGCGGCGCGCGCGAGAGCTAGCTTTTCCGGGTATTAATAGGACTACTTCGTTTAGTAGTTAATGTTGGGCCTTAATTAGGCCTAACCCATTAGCAGAAACAAAGGGTAAGGTTGTTGCCATACTCCTAAGCCTAAATATCTATTAAAATTTACATTTCAAAACCTAACACATGAATTATAAATGTAAATTACACTAGTTAAGCCATAGGCTTGGGAACATTCAGACTATGCCACTACCCCAACCGGTGCACGGTCATACACTACAAGAGAAATACAAATCGATGCCGGTGATATTGATGAGAGAAATCTAAGGTGTCGGTTTTAGAATCGACACCTTTGAGATCCAAATAATAAAAAAAGGATGGCTCGATGCATCAAGCAACTCTTGATAACCTATGAGTTTCCTATCCAAGAATAAAATGAACATCCATGAACATAGAGAGGAGACCACCACCACCGCAGCGGTCTCGACCTCCAGACGGGAGAAGCCGCATCGTTGTTGAATTCGCCCGCAGGAGCCGCAACCCGATCCCGCGCGCCGTTGCCACCCGATCCTCAATCCTCAATCCTATGTGACGCGTGCTTGGCAATCTAGACAGCATGAAAATGTTTATAACAAAATTTCCATTTATGCCCTTAGCTCATTTGAGCATACTTTATCAGTGATATGATTTGATAAATTTTGGCTCAGGTTTCATAAATTTGATATAGGTTTGACACAATTTTGATCGCACTTATCCCAAATTGTATATATTGAAGAAAAACGTAAACACACATAGGCATGTACAACATAAAAAATTGAAATAATCACCGTGCAAGAATTAGCCAGAACGAAACAGTAGCATACATCTCTTCGATCTGAAGAGAGAACGCCCTGTATTCACCTTGCAAGAACTATCCAGTGCCAAGAACAAAGGAGCACAAGAACAAAATGTAGACATGTTTGCCTTCACCACTATAGGCTCGTTCGTACAAGGAGAGAGGGATGGAGTAGCATGGAGGGAGAGAGGGCTGAAGCAGGGAGGGGCGGGTGGGTACCGCAGCTCCCGCTATATGCACTAAAATAGAACTATGTTTGTAAACATATACCGAAAACACCATAAGAACAATGGTCCGTAGTAGAAATTAATCTAGTACATTGAATTTTTCTAATCCAATAGATCATATCTATTTATACTACCATATCTATTTCGATCTACTTCCACATTAAGTACGGTAGCAGAAATATTTTGTATTACTTGCAATAGAATTCATAAATTCATGGTTAGGATCACTTTCTACTGACGAGAATTATCACTGGTAGTAGAAAAAAAATAGGGATAACTCAAACATAGATTACCAAAGGGGACAAACTTTGCCTTACGATGCTGGATAAAGGGACTTTAGTTTCGATTCACAACAATTTTTAGTCCCGGTTGTACAACCGAGACTAAAAATACCCATTTTTAGTCACAGTTGAAATAACCGGGGGATTAAAGATGCATACCAAGTCAAAAAAAAAATGTGTTGGATGTGGGATTCGAAATCAAGATATCTCACTTTAGCCCTCACGCGTGTTACCATCCCACCTACTACACACATCTGACTTAAATATGCTTTTTTTTAAACTAACCCTAGATGTACCTTTAGTCCCGGGACTAAAAATATCTTTAGTCCTTGTTGGTATCACCAACCGAAACTAAAGATCGATTTTTAGTCCACCATCACCAACCAGGACTAAAGATTGTGGACGAAAAATTGTTCTTTAGTCCTGGTTGGTAACACCAACCAGGACTAAAGATCGTTGGGGGCCTGACAGCTTTTGAACCGTGGTTAAAAATGATTTTTAGTCCCGGTTCATATTCGAATCGGGACAAATGTGATTTTTGTCATCCGAGCAAAGATCAGTTCTCTTGTAGTACATAACAAATGAAATCATATATATACCCTTTGAAATGAATATTACAAATAAATCTCACCACAAGCTAGGTACCTATGGATATAAATATGTCTTGATTGATTTGAACTAGCTTGCTGCAGCTCCACTTCTTTGTCCTTAACTAAATCGTGAAATTATCTAATCTATCGATTCATTTTTGACAATATAAAGAACCACGAACATATATACCTACAGATTAGTCAACTCCTTCATATATATTACTCTTTTCATTTTTTTTTTGACGTTAGTATTTTTTTTTTGACGTTAGTTAGTTCAAACGTCAAACATTTTTGCAAGAAACAAAGGAGTAGTACAACCCTACGCATACATATACCTCAAGATCTACTAGTGCTCATGCACTTTTTAACTCAGTACAATAAATTAACTAATTATACACTTGAGGTTCTAGTTGATGGAATCCAAAAATTAATAAACAATATATATAACACTCTTCGCATGTGTCATCATGAGGAAGAGTAAGAAGGCTCTCAAAATGAAATGGTTAATTCTCCTATAGTAACTTCAGTTTTGACAACGAATAATCCCCGGTTTGAAGCATGATTTGGCTGATCTTATTTTTCTCTCTTCAGATTCCGTTAGAATATTACTCTTGCACGCGTGTTTGTTATGGCATCCCTGAAAAAAAAAAGAGCCAACTAATTAAGGAACACGACAATGCATAAAATATGTACTAGTTCTTGGAGTTTTTTATCGACTCGAATTAATTTCTACACATACCAATTACAATTTCTTGCACAGGCTGCTGCTACTGCTCTTGCTAATTCTGCCGCCGCCGCTGGATCCATGTCGACGAGCTGCAACGCCTGGAGCGGCGGCCGGCGGCCGTCCGTACAGTGTCGCCGCCGCCGCCGGCGGCAGCAGCACCGCCGGGTAGGGAGGGTAAGGGAGCATAGCTCCGAACGGCACCATCGTCGCCGGAGGGCCGGGCGGCGGCGCCGCCCCTGGAGGAGCAGCAGCAAGAACAATCCCTGGAGGCATCGGCATCGTGACCGGCGCCGCCGCTCCGGCCACCGGCGGCGGCGGATGATGCATGTACGAGTGCGGGTGAACGGCGGCGGGGTACAGCAGCGCCGGCGGCGAGCCGACGACGGACATGGCCTCGAGCTGGTGCTGCAGCGACTTCATGTACTGGATTGTCTGGTCCAGCGTCGATGCCTGGTTGGACTGAAATTTATGGACGCATCCATCCATCGCCATGGATGCCGGCCGTGTCAGTGATCGAAGGACACAGTACATATAATTTACTAGTATTTGTTTTTGGAAACTTATATAACATGTTGTAGATATTATTAATTGATCGATTCTGATTCAGAGAATGCACGCACGCACGCAGCAGCGTGCGACAAATTCTTCAGTCAAGTCATTTAGTTTGTCCATTCACGATGCATGACGACACATCGATATCCTATATATTGGTTAATTTGTAATAATCCGTTCTTAATTTCATTTGTTATTCTAAGTTCAATTAAATTAAATCACATGACAAGATAAATAAAATACTCCATCCGTCTCAAAATATAACAACTTTTAGCTCTCAGGATTTAGGTCGTGTTTTGTTGTTTTGGCAAAAAAAAAATTTAACGTACACAGACACACATTTGAAGTATTAAACGTAGACTAATAACAAAACAAATTACATATTCCGCCTGTAAACTGCGAGACGAATCTATTAAGCCTAATTAATTCGTCATTAGCAAATGTTTACTGTAGCACCACATTGTCAAATCATGGCGTAATTAGGCTCAAAAGATTCATCTCGCAATTTACATGCAAACTGTGCAATTGGGTTTTTTTTTTCACATTTAATGCTCCATACATGTGTTCAAATATTTAATGTGACGAAAAAGTTATAAGTTTGAAGGGATCTAAACACAACCTTATCCTAAAATATAACAACTTCTCTACCAGTATTCTATTCCCAACCAATCACAACCCTTCACCATTCACTTTTCCCACCTACCTCCACTACTCATCCAATCACAACCCTCCACCACTCACTTCTATCTACTTTTCTAATAACCGTGTCTATCCTTAAAACTTCTTATATTCTGGGATGGAGGGAGTAGTTAAATTCTACCTATACAAGTCAAAATAAAAAAAATCCATTATCCAAAAAACAAGTTGAAACAAATTAAAATCTAAATACGTGTATGTTCACTGCCACATATTCATCTCTTCTTTCAAATCTAAATCTGCAAATTTGTGTAATGATATATGCATATATTGATCTATGTTCTTAAAATGTTTTAAACATTTTCATAACTATCTCGTTGCAATGAAATAAAAAACAAACAACAGGACATCATTTACCCAAAAAAAAAAAACAGTAAATTACCGAAAGTTTTTACCGCTGACTGACCTTATCGCATCCGGGGACGAGACGTTGCAGCGTCCTGAGCCTCTCAGTTATCTTGAACCTCCGCCTCTGCAGATGCATCCAGAAATTACGATCAACTGACTAGATGGATGGATGCATGCATGCAAGAGTTCATGTTAGTATATATGGACACATGAAATTTAGTGAAGAAACATCGATCGAATCCCCACTTTTTCTGTAAGGTTGTGAGCTCCTGCAGCCGCGTGGTGATGCTTGCTTGCTTTTCCTGCCGCTGATGATGCCTTCTTCTTCTTCCTCTCGCCGGAGTCGTCGCTTGTTTCATCCTGTGATACATGACGATCAGGCTCATCAGAAATTCAGAGTGATCAGCTCCAGAATTAATGTACAGAGATCAGCTGAGATATGGTTCACTAATCAGCTTATTAATTAAGTACTTCATCCGTTTCATACTGTATGTCGTTTGATATTTTTCTTAGTCAAATTTTTTTATGTTTGATTAAGCTTATAAAAAATTAGCAACATTTACAATACAAAATAGTTTCATTACATTTAACATTGAATATATTTTGATAATAAGTTTGTTTTGTATTGAAAATGTTATTAGTATATCTTTTTATAAACTTGGTCAAATTTAAAGAAGTTTAATTTTATTAAAAAAATCAAACGACTTATAATATGAAACGGAGGGAGTAACTAATAAGCGAGATAAAGGGTTGGTTCGAAGAGAAATTAATTAACTATCGATATATGATCGAATTGTTTACGCACCAGACAGTTCACCCAAAAGTTTAAGCAAATTTAAAAGGACACGAATTTAAATTTAAACTTTGAGGGGCTACACTCGATCCTATAATTTTTCAGTTAGATATTAATTAGGAAAAGTAATTTCATTTCTTAAGGAGATAAGTAGTCATGAAAAAATTACTCTATAGATGATTTACTCCGATCATCTTCAATCATATCACAGTCACATATATATACCGACCTGTCTAAATTAATTAATGAGTAAATTTTACAAAACTACAGGTATTTTGACCAAATTATCACAAAACTACAGATTTAAGAAGTTGTATCACAAAATTACACATTTAGCACCAAATTTATCACAAAACTGCAGATTTTAGGTTAAGTATCACAAAAATGCATATTTAATATTGAACTTATCACAAAACTACAATTTTTGAAGTTTAAATCCCTAGCACCATTGTTATGGTGGAGCTATAAACATTATTACTTTGTGATTAAATTGGTTCTAAACCTATAATTTTATGATAATTTAGTTACTAAACATGTAGTTTTGTGACACTTCATTTTAAATGTGTAGTTTTATGATAAATTTGGTGTTAAATGTGTAATTTTGTGATACACCGAGTTAAATTTATAGTTTTGTGATAATTTCATTATAGTATCTGTAATTTTGTGAAATTTACTCTTAATTAATGGAATTACACGCACCTTATTCATCGTCGTCGTCGTTGGCGATGCCGCCGGCGGCATGTTCTCCATCTGTTTCTTCTCTGGCGGCGCGGCTCGCCGGTCATCCTGAGCCTCCGGCGACCGCCACCCGCCGGAGGCGACTTCGTGGCCACTGATGATCGGATAGAGCCACGCCGCCATCTCTTCCTCCGATGGAGGAGCAGCAGCAGCAGCTGGGAGATGATGATCATCAACTAGTGGCTGCTCCGGCAGTAACGTCGTCGTCGTCGTCCCCACCGCCGGCGGCGGCGACAGGCGGTGGTAGGAAACCGGCGGCGGCGGCTGGTCGAAGCTGCTGGCTCCTCCTCCTCCTCCTTGCCACATCAACTCGAAGAGATCTTCACTGCTTCTGTACATGAGAAAGACGTAGATATATATGCATGCATCAACGGCTTGAGTGACACGTAGAGTTGGATAACATATATATGCGCGCTTTGCTGATCCCATGCATATGCAACTAGTATATATAGTAGTAGGACATCTCATGACCATCAATTTGTTGTTGAACATCTCATTCTTGCATTAATTTGTTCCTAATTACTGTATAATTCATGACCAGTTCAAAATGCACATATACAATACCACATATATATATGTGTCACATTCATTGTAGGAATATTTATACGATCAGATAAAACACCAATTTGTAGTTTTTTTTTTCGCGAACGCACATCAATTTGTAGTATTAATTTTGATCGATTTCAGACCAATCAAATTTCCAAGATTTTGACCAAAATATATGCACTATATATAGAAATCAAGGGAGGCGAAATTTCTCTTCCTATAGATTAATTTCATGTGCTCATATAGTACTGTTATTAATTTTGAAAGTAAATTAAATGCTCATATATATAGTTGGAGCAAGCAGCACTAATAGTGTACAAGATTTTATATATATATATATATATATATATATATATATATATATATATGCTTTGTGCATGATACATCAATAATATATACATACTGCCTTTTTAGTTCTACCCAACTATATACATGTGTAGCTTGCGATGCAATAAATGAGTGACAGAAGTAGATATAGCTGCCATACGTGTAGTAGTCAAATTCACGCAGCATAAAGGAGAAATCCTCGTTCTCCATGGCGGCGGCGGCGGCGGCGGCGATTGCGGCGGTTTGGCCGGAGTCGCCGTCGGAGAAGAACCCAGATGCTTCTTGATCTTGGCGATTCATGAATGCCATGTGTGTGAAAACTGCACTACGTACTAATTAAGCAGCTTAACTTGGTCTCTAGCTAGCTTGTAAACACCAATGCAATGGCGCCCTATAGCTCTCCCTATATATACTGCGAGACCTGCACACCAGTGGATGCTTGCGTTCATACTAGCCAGCTGCCGCTAATGTTAGGCCGTGCTTATTTCTCTTCAAACTCCTAAAAATTCCGTCACATCGAATGTTTGGACACATGTATATAGCATTAGATGTAGATGAAAAAAATCAATTACACAGTTTGCATGTAAATTACAAGACGAATCTTTTGAGTCTAATTACGTCATGATTTGACAATATGGTGCTACAGTAAACATTTACTAATGACGGATTAATTGGACTTAATAGATTCGTCTCGCAGTTTATAGGTGGAATCTGTAATTTGCTTTGTTATTAGTCTACGTTTAATATTTTAAATGTGTGTCCGTATACTTAAAAAAAATTAAAAGGAACTAAACAGGGCCTTAGTGTTTATTTGGCAGAATTCAAACTTCTAAATTTAAGGTCTGGAGTAAAGTTGTGGACCAATCTAAACCCAGCTCTATATCTCTAGTCGTTTTGTGAGAGCATTTTATTAGCATCTTACATTCTCTTTTCAGATGAAGCTAAAACTGTTTGTCTGGGTTTCACCTTTAAAAAGTTGGAGCTCTACCAAACAGAGTGAGATATTCTTTTGGTAAGAGATATTGAGAGAGAGAGAGAGAGAGATCATGTTAATTTGTCGTAGATAGATGATATCTGATGGATAGATCGATGCATGGAGGATGCAATGCATGTAGCAGAAGGTAGCAAAGGGTTTGAAAGGTCGCCGGAGATATGAGAGCTGAGAGGAAGACGACGACGAGTGCTCCATGCACGCCCATGCGTTATTCACCTGACTCTTACGCAACCCAAGCAAATACCTAAACTCGATCGATCATCTAGTGCATTGTATTATACATATATACGCTAGCTAGCTTGTATCTAGATACCAAGCATGCAGGTCTACTTTGACCGGATATATTGTTTGTTACTCTCTTCGTCTCAATTTAGAATCGGATGATACATTTCTAATTAATACTATAAATCTGGACATGCCACTAGTATTAAATCCATTATTGCATGTACTATTCTGATCCTATCCGTCACTGGTAGAGAAACCATCTTTCGTCGGTCAGCCGAATTCCACGATAGTCCCGGTTGCAACAAAAACTGGGACTAAAGATCTTTAGTCCCGGTTAAAAAGGGTAATGGGCATATTTGATCCAACCGGGACTAAAGATGAGTCCCGGTTCAAATGCTGTCAGGGCTTGTCAGGCCCCCCCGGGATCTTTAGTCCCGGTTGGCATAACTTTAGTCCCGGTTGGTGTTACCAACCGGGACTAAAGATCCCGGTGATCTTTAGTACCGGTTGGTAACACCAACCGGGACTAAAGTCCCACCCCTTTATATATGTCTTCTTCCTCCTCCAGCCCGAGCAAGCTTCAAAATTTCTTCAAAAAAGAGGGGAGGTCATGCCAAAATTTATAGTGAATTTACTTTGGTGATTATATACAAATCGGAAGTGCCTAAAAGGTTAGCAACTTCATCCTCCAATGTTTTTTTTGGTCATATTACATTTGGAGCTATGTTTTGCACACTTTTTTGTCTCCAAAATTTTGTTGTAAGTTGATGAGAGAGAAAATTTGTGTGGGAAAAGAAAGAATATATAGAAATTTTGTTTATTTGCTAAATAAGGTTTTATAAAATAGTTGAGTAGGAAAATATAGTGAAAGTTAATCTTAAATAAAAGAAAACAAACTAAATTGAAAATTAAAAGAATTTAAAACTTAAAAAATAATAAATAAGAATTATTTGGTGGAATATTTTTTAATTTTTGTATGAATAATGATGTCATTATTGTATGACTGTTGAAAGAGTTTGTGATTATTTTATCATTATTGTATGACTGTCATTATTGTACGAATAATTATTTGTGTACGATTTTTTTTTATTTCATGTAGATGGATCGGCAATGGATGTACGCTGACCGGCGGTCCAAAGAGTATATTGACGGCGTGCATTATTTTTTGAGAGTGGTTGAAGCTAACAGGCAGAAGGGTTTTATTTGTTGTCCATGCAATAAGTGTAAGAATCAGAAGGAGTATTCTGCATCCAGAACTATTCATTTCCACTTGTTTGAGTCGGGGTTCATGCCAAGCTATAATTGTTGGACATCCCACGGAGAGCAAGGGGTTGAAATGGAAGAAGATGAAGTGGAAGACGACAATATTCCAGACTTTGCTCAGTACGCTGGATTTGAAGGAAATCAAACGGGCGAGGAGGACATAGATGCTGATGGTAACGACGTTGCGGATGATCTTGGTCAGATGTTGCAGGATGCCAAGGAGGACTGCGAAAGTGAAAAGGGGGCCCATAAATTGGACAAGATGTTAGAGGACCACAGAACGTCGTTGTACCCAGGTTGCGAGCAGGGGCATAAAAAGTTAAATACCACTCTGAAGTTCTTACAATGGAAGGCAAAAAATGGTGTTAGTGACAAGGCATTTGGCGATTTATTGGAACTCGTCAAGAACATTCTTCTGGAGGGAAACAAATTGCCCGAGACAACGTACGAGGCTAAGAAGATAGTCTGCCCTCTAGGACTGGAAGTTCAGAAGATTCACGCATGTCCGAATGATTGTATCCTATATCACGGTGAGGAGTACGAGAATCTAGAAGCATGCCCTGTTTGTAAAGCACTACGATACAAGATTAGACGAGATGATCCAGGTGAGGTTGACGGGCAGCTAACGAAGAAGAGAATTCCTACTAAGGTGATGTGGTATTTCCCTATAATACCACGGCTAAGGCGTTTGTTCAGGAACAAGGGGAATGCTAGAATGATGCGTTGGCACGCTGAAGAACGTCAACAGGACGGGATGCTGAGACACCCCGCAGATGGTTCGCAGTGGCGAAGCATCGACAGAAAATTTAAAGACTTTGGAAAGGACGCACGAAACATACAGTTTGGTTTAAGTACGGATGGCATGAATCCTTTTGGAGAGATGAGCAGCGGCCATAGCACTTGGCCCGTTACGATGTGTATCTACAACCTCCCCCCTTGGCTATGCATGAAAAGGAAGTACATAATGATGCCGATTATTATTCAAGGCCCCAAGCAACCTGGTAACGACATCGATGTGTTCCTAAGACCACTAGTCGAAGATCTTAAACTGTTGTGGAAGAAGGAAGGTGTCCCCGTGTGGGACGAGGACAAACAGGAGGAGTTTAACCTACGAGCGCTGCTGTTCGTAACCATCAACGATTGGCCTACACTTAGCAACCTATCCGGGCAGTCCAACAAGGGGTACAAGGCTTGCACTCACTGTATGGATGAAACAGAAAGTACGTATCTTAAGCACTGTCGGAAGGTTATGTACATGGGTCATCGTCGATTTCTTGCTGCAAACCACCTAGTACGGAAGAAAGGCAAGTACTTTGAATATAAGGCGGACCACTGTACGAAGCCTAAACATCACAGCGGGAAAACAGTGTTTGCTATAGTGAAAGATCTTAAAGTAGTGTTTGGAAAGGGGCCCGGCAGCCAGCCTATAGAGTGCGAAGATGGTCACGCGGCAATGTGGAAAAAAAACTCCATATTTTGGGAGTTACCCTATTGGGAATTCTTGGACGTCCGCCACGCAATCGACGTGATGCACCTCACTAAGAACCTTTGCGTAAACCTTCTTGGCTTCCTAGGTGTATATGGAAAGTCGAAAGATACACTGGAAGCACGTAATGATCTGAAGCATATGGAACAACGCGGCGACCTTCACCCGGAACCAAAGGAGAAAGGCAGCCATTACTTGAGTCCAGCCAGCTACACTCTTAGTAAGGCAGAGAAGGAAAGTATGTTTCAATGCTTGGAGAGCATCAAGGTACCATCTGGATACTCCACGAATATAAAGCGAATAATAAGCACGAAGGAGAAGAAGTTCACAAACCTAAAGTCTCATGACTGTCACGTGTTGATGACACAGCTGCTACCAGTTATAATAAGGGGTATCCTCCCAGACAATGTCTGGGCAACAATAACAAAGCTATGTTCTTTCATGAACGCAATTTCGCAGAAGGTCATCAATCCGGATAGGTTAGAAGCCCTTCAGAATGATGTGGTGCAATGTTTTGTCAGCTTTGAGTTGATATTTCCACCTTCATTTTTCAATATAATGACGCATCTGCTTTGTCACCTAGTGAAAGAGATCGGTATTCTCGGGCCTGTGTTCCTACACAACATGTTTCCTTTCGAGAGGTACATGGGCGTTCTGAAGAAGTATGTTCGTAACCGTGCTCGTCCAGAGGCAAGCATCGCCAAAGGGTATGGAACAGAGGAGGTCATTGAATTCTGCGTAGAATTTATTGAAGACCTTCGCCCAATCGGGGTACCTGAATCACGCCATGAAGGGAGACTACGGGGAAAGGAGACTCTCGGAAGGAAAGCAATAATGACGGTAGACAACAATTTATTCCAGAAAGCCCATTTCACGGTTTTACAACAATCTTCATTGGTGGCTCCTTACATCGAGGAGCACTTGACTCTAGTTCGCACCAGAAACATCGGTAAGTCCGATGCATGGATTACATGGCATCACATTGATACTTTCCCCACATGGCTGCGACAACATCTCATGGGTAACGAGACGATTAACCAGCAACTGGCCTTCCTGGCGAGGGGTCCATCTGGCTCGATCGCGATATTCCAGGGATATGAGATCAATGGGTACGCATTCTACACAAGAGTCCAAGACATGAAGAGCATGAACCAGAACAGTGCTGTTCGTATCGATGCCATAGGACACGATGGTACAATAGGCACGTATTACGGTGCCATCGAGGAGATATGGGAACTTGACTATGGACCTCTCAAGGTCCCTCTGTTCCGGTGCCAATGGGTTAGGTTGACTGGTGGAGGCGTAACGATTGATGACAGTGGGATGACAACGGTTGACCTTAACAAGGTTGGATACTCGGACGAACCTTTTGTCCTTGCCAATGATGTAACGCAAGTTTTTTACGTGAAGGACATGTCTAGCAAAGGAAAGAAGGGCAAAGGGCCTGACGAGCCGAAGCGCCACGTGGTTCTCCCAGGCAAAAGAAAAATCGTCGGAGTAGAGGACAAGACTGACGAGGATTACGATCAGTTTGATGGGCAACCCCCTTTCACGGTGACGGTTGACCCTAGCATCCTCCTATCAAACGAAGACACCCCTTACTCACGTAGCGATCACAAGAAAGGAACAATAGTGTGGAGAAAGTACGTGCGGACAACCGTCACCGCCGATCTATTGCCGTAATTGTTGTAAACTATTTTGGATGTATTGAACATGCTAGTTATATATGATTAATTACAATTTTTAACAATTTAATATCATGCATATGCTAATTATATACAATTATTAGAATTTTTAAAAGTTTTAAATCATGGATGTGGGATTTACATATGTTAGTTACAATTTTTAACAATTTAATATCATGCATATGCTAATTATATACGATTATTAGAATTTTTAAAAGTTTTAAATCATGCATGTGGGATTTACATATGTTAGTTACAATTTTTAACAATTTAATATCATGCATATGCTAATTATATATGATTATTAGAATTTTTAAAGTTTTAAATCATGCATGTGGGATTTACATATGTTAATTAGAATTTTTAATGCATTATTTACTATTTTAGAAACATATTTGCAACGAAATTCAATATTCAATGCTATTAACTTTAGTCCCAGTTCTTAACCCTAACCGGGTTTAAAAAAGAATTTGGAAATAGCGGGAAAATATCTTTACTCCCGGTTGGTGAGAAGAACTGGGAGTAAAGATAGAGTAAAGATCCAGGGGTATATATATTCCCGGTGCGCCCTCGTCTTCTCCACCAACACTTAGACGTTTTTCCATCGAGATCGAGCATCGGCTTCTCCTTCGCCGCCACTGCCTAGGGCAACCCCGCGCCGACGCCGCCGTTGTCTCTCACCGTCGCCTGGCGGTCCTCGCCGCCTCCGCCGCAGACGCCGCCGCCGCGTCTCTTGGGTGAGAGCCCCCGCCCTCTCTCTCTCTCGATGTAGCTCTCTGTCTCTCTCTCTTTCGCCGACGAACGCCGACGACGCCGACGCCGACGTACGCCGCCGGGCCACTACGTTACGCCGCCGCCGCGGCACGCCGCCACCGCGCCCCCACGCCACCGGGCCCCCATGCCGCCGCCGTGGCCCGCCGCCGCCGCGCCCCCACGCCGCCGGACCGCGCCCCCTCCGCCGCGAGACGCCGCCGCCGCGAGACGACGCCGGCGCTACCACGCCGCCGCCACGCCCCCACCGCCGCGAGACGCCGCCACCGTGAGACGATGCCGCCGCCGCCACGCCGCCGCCGCCCCCACGCCGCCGGGCCGGCCCACGGCGCCGGACCGCGCCCCCACCGCCGCGAGACGCCGCCGCCGCGAACGAACGCTTAACGAACGTGACCAAACGCGAACGAACGCGAACGAACGTGAACGAACGCGAACGAACGTGAACGAACGCGAACGAACGTGAACGAACGCGAACGAAACGTTAAAGAAACATGAACGAACGCGAACGAAACGTGAACGAACGCGAACGAACGTGACTGAAACGTGAACGAACGTGAGTGTTAGTGAACGAACGCGAACGAACGCTTAACGAACGCGAACGAACGTGAACGAACGCAAACGAAACGTTAAAGAAACGTGAACGAATGCGAACGAAACGTGAATGAACGCGAACGAACGTGACTGAAACGTGAACGAACGTGAGTGTTAGTGAACGAACGCGAACGAACGTGAATGAAACGCGAACGAACGTGATTGAAACGTTAACGAACGTGAATGCACTTGAACTAAAAGTGTGAGAACGAACGCGAGCGAAATGTGTACGAACGAGATAATTAAACTATTATTGAACTTAGCATATATATATGATTATATATACTTGAAAACGTGAAATACATTATATGTTCCTTTGCATTTAGACTAATACATTTTTTTTGCATGTTGCAGAGAAGACGTCGTCGTCGTCGTCCCTCAAGCCAAAGTGGTAGCTAGCTCTCGAAGGAATTCGCGCAGGCAAGTGATGTAAAGATGTGATTGTTAGAGATATAATATAAGATTGTTAGATTTCTAATATAAGATTATTAGATTATTAGAGTTAGCATATGTGAGTGTTAGAGATTATTAGATTATTAGACTTAGCATATTTGAGTGTTAGAGATAGTTAGAGATTTAATATAAGATTATTAGAGGTTTAGTATACGAAACTTAATTAGACTTAGCATATGTGAGTGTTAGAGATTTAATATAAGATTATTAGAGATGTAATATTCGAAACATATTTGATTGTTAGAGATTTAATATAAGATTATTAGAGATATAATATTCGAAACTTAATTAGACTTAGCATATATGATTATCTACAGTACAAATACACGACACTTAGACTAGCATATTTGAGTGTTAGAGATAGTTAGAGATTTAATATAAGATTATTAGAGGTTTAATATACGAAACTTAATTAGACTTAGCATATGTGAGTGCTAGAGATTGAATATAAGATTATTAGAGATGTAATATTCGAAACATATTTGATTGTTAGAGATTTAATATAAGATTATTAGAGATGTAATATTCGAAACTTAATTAGACTTAGCATATATGATTATCTACCGTACAAATACGTGACACTTAGACTTAGCATATTTGAGTGTTAGAGATAGTTAGAGATTTAATATAAGATTATTAGAGGTTTAATATACGAGATAGTGAGGAGATTGTTAGAGATTTAATATAAGATTATTAGAGTTTTAATATTACGGTTAGCAAATACATCCTATAGACCTAACAAATATTTTTTGTATGCACAGATGGCTGATCGCGATGAGGAACAGATACTATATGATACAATCGCAGAGGGAAGCAGCCAGTACTGGAACGAAGAAGAGGGGAACGAGGATCCAAACCAGTGCTTGTACAAGGAGGGGAACGTGGAGAGGGATGCGGAGGGGAACGAGGAGGGGAACGATGAGGAGGAGGCTAGTGGAAGTCATCCCTCCGCTGGACAGAAGAGGGCACGCGGACAACGAGGTGCCGCGAAGAAGATAGAGGGTCGGCACATCATAACTGAGGTGGACGCAGACGGCCGACCTAGTGCCCCGGCACAAGCAGCCAAGAATTTTGTACGCCACAGCGGTTGGGTTGTGAGGGATAACGTGCCTGTCAGCAAGGTGTGCTGGCGCAGAACAAGGGCACACGGGGGTGATGACAGCTTTGTCCCGAAATCAGAGAAAGAGATGCTGTGGACCACAATGCTCGAGACGTTCACGCTCCCTGCGGGTACAGAGAACATAGTGAAACAGTGGACTCTTAAGAAAATGGCAGAACAGTTCCAGACCTTCAAGTGAGATCTGTACCGGAAATACATCCTGAAGGGGCAGACACCGAACTTCGACGTATTCCCAAAGCTAAGGGATCACTGGGACGAGTTCGTTGCTTACAAGACAGGTCAACAAGGGCAGGCGATGATGGAAAGAAACAAAGAAAATGCCGCCAAGAAGAAGTACCATCACCACTTGGGGTCAGGCGGCTATAGTGTCGCGATGCCGAAGTGGGTGGAGATGGAGGCAAGCTTGCTTGAGAGGGGTATCGAACCGGCCACCGCTAAATGGCCTGATCGATCGAAGTTCTGGTACTATGCTCATGGTGGAACGCTCAACCCAGTTGATGGCTCCTTGGTCTTCAGCGATCAGATACGCGAGGCTGCGAATCGACTAACGGACGCAGTGGAAGCCTCTTCTCAGGGTACGTTCCGACCCGACAGAGAGAAGGACGAGCTGTCACTCGCCCTACAGACTCCCGAGCATCCAGGAAAACACGAGGGAAAGGCGTGATTCCCTGGAAGATGGGATTCAAGGAGGACATCCACACGTACAGGAGTCGGATGAGGAGCAAGAGAGATACCGAGGCGAAGATTGCAGATCTTGAGTACAGGGTATCGAGCTACGAGCTCAGCATGCAAGAGGAGGTGGCCCGGAAGGTGGATGAACGCATGGCAGCACATCGGTCACACGATCCCCAGCCGTACATACCTCCTCCAATGGTCAGCCCATCAGGCAATCGTAGCAGCTGCGCCTCAACGGGGCAGGTAGTATCACATAGCATGGACGCCATGCAAACCCAGGACGAAACCACCTGCCCCATTGATGAGATCACGCATCGGACACCATGTGAGCTGCATATTCCCTTCAAGAACTTATCAATCAAGGTATGCTCGATGTAATATATGATTTTTGACTTGTACGTTCCGCAAGTTGCTGCTTAGGTTGATTACTAATAGATAACCTCTCATCACGTGAAGGTGGCGTCGGGAATGGCCATCCCAACGGACATTTCAGGGACTTACCACTGCAGGCCGATTCCAGCAGGATACTCGAGGGTCGAAGTTGAGCTGGTGGAAGCCGTGTACGAGGACCTCGAGTTGGACTACCCAGGAGGAGACGGTGAGACGCATCTACGAGACACAAGCCACGCCATTATACTATGGTGCAAGCGGTACATCATCCTCCCTGGGCGACAAGCAGCGTCTCGTGCACTATCTCCTCCGGCTCCGCTGTCTCCTCCTGCACCATCTCCTCCGGCTCCTCCGCCACCTCCTCCTACACCATCTCCTCCGGCTCCTCCGCCTCCTCCTGCACCATCTCCTCCGGCTCCTCCGCCACCTCCTCCTGCACCATCTCCTCCGGCTCCTCCGCCTCCTCCTCCACCGTGTCCGCCTGCACCTCCCAAGACAAGGTCTCGCCAAGCTCCACCTCCTGCCAGCACAAGGGCAACGAAGAAGGCCAAAGTTGACACTACCAAAAACAAGGAGCCGCCGTACGGTTGCAGTCAAGAGGAGCTTGACGCTTATGTGGCAGGAGAAGTGAAGAGGCAACTCAAGCCTCGGAGTCCTGAAAAGAAGATACCTATTGACCCGAGCGTGAAGAATTTCTTCAAGGGAATGTCCACCGCAAACAAGGAGGCCTTAAAGCTATCGGACTATGACCGAACACTTAGGAAAGCCTATTACAAGAAGTCCAAACCAGTTCCTCAGCTTGGAGAACAACCACACCAAGTGGTCGAGCCGTTGGTGACCGGCGAAGACTTTGGCATAACGGATTTCATTTCGGACACCGGTCTAACCATGGCTCAGTTGGTTGGAGGCGCACCAATCCCGAAGGCGGAAGTGGCATACAAGTTTGAACTCGGTAAACCGCTTGTCAGGCCTGAGCAGCTGCAGTCCCTACCGACACAAATGTACAAATTCCATGAACGGTACATGGAAATGAGCGCCAATGGTAGAGAGATGTTCGGAGCGAGGATCAGAAACCCCGACTTCTTGCAAGGAGAAGATGTTCTATGGATCCATTTCAAGGATGTCTTCGATTTGTACCATCGGGACGCCCTCGACATCTCTCTTCTGAGCGCATGGATTTTGTAAGTATCTTTGAGTTTGATTTGTTTCGTTCAATAATTAGCTCCTGGCATATATGTAAGCAATAATAATTTCCTTTCATTCTTGTAGAATGGAGATTCAAAGGGCCCGACGGCGGGGGTTTACAATACTGGGTTCATCGACCCTCGGAAAATCAACACTGAAATGCTCGACAAGTACGAGAAAGACATAGAGGACAATCTCGTCCATCTCCTAACGCAGCAGCATTTCAAGACGTTCATACTATTGCCGTACAACACAGAGTGAGTTTTTATTGTCGTTCGAACAAATTTCATTCCCATACATATAACATGTACATTCTGATATTTATCTCATTTCACGCATATTCCAGATTCCACTGGGTCCTGTTCTTTTTCGACTTGGACGCATGCAGAGTCACTGTGTACGACTCAATGAATAAAGAGGAGAAGGTTTTTGACAAGGTCTTCCAACTGATAGATAGGTAATATAATGCCATCTATTCTAAAGTCGCGGGACTCTGTTGCTATTATGTTGATCTCGGGTAATATTTAATTAATCATAGCTTGCAACTGCACATGTAGGGCTTGGGATCGGTTCCGTCAATTGGTCCGCGGGACTTGGAAAGAAAAACTTGGACGGAGGTTTCATTTTCCAGTGAGTACATGCATGATCCAAAATTATATTGAATTGAATCTCTAGTTACAGTTAATATAAAGAGTATATTAAATATCTCATCGTTTCTCATGTAGTGTGCAAAGCAGGACAAGAGAACTAACTTATGCGGCTACTGCGTATGCGAGTATGCCCACTGCCTATCAAACTAAATATACACCAAACAAGAGCTCGATGTACGTATACATAAACCATTCAAAATTTCATTGCGTGTCGATTTGTTAAGTTGTTTATTAATTTCATATATTGATATGTCATTATTTTTCGAATGATAGCGTATTCACATAAGGGAAAATCTCCCACACAAGGATTTTATCACGGCTGTTCAAGAACAACTGATGGGGTTCATCAACGAAGAAGTCCTTAATCCCGATGGTGAATTCTATCGATAATTCGTAACGTCGGTCCTTCCTCTTCTGACGTAACACAGGCGTCGAAGTCGTAGCTATAGCTAGCGAGCAAATAAATTGCACTATACATGCATGTCTATATATATATATTTATATATGTACGTACATTTACTTTAGTGTTAATATATATTTTGGTAACATATATGTACATAAAATGTTAAGTGCTTTAAATTATAAATATGTGTGTAATATATGTATTTATACATATATACATACGCATATATATATATATATATATATATATATATATATATATATATATATATATATATGTATATATATATATATATATATATATGCGTATGTATATATGTATAAATACATATATTACACACATATTTATAATTTAAAGCACTTAACATTTTAATACGTGTGATGGCCATTGTACACATCAATACGTATACGTGTGATGGCCATCAATACGTATACGTATACGTGTGATGGCCATTGTACATTTCATGTAGCCATTGTACACATCAATACGTGTGATGGCATTCAAAGTTAGGCACCATATATACATATATACATATATATATATATATATATATATATATATATATATATATATATATATATATATATATATATATATATATATATATAAATTAACCATGCAGCGAACAGGGCCATGCAAATAAAAAAAATGGTATATAGATCTTTAGTCCCGGTTCGTGTTATCAACCGGGACTAAAGATCGATCTTTAGTCCCGGTTATTTCACCCGGGACTAAAGATCGTTATCTTTAGTCCCGGATTCGTAGTCCCGGTTGGACAACCGGGACTAAAGGGGGGTTACGAATCGGGACTACAAACGATTTCTCCACCGGTGCGTTTAGTAAGGCGGTATACATCCCAGTTAACTAGTCCCCTTAGGATGGGAACATACAGTACGTGTGATGTCATCTCTCCCTGTGTGTTTGATTATAGGAAACAAATGTTAATTAATTACTGGTTTTAATTTTACGTTTTGTGATTACTGATCATAATGGGGTGGTATATTAAATTAAGAGTTATACTCCCTCCGTCTTATTTTAAGTGTAGCCATGATTTTCCGTGCACAACTTTGATTGTCTGTCTTCTTTAAAATATTTTTGAAAAAATTTAAAAACTATTTAAAAACTTAAGTATTCATATAGTTTTATCATCTCAAAACAATAAAAATACTATTTTTTATAAAAAAAAAGACAGGCATTCAAAGTTAGACACGAAAACTTATGGTTGTACTTAAAATGGGACGGAGAGAGTAAGTTCATGCAAAGTATGGTACCTCTTCATTAATTATCGCACTAAGTGGTACTCCCTCTAAACATAAATACTTGCCGTTTCTGACCGTGCAAATGACTTTGCACGTCTTTTTAATTTGCGATGATAAAATCGACAGATAATTTTAACCGGAGGGAGTAATTAATTAATAGGTATATATATATATACCTCTTAATTAATACTACCACCGTTTCAAAAATAAAACTTTATTTCTAATTATCTATCTTATACACATCAATACAAAGCCGGAAGACTAGAATGCTTTCCACTTTTTTAAAGTAATTAATAGTACCTCTGTGTTCCAAAAAAAATACTTTATTTTTTAATACTTACATATCTCGCACACACCAATACAAAGCCAAAAGACTATAATGCTTTTCACTTTGTTAAATTCCAATGCATTTATCTCATACCTTTTGAAACTTTACTGTATATATTTGTTTTCCACTTTCTCAAACTCTAATGTTATTACTCTAAAGTTAAAGTCTTTGTGGGACAAGTGAATGGGTAGAGATGAAGTCTTCTTGCATTGGAAGGAGTAGCTATCTATCATGTAGCCATTGTACACGATCCCAGATCACTAGTAATTTATATCTTGGGCTGATCTTGACAAACGAATTATGTCTCGGTGTCTGTTAGATGCCATATTGATGGCTCCCGCGCATACATAGTTGTGGTATATATAATTTGGGTCGAACTGCACTATGGGCCAACTATTTTGTTGTGAATTATTTTCTACTTACTTCATCCATAAATATAAGGATTCTGACTATGAAGCATACCTACTTGTTGCCAGGATCAATCACTTATATATATTTATGGACGGAGCTAGCTAGTATCTTTTAATTAGCGGAGATTTTTCCATATAACTTTTTGCATAATTTTGCACAAGCTGTATTAATTTTCAAATAGAGTAAATTTGGAAAAAAAAATTCAATCGTAGAGACAAGTGAGAAATGCGGGACATGGGCCCACATGTCAATCGCACATGAGATGGTATTTTTCAACTCCATGATTTTTGCGCTGGAACTAAGCAAATTAGCCCCTTTTAAAAAAATGGAATTGGATTTGGTATATAAAATTCTTAACTTTCTAGCTACTTTCATAGATACAATTGTTGTATCAATCTTCAACGTTATAATCTAGAGTTCTGAACCTATCACAATTTAATGGTGTAAATCTTTCACTCTTTCTTCCACTCATTGCCTTGGTAATTATTTCTGGACCTCCAAAATGAACATGCATGCATGAGCTCCCTCAATCTTCAAGCTAGCTTCTTTTAATAATACTTCCTCCGTCACAATAAAAACCAACCATGTAATATTATGCCTAGATTTATTATATCAAATTTAATTTTAGATTGGTTTTTATTAGAACGGAGGGAGTATGGCAAAAGATATTTAACAACATAGTAGAATATGATTGTTACTTATTCGAACCAACTCATTCATGACCAATCGGAACTGTCTTCGTTTTACTTTCTTGCATGATTTGCCTGTAATTAATCTTCCTTTAATGATGTATACATGCAATTTTGTTACCTAGAGTGATACGAGTATCTTTTTTTTTTTGAAAACTTTACGAGTATCTTTTAAAAACAACATTTCGTTGGCTAGCTTAATTATCCGTGCATGGTGAACGTTTGCATCAATCCCATCACATGACCGCATGTGCGTCGATCGACGGCCCATATCGATATATCGTCGATATCCATCGAACCGGTCCGATCGATATATTCCCGCGCCGTTTGATATTATATGAACCGTTTGACTTCTCTCTTAGTCAAAATTCTTCACGTTTGATTAAGTTTAAAAGAATAAATTAGTAACATCTACAATACCATATTATTTTTATTAAATTTAACATTAAATATATTTTAATAATATGTTTGTTTTACATTAAAAATGGTAGTATATTTTTATACAAACTTAGCCAAATTTAAAAAGTTTGACAAGGAAAAAAAAATCAAACCACTTATATAAAGTTGTTCACTAGTATATATATCAGCATCTTATATACTATGGTACTATGTTCTAGATTGTTCCAAATATACATAATTTTGCGTGCAGCAGCAGCTGCGCCGTACAGTACAATACACTAGTGTGTTTACGTGTACAACATAATAACGTGTACTGTCCATGTATACGTACGTGCCTATAGGCTAGCTAAGCTAGCATAAGTACATGCTATATATGTGTGTCGAGAGGATGCATGTATATCAGCATACGTAAATATCTTGATCGATCGAACGTGCATGGACGTCGTACGTACGTGCGTGTATGAGCATAGTAGACACTACAGAACCTGGTATTCATCTTTAACCGGTTATTTTGTAACGGCTCAGAGTGTGTTTAATTCACGTCAAAATTGGAAGTTTGGTTGAAATTGGAACGATGTGATAGAAAAGTTGGAAGCTTGTGTGTGTAGGAAAGTTTTGATGTAATAGAAAAGTTAGAAATTTAAAGAAAAAATTTGGAAATAAACTCGGCCTCAATGTATAGAGAATAGCTTAATTGGCTAGCTAAGGCTGTGTTCGATTGTTGGGGTTGGAATCCCATCCCCTTTGTACAGAAAACGGAGCGGTGCATTAGCGTGTGATTAATTAAGTATTAGCTATTTTTTAAAAAAATAGATTAATTTGATTTTTTTAAGCAACTTTAAGCTTTTAATAAAAAGCGCACCGTTTAGCAGTTTACGAAGAAGAGGGGTTGAAAACTTGATGCAATGAACGCAGCCTAATTAGGTTTCTTGGAGCAGTGAAACCTTACCTGATTCAAATTAAGTACTACTAGAACTTGGCATATATAGCTACCTGCCCGTATTCAAGGCTAATTATTCTTGTAGTAGCATGCGCCATATTGATCGATAGCGAAGTATTCGTGGTGACCCGGTCTTTCAAAGGTACTCATAAAGATATGATGTATGAGTGTGCGTTTACAGTAGTGAGTGCATGTACTATATATAAACGATTGTTTATGGACGGTTCAAGATTGAACCGTTATAAATGATGTCTCTAATATGGTGAGTTTTTCTATAACTCATATATAGGAAGGTACTATTGCACTCTCCTTTTAAGTTTTTATAATGTTCTAATTAAGTTCCGTACAATAATCTAAAACTAATCATGTCATCTGCAACAGAAGAAAAAACAAAGGTGATATTGCCGATGTTGTCACAAGCTTAGAAATGGAGTATTAGGTAAGGGACTCGTCAATGAATAGTGTACATACTCCCTCCGTCAAAAATACAAACATATAACTGGGACAGAGGGAGTATATATTTAGCCATTTATATAGCTAGTTCGTCCTTGATATTTTATTTTAGTATTGTGGTGTGGCCTCAGAAAAATCCTTGTTGAAATGGTGTACTGTCTTTATTTCAAATGATTTGTCATTTTAGTTTTATATCCTAATTCTCCGTTTCAAATTACTTATTATTCTAATTTTATCCTAAGTCGGATATTTATATATTTAATCATCAATTTGTGAAAATTAATTCATACACTAGTTAATATTACAAGATTGATGTTAATCGATTCACCAAAATAAACCTTCTCATAATATGTAATTAATCCGGTGTTAACAAATTACTACAAATCAATATTCAAAGATAGAAATATTTAAATTAGGATAAATATGAATGACAGGTAATCTATGACTAATCTGAAACAGGTGGAAGACGTATAGTTTAGAAAGACTGATTTTTTTTTCTTAAAACCACGAAGGCTTAGCTGTGATAAAGCCATGTGTGCATGCTCTCCCTGTAGGATCCTTTATTTCCTTACGGTTTCAATATTTTTTTTAAAGAAAAGGTCATGCTGATCCGCTAGCTAGTAGCTAGTCCGTTCGAATTCAACTTCGATCTTGTGTAGATTTTTTTTTTTTTTGAGATTACACGACAAACACACGCACAGTCACCACTACGCACGTAACACCACACTCACACCTCCACAAATGTCCCCTGACACATGTTCTAAAAGACGGAAGTCAGCAGCACATATACCTGATCTCACTAAAATCATGTTGAAAGTCCACCTACATATACGTAATATTCGTGGGTACCATGATCTGAATCCTGATGAGTAGATTCATGCACCTACGACTCCACCACCACACCGCTGGTGCTCCCCCAATCTTGTGTAGGTTGATGACTTAATTTCTTGGTTTTTAATTAATCATTTAAATTCTTGGGTTGATATATTGTTCTCTTATCCTAGCTCTATATATCCATGAAATAATACGTATATGCACATAGCTTCTACTCTCTCCATCCTAAAATATAAGGGATTTTGGATGGATGTGACACATCTTAGTACACTGAATCCATCTAAAATCTCTTATATTTTGAAACGGAGGGTGTATATAATTAACTTAATCTTTCTGTTTGAAGATTAAAGAATATGTACAAACAGAAGCTGCTATATATAGGTAAACAACGCCAATCACCATTATTAGTTAGCTCCGACGAGCTAGCTGGTACGTATATCCAAATAAAACAACATAACGTGAAAATCATGAATTTAAAAACACCAATAATAACGTATCCTCTGGGGAAGAAGATGCAATAGTATGTCGTCGATCTCCGTAATAAGTTCATAACCCTACATGAAATGATGCGCGCGTCTTCTCCTGAATTATGTCCATATATCTATGTATGATCAGTATATATGCATGGATCATATATGCATAGATATGCATGGATCCAGATCTTGTATCATATATATATATGAGACATGTATATGTATGTATGTATTTATATATGTATATATCTCCTCTATAAAAAAAAATCCAATCCTAGCTATGAAACTGGATACCGTGTCCAGATTCGTAGCTAGAGTTTGTTTTTTAGGGACAGAGTAATATATGTGTACCTGCGACGTCGTCGTATGGTGGTAGCCGACTGGCCATGAAAACGGATGAACGTATCTCCGTACGTCGTCGACGGTGAGCCGCCGTGCGACGGCCGGCCGGCCTTGCTTCTTGCTCCTATGCATGGCCTCTCTAGATCTCTCTCTAAATTATGCATGAGATATGAAGCAAGAGCTAGGTACTAACTAGAAGATGCAAACGAGAAGAAGAGAGACTGAGAGAGGAAGAGATTGTTCTCGTCAGCAGCTAGCTAGGGGTATATATCTAGCTATATATCAATATCTCTAATATGGAGTAAGTAGGTTTTGGACAAACATATCTACATCATGTTCAGTGCTCACAAGAGGCATTCATGCATGCGTACGTGTTGATATTCATGCCGACATCTGTCTTTCGATCTATATATGATTGTATCGATCCCTTTTGGAATTGTATACATATAAAACAAATGCATCGATCTCTATCTATATAACTATGAAACCAGGCCATGTTCAGTTGTATGCAAGCATAGCTAGCATCGTCTACATGTGAACAAGTGTGTGCCAGCGCACGGCCAGGCCAGTTGACACTAGCTGCAGGCTGCCATCAGCTAGCGAGCTAGCTATCTGCTAGCTTAATTGTCTGCTAACATATATATGCGTGGCGTATTATCCTCTCTACCACTGGCAATGCAGCGTGTATATATATAGCTAGCTTCGTCTATATCCCTCCGTATATATCTCTTCGTTCCAGTAACATCGAGACTGCTTAGGCTGCGTTCGGCAATTGTGGTTGGAAACAAATTAAGGGTGTGATTAGCAAATGGGATATGGAAGGTGGGATTGGGAAAGGGAATTGGCTGAATGGCTAGGATGCAATATTGTCCTTTAAAGGGTGGGGTATTACTTTCCAATCCCATTTGCCAAATTACAAAGCCTAAATCCCTCCTGAGCGCATTTGCCAAAACTAGAATGGGTGGAGATCGAGGTAAAAAAAATCACACATCGATAGCTAGCTCGGTTGAGTCTATTTTCCATTTTGGTAAATAACACTACTGGGTCGGCCGATTTCCACAATAGTTCCGGTTGATCTTTAGTTTACCAACTGGGACTAAAGATTATTTTTAGTCCCGATTCAAGAAGTTATCAGGGACCCCAAATATTTTTAGTCCCGGTTGGTATAAACAATCGGGACTAAAAATAGATCTTTAGTCCCGGTTGTTTGTACCAACTGTGGAAGCAAAGAGCACCCCGAGCCGTGCGCCATCTCGATCTTATCCGCGCGCCATCTCCTCTCTCCTCTCCTCTCATTAAACAATGCCTGCCTAGTTATCTCCTTCTCCATCCCTTCCTCTCCCCTTCCCCTCCCCTCCCCTCCCCTCCCTCCCCTTCCCCTCTCTGGAGGGGTGGCGGCCGGCCGGACGGGAGCGGCGGCGGCCGAGAGAGCTGGCGCACAACCTGCGTGTGCGGAGGCCGAGAGGGCGGCGGAGTAGTTATGAGCGCGCGGAGGGGGAGGCCGGTGGCGCCCTCCCCTCTCTGGGTCGGCGCTCGGAGGCGGGAACCGGCGGCGCCCTTCCTCCCGGCAACGCCGGATTTGTTTTTTGTTTTTTTTTTTTGAATCTATGATTTATTGGATCTGATCTGTGATGTATTTTTTTAAGATTTATGATGTATTTTTTGTTTGATAATTTGTGATCTGTGATGTTATTTGAGTTGTGATGTATTTTTTCTAAGATCTGTGATGCTATTTGGATTTGTGGATGATTTGAGAATATGATTGGGGATATGCAGGGAGCAGATCGATTTGAGCAAAGAAACAATAAAAAAAGAAAAAGTAGGGACCAACCGGAACTGCTCCCACCATCTTTAGTCCCGGTTATTTCGCATAGGACTAAAGATGGCTATCTTTAGTTTCGGATTCGTTGTCCCGGTTGTATAACCGGGAGTATAGGGGGGTTACCAACCGGGAGTAAAGCCCCTTTCTCCACCAGTGTAAAAAACCGCCTCAATTGTCACTCTAGTTCATGTATTCGGCTTGGTCCATAACCTATTTTATTATAAAGCCACCATTCAACACGCATGAGTAGCCAAGTTGGGTTCACGCATGAGTAGCTGATTCGTCCGATTTCTTCCGATATGGATTCACAACAAACCATACATGAATATGTTGTAAGCGTCTATGTTTATACTTTGTTTAGCCAAGTTGGGTTCACTGCTTTTAAAAAAAACATAGCACCACCCTTTTAATTTTAGGGCTTATTCGGTTCGTAGGATTTTCAAATCGTAGGAATAGGGAAAACATAGGAATAATACAGGAATGCATGTGCAAACCTATGGATTGGAAAACATAGGAAATTTTTCTATGGTTGGGTTGCAAACAATCCAAAGGATTGAAAACATTGGGTTGGAATGGATTATTTTTTTCCTTTGTTTTCCCCCCTAAAAGTGGAGGGATAGGAATTTTTCCTTTCATGCATTCCTTTGAAACGAATGATAGTATAGTGCTCATTCCAAAGGATTGAATATTCCTGTACTTTTCCTTTACGAATCCTTTGAAACGAATAAGCCCTTACTGGAGGTTTTAATAAACACACGCTTATAAAGATATTTAAGAGGAATTCCGTTTACCAATCGCCAGCAAAAATTAAACAGGTTGTCACTTGAGAAAACCCAGGTTACCTAAATAAAAGACCCCATCTCTTTTCCTACCTCATGGCAACACAAGGATCTAGGAAAAAAAAGTTATCCAAGCTACTAGTTGCATCGGCCACCTGCAGCACTCCGATGCAATTTCTACGTGGTCAGCGTTCGCTGTCGTCTCAATTAATTCTGGCGATTTCTCCTTCAAGGTTAAGCCGGCCATTCCCCAAATCTCCTCAAACGTTAACCCGGTCATTTCCCCATATATCTCATGCAAAGTCAAGAGCTAGCTAATTAACCTCCATCACTTGGGCCCTTAATTTGCTTCTTGCTGCTGTGTACAACGACTGCGTGTACAAAGCTCCATGGAAGCTCGTCGCTTTCTTGTAATACTAGCTAGGAGGTCCTTTGTGGCTATATATTTTCAGGGATCGATTTGTAATATTACTTATTTGTGAAGGACCCCTGTACCACTCAGGTTGTAAGACTGTGCTTATATCAGTACAGATCATAGGCCTCCGTACCCTTACCTTTGAAAAAGAAACTATTTGAAAACCTAGCCATCTGGATTAAAAAGTAAAAAAAAAATCGATTTTACTGATTTTTAGTGTTTATCAATTTGAGAAACTTTTGGTTTGTAGATAGAGATAAAGATCAATTTGATTCAATTGTAGACCAAAGAAGAATGGACTATTTAAGGTGGATGGGGGTAGCCCAGTAGGGTTGGACAACTCTAGAAACAAGGTCGCGAATAGTAGGATTAGTTAAGGTTGAGAGATTCCATTATATATGTCACTGAGTTTTTCACAGTTCTACAATTTGTCATTGATTTTATCATGTTCTACAATATATCATCGACTTTTCTTTAACTTGTATGATTTATGTATCATCGTTGTTCGGTTAGTCTTCATTAGCAGGGTACAATCCTGTTCAAATGATCAAATTAAATACCACTAGGACAAAAACTACCAAAATTTAGACAAAAATTCAGAAATATCATATTATAAACATAAGAACAACCAAAATTTGACAAAAACCTTAATTAATCAAGTACTAATGACGAGCTGCTCGGTTTTTCGTGCTGGAGTAGAAGCTATCCCGACCAGCCCAAACAAGCGCCGCTATCCTTAACTGACGTTTTGGAGTTGCATATTGGAATATTATATAACTGTCACGTAGCTATCCTTATGTACATCGACGTCGTTGCATGTATCATCACATGAAGGCGTGTCAGTGTTTTGTACTTACATACTACTCTCCCTCAGTCACATAAAAAATCAACCTAATACAGAATGATGTCACAACTAATCCTAAATTTTATAATACACTAGAATATATCCAAATTTATATTATTAGAATATATCATATCTTATCCTAGATTCGTTTTTTATGGGACGGAGAGAGTAGATGAGCGCCAGATGTCGTACGACCAGGTGTGAAATGGTATGTCATGTGACGACACGGATTTGTATGCACGATGATACTACGTGTACGTACAATCTCAATTAACAAAAGCAGACACAGCCATCCCGGCGCCGGACATGCTACCTTGCCGGTTCTCACCGGACATCTCTCTTGATCCATCGATCTCTGTATTGTCCATTTGTAGTGTGCAAGAAAGTTCAAATCACGTTTAGGAGAAGTTACCATGCAATTCGAAGTAATTAAAAAGATTAGAAAATTTTAGCTTGGGTTATTTTATTACCAATATTTTGTTTTAATTAAATCTTACCTTTATTTTACTTTAGATCGTAGCGACTCTTATATGCATGAACGATCTCGAAGTAATTCGAAGTAATTAAAGTACGAATTACCCCCCCACCCGGAACTATCGAGGTCGATCGATTTACCCCATGAACTGTAATATATAATATAGGACATTGGACACCCTAAACTCTTAAATCTGGATGAATTACCCCCCTAACAAAAACCAAATTGGTTTTCAGCCTATGTAGCACACACATGACGATACAATCATCAAAAATAAATAAAAACCAGTGGGACCTGCTTGTCAGCGTTGGTTTTTCACTCCCCTTCTCTATTGGTGAGAGGAGGACAGAGCGCCGACGGGGAGGATCAGTCTAAACGGGAAGGGGAGGAAGGGGGCTGCATGAGCTCGGCTATCCCGGTCACGGCGAGTGGGCGGCCGGCGGCCAGGAGGATATGGTTGGCGCGACAGGGACAGCGCTGTGGGGGTTGGAGACGGTGGGGCACTAACGAGGAGGGCGTCGGAGACAACAACCAGGCCAGACCCGCTTACATCTGGCACTAACGAGGAGGGCGTCGGAGACAACAACCAGGCCAGGCCCGCTTACATCTGGCAGCTTTTTATAGGAGGAGGGCGTCGGAGACAACAACCAGGCCAGGCCCGCTTACATCTGGCAGCTTTTTATAGGACATAGACTACCCTCACAGACCATACCAACACAAGTCTTTTTTGCACACTTTGTCCTCACTCGGGAAGAATTTCCCGATCGGTCACCCATCCTGAAATTGCTCCAGGCCAAGCACGCTTAACCTCAGAGTTCTTTCGAGATCGGCTTCCGGAAAAAAAGTTATAACTTGTTGATATGAGTATTCTATTAATCCTATTAAGCCGTGGGCCGGGATGTCACAATCCTCACCCCCTTAAGATACCGATGTCCTTATCGGTCAACCCCAGGCCAGGAACGTTCCCTCTTGGTCACGTCCGTGTGTCCAATACCAGCGCATGTGCCATGTTGTGTGACCACTCCGGGTCCATACCAGCCATGCGCACCATGCCTGCGCAATTGCGACCACACGCACCCATGAAACCGCGAGAGTCGGCTCTGATACTATTTTGTAACCGCCCACCTCAACCAGGCCGGGCCCGCTTATATCTGGTAGCTTTTTATAGGACATAGACTACCCTCGGCATCCTTTGTTCAGCTGGTGAGCAGCAACAGGTGGCGTACATGCCGGTAGTATATAGGAGTACTATAGGTAATTAGGCATCTATGTACGTCATGCTGCATGCGTAAGCAGTATACTAACAAGGCTGCTGATGCTGGCCTGGCCTACACACGGTTAGATTGTGTATATTTGCAGATACTGAAATTGCATTTAGATCACCTCCTAGCTAGGAGTAGATATGTTTTGACTAATTGATAAAAACATGTTTCAAGGACTAGAGGCATATTACTTCCTTTGAAATCAAATGAGATTGAGAATTCTTAAAAAGAAAGAAACAAATCAAATGACGGATATGTTCGGGCTGAGGCTGGACAGTCAGTCGGGCAGCTGAAAGGTCCGATGTGTATCAGACTGATCTGCCCCCTTTATGCATGGGTCGGAGTGTTTTGGGAGTCCAGTGCTAGTGAGAGCTTCAAGTTTGACACTGGAGCACTTGTGATGATCACCCACGAATTAACATCTATCCATGAATTACAGCAACTTTCCTATACAAGTTTATTGACGCACCGTTTAATAGCTCGAAAAACGTGCACACAGAAAACGAGGGAGTGAAAGTTGGGTACCTTGACTTGCGAACAAAACCTTAGTTAACGGCGGGAATCTCAGTTTAAGACGACGGACGATAGAAGCTCGGTCCGATCTCCGGCAGAGCAGGGCGCTGCACCACGAGATGCAAAGCGCGGCGATGCTGCGTCAGACGAGGCAATGAGCGACGACCACCATTCGCGCACAAGCCAAGAGCCCAGACTGGTAGCAGCCCAAGCTAGTAGCCTCATTAATTTCCCCATCTCCTCCACCTCCACCTCCAATCCTCCATCAATTCCCCAATCCCATCCTGGACTAGCCAACCCAATCCCCATCAACCCATCGGTGGACGGCGGCTGCTGTGGAGCCTAGAGCCGGCGCGCCGCACGCAGGAGGGCAGGCGGACGCGAGGAGGGGAACGGTCGCCGGGCTCCGAGGCAGCGGGATGGGCCAGGGACGCAGGCGCAACGCAAGCAGAGGCAGGGGCAGCAGCAACTCAGCAAGCTACTGTACGTGCCAAGCGGAAGCAGCCATCAGTCCATCAGCTAGTTCCTACTATATGTGAATCTTTGCTATTTGTTTACCTTATCAATCTCAAATATATATGCTAATCGATCTTTGCTATTTGTTTTTGCATGTTCTACTTATGTCTATCTATCCACACTAATTCATATATGTAATGTATTGCTGAAAGCTTGAATTGAATCTTGACTTCTATTTACACTTGTTTGCAAATGTACGATGAATTGTGAACTTGTGATTAGTGATTGTTATCATGCTTAATGTAGACTTAGTGAGATAATATCGTGTCGTACAATATCATGCATTGATATTATGTTTGTTTTTCCTTTATTCTTATTATGTGATAACTCTTACGTTAGTTCATTGGCCACACCTATTTTTTTTCGTCCTCCGCCACTGGGTGCGGAGTTGATCTAAAAGGGAAATGTCAATTAAGATAGCATCTTTCCTCCATTGTCACACGTCCCACTTGTCCGCCCAAATTCCTGTTCTTCTCCCCCATCTCTCTCTCTATAGATCGATTGGTCTCGGTTGGCGCTGGCGACCACCATCGCCGCTTGACGCATAGGCAGCGAAGCTAGCTAGACCGAGGTTGGAGGAGAGCGGCGATGGACTGCAGCTGAGCTAGTCAGCTAGCAGAGGCGAACGGTGTTGAGGTTGTGGAGCTCGTCATTACCCTCCGTGCCTCCACCGCAAGCTTGAAGCCACCCATGCTTATGAAATATATTTAGGGATGAAGGGAGTATAACGTAGATGTTTATGAAATATATTTATACTACTTTATAGAATTTTAATTCCGGTATTGACTCACTTCCAAGCTTTTTAATCTTATTTATGTCACCAGCTTACATTACATCAAACAACTCCCACAAACATCTCTACTTACCATCCAAAAAAAGGCAAAAGAAAAAAAAACAGAGTGCCACGTCATGCATCGATGGATGATGATGTCATGCCACGTCAGCCGTGGCCGGAGCTCAGCCGCTGGTGGCGGCGACGCTGTTGAGCAGCGCGGTGGCCATGGTGGTGAGCCGGCTGAAATCCTCGTTGGCCCTGTCCATCCCCGCCGCCGCCGCCGCTGCCGGCGCGTCGAGCGCCGCCGCGCACCCCATCCCGGCCTGCCCCGACAGCCACAGCAGCGACCTCGCCGCCTCCCAGCTCCGCGCCGCCGCGTACCCGCGCATCAGCCGCACCGCCGCCACCGACGACCCGTACAGGATGCCGCACGCCTCCAGCCCGTCCCGCTCGCCGCCGCCGCTCGCCCGCGCCGCCGCCGCCGCCGCCACGGCGTCGTCCCTCGCCGAGTCCCCCCGCGCCGCGGCCAGGTCGGCCGCGATGAGGAGGTGGCCGTGGCGGTCGGCCGTGGCGGCGCCCGGGCCGCTCGACCGCAGCGCCGCCTCGCAGAACGCCACCTCCACGAAGTCCCTGATGGCGTTGCACGACTCCGCCACCGTGTCCACCCCGCCGCTGCCGCCGGGCGAGGCGGGCGCCGAGGCGACAACGACGACGGCGGCGACGAGGAGGACGGTGGCGCGTATCGCCATTGATGGCTTCAGAGCGATCGAGCTCGTTTCTTCTTGGTGGATATCTGATGCACAGTACTCTACCACTCCTGTTAATTTCTTGGTATCTCTTCTCTCCTTGTTCTTGTTGGAGTTAGGTGAGCTAATCAATGGCGGCATGAGATGCATGGTGGTGGGATCATCATCAGATTGGCATGCATTCACTATCGCCGTTTTGGAGGTAGACATTACTGCGTGCTCGCCTGCCAACCCTACTCAACACTGACCTACCAGTACTGTCCCATGAAAGATCACTTATCTTGTTACTTAATTGCAGATTCGTCTACGGTAACTTTGTCGATCACAAGATTTATCGGCCCAGTCTTCTTTATAAAAGATTGAAAAAAACATATAAATTTCAGAGGATAACAAATATCCTCTATGATTATGATTTATGAACATGATAATAGCAACAGAAATCGGCTACGGTACGTCGATTTTCCTTACCATGTTAAGCCATTAAGCTCAGTTTCATGAAACATTGGATGAATCTTGGTTGTGGATATGTCCGGTCAGATTGTAATTAAAATTTTAGCATTGAATTTTAGCCGTAGTACTACGTGTGAGCTCAATGAATCTCAATCCTGTGTGCGGCTGGGCGAGGTAGTTGGTTGGTTGGCTGGCATTGGCAAAGCTCGAATCCATCCATGGATGCATTGATGATGACGTACTCCTCATCACTCTGCCCTGCCGCCATTGATTGCCTGCGCGCTGGTGGCATTGAAGACGACGACAAGTGTTTGTGATGAAGCAGCTGAGGTAGCTGAGAACGTGAGCGTCTTCAACCTCAAGCTCAAGCTCAAGCTCGCCCATGGCGACTGCGTGCGTTTCCACGTCTCGCTCACCCACTTCTCCTCCTCTAGCATAAAAGGCGTGTGTCATCTCTTTAGCCAAGAAAGCAGAGGAGGTAGGAGAGAAACAGAGGAGTCGCCGACCATGGCGCGGGCGGCCGTTGTCCTCCTCGTGTTCTTGGCGGCCGGCGCGCAGGCTGGGAGCGGCGGCGGCGGCGGAGGAGGGGCGGCGTGGACGGCGCTGGACGGCGTGTGCGGCGACCTGGGCGGGTACTACGTCACCCCGGAGCTCTGCAAGTCGGCGCTCTGCGGCGGCGGCGGCGGGGACACGTCGTCGTCGACTTCGTCGCCGTGCCGCGCCGCCAGCGGCGCGGGGGAGGTGGCGGCGCTGGCGGCGAGGCTGACTGCGGCGAACGCGACCGCGACGAGGGCCAGCGTCGAGGCCGCGTCGCGCGCCCTGGAACAGAACCCGAGCAGCAGCAGCAGCGGCAGCAACGGCACGGCGGCGGCGAGGAGGCAGGGGATGCGGTCGTGCCTGCAGCTGTACGCCGGGGCGGTGCCGGCGCTGGAGTGGGCGGCGCGGTCGGTGTCCGCCGGGCGGTACCGCGGAGCGCGGGAGGTGCTCCAGTCGGCGCAGTACGTCTCGCTGGGGTGCGAGGGGATGGCCGGCGGCGGCGGCGGCGCGGCGGCGCTTCCCCGCGAGAACGAGCGGTTCAGCGTCATGGCCATCGTCGCGCACGCCGTCGTCGCCTCCATGCTGGGACCCTAGCTAATTAATTACACAATTGCCCCTCGCCTTTGTAATTAATTAGTATTAATCAGTTAATTAGGCCACCTGCTTCGAGTTAATCCGTGCAATAATTAAGTTTGTAAGGAGTGTTAATGCAAGACTATTTTTCAAATAGACCCTTGTATGAAAAAAGATTCTCGCAAATGGGCCCTCTAAACCATGGGCCCAACTATTTCTACCTCTAAGCCCATTTAAGCTTCTCGGCCCGGCCTAGCGGAGAATGGATGGCCCAACTGTCAGGCGAAATGGGGCCCACCCACTACCTCACTGTTGCATTAGTTTGCACACTTTGTACCTACCTCACTGTTGTGGTTGGCATTTAACCTCTTGTTATGCACAGAACGACAGAGAAGCGGCGGCGGCGTTCACGGAAGCGCTGAGACACCCTTTTGGGTGTGTTTAGTTCACGTTAAAATTATAAATTTGGTTGAAATTGAAACGATGTGGTGAAAAAGTTGAAAGTTTATATACGTAGAAAAGTTTTGATGTGATGGAAAAGTTGAAAGTTTGAAAAAAAAAAAACTTTATATCTAAACTCGGCCTTTGGCCTCTGCTGCATCAGTGCATCACCCTTTTGGCCTCACCTTTCAGACTGCCACATCTCTGATCTCACATTCTCTCTACCTGTAACTACCAACGGCCTGTTCCCAAGCTATCCAAACTGTTTAGCTGATCACCATGCATTGTGTCCTTTGGTAAAAAAAAAAAACGTAGTAGTAACTAGAAGTAGTTCACTTAGAAGAGATTTCCTGTGGTTTGATAGATTATTGTCCATACATATTGCAGCTGCACTTGTCTTCCCTTTGTGTGCGACTCTAATGCAAGCGCGGACTGGCAGCATGATATTTGTATATGATATGTGAAGTCCGGCAGTTTCAGTATTCAGTAATTTGGGTTGCTATAAAAAAAAAAGAAATGATAGCAATCAACTGAAACAAAGTATATATGGGCATCACATTTTAGCCATTATACAGCTCAAATTTGAAGCAAAACTGACAGGTCAGGTTAACATATATACTCCGAATAATCAAGCAGTCGATTCTTACGGTACAAACTGCGCCACAGCTTCATAACAGGAGGTTCAAAGAAAAACCAAACAGATGGATGCTGGGACCCATAGTAAATTAATCGGCACCACCTGATTAACTAGTAATTAACCCAGTTGGTAGAGCTAATCTCTGCAATAAAAGTTTGTAACGCGTGTTAATGCAGGACAAAGTACACTCCCCCGTCTCCTGCTACTCGTATTGTTTTGCATGGAGGACCTCGTATGAAAAAGATTCTCGCAGTTTTATTCTCGGAAAAAGTACACAGAAGGTCCCTCAACTTGTCATGGGGATAAAAAACATCCTCAAACCACAAAATCAGATATGCGGGGTCCCTTAACTATATAAAACCGGTCACAACAATAGGTCCCTCGGCGGTTTTTATACCGGATTTATCCTACGTGGCTACTAAGTCAGCGTGGGACCCATGTAAGCCCCACATGTCAGCCTGTCCAGGTCAGCCTCCTCTTTCTTTCCCCTCTTCTCTCCCTTCTTCTCTCTCTCACTCTTCTTTTATCTGGGGCTCCGAGCAGGACGGCGGCGGCGCCCGACGGGTGGGGAGGAAGGCGGCGGCAGCGGCTGGGGAGCAAGGCGGCAGCGACAGCCTCCTCTCCGTGCTCGCCGACGAGGAGGAGCGGCGGGCGACCGCGGTGGCGGAGCTGGAGCCACACGCGCAGCCGGCGGAGGCGCGCGGAGGCCGGCAAGCTCGTCGGCTTGGTGGTGGCGGCGAGGCGAGGCAGCCCGCTAGACCCAGCGTCGGCGGTGGCGGCGAGGCGAGGCGACGGCGGTCCTCCTGGACAACGTCCTCGCCGCCTCACAAACGGAGATCTGGATCAAGACCGGGATGCCGACGTGCACCCTCACCAAGCACCTGCGAGGCCTGCCGCTCCTGCTCGCCCGCCGCCGTCCTCGCCGCGTCGTTTCCCCAACCGCCGCGCCGCTTCACCGTCTTCGCCGTGCCGCTCCTCTCCTTCCACTTCATCTCCACCAGCGAGTAGATCTCCACGCCGGTGAGGTTGGAGGCGCGCGGCGTCATGGCGTTGGACGCGCCGTACGCCCGGAACACGCTGGAGCGCGCCGCGCCACCGCCCGTGGTGGAGGCCGAGGCGGAGCAGCGGATGACGACATGGACTCGGCCGTCGCGCCCTACCTCGGCGTCCGCCTGCAGCGCCTCCCTCCCGTTGAGCGAGACGACGTCGGAGTCGACGCGGAACGTGGCGATGCTGGTGCCGACGTCCGACGGGAACTGCTCGGAGATGATGGTCGTCACCTGCCCGCTCCACCGACCCTCCTGCTCCTGCATGGTCGCCGCCGCATCGCCGGTCGCCGGCCACAGCCGCCGATCCTCCTCCTTTCCCGCCTCGCCCCGTCGACTTCCTCCCCAACGCGCTGGCCAGCCTGCCCAGGAGAAAATCGAGAGAAGAGGAAGGGATAGATGACGTGGCATCCTGACATGTGGGGCCCACGTGGTCCCACGCTGACTCGGCCACCATGTCAAATAAAACCGAGACTACCGAGGGACCTAGAGCAAACGGTTTAGAGCAAACGGTTTTGATAGTTAAGGGATGCCCGGTGTCTGGTTTTGTGATTGGGGGATGATTTTATATCTCGATGACAAGTTGAGGGACCCTGGGTGTACTTTTTCCTTTATTCTCCGAACCCCCAAACCATGGGCCTGAATTTCTCTAGGCCCATATCATCTCGGCCCAGACCAGCCCACCCCAGAACGGAGGCCCCACCTGTCAGGCCACGTGGAATCACCCGCTACCTCTACCTTTCCCGCCATTAATGCCTCCTCCTTCCATTTCTTTCCACCCGTTTCCTCTCCTCTCCAAACCCTCCCCCAAAACCCTACTCCTCCCTCCACGCACGCCACCGCCTTCCAGAACCTTCTAGAACCCCGGGAGCCCGCCGCGATGGCCCCCTCCCCTTCCGACGTCGCCCTGCAGGCCTCCCAGGACGGCAACCTCCGCCTCCTCAGGAGTAAGCGCCCCCCCCCCCCCCCCCCCACACACACACACACCCCATTTCGCCGCCCCCATCTCTGTCGTCTCGTCTCGGGGGGGTTTGATGAGTCGATGAACCATCGCCTGATTCCTCACGCGTCTCGCATTGTTTCGGTTAGGGATCGGGACGCTCGCGTGATGTTTCTGTGGTGGTTGCGAGTTCGATGCTCTGTGCGGTTACTGTTCATGTTTTTTTTTTGGTGGGGGAATGACGAATTCGGGTATTGATTTCGTACGGTTTGCTGGCTAATTTAGATGGAAATCCTCCTATTCGAGGATAGATGGATTGGATTTACTTGATTTCTACGGTTTGGACTCCCATTTGTGCTGATTGCTGAATTAGCTACAGTATTTTTTTCCCGTTTATTAATCTGTTTGATTCACTTACATGGTTATGTTGTTTGGATTTTGCTGCTGGTGGTGGAATCGATCCTGGGTAGAGATGGCGAAGAAGTTGGATCTGCGAGGAGTCAAGGACAAGAATGGCCTAAGCGCGCTTCACTTCGCTGCAAGCCATGGGCACCTGGATTGCTGCAAGTTCCTTGTGGAGGAATCGGGCCTTGATGTCAACTCGGTCGGTCACAAAGGTGCTTGCAGGCACATTTGGTGATGTCTTATTTATTTACGATTTGAGAGCATGAAGCAGGAGTATATTGTTTACGGAAGAATCCCAGAGAGGCTACTGTGTGGCTAACATCTGAAATGCCTTCCTCCTTGTAGGTGAAACACCAGTGTTCTATGCCGCAATCGATGGGAACGTTCAGGTTTTGGGGTACCTTCTTGATCATGGTGGTGACCCGGCGAAACCCGAGGAGAGGGGCTGCACGCCGCTGCACAATGCGGCAGAGAATGGTCTGCTTTCTGTGCTCTTCGGTTCACTTGCCGTATCTGGATTTTAAGGATGGCTTATAGTTATAGGGCATTTCTTGCATACAGATGACATGATATCTGTCTGTGGATTATCTTGTTTGAGCCTTGTGCTAACTTTGTTGTGTCCTAGGGCATGATGAGGCTGGAAGACTATTGCTGTCCAAAGGAGTTGATGTGGATCCTCTGAATTATCGTGGGGCCCCACTGCACTTGGCTGCCTCAAAGGACCAGGATCAGGCCATGAAGGTTCTGCTTGAACATGGTGCTGATGTAAGTGGTGGTTCTCGTTGTTATTGTCACCTGGTTACATGAACCAAATTGATGAAACGACGAATGCAGTAAATTTTCTTGGCTTGATGATTAAATGTCTTATTTTAAAAGTTAGAGCAGAAACTTGGCAGGGCTTTTCTCTCTTATTATTTTGTGATCTGACTGGTCATTTTTTTCAAATTGTGATTCTTTTCCTTTTCGGCATGCTGCGGGCACTCCTTGAAATGTGTGAAGCTACTTGTTGAGGTCTGGTACCATATTCAACCAACTTGATGTATTCTCATGTGTTTTTCTGCTTAAATGTGTCATGGTTTTTAAAAGAAGGTTGGGAGGAGATTCCATATTAACAAAGCCATTATGTCAATTTGATGAAAGTTGATGTCTTTTTAGTTATATATTGAGACCTTGTCTCTAAAGCTAGCTTACTTTGCTATGTATATTTTCAAATCAATAGGCTGGCGCTGATGTGAACGGTAATAGTACCAATGGACCTACCCCTTTAACTGAAGCGGTTGATGACGGTTTAACCGATGTTGTCAAATTCTTGGTAGGGGCTGGAGCTGACCCTAACATTCCTGACGAGGTAACTGCTCCTCTGCCTTTGCCCCATACTGGTTATTGACAGCTCTTAGGATTGAATGCTATCTGCCTTGCACATATGGTGATTGTATACTTGGCTAGTAATCTAAACAAAGGTCTCTTAAGAACATAAATGCATTGTATAGTTTGACATGTCAACTCAATATTGTGTGTATGAACTCTGATAAATATGTTTGGATTTAATTCTGACTACACTTAGATCAGACATTCCATGATTGGCAACTCTAGTAGATAGTGACAGTTCACCATTGCATGTTTTGGAATTGTGAATTTTTAATTCAATTTAATTCATACAATAGGTTTACTTATCACATATGGTGAAATCTCTAGGTCCAGAACATGCTATTGGACTTCCATTGTTTAGGGTATTTGTCTAGGCTCACCCATCAGTACTTGATTGGAATAATTTCTCTAGCTTTTCTTCAAGCTATGCTCTGTTCCTCCAACAGTTTCGATTTTCTTGCAACTGTTTCCCAAAGAGTGTCATAGTGTTGAACTGATATCTTTTTTACTCTTCATACTGGGATGTTTTCCATCTTCCATTTTGTAATGTCTGACCAATTCAATGCAGGAAGGGAGGATTCCTATCGTGGTGGCAGCAGCTCGTGGTCAACGAGAGCTTGTTGAAATTCTATTTCCTCGGACCAAACCTATTCCATGTCTGCCAGATTGGAATGTTGACGGGATAATTAGAACTATGAGAACCACACATATTGAACCTCAGGTATGTAGGTGATTGCTTGTTTCGTTCTAACATATCTTGTATTGCTGTGTTCTAACTTATTCATTGTTCTTTTTTTATGAACATTTTATGCTGCATTCCCCTTGAATCAGTCACAAGGGCATAATAGTTAGTTTGCCAACTGCAACACATCGCATGCTGTTGGAACTTTGTCATACCTCATTTTTTTGATAATGTTGTCACACCTCATGCACATAATCTTCATAAACCAAACATGCTATTTGTATAGGCTGCTATTCCTGTGGAAGAACAAGTGTCTGATGCAAAGTCGAAAGGAAAGGAAGCATTTGCAAAGGGTGACTACCTTACAGCCATCTACTTCTACACCCTGGTAACTGCACAAGTGCACGACACAATTAGTATCTGCTTGATACAGATTTGAGATTTGGGTTATAATCCGAAGCTGATTTTCAATTTTAGTATTTGTGTTTATGATTATTTTCAGGGGTATGTTTGTCACTTATGTTGCCCAGCTCTCTTTTCATGATTGCTAAGAAAAGTAAAAGTTCTACTTAAAAATCATATTTGGAACATTACAAGGTTACACAAGAAATAACTAATTCTAAAAATATCAAGTACGGGAAACATGAAGGGGCTTCAGTTTTCCTTGTAGCCATACGACATTTTTGCTGAACAATAAATTGTTAATAGCATGTGTCGGACCGTCAGTGGTCCTTGTAAAAGAACAGTACTCTTTATTGTCATCTACAAGTAATTACAGTGATTTCTCATGATATGTTAAGTTGAATGCTAGGGGGAAATGCTGTATTCAGTAACCTGTTAGATCCACTCAAATTTACTCCAAATAATCATGTGAAACAGCACCTGTTGGTCTTGAATGCAGGCAATGGATAAATCCCCACTTGATGCCACCTTGTTTGCCAACCGGAGCCTTTGCTGGCTGCGGCAGCGAGAAGGGGACAGAGCTTTACTGGATGCACAGCAGTGCAGGATGCTACGCCCTGGTTGGTCCAAGGCATGGTACCGTGAGGGCGCAGCTCTCAGTTTCATGAAGGTATAACCTCGTCATCGATTTTTGCTCTCAAAATCTAGTTACATTTTCACAGCTGCGACTCGCTCACTCTTGTGGATGGCCTCTGTCTATTTAAAGGACTACAAAGGAGCGGTGGACGCATTCGGGGAGGCACTGAAACTTGACCCCATGAGCAACGAGGTCAAGAACGCGTTAAGGTAATGCACTAATGCTTTTCTCTTCTATTGCTGGCATGACTGACTCAATCCACGGAACATTGACGTCTAAAATTGATAGGTGCTTTTGTAATCCCTAACAGAATTTTTCACTCGAAATTTACCTGAATACAGGGAGGCGATCGAGTGTCTGAAGAGAGCTGCTTGATCTGAAGATCCGAATAACCCTTGAGCAGCTGCTGCACTCGTCATTTTGTCAGACTGCTTCACATCTTTCCACTGTAACTGCCAACGACTAGTTTTGCAAACCATGTCGACTGTTTAGCTCTCTGCTGTCAGAGTACGTATGGCAGGAACATGCAGTCTTTCGGTCAGAAACCATATGGTTTGCTAGGTCATCATCATCCCTACATATGCAGTTGCACTTTCTTCCATTTTGTGCGCAACTCATGCAAGTGCAAAGTGCAAACTGGCAGTAATAGTATGATATGTAAAGTTCTTCAGTTTCAGAACTCACTACTTTGGTTTGCTATGAACTTATATGGTACTAATCAACTCAAGCAAAGTATGAGGTCGTTTAGCTGGCTCAGTTCAAAATTGCTTCGATTGATCCAGTTTTCCTTTTAAATAAAAAATATTTAATTTTGAACAGGAGTTCTTTTCCACCTTGACTCAGCTCGGCTCGTTAGGTTAGCTCGTTAACAGAAGAGAGTCAAATGATGGAGAAAATAATAAATCATAAAAATATAATTTTGAATAAAGCTCGATAAAAAACTGATCAAAACTTTTTTTCACCCTATTCACACGTTCATTTGACAGCTTAAATTTGAAACAAAACTGACAGGCCAGGTAAAGGTCATCAAGCAATCAATTCTCATTGTCTCATGGACAACTGCTACGGCTTCACAATAGGATAAAGCCTGTGCATGTCTGCTGGTACAGAAGATGCGTACAGAAGATGGGTGACATTCAGAGGATAACAAAGGAGCAAAAGAAAAAAAAATCTAGCATACAGATGTTAAAAAAAGATTAAAGAAGAGATTCGCTATCACTTTGATCTAATGGTTTAGGATTTGGAAGCAATTTTCACAGTCTGGTACCACATCAGTTTAAGATTAATCCAGGATACAACCAAGCTGCAGTCCACTAAAAACTGAAGCCAATTTAATCCCTTCCAAGGGAAGAGCAGCTAAAACCGACATTATGTATCCTCTCTTTGACCAACCTAAACACCAGTTTTCTCGGCGCCTACCAAATTACAGCAACTTTAAATTTACCTGTATATCAAGAACGAAAAAAAAAAAAAAACTAACCAATTCTGCCAGAATGGAGCAGCATTCAACAGCATCAATGGAGGGAAGGGGAGCTTTGAGTATGGCACAGCCGCTTTCTTTTGAGTATATGTCATCAGGGGAGAAGAGAATCCTCCTCCCATATATGGTGATATGTTTTCCCGGGTGGCGGAACTTCACGACCTTGTGCCAAATCCGGTGATCGTCTACAGGTGGAACATCTGAAGATGGTTCGTTTCAAGACTATGCAGCCTTTGGCCGCCCGTAGGATATCACCATCACATAGTCTCCCCCGGAGGAGCCGACCACCGTCTGCAAGGTGCGAGCTGGGCCGAACCTCAGCCACCGCTCTATTAAATTGCGCAGGGGTTGAATTGGGTTCACTGGCTGACCGCAGCAGCTTATTTCAACCTGCAAATGAAAAGTTTGGTACTGTTCAGACGAGTTGTAATGCTGAACATGAACTCAAAGTTGGCATCCGCATAAAAATAGAAAATGAAGATAGCTAGATCCCGGATGTCATTTTAGCAGACAACATGGTAGTATATAGACCACAAAGTGCTAGAAACAGCAGGTGTGTCCTTATATCTACTTCTAAGCTAATGAGCTACTCAGTTTCAAGATATACCAACATTTACGGCATTTCGTTTAATTACATTAAGGATGTTATTTTCAAGCAGCCTACTTATAACCATAGATATGTCATAACTGCAGTAAAATAAAGTAAGTGCAGGAAAACAGTTGCTCAAAAATACAGGAAGGGTAGAAGTCTCACCTCAGTCTCACTTGGAAGACTGAGCTTCTGCATGATATACTTTTGGATGGATGACGCGGGCATATTGTCATCTCTATCAATAGAGAAATAAACAATGCGTTAAGCTACAAGAAAAATAAAAGAATATATTTTTGCTAAATAACTAAATAACTGCCAAGTACACCAACAGGCGTACAAAGTAACTGAAGCTACGCCAAAATTAGCTACTAGATACTAAGCTAAAGAAGTAATATGCAAGCTACTGAAGTTGACACTTGAATCCTCAACTAGGCTAACTATCATGGTTATTAGCAAGAACAGACAAGACCATCAGTCCTTGGATATAATAAGCACTTTCTCACAACAAAATGTATTAATACAATTTAGAGCTTTGGATGACCTTCTAATCTGCTGGTATGCCGGCTAATAAAATGTAATAAACCATTTAGATTATATGTAAATAATTACGCACTATTGATGGACTAAGGGCTAAAGCTATCCAGGGCAGCACAAACTACCTTATGACAACTACAAGACCATGCAGAAACTACCTGAGGAACAACCTTATGAACAACCAATTTGGTTTCAGAGGCTGGAAATCTGAAATTGGATTCCCGCTTAGCACAGTGTAGTTGACACAATCGAAAACAAAGAATGTTGTGGTGTCAAGGTATCAAATGTTCAGTTATCTGCAGGAACTAACCACCAATCACCAATGACCGATCTGTCTATCTAAATCCTCTGCACATGCATGCGGAGCTAAATGGAATCAAGTTTTGTCAAATAGTAGGTCAGAAAGGTTATATACGTTGGAGGAAACCAGTTATGCGAATACACGCACATGCAAATGACACTATTGCTAAAGGTCATGGCATAATGTCTCTGGAAATAGTCTTTATCCCTTCTATGTTCAAACCAACTTTCAAGTTTCCTGCTTTTTCTCCATTTCCATTGGATACATATATTTCATACAAACACCAAGAACATCCATCTCAGTGCAAATTATAAACTTGTTGCTATTTAGATCAGACATGCATTTCAAACAGAGGTGAGGAACATGGACTCACTTTATTCTCAAATAATGGGTTGGTATCTGCGGCAAGGGTGGAGCACCTTTCCTGAAAAGAATAGGATCACAGAAGATAAGGGGGAAGGAAAACACATGCAGGAGGTTGTTTGGATTGAATTTGAGAATAATTGGTATTATGATGATGACTTACTGGTCAAATGATGCAATCAATGAAAACCATACAGGGGTTAATAATTTTTCATGCTTGCTAGCTGAAGGACTAGACACTGCAGCGGCTGGGGGTTGTGCAGGTTTCCTCCCCCGGCCAGGTCCTTTCCTTTTAAACGGAACTGTTGCCACAGGAACTTCTTTCTTCTCATCTTGAACTTTGGACTTAAGCAGATACTCCCTAGCCTTAGTTCTGCTAGCATTCGCACTACTAGGAGATTCAGTGGGCTGATTTCCCCTAGCAGCTGAACTTGATCTATAGGACTTTGTTTTGCTTGCAGCCTCTACAAGACAATTTAAAGGTCTCCAGAGCTCTGACTTGTCCAAATCCTTGTCGTCACCTCCTTTATCTTTACTGGAGGGATGACTCGATGTTTCCGCATTTGACAATACCTGCAAACGATTCTTCCATTGATTAGTTTTTGATAATTTCCAAGGCACTTGGGGATGCACAGGCTCCATGTAGATAATGTGAAAACACAAAGTATAAAGCTACTGGCTAACAGGGAATGGTTCGATTGGATTGCTAGAGGATTTCTTTACCTGTCTTCTTGTTTGAGGTACTTTGCTCAAGCTGTCCAGCAAGCTTGAATTATCAGCATTCTTATTGGTGTTATCGCTATCCTTTTTCACAGGAGGAATGATAGGACCAAGGTCACGTAATGCGGCAGCAGACTTCCTGGTAGATGCCCTTGTTCGGCGCCCTGTCAAACTCTTTGGTGTTATTTCAGGTGTATTGACCACCAATGAAGAGATAGATCTCTCTTTCCTTTTAGCAGGCAGCGCAATAGGAGATTCAACTTCTTCAGCATTAACCTTCTTTCTTTTCAATGGAAATATTTTTGACCTCACATCTTGTATATTGTGATCAGCTCTGAAATCAAGATATTAAAAAATGAGGAACCAAATGTCAACAACCAAAATTGTTTTCACTAAAATCTCCATGATGCATCGGGGTTACATAATCAAGTTTATTTGACAAATCTTGGTCAAATAGCTACATTTCAGTTACACGTAACAACAACCATGTCTCTGGTGAAGACGCAAAGTTAAGTCCCCCTAATACAGAGGCTTCTCTAAATGGGCTTTCTCATGAACAAATGATTGACAAAATTCCTCAAAAAAGAAGGTCCGATGACAGAGAAGCTTTGGTACTCATAGATCTCAAACCATGTCAGACGATTATTAAAAAAACAAAATGATGCCAACAAGAAACAACACTAATCAAAGAATTATCCATAATTCCATATCTGTATAAGGAATTCTTATGTGAGAGCCTTATCGTACAAGTGGCCATCTTATGTTACACAATGCATGCCTGTGTTAAACCTCATAGGATTCAAGAAGCATTAAGCAACATAGATTATTTGGTGGTTTGGAACATTACAGAGAATTGCTAACCATAACTGGAGTGTAACTGCATAATAGTTCCACCACTTCATCAAACAGACGGTAACATAGCCACATTCCAGCTTATCCACAGGCTGAATAAATCGTTTATGCTTAAGAATTTATAATTTTCCATGCCTACCTTGCTTGTTATCATCTATTATTTGTTATTATCTATAGTTCAGCAAGACAATCTATCGCGATGATTTATGATCGAACATCAAGTTATGACATCTTCCTGTTCAATGGAAATATGTGCATTACAGTAAGAAATCCAGGGAACTTATATGTGAAGTCAAAGTAGTGGTAACTAACATATATGGCAGAGAAAAATAACAGTTAGAAAAGAATATGACACAATGTACTTCTATAAGTAATTTCTCCCAAGAAAAGGTTATGAGAAGAATAATACCTAAGCTTCTCGAGGGGAGCACAGCCAAGATCAATTTTACAGACTGGACAGTGCTCTAGCTCTTCATCATTAATCTTCTTATAAATACACTTTCTACAAACTGCATAGTGCAAACAAGAAAGTGTGAGTAAATAAATAGGTGCATATTTCATAGTGTAGAAGAGTGGGACAAGGAAATATACTTAAAATCACAGAAATCGAGAAATCTCAGGAAAAAAAAAACTTTTCCATGGAAAGTGTAATAAAATTGTTCCATATTTTTCTCTACCATGAGAAAGAAAATGGTGCATGTAAATGAAGAAAAGCCTGTGATATTTCTACTAGAATGGGCCATGTAGCACAAAAATGCCCAAAACCAACGTTTGACTAAGAGGATCAAAAGGAAATTCGTCTGATCAACAAGGTTCATGCACAGTAAACAGTTGAAACATCAACAACATATTGCAGACTTAAGCGAAACAGGAAGATGTGCATGTTTTGATAATAAGATATTCATCATAAACAGAAATAAAGCAAATAAGCAATCATGCATCCTCATTACAACACATCTTTGGGCAGTCTTACTTTTGGACAAAGCTACACTTGGCTTAATAAACTGGTATGTGGATACACCCTAAACAGTAAAAATAAGAAGATAAATCACAGAAGATGATATGCATTCATACAAACAGGAAGATTATATGCATCCATACAATGGATGTGAGAGTGAAACAAGTGCATAAAACATTATACTACAAGGATTTAAGCCCTAAAAGGTGTTTCCTAGAAATGGCAATTTCATTTCTACAAAATCAGACAGGAACCAATGATTTCACAAGCGTTTGGAACAAATCCAAGATTCCCAACATCTTACGGGCGCGCACACGCGGTTCAGACAAATTCATCACTGATTCATGCATGCGGAGGAACCAAATTGTTTGCAAATGCTCACCGCACCATGAGTTCACACAGCTATGTGTAGAGTTCCACCAATACATGCTAACATTTCAGAGACAGAGACTCCACATGTAATGGGAAATGATGTACTCTGAACCAATCCTCCCAATATGTTACCATCCACTATTACGCCAAAATTAATAAATCATAGACTACGAATCGCACCAGAGCAATGCAGCATTGCATTTGAACAACATCATGAACAAGTATACTACATCGCAAACAACAATGCCAACGAGTTTACAGCCAGCAAAGCAGCAGCAGCTGGCTTGGCAGGTTCGCATAAAAGATCAAAGAGTAGAGAAACATATCAGTGCACGTTAAGATCAATATCTTGAAGCTAAAAACACATTCATGCACTGAAGCAGAGCTTCACAAGGCAAGAATCTCTGCAAGCTGAGGAAGAAAAAAAAGTAGCAGCAGCAGCAGAAGTTAAAGACGTGGTCAAGTCAAACAAAAACACAGCAAGAGCCCAAAAGCCCAAGCTCTCTCTCTCTCTCTCTCTCCCCCAGATTTACGTGCAGCAGCCGCGACACGAAACCGCAGGTAACGCACGTCAAGAATCCCCCCCCTAAAATCACGCAAGAACGCGAGAAAAAGAAAATAAAGAAAACCCAATCGGCGATAATAGCATGACGAAGCTTCCGCCCGGATCACGAAATGCGGCGAGCTCGCCGTCGTCGCCGGCGGCGGCGGATGCTCGAGAAACGCGGCGGCTAGATCGCCGTAGTAAAAGGGGTTAGGAGCTCTCCTGAGACACTCGGAGAGAGAGAGGGAGAGGGGGGGGGGGTTACAGGTGTGGAGGCACTCGGAGACGGTGGTGGCGTCGCGGAGGATGCGGCGGCAGAGCGGGCACGTCATGCAGCGGGCGAGGAGCTCCCGCTTCACCATCACCACCTCGCTCGCCGCCGCCGCCGCCTCCCGCTTCCTCCGCCTCCGCCTCCGCCGCTCCCGCTCCCGCCGCGGCTGCTCTCCCCCATCCTCCCCCTCCTCCTCCTCCTCGTCCTCCTCCTCCACCACCTCCTCCTCCTCCTCCTTCGCCGTCGCCTCCGGTGATGTGGGCCCGGTCTGCATGGCGTGGGGCCCCCCTCCGAGGCAAGAGAGACAGACACAGACCTCCTAGCTCCTCCTCCTCCGCATGCCGCGGGACGCCGCCTCGCTCCCCCTCCGCCGCCTCCGGAGCGTGGAAATGGGAGGAGAGATCGAAGCGGAGGAGGAGGAGGCCGACGACGACGACGACGACGAGGAGGAGGAGCAAAAAAAAAATGGTATTTTTACGTATTTATCGAGGGGAAGAGAAGGAGGATGGGAGGCACTTTGGGTTGGTTGGTTTTATGTTTTTTTTTTCCTTTTCTTTCTTTCTTTTTTTTTTTGGTATTTTTGTTTCTCTTCCAACCCTTTTGTTTTGGAGTTGATTTATTTTTTTTTACTTTGGTGTGAAAAGCAAACCCAATCTGATATAGGTTTGGTGGTGTTAATGTCACGGTATAAATGTAGCGAGAGTTGAATCGAAACATCAAGACAGATGTTTCTACTGTGTGAAAGGGCGATGCGTTGCGTATTGTGGGGTGGGGTTTTTTTCCCGTGTGTGCTGAGCTGGAAAAAGATAAGCATTCTATCTTTGGGTAGCACTAGAGTAACGTATAAAGTGTCGTCATATGTGTAGATCGGTGTGCGCCAGTAGGTGGGTTTAAATATAAGCATTTTGAGGGCTTTGAGTGGAGAAATTTAAGGTGATCACACCACGCCAGCTTCTAATTGATGTGTCGTGTTGTACAGCACTCACGTTAAGCGTGAAAGTCGTCGCGTGCATGGATCAATGTGCATTGACTGATGGGTTTTAGTGTCATCATTTTTGTATTTGAAGCGGAGAAAAGAAGACACTCATGATACGATGATCGCTAAGTGTTGTGTTGTACACGTAAAACAAAATGGAATGACATCTAATATGGTTGGATTTACATCATGCTTTAGTTTTGATGTAGAGTTACATTTGTTTCCTTCGTGTTCAAAAGCAGTGGTCTCACTATTGTGTTATAAGAATTTCTGGTAACAAATATGGCAATGCCTATTTCTGTGAATTTTACTATGTGTACATCAAACTTACCACGTAAGCATATCCAGGGAGGATATTATATGGCGAATTGCACTAGTACCACAAGATTGGTTGGTAGTTTGCAAAATCACATCATGGGTGTTTTCACTGCAAAAGTTTTTTTTTCATATCCGTGCAATCAGCACATATGTTGAGCTAGGAAAAAATAAACCTCTTTGTCATTTAGTACATTTTACATTACATAGCTGTCAGAATTGATAGTACACTACACAAACATTTTGCTTGTTCCTCGTAAACTAGTATCAAATTAAATATATAATGTATTGGTTTTTTTTTTCTTTGTCATGAAAAGCAAAACTAACTTGTTAATGTCACGATATGAATATAGTAAAAAGTTGTATAAAAATGCTAACACAGTTTGTTCAACCGTGTCAAAGGTTGATACTTTGTATTTGGGAAATACTTTGGGTGGATTTTTCCATGCGTGCTAAGTTGGAGAAGATAAGTATTCTATGTTTGGTAGTACTGGAGTAACGTATCAAATGTCGTCATATATATGGATCGGTGTGCTCCATTAGGTGCGTTTAAATGTAAGATTTTTTGTGCTTCAAGTGGAGAGAATAATTAAGGTGATTACGCCGTGACAATTTTTAATTCATATGTTATGCTGTACAACACTGATGTTAAGCATGAATGCAGTAACATGTATTGTCAACGTGCACGGGTAGATGGGTTACAGTGTAAGCACTTTTGTATTTGAAGCGAAGAAATTAAGACATTATGATGATATCTGATTGGTGTATACATGCAAAACAAATATCTAGTGACTCGCAAATGCAGCACTGTTGTTGGATCGATTTTCATCTTGCGTTAGTTTTAATAGTGTGGAGTCACTTTTGTTTTCTTTGTGGTCAATGCCATTGGTCTCACTTCGTGTTATATAAATTTCTTCTAGGAAATATGATAATGCCTATTTATGCAAATTTTGCTACGTCTATATCAAAGTCAAACTGTACATAATAATATCACAAATATTATAAGTTTCATGGATTGTTTTGATAGTTTGCAAAATCACATCATAGCCATTTTCACCGTGAAAGTTTTTTATATATCCATGTGTTCAACGTATGTTGAGCTATAAAAGAAAAAAAAAACATATTTGCCTTTTGTAGTAGAAAGCTGCCGAATTGAAATTGATAGTTCACTATGCAAACTTTTTGCTTGGTTTTCATAAACTAGTATGAAAGTAAATATCTTTGTATTATTTTACATTTTACATTGGTTCACATATGGAACAATTGATGTCTAACCATTTCATTCATTTATAATTGATATAGCGTGGCTTAAGATAACATAAATATCATGCACCCCCCACAATTGATTACTCCTTTTATACTCCACATTTATTATATGATGTGCAGAAAACCTTTTGCTGACTTGCTCATCATGTATGCATGAGTGGTTGGTGTTTGATGTTTCACTTAACTTCCAGTACTCCCTCCGTATCACAATGTAAGTCATTCTAACATTTTTCACATTCGTATTAATGTTAATGAATCTAAATAGATATATATGTCTAAATTCATTAACATCAATATAAATGTGGGAAAAGCTAGAATGACTTACATTGTAAAACGGAGGAAGTAGCTTTTACGTATAATACTTGTTTGTTTCACTAGTTGTGTAGTATCTATGGCTTAGCTATTTGTATTGCTCAAATTTAAAAGAGAGTAATTTAAAGATCCCATGGTAAATATTAATAAATCTGCTACTTTTTATAATTAAAAAAAAGAAGTACCCCGGTTGAGAAATATATACAATTTTCTATGAGGATTAATAAGTTTATGAAACTGATAAATGAAAATTGCATGAATATATATACCCACATAATTATCCTCGAACAAAGTGTGGGAAAAAAAAGCAAAACTGATCAATTAAATGGATAAATTAATTAACCTTGTTAGATCTTCATCTAATCCTCATGTTTAACAGCAAAACCACTACTCCGTAATTATTACCCCTTTATAACACCGTTATTGGTCAAATACCACTATAGATTGTTTCCATCTTTCTTTGTGTGTATTTAGATTTAATTGGAAAATCAAGTGGCATAAGCTTCGTAATCATATTAAGACCCTTTTTTTACATTTTCACAAAAAATTTAAGTAAGACAAATAGTTAAATGTTTGTCAAAAAAATTAGCGGCGTCATATATTTACAATCGGAGGTAGTATGTAATTACAGCAAGTGGGGATGATTTATATATATATATAGGATTACCACGTAGTTCAGTAATAACGTATCCCATGGGTTGGCTTCATGGCCTATATATTTTATTTATTAATTATAATTAAGCCCTATATATACGGGCCCATCTGAAAAACCACACACAAAAAAAGATTTCACATATTTTTCCTAGAAGAGAAACAAACAAATAAAAACAAGGTTTTACTACACGGGCTTAATGCGATCTGCCTCCAGGCCCGGCCAATCAACCCTGAAAAAGGGAAAAAGTACATTGAATATCCCTCAACTTATCATCGGGATAAAAAACATCATCGAACCACAAAACCAAATATGCGGGGTCCCTTAACTATACAAAACCGGTCACCCGAGGTCCCAGCGTAGAATTGACGCCGGATTTGTCCTACGTGACGCTTTGACCATGGTCTTCGGCATTGAGTCAGTGCCTAAATACCCTCTAATCCTCTCTCTCTCTTCCCCCTCCAGTCTGCCAAGATGGCAGCGTGCGGGCGAGCGCGCGGTGTGATGGCGGATGGGGCTGAGCGGCGGCCAGCAGAAGTGGCATGCGGGCGGCGCCATCGCCGTCCCCCTCGTCCCCGCCGGATCCCACCGCGGCGTGGTGGCCGGCGTCCTCCTCCACCTCTTCTACGTGGCGGCGGCCATTCCATGGAGGCCGACGCGGTAGTCTACGCCGGCCCGGCCTTCTCCTCGGCTTCACCGGAGCCGAGCTCTGCTGGTGAGGCGCTAGCCCGGTGACCGTCTTCCGGTCGGCCCTAGTAGGCCCTCGTCGCGACTGCCTCCAGGTCCGAGCCATCCATGGAGCACGGCCTCTAGGCGGTCGACTGCCCTGCGCTCCTTACCTTGAACCTCCCACCGTTGTTCCCCTTGCGCCGAGAAGCCTTGCCGACTACACGACGGCGACCTTCGGCACGCCCAACGCCTCGTAGCGTTGTGACGGGTCACACAGCTGGATGGCCACCACCATCGTGACGCAGGTATCGGAGTCATGTGACTCCGACCACTCGTCGGGCAACACCAGAGAGTCGAACATGGTGGTGGTGTCACCCGCGGCCAACGCCACCTCGAACGGCACGTCCTCATCGGCCATCTTCACCTAGATCATGAGCGTGTCCACACCCATGGCCTCAAGCTTCTGTGGGGAGAAGCCAATCACCTCCTCCAGCGTCTCTGGGTCGTCCGCTACAGTGGCGACGCGCTCGCTCCGGCCATCAGACACGGCGGCGCCGAGCTTCGCCACTTTGTCCGCATTTGGGTAAGAGGGTTGGTAGTGGTTAGGTTTTCATGGAACGACCGCTTCCCCACTGTGGCCGCCGCCGCCGGCCGCTGTCGCGTGGTCGCCCTCCTCCTTTCCCGCCTCCTCCTCTGTGCCTCCGCTCCACTCCGCCCCCCCCCCCCCCCCCCCCCCCCCGTTCCTTTCTACTCACCTGCGGCAAAGAGAAGAGAAAAAAGAAAGAGGAAAGAGAGAGGGTGACGTGGACACCCCACGTGGGTCCCACGCTGACTCAGCCGCCACGTAGACCAAAACCGGGGTCAAAACAATCGAAGGACCTCGCCTTACCGGTTTTGTATAGTTAAGGGAGCCCGCATATCTGGTTTTGCGGTTCGAGGATGTTTATGTATGCCGATAACAAGTTGAGGGACCTTCGGTGTACTTCTTCCCTTAAAAAACCCATAAAATCTCCGTACTGGGCCTGCACAGAAGTAGTAGACAATTCAGGCCTGTTACGTGGGCCCCACTAGGCCCCAGCCCAGTTGGGCCCAAACTGTCCATTCCAGCCATCCAATCCACCCAAGCACCTGCCAGCCGTCGGATTATCCACGGACGGTCCAGATCACGCCATATCATCCCCACCCACCTCCCCCCCCCGCACACTCTCCTCTCCCTCTCCGCCGCCGCCGCCGCCGTCGCATGACCGCCGTCGCCGTGTCGTCGCCGCCGCTCCTCCACCCCACGTGCCCCTCGTGGTGGTCGTCCCCGCGCCCCAGCTTCCTTCTTCAGGTGGGTGGGCGTGGATTGATATTTTAATACGAATAATAATACTAACTGGGGTTAGTAAGTTGTTAGTCAAGGTGATTAGGTTGGATGATTTGACCTCGCCTTCCTCTTCCTCTGCTTCGTCCGTCCTGTAGCCATTGTTGACTAGGAGGAGGAGTTGATTGGTGAGCTCGTGTTGGTATTTTTTGTTGGTTTGTAGGGAGGAGAGGTGGTTGCTGCGGCGGCGGAGGAGGACGGCGATGGCGCGGCCGCCGGTGCTCTCCGTCGCGCTGCCCTCCGACACGGGCCGCGTGCTCAGCATCCAGTCCCACACCGTCCAGGTTCCTTCTTCTTCCCCTCCCCCCTCAATCCCAATCCGCCCACCTCCATTCTGCTCTTCATTCCTTCATTCCATGGAAGCGTATATATATCGAGTGGGTTCGGGAGCAAATCTGAGGTTCTTGGAGTTGTGCTCCAAGATGTGATGTGCTCTCAAGATGTGTGGGTTTTTTTTTTTTTGGCTGCTTTTACATGTGCAGGTGTTTAGTTTAGGCATCTTGTGGGTGTGTTACTTTGCTTGTGATAATGTATGTGGGAAATGAAGGATGTGAGTAAAATCGTCAGCGCTTGCTAAATCGGATTACACAGAGCTTGCGACCAAGGCTGCTTTGTCCTTCTGTGAGATGAGATGAGATGAGAGTTCAGGAAGCAAGTTCCTTGACATATAAATCCAACTTGGTTGAGTTGTTTGGGGAATTCTTTAGTGTATGATGGATTTGTTTTACAAGTAGTGAATTATGTTTTAGTTTTCGCTTTGATATGTATGCTCTGTTGGTCCTGCCTTTTTTTTTCATTTAGGGATACGTTGGCAACAAATCAGCAGTCTTTCCCCTGCAACTCCTGGGCTTTGATGTGGATCCGATAAACTCGGTACAGTTTTCTAATCATACAGGTAGAGGTGGGCTGCGCTTCGTTCGACATCGCACGTGCGATCTCTTTGACACACCTGAATAATTCCCTGTTATTTCATATCCCAGGGTACCCAACATTTAGAGGGCAGGTCCTCAACGGCAGTCAGCTGTGGGATCTTATTGAAGGGCTGGCGGAAAACGATTTATTGCATTATACCCATTTATTAACAGGTGAATGACTTCTTCATTTTACACTTTCCCATCCTTTATGTCAAAGAAAGAAAAAGCTGTTTGGTTTCTGGTGATGTTTTCATCACGATGGCATGCATACCGGTTAGCCATCTCCTTTGTACTGCCAAATAAGGTTTGTGTGTTTTAACAAAAAGTAACATGGTGTTTATGGTATTCAGGTTATATTGGATCTGTTTCCTTTTTAACTACTGTACTACAAGTTGTTGACAAATTACGATCAGTCAATCCTGATCTTGTATATGGTAATCTTTTCTCATCTTTCATTATCTATTCTTCTCTATGGTGTTTTGTCTCTACCAAATTTTATAGGGCAATTGTGTCATAGCTCAAGACTGATCATGAATGACTGATATCTGTTTGCTAATGTTCTTCAGTTTGCGACCCGGTTCTAGGTGATGAAGGGAAACTATATGTCCCTCAGGATTTAATATCTGTTTATCAACAGAAGGTGATTTAATCCATTCAACTCGCTAAATATAAAATGCTGGAAATTTCTTATTGTTGTGCGTTTAGGCATGTAAAAGCTGCTGATTGTAAAAATGAAAGCTTTGACTGTTTCCCGACATGGTGTGTGAGCAACCTCTATAAGCAAATCCCTTCACTTGACTGAATTGCTACCTTTTGTTATACTGCCTCCATCTTTATATGTATGATGCTGGCTAGTTCAGATATGAACTAGCCAATGTCATATAAAAAGAACTGGAGGGAGTAGAATGCAACAGTTAAAGTACACCTCTTTTACAAGTGATTACACTTTAGTACCCCCTCTGAGCAAAGAGGAATTGGTTAGTACTAAGCAGCCCAAGCTCTGCATCTTGTGTTCCGAAGTTGGTCTCCTTGGCTTGTGTTCACTTTTGCTGATCTAGTTATCAAGTGAAAATCTGTAGGCCAGAGCCTGCCATTTCAAATATGTTATTTTATTTCTCATGATTCTTAAACATGCCCCCATATATGATTACTTATCCTAATACATTCATTTTGTGATCTAATCATCCTTAGGTTGTCCCAGTTGCTACAATGCTTACACCTAACCAATTTGAAGTTGAACTACTCACTGGTTTAAGGTAGTCATGCTCTTCTTTTGGTAAAAAAGAAAACAAGTAATTCTTTGTTATGTTCATATACCACAAAAACTTATCTAGTTATCTTAGCATCGCACAAATTCTTTTCAGAAGCAAACCTTGTCAATATGCTTACTGCTGATTTGGTCTGAAAGGTCCATTTTTTATGGGAGAATCCAGTCCCATTTTGTGACTTGTATATTATTTGTCACCTATTACCATGGAGCTAATTATTTATAGTGGATAGGATTACCTCTGAAGAAGATGGCTTGAAAGCTTGCAATACGCTACATGATGCTGGACCGCGGAAGGTTTGACCCTTATCTGATTGATAGTTAAACCAAGAGAAGTATTCGGTGCAATACGAATAATTTTTGGGCCATGTGATCCCCCCTGTACAATCACTAGTTTATTTACTTGTTTGATTGTCATGATCCTTCAGGTGGTAATAACTAGTGCACTTATTGAAGATAAGCTGCTCCTCATTGGAAGCCACAAAAAAGCAAAGGTAAACTTTTAACGTTTATGCGATCAACATCTTTGCACATGCTGTCAGTGTGCTGCAATTGAAGATGGAAAACTTACTGGTCTACAGTTATTCCGCAAAAGTTATCTTACCTAGGAAGCCTAATGGGAATTGTGAGTAGAACACAATAGATACACTTATGCTGGCAAATTTATGGAGACAACAAGTCCTAAAAGCAATCATATCTTATTCGAGCCCTTTGTCTCTTGCAATTTCTATTTATGTGCTCTATTGGGAGCTGCTGGCCAGTTCATGCGGCAGGATGTCTCAGGGATGTGATTTATCATATATGCATGTACTCATGAATAGTTGTCAACTAGGTTAGGTACACAGTATTAGTCAGGTTGATGTGTAAACCAGGTTCTTGCCAAAATACAAAAGTTGGAAAATTTTCGAAATCCCCTTGTTTCTTACCAGAATATCCACTTTTCAGCTTTTGAAACCCTTGTCATGGAATGAGATACGTTTAACCATGGGGCAACAGAGGTTTATCTGTTCCCAGGCATTCAGTCCTGCTAGCTATTTAGTGGTGACAAAGCTATTATCTATCTGGTAGTGGTTCCTCATCAAGGTGGCTTGTAACACAGAAAAACAAATTCAGAAAACCATAATTCGTTCATAAATGATTACCAGTTATTCATATTTCCCAATTACAACAAAATGCAATAGGATAGGGAGCTATTTCCATTGAGAATGCTGTCAGCACCTGATGATATATGATTCAGTTTTAGTACAATTTATGTTTTGTTTGTGTAATGGGTGCATTGGAATGATTTTAAGTTGATTCCATATTATTGTTCCAGTTTGTTCTTCATATGGCAATTTATTGTCTTGATTTTCAGGAACAACCACCAGAACAATTTAAGATTGAGATACCCAAGATACCTGCATATTTCACGGTATGCACTCAACTGTGGTAACAGAGGGGATCCTTTCTAATATTGACATAATTTTCCATGCTCTTTTTTTGTGGTCTCATAGAAAACATCTACTCCCTCCGTCCCAAAAAAAGCCAACCTAGGCAAAGATGTGACACTTCATAGTACAACGAATCTAGACATGCTGATGTCCAGATTCATTGTACTATGAAGTGTCCCATCCTTGCCTAGGTTGGTTTTTTTGGGAACGGAGGGAGTAGGTCACTGTGTAGGTAACAGATTGCCATAGCTGATCTTGATATCAGGGTGTGGACAAAGCCATAGTGTTGAAGAATAACCCTACATAATATCTATAAACGCTGCACAACCAAAAAGTGCTCTAATATGAAGAAAAGCATATTTCTTGTCTCAAGGTTAGACACAAACTTAGGCTAGGTTTTCTTTTCCTTTTTAGACTGTGTTTGTGAAGTTTTAAGTGGCATAAGTGGATCAAGGGGTGGTTGAGAAAAGGGGTAAGCAAGGAACTTTTCTTTGTTACCTTTGAACAAATACTTCTGTGCCAGCTTGGTCTTGATAGCATTACTATCAGTAACTACTTCATCGAGTACTTTCATGTTGCATAAATTTTATCCTGAATTCGTAATGCTTTGCAGGGTACTGGAGATTTAACAACTGCCCTCCTACTAGGATGGAGCAATGTAGGTCCCAGATGAGCTTTACCATTTTTTTCTCGAAAGCAGATGGAGTTTACCACTTCTCTTATAGAAAATTTTCTTGTCATTTTAAAACTACTTCTAAGTTCTCTTTGCTTGTGATTTGTACAGAAATACCCTGATAACCTTGAGAGGGCGGCTGAACTGGCGGTATCCAGTTTGCAGGTATCTCAGTTGTGCTGCTATTTAATACTTATGATCGTACATGTGTTTTGCATGCTAAGCTTAGCAGCATGGTGTATTCGCAATCCTGTTTCCTGGTTTATGTGCTTCATGTAATTAGAGCTAGGACAGGAATTTGAAATCACAGGCTGGACCCAGTTCGTAATGGTCAGTTATTGATTGACATCAGCAGCTACCTGTTTGTAGCCAACCCTCTTTCTTCTATATAACATTGACCATGTTTAAATCCAGTTCAGTTTAGGTGTTATTCTAAGCTCAAACATGTTCTGTAGAAGGCTTTCTTTTCTATACAATGCAAATGACAAGTTTGCTTTCGAAGTATTACGTGCAAGACAATTCGGATTCGAAGTTTACTCACATTATCCTAGAAGCTTTGATATATACAGAAATTTTCTGCAGGCACTCCTAAGGAGAACTGTGGAAGACTATAAACGAGCTGGCTTTGACCCCTCCACCAGCAGCCTAGAGATCCGCTTGATTCAAAGCCAGGATGAAATTCGAAGCCCCCAGATTACATGCAAGGCTGTGAAGTATAGCTGAAACCATATCACAACCATGGCATGCATCATCAAACATCAATTAGTGAATAGTGACTGGAGGGAGAGTACCAGTGTTAAAAACAATTTTGGTATTCTGCTTGTATGCACAATGTTCATCAACATGCTTCCTGGCTTCAATTCTGGGGTTACCATTTTAGTTTATCATAGTTTCAAAACAAGAAAGGGTCTGATTTCAAAAACAAAATAATACACATGCTGCCTTCTCTCTTTTTTTTTTTAATCTCCTTTACAATTTGTCATGTTTTTGTGCCTATGAGACTGATATTGTACAAGGGATAGCTCCATCTTGGAAAGCTTTATTTTGTGTAAAATCTAAAATGAATAAACGGCAGTTCCGTTGATGTGTGTTGTGCAACTTTTTGGTAAACTCCAGATTTTGATGTTGTATCTGCTTCAACCTTTTGAGGTCATCAGAAGCTAAATTTTTAGCTTGTGAACTGAGTGCGTGATTCAGACAGCAACTTGCACAATTTTTACTGAATATTTCTGTTGTCTTTGACCTCGTTGGATGTGACCTTATTTCCACATGGAAATAAAACAGTAAACCAGCCAGGTGTCGACACGTTTGGATCCTTTTTTTTCTCTTCTCTTTTTCCTCGGAATATATTTCATGGGGATCAAACGACGGCTCATCTCTATTCACATGAGCTGGGGATAAAAGAATGATATGAAATAAAGTTACTTCCACCCTCTCAATAAAGGCAGTCAACCAAGTGGCCTTTTTGAAACCTGTGAGATATATGGAATTGAAATGATGATTCTGAAATTCAAAATTCAGCTGTAGTATAGTAGAACTTTGTTGTTGGTAATTTCTCCTTCAAACACACAAACTTTATAAGGTTTTTGGGTTCCTTTGGAACATGTGATTCTTAAAACATAAGAATAGGAGAAACACATAATTAGAATATCATAGTGATTTAAATCGTACGATGGAAAAATATATAAAAGCTAAAGGAATCTCCTTTTAGATGTTGCGCAGAAAAAAGAGGATTCAGATGAAAGATAGGACCCAAATGTTAAGAGTCTTCTAAATTCTTATGGTTTTGGTTATTCGTAAAGAATTTCACAAAATTTGTGAGAGGTAATTTCTTTATTCCAAAGGATCCTATAGGAAGAGTTTTTGCAGGATTCATTTCCTAAAAAATTCCTTTAAGGGCCCCTTTGAACTGCAGGAATAGAAAAACGGAGGAATAGAAAAAATGCAGGATTTCGACAGGAATGCAGGTGTAAAACAGAGGATTGAAAAATACAGGAAAAATAAAGGAATGATCGTTTGATTAGACCACAGGAAAAACGTAGCAATCAGATGAGAGAGATAGACTCAAAGGAATTTTTCCAAGAGGTTGGACCTCTTGCTAACTTTCCTCCAAAATCTCTATAGGATTACCCATTCCATAGGAATTTTAAAGGATAGCATAGGATTTAATCCTTTGTTTCAAAGGCTTTCATAGGAATTTTTTCCATAGGATTGAAATCCTTCAAATTTTCTATACTTTTTCTACAAATCAAAAGTCCTTTGATCCAAATAAACCCTTTGTAGGATTTAGTTGAAGTCCTCTATAATTTCTTCGAAATTCCTCTATGGGGTAAGATCTCCACAAGAAAAAGAATAATATAAGAACCATAGGGTTGGATCTCACAATTATTTTTTTCCTCCTAAGAATTCCTACCAAACTGTTCACCTCATAGAAACTACAAAGGAATTTGTAGATTGATGACAAATTCTATATAGCAGAGGTCTTTGAAGGGACTCCTTTTTCTTTTTATACCATTCAAAAGAGTGCAGAGTTACTGGAGTACTTCTACTGAGCATACTCCCTCCATCTTAAAATAAAACTATTTCTACCACTTAAGATTTATCTCAAATTAAAATTATTTCTTCAACTACCACATCATCTCAACCAATTAAAACTATTATCCATAAAATTATTCCGTCTCTACCTTCTCTTCTCAACCAATCATAATATTCGGCTGATCATTTTTACCTATTTTCTTAATACATGTTTTGTGATTTTCTATAAGTAAAAAAAAGAATAATTGAAAGAAGACAATAATATGATGGCCGGAGAATCTTTGGTCCTACAACTAGTATTGTACAAAATAACGAACCAAAACTTTATTTTTATTCTGCATACACGGTTAGGGATGGGCCTGCTGGCCGCATGGGATGAGATGTGATCTAGTCACGAGTGGGCCCCACACGTCACTATCCACCTGTCAGTACTCGATACCAGTCTGCACTGCAGTACTACAACGTGTTAACCACCAACTACACGGACGGACGGACAGCTATGTTAACTCTCTCTAATCCATCATGCCAACCGATAACTCATGCTCCTAATAAATTGAAATTGACCAGGGAAAATTTTCACAAAGAAATATTAAAAGGAGCTGAAAAAAAATGAGAATAAGAATTCGGGGATAGTCAACGCAATGAGATGTGCTCAAGTACATGAAACTGTAGTAAAAAAAAATTGATCAAACATGGTTCAATTTCATAGTCTTATCGATTGAGGTAAGGATAATATGTTGTAAAGAAAAAAAATATGCGAAATAAACAAAAGTGATTTATGATAAAATTTGTATATATGTCTTATTAGCGATTGAGAAGGCCATGCAGGAGTAGAAAAATAGACTACGACGAGAAGACATCAAAATACACTTTAAAAATTAATTTTTAGTATTATTCATATTCATATAAATGTTAATTAATTTAGACATATATTTATATAGATTTATTAACATCTGTATGAACGTGAATAATGTTAGAAAGTCTTATAATATGAAACAGGGGGAGTACTAAGTTTTAAAATCTATAATTTGGCTACGGTTAATAAGTCAATGCGCAGGTGGTGAAAGCTATGATTTATAAGGGCTCTTTTTTCTAAAAAGAAATTATGTAATCCTTTGGAATTTAAACCCCAAGCACCGATGTCCATTTTTGCCTCAAATTTATGCAAGAATCGTGTGTTACTGTTAATCCTAGGAAGCTCTAATAATAGAATTTTATTCTTGTAGAACTCATATGAAATTCCTCCCAAACCGAAGAATCCCTAGCTTTGTTAGGTGTGTTTAGTTAACGCCAAAATTAAAAGTTTAGTTAAAATTGAAATGATGTGACGGAAAAGTTGGAAGTTTGTGTGTGTAGGAAAGTTTTGATGTGATAGAAAAGTTGGAAGTTTAAAGAAAAAGTTTAGAACTAAACTCGGCCTTAGTACTAAATTCTTGTAGAACTAAATTTTATTCTTGTAGAACTAAATTCCTCCCAAACTGAAGAATCCCTAGATATAGATATACAGTACTCCATGCCTGAATATTTTTGTACTCAAGTGCACTCAAGTTGTCACGCTACTGCTTGCTTGCTTGCGTCTTTCTGTGCCCTCTCCTTTTCAGACCCAAGACTTCTTTTGAGGTGAGCGATACAACAACAAAGTTAGCTGCAATCCTACGCTCTGCCCGGCACAAGAATTACAAGAAAGAAATACTGAGATTTTGACTTGCACAAGTGAAAAAGAAATGAAATAATGTGTCCCTTTTTCTGCAGTTTTTTATCTTCAAAATTCTGCAAAAGAGTAGTACCAGTAACTAGTACTCCACTAATCAGCTGTCAACTGCACTGATTGACTAACCCAAGAAATTGAGATGTTTGAGCAGAAAATCAGTAGCGTACCTTGGTGAAAATGACATTAGGAAAGAGACCAAAATAGATTTAAGTGGTGTAGTAATTTTGGAATACTACTTAACATGGCCCCTAAGATCTCAATGAGTCAGCCTCAGATTAGTCACAGAGGCTGCTTTATTAGGTGGTATTTGGATGTACGGATTTAACTTTAGTCTCTATATTTACACACTAATTTAAAGTATTAAATATAGACTATTTACAAAACTAATTATATAAATGAAAGCTAATTTGCGAGATAAATTTTTTAAGTCTAATTAATCCATAATTAGAGATAAATTTTTTAAGTCTAATTAATCCATAATTAGAGAATGTTTACTGTAGCACCACATAGGCTAATCATAGATTAATTAGCCTCGAAAAGATTCGTCTCGCGAATTAGCTTAAGATTATAGATAGGTTTTATTAATAGTCTATGTTTAATATTTATAATTAATATCCAAACATCTGATGTAATAAACATTCGATATGACAGTAACTTAGAAGTTTTAAAAGTTTTAGTCAGTTTTAGTCCCGGGTCTTAGTAGTCATTGGCAGGTCACCATCATTATCACATCTCAATGTTACTTGGGCACATGGAAACCATGTGTTGCCATGGACAATTCAACCACCGGAAGGGATCAAGAGAGGAGAGAAAAGGAAAAAGAAAAAAAAATCCAAAAATTAGAAGTAGTGGTGATGATAATTGATAATCATAGCATATTATACAGATTGCTTCATTGGAAATCCAACAAGATATTACAATATACAAAAAAGAAAGAAAAAGATTTCACAGATACATCATTCATGTCTCCCTCACACTGATTGACTTAACCTAAAGCTAAGCTGCTCTCTTACTCACTCTCTTCTTGTAGCCACTCTTTTGTACATATCTCCATGGCCTTTGCATTTCTTGGTTGCATGGACAAAAAACAATTCCATCAAAAACCAAAAATAAGCATCATCATCATGATAGAATAAACTAGGGACAGATACCTAACTAATCCCAACCCCCCCTTCCCACCTACTAATTCAATTGGCTACTAAATCCCAAAGAGAGTTTACAGGGACAGATGAAGAGAACAAAAAATTTGATTAAATCCAAAAGGGCTCTCCTTGATGAACCCCTTTTGTCCCTGTCTCCTCCCTCTAAATTTTCTAACCCCCCCCCCCCCCCAATAGAATTTACATCAAGGACCTTGACACCTGAGATTTATTTACATACAAAAAGATTTTTTCTTGGTAAATTACCTAAACTCTCAATTATACTTGTGGGATTATATGGAAGGATGGGATGATGGATTGATTATGTAGTAGTAGTTTTTCTTAGGGTTAAATTTAGGGCTTAATCTCTCCTCCTCACTCTCCTCCCCTCTCCTCCAAGAATCCAAGAAAAGCTTCTTTGTGGTTTTTTTTGGGCATCCATGGAGGAGGAGAGGAGGTGATGTTTTCTTAGGTTATTTTTTTTGGGGTGTATGTGCAGCAACAAGCTTAGGCCATGGCGGTGATGCCATGGCCGCGGCCGCCGCGGCCGCCGTCGAGGCAGTCAAAACCCTCGACGCGGACGGCCGCCGGCTGGAACGCGAGCCGCGCGCGCGCCGTGCACCCGCCGCCGCCGCCGCGCGGCGACGACATCGGCATCGGCATCGCCACCGCCACCGCCGCCGGCCGCGGCGTCGGGCGGTGCACCACCACCGGCGCCGCCGGTGGCGCCGGCGACCACGCCGGCATCGGCGGGCAGTCGAGGCCGAACCGGCTGTCGTGGACCACCGGGTTCGACGCGCGCCGCGGCGGCGAGCCGCAGAACAGCGTCTCCTCCCCCTGCGAATCGAGAAATAAAAAACGTCAGCGAGATAGCTCGTCGGAGACCTCGTCGGCGGCGAGAGGGATGGATGGATGGCAACCTTGGAGAGGAGGAGGTCGAGGAGATCCATGTCGTGGTGGCAGCGGAGGGGCGCGACGGGGCGGCGAGGCTTGGGGCAGAAGAGCGGGCTCTTGGCCTCGCCGCCGGTGGCGGCGGCGACGGGGAGAGGGCTCTTCATGGCGGCGGCGAAGTGGCTCATCTTCTTTTTTTCTCTCGCTGATTTTTTTTTTTTTGAGTTAGTCGAATTAGATCCAAAAAATTTTACAAACCCTGCAAGAACAAGGAACGCGAGAGAGATCGTTAGAGAGTCAGAGGAGTGAAATATATTGAAGTATTGCAGAGATTATGTGGTAGATCTAAAGGTTTTCTGGGAGGATTTGTGAGATTTTGACTAAAAAATTTTTGAATCTTTGCTCAGATTTACTCGAGCCAGTGTGTTTTCTGAAGATAAAAGGAGAGTTCAAGCAGATTTGAGGGGTAACTGGTTTAAAAAAAAACGAATCTTCTCAAATCTTTGAAACAAGGCACTATGTTTTGCTAGGATTTGTCCCTTTGATACAAAAACATGAAAAAAAAAACATATTTTTACACAGAAGAACATAGCTCTCTCCTCTTGAGAACACCAAGAACACACCAAACAAACAAAAAAAAATCTTCAAAAATTAGAAGCTGAAATATACAGAGAGTGAGATGCATATCATGTAAGTTTACCTGAAGCTTTGCCTCTGGATTCCTCTCCTTGGATAAAGAGAGAGAAAGAGGAAGAGACCCTAGTATTGTTACTCCTACCAAGAAAGAAAATAAAACAAGAAAAAAAGAAAAAAGCCTCAAACTTCGAGAGGAGCTGGATGGAGGAGGACAAGGAGAGGAAGGAAGGGAAAGTAGGAGATGAGAGCCCTTAAATAGACAGATAAGAAAGCTGCACCACAACACTAACAAAGGGGACTGCTTACCCACAGGATAGTGGCAAATATATTTTTTTTCCTTTCAAAAGTATAAAGAAAAAAAAGAATCTTTTCAATAATAATACAATATTTGCAATTGGGAAAGAAACAGGGTTGAACAAAAGCTGGTGGAGGGGACAAGAGGAAATAATTTCGGCCTGCACGGCAAAACTGCTGTCATTATTGTGGCAATAAAAAAGATGGGCCCTTTTTTATTTTTCTTCTTCCTCATGGCTGTGCAGTTTTTTTTTTCTTCTCTTCAAAAAAATCTTTTATGTAGAGTGTGTCTCTTGTCATAGCTAAAAGATTTTTTTTTTGAATAATTCGTGTACCACTCCGCTCCATCACTCTTTGGTTTCTTGTGCACGTACTAGTCCTGGAATTCAAAGTTGCGCTGTCGACTGTCAATGATTTTGAAATAATTTGAATCTGTAGAAACAGTTCGCGCTACAGTAATCTTATCCTTCTACTACTAACATGTTGTTTGTATAATGTATAATTATTTTGGTAGTGAAAATATCGAAGGTAGAACTGGAGTGTCCCTGTTTCATTTTTATTTTTTGGACGCGTCTGTTCTATTCAACTTTTGCCGAGTTTAGTTCTAAACTTTTTCTTCAAACTTTCAACTTTTTCATCACATCAAAACTTTTATTCTCCCACAAACTTTCAAGTTTTCCATCACATCGTTCCAATTTCAAACAAACTTCTAATTTTGGCATGAACCAAACACACCCTTTGCTTTGGGTACTTTACCAACCAACATATTTGTTGTTATCTTGGATTTTGTAAAGAAGAAGAAGAATGTTGTTGTTTTGGTTTAAAAAAAAAGGCTGAAATTGGCGTAGGACATAACACATATGTAAGGGTGTGTTGTTCATGCTAAAATTAGAAGTTTGGTTGAAATTAGAACGATATGACGGAAAAGTTGGAAGTTTGCGTGTGTAGAAAATTTGTGATGTGATGGAAAAGTTAGAAGTTTGAAAAAAAGTTTGAAACTAAACTCGGCCTAACTCATAGCCAAAAATAAGTGTGTGTTCCACGGTTTAAGTTCTCATTTTCTACTCTCTCATTTTTCGCGAACATATTGCTAAACGGTGACTATTTTATAGATATTTTTGGGGAAATTGTTTTTAAAAATAATATTAATCTACTTTTTAAGTCTATTTTAGCTAATACTTAGTTAATGATGCACTAACAAGTAGTTTTGTTTGAACGTAGCCTATAATACATGACTTAGGCCCTGTTTGGAAGATTAGCCCAGGGCTAATTTTGAGAGCTAATGTTTAGTTTTGAATTGGTAGACGAAACATTAGCCTAAGGTGATATGTTTAAATCTATGGGCTAATTCAGAGTTAAAAAATGGAGAGAGAGTATAGAAAGATGAGAGAGAGAGGGAGATAGGGCTGCTTTTTGATGGTCCCGTAGAAAATTAGCCCCATTATTAGCACCCCTTGGATAGGCTAATGTTTTAAGGGGGGCTAATTCACTTCAACCTCAAATTAATCCATTTGTTTGGATCTTTGGGGATTAATTTAAGGCTAAAAAGTGGGGTTAATAATTAGCCTATCGAACCAAACATGGCCCTAGGATATGGGAATATGCATATGCTACCATGCAGAGTACATGATATCTCTCACAAACTACTATTTTGAGTATGTTAGTTCCAAACAGTGGTAATTGACAATAGCTATTACTCTATTTATATATATTTCGAGTTACTGTCTATTTTTAGGTGTTGAATGATTAGGCACGAATCAAGTCTTTAAAACTTTTGTTGAGTTTTATGCCTTTGGATGGGTAGATATTTTCTTTCTTTTGTCGTAATCACATATTACAATGAATATATAGCCATAAACCAACAGTATTGCTCTCCTATATCTCCATTATATAGTTGTTTTGGTAAGGCTTTAACTGTTAATAGTGAAGTATATGGGTAGGCCTTAAACTTATGTAACCGTGTTATCTAGGTACTTAAACTTTCAAAATGCATTTTTTTTGGGTTTTCAAACTTATCATGAGTGTCACATAGATCCAAACGCATTCTAACCCGCTCTGTGAGCTGACGTGCCATGCCACAGTGACACCTGTGTGTCATTGGGATACACATGCCAACCATGTAGAAAAAATAAAATTTAAAAAGAGAGGAGAGAGATGAGAAAAAATGTTTTCAGTTTTGAAAAAATAAATTAAAAATCGGGAGGAGAAAAAAATATGTTTGTATTTTTTTCTATATTTGACTGGCATGTGGGTTTCCACTGATACATAGGCATCACCAAGGCATGCCACGTCAGCATGCAAAGCGGGTTGAAACCCATTTGAAACTAAATGACACCTAATGCAAGTTTAGAGACCCAAAAATACACTTTGAGAGTTTAGGGATCTATAAGACATATATGCACAAGTTTAATTAGAGATAGCCCTGCCCTTTACTCAACTTTGAAATTTAAGTTCAAGAGTTGGTCTGCAGTGAAGTTGTGGAGCAGCATAAACCTCACCACACCTCTCTAGTTTATTTTGTGAGAGTGCACTTCAGCCAGCTTCACTCCCTTTTTGGGTGGGGTTGAAACCGTTTGGTTAGTCTCCAACTCCAAGATAGATGAAGCTAGAGCTCGAGCTCTGCCAAACAAGCCCGTACACTTCTTGAATTGTGTTATAATGTATAGAGTCAGTGAGTAGAGCCGTTGATATCATTCAATAAGGACTATTTATAGCTTAGGGGTCTACTCCCTTCATTAAAAAAAAATCTAATCTTGGGTTTGAACCTGAACGTCTAGGTTCAAACCTAAGATTGGTTTTTTTTTTACGGAAGGAGTATGTGTGTAGTCTATGGGGCCTGTTTGGCACAACTCACCTCTCTTGGATGAGTCTTGCCAAACAGTTTTATCTCCACCTAAAATGGGAGCAGAGTTGGATAGGCGCTCTCACAAAACGAACTAGAGAGGTGGAGCTGGGTTTAAGCAGCTCCACATAACTCCACTCTAAACTCAACTCTTAGAGCTAAATTTAGAAATTGGAGCTCTATCAAATCGGCCCTATGTAGCACCATTCTTGCTACTACCCTGCGCGTTGTCGTAACTCAAGTTTCTTGAGTACACTTATAATGTTTTGTTTGGCTATATTCTAGTGCAAAGAGAGAGATCGAATAGAGTGATGGGAGAAGAGCACGAGAGAATTAAAACATAGGAAAGAAGAGAGTAGATGACATGTGGGACCAATACAAACTTAATTCCTACAAATGAGTTATATCTTATAGATGTGTAACTAAACAACTAGTAACTAAAATTGCGGGCTAGAGGCCATTGGTGGAACTTAGCTTAATTAGAGGTTGTCCAGCCAGTCTCCAGACACAATCCTCCATATATGTTGACGAAGAGCGGATCCATGTTGCCATCTCCCTTGGCTAGACGTGCTACCAAAAGTGGTCCTAAATTCCAATTTTTCAAATCTGCATTTATGTACGAAATTACACTCAATGTATATATATCAAAACCAAAGTCTAGAAATAAAGAAAAAGAGATGAATAACCTGCAAGGCTTAATATATATAATCCAACCTACTATACACGACGAAAACCCTGGGCTATATAGTATTAACCCCACACAATTTATATTATATTGTGATTAGACTATTAGCCACTATAAGCAAACATAGCACTGCGTAGCACGTTTAGTGGCTAATATTGTATCACAGGTTTGACCATCACATTAAGGTGCAAAGCCCAACGACCGATCGATCAATCGTGCTGATGAGAAGGAAATAAATATATATATAATTAATACTTTATGTGTACTAATGTTCATACATATGAGCCAGCGTGCATGTAGGTACTTGGCTAGCTGTCCCCAATGCGAACATATCCCCACAATAAGAAAATGAAATATTGCCATCTTCTTCTTCCTCAACATAGAAACATACTTCCTCTCCATTCCATTTCCATCATCACCTAAACAAAGAGCGCAAAGATCAAAAACAACTAAACCTTCAACATTCTATAATTAGTTTTCATCGGTTAAGGTAGTACGTTGCTTCGTACCCTGTGGATTATATCAAATTTGAAATATTGCATGTAGTTATACCGATAGAAATTAATCTTGGTTGGTTGTATGTATCACATTCAATAATACTCATTTACTCTTTGCGTAAATAAATAAAGAGATACCTGTTAGATAATTATCATTTTGAGAAGATCACAAAATACCTTAAGTGATGATCAAACCTTAAGTAGGAAGAGTACTGCTACTAGCACTAATTAATTAAAGAGTAAAATCCATCATCGGTCCCTAAACTTGTACCGTTGTGTCATCCTGGTCCCTAAACTCGCAAGTTGATCGTTCAGGTCCTCAAACTTGTTCGACTGTATTATCCTAGTCCTCCAACTTGTTCAGTTGTATCACCCCAGTCCCTAAACAGGACGGTATAAAAACTTTATATCAAAACTTTATATCACTCGTTCATGTGAACTCTAATGAAGATAAACTTTATATCAAAATTATAGTCGTCGATGCGACCTACAACTTTGTAGTTGAGAAGTTTTGGAATTAAAAATGTTTAGGGTCCCAAAATATTATTGCATGTTTATAGATTTTGAAATTTTAATTTTAAAATTACATTTTGGGACAAAAAATGACTTAAAATAAAAAAAATCAACTACAAAGTTGTAGATCGCGTCGAGGGCTACAAATTTGATATAAAGTTTGTCTTCATTAGAGTTCACATAAAAAAAGTTATGAATTATTTTTAAATATAAAGTCTTTAGACCGTCGTATTTGACTTAGATGATATTCAAATCCAAGTTTAGTGACCGGGGTGACACAACTAAACAAGTTGGAGGACCTAAACTAGTGATCTGTAAGTTTAGGGACTAGGATGACACAGTCGAACAAGTTTGAAAACTTGAACGGTCGATTTGTGAGTTTAGGGACCGGGATAACACAGCGGTACAAATTTAGGGACCGGTGATGGACATTACTCTTAATTAAAACCATCACTTTGAGTGAGAGCAGAGCAGAGCATGCAGCAGACAGTGGCCATGTGAGGCCATCAATTAGCTACACCCAAAACCAGGCCCCTCTTGTGTGTGTGTGTTCAGTAGGAGTATCTTTCAGAGATCCATAAGAGCAATCAACGGCAGCATCTAGCTGGAGTACTAAGCTAGCAGCTGCATGCACACATCGATCCATTACTAGTTGAAAAAAATAAATCCAAATAAATTAATTGATAAAATTAGTTAAAGAGACAAGATGAGAGATGAGAGAGAGAGAGAAATCTCTAAAATTAAAGGTGGTTAGGGGGCGAGTTAGGGCAGTCCCAACCCATAGTGTCCGTAAGCAGTATCTATGTTACCATGTCAATAAGACATCACAATAGAAACTACACTCCACAACCATGATTTCTTAAAGTGGGCCATTAATAAATGCATCATCTCTCTTCTTTACCAATCATATTTATTCTTCATCTATTATGAAAACACTATTCTCTTCTAATATAAAACTTGATAGTGTCTAGTGCATAGGTTCTCGTGTTGAAGTTATGTCTTGTATGAGACCCAGTTTCTTCCTCTCTTCACTTTCTCTCTTACTTAATATAGTGCCACATAAAATAAAAGTCATGCATGGTAATATAGTTAATGCCATAAATACTATCTTACTTAGAAGGTTGGTACTGTCTTTGATTGATTATCACGCGCATGCATGCATGGTTTTGGGCTGGCATGCACGGAATAAACCACCACGTGATGTGCCGGATCGATCCTCCTCTCGCATCTCTCTAGCTTTCTCTCTCTACATCTCTCTCTAGATCTCAACCTTTTCTCTCTCCTCACTGTTGTTGCTGCTGCTGCTTAAAAAAATGTACTAGTATTATATTATTCTAGTTAGCTACGAGTACTGCTTAGAAGTACTTCCGTTTTAGAATATAGCAACTTTTAATTAACTGAACATATATACCTTTATTCAGATATAGAGTCGAACGTTGTTATATTTTAAAATAGATGCAGTGCAATTTATGTTTGAAAATATAAGAATTTTTTATTTTTAAAACTATGATTATTTTTTTTGAATTTTAAATTGGTTAAATTAGATATTTTTAGGTATCTAATTGGCTTTGGAATCGTTGAAATGATGGAAATAGATACGTGCAAAAATGTTTATATTGTGGTTATATTTTGGAACGAACGGAGTTTGGCTAGAATGCAATGCAAATGCATGCATGCATTTGTTGTTAATTCAGTTCAGTTTTGGCAATGGCCATGTGATGCATCATGCAGCAGGGATGATCAATGGCCCAGCTTTTAGTTAGGTTAGGTGAATTAGTTTACATCTCTCGTCAGGGTATAGTCCAAATTAAAGCTACATTACCTAGTATGGTCTCTCTCTCTCTCTACCTTTTTCTCTCTCTAGACTAAAACTGTGTGCTTGATCTATCAGTGTGCTGGCATTAACTAGCTGATTAAGCTAGGGTGATGAATTAATGGTTTGTGGTGCTTAATTTGCTTAATTCGTTCTTGATGAGTCACATATATATGACCGTGTGGGGATGTAATATGGCCCTGTTTGGAGGTGCTTTTCCCAGCTGCAGCTTTTCCCAATAACGTTTCTGTTAGAAGCTGCCCCAAACAGTTCACAGCTTCTGAGAATTACAGATTCTGAAAAATAAACTAAGAAGACAGAAGCTAGAGAAGTTGAGTTTCAGAGCTTTTCCAGATTCTCAGAAGCTGGCTACCAAACAGCTGCTTCTCAGAATCTAAAGCTCACCAGACAGGCCCGTACCGTGTCTTTGCCGCCTCCAACGGCCTCTCTCTCTCTACATTTAAATTTAATCACCTGCAAAAATCATTTTCTGTGGCCCTGTGTTAGTACATACACTAGGACATTAGGTACATATGATACGGTGCTAATTAAGGACGACGGTCACGTACATCTCCCCTGTACGTACACGCACGGTGACTGTGAGTGAGGAACTGAAGAAACAATGTACACCTATAGCAACTACTCCCTCCGTTCCGTTTTATAATGTATGCTAGAATGACTTATATTATAAAACAGAGAAAGTAATCCATATATGCTGCTGGCCAGAATGTATGGCGTGTACTTTCGCCATCAAAAAATGTAACAAGTTTTTTAGCATTTAAATTTTATTCCGACTATAAATAGCGACCCACGATATATATGTAAAACATAATTAATTTTCATCACTAAATAATATAAACTGGGCTTATAATTTGTTAATTTGTTATATTTTTCTCTTAACAAGGAGGCTTCCCTTGAGTTTGGTGCGGCCTCCTTGTTGAGCCATATGTCGGCCACAAAAGCTCATTTTAATTTGTTTCACCGTGGATGAGGTCCATCATCCAAAGTCTTGCATATGTTATAAAACCGGCCTTAAAATTGACATCGGTGACAGAGCACATAAGCTGACTAAACAGATTATGTATACTAGGACACATCTCTCTGCAATTGCTAAAGTAGATGATTACATTCAATATTGCGTGGAACATGAAGAACGAGTATTCAACGCAATGTTAAATGTCGATAAGACTTGAAAAGGAGTTTAGAAATGGATGAAACGAAATTTCACTACTAGAAAAAGCATTTTTTCCGACGTGGGGATGACCCTTAGAGCCAAATGACCGCCTACAAAAATATAAATCAAGGAGAAATTTGATGTCCGCTTGTGAAAATGATTTTCGCAGGCGCCGCTTAAGTGGTCCACCTACGAAAATATACTTAATATAAATAGACTTGGGATACGAGTAGATTTTTTCTAAGTCCCACAGCTCACCCCTCACGGCCGGCCTCTCCCCTCACCTCTCCTCCTCTCCCCACCTCAACGTATGGCCGGGCTTTCCGCTCCCCTCCCCTCTCCTCCTCTCCCCTCCCCACCTCTCCTCCTCTCCTGGCGGCGGCGGCGGCGGAGAGCGGCGGCACGGAGGGTCGAGGCGGCGCGGCTCCCAGCCCCTCCCTCCCAGATCTAGCCGGAGGGGGGCGGGGGGAGCACGGCGGCGGGCGGTGGCGGCGCGGCCACGGCGGCGAGAGGGGTTGAGGCGGCAGCGGCGGCTCCCGGCCGCCCCTCCCTCCCAGATCTGGCCGGAGGGGGCGGGCCGCGGCCGTGCGCCGGCGGTGCGGACGACGGCGGCACGCGGCCATGCGGCAGCGGACGACGGTGGGAAGCGGCCGTGCGGTGGCCGGCGCGGATGTGCAGCGGTGGCGGACGATGGCTGGGCGGCGGCCGTGATTTTTTGATTGTTTTTATTTGCTTTCTTTGCTAGAATTGATTCGGTGATTTTTGGATGAACTGGATGAATTGAATAGATTGGATGGGGAATGGGTGGGAACTGGATTGGGAACGGGAAGCTACTGCCGGAAACGGCGGTGTCTGCCCATTATTTTTTAGCGTTCGGAGCTATTTTTGCAGGCGGACCTGTTGTACGCCTGTAAAAATGGTTGATTTTCGCAGGTGTTGAGGTGCAGGCGGATGGCTTGTCCGCCTGCGAAAATATGTTTGGGCCGCTTGGGAAAAGTGTTTTTCTAGTAGTGTTTGTCCGCAAAAAATCTCAAATCAAACCTCTTTCTTTTTCCCAATGAAAATCCAACATTTCAAAACTTTACCTAGATAATAATTGAACTAAAAACATGTGTTTAATGCCACGCATGTAGTCTCATGAAATTCATATATATATAAATGTTTTCATCATATGTTAAATTTGTACTTGTTGATAATTAATATATATTATAGAAAAAACGACGGTCAAAATATAAACGTTGGCACACCCATATGTAAAAAGCCATAATACGTGTCTTTTTATTTTTTAACAGGAGAGTAAATATAATTATCAACGGTTCTGATTTTGGGACGAGGGGAATTAATTAATCAAGCATCTGATTAATCAAATCGATCGATTAATTCGGATAGTGGATTCCGCTGATCGATCAGATATTCTCGAGCCATTGCATATGCACACGGCCGGCCGGGCATGCACACATGATCAAGACAGAGATGACACGAGAGATCTCATCTGCCGGCTTAATTAGCTAATTGCTGTCGATGGATCGATCGCCTGCTCTGGCCTAATACGTGTCATATATATGTTGCAGCTGACAGTATCGATCACATGCAGTGACACTGGCTAATAATTAATAAATTGATCGACTACAAGTCCATTTTAAGTTTAGTGGTGGTTTTTCGTGTTACTTACTGAGAAACGCTCAGGGGTTTTTCGGCTAGCTTCAGGTGGTGGGCTAGACGATCTGGGTTTAAAGCCTTACCCCTTCTAATTATTTGATATTATGTCCTTCCATAATATTTTAGTTTTTTTTGTTACTTATTTATAAATTTTATATTTTTTTAAAAATAACACACAAAGTCCTATTCATGTTTTATCATCTAATAATTTATAATAATACTAATCATAAAAAAAATTAAATAAAATAAATGGTCAAACGTTGTACACGGAAACATACAACTGCAATTAAAATGGGGGTGGAGGGAGTAATTGGCTAGGCCGGCTATTTCACTATGACTCTATAAGTAATATCTGTACTCCCTCCAGTTCTATAATAATTGACGTTTTGGATAAGATTAAGATCAAATTTTTATAACTTTAACCATCAATAACTTCAAAAATATTTAGTTTAAAGAAACTAGAACAACATATACAGATTTGTGTATCAAAACACTGTAATAAAAGTAAATATGTATTTATTTATTGTGTATATTATAATAGAAAAATAAGGTCAAAGGTAAATTTTGTAGACCGTGTCATTGTCCAAAACGTCAATTAAGATGAAATCGGAGCGAGTACTTAATTAGTGATTGATTAGATGATTCTCCCTCTAATAATAAACCTTTAGCAGGAAGCTGCGTCGATCCTCCCATGCACGTACGAGTCAGCGCGTAGCTTTGGACGGATCGGATCAACCCTCGACGAACGGACGGCCAAGATATTCTGCTAGCTGCGGCTGCTTCTTCCGAAGTTCTAGTTCTCTAGAATAATGCAGATTCTCATCCTAATTAAATTCAATCTTACCAGGGATTGAGAAAATAAACTATTAGCCAAAAAGCTTTCTGCACTGCTCTGATATATTATCATTTCCCATCAGTTGCTTCTTCTAGAGGAAAAACTATACGTACTAAATTTTTCCGAGTAAACTCTTATTAGCACCGATATATGTATTATGCTGTGAGCATATTTTATATTTTCTATATCTTTTACATAGCTAAATCATACAGTTGAGATCATTGTATATGCCTATAAATTTTTTAGAACATATGTAGGGTGCTCTTCTGGAAATGGACGTTGTTTTGTGGGCCCAAAATTGTAGCTTATTGGACCTACAGAGATATATATTCCGGCCCAACGGGCTGCAATTTGTTGACATACTTGATAATCAGTCAGGAATAAGTCCAGTTTGACTCCCTCAGATATGGGTGCAATCTAATTCGTATCCCTCAACCGCAATACTGGATATCTTGACCCTCCCTCCCCCCCCCCCCCCCAAAAAAAACCTATTAAAACCGTTGCAATTTCACTCCTAAGTCAGTATTGAGAGTGGTGTGTCGCTGGCATGTTATCCCAGTCATCAAAAAAAATTAAAAATAAATTGAGTTACACTTGTCATGCTTCCCACTCTCTCCCCTCTCCTTTCTTCTCTATCCTATGCATTCTCTCCCCTTGTTCACACTATCAATGGCGGCAAGGGATGGAACAAAGATGGGCGACAGCGGTGAGAGGATGGAAGGTTGAGTAGTACACGGTGGTGAGCGACATCAAGGTGGCTTCGGCAAGGAAGCTGGGTGGTGGAATCAAGCGGTGCTGCGACAAGGAATGGCCGCGTGCCTTGAGCGCCTCATTCGCGGCACGATTCCGGCAGCAGAGACGATGATGGCATGCTGAAAGGCGTTAGCTGTCGAGGGAGATGGGGAGTACGCTCCACGCTTCTAGTCCTCATCCCACTCGCTGTCGTCGGTGGAAGGCATCGGAGGAGACCGGTCCACGATGTCGTTCCTCATCCCCTCTACTGCTAGGAGAAAGGTAGCGGAGAGCCGAAGTGCACGCAGGCACCAGGCGTGGCAGCGGCTGGGAGGAAGGCGACGGAGGTGCCGCTGCCTCCGGTGGAGGAGATCGAGGGGCGGTGCTCGCGATGGTGTTGAAGGTAGTCATAGCCATCATCCAGGAGGCCGAGCTCCAGTATCTCACGACGGATATGGTCGGGGAGGGAGCCCATGTTGGAGGAGGAGGAAGGCGCGTCATCACCTCTCTCTTCCACTGCTCTGCTCTGCTCCATCCCCAACCGACTAGATGCCAGCCTCCGTCTGTGCGACCCTGCATCCACAGTGGGTTACCACCGACGGGCACCCCTCCTCGAGCTCCTCCGCAACACCGTCTGTTGCCGCTGCCCTCTCCTCACCTCTCACCACATCACCATCTGCCGCCGCCACCCTGCTGCGTAGGGAGGAGGGGATGACACGTAGGCTCTATTTTATTTTATTATTATTATTTTGTGATATCTAGGCTACCACGTGGATGTCACATCAGCGAATACCACCGCCAATACCACTCTGGGAGTCATGGTTGCACAGTTTTAATAGTTGGAGGATATGTTATACCCGGTTTTACGGTTGAGGGATAAGAATTAGATTTGACTTATATTTGAGGGACACATGTTAGACTTTTTTTCCTTCCGGAGTCATGCATGAAATGTTACGTGGGTCAAAAAGCCACTTTTTTTTGTCTTTGCTTTGGACGATCCATCATCGATCGACGAGCACCCATCAAAGCTGGATCGCGTCCATTTTTGTTACATGTGATATCATTCATATAGTACCTTCTTTTTTTTGTCTACCAAAGCCAAAGTGGTCCTCGCCTCCACGTTGTCGTCGTCATCATCATCATCTTGCTTCACAGCAAGAAAGCTAATTAAAATAGCTTAACCTTCACAATTAACCCCATCGTGCTGTCTGCTGTGGTAACTTCAGTCACCCAAACCCTCAAAGGTATTATTACTACTCCTTTTGTTCCTTCAGTATCAAGCCGTTACCTTAATAGCAAGTTTAATAGTATAGCTAACTACTAACTCTAAATCATCTATAGTTAATTTAATAGCTAATTCATACAATAGTTACATATAAATATATACTACAATAGTGATACTTGGTCGCACTTGTCATATACACATTACGTCTTATAGTACGTGTTGCAGCTGGCTATAAATCTGTTGCCCCTTGCTCTTCTCTCTCATTTATCGTCTCGATACGTGTTTATAGCTAGCTTATAGTATGCTATTGTATCTGTTCTAAGAGGCGGATGCAGAATTTTAATAGTGAATATTCAAAATTTACACATGCTATGGGATTCGAACCCATTGAATGAGTGTATCACCTACTGGCCAACCAAGCAGCAAGAGATTTACACATATTATATAGCTATAGCTATTTGCTAAAAGTATGGGTATTCAGCTGAATACTCATCATAGCAGGTATATATAATAGATTATATGTCAGCTATAGGCACATGTGGAGGAGATAAGAGATAAGAGAGAAGAAAAACGCGCTACAGATGGTCCATTGTAGTTCATTATAGTCGTCAGGGAGAAATGTAGAGGTTTTCTTATGGAAGATACTTGCTGAAGATAACTTAGACGAGGTTTTCCATTCCGGACTCAACCTCTAGGGGTAGCATGAGCCCAACCCCTTTCCTTTCCTTGTATCACCGGATTTAAGGAGGAAGAGGGGCCACAGGAGGAGGAGAAAGTTTCTCTCTAGCGTCTGGAGGTTTCACGAGAGCTCATAAGAGAGATTCGACTATTTGGTGGTTTAATTTTTATTAGACCATGAGACAAGGAGGCCCATATAGGGCATGCTCTGATAAAACCTTCCATTTGTGCATTAGTACTATTGTTGTTTGATAATATGTGGCAGATAAGATGTAAGAACCATAAAAAAAGGATAGATCAAATGTAGGAGAACCAAAATTGCTTTTGCTTACAGTGCATATTCATTTGCTTACAGTCTAACCTGTCGAGGTACCGTAAACCATTGCTTAATATACTATTTATTTTTTTAAGTAGTGATCTCAAAATATTTTTAAAACTCTAGGTGAAACCTACCATAAACTGTTTGCAAATCTAAAGCACGAGAGGTTGATGCACACCCCCAACGAGTATAAAACCCTCGTGACCGAACCACCGGTCCACGGCCCAGCGGCCCACCATGGACCCAGTCCACGCGGCGCACCCAGTCTCTCCCCCCCCGGCCACTCGCGCCGGCGCGAACCCGCAAATTCCAAAAAAGGAAAAAAAAAGAAAACCTCTCGCGCCACAAAAATGGCGCCAACCCCTCCTCCAATCTCCCGCCTTCTTCTGCCTCTTCTCCCCCTCTATTTCCCTCCCCCTCCCAAATCCAAACCCTACCCATTCCCCACCTCGACCTCTCAGATCTCCGCCTCCGCAAGCTCGCTTGCTCCCCATGGCCTCCTCCTCCGACGCCTCTTCCGCCCTCGCCGCCGCCGCCGCCGTGGGGAAGAAGCGTGGCAGCTACAACTGTGGCAGGTGCGGGCTCCCCAAGAAGGGGCACGTCTGCGCCGTCGCCGGGGAGGAGCAGAAGCTGCCGAGGAGGGCGCTGCACTTCGACGAGGCGGCGCCGCCGCCGCCGCCGGAGAAGAAGGTGAAGGTGGAGGTGGTGGAGGTGGACTCCTCTTCGTCGGAGGGGGAGGAGAGGGAGAGGGAGGCGCGGGGGTGGGTGGAGGTGGGCGGCGGGAGGCGGTTTCCCGGGGAGGTGGTGGTGGAGGTGATGCGGAGGCTGCCGCCGAGGGGGGTGGCGGCGTCCGCCGCCGTCTGCCGCGGGTGGCGCGGGTGCGCGCGCCGCGTGTGGCGCGCCACCGAGGAGCTCCGCCTCCGCGCCGCCGGTGTCCGCCCCGTCGGCGCCCTCCTCCCCCGCTGCCCCGCGCTCTCCAGGCTCGTGCTCCGCATGGAAAGGTGAGGAGACAAAAAAACCAAACAGCTTCCCTTCCACCTGTCGAACACCATGGATCCGCGAGATCGATGAGTTTGGTCTCGCGTCGTGCCGCATCCCCGTGGATCTTCTTCCCATGAACGCACCATGGAGCATCGGTGATGCAATCCGCTAACCTTGTTGGAAACCGGGATATAATAACTAACTAGCGAATCGGACAGCAAAAATTCTTGCTAAAATTCACCGTGACATTGCTAATCTAAAAGAAGAACACGGCTGTTCTTGAGGGGGATGGTTTCCACGTGCAGATGTGCGATCTGATTCTGATCTGGTGCCGTGAGATCCCTCCACCTGCAGATCTTTGAGCGGTGCCTGGTTAGGTTCATCGCACGCATCGCACGATGTAAGAAATTCCACAACCGAAACATTTGTGTTTGTGAAATGATTGATGGGATAAGCAAAGGTTTTGGTGGTGCTGATCCGATCTGTCTGTCCGAATTTTGGGTTCTTGGTTGATGTGGGGTTTTTATCGGGGAGGATCTAGTCATCATCTTGGTTCCGGGAGATTGGTCTATGGATCTTTCGTTTTTCTTTGATTGGTGCCTGGATCTGGATGGGCTTGTGAGATTGAAGCATGGATCTGATAGTTGTCCATCTGCGATGCACAATATGTGTGCCCAAATGCTAAGATAGTATAGTGTGATGCTAAGATATTTCTTTTGGTGTTTGGGAACAAAGGGAACAGATGAAAATCTTCAGAGATGACATGGAACCTGTTATGTACACTAAGTACAGAATTCTGGTTAACCATGCCACATGCCACAAGATTTAGTTCGGATTTTGGAAGAACAGATTTGCTTGATTCGGTGATTCAGAAGTTGTGTCGGTCATTTAGGCAAAGTAGGGGGGATTACCGGGTGGATCTGGTGTTTATTCATGTGAACTTTGTCGTAGATATGGATTGTGTCCTGCAGAAAGCTAGCAAAATGCAGTTCTTACAGTGAGGGAAAGTGAAATTCTGTCTCATTGTCGATCTGCTTTTCTTGGTTCATCTAGATCTACTCTGAGGGCTGAATTCAAATAGATCTTTAGAATATAAATGTTTAAAACATACATGTTCCATTCAATCTCTTGAATGGATTAGCAAGTTAGCAATTGTCTAATGAGTTCTTTGTTATTTTGATGCAGTGATATTGATGCCACTATGCTCGCATGCGTTGCATTTTCTTGCCCTAATTTGCAATATCTGGAGATCAGCATGGTCGGTAGCGCAGCCAACCGAATGACAGGGTACGGTGAAAATCTCCCTAATATTTTGAGTCTATTGTGAAATGCCACCTTTCCATACATTGTATTCCTGTGATAGCTAACTTTGTGTTATTTCTATTGTTTCATTTTGAGTAGAAAGCAATGTGTATACGACTAGTTTCTAATAAGAACACATTTGCAAATTGCAATTGTGTGCTACCAAACTTTTAGTGTTATATGATTTAAGATGTATATTCTGAGAATTTTGTTTCACACTACACCTTTATCTTTTTTTTTTTTGCTTTTTGTCACTGTAACTCAAGAAACTGGTTTAATAGATATGTGTTCGATTTGCATTTTAAGCCTTGAGTCTCTTAACTGACTTCGGTGACCTGTTTTTCCACAGGGATGAGCTAACTAGGTTTGTCTCAGAGAAGCGATCTCTCTCGGTTCTCAAATTAGATGGTTGCAGTAATCTCAGTTTTCTTAATATAAGCTCTTCAAGCCTTTCAACGCTTTGGCTATCAGATCTTTCTTCCCTTTCAAAATCGGTAATACAACCTGCTCCTACAATTATTCAGTTAAATGGATTTACCATTGCGTAAGTTAATTGACGTATTGATTTTTTGCAGGTCATAAACTGTCCTAATTTGAATGAACTCTCATTGGGATTTACCCAACAAAATAATGATTCTACGGATCTGATTAGTCTGATGGATGGTCTGGGTCGTACCTGCTCAAATTTGAGAAACTTGCACATATCCTCAATTCGTTTATGCAATGAAGCTGTGTTTGCTCTAGAGAGTGCTAATCTCAGGTACTTAATATATGCTGTTCATTTGTCATGAATCATGTTAGGGGGAGTCTTGTTATAACTATAATTTCTTGAGTTAAATCCTCAATCCGTCTTTTGTCTTGTTTTATCAGGGGCCTATGCATGCTATCCTTGATTCTTGGTTCAAAAATAACAGATGCAGCTGTTGCATCTATTGTTCGCTCTTACGCAAGCTTGGATTTGCTTGATTTAAGCGGGTAAGCATTGTTTTGTAGGGTCTAAATTCTTTGAATCAGATGGCTGATATTTTGTCACAAAGTTCCTGCAAAACAATGTCTGAATTTACTTTGCTTGAACTTCAGATCTAGCATTACTGATAATGGGCTTGGGATGATCTGCAAGGCATTCCCTCATACTCTAACCAGGCTTCTCCTTGCCCTTTGCCCAAATATCACCTCATGTAAGCCTTAATTTTTTTCTTCTATTGATTTAAAAAGAATAAAGAAGAAAATAAGTAACACCTTTTCATCTGATTTACAGGTGGGGTGCAGGTGGCTACTTCACAGTTGCCACTTCTTCAGCTCATGGACTGTGGCAAGAGTTTATGTGCTAATTCGCAGCCTGAAGCAGAGAGATCATATTTTGGCGAAATTTATGGAGGGATTAAGTTTTGTTCAAAATTACCTATCCAGAGAAAGCAGCAGCCTAATTACCAAAAGCTGATAATAAAACATGCTAACCTGAAGAAACTCAGCCTTTGGGGCTGTTCAGCTCTGGACGTAAGTCTGTGAATATTCCTATCATCAATCCTTTCATACATCTGGTTGCTAATAAACACAACATATTAAAGCTGCGTTCTCATTACCGCTTTTCTCTTTTTCAGGCCCTGTATGTAAATTGTCCAGAACTGAGTGATCTCAATCTCAACTGTTGTACAAATCTTCATCCAGGTGCGATATCTCTTCCTGAAAACGCAGATGCCATTTTCCTACAGCGTTAACTGCTAAAATGCAAGTGCTAACAGCTTGAGAACGTTTATACAGAACGGTTGCTTCTTCAGTGCCCAAGCTTGAAGGATGTACATGCCTCTGGGTGCCGCGACATGCTGATTGGAGCAATCAGAAACCAGGTACGACTTTGTTGATCCTACTTGTTACAATTGATGACTAAATAGCAAACTGAAAACATGTGTAGGCAGCAGAATCATACTTCAATATTATTGGTAGCTATAATTTGCCACATTATCTGTCAAGCCTGACAAAACATCTTTTTTTGCAGGTTCTGAATGAGTTTGCTTCAGCAGAGCCTCGGGTTCCTTGCAAGCGGCTAGCGGATGGTTCAAAACGTGTACAAGTTCCACACTTCATGCTCGAACAGGTAAAACAGAAAACCTTCATTTCTTGGAAGCAGATCACCATTGCCCCTAAGCAGAGTTTCTTTGGGAGTTCATCCACCTGTCTGCTGCAACAGCTGTCTGATCGGTTGCATGATTCTTTCAGCAATTCGAGGAGGAGAAATGGGGCAGCGGGTTGAAGCGGAGCCAGTGCACCGTTCACCTGAGCTAGCCGATGGAGTAGCCTAACCATTGCAGCCACCAGGATTGAGGAAGAAGATAGCTGAAGTTTAGTCAGCTTGTAAGGCTACTTGACAACTTGACATTTCTTCATATGAAGCTAGTTGAGGTGAGGTCGTCTCATCGTCAGAATGGAGCTTTCTCTACCCTCCAATTTCCAACTGGAATTGGATCAAACCAATTTGTCAAATGTGTCATGTGTGTGTGAATTTGTGTAGCTTGTTATTCTGTACTCTGTATCATTCAATTCCCTGTACTTGGAAAGCCTTTCCCTTGTGTACTCCTGAAGAACAATAAGAAACCAGCTTTGTAGACAATATTCATTTTAGACGATAACTGTATCGCATCATGCGTTATGTGTTCTATTCATGATGCTGAAACATCATTGGTAACGGGGTGGACACAGTTTTGGACAGACAATTGGACAGGGAAAGGTTGCTTCGCCTGGAGGTGCTTTGGGTGAATTCTTCCAACTTTGGGATGAAGTTCGCGAAGTGTCACTGCAGCAGACGGCTGACATTATCAAATGGAAGTTGACTGCTGATGGTAATTTCTCAGTGGCCTCGGCGTATGATGTATTTTTCATAGCGACAGAGGACTGTTCCTACGGGGACACGCCCTGGCACTCCAGGGTGCCGTCGCGTGTTCGCTTCTTCATGTGGATTGCACTCAAGGGCCGCTGTCTCACAGCGGACAACTTGGCGAAGAGAAACTGGCCACATGACGCCATTTGCTCCCTATGCCAACGCGAGAACGAAGACTGCCATCATTTGCTTGTGTCCTGTGATTATACGGCGGCGGTTTGGCGCAATCTAAGACGTTGGTGCAACATTAACATTGCAATCCCTGCGGAATATGGCAGGCCGCTTGCAGATTGGTGGATCGCGACAAGACGGTGTTTTCAGAACACGTACAGGACGGATTTCGATAGTATGTTCATGCTAATTTGTTGGTTTATCTGGAAAGAGCGGAATACAAGGATCTTTTAACACATCGCCAAGTCGGCTGACCGGCTAGCGGATGACATCAACGAGGAAATCGCAATATGGAGGGTAGCAGGGATTTTTTCCCAGGCTAGCGAGTAATACCGATTAGAGGCAGGTCTTGCCCCATTTTTTCCTTTTCTTTCCGGGCTTGAGTTTGCTTGAGACCGGCGCGACATCCTTCATGTCGTTGTAATTAAAACTTTATTTCCCTCAATCTTAATGAAATTGGCCGGCCTACCTTTGGCCGTCCCGACAAAAAAAAATGATGCTGAAACAATTATTTTTCCATTTTTTTATGGAAGGCTGATTATGTCTAATATCTGTGCATTTTTATGGTGCATTCTACTAGTGGTAATAGTGTAGTAGAAATGGAATTTAAATCTAACTATAGATTTTTATGAATGTTTAAAACATTTCATTCAAAACTTCCAATTCATCTATTTTAACATGGTATAAGATTCATGTTCTCTGTAACCAGTTACCCATCACATACTCTCTCTCTTTTTTTATGAAATTACTGTAGGAGAGTCTCCTACAGCATATGTATTAATGTAAGTATAAAATATACAATATGTACAGCAAAAAAAAAATCAGAAATTGTCTAGCCATTGTGACAAAAGGTTTTAAACTATCTTCTGTTCTATGGATAACCAAGGCAAACTCCATCTTGAATTTATCTTTGCAAAAACCAGTTGTGGGGTTGATATCTCTGAAAACCTTATTGTTTATGGTAATCCAAATGCTCCAAGTCATTAAAATGATGATTTCCATATAGAACTGCACTTGCAATTTTCTTTGGATATCTTCTATGGCTTCTTGAACTGAGAGATCTGCTCTTATTGTAGGGAAAACAACAATTTTGAGTGAAGGAGCATGCTAAAAACAGATGTTGCAAGATTTCTTCTTGCTGTAGATTGCATAACACACAGTTATAATCTGGCCGCTCAAACTTTCTTCTTTTTAACATGTTCCTTGTGTTGATTCTGTCTTTTAGGATTAACCAGAAAAAGATCGCATGTTTTGCTTGCACACTACTCTTCCAGAGCTAGTTAAAAGAATTTGGGACATTGATCACTCCTACAAAGCTCTTGTATGCTTTGACTGAGGTGTATTACTCCGAGTTTCACATGTATGTCCATTTATCTTTTCCATCTCCCAAGTCAGTTTGTAACTGTTGGAACTGATCATAAGCTTGAGCTGAGAGCGGCAACTGAAAGATAGAAAACAGATTATCCAATTGCCGGTAGGGGTTCCGAGCGAAAGCTTAGCCCAATCTTTGGGCCAACAGTGACTACACTTTCGGGCGTGGTAACCCTCCTGATGGCAAGGTACCCCTCCTCCCTCGGCAAGGAGCTCTGGGTGAAAACCTTGTCCCGTTTTTAGGACGGATGACGACGGCGTCTCTTGGCGTCGTGACCCTCGTGAGGGCGTCGTTTTAGAGTCTTCGCGCCGTGGTGGTGTTGTTGTCCTGGTGGCGATCGGTCTCGCATAGCGACGGCCGGTTCGGTACTCGGCTTCCCTCTCTATAGCGTGTGTTTGGGCGGTTGGCACATGGTTCGGGGTGTGTGTCTTGGTGCACTTCCTTCCTTGACAGTCAGCTGTCGATATAAAACTTTTCTTGTAACCTTTTCTTCTAATCTTAATTACATTGAATGACCTCATTCGGTCATTCCGTCAAAATTATCCAATTGCCAAGCTAGTTGGAGAGTAATATTTGGCTTTGTTGTGAATGAAAACAATTGCCAAGCTCTTTTTTAACAAGTATACTCACTATGTTCATCCCTTATGCATCACTTGCACATTATGACCAATTTATAATGTTTATAATATAAATGACCAATTTTATATTTTTAATTTTTATTTAAAAAATTACAACATTTTAAGGTGCATCATCTATCTCATACATAAGCTCTTTGTTTGTGTTCAGATACCAACGCCTCCTACTGGCTAGTTCATATGGGTGGGTGATGTTAGGGCATCTGCAGCACTACTCACTAACATGTGGGTCCGATGGTTTGTGGGACCCACATAACAGTGAGCAGTAGTACTTGCATCCGATGCCAGGGGAAAGATACTGAACGGATAATTGAATATTACTGTTTACCATAGGCATGGCACTGTTGGCGATAGTTGAATAAATGGGTAATTTCCTAGTTCGTTATATCGCTTTATTTTATACTAATGAATTTCCATGAGTTTTTGGGGTTTAGCTTGTTTAGCTGGTAGGTCACATTTCTTGACATTTTGTGATGCTTCCGATTGAGTTACAAAGGAGCATCATAATTACCCATAATTGATGAGGCCAAATCATATATCTGATTCCACCATATTAAAGCTCTCGTCGAGATGATCAAAATGGATATATGGTTCACCTGATTTGGAGTCCGAATGAAAGAGAGACAAACATCCGGAAAAATTAACCTGTCTTGTTAAGTTGAAGGCGTCTAGCCGACCTAGATAGGTAACAGGCCGGACCCTCCCTTACTAGGCTGAACGGCCACCAACTCAAACTGGAAACCTGGGATGGCCAGCCAGAACACTATAATGGACCGGCTCACCACCAACATTTCGGCTGGCCTCGCCCAATAGACTAGCCAGTCTCATCCAACTCCAAAACCGACTCAACAAAAGTATCCATATCATAGAGTATATAGTATGTATTATTGATTTAGAGTATTTTATTTTAATTTGTATATAAGAACATATTTTGGGATAACATGTGTAACCATTGCTCTTTACCCAAACAACATTTTCATGGGGAAAAAAAATTCCCTCCGTAACCAAAAGTTTTCTTTGGGCTTTACATCTTTACATACCTTCTTCTGAAGGCCTGCTTGCATGTTCATCTGACAAACCAACCTTCTCCTAAAGGTGATTATTTTAAATTGTCGGCAACAGCCGATCCACCTCCTTCTGGCATGATTCCTGGATTAGCAAAAGCACTCTCGCTCAGATGTTCCCTGCACTTTATCCCCACGCAACCCACCCCAACATCTCGGTGGCAAACGCCCTAGCTGACCCCGACCTTATCCTACACTTGAAACCTCAACTGTCTTCGGCAGCAACAGAAGAGCTCCAAACTATCTGTGCCCTTGTCTCATCCATGGTGCTGACCGATGGGACAACGGATCGACGCATCTTGTCAACAAACTGTCCACTCACAGCCAAAGCAGCTTATGACCTCTTCTCCGAGTTAACAAATGACCCGTCTGCTGTTGCATCTCGCACAACCACGCCCAAACCAAATGCAAAATCTTCCTTTGGATTGTGCACAAGCGGCGTATCTTCACCAACGATAGACGAGTGAGCGTGGCCTCGCAACGTCAGCACACTGCCCCTTCTGCCCCCTTGATGAGGATGTGGAACATCTCTTTCTCCGCTGCCCTGATATGGCTGAACTCTGGCACTCCATTGGACTCGATGCACAACAAGTCGCCTCGGTACCACGACTGGAGGATATTTGGGACATTCCGCCTCCTGAGAATGCCACTGCTCCACGAGTTTGGCGCACAGTGCTGCTTGCCACCATATGGAACATTTGGAAACGTCGCAACAACAAGGTCTTCACACTACTAGAAAAACGATTTTTCATGGCGTCACCCTATAATTTTCGCTGGCGGCCGTATGCGAAAATCGCCAGCAAAAATATAACGAGGGAATGGATGCTACGGACCGCCAACAAAAATCTATTTTCCCTGGCAGCCAGGCTAAGAGATCTGCTATAAAAAACTCTATTTTTCGAGGAAAAATCGTGTTTTCGCTGGCGGCTACTAAACACCTCCGCTGGAAAAAAAAGGTTTTTTATGGCGTTTTTTACCCCTGCCATATGATTTAAAAACCACATCATGTCTTCTCTCCAGTCTCCACCCACCTCCTCTGTCCTCTCCTCTTCTCTCCACCCACCTCTTCCTCTCCTCCCCCTTCACTCCCCACTAGAAGCAGCGACGAGCCCAGTAGTAGCAGCACACGGATCGAGGCGGCGCGTGGGCCGGCTCGTGGCGACGGCGGCCGAGGCGGCGCGCGGCGGTGGCGCCCGAGGCGGGGCGTGGGCCGGCTCGCGGCGGCGGCGCCTGAGGCGGCTCGTGGTGGATCCGGCGACGGGACCAGATCCGGAGCGGAGGAGCACGCGGATCGAGGTGGCACGCCTCCCCAGGTCTCTCTCCGCCGCCACCACTCTCTCTCCTTCTCTCAGATCTGGCGCACGGGCCACGATGAAGGCTGCGGCATGGCTTAGCGGCGGTGACGAGGCGGAGGCGGTGGATTTTTTTTAAGAACAGCGGATGGATTTTTTTGGTATTTTATTGTGATTTGTGAATGGATGTGTTACTTTCTGGTGATTTTGTGATTTGTGAATGAATCTATTGAATGTATTATGAGATTTGGGGTGAATTTGTGATGTGTGAATGGATTGGGGTGGTTGATGCCATACTGTAGCCGCGCGCTGATGATTCAAATTTTTGTGATGCTCATGCTTGGGTGGATGGAGCGTTGACGAACGCTCCGTCCGTCGTTTTTTTTTAAAAACTTGATCAGTATTTTCTCTGGCGGCTGGTACAGTGTAACCGCTAGAAAAAAAACATTTTCGTTGGCGGCCGTCGTAAACCAGCCGCCAGCTGGCTTAAGACGACCGCCAGCGAAAATGTATTTTCGCTAGCGATCTTGATTTTCACTGGCCTTTGCTTTGTGGCGGCTCCAAATTCCACCAGCGAAAACCCAAAATGACCGCCACGAAAGATAGTTTTCGTAGTAGTGTCAACTCCCTAAACGACACCATCTCACTAGTTCTTCGGCGCTGTGCCAACGATATTGATCTGTGGTCGCACCGGTGTAATAGTGTCATAGGCAAGCAACAACTCCACCCCTGTGCGCTAAACCTCTCGCTGTAATTAGCTTCTAAAATGCTCTCTTTCTCTCTCATGTCCCCATGTAATCTCCTCTTGTAAATGTTTTTACCATATCAATAAATGTTTAGGCTAGTGATAACACCCGCCATAGTTTTCATAAAAAAATATTTTAAATTTTACATAATTTTTAGGGATTTCACAAGCAGTTCACCTTTGGCAATAATTTGTAACACTAGACATTGAAACTGATGTCATGTATAACTAGGGCAACCAAATGTTGAAATTCCACCCGAAACAAATAGATCAGCTCAACTGGTTAGGTTTTTTTATAGTGAAACCAATCTACCTAGATTCAAGGCTTAGATTTAACACGAGTGCTCGTATTTATGACCAATTATTCTATCAGTGGTAGACAACATACCTGTCGACAACGAGACGACCATGATGAGTGGTGAGTTCATAAATCTTAAGATATGCTGGTTCAGTTTTTCGAATGTGCTTATAGGGATAGGGAGTGCGTATGTGTGTTTTTAGAGAGTGAGTGTGCGCGTGTTATGAGCGCCCACATTTTGTAATACGTTTCTCTCTTCTCAAATAGAATTAGTGTTTGGTTTGAATTCATTTTGAGGATTTCACATCCGAATTTGAATCCCACCCGTTTAACATAAAAAACCCAAAAAGCCCAAAAACACACACAGAAGGGCCCGAATTGGCAGCCCAACGACGGCGACGACGGCGGAGATGGCGGCGGCGGCAGCAGCGGCGGTCACGGTCAAGGTCGGAGGTATGGCGTCTCTCTCCTCTCCTCCCTTCGCTTTCGCCTTCCCGTTTCTCCGCCGCCGCCGCCACGCGCCGGCCGTTGGGTTCTCAAGAACTCGATTCCGGCGAGGCGGAAGCAGCTCAAACCCTAGAGTAGTAATTGATTTTACCGGCGCTCTTCATCCATCAGGTGGGAGTAGTTACTGTTACTGCTGCCCCACCACCACGAGGAGGAGGAGCAAACCGGCGGCGGTGAAGATGATGATGCCTTGCCCTACCAGCTTCCGGATCGAATTGCCTCTACGAACCATTCGGGCCGCCATACTGAACAAGAGACACATCGTCAGTGGAGTTCTTCTTCTTCTTCTTCTTCTTCTTTATAGATATAGATATGCAGGTTTTGTGATAGTGTGTGTACTTGTGATGATTGAATGGTTTGCTTCATCCAGGTTCCTTGCTACCAGAGGCAAGAAGAAGCTTCATCTCCAGCTCCGCAGATCGAAGCCAAGTAAATTTACCTCTTCTTATATAATATAACTTGTTAATGAACCAATCGATACGGTTACTTTAGCATCGATTTGTTTTTATGCAGTTCTTATAGTAGATTTGGGACTGTAGCGTCGTATTAGTGAAGGCACTAGCCCTTTTCCCCTTTTCACTTCTCAATTTTTGTGCCAAATTGTATCCATGTATTATCCAGTGAGCTAGTTTCTTGCTTGCCATGTACTTTCCTAAATCAAGAGCAAAAATCATGTTTTTAAGAGGGAAAAAATAAATAAGGCATAAGAAAATCTCCCGATGTGGTTGTGCCATCAATCAGGGAAAAAGATATTACTGTTTTGCTACTTCTGCACCAGTCAATGTAAACTTATTACTTAAGAAATCTGCAAAGCAACCACAAGTTTTTGTAGTGGTCACCTGAGGGGAGAGGCTCATATACCTGAATATTGGATTGAAAGGAGTACTAGCAGGAGGTTTACAACATAAAAAATCTACTATAATTGGCTCTGTTTTTGCTACATTCATATAATGTTTAAACTGAACTATATCTATAGTAGTTTTGACTATGGTGTAGTTTTTTCTAAGTTGATCGCTGTACTAGTTGAGCTGTATAATTTTTTTAGGACATGCGTTGAGTGGTATAATTGAGCTTCTAATTACAGTTTCACTCTGTTTTTTAAAACCTGTAGGTCAATGGAGGAGGTATATGATGCTTTGGCTGAGCACCTTTTTTCTGTTTTGAAGAACATTGAACATCTTGACTCAAAGTAAGCTGATTCCGTTCTGGGTGGTGTTATTTTTTTATTGACTTGGTCATACTGTACTAGCGCATAATGTTTTTTCAATCTTTGAATATCATGAAATCAAACATGCCCTGTGATCTGTTTTGTGAAACAGAAATAAGCTCATGCTTTCTTGTGACTTTCAACCTGCTTGATCTAGACTAGAACAACATTACTTTATCTTTGTTCTGTAAAATACTCCGTAATAGTGTCATCACTTAGGCATGACAATATAACTCTTCACATTCCAGAACTTACCTCGATTCCTGTATTGACAATTTGAATCTGAAAAAACCAGTATTTTGATTTTTCTTTTGGAGAACTATTGATTGTGTTAGCTTCATTTCTAAGAACCACTTTCCCACTTAGTCACTTATGAGTACTGCTCTCAACAGATACATTGTTGGTATAGCTGGACCACCTGGCGCAGGCAAGTCCACAGTTGCTTTCGAAGTTGTTCAACGTGTTAATAAACTCTGGTCCCAGAAGCATGAGAATGGTAGTTCGCTTATTTCAACTGAAGAAATTGCCACGATGCTTCCCATGGATGGTTTCCACCTTTATCGGTCTCAACTAGATGCAATGGAGGTCTGTTCTCTTCTATGCAACCCATACCTGAATGTTATATTGTTTTCTCTAATCATTGATATTGTTGTCATTGTAGGATCCAAAAGAAGCACATGCAAGAAGAGGAGGTAGGACATTTTCTCCACTTAATTGATTTCAATAAAATACTTTTTACATGAGTGCTAACAATTAATTCAATAAATTTAGCGCCGTGGACATTCGATCCATCCCGGTTTTTGAAATGCCTACAGACCCTGAGAGAAGAGGTATTACCAGTTTCACTGTCAAGTATGCTATTACACATAAAATTGTGTTTGGACTGATCACTGAAACATCTTTGTCTGCAGGGTTCAGTTTATGCTCCATCATTTGATCATGGTGTTGGTGATCCAGTTGAAAATGACATATTTGTAAAGCCGCAGTGAGTTATCTTTGCAGATCCAGAATATATTATCTTTGTAGATTGCAGAATGCTTGAACTCTAGTTTCTTATTTCGATTTAAATCAAATGTGAAGCATGCCTGAGTTATTCATATAGTTAGTTCAGATGCTGAACACACTGGCCTTTATAGAACCTTTTAGACCAACTCACTTTTAGCATTACCTAACACTGGAACCTTATGCTGTTATTATGCTGTGTGGAATGATCATATTCTATCAGGCACTGCCAAGTTCTAATTAATCCTTTTTTAATGAATACTTGTGTTTGGAACTTTGTATGTCTGTGCGGTATGTGAATAGCCGCAAGCAGATACCTTTATGAGAAGTTTTGTTTTATGTTTTATCTTTCTAACAGATTATGGCTCTCGCACCAAAAATGGTTTATTTTAAACAAGCCAGTTAATTTACCCTAAGTTCATGTGCAGCACATGCTGGTTACTAATTACTATGATTTTGGCAGACACAAAATAGTGATTGTCGAAGGCAATTATCTATTACTGGAAGAAGATGCCTGGAGGGACATTAGAGCCTTGTTTGATGAAAAATGGTGAGTATGCTGGCTTTACAATCATAAATAATTTGCAGCGATATAATTGGTCGTGCCATGAGCCAGTGAGTTCCAAATTTTGGAGCTTGTTACTTAACTCAACATAACATGCTCCTGTTTGGAGCAGTAAATTTTAATTTCTTATTGATTCTTGAAACGGTGAAAACTGAAAACAGTGTTTCTAATGGTCAAAATTTACCGTGATAGGTTTATCGATATTGACATTGATGTCTCCATGCAAAGAGTGCTCCAGAGACATGTCGCCACAGGTTTGCCCTTAATTAATGCTTCCTTTTCTTTGGGATAAATTACTATTTCAGTATTTATCCATCTTATTTGATGTTCTTGCTCCTCTTGCCAGGAAAAGAGCCAGATGTAGCAGCATGGCGGGTAATTCTCTCCTTCTGGTTCTTCCTCTCTGTTACACAAGTGAACATAAGCATGCCAGTCTGCATTCATATAAAACTACACTACAGTTTCCTTTCAATAAATTTGTCTTACACTAACAATTAATCTGTTTTAGAGTTGGCATGTAAGCAATTAACCAAAATGGCTCCCCCTGCCTTCTTTAGGATCATTTTATCATAGAAGTTCATAGAAAAATTTGCATGAAATCCTGTGGATTTTTACAGCTAACCATGTTCAGATCAAGATACTACTAATATGCCGTCATGTTCTTCACCCCTGTTTCTGGATACTGCATGTTCTTATAGTCTTGAATTGATCTTGTGAATCAGATCTCATATAATGACCGGCCAAACGCGGAGCTTATCATGAAGTCAAAAAAGTCTGCAGATCTTGTAATCAGATCGGTGGATTTGTCAAGATAAGAGTCCATGTCTTCAATGGCTGATTAGATATCTGCTCTAATAATGTTCAGAGAAAGACACTACCAATGGTTGTTTCCATGGAGATCTTTGTACATATAATAAGCTCGATGCATATCTCCATGGTGATTTTTGTAGATCAAATAAACTTATCCCCAACCAGTTTGGTTGTACAATCGATGATGAATAACTTATTCAACAACATTCTCTGCAATTTTCCTACTCTTGAAGAATATGTTTCCAACATCAACTATATTACTTCTTCACAGCTCTCTCGGTATAGTTCTATGCTTCTATTACCTTTTCCCCCCTCTTTATGAATTATGATATACTAGAACTCCCCAATAAAAAAAAATAAATCAACTTTTATATATGAATTTGAACATGCTCCCTCCGTCAAAAAAACAAATATAAGACTAGATGTAACATATCCTAGTACAACGAATCTGGACACAACATGTTTAGATTCGTTATAATAGGATATGTCACAGTCCGTATTGGTTGATTTCTTATGGAACAGAGAAAGTATATTCAGTATTCTTATGGGACAGAGTAAGTATGTTCAGTTAGTACTGATTGATTTTTTAGGGACATAGAAAGTATGTTCATATTTGTGTATAAAAGTTTTTTTTTTATGGTGGGAGTGCAATGGAGAGTAAACATGGATATTAAAAAAAAAAAATCATCTCCACAAACTGAGGAACTTTGTTGAAAATTTATCTAAAATTTTCTCAATCTGAGAAATAAATAATTCATGCTACCAGGTAAACAGTTGATTGGTAAAATCAGTTATAACATCTGTACCATACAGTAGATAAGTTAATCCAAAGATGCTGCATCGTTGGGATAAAACAAATGACCATAGTGACATGTATTACCACAACACATTTCTTGGTAAAAGCAGCACAAGATTGTCTTCAAAGATGGACAAACTTGCACCTTGAAAAGACTCAAAGCTGCATGCCATGATTGTAATAAGGGGACATGATCTCCAAAGGGAAAATATGTTTCTGCTTAGTTTAATTTAGCATGACAAAAGGCACCACCACCTTTGAAGAAGAAGAGAGATGATACTCATTACAAGGAAGGTGCATCTGAAAGCCCCCAAAAATCATGGCAACAAACAAACACACACACCTTCCAGCACTTCAAGCATTTTTTTCCTAGAAAACAGGGCCCAAAAAAAAAGAAGAAAAAAAAACTCAACTTTGGCCAACCTGCACCCTTTATCATGGCATTAGGGCACAATGTACCAAACATTTGCCATAAAATATATATAGTACTAGACAGCAGAAGATGCAGCAAGCTGTGATGCCTCCCCTGATGATAATGTGTATACAAAAAACATAAGCTTCCATTACTATGCACATGGCATGCTTCTCTCTAAACCAGTTCGTTTTTTTTGAAACTTTTCTCTAAACAAGTTGGCCCCACATTATAAAAAACATACTCAGCCAGGTAGACATGGCAATGCATGCCCACACATCACCAAACAAAGCATCTTCATCATTGAATTGAATCCTCCTTTCCTAATACTGATTCAATACTTCAATGTAATGCGGCATTAATCAATTGATTAAGGGAAGGCAGGGAGCAGAGCAGACACCATCCTCATACAATACAATTAATTAACACTTAAACACCTTGCAGTAATAATTATTTGTTTGATGGATACACCATGAAGATAATTAAACAAACTTTTCATGGACAAAATGCATTGAGGTCCCTTTGAGCAGGATGCCTTTACATTTTGTGCCATTAAAGTAAAAAAAAAAACAGAGAGAAAGGGAAGAACATGGAGAGCAAAAAGACATAATTATGGGACAGGTACTACTGGTACATGTTCTTGGCTTCTTTCTTATGTATAAGACAAGATGACACACTTAGGAACTTAATGACTGCAACAAAACAGAAACTGACCACAACACCAAAATGATTTTCACTGATCAGGAGAGGTACAGACTTGGAGATGAGGACAGCAAGCGAGTATGATACAGGGATGAGGCAAAGCTGCAATTAAGAAAAGCTATAGATAGATTGTTGCATCTGATGATGATCCATCCGCTTTTGATGGCCACATTTTCTTCTTTCTCAGCTTCTGTTCTTGCATTTCTCCATTGCCCTCGGTGCTGAAACAATTCAAAACAAAAAATATATATTATATTTCACTGTTCTGTCAGTAACTGATATCCAACTTAAATTAAACCCCAACTTAAAATTAAACCCAAAGGAACTAATTTGTATCTAGAAATAAAATTTGATATGCACTGACCAAGGCCAATAGCTTCTGATCCTTTCATTATCCTAAGGCGCTTGCATGATTCAACAAACATCCTGAAATTTCCATTTCCAAACAAAATGGTCAGAATTCAGAACACAGACGCAGAGCACGAACTCATATCAGAGATTCAGACTAGTACCTAAATTCAGGTTATTAAAATTAAACACATAGATATTAGATAATATAAAATTTAAGTAGAGATTACTCACTCCCATGGGACGTCGCCGACGAGCATCCAGTCGCCGTCCTTGTCCTCATAGGTTGGCACGTATTCAGAGCCGTTGAGCAGATCAGCAATCTTGCTCTCGTTCATGCCGTTCACCCCATGAGACCCACAGTTTCCTGATGTAAATTAATTCAGACATTAAGCTTCATACCAAAAACATTAAGCATCTACAACTCCATGTCGATTAATTTATACAGTACAACCTAATTAAAATGATGCCAATTTTTCTTTGCAATTCAACAGTTTCCAGAGTTTTTTTTTTGCTAGGTTTGTTCAGGATTCAGTTTGGAATGGGAATTATATTGTACTTCTATATATGACAATGATTGAGGTAATTAGCTATCTACTAATTAAAAGCAAGTGTCAAGGCTCAATCAGTAAACGAACCTCACACACACTTGCACACCTAAAAAGCCGACCAATTTAATCATCTTTTGGCTCTCTGAACAATACCATATGTTTCCCCATATCTTTTTTAAAGATGCATGCATCAACACGTGGATTTGATTATTATGCACTTGGATTTAGAGCAGCACATGCCAATGATCAATGGACCAACTCCAGCTGCTAGTAGCTAAATTAAGCAGATATATGCCACCTTGATCATGAGCTTAGCTAGCAAATTAACATGTACACACATCTATAGATAGCAAACATATACATATGATGATGATCTCCATGTACATGTGTTAGCTAGCATAGAGAGATGAGAGACAATGGCATTATGCCAGACAACTAGGGCAGGCAGACACACCTACTACTACCAAAGGATGCAAATCAAATCATGGGGTGCACTCCTTGGCAAAAACCACATGGTGACCACCACCACACATGCAAATGCCCCCCCAAATGCAATCATATACCCCAACCCTTCATCATGCACCACCTAAGCTAGCTGCTACTAACTTTATAACCACACTTTGCACAAAGATTAAAGCTAGTGAACAATACCCTAATCAAAGTCCTATATATTTAGGTCTTGGAATTTCTCACTAACTTTGCACAAAACAATATAATTAAATTATAACTTATGTAAAATTATATGATAAATACTACCTCCATTTTTTAATAGATGACGTCGTTGACTTTTTCTCACATGTTTGACCATTCGTCTTATTCAAATAATTTACATAATTATAATTTATTTTGTTATGAGTTGTTTTATCATTTATAGTACTTTAAGTGTGATTTATATCTTATACATTTGCATAAAATTTTTGAATAAGACGAATGGTCAAACATGTGAGAAAAAGTCAACGGCGTCATCTATTAAAAAACGGAGGGAGTACTACATCTATACTAAAATATAACAACGTATAGCTTTGTATCCGAACAAGTTGTTATCCATATATGTGTATATCCAGTAATTGTTATGTTTTCGGATAGCTGGAGTAATATAATATATATGTCAAGCGTGAGATTTTTAACGGGATAGACATTTAAAATTTGAATATGTGGAATTAATGAAAATAAAATGGGACCAATCTAGAAAGGACTAGATTGATTTTGAATTAAGGAGGGGGTGAGACTCGAACCCGGACTGGCTAGCTCGCAGCTTGTGTTGCTAGCCGGGAAGACCCAGGCCTTCCTCAAGAAATTAATGAAAATATGATGGTATATATATGAGTATATATATATGATGGGTAATTAATATAAGTACCAATGGTGAAGGAGCTGAACATCTTCTCGAGTGCCTTGGAGAGCTCAAGGTAGCTCTTGTACATCTTGAGGTCCACCTTGCGCAGGTATGGCGCGCCGTCCATGCTCACCTTCACGAAGGCGGCGGTGGCGGCGCCGGCGCCGGACTTGTCGCCGCCGCCGTCGGCGTCCTTGCCCTTGTCGGCCTGCACGGCCAGGATGTTCTTCCGGTATGACCGGACCGGCGGCCACCCAACCACCTGTGCCCTGTGAAGAAGATTTAACCAAAAATTGTCACCGGTTTAATCAAGAGTAGCTACTAGCTAGAAGTAGCTCTCTATAATATTATTACCAAATATCTCACTGAAGAATTGTGTGTGTTTTTTATTTATTTCTTAAGATTTAATACTTTCTTGTAATTGGTGGTAGTAGCTATGTAATATAATACCTCTGGTTTAAAATATATGACACCATTGATTTTTTTTAATTCGTTTAACTATTGATCTTTTCTAAAAATAGAATATTTATGTAAATGGATAAAGATACAAATTGAGTATGTACTTTTGGTAACAGATATAGTGGTACTCTTTTGAGTCTTTTCACCTCACTTAAATAAGTAATTAAGTAAATATTGTTGCATGGTCAAACTTCGGAGAAAAGTTTTTTTTAAAAGGAAAACTTTGGAGAAAAAGTGAAGGGTGCTTCAAACCCGAGGTGGTAGATATATCTAATCAATATATATATACATCATATAATCCAACTAATCCACAAATAGACCAATATAATGGCGGAGTATATATGGCTCTTTATTTTTCTCTGGTCAATGTGGTACTTTCAGGCCTTGTCTAGTGAACATGGTTACTTGTTTTCAGTTTTCACCATATTTTAATAATATAATATAATATTACAGATGCAGAATAAATTACATTGCCCTTTTCTGTTTTATATGAGATTCTTCTTTTACTTGTATATAAACTTGTATTATATAGGTGAACACAAGTGGTCCATGAGACTATTGGGAGGGGCATCAAATCATGGAAAAAGTAGGAACCTTTTGTGGTGGCACACATGCATGTACCTTCCAAGCTAACACAACCTATTCTTCATCCACATAATTAAACACAACACCCAACATTTACCACATTTCACATCACACTTCCAATTCATCTACAACTAATAAAAAAAAACCATATACACACACACTCCTGCAACATCAATGGCTACCCAACCTACCTTAATTAATTTCCTTCTGTAAATAAAAACAAAACCAAATATGAACAGAAGACTCTCGACAAGGGTGCATGTAGCGTATATAGACAGATCCAAAATGGTAGGCCATGCATGTATAAATACATTTACTCAAGAACTAAAAAGGCAACAAGCATGGGCAGCATACGTAGTAATGTGTCATAATATTAATTTATTTCCTCTTTATCATGCATGTGTGGTAACATCCACCCTGTTTAGATTCCAACTTTTTTTTCTTCAAACTTCTAACTTTTTCGTTGCATCGAATTTTTCTACACACATAAATTTCTAATTTTTTCGTCACGTAGTTCTAATTTCTTCAAACTTCCAAAACTTTCAATTTTAGCGTAGAACTAAACACATCCATATGTTGGGCTAGTGATATGGAAATGATGGTGATGTGGACAAAAGATGAACTGTGCAAGAATGGGAGAGATGGAGAGAGAGAGAGAGAGAGAGAGAGAGAATTAGTATGTGTGGCTTTATTTCTTTTATCGTGTCGGCACTAGGCAGTGTCTCCCCTGTGACCCACACGTAACATGCCCATGTCTCTCTGCCTTCTTCTTCTCTAGTACCTTGTACATTTTGCTTTGCTGATCTCTCTCTCTCTGCATCTATTACCAATGAATATATCTGTCCCTTAGATCCAGCCATATATACCACACCAATTAATTCTCTTCTCTTCTCTCATAGTAGCAATCAATTTGGTTTATATTCATATACTATTACAGTTTACAAAAAAAAAATTAACTAATATTTTTGCGCTTTGGTTCACATCGATCGATCGATCGATATCCTTGGTGTTCATCATTGTGATACACATACATAAATCGAGGAATTAACTGATTAACTTAACTATGTAGCTAATTAATCAGTTGCCTCGGCTGTTGTAATTATCTAAGATCAATAAAGCTTTCTTTATCTCAAAAGCAAATCAACTGCAGGCTGAATATCTGCGAATCTTGGCATGATTGCTATGTTTTGTGAGGTGGGTTATACTAGGGTTTAAATTAGCTATATATGTTTTGTGACTTGGAGAGGATGATTAGTTGCATTCATGTTTGAACTTGATTTAATTTGGAGAGATTATTGCATGATTTGCATGCATGCAAAATTAAGAAGGGCATTAGCTAGCTAATTAAGCTAAGGTAGCTGTGCACGTACTTGGGAGCCCTTGGCTTCTCGGGGTCGGCGGCGGCGGTGACGACGCTGCTCTGGCTCGGCGATCGCTTCATCCCGCCGGCGGCCGGCGGCGAGGCGTCGTCGTTGTCAGCTCCGACGACGTCGACCTTCTTCTCCCGGCCGTCGGCCGCCGCCTCCTCCTTGTCGTCGTCGTCCACCGCCGCGGCCGCCGGCTCCAGCTTCAGCTTGAGGTCGATGGTCTCGGCGAAGCCCCTCTTCCCGGAGGAGCTCCTCGCCGCCGCCGCCGCGTCTCCATCGCCGCCGCCGCCGGGCAGGCCGAGCCGGAGCTCGGTCGCCTCGAAGGCCAGGTCCGCCGCCATTGCCGCCGCCACCTCACCTCAATATAGCTAGCTAACTAAATGTCTTCTTCTTCTTCTTCTTCAAAGCTAAGTGGATCAATGGAGATGATGATGAATCAATGGACCTAGCTAATTAGATAGCTCAAAGAATTTCTTGGTTTCTTCTTGGCTATCTACTAGTGGCTAATAGTACCAAAAGCTAGCTCTCTTGTTGTTGGTTTGAGCTTGATTGTGATGATGAGAGGGTGGCTAGAAATCAAGGCTAGAAATGTGATGCAAAGGAGTGAAATGGAAATGCAAATGGAAATAGATAAAGAGGAGAAGGGAGAGGTGATGTTGGGAGGGGCCAAGAAATGATAATATGGGCAACAACCAACAAACAGAGAAGCAGCAGTATGGTGTGTGTGTGTGTGTGTGTAGAATAATAGGGCCATGATCGATGATGATGATAATGCATGGCCCCTGCCTCTTTTGTGCCTACACCCCTTGCATAATTCCTAATTTTGCTTTAGGTCCAATTATCACTAGGTTTGATTAATTTATTGTATGTGTGTAGTTTATGTTACCATGTTTTCTTTTGATTATACTTTGCATTATTGCTTGGGTGCACCCCTTATAAGATAGAGAGGTAGAGAGATTGTAATGCATGCAATATATACTTTTCTCGATTCTAATTGAATATTGTATGAGTCATTTTATTTCTCTCATGTCGGGATTGACGAAGTCACCACAAGTACATCGTTGTTCAATAATATGTCATCTATCATTGAAATAATAAAATACGAGCACCCATGCCAAATATAGGACCTTATCAAAATTGGGTTGGTAGGTTCTGCCACAAGAAACCTAAAGTCCCCATCGATCGGTTGCTTACAACTGATTATAAGCCGTAGCGGCTTATTTAGTGATAAAAATGATTTGTAAATTAAACTTTGTATATGCGTCCTTAGAGACTTAGAAGGCAAAGTTAGAAAAGAAACTACGTTAAAAAACATCAAAATCAACTTTTAAAATTCGATATTTGATATTGGCTTATAAGCTATAGGGCGAACAATGAGGCCCTAACTTACTGAGCTACAGTCAGTTCACCCTCTCAACTTTTTTCTAATCCAACATTAGTTCAATTTTAGGAATTTAGTTGAACTCAATAAGGCATATAATTGACATTTTTTTAGAAGTTTGGCATAATTGACATTAAAAACCACGAACGGGTAAACCAACAAAGCAATAAACAATCAACATATTTTTTGACAGTACAGTCAACACTTAATTAAAAAATGAAAAACAATTGTTCAATTACTCTACTATTTTCCTTCCATTATATTGCACCAAGCAGTTGATTAATTAATCGTGGGAGGGTAGCTTGTGTACGTAGAGACGGCCGGTATGCTTTAATTTGCTACCATCGAAGTATAAGTCCGCATAGGCGCACGTTTTCATTACAAGTGTCCATTGCGAATTTGCGATATATTACGACTGAATTCAAGGTTCTAAAAGGAACAGAAAAAAAGCACCTTGCTTTGCTTTAGAAAAAAAATATTACATACTTTCACTATACCAGGTTGCATATTGAAATAAATTTCACTTAACAGTAGGTAACAGTAGGTGCATGACCAGGATATATACATAACCTATGGCAATAGAAAAATAATGAAATTTCACAAAATCCAAACGAGACTTGGTGAAACATAGTTTAGGACCTATTTGGTAGAGCTCCAACTCCTAAATTTAGCTCCGGGAGTTGAGGTCTGGAGTATAGTTGTGGAGCAGCATAAACCTAGCTCTACCTCTCTAGATAATTTTGTGAGAAATGCTCCACCCAGCTCCGCTTCCATTTTAGATAGAGCTGAAACTGTTTGGCTAATAAGCTTTAGCTATAGGAGAGGTAGAGATGGAGCTGGAGCTGTGCCAAACAAGTTCTTAAATTCAACAAGATTTCAATAAGTTCCACTCGCATTTTACAGTTTCTCTTCAATAATACTTTGGCGCAAAGAGAAACAAAGATACATTCTATCCGTTGTAAATTGCAATTTACCTTTTTTTTTAAAAAAGGGAAAATAATCAAGAAAACCGAAATATGTTTCACTGGCGCGGTGGGGCCGACGTGCTGTACTGGGGGAACGAAGCGGGTGCATGTGGCATATATATATATATATATATATGCCGTCATTGCATGTGAGGAGATTCGAGTTTGGAGGGCCCCACGGACGGCGACCATGTGAACCTGCCGGGGTGTCTCTCTATGCATCTTAGTTCTCGCCCCAATATTGCTACGTGCACACCCGGCTGGTTACTCTATGCAAAGTGGGTCCTCATTTTTTACACTTTGTATCATGTGTACCTGTACAATTGTTTTTCAGTGTAGTTACAATGTAATGATTTTCCCTTTCCTTGTAGAATCATATCATTTCAAACTATTGAAGCAAAAATCCTCCGCTTCTAATTAATGAGGCCTAAGGCCCCATTCTTTTCTCATGAAGATACACATTTTACCTCGGTTTCCGTTAGCACGTTTTTCAAACTACAGAACGGTATACTTTGTGCGAAAACTTTCTATATGAAAGTTGCTTTAAAATATCAAATATATCTATTTTTCAAATTTGTAACAACTAAAACTTAATTATTCACGCGCTAATAGCTTTCTCGTTTTGTGTGCCCGGCCACTTTAAGATTCGAACTCAGTCTAAATCCGTACCGTGAATTTGGAGAAGCTAGAAAAAACTAGTTTCTTGATACTATTCATTTTCTGTATTATTAGATTCATAGAAACTAGCTATAGATGAAATCTGTAATATAAACGAAAAGCTAGAGTTTTTAGGAGTAGCTACAGTTACCAGAAGTTTTCTTTTTATGGTTTTCTTGTCTATATGCTAGCTCTAAAGTCTGGTAGTGGAATTCATGCCCTTTTAAGTTTGAGTTGCAATTAAGCAATAAACCGGCCATATTCACATGTCAAACACATCCAGCTTTCATACATATATATGCATTATCGATCATTAGAATTAATGCATTGCATTGCTTAGACCGAAATGGGCCAGCTGATCGATTGTTTGTCGTCGATCACAACTAGCTAATTAATGATCGAATAAGGCGTCGACACGCATATATATGTACGCGTGTGTAGCTAGCACGAGGGGACGACACCACACGTGTGAGTTAATTTAGATGCTTTAATTTGATGTGTACGTGATCGATCGATGCATCTTAATACACGTAACTTTTCAGTCACATCATTTCAATTTTAACCAAACTTTTAAACTTCAGTGTGAACTAAACACAGTCATCTCGTCGATCGACCAACTACTCAACAGTACGATCCCAAAATTAACGATATGCATGTATATATGCTGTCGATGTGTATACATACTAACCAACTAGATACACATCTTACACTGCTAATAATAATAATCGATTGTACACACCAAGCTAATTATAATATATATAGTGTAAGACAAGTTGATAACAAAATTAAATAAATTATTAAGCCCCTACAATTATGATCTACTTAGTCTCCATTCTTAGTTTTTAACTTTTTGACCATATTTTTAATTATCACGGATTATTTGTTCCACACTTTTAAAAATTAGCTTTCTAAAAACAAATTTTTACTGCATCATTTAGACCACTTATTAATTATGAGCTACAAAATTTGTTTCTAAAAGAAAATATTAATTTATCATGTTAATTAAGTAACCAACCCGTCTCAATAAACCGTGAAAAAGATGTTCCAAACAGGATCATAATTGGAGCCCGCTTGGCCATGCATCAGCTTGGAAAAAGGAAAGAAAAAAGAGAGGATAAAATCAATTAAAAAGCTTCAACTAGTTCTTTTGCTTGGCTTCTTTCACATGAATGGGCTACAGTAGAGAGTGACCCTACGATCACGTTACCCAGCTTGCTTGGATCGTGTCCATGTCCATGTCGTTGGCCATGCTCACCCACGCCAAATTGTCCATCTATGATCACCTTCCTATCTACTAGGAGTATATCCATCTAGCTACCTTTTTCTTCCATAATAGTGTACTTTACAACGGACTATACTCGCGTGTAATTAGAGATTGGCTAGGTGAATAGATTGAGGATAAAGCACCGGAAACATAGACCATATCGGAATTGGCTGGTGGTTACCATACGAGAAAATGTGGACGTACGACTACGCTTTTAAAGTAGGAGAGATAATTACACATTAATTGATTAATCAAAATTTTCATTGCTAATCTGCATGTTCATTTGTTCCTTTCCCTTCATGCATCCTCAGATGCATATGTTGATACATATAGGCACGATATAATCGAGGTGATAGCTATTGTACGTGCAATGTATCTACATAAGTACGGACTATACGGATGTTCAAGGATGCCATTTGATCTTGCATGGATGTCTCAGTGTACCAATATATCGTCATATGACCGATTTCATAGCAATGTATACATTGTGTTGTCGGTCGATTGTGATAAAAAAATAATGGTGCCAATTTAGGCAATCGAGAAATAAGAAAAAACATGCGACTTGAATTAATTCTTTCGACTCGAAATTGTTGAAAGAGAGCTATATTTGACAGGTCGGCATATGCACGTTCCATGTCATGGACAGATATACGCCCTGCCGGCCAGGATGGAGTGTTACGACATGTACATAACGTATAATATGTGCTACTATAGAATGATATATGTATATATATATTGATCGATCAGTTCCTATGGAAAATAAAAGAAAGAGGAAGATTGGAGATGTACAAATTAATATTATTATATGTTAATGGAAGACTTAGCTTCCCAATTAACAATGGCATGGAGATTTAACATGGAGGTTTTCTCCCCCATCTTTGAAAATTTAAATTCATCTGTCTCATAAGGATTAGAGCAAAATTTTCTCTCCCTCCACATTTTCTAACCACATAAAAGGTTGTCCCTGCTGACCCATCACTTCTGGATTGGGCTGCCCTAGAGAGCTCCTCGGATTTGCGGTTTCTCTTAGGGCTTCGTGTGGTAGTGGTGGTGGCTCAGAGTGCTCCGTTCGGTGGTGGCTATGACCTAGCCAGATCTAGCTGCCCTCGCCCTTGCACACAAGGTTTATTTGTTTGAACCTGTTGATCTGTTCTTTGAATCTGGATGTGTTAATTTGCTTTGGTTTGAGTTGTTGTTGATCAAAATGCAAGATGTAGTGGAAATGCAAAGTTGTTGATTTGCGTATTGTTGAAATGTTGTATAACTGCTTGATGATTTAGTTCCCTTCCTTAGATGTTTTCCCTGCACCACTGTAATCCCCCGAAGAGTCTTTGTTCTTTACACTACTGGAGAAGTGATCTTTGCCGGGTTGCCCAAAAACCACAATAGACCCGATTTATCAAAAAACCGGGAGGTTCTCCGGTTGTCAGAGCCCCCTGTCAGGCTCCCAAGGATTAAAGATGATAAGTTTAGTCCCAGTTGGCGTTACCAACCGGGACAAAAGATCAAGTTGATCTTTATACCTGGTTGGTAACACCAATCGGAACTAAAATCAGCCCAATCCGCGTGCTACCCGCGGGAATCGAGGCGCCAGTTGCTGCAACACCTTCTCCTCCTTATCTCCAACCATATCTTCATCCTTATCTCCACAGACTCCTCCTCCCCCCTCGTTCTCCTCCTTTCCCATCTCCTCTCCTCTCCTCCTCAGCCCCCTTCTCTCTCCTCCCCTCCCCTCCGGCTCCTGGGCGGTGGCCGTGCAGCGGCATGTGGTGGCGAGGGCACTAGGCGGCCAGGCCGGCGGAGCGAGCCGGCCTCGTGGCAGGCGGCTGGGCGGCGACGGGATCCGGTAGGAGAGGCGCCGGGCAGCGGCGACGCTGCGGTGGCGCGAGGTTGGTGGCAGCCTCCCTTCCGCTGGATCCGGTAGGGGAGGCGCCGGCGGCTGCGCGGGGGCCTCGCGCGGCAGCCGGGCGGCGGCGGTGTTGGGGCGGCGCGAGGGCGGCGGCGGCCTCCCCTACGACGGATCCGGGAGGGGAGGTGGCCGGGCGGCGGGTGAAGGCGGGAGGCCGGCGGTGGCTGTGGTCCTGTGTAGCTTTTTTTTGTGTGAATTGATGTGTATACTTTGGGGATGATTTGGGAATGATTTTGGGATGATTTGTGGATTGTGGAAGGGCATGTATTGTGGATGATTGTGTGATGAACGCTTGTTGTTCTGAAGATGTTGTAGATGTGAATAAGTGTAAAGAATTAATATGGATGCTTTGTTGTTGATTTTATTCATTCGTTCTATGATTTGGGCTTTGTTGATGATTTTATTCATTGATTTGGGCGATATGCAAAAGCAAAATAAGAATAAAAAAGGCCGGATGAAAGGAAAAGAAAAAGAAGAAAAAATTTTTTTTTTGTCCCGGTTGATAACAATAACCGGGACTACACGAAAGATATATCTTTGGTCCCGGTTATTTCACCTGGGATTAAATATCTTTGGTCCCGGTTATTTCACCTGGGATTAAAGATAGCCATCTTTAGTCCCGGATTCACCGTCCCGGTTGCATAACCGGGACAACAGATGGTTGCCGACCGGCGGCAAGATCGGTTGTGCAGCAGTGTTAGCTATTTGTATTTCCATGGCCTTCTCTTGCTGATTGTACTAATTGGCAAATTTTAATTCTTCTAATATATCAGATAAATCTCATGCCATTTGCAATTTCAAAAGGGGAAAAAAACTGCTAGCTTGATGCTAGGGATGCAAGTGGATAGTCCCGCTACACGCATAAAAACTCGCTTGCTAGTTTGTTTCTCATATGGTAGTACAAAATTTAGAAAAAAAAAACTAGAAGTGAGATAAGCGGGCAAAAAAACCCGCTTGCCCGCCCTGCTTGCATCCTTACTTGATGCCATTGTGCTGGCTGAATTCGATCCATTTCTACATTTTTCAGTTTCTTCCCTACAATTCTGCTGTTTATGAATGAAATCTTAATGTGTATGTACGATTGCAAGTTGTAGATTAGCAGAGATTCAATATTGTGATGCAAATTAAACTACAGCATTATCTTTTCCCTTTTTAAGGAGTACTATTGCCGATTCAAGTCTTGAACCAACAATGATATATACTCTGTCTATAAAAAAAAACTACTTCTAAATTTAAATATAAACATAGCATATATTCAGATTCAAAACTAGAAGTGAGTTTTTTTTTAAAGGACCGGGGGAGTACTGGGCTAGCACGGCCGGTTAAAAAACCACCGTGTTGCCCTCCCACAACAATTAATGTCGGCAGTTCATCACCTGTTCGAAAATTGAAAATGGTAGGGTTTAATTTTTTGAACTGGCAGTGTTAGGGGTTTTTTGTGATAGTAGTGATATCATTATCTATGGTAGAGGATGAAGAATTAAATTTCAGTGTATAGGCAGGATTTAATCCTCACAAATTAAAATCGATCTCCCCAAAAGATTGGAGACATACATACACACTAATACTACACATATAGCTACCTTTTTATTTTTCAGTATGCAAGTTCCATTAATAACTTAATAATAATCTGCAACGACCACAACATGTACCATCTGGACCTGCTGTCAATTATCAAGCCCTGCCGGCTGTCGATCTGCACGTAACTGTTAGCGTCAAACACAATTAATTAAGCTTCTGTTCATGAGTGACAGTACTTGCTGAGCTTGTGCACGCACGCATGTCCCCATCCAAATCCACTGCCATTAACAGGATGCATGCATACGTGCGCCATTGACATGGACACACGTACACACACCAAAAAGCTTAATTACATGCATCTATCACTGGTGGTGAAACATCTTTCATCGGTCGGTCGAATTCCATAATAGTTCCGGTTACAATAAAAACCGGGACTAAAGATCCCGGTTAAAAAGGGTAACGGACATATTTGATCACCAACCGGGACTAAAGATTATCTTTAAGGTTTAGTGTTTAGGGTTTAGGGATCTTTAGTCCCGGTTCAAATGCTGTCAGGGCTTGTCAGGCCCCCCAGGATCTTTAGTCCCGGTTTGTAACACCAATCGGGACTAAAGATCGTAACTTTAATAATCGGGACTAAAGATCCCGGTGATTTTTAGCCCCGGTTCATAACACCAACCGGGACTAAAGTCCCACCCCTATATATATGTCTTCTTCCTCCTCCAGCCCGAGCAAGCTTCAAAATTTCTTCAAAAAAGAGGGGAGGTCATGCCAAAATTTCTAGTGAATTTATTTTGGTGATTATATACAAATCGGAGGTGCCTAAAAGGTTAGCAACTTCATCCTCCAATGTTTTTTTGTCATATTACATTTGGACCTATGTTTTGCACACTTTTTTGTCTCTAAATTTTTGTTGTAAGTTGATGACAGAGAAAATTTGTGTGGGGAAAAAAGAATATATAGAAATTTAGTTTATTTGCTAAAGAAGGTTTTATAAAATAGTTGAGAAGGAAAATATAGTGAAAGTTAATCTTAAATAATAGAAAATAAACTAAAAGAAGTACGACACATTAGTATTAGTTTAAAACTTTAGAAATAGTAAATAAGAATTATTTGGTGTACTATTTTATAATTTTTGTATGAATAATGATATGTCATTACTGTACGAGTGTTGAAAGAGTTTGTAATTATTTTATCATTATTGTATGACTGACATTATTGTACGAATAATTGTTTGTGTATGATTTTTTTTTCATTTCATGTAGATGGATCGGCAATGGATGTACGCTGACCGGCGGTCCAAAGAGTTTATTGACGGCGTGCATTATTTTTTGAGAGTGGCCGAAGCTAACAGGCATAAGGGTTTTATTTGTTGTCCATACAATAAGTGTAAGAATCAGAAGGAGTATTCTGTATCCAGGACTATTCATTTCCACTTGTTTGAGTCGGGGTTCATGCCAAGCTATAACTGTTGGACATCCCACGGAGAGCAAGGGGTTAAAATGGAAGAAGATGAAGTGGAAGACGACAATATTCCGGACTTTGCTCAGTACGCTGGATTTGAAGGAAATCAAACGGGCGAGGAGGAAAGGGATGCTGATGGTAACGACGTTGCGGATGATCTTGGTCAGATGTTGCAGGACGCCAAGGAGGACTGCGAAAGTGAAAAGGGGGCCCATAAATTGGACAAGATGTTAGAGGACCACAGAACGTCGTTGTACCCAGGTTGCGAGCAGGGGCACAAAAAGTTGGATACCACTCTGGAGTTCTTGCAATGGAAGGCAAAAAATGGTGTTAGTGACAAGGCATTTGGCGATTTATTGAAACTCGTCAAGAACATTCTTCCGGAGGGAAACCAATTGCCCGAGACAACGTACAAGGCTAAGAAGATAGTCTGCCCTCTAGGACTGGAAGTTCAGAAGATTCACGCATGTCTGAATGATTGTATACTATATCGCGGTGAGGAGTACGAGAATCTAGAAGCATGCCCTGTTTGTAAAGCACTACGATACAAGATTAGACGAGATGATCCAGGAGAAGTTGACGGGCAGCTAACGAAGAAGAGAATTCCTGCTAAGGTGATGTGGTATTTGTCTATAATACCACGGCTAAGGCGTTTGTTCAGGAACAAGGGGAATGCTAGAATGATGCGTTGGCACGCTGAAGAGCGTCAACAGGACGGGATGCTGAGACACCCCGCCGATGGTTCGCAGCGGCGAAACATCGACAGAAAATTTAAAGACTTTGGAAAGGACGCACGAAACATACGGTTTAATTTAAATACGGATGGCATGAATCCTTTTGGAGAGATGAGCAGCGGCCATAGCTCTTGGCCCGTTACGATGTGTATCTACAACCTCCCTTCTTGGCTATGCATGAAGAGGAAGTACATAATGATGCCGATTATTATTCAAGGCCCCAAGCAACCTGGTAACGACATTGATGTGTGCCTAAAACCACTGGTCAAAGATCTTAAACTGTTGTGGAAGAAGGAAGGTGTCCCCGTGTGGGACGAGGACAAACAGAAGGAGTTTAACATACGAGCGCTGCTGTTCGTAACCATCAATGATTGGCCTGCACTTAGCAACCTATCCGGGCAGTCCAACAAGGGGTACAAGGCTTGCACTCACTGTATGGATGAAACAGAAAGTACGTATCTTAAGCACTGTCGGAAGGTTGTGTACATGGGTCATCGTCGATTCCTTGCAGCAAACCACCCAGTACGGAAGAAAGGCAAGCACTTTGAACATACGGCGGACCACCGTACAAAGCCAAAACATCGCAGTGGTAAAACAGCGTTTGCTATGGTGAAAGATCTTAAAGTAGTGTTTGGAAAGGGGCCTGGCAGCCAGCCTATAGAGAGCAAAGATGGTCACGCGGCGATGTGGAAAAAAAACTCCATATTTTGGGAGTTACCCTATTGGGAATTCTTGGACGTCCGCCACGCAATCGACGTGATGCACCTCACTAAGAACCTTTGCGTAAACCTTCTTGGCTTTCTAGGTGTATATGGAAAGTCGAAAGATACACTAGAAGCACGTAATGATCTGAAGCATATGGAACAACGCGGCAACCTTCACCCGGAACCAAAGGAGAAAGGAAGCCATTACTTGAGTCCAGCCAGCTACACTCTTAGCAAGGCAGAGAAGGACAATGCTTGAATGCTTGGAGAGCATCAAGGTACCGTCAGGATACTCCACGAATATAAAGCGAATAATAAGCACGAAGGAGAAGAAGTTCATAAACCTAAAGTCTCATGACTATCACGTGTTGATGACACAACTGCTAGTAGTTGTAATAAGGGGTATCCTCCCAGACAATGTCCGGGCAACAATAACAAAGCTATGTGCTTTCATGAACGCAATTTCGCAGAAGGTCATCGATTCGGATAGATTAGAAGCCCTTCAGAATGATGTGGTGTAATGTCTTGTCAGCTTTGAGTTGATATTTCCACCTTCATTTTTCAATATAATGACACATCTGCTTTGTCACCTTGTCAAAGAGATCGGTATTCTCGGCCCTGTGTACCTACACAACATGTTTCCTTTCGAGAGGTACATGGGCGTTCTGAAGAAATATGTTTGTATCCGTGCTCGTCTAGAGGCAAGCATCGCCAAGGGGTATGGAACAGAGGAGGTCATTGAATTTTGCGTAGAATTTATTGAAGACCTTCGCCCAATTGGGGTACCTGAATCATGCCATGAATGGAGACTACGGGGAAAGGGGACTCTTGGAAGGAAAGCAATAATGACGGTAGACAATAATTTATTTCGTAAAGCCCATTTCACGATTCTGCAACAATCTTCATTGGTGGCTCCTTACATCGAGGAACACTTGTCTCTAGTTCGTGCCAGAAACATCGGTAAGTCCGATGCATGGATTACATGGCATCACATTGATACTTTCTCCGCGTGGCTGCGACAACATCTCATGGGTAACGAGACGATTAACCAACAACTGGCCTTCCTGGCGAGGGGACCATCTGGCTCGATCGCGACATTCCAGGGATATGAAATCAATGGGTACACATTCTACACGAGAGCCCAAGACATGAAGAGCACAAACCAGAACAGTGTTGTTCGTATCGATGCCATGGGACACGATGGTACAACTGGCACGTATTACGGTGCCATCGAGGACATATGGGAACTTGACTATGGACCTCTCAAGGTCCCTCTGTTCCGGTGCCAATAGGTTAGGTTGACTGGTGGAGGCGTAACGATTGATGACAGTGGGATGACAACGGTTGACCTTAACAAGGTTGGATACTCGGACGAACCTTTTGTCCTTGCCAATGATGTAACGCAAGTTTTTTACGTCAAGGACAAGTCTAGCAAAGGAAAAAAGGCAAAGGGCCTGACGAGCCGAAGCGCCACGTGGTTCTCCTAGGAAAAAGAAAAATCGTCGGAGTAGAGGACAAGACTGATGAGGATTACGATCAGTTTGATGGGCAACCCCCTTTCACGGTGACGATTGACCCTAGCATCCTCCTATCAAATGAAGACACCCCTTACTCACGTAGCGATCACAAGTAAGGAACAATAGTGAGGAGAAAGTACGTGCGGTCAACCGTCACCGACGATGTATTGCTGTAATTGTTGTGTACACGATGTAAACTATTTTGGATGTATTGAATATCCATACAAATCAATTGTTGTATGGCATATGTTAATTATGTATGATTATTAGAATTTTTATGAAATTGAAATCATCCATATGCTAGTTATATATGATTATTAGAATTTTTAAAAGTTTTAAATCATGCACGTGGTATTTACATATGTTAATTAGAATTTTCAACAATTTATTATCATGATATGCTAATTATATATGATTATTAGAATTTTTATTAATTTTAAATCATGCATGTGGTATTTACATATGTTAATTAGAATTTTCAACAATTTAATATCATCATATGCTAATTATATATGATTATTAGAATTTTTATTAATTTTAAATCATGCATGTGGTATTTACATATGTTAATTAGAATTTTTAACAATTTAATATCATGCATATGCTAATTATATTTGATTATTAGAATTTTTAACAATTTTAAATCATTCATGTGCTAATTATATATTATCCACTTAGTTTACTACAGACAACAATAATTTTTCGAATGTTTTGTCATTAATTTTTCGACTTTAAATAATTGTAATGCATTATTTACTATTTTAGAAACACATATGTAATGAAATTCAAAATTTAGTGCTATTATATTTAGTCCCGGTTCTTAACCCTAACCGGGTTTAAAAAGAATTTAGAAATAACGGGAAAAGATCTTTAGTCCCGGTTGGTGAGAACATCCGGGAATAAAGATATCTTTACTCCCGGTTCGTAACAACAACCGAGACTAAAGATAGAGATCTTTAGTCTCGGTTGTTGTTACGAACCGGGAGTAAAGTATCTTTAGTCTCGGTTGTTGTTACGAACCGGGAGTAAAGATATCTTTATTCCCGGATGTTCTCACCAACCGGGACTAAAGATCTGGGGGTATATATATTCTCGGTGCGCCCTCGTGTTCTCCACCAACACTTAGACGTTTTTCCATCGAGATCGATCTCGGCTTCTCCTTCACCGCCACTACCTAGGGCAACCCCGCGCCGACGCCGCCGTCGTCTCTTACCGTCGCTTGGCGGTCCTCGCCGCCTCCGCCGCAGACGCCGCCGCCGCATCTCTTGGGTGAGTGCCGCTGCTGCCTCTCTCTCTCTCGATCTCGATCTCTCTCTCTCTCTCCAAACCGCCGCCGCCTAGCTCGTTGCCGACGCCACTACCACGCCGCGGTCAACCGCCACCGCCGACGACCGACTTCGACGCGGCCGCCACCGCCGACGACGCTGACGCCATTGCCACGCCGCCGTCCCCGCCTCGAGCTCGCCACGCTGCCGCGCCACGCCGCCGGGCCGCTACGCCACGCCGCCGCCACGCCACGCTGCCGCCGCGGCACGCCGTCGCCGGGCCCCCACGCCGCCGCGACGCCACGCCACCCCCGCGGCACGCCACCGCTGCGCCCCCACGCCGCTGGGCCGGCCCACGGCGCCGGACCGCGCCCCGACGCTGCCGCGAGACGCCGCCGCCGCGCCGCCACGCCACCACCGCGCCACCACGCCACCGCTCCGCCGACGCCACTGCCGCGCGCCCCGACATTGCCGAACGTGACCGAACACGAACGAACGTGAACGAACGCTTAACGAACGTGAACGAACGCTTAACGAACGTGAACGAACGCGAACGAACGTGAACGAAACGCTTACGAACGTGAATGCACTTGTACTAAAAGTATGAGAACGAACGTGAGCGAAACGTGTACGAACGAGATAATTAAACGATTATTAAACTTTGCATACATATATGATTATATATATAGGTTAAAACGTGAAATACAATATATGTAACTTGGCCCGTTTAGACTAATACATTTTCCTGGTAATGTTGCAGAGAAGACGTCGTCGTCGTCCCTCAAGCCGAAGTGGTAGCTAGCCATCGAAGGAATTCGCGTAGGCAAGTGATGTAAAGAAGTGATTGTTAGAGATTTAATATAAGATTATTAGAGTTTTAATATAAGATTATTAGATTATTAGAGTTTTAATATAAGATTATTATATTATTAGAGATTTAATATAAGGTTGTTAGACTTAGCATATATGATTATTACAATTTTAATATAAGATTAGTAGAGATTTAATATAAGATTGTTAGACATAGCATATATATATGATTATTACAATTTTAATATAAGATTAGTAGCGATTTAATATAAGATTGTTAGACTTAGCATATATGATTATTACAATTTTAATATAAGATTATTAGAGTTTGAATATAAGATTGTTAGACTTAGCATATATGATTATTACAATTTTAATATAAGTTTAGTAGAGATTTAATATAAGATTAGTAGAGATTTAATATAAGATTGTTAGACTTAGCATATATGATTATTACAATTTTAATATAAGATTAGTAGCGATTTAATATAAGATTGTTAGACTTAGCATATATGATTATTACAATTTTAATATAAGATTAGTAGCGATTTAATATAAGATTGTTAGACTTAGCATATATATATATGATTATTACAATTTTAATATAAGATTAGTAGCGATTTAATATAAGATTTTTAGACTTAGCATATATGATTATTACAATTTTAATATAAGATTATTAGAGTTTTAATATAAGATTGTTAGACTTAGCATATATGATTACTACGATTTTAATATAAGATTATTAGAGATTTAATATAAGATTAGTAGAGTTTTAATATTACGCTTAGCAAATATGACCTATAGACCTAACAAATATTTTTTGTATGCACAGATGGCTGATCGCGATGAGGAACAGATACTGTACGATACAATCGCAGAGGGAACCAGCCAGTACTGGAACGAAGAAGAGGCGAACGAGGATCCAAACCAGTACTTGAACGAGGAGCGGAACGTGGAGAGGGATGCGGAGGGGAACGAGGAGGAGGAGGCTAGTGGAAGTCATCCCTCTGCTGGACAGAAGAGGGCACGCGGACAACGAGGTGCCGCGAAGAAGATAGAGGGTCGGCACATCATAACTGAGGTGGACGAAGACGGCCAACCTAGTGCCCCGACAGAAGCAGCCAAGAATTTTATACGCCACAGCGGTTGGGTTGTGAGGGACAACGTGCCTGTCAGCACGGTGTACTGGCGCAGAACAAGGGCACGCGGGGATAATGACAGCTTTGTTCCGGAATCAGAGAAAGAGATGCTGTGGACCACAATGCTCGAGACGTTCATGCTACCCGCGGGTACGGAGAACATAGTGAAACAGTGGACTCTGAAGAAAATGGCAGAACAGTTCCAGAGCTTCAAGGGAGATCTCTACAAGAAATACATCCTGAAGGGACTAACACCGAACTTCGACGTATTCCCAAAGCTAAGGGATCATTAGGACGAGTTCGTTGCTTACAAGACAGGGCAACAAGGGCAAGCGATGATGGCCAGAAACAAAGAAAATGCCGCCAAGAAGAAGTACCATCACCACTTGGGGTCAGGCGGATATAGCGTCGCAATGCCGAAGTGGGAGGAGATGGAGGCAAGATAGATTGAGAGGGGTATCGAACCGGCCACCGCTAAATGGCTGGATCGATCGAAGTTCTGGTACTATTCTCACGGTGGAACGCTTAACCCAGTTGATGGCTCCCTTGTCTTCAGTGATCAGATACGCGAGGCTGCCAGTCGACTAACGGACGCAGTGGAAGCCTCTTCTTAGGGCACATTCCGACCCAATAGAGAGAAGGACGAGCTGTCACTCGCCCTACAGACTCCCGAGCATCCAGGACGAACACGAGGGAAAGGCGTGATTCCCTAGAAGATTGGATTCAAGGAGGACATCCACATGTACAGGAGTCGGATGAGGAGCAAGAGAGATACCGAGGCGAAGATTGCAGATCTTGAGTACAGGGCATCGAGCTGCGAGCTCAGCATGCAAGAGGAGGTGGCAAGGAAGGTGGATGAACGCATGGCCGCACATCGGTCCCAGGATCCCCAGCCGTACATTCCTCCTGCAATGGTTAGCCCATCAGGCAATCGTAGCAGCTGCGCCTCAACAGGGCAGGTAGGATCATAGAGCATGGATGCCATGCAAACCCAGGACAAAACCACCTGCCCCGTTGATGAGATCACGCAACGGACACCATGTGAGCTGCATATTCCCTTCAAGAACTTATCAATCAAGGTATGCTCGTAGTTTTATAATTTTTTGACTTGTACATTCTGCAAGTTGCTGCTTAGGTTGATTACTAATAGATAACCTCTCATCACGTGAAGGTGGCGTCAGGAATGGCCATCCCAACGGACATTTCAGGGACTTACCACTGCAGGCCAATTCCAGCAGGATACTCGAGGGTCGAAGTTGAGCTGGTGGAAGCCGCGTATGAGGACCTCGAGTTGGACTACCCAGGAGGAGACGGTGAGATGCATCTACGAGACACAAGCCACGCCATTATACTATGGCGCAAGCGGTACATCATCCTCCTTGGGCGACAAGCGGCGTCTCGTGCACCATCTCGTCCGGCTCCGCCATCTCCTCCTGCACCGTATCCTCCGGTTCCTCCGCCACGTCCTCCTGCACCATCTCCTCCGGCTCCTCCGCCACCTCCTCCTGCACTATCTCTTCCGGCTCCTCCGGCTCCTCCGCCTCCTCCACCTCCACCGTGTCCGCCTGCACCTCCCAAGACAAGGTCTCGCCAAGCTCCACCGCCTGCCCGCACAAGGGCAATGAAGAAGGCGAAAGTTGATGCCACCAAAAACAAGGAGCCGTCGTACGATTGCAGTCAAGAGGAGCTTGATGCTTATGTGGCAGGAGAAGTGAAGAGGCAACTCAAGCCTCGGAGTCCTGAAAAGAAGATACCTATTGACCCGAGCGTGAAGAACTTCTTCAAGGGAATGTCCACAACAAACAAGGAGGCCTTAAAGATATCGGACTATGACCGAACACTTCAGAAAGCCTATCACAAGAAGTCCAAACCAGTCCCTCAGCTTGGAGAACAACCAAACCAAGAGGTCGAGCCGTTGGTGACCGGCGAAGATTTTGGCATAACGGATTTCATTTCAGACACCGGTCTAACTGTGGATCAGCTGATTGGAGGCGCACCAATCCCGAAGGTGGAAGTGGCATACAAGTTTGAACTCGGTAAACCGCTTGTCACGCCTGAGCAGCTGCAGTCCCTACCGACACAGATGTACAAATTCCATGAACGGTACATGGAAATGAGCACCAAGGGTAGAGAGATGTTCGGAGCGAGGATCAGAAACCCCGACTTTTTGCAAGGAGAAGATGTTCTCTGGCTCCATTTCAAGGATGTCTTCGATCTGTACCATCTGGACGCCCTCAATGTCTCTCTTTTGAGCACATGGATTTTGTAAGTATCTTTGAGTTCGATTTGTTTCGTTCAATAACTAGCTCCTGTCATATATGTAAACAATAATAATTTCATTTTATCGTTGTAGAATGGAGATTCAAAGGGCCGGACGGCGGGGAGTTTACGATACTGGGTTCATCGACCCTCGGAAAATCAACACCAAAATGATCGACAAGTACGAGAAAGACACAGAGGACAATCTCGTCCATCTCCTAACGCGGCAGCATTTCAAGACGTTCATACTACTGTCATACAACACAGAGTGAGTTTTTATTGTCGTTCGAACAAATTTCGTTCCCATACATATAGCATGTACATTTTCATATATCTCATCTCACACATATTCCAGATTCCACTGGGTCCTGTTATTCTTCGACTTGGACGCATGCAGAGTCACTGTGTACGACTCAGTGAATAAAGAGGAGAGGATTTTTGACAAGGTCTTCCAACTGATAGACAGGTAATATAATGCCATCTATTCCAAAGTCGCGGGGATTCTATTGCTATTATGTTGATCTCGGGTAATAATTAATTAATCATAGCTTGCAACTGCACATGTAGGGCTTGGGATCGGTTCCGTCAATTGGTCCACGGGACTTGGAAAGAAAAACTTGGATGGAGGTTTCATTGTAATTAAATCTCTAATTACAGTTAAATATAAAGATTATATTAAATCTCTCATCGTTTCTCATGTAGTGTGCAAAGCAGGACTAGGGAACTAACTTATGCGGCTACTACGTATGCGAGTATGCCCACTGCCTATCAAACCAAATATACACCGCACGAGAGCTCGATAATCTCCCACACAAGGATTTTATCATGGCTGTTCAAGAACAACTAATAGGATTCATCAACGAAGAAGTCCTTAATCCCGATGGTGAATTCTACTACGATGGATCGACAATTCATAACGTCGGTCCTTCCTCTTCTAACATAACGCCGGTGTCGAAGTCGTAGCTATAGCTAGCGAGCAAATGAATTGTACTATATATGCATGCATGTATATATATATTTATATATGTACACATTTACTTTAGTGTTAATATATATTTTGGTAATATATATGCATATAAAATGTTAAGTGCTTTAAATTTGCGCATATATATATATATATATATATATATATATATATATATATATATATATAATCAACCTTGCAGCAAACAGGGCCATGCAAAATAAAAAAAATGATACACCGATCTTTAGTCCCGGTTGGTAACACAAACCGGGACTAAAGATGGTTCGGCCGGCCACGTGGCTGACCGATCTTTAGTCCTGGTTGGTAACACAAACCGGGACTAAAGATCGATCTTTAGTCCTGGTTATTTCACCCAGGACTAAAGATAGTTATCTTTAGTCCCGGATTCGTAGTCCCGGTTGGACAACCGGGACTAAAGGGGGGTTACGAACCGAGACTACAAACGGTTTCTCCTCCGGTGTATCATCTCGATCTCCCGATGCCGATCTCATTAGTTGAACTATCTAATTAATTAATTGCATGTACTTAGCTTACTTGACACACACAGTGTATAATGTGTACTACTACCAAAAAGCAAATTCTAGTTATGAATCTAGATAATCAAATGCCTAAATTCATACTCTAGTTAGCTAGGAAAGTTAATGAAAGGGCAGATGCATGTATCCATCCATGCATGCAAAAGCTAACTATAGCTAGCCAGCCGGCTGATAGTAATTAATTGCAGCCATAGATTGATATTCATGGACATCTCACTTGTCAGTCACTGTCACTGTCCATTACATGCACTGTACTATGTACACTCTCATCCATTGATCTAATTGATTAATGGCGCACATAATCTAGCTTAAGTCAGTGCATGAATGCATGAAACTTAGCTATTGTAAGTAACATGCGTTTATGCCATATATTGAGTATATATATTTATAGAACTCGTTGAAAACTAATGCACACTAACATGCATGCATGCACAGAGTTCATGATCGATCAGTATAGTATACTACTGCTAGTGATTTAGTTTCTCCAGGAATATAAGTACTCCCTCCGTTTGACAATGTAAGTAATTTTAGCATTTCCCATATTCATATTGATCTCAATGAATCTAGATATATATATCTATCTAGATCCATTAACATCAATATAAATATAGAAAATACTAAAATGACTTGCATTGTGAAACGGGGGAAGTACTAAGTATGTTAAAGGAACAAACGACCAACTATTTAATTTTCTCGTGGGCACAATATATAAGAACATAAGTGCAATTGTTAATCCTTGTGATGTGGGAGGTTATTGCAACGCAAGGAATCTCTTCCTACATAAACTGATTGTTAATTTTTCATCAAATTATAGTCTAGGTAATGCAAATGCTAACTTTGTGTAATATTAATCGTACTGGAATCTCTCAACTTTGTGTAATACACATACAGATCGAGCTTTTTATATATTTATATAGTCATCAGTACATGAGACACAAAGTTTAAGGAGTTTGCACCATCAGTGGCATAGCACGCAACATCTAGTCGGTGAAATATGTACCAAGTCAAGCATGCAAGCAAGAAACAAACAGTCAAACATGCACCGCCCCTAATTCCCCGGCCTTAAACCTGATCAAAAGATTCCTCCTACCAAAACCATTGCAATTATCAATATATAATCCTTAATCCATTGTACTTTATGCTACTAATTTAATTAACAAAAGCTAGCTCTATGCATCTTTGCATGCTTTGTGCAGCTCCCATCCGGAATCCAAGAAGCTTCAGTGCAACGACACGGTCAGTACTTGAGCAAATATTTTTACAAGACAGTTCATGTTCTAACCAATTGATTAAGCTCAAATCTATATATAAATGTGGTCTAATAAGAAGCCACGCTTAATTTTCGCCGCGAATTTTAGTTAAAAAGATTCTTTAATTTGGTGATGAACTGAACATATCATTATTCTAATTTATGATGTAGGAGGTTGCAGCAGCACAGGGCATCTTGATTAGTTGTGATGGTCAAATGGACATGATGTTCGAAATTTCGGTGCAATTGATCATAGGTTGTAGCAAAATTGGCAGAGGGAATCAAATTTGATGCCATGCTAGTAGCCAGCTAGTGCTGTTGCTAAAGCATATCACTGTGTGGTTTCAGCAAATCGAGGGGCAAAAGTTTAATTAAATTAGTACTTCTTCCGTCCTATAATATAAGGGATTTTAAATTTTGGCTTACAATGTTTGACCACTCGTCTTATTTAAAAAATTTGTGCAAATATAAAAAACGAAAAGTTGTGCTTAAAGTATTTTAGATAATAAAGTAAGTCACAAAGAAAATAAATAATAATTCTAAAATTTTTTAAATAAGATGAATGGTCAAACAGTGCAAGCAAAAACTCAAAAATCTCTTATATTATGGGACGGAGGGAGTAGTAGTTGCAGGGAAGAGACTGGTTCACTGCACACATGAATGAGACACTGTACATCACAGTATCTTGCATAGATTGATGGTGAGAACTTTTCATAGTTAATAAAAGGATATAAAATGTAACAAGTTGGGACAGAGCGATCAATCGTCTTGTCAATATTAGGAACATCGATCTACAGATCAACCAGTGTCTGCATGAACTCTGATGGATCCTAAACTGTTTTTGGCTAGTGCAGATATATGTTAATTACTAAATTGTCAATTAGACAAGTGAAATAAACTTGTAAAGCCAAGCAAATATTTTTTTCAGTTTTCTTTCAAGCTGGACCCACCATTCATGATACCCAATAGGCCAAATTAATTAATTAAAGCTTAATTAACTAATTTACCCCTAAGCAAGGGACCAGCTGCTTGCTCTCATCTGAAAAATATGAGAGGCCGCAGCTAGCTTAGCTTTGGTTAGTTAAAGAAACAGCACCGGTGCAAACAAACCATACTTTAGTTTGCAGCTTCTAGCTTTCAAATAAAAAGGGTTAGTTAATTAACAACAACTAACAGTACTCAGCAATTGGGAAATAATGTTTGCACTAAACAAGCTGCCACTAGGTGTTTTAATTTCCCTAGGCCCCCATGGCCAACACCAAAAGAAGCAAGGCCAAAGAAAGAAGAAACAAAAGGTAGTGGAGAGAGATTCACAAGGGGATACACTACATGATGAGAAGCATGCAATAGAAAACTGCAACATATACACTCCATGTTACATTGTTCCATGCCACTATATCTTATTGGACAATGTGGAGAGGGGGAAACAGCATTGTATATGCCAAAAGATGCTCCCCCAAAGATCTCTAATGATAGCATCCTAATCATGGCTTTGGCACCCTTGTTTAATTATCTCAAGAAAAAAAAAACCTTCAGTACCCCCTAACTAATTATCCGGATCCGCGGGTACAGAAAACGATCCATACCCAATAACACGACACAACTAGGTATATAGTAGGCTGGATTCTTAAACTCGTGCCAGCAATGCATACATTATGAATAACACTTATCGGATCAGGGTTACGAGGATCAATAACCGCCGACGACCCCATATCACTATGAACAATAGGGTAGTGGGGGACCCGAAACCCGTTACCCGACAAATCTGCATGAGACGTCGTTCGCGGGGGGCCCGCCGGGTTGGCCCGCCCCTGTCGCGGGCCGACCCATCATGGCCCTCATGGCTGCACCCTAGCTACCCCCACAACCACCCTCTGACCCTCCCAAAGCGTGTGGCCTGGCAGTGGCACGTATGGATGGATGGATGGACGTACATGCATTCGTGTGTGCCCACATCCACATGTGTGTGCTTCACATAGCTAGGGTTAGTTTGCTAGGTCTATAAAACATCGCCATTGCTGCTCAGCTAGCAGCCACGAAGACAAAGTCAGAGGCTCACAGCTCATCGTCTCGAGCTACCTAGCTGGAAGAAGAAGAGGAAGAAGAGGAGGAGGAGCTCGTCGGAGTTTAGTTGGTGAGTTCGCCGGAGAGATCGATCATGGAGAATCTGAAGGCGACGGAGCTGAGGCTCGGGCTGCCGGGGACGGAGGAGGAGGCGGCGCCGCCGCCGTCGACGCCCAGGGCCGGAAGCAAGCGCGCCCTCGCCGGCGAGCCTGATCAGGCCAAGATCAAGCCCGCCGCCGCCGCCAAGTAATATCGAGTTCTTCTTCGTCTTCGTCGCCGTCGCCATGGATGGCAGCTAGCAGAGCTCTGATACGTGTCGTGTTTGCTTCTGCTGCTGCAGGGCGCAGGTGGTGGGATGGCCGCCGGTGAGGTCGTACAGGAAGAGCTGCCTCCAGCCGACGACGACGACGAAGAGCAAGCCGCCGCCGCCCGCGGCGGCGGAGACGCCGCAGAAGGAGGATGTCGCCGGCGCCGGTGGGATGTTCGTGAAGGTGAGCATGGACGGAGCTCCATACCTGAGGAAGATAGACCTCAAGATGTACAAGGGGTACCGGGAGCTTCGCGAGGCCCTGGAGGCCATGTTCCTCTGCTTCTCCGGCGGCGCCGCCGCCGACGCCGCCGTCAACCCGTCCGACTTCGCCGTCACCTACGAGGACAAGGACGGCGACCTCATGCTCGTCGGCGACGTCCCATTCGAGTAAGTTGCTTCCAATTTTTTTTAGTTTAATTAAGTTTAATAAAACTTTTTACAACTTCTAGTATCTTAAATTATAACATTAATATATTTTGATAGTATATATGTTTGTCTTTTTAAATGCTACTATGTTTTCTATAAATTTGGGTTAAACTTGAAATTTGCCTCGAAAAAAATCATAACGACTTATAATATAAAACAGAGAAAATCGGAACGACTTATAGCATGAGTCAATTATTTACTTGAATTATTTCTAATTAACTCTATGATTGTCTTTTTAATAGGATGTTCATTAGTACGTGCAAGAGGTTGAGGATCATGAAGGGGTCTGAAGCAAGAGGCCTAGGAGCAACAAGGGATTAAGAACTGAACAACAACAAGAAGAAATCATCATCATGTGTGCATGAGCAATTCTTTTGTTCTTTTTGGGTTCTCCAAGACATGCAATCATCTCATCTCCTCATTGCAACCTTCAAGAAAGAGAAAGAGAGAAAGAAAAGGAAAGCAAAAAAAAAAAAAAAAGATGCAGTGAAAAAAAAATATGTGAAGCTTAATTGGAGGCATCAGAGTGCGAAGCATGCATGCATGTGTGGATGTGTGGCTTTAATTTGTTTTTTTTCCTCTTAATTAGGTGTTAGAAAACACAGAAGGAATGGAGATTCGAGTTGAGTCTCCATGTGTGTTTGTACAAAGCAAACATCTTTTTTCTTTTACATGAATGGTTGATTACTTTTGTAACTGGAGGGAAGAAGAATGCATGTATGCATGGGCTGTGTGTACTTCTCCCTCTGGCTTCAATGCTTTGATTTCCATCCAGATTATCATCAATTTGCAAGAACGGCAGAAAATTACTTCTGCATCGTTCAGTAACCACTTCACCATATGCTCACTTAGTCCACTAATCCTTCACACTTGCTGGTTTTTCTGAATCTCAATTAGGAGGCACAAACTTAAGCCATCAGTCATTGCTCTGTTTCCAAGAAGAAGCAGAGAACACAAAACAATTTTCTCCTCTTCAGACAGCATCACTTTGCAAAAAGGGACAAGCTATGATTCACCCAAGTGACTGAAGTAAAAGAAAATTATAAATATATACAACTGCTTGGTGTGTCCAAATCTTGTCCTTTCATCAGATGCTCCTTGTCTTGACCCTTGAGCAGGTTTAAACATGTGCGGAGGGAGAGATTAACAGTTTTAACAATCCAAGATCCAGTTACATCTTTTAATTAACCATTGATCCACATGTCAATAGTGACAAAACCAAGCAAAGTAATTAAGCTTTATTAGCCAGAGAGGCAGATAGATCAAGCTGGTCATCAAGGGACAGGCCTTCCATGGTCAGTGCTGAACTAATCTTTGTGCCTGAAACTACACACCCACACACACAACTCATCCAGCAATGGTAACATGCACCTGTCTAGAGCTAGCCAGACAGACTACATATGGTGCACATGAAACCCAAGGAAAAGATTAATGCTGGTCAAGGCTATCATCCATCTAGCTTAGCCTCACTCTGATCAGAGAGAGAAAAACAGGGAGTTCAGAGAGTAGCATCCAATGCAAGGGCAGTGTACTCCTTGTCTTCTAGGATGGTGTGATGGGTTTTGGCTAATGGAGAACATAGTGCCTGGAGATTGAGAGGATAGTAGGGTCCAAGCATGTGTGTATGAAGCAGCAAGGAAAATGAGCTGGGAGATGAAGATGCATAAGTCAGATGGAGAGTCCCTGTCTGGTTTCAGATTTGCTTGCATGATTGATTAATTTCCTGATGTTATGTTAGGTTCAACAAGAGCTGGGTGTTATGTGTTAGTGTATTTATTGTGGAGGTTGCTGGTTGGCTGGATTGCTAGCTACAGTGTCAGTGCAAGCACAGCCTGGATGGTTGATGCAGAAGCTATAGCTCTGATAGCTTTTAGTTCTGTCCATTGTGCTGTGTCTGTTCCTTGTAGTTGTAGCTGATTTTTTTTTTTTTTGGTTTGGTTTTGTTCAGAGAAGGTTCAGTTTGTTGGTTCTGATTTCTGAAGTATAGTACCAAAGAGAGAGGCCTCAAATTGACCGTGCAACCTCCCAAGAAAGGAAATTTGATCTGCAACCATTTTGGTCTTGCATTAGTACAGCTAATACAACACATTTATTTATCAGAGTTCTATTAAGGGTGGCTTAGAAGCTAATCCTAAACCACAACAAACACAGGGAACATTTATTTATCAGAAACTGCCTGTTAGGATTGTAATGTGAAGAAAAAGAAACAGTCTACTCTACTACCTAAGAAAAGGTTTGGCATTTATGATGTGACCATGGCTACCACGGATACAACCATTGCACACATCATGGATGAACAAGAAGATATCAAGATCAAGTCCTCCATGTGCTGGAATCCGATTCGGCCACCTGCTACACTGCTGACTTCAAACGGCCGCCGAATCTACATACGACATCCGTTTTCGGTCCGTGAGTACTTGATGGAAAGTGCTCGGAGTCCTCTTTCCAACGGATCTAGCCTCATCTCCGAATACCATCTCAATCGCCGGCAACAATTGCAAAACAAAGGTGCTGCGTCACCGATATTGGGCCAATGGGCTTGTAACTTCGTTTGGGACACCGGCCCAAATGGGGCCCATGTGGGGTGCGCCCCAACCAGGTGGAGGACGACCTAGAGGTCCTCCCACCTCCTTAAATAGCTAGGTAGCCTTTAGAGTTTCTTGGGTTTTGTTTAGATGAAAGTTTAGCCATTGCTACTTCCTTGCAGCGCGCGTGTCGGCTGGACCGTCCGTCTGCTTGTATTCGAAACCCCAACTTATCGTGTGTATTCATTCCTATTTGCAATTCAGATTACTTTTATCTTGTTCTTACTTGTTTCTTCGATTTGCTTGCAGGAATAAGGTTGATCTGTACCGGCAAGATCAACAACCCACGGAGAGGTGTATCGATCGCTAAGGCGCAACACAACGTCTCGTACGGTTGTAGTCAGATCGTCAATGTTTTTCCAAATCGTAGTTACCTACAACTCACCGAAAGATCGGGCCAACAACAGCCTTGAGTATTGAGAGGAACTCAGGGTTCATCAGGTGGTATCAGAGCTTTCGTTGCTCGGTGAGTTTTTATCTTCCTATAACCAGAAAATTGCCAAACAAAAAAAAATTGTATCATGTACCTAGCCATACATGTGCCATTGCATTGTCCATTTCAGTTTTTGCTTTGTTGAGTTTTCTATTGCATCGTCGAGTCGTAGTTGCTAGTCTTAGCATCTAGTTCGTTTAGAGTTTCGAGTTCTGGTCACGTTTTATACCACAGTCGTCGTCGCCTCCGTGTCTCTGTTGTCGTCGGGACCTACGAAAACGGAATCGGCTTGCTGCCATGGTTCTATTTTTGTAGTTTTCAGAAGTTTTTATCGGTCGGTTTTGGTGTTGCATCAAGGCTTTGTTGTTTACCTGGGCTTAGTGCTTGTGCCGTGGTTCTGTTTTGCCTGTGAGGAAGAAGAAGGGGAAAGGAATATAGAAGATCTGTTTGGATTCGGTTGGGTGGAAGGAAAGGAAAAAAAAAGGAAAGAAAAGAATAGGAAAGAAAAAGAAGATTGGATCGGGTGGAAATCCATTTCCTTTTATTCTGTGCATCGAATCCAAACACTAGAGTTGGCCGCAATATTCAGCTCCACCTCTCCGTGCGGCCTTCCTCCCTCCGAGTCCGACTCCTCCCTCTCTTCTATCGGTTTAAGATCCATACCGTGTCTTCCCGCATAGCTTGGTGAAAATTTTTAGAGTGTCGAATTGGAGATCCGTTTGGAAAAACAGAACCAGTACAAATTCAGCATTCCATTTTTGTATAATTTTAATTTTGAATTTGGACTTTTACATTTGAGTCCCTTAAATTTTATATTTACGTTTGAGTCCCTGTAACCTGACCTTAAGGTCCTTGAGTCAGTTTTTGTTATATAAAAAAGAAAAAAAAGGCAGAAAGGTGCTTAAAAAAGAGAAAAAACAAAAGCCGCACCAAAAGAAAAGAGAAATAAAAAAAGAAAAGAAAGAAAAACAAAGAAAAAAAGAAAAGATAGAAAGAAAAGAGAAAATCAGTTGTATCATTGAGATTTCTTTTATATATCAGAGCATGCTTTAGTTGTTTCTAATGCTATCTTGTGGTATCGTTTGTGTCTAGGCTCGCGTCTCTAGTACGTTCTAGCCTAGGACCAGCACGGTACTCGACTTTGAACGATCATTCAACTTTGCATTCTCTGGACTGAGCATTTGCTATTCCTTTGCTACATATTTAAGCCTGCCCAGAGCTCCACAGATTTGATTGCAGTCGTACAGCAAGTGTTTGCCAAGGCATCGATACATGCAACCTCCATTGGGGTGCTTGGTTGAGTCGGTGTACATCACTATTCCGCTTGCTTGGGTAAGAACTTGTAAGAGCTTGGTTAAAAGCTTGAGTGTGTGTGATATTTGAGCTGCCACTACCTAGTAGTTGATAGGAGCGTGCATATTCTTGTGTGTGTTTCTTGTTTGCTACTAACCATGGCAGTATTGTGCAAGGGAATACGAGAACATCGGCTTCTTCACCGTTGACAAGATACGACAACTTCTCCACGTGATGCATATGAGGTACATGACTATAATTTTGCGCGAGTTGAATCTAAGTTACCATTCTATGATGGTAAGTATGATTCTGTTGCATATATTGATTGGGAGCTAGCAGTAGACAATGAATTTGACAAATATGATTTTTCTGATGCTCAAATGATTAAGGCTGCTAGTAATAAGTTTACCTCTTCTGCATTATTTTGGTGGACTTATGTTAGTAACAAACCTGAAACTTGGGATGAATTCAAAACCATGATGAGAAAACGCTTTGTGAGTTCTTATTACAAATGTACTCTTCGTGAGAAATTAGAGCATCTGAAACAGGGAGATAGAACTGTTAGGGAGTATATCCATGAATTTAAAATTTGTATCATCTACAGTGATCAGAGTGCAATGAAAACACAATGCGCAGATTTTTCAAGGGGCTTAATTTTGATATTCAGGTTATGCTTGCTAATGTGACATATAATCATATTGGACACCTATTCATGCTTGCTCGTAGCATTGAGAGTCAGATCATATCAAATGCGAGGAAGTATGAACAATGTGATTTATCTCCTATTTTTGAATCTCATATATTCTTGTGCAATGATGATATGCGAACATGCAAGGAGCAATCTTTTGTGTCTCCTGCTGCTAACGTTTTATAGGGAGTTGAGAACATTCAACAAAAGGAGGAGAATGATGTCACTGAGAAGAAAGAGGAGAAGCATGAAGCACCCGCGATATCTGAAGATAGTTTTCAAGGTAAATTAAATGGTGCCAAAATACATGAAGGTGAGTATACTCAAGGTGAGCTACACATGTCCACTGTTCATGCTACAGTAGAGCAACCATTAGTGGAACCAACTGCTGAAATTCCTTTGTCACAAGTTAATTTACTTGTTGTTCCTTGTGATAAAGAAGAGTTGTGTGATAATACTTCACTTATATCCATGCCACAACTAATGAATGAACATGCTATTTTAAGTGTTTCTTTGTGTGCTGACTTCAAGCATGTTGTTCACATGCTAATGAAATAGAGGAACGTGTATTGATATCTTCTTTAAATACTTTGGGTTATATTCAGTTTGATGATTTTTGTGAGCTCGATAGTTTGAAGGAGAAATTATTTGCTAAATCTGATTTGCCATGTCCAACTAATGCTATTTTTCATATCTTTAGAGAATATCATGATAAAGAAATATATTTGGTGCATAGAGTTTATATATGTTCGGATTTAGAACCTCCTGTACATGTGGATAAAACTTGCAAGCTAGAGAGACATGTTATTTCTAATCATATTACTTCGAGTTTCTCTTGTTTTGATTGGATGAAACAGGTTGTTTTAAATCGACAACACGATGAGCACCATATGGAAAAACCGAGGACGGTTTTCTGTGAAGAAGGGGAGGATGATGTGACCATGGCTACTACGGATACAACCATTGCACACATCATGGATGAACAAGAAGATATTAAGATCAAGTCCTCCATGTGCTGGAATCCGATTCGGCCACCTGTTACACTGCTGACTTCAAACGGCCGACGAATCTGCATACGACATCCGTTTTTGGTCCGTGAGTACTTGATGGAAAGTGCTCGGAGTCCTCTTTCCAACGGATCTAGCCTCATCTCTGAATACCATCTCAATTGCCGGCAATTGCAAAAACAAGGTGCTGCGTCACCGATATTGGGTCAATGGGCTTGTAACTTCGTTTGGGACCCTGGCCCAAGTGGGGCCCATGTGGGGTGCGCCCCAACCAGGTGGAGGACGACCTAGAGGTCCTCCCACCTCCTTAAATAGCTAGGTAGCCTTTAGAGTTTCTTGGGTTTTGTTTAGATGAAAGTTTAGCCATTGCTACTTCCTTGCAGCGCGCGTGTCGGCTAGACCGTCCGTCTGCTTGTATTCGAAACCCCAACTTATTGTGTGTATTCATTCCTATTTGCAATTCAGATTGCTTTTATCTTGTTCTTGCTTGTTTCTTCGATTTGCTTGCAGGAATAAGGTTGATTTGTACCGGCAAGATCAACAACCCACGGAGAGGTGTATCGATCGCTAAGGCGCAACACAACGTCTCGTACGGTTGTAGTCGGATCGTCAACGTATCTCCCAAATCGTAGTTACCTACAACTCACCGAAAGATCGGGCCAACAACAGCCTTGAGTGTTGAGAGGAACTCAGGGTTCATCAATTTAGTTATGTGATGTCATTTGGAGGAGTGATGTTCATTCAATCTGCAGATTTTCAGCTATGCAAACTTGTGAAATCTAAAAGTAGTTCCAATCCCCTTCTTATTATTGGGATTAAGGTACTTTCATATCTGAATGTACTTTGATATCCCAACTCCCAAGAACGACTCAGTATTATGCAATTCAGTAATAACTAACTCCAAACCCTGGTATTATGGCACCTAAAACTACAAGCAGCAAATCTCTAAGCATCAGCCTTTTATTTTGCTTTTTCTCCCTTCCCCTAGCATAAGCTGGTCTGGCTGTTTATGTTGTGTAACTAAAACTGTTTTCGTCTAATATATTGACGTGCAATCCTTTTGTACGTTCGTGAAAAAAAAAAACTACAAGCAGTAAACAGGTAGCAACATTAGATCTGTGAGCACTAGTGCTAAACGTAAATGATCCAAAGGATCATACACAACCACTTATTAAACCATAATTTTTCAGAGTTTCCCCAAACACAATGAACTAGTTGCTTCAAATGATGCACAAATTCGTTCTAAAATCCACAAAATTCAGGTGTGATCGATCGACAGCCAACGAGCAGCACAGCACACACACTGTCAGTGACCAAATTCTTCAATGGCGCCATGAGCTGCATGATCGAGAAAGGAGAGAATTTTTTTTTTCATAGCATAGCTCACTCTCTTCTCTGACCTGTGAAAGCTAGCAAGAGGAAATGATCTTGCCGGCAATGGCGCTCGTTTTCAGAGACGGCGAGGCAGAGGGCTATAGGGCCGAAAGAGGTGAGGGGTGTCAAGTGTAACTGGGCCTGTTGTTATTTGTGGGCCGGCCCACTTTAATAATGCTTCAGCTTTATGGCCCATTGGGCTTGAGGTTAAGGCCTAAAGGCTAAGGAGATTTGGACCGTTTGCATGTGATACATGTTACAATTCCATCTAAATCTAAATATAAACATGCTTTTGTTTTACTTAGGCTGCGTTCGTAAGTGCAGTTTATCTGGTTTAGTAAGACATTGGAAACGAAGCACATAATTAGCGTATGATTAATTATTGTAAATTTTAAAAATAAATTTATTTAATTATTTTAAGAAACTTTTATATAAAAAGATATTGCATGAAATGTATTGGTTATCAGTTTAGGAAATTTATGCTTATGGATAACAAGAGAATTGCAAATCTCTTATAAAAATTATCCAAATGTAGCATTAGAATGTCTCAAAAAAATATTTCAACTGACATGGACCGATTTCAGCGTCAGTTTTCTTTTTTTTTTTAAGAATTCTCCACCGGATTATTGAAACATATTAATTTTTAAGAAACACAACAGATTAATTCCTCTATGTTTTAAAAAAGTTTCTTCTCCTACAAATATAAAACCTCCATGGTTCAAATTTGTGATAAATATAGCAAACTAGGATGTAAAAAAGCTGACTTTGTGCACATTAACTTTCTCTTTCTACCCCTAACAATCCACGTCACACCAACCAAAACGGTCCTGTACAAACGCTAACACCAACAACTGCACACACTCACCATATGACGCACACTCTATTCCTGTGAGATTTATAAAGTTACCACGGAAACATCACTATCAACGGATAAGCCGTCTATCTTAGAAAGAATAATTAGCTAATGTAAGCACCCGTGTTAAGTCTAAGACTTGAATATAGGTGCAACTGATTCCACCTCCAAAAATCTTACCAGTTGGGTTATGCTCACTTTAAATAGCTATATTTTGTGATGAAGGGAGTAAGTTTATTTTTCTAAATTATTTAATTATTCTGTAATAAATTAGATAATACGTGATAATAATTCGTTTCATAATCCAAATCGAATGAGCCAAGAGAATTTCTTCAAGAAAAGAACAATGGCAACATACGTAGAGACCGAACTACACGAACTGTTGCTCCACTGTACACCTAACTTAGAGCTTTGTATACTTCATATATAACAATAGTTTAAACAATTTACGTACATAAGTGTGTGCATCATTGTTTGAAACGAATTATCCAAGCCTACAAATCGGAACACAAGTGGGTATGGTCGCATCGGTACGTGTTCCACCATTAGGGAATAATTACATCGCCGACCAACCAAGTTCTGATATCACTCGTAGTCGTCCTAAACAGCAACATGACACACCAACTAGCACCCATGAAACCTATGACAAATCCTTTTGATAAGAAGCATCGCCATCCAAGAAAATTCCATCTCTCTTGCAACATGGTACGGATATAATCAGACCGGACGACAGTAAATAATAATAGTTGGCATGAAACGAAAACAAGAAAAAGAAGAAGAAAATCAGTTTTGTGGATAGGAGCGAAGAGGGGCATGGCATCGTCTGACGTGTCTCCACCCACACTTCCTCCGATCGAAAAAAATATCACCACGGTCCCTACTGACGTGGCGGGGTTGGCTGCCATGAAAATGATATGGGTGTGGGCCCCGCAACTGGAGGAGAATTGCACTGCGTGGGTCATACACACACTTGTGGACCAAAACGCCTCGGGAATCAACAAACCAAAAATGTGTCTAGATTCTGTGCACTTGGCTTGCAATTTGGCAGTGGCTCTCATCTCATCTCATGATCCTCCTACTTTGCGATGGAATTGACGAGGATACTTTGTCTACTTGGCTCTCACTCTTCTCACGGGCCATTCATAGTGCGCCTATGTAGCATTCGGTCCTCGAGGTGATAGCGAGAAGATTCCCCTCCACGCGTGTGCCAATCATGTCCTAAGCAAAACCCCTCAGCCCTAGGAACAGAGCCTCGTCGGGACTTGTTAGGGTGAAGATGTGTGACGCGCCAAGTGATGACTCGAAATCGCGTTTGGGAGGTGTTAACGGTGAAATTTGGTAAGCCCCTAAAAAAATTATCATATCGCCAATAGTCGGATTCCTGCTATATTCAGTTAATCATTAACAGGAGGTCATGCCCACGCCTTCTTGTGCCCCTGCAACTCCCACACCCCACACCCAGGTGTCTCCCCAAGCTCTGGTGGCCAGAGAAGAAGTGCACGGGAGAGGAAGACCATGCGATGAACCTACCTCGGCCACTCCAGATCCGCGTAGCCACCCACGCGTGTTGTCATTGAGGTCATCGCCCTGATCTGCCATCCCCGCGTGTGCTCTGAGTCGGAGCTCGGTCCACCACTTCGACGCTCAACCGTTGGAGCTCGATCCGCCGCCACCAAAGTTTGATCCTTCTGCCGGAGCTCTATTTGCGTCGCTAGAACTCCATCAGCGCCACCATAGCTCCATCCGCCACCACCAAGGTCTGTGTCGTCGGAGCTCGATCTACCATCGCAGAGGAGAGGGGGATGGGAAGGGGCAATGAAAGGAGGGTGGCACTAATGGAGATGGAGAGGGGAGTAGGTGATGAGGAGGGGGCGACACCGGCGAAGATGAAGAGGAGAGGATGCAACGAGAACGGGAGGCGATTGGGAGGAATTGAATGTGCGTGTGTGTGTGTGTGTGAGAGAGAGAGAGGGGCGAGGGGGAGGGGGAGGGGGAGGAAAAAGTTCGGCTACGGTACCTAACGGGTAGGTCCATTGTTAGGTAGGGTATATATGTAGTTTTTTTTGTTACAGGTGTAAAAATATATGAAAGTTTTGGATGAACTTTTAATACAAAATATGAAAATGGCTAGCATACAAGAAATCAAAGTTTGAAACGAAAAACGTAGTAGGAGAACCATTGTAGAGCTGGTGTCCATATAGGAACCTATGTGATGAGTTGGGACATAAGTTTAAGTACCATGCACTGCCCATGCCCTGACTACTTTTCTTTTTCTTTGTGAAAAAGATGCTATGGTACAAAATGGTCTGAATTTTGCAAAGGTGTCCGGTCCTCCTTTTCTTTGTCAAAAGAGGCTGTCTTTTCGATCGACTTGTTTCTGGATTATGCTTTGGAACAAGTTTAATGTTTATCAAACACTTGAATTTGTCATAGTTGGACCTATTTGGGAGTTTAGTGGATCTTACTTTCTATCATAACACGAATATGTTTTTGTTATGGATGTAAATTATAACTACTTTTGTACCTCTTTTTTTTTCTTATAAATGGATTTGATCTTTAGAGAATCTTTATTTTGTGAATTTTAGAGTGTTGTTTAAGCCAAAGTGTAGGAGGTTCCAAAACCATGTAAATACCACAAAGCGATGTTGTAATCCACAACCTCCACTTTTTTTTTTTTGAAATTTGTACAACAGGGATTCGTTTAATTTTGAACACTTAAAACCCAAAACAATTTTGAATTATTAAGTTACCATGAAAAGAAAGTTGGGCAATGAAAGCAACGAAAAAAACCCGCCCAAAACAAATCCTAAAATTCATCATTGGCTATCAACAGAATCAAAAACGGTCTTACTTAATTGAGTTACAGATGGCTTACTAATCTGGTAGTACCACATCACAATCATGTTACTAGAACCTGAAAACTTTATTAAACATCACATTTTGTACACTAATTAATTGTCCCTTTCATGTTGCAGTGTTCCAGATAAGGAGAAAGAAAAAAAGAACAGTAGTAGTATAAAAGATATTCCTTTCTCCTACATGAAAGAATAAATCTTTTCAAACAAAACAAGGGCATTTCAGGTAGTGAACCAAAAAATCTAAAACCATTCGCTCATTGGCTCTTGGGCCCTTCCTGCCACTGCCATGTGGGCCCCACTCCCACCAATATAAATTGCTACGGTTACACCCGGCCGAAGCAAAGTCACCACTCACCATTGCCGTTGCTCAGTTTTCTCTGAAAAAATCTACTCCCTCTCTCTGAAAAAGGAGGCAACTTTTTTTCTTTGCGAGAATGAAGCGCGGCGGCGCCGGTGTAGGCGGCGGCGGCGGCGGCGATCCGGGCGCCTACGCGGCGGTGCTGAAGACGAAGCTCGACCTGTACTGCGCCGCCGTGGCTAAATCGATGGTAAATCTCGTACCTTTTTGTCCAGAGATCGCATCTTTTTTTTTTGTTCGATTCGCTGAGGCGCAGTTCGATTTTGAGGCCATTTGGGAGTTCTTGAATCCCCCATTTGGGAGGATTTTCTGCTGCGATTTTCAAGTTTAAGAAATTATGAAGACAGAAAAAGAAATTAGGAAATTGCTGCTCCATTTGAGGATTCTATGCTGCCATAAGCTAATGACACTTTCTTAGATTTACTATTGTTTGGTTCATGGCCAACTGCACCATAATAGACAGGCAAAGTATGGATTGTGAATAGAAAAAAAAGAAGAAGAGAGAGTATGGATTGTGAAAAGAGAAAATTTTCTGGCTAATGAATGGGTGGCATGAGTAACCAATTCTATTAATGGAACTAATGGAAATTGTAAATCCAACTAAATGTCTAATTAAGACGGTATCTTTCAGTCACATGTCTGAATAGTCAGACAACCTTGGGATCAAATCTTAAAATAAGACTCAATAAAATGTCTAAAGTACTACGGCAATTCGTTGGTGTGCTTATGATTTTACATGAAAATGATACCATGATACCAAGTAGCACCATGGCTTTTCTACCTGAAGATAAGGGGGGCTAGGGGAGATGAACTCTGGATGCTTGATCTTAGATGAATCTTGATGTACTGATACGTACTAGGATCGTTGATTTGGTATGGTTTAACTTGTGGCATGGAGGGAAGCTGACTTGTCAACGGGAGCACATGAACAGTCTTGAAGATATTCTCTCATGGACAAGTGGATCACTAAGGACTGGATGAATGTGACGTTTTAACGGTTGAACCAGTAGGATTTTCCTTTCTTTTTCAACTTTTTAGTGTTGTGAAAAAGTTTGGTCATATTCTTTTTTTCTGAAAGAGACAGGTAAACTAATAATACCTGAAGTTTAATGCATACAGAGGCATGGTTTCTTCATAAGCTCTGCACTTTCGAGCATCAGACAGGGTTCTGTGTTTTGACAACCCGTTTTAGGAATTATTGGTCCACGGCAATAATCGGACAGAAGAAGTCTAAATTTAAGTTTAAAATTCAAAGTTTGAACTCGAATTCATAGCCTTCCAGCTGGTAATTACTCCCTAACTAGCCCCTGACTCTGGACCGATTTCTGGTTTTTGGAATCCTTGTGCCAGATATGTTGTCCACTATTTCATTCCACTTTTCTCATTATAATTTTGATGCCCCGTTGACCAGTTGTTTCTTTTGAAAACTTAAGCAGTATCTATTAAAAGAGACTCAGCGCCCTGCAAAAAAAAAAAGAGACTCAGCGGTTCAGCTACAATTGATTCCTTTCCTATGATCATTTATTTGTTAGCGTAAATTCTAACCTGAGGTTTTCAAATGAGTGTTTCATTGTTCTATGGATTGGGGTCTTTTCACTACCCAAAGAAACCTCAACACTTTGTTCTCTGTTACTAGTTGCCACAATTTCAAATCACTGGTAGTTCTGGAGCTATTTCTCTAGGAGTAAGCTACTAGCTAGTTGAGGTCTTGAGGGCCACTTTTCACAAAATATCTTTTCTTTTAAATCCTTGCTTCTTTTTTTTAGTTACACAATCCTCAATTATGGATTCAGTTAAAAACAACACATGTTTGTTTTCTTCAGTTTTTTTCAGTACATAACAGAAAACCTTGGACAATATTGTAGGTTCTTCCCCAGTAGTTCTGGAGAATTATGGGCTATACCTTTTGATGTATTACATACGAGCAGTTTTTTGGAGTTTATAGCGGTAGAAGTCCCATGTGCTAGCTGTGACAAGCCCCTTGATCATTTGTTGCTTGTGATATATAGATATTTATCTACATCCATTTCAGGAAGCTAAACCGCAAGAATCTTCTTTGGGCTACCTCAATTTACAAGCCTCAGACACTTCACAATTGGTTTCTCAAGCTTCTTTTAATGGTATTTATGAACTTCCATAGTCGCATATATATCAATCTATGGAAACTTTGGAAAAAAACCGTGCCACGGTTATATCCTAGAGGAAGTTGTCTGAAAGAAGTATTTTATTAGATTGGCCAAATATCATCTGCCTTGACAGCTTTATAAGAAAGCTAATAGAAACAGAGTTCAGAAGAGTTTCATCAACAGTTTCGGTAAATAGCTTAACTAATGCCCAAAGGATAAAAAAGGGGGTCATGTAAATTTTGGTGGCATCAATATAAAGTTGGGAAATATGTAGATCCTTCTTCTGTGGCGTGGAACACTGTCATCACACATTGGATATCCAACCTTGTTGCTACCAATATGAATCCTGGCAACGTGCACTGCAGATGGATTTCTGCACCATCTGATGTGTGCAGGGGCACCTACAATTGATGCTTTGGAATGTGTTTAGGCGGTTTTGCAGCAATTGAAATGTCACTATCATATACTATCATCTTTTACTGTACTATTTTAGCTTCTTTACTTCTTTACTATAGGTTATGGATCAACCAGAGTAACAAACTCAAATGCCATACATGAAGGTGATGATCAAGGTAAACAAGCTAATAGTGGTACATCAAAGGAACACTCAGATGACAATGGCGATCTTGAAGAAGATACAAACCCCGTTAATGCAAAGCGGACAAGGAGGTATTGGACTAGATCCCTCCACTACTATATTTTGTTAATGATACAGCCATACCGTGAAATAAATCTTGACGTGAAATAAATCTTGATATCAGTTTCTTATTTCAAGCATATAACATGTTCTAGAATTTATATCGATAACATTGTAGTGTTGGAAAACTATTGCAGCCTTTTACATGCTGAATCTCTTGGTGTTATGTTGTGATTAGAATGCTGTCAAATCGGGAATCAGCCAGGAGGTCCAGAAAAAGGAAGCAAGCTCACCTGAACGATCTAGAATCACAGGTCTCAAATCATGAACCATGAATACTTAAGTAAAATGTAGTAACTGAGAAGGCAATGCTAATTACTACACTATCATCTAGGTTTCCCACTTAAGATCTGAGAATGCATCTCTGCTAAAGCGCTTGGCCGACATGACTCAGAAATATAAGCAATCTACTACAGAAAATAGCAATCTTCAAGATGACGTGAACACTATGAGGAGAAAGGTATTTTCTTTTTGTTGTTGTGACCGTTTGATTACATTCAGCACTTCTTTTATTCCCATTGAAGGGCTATTAATCTGTTGATTGTAGTCCAGAAGCTGTCCATTTACATAGTATTCTTTCTATAATTAAAATGTTTCGATCTAATGCAGCCCATTACATAACATTATAATGTTTTGATTTAATTTTCTGCTTCTTCTGAGGATGCAGGTATGTATTGTTCTCTCTATGTGGAATAGGAAGAGACTTGTGTATTTTAATATTTTCTTGTTTTAGTTTTGGTTTTAAGAATAACAATGTTCTCTTACAGGTGTGGCATTGTAAAAAAAGAAACAAAACATTTTAAAAGTGCTCGTACCATGTCGTGATGCTCCAAGAGTTTGTCCCATTAAATCTATGGTTTGCTCCTTATGGAAGGGCTTCTCTCTTGAGAAGAACGAAAACCTTCATATGAGGAGTCCAAACAGGGCACAACCGCACAATCATACAAACATTTGTTTAATGCTTGTATGTGAGTATATGCACAACTCTGTATTTATGTCTTGCATGGTAATGTGTGTTTTTTTTTTCAAAACATTCAGTACAGTGATGACTGTTGCTGCAACGTAGGCTTTATTGGTAGTCTCAAATTCTCAATCCTGCTTTCAACAACACTACACACAAAGAGATATCAAAAGGAACATGTATACATAAGAACCTATTGTTCTGTCCCTTAATATATAAAGTTGATTTTGTTTTCCGAAAAACATCAGCTCGGGTTTAACTTACATTCTGTAAAATGTTTACTGTAATATATCTGTATTGGAGCTACAACTGAGACTGATTTATACTATTGTTCTTCTCAAAATAATTTATATTAATGTAGCTTGTGGTTGCTAATAATCTTATGGTTTCATATCGTTTACGTTGTAACGAAGTGCTTTGTGTTCAGGTGAATATAGCTGAGGAAGCGGTGAGGAGAGTAACTGGAATAGGACTTCAATTGTTCACTACATCTGAAATGCCTGCAAGCAGCATGCCCTTTTCTTCAGGTGTATCAGACGCAGCTTCTGCTGCTGCTGCTGCTGCTCTCGTGGAAGACGTCTGGACAAACTGTAGCCTCCCAGATGAAGCAATTCCTGTGCCAAGTGCAGCAATGGCCTTGAGGTCACCGTCGGTGCGGCGTATCGCAAGCTTGGAGAACCTGCAGAAGAGAATCCATGCTGGAGATGTGACACATTTTGAGGCAGCATCAGCCTTGTCATTGCCTGAAGCTACTGCCTGTGATAATAAGTAGTAACAGCAGGTATATACTGATACTGCTCTGAAACCAGCTTCTGGTGCTCTGGCGTATTAAGGTTTTTGGTAATGGAGTTTGTGGCATCAATGTACCTGGATGCATACATAGTTTATGTACACTATCTAATTTCTTTGGGAGGTTTTTGTGTTTATTGTCTCAAAGGTAAATACTTCATTCGTTTTATATTATAAGATTTTCTAGCATTGCCCACATTCATATATATGATAATGAATTATATATCTAGATTCATTAACATCTATATGAATGTGGGTAATGCTAGAAAGTCTTATAACCTGAAACGGAGGTAGTAATGTGTACTGAAGTTTTCCAATTCCACCTCGTTGTATTTCATTGGCTGATACATTGGTTCAGAGGGGGAAATTTTAAGAATTTGATTTCACTGGATATAATTGACACTTGACTGAAGGTGATTATGGAAGTGAGAAAAAATATCAAAATCTGGCCAAATTAAAGATTCTTTGGTTTAGGACCTACAGAAATTCTGATCTGCAGCCATCCTGCATTATTACAGCTAATACTCTGCATATGTTTCAGTTTGTTTTATATCATCGTATTGAGTCATATAAAGTTAGAAACTGTCTTGGCCCTATAAGCTTAAACAACTACAGTCCTTGTTTTGGCCCATTTAGAGGATACAAGCACATAATATATTGTAAAATAGATGGAAGGGTTTGAAAGTATATTTCATACTTGGGAGAAATGAGTTCACAAGCTAGGAGCTATCTTAGCGGAATATAGTTGGAATTATATATCATGAAGTGCTTACAAACTACAATGGAAAAGTTATCAGCTAGTTTGAAGTTAAAATTTCCAGTTCTTGATCAGAGTGATTTCTTAATTTGCTGCCTGAATGCGAATTTACCAAATGCAGGGATGTGTCAAAATTCAGACAGACTGTTCACCGTGTAAACTCAGAGCATATACAAGTAAAAAGAAAAAAAGAACAATGACTAGGTAAAATAAATAAATAGCTTCAATGTTATTTCGGCCGTCCGAATTCTCAATTCAAACTTTAAACCATAAACTTAATTACAATCCGGAAGAAAACGTCAATGAATTCATAATCACATAATCTATATACGTTGTCTACCATATTTTGTTTTTTTCTTCTTCAATCAAACCAGCAGTAATACATTCAGGTAGTGAGATTGAAGCCTCGACTGGGCCGCGCGCGTTTGTGTGCCTAATTCCCATGGACGCAGGCCTGGGCCTAGCCGCCCCTATGGACCGTGAGAGATGTGATCTGAGGGGGAAAAAGTACACCGAAGGTCCCTCAACTTGTAATCGAGTTACCAAATCGTCCCCCAACCATAAAACCGGATACAACACATCCTCCAACTTAGAAAACTAGTGCAAACTAGGTCCCTCGGCTGTTTTGACTCCGGTTTTGTCCCATGTAACGACTGAGTCAGCGTGTGACCCACGTGGACCTCACATGGCAGGGTGTCCCCGTCAGCACTTGCTCTCTTTTCCCTCTTAAGTTTCTTTGTTTCTCTCATTCCTTCCTCCCACTCGCTCTCTGCTCTCGCACAAGCGGCTGCGTGCGCCGCCAGAGGATGGTGCGGCCGGTGACGGTGGCTCCCGGGTGGTTGTGGCCGGCGGGGGAGGCGAAAGAGGTATGCGCGGATGCCTCGCCCTCGTCGTCGACGTCGCCACCGATGAAGAGGTCCGCGTCACTTAGCAGCTCGCACGCCTCGTCGCCGTCGACGCTCGCCACCTCGGCCTGGCCGTTGCACCGCCTGACAACATCCTCCCACCTCAGTCCTCCCTCCCAGCGAGCGCACGAGCGACGAGAAGCCGGCGGTGACGACGCGGCGAAGAGGACCCTCTGTCCCTCTCCCGCCCCCTTCCTCCACCTCCTCCTCCTCCTCCCAAAAATCCCCATCCCCTTCAAAACCCCAACCCCATGCGTAGGCGTAGCGCCTGCACAACCTGGCCGCTAACCTGGAGGAGGAGCACCGCCTCCGCCGCAAGGCCGAGGAATCCCTTGCCGAGGCCGAAAACCGCTCCGAACGCGTCAAGGCCATAGCGCAGAATGTCCTCCGCAAGCACGACGACCTCAAGATCGAGGCCTCCACCGCCTCCTCCATGCTCACCTTCAGCTTTGAGAGGATCTCCTCCAAGGCCTCCCCCTCGCCGCCACCTCCACCGTGCTGCCACCGCCGCCGTCTTGCCCACGCCGCTCCCCACCTCCCACAAGTACTCCTCCGGCCTCCCCGCCAACCACGCCAGCAACAGGGCGCACGAGCAGATGGAACACCGTGCCCGCGCCGTCGGCGACGCCGCATCGTCGCCTTGCCACCGCCTTGCCGCCGAACTCCAGCCTCCCCCACCGGCCTCCTCCCCACCCGCTGGCTGCGCTGCCAGTGAGAGAAAAGAAGAGGAGAGAGGAAGAGAGGAGGGGAAGAAGAGGATGACATGTGGGACCCACGTAGGTCCCAAGCTAAGTCAGCTGCCACATCGGATAAAACTGGAGTCAAAACCGTCGAGGGACCTAGTTTGCACTGGTTTTGTAAGTTGAGGGATGCGTTGTATCCGATTTTATGGTTCGAGGATGATTTTGTAACTCGATGACAAGTTGAGGGGCCTTCGGTGTACTGTTTCCTAAAAAGAAAGAGAAATATCATGGGCCAAATTCTCTGCTATTGGCAGGCCCATCTGAGAGGATCAGAAGCATTTGGGCCGGGCTGTGGGATGAGAAAGTCAAAACAAGGCCTGCAGCTAGCTAGGGCGTCAGCTGCTAATTAAACGTCGTTTTGGCGAACATCGTGTAATAATCGGCAACCAAAACGAAAGTAGGACGATTTTGCTATGTATTTGTCGACAAATTTTCTTCCAAAAATTTAACAGATGTAATTACAGTACAATCGTAGTGTAATTACACTGTAACTTGCATATAATTGCACTGTAACTATAGTGTAATTCAAAAATCTCTCTATAATATGTTATTTCGGTAAAATAGAGGTTGCGGGAACAAATGCTTATACATATGTGTGTGCCGTGATATTTTTTCCTCCTCACCAAAACAAATCTTGTAATATATATAACGATTCAAAATTACATGAAACTTACGTACAAGTTACACTGTAGTTACATGCAAGTTATAGTGTAATTATATATAAGTTACAGTGTAATTACACTACGATTGTACTACAATTACATCTGTTAAATTTTTAGAAGAAAATTTGTCGCCAAATGTATAGGTGGTCCCTAAGAGGATTTTTACCGTCCAAGCAGTACCAAATTGTGACTGTTGGATCGGGCCAAATCTAACGGTTGACAGAGTTAAGTACCCCGAGGTCGAAAAGGCTAACTGACGATCAATCGCTTGGAGCGATCAACCCCCTTCCTCCACGTGGTTTTTTTTGGCACCACATTACTTTTCTATTTAAATAAGTTTATGCACTTAACACCTCTTTACACATCTAAAGTTGAGAGACCCGGCCCAAAGTTTATAAGTCAAAAATTTATATATCCGATTCAAATTTGAATTTGAATTTAGATATTTTTTATATATAGTGTTTCTATACATCTAAAGTTTATACACCTAAAATTTATAGACCCAAAGTTTATAAGTCAAAAGTTTACATACCCGATTCAAATTTGAATTTGAATTCAAATATTAGTTTGTAGACCCAAAGTTTATAAGCCAAAAGTTTACATACCTGTTTCAAATTTGAATTTGAATTCAAATATTTTTTTATATATAGTATTTCTATACATAATTTTTTCCAAAGTTGTTTTTATTTTTTAAAAATTTATGGTGTAGTAGGAAGAGAAGAAGGGGAGGAGGAGCGTATAGGGGGATAGGGGGTGATCGCTCCAAGCAATCGATCGCCCATTAGCCACACCCCCGCCAGGTACCACTTCTGCCCCTGATTTGGTACTTCGCGGTAAATAGAGGTGGAGGGACAAGAATGTAATTTCACGTGCAGATGGATAAGAGAGTTACGGGCGGAAGGATAGGCGTGCGTCGTCTCCTTCGTCCCAGCAGCCGTGCCTCGTCTCCTCCGCATGTCCTTTGCTGCCGGCGCCTACTCCGCCGTCGCTGCCGCCTCCTCCTCCTCCTTCACGGGCGCCTACTCCACCGTCGCCGCCTCCTCCTCCTCCTGCTCCGTCACCTCGCCGCCCCTGCTGCCACCTCCTCCTCCGCTAGCGCCGCTTTGCCGCCACGGCGGCTACCGCCTCCTTCATCGGCACCAGGTCCGCCGTCGTGGCGTCACCCCCACCACCCCGCCGCCGCCTCCTCCTCTACCGCCACCTACTCTGCTATTTTTTCTCCCGATCTTACCCCTCCAGCATTGAACGGTTTGATTTGTTTTGGTACCTACAGGTACCAGTACTGGGAGGTACAAAATGCTGGACGCAAAAATTCTCAAGTAATAAAGATATAATATTTTAACTAATAAGAACTTGAAATTTACAAAATCATCTACCTATTGTACTATAGAGTAGCAGTGAATATATACATGCATATATATGTGCATATATGTAGTCACAGCGTCACCTTCCCCGATCATGGTCAAATGAATGAATCGTGCAAAAACCAGGGGCAGCAGTCGTTTTCCAGTGTGCAAAATTTACTAGCTGCAGATCGATATTCATGCTCATCCTCATCTGTACATTAACTCTTGACATAGTACTACTTCTGCTACTACTCAGTAAGTCAGAATACAGTATTACCGTACAATGCAACTTGTGTGCCCTAGCTATAGCTGGAGTAGCTTGATGGATATGATGCTTAATTTATTTATAAAATTGAGTATCTTTGAATCAGAAAAATATACATACTTCCTTCTATCCAAAATAACTTAATAGTATCAGATATGGCATATCTTTGATACTATGAATCTGTGTGTATGTATATATATATATATATATATATATATATATATGTATATTTAGATCCGTAGTACTATGATATATAATCATATCTTATACTAGGATAGGAGCATAGTTTAACTTTTCGATTTCGGAGTTAAAAACCGTTTCTCATCGGTTTACCGAAATCTAATCGTAAACCGGTAAAAACCGATGAATTTTGGTCAACACCATACGAAAATACCGATCGGTTTTCATAAATCGAGATCTAACGGTTTTGTAAAATCAGGATAGGAGTACTAGCCTAACTTATTTTGTTACAGATGGGGTATGAAGCAGAGCAGGGTCGTTGTTTATATTAATTTCTGTTTTTGGCGAGGGTGAGCTTCACTGGGTCAATATTTCCTTTAGTGGCCATTACCACTTGCACAACTTGTAGTACCATGTGTGGTTAATTAGTGTACGATTGGGACAGAGAAAAGGACATGTACTCCAGGGATTAACACGTGGTTAATTATTAAAGCCTTTGATTGGTGCAGATGAATTGTCAAATGCAGATGCAGCGGCCGTACGTACGTTCTGTCCTGGAACAGCGAGAGAAAACAACCAAACATATAGTACTAGGAGTATATACAAATCTCATGTGATTAAATTAAATCAAATGATATATTATTCCTTAGTCTTGACATAATTAATAGTACAACATATAATTTAGCTGCCTATTGTTTGACTAATATATAGTACCTCCCTCCCGGTTATTAATTAAAAAAATAGATAGAATTAAATAGTAAATGCAGTGATTAGTTGAGAAGGGAAGTTAAGTGGACAAATTAAATGGTACTTAGAAATAGAATGTTGGTGAAGAAGTTTGGGACAGAGGGAGTACTTAATTACTACCATCATCCTAGATTTTGCCTATATAATTATACGGGTAAAATCATATGTATTATATTATAAGACTGATCGAGGTAGCATGTGTTATCAAAGTTTGAAGGGTCTAATATTTTCAAGATCACGCAATTATGACACATGGCTTATAGTAACGAGGAATTTACATTGTTGGTTTACAGCCTCGTCTTTTCGCTTATACTTATACTTATCAGCCAGAATTTGAGTTTTCAACTTTAAATTTGAAGTCAATTTTAGGGTTTTTTATCGAAGTTTACTTTTCAGCCTTTGTTTTTAGATCGTTATGAACATGTATATATTTTAGGATAAATTAAGGAGTATTTTAGGTTGTGAAAAGGCTCATGAACTTGTTGGCAGTGGAGCTAAGCGATGAGATGCAGTTCCTCTAATGTACTGCACACACTCACTGATATGCGGGTCTTATAGATCCTCGGGTTCACATATTATTAGTGAGCAGTACTGCAGAGGATTCTGATGTTAAACGAAAAAGGCGCAACGACAATAGCAACAACAGTAAACCATGCTGAATCAACATATATAAGAAGCTAAGTTCAATATATGTGTGGGTTTGAAGAGTTTAAGTTGTAAAAATTAAATCAATTAATAAATAATCGAAATATTACTAGCCTTGCTCGGATGAGCTAGCTAGCAGTGGTTCCTGCGCTGCTACTAGGGTCAGTAAAATATCAATTAATTAACTGCCAGAAGCTCCAGCTCAGCCGAGCAACTCTAGCAAAACGATTGGTATGCTTCCCGCTGAAAAATCGATCGAATCAATTATGCCTAGCTAGCTTCCCAAGGATCCGGATCCTCTCTAGAGTTGGCTTCAACTTCACTTGGTAGATTTGGGCTAATCTCAGCCACTATTTATCACCTACAGTTGAGATTAAATCAATACTACACCTTAACGTATCCTTAATTTATTTCTCCATTCTCATCAAGGAGCTTGGCGCTATGTATGAACATGGCTTTGCTTATAGTGAGCTCGCCCAGTTTCTACACCATCATCACAAGATCCTGCCCATGTTCATCATCTACAAGACTACAATACGACGCTTCTAAAAAAAGTTCTTCTATGTTGGCCAATTAATTGGGGGAGGAATAAGATTACATTTATTTTATTTTCTTGATTATGTTCAAAATAGATTAGTTGAAAAGAAAGATCCAAATGTATATCAATGAAGGGAGTCAATTAGGATCTCAACCGTAGGAATAAAACGATGGCTGAGATTTGCAAAAATTCATCAGGTGGAGTTGATGCCAACTCTAGGAGATCTGAACCCAGCTTCCCAATATTGCAAGCTCCGCACGGGACCATATTATTAAGTTTACATATATAAGAGGAAGTAATAATGTGTATAGCTTAATTAGTTGTTGGCTATACAAACTGATACACATCACACACAATAGCAGTTTTGGTCGTGTGCATTCACCTTATAATGCAGAGGCCAGACGTTGCCTGTTATCTTAAAAAACACAATACCAGTTTACAACAGACGACTCCTTGTATGAGAGTGGTAATAAAGTTATTTGGCTAGGTGTAGCACCCGTATTTTTATTTTCATTTATTTAAAAAAAGTTTGTCATTTAAAAATTAGAGTTAAATTGGTTCTTAATTGTTTTTTGCCATTTTGGATCTCAAATCGTCTCTTAGAACTCCCTTCAATTTCTGTGAAAACCCTAGACAAAATTCAAGATTCAAATCCTTTGAAATCTCCCCAAAATTCAAACCCTAAATCCCAGAGATAATTGTGAAATGTCACTGTTCGAATTGGGCCTCTTCCTCTCTTTCTCTCCCAGGCCCAACTCCCCTCCACCCCTCCCTCTCTTCTCCTCCCTGAGCAGGCCGGCCCAGCCCAAGCCCAACACTGTGCATCTTCTTCCTCGAGCCAGCAAGCACACGCGGCACGCAGGGTGTTCGACGAAATGTCTCACCCAGCGTCGCACCACTTTCGCCTTGTGTCCCAGCCGCATTGCACCGAGCCACCCTCCCGTGCACCGCACGTCGTGCCCAGACCACCTCCGCACCAAGCCAATGCTCGCGCCGCGCCAAAACTGAAGCCGCGTCGCGCCAAGCCCGACCTCGCTCCGGTTTCTCTCCGGGAGACACGGAGCCACGTCGCCCCGCGTCACCCCCGTCCCGTCGTCGTCCACTCCATCCATCGAGTCGCCATCCCATCGCCCGTCGCGTCGACGCCAACCGATAACGGCCGCGACCTCAGCCTTCGTCACCCCTAACCCTAGGCCGAGTCATTCTCTTATCCAATCGCCCTTGCTGATCCGTTCTCGTTTACTTCGACGCGAAGGAGCTTATCCGCTAAGCCGCGGCTGCATCTCTTCCTCTCTCTCACGTTCCATCGCCACCGCTATGTGACATCGCTCGCGTCGCATCAATCTGAGAACCCTACCACCCAATTTCCGGCCGTAGCCGCCGTCGGCCGCGCGTCACCCACGTCTCGCCGCCGTTCCCGCTCTCCGCGCGTCACTTCGTGTCTCGTCGCCGTCTTTTCGCCGTCGCTTCACATCGCGTCGCCACCGGTGCGTGACGCCACTCCGTCGCGTCGCCGTCCTCTCCACCCCGGAATCCCGCCCTAGCCGCTAGCCAGCTACCCCCGGAGCTCCGCGTCTAGACCGCCAGATCGACACCGCGTCGCCCGCCTATAAAAGGAGGCAAACCCGAGCTCCAATTCCTTCACACCATCGCCATCAATCTCTTCTCTCTCTCCTCTTTCACTCTCTCGTTTTGCTCTCTGTTGCCGTCAGCCAGAGCCGCCGCGCTCCATCTTCTAGCGCCGCCGTCGCCGGCGGAGCTCCGCCGGGAGCCGCCGCCGCCTTCCTCGGCCGCCGGACGCCTCCCCGCGTCCCGCCGCCGCGGCGCGTCGTCGTGCTGCACCAAGCCGGCCGAAGCAGAGCGAGGAGGAAGAAGAAGCCGAGCCGAGCCGAGCCGAGTCTTCCAGCGCCGCCGTCGCCGGCGGAGACTCGCCGGGGTCTGCCTCCACCTCCCTCGGCTGCCGGTCGCCTCGCCGCATCCCGTCGCCGCGGCGCGTCGTCGTCCTGCACCCAGGCCGAGTCGAGCAGGCGAGAGGAGGAAGAAGACTCCCACCTCAACCACTGACAAGCCGGCCCCACCTTCCTTTATTCCTTCCCGCCACTGACAAGCAGGGCCCGTGCCTTTTCCTCTCTAGCAGCCACCGACAGGTGGGCCCCTCCCTTTTTCGTTTATTAAGTCAATTTCCAATATTCCAGAAAATCCTTTATTCTTTGAAAATCCATAGTAAATCAACCGTAACTCCGATTGACCCGTTCAAGTTCCTAATTTTTTTCTAAAATTGATATCTACACAATGGCACCATTGTTTCTCTGATTTGAGCTAGTTTTATTGCCTTTTCTTAATTAGTTTTGTTTTCGCGTTTAGAACCCGATTTCGAGGAAGCTCCGGACGCCGCTTTCGAAGGAGAAGACCCCAATCCTGTGCAAGGCAAGCCCCTTTGACCACATTACCCCTATATTTTCAATGATATGTTGTTTGCAAAAATGCATTGTTTAGTTCACACGATTAACATGTCTAGGTCTCGGATTGTTTATACAACCGACGGACCAACCTAGTAGTCACACTTATATTACATAGGTTGATGTTTCCATACCTTTGATAGCTCCACAAATATTTGCGCCGGTATCATTATACGATTATCGAGGTAGTTTCGCTTAGCTATGCTTACGTTGTTGCCGTGTGGTAAACTTGGGTTATTCCAAAAATACTTCCTTAAAAATACGTTGTACCGAGGAGTTGTGAAATAAAATGTGTTATGAAAGTGGTGATGATGCGGAGTCAAGCCTTTGTGGTTTGGCCACGTATTATCGTTAAGGACCGATTCATTTGGGAAGTTCATCTAAACACGTTACAGTGCGACCACACAGGTATTTATGGGATGCCTCTGGCTAAGTAAATTGTTTTCACATGGGAGTTGGTGTGCCAATGGTTGTGGAATGCCGAGGATGAGGAGACGAAGTGTTACACATTTTTGCCCATCATGGGTGTCTTTTTGCCTCTATTGTGGCATGGTACCAGTAGGAGTAGGAGGCATCCTCGGTATTTTCTGAATGGATGACGGCTGTCATTGCCTGATACTCGGCTATGGATCTTAGCCCAACTAGGTGGCATGCGATTTTCATGGGTAAGCTTTGGAAAGGCCTTATCACGAACTTTCGTTGCCGACGGGTAAACGATGTCAGTTTCATGTCGTGTGGGTAAAGCGTGCAACCTCTGCAGAGATTAATGAACTGTTCGAACAGCCGTGCCCACGGTCAAGGGCGAGTGTAAGGTGTTTCTCATAGCGTAGATTTGTTTGACAAATGTTTGTGAAGAAGTGATTATTGGGAAGGGTAACGTTGCCAGAGTCCACCTGTGTGGCAGACGGCTAACCTGGGTGGTTAGGAACGGGTCTGTGTGACCTGTGGTGTCGTTCGACACTGAGGTGTTGTTAGGGCCATGATGATGGCGTTGTTGCGCTGAGATATCTGCGTGGACTATGTGTTGTTGTGAAAGTGAGAAGAAGCTAATAGAGGAAACAAATTAATTGTTGTTTGTTAATCGTGACAAGTTGTTGCAAAGCATCTTGTGGAATGGGTCGAGGCGTGAGCCTCCTCCCGACAACTAAAACTTGACTCACTCACTAGAAGTTTTGTGAAATAAATCACTTTGCCAAAAAGGCAGCTTTCGCAAATAAAACCATAGCCTCCTTGTTAAACCGACATGTCATTCTTTCCCCTCGCTTGCTGAGTACGTTAAGTACTCACCCTTGCCCCTTATAATAATATATAGAGTATGAAGATGAAGACGTCGACCCGACCGCCGAGGAGTATCTCTAGGAGCAAGCAGAGTATGAAGACTTCTAGATGTTTCGTGTCTAGCCCCAAGCCTCGCCTGTGGAATAAGTTAGTTGTCTAGGTTCTTTGCCTAGTGCGTAGTTGCTTAGTCCCTTATTTCTCCGCGTTGTTCGCTTCTGTGTCGTCGCTTTTATGGATTTCTGTAATGTTGTGTTGCTCATCTATGGGCCTGTCCATGATAGCAACTTATGTAAGGACTACTACCCAGTGATGTAATAAAGCAGTCTACTTTGATCCACATTTATTCTGTGTGTACCAGCTAGTATATCTTGGGACTGGTACTATTTCACAGGTAATGCATAACATCCCGGTGTGAGTTAGCTGTGTTTATGGCTAACGAATGTCGGGGCGTTACACTAGGCAGTTGGATATACTGTCCTATCTTGAAACAATTGTATACAGTCGGACTACTATAGAGGAATTACTCTCATTCTAAAATATAAAGATTTCTGACATATGTATTAAAAAATAGATATACAAACCTGATAATGGCTGAGCCAACTCACAACAAACCTGATGTGCCATCCTTATACCCGGCTTATGTAGATGTATTGTACTAACTCTTGCTCTAATTAAAGTTAAGCATGGATTATAAGTTAGTACTTTCTCCATCCCAGAATATAAGAAGTTTTAGGGTTGGACATAGTTATTAAGAAAGTAGGTAGAAGTGAGTGGTGGAGGGTTGTGATTGGATGAGTAGTGGAGGTAGGTGGGAAAAGTGAACGGTGGAGGGTGTGATTGGATAGAAAGAGAATGTTGGTTAGGAAGTTGTTATATTTTAAGGTAAACTAGCATGGTGGCCCGCACAGACGCGGCTAGCATCATTATATTTTCTCTCATATAATAGCATATATGTTTTCTCATTATATTATTCAAATATATTAAAAAGACAACATAATTTTAAATTTTGCAATAACTTTACAAAACTACTAATGTGTAATATTTATATTATATTTTATATATGTGTTAGTTATTAATTATTTTTAATATCAAATTTTAGTTATTTGTAAATTATATATATATTCCTATATGGACTCTAGACTTCTTTTTTAATATTTCTTTTTTTTAATTCCGAATTTTCCGTATATAGACTCTATGCTCTTCTTTCAATATTATTTATTTTTATTTTTGAATTTTTATTATTTCTAATTGTATTTCTACGTGGACTCTAAACTCATCTTTCAATATTCTTTAATTTCTAATTTAGAATTTCAGTTACTTCTAAATTGTATTGCTATATTGACCTTAAACTCTTCCTCCCATGTTTTTCTTAATTTTGAATTTTAGTTATTTGTAAATTGTATTTTTATACGGACTCTAAACTCTAATTTTAATTTTATTATGTTTATTTTAAATTTTAGTTAGTTTTAAATTCCTATATGGAATCTATACTTTACTTCTAATATTCCTTATTTGTTAATTCCAAATTTCTATTTTTTTTTCTTAATTGTATTTCTATATGGACTCTGTACTCTCCTTCTAATATTCCTTATTTTTAATTCCAAATTTCTGTTATTTCCTAATTGTATTTCTATACGGACTCTATACTCTACTTCTAATATACCTTATGTTTAATTCTGAATTTCAGTTATTTCCTAATTGTATTTTTATATGGACTCTATACTCTACTTCTAATATTCCTTATTTTTAGTTCCGAATTTCAGTTATTTCCTAATTGTATTTCTATATGGCCTCTAGTCTCCTCTTCTAATATTCCTTATTTTTAAATTCCGAATTTCAGTTATTTCCTAATTGTATTTCTATATGGACTCTAGTCTCCTCTTCTAATATTTTTTATTTTTTAATTCCGAATTTCAGCTATTTCTAAATTGTATTTCTATATGGACTCTGTTTTTTATTTTTCTCCGATTAATGTGAGAATTTTTAGGCCACGAGAGCGATCGTGGAGGCTCTTTTTTTATTCCTTTAATAATATAATATATTCTAAGGGCGAAAAGCTGTTACTATATATGATACCGCTATCGATCAATATATGAACGCCGTGTTTAGTTCTAAAATAATTCTTCAAACTTCTAACTTTTCCATCACATCAAAACTTTTCTACACACAAACTTTTAACTTTTCTGTCACATCGTTTCAATTTTAACTAAACTTTTAATTTTAGTGTGAACTAATCACAGCCGAAAATTAATTTGGGAGAGAGATGGATGGAAGTATACCTTGGACTTGTTGGTAATGGTCGGTCCTGCGTGCGCCCAGGGTTTCTTGGCCGGATCGAGATGGCAATGGCCCAGGGTTAACACTGCTGTCACTTGTCAGAAAGATGGGGTAGTAAAAAGCTAGAGCTAGCAGCAGTAGCCGTGCAGGTCCCCAAATCAAGTTGAGCCGCGTGTTGTGTCGTCTTGTCGAGTTGGTCCAATCCGTGTCCATGTCTCCAGTACTGATGATGCTGCTAGCTTGCTCAGCTCCTCTCTCCAGTACTGTATACGTACGTGTCCCCTCTTGTGAAGCTGCAGCTGTGGCGCCTGTCTGTGAAGCTTTCATCAATCCATTGAAGTACCGCTGTACATCCGATCCTATTGTTCGACCGCTGTCGAATCCTATCGTATCTGCCAATCAATTTACTCCAACGAGTCAGCTGCTCTCTATATGAGCCAGAGCAAGGAGTAGGTAAGTACTGGTCGGATACTAAGGCTATGTTTAGTTTATCGTAAAGTTTAGATTTTGGTTAAAATTGGAAATGATGTGATTGAAAAGTTGTGTGTGTATGACAGATTGATATGATAAAAAAGGACTGAAGTTTGGATCTAAACTTTAAATCTACACACAGCCTAAGTCGTACACACCAGTCGGATGTGTAGCAATTTCCTTCTTCTTCCATCTCCTAGCATAAAATTAGGATAACCATTAATTAATGTATTGCCTCCTCCTCCTCTTCAAAGGCTACCAGATTAGACAGTCGTAGAGTACTACAGTATAGACCCCTAATAACTGCTGCTACTCCAGTGTCACTGCTGCTGCTGCGACGACGACCTCTCCATCCATCGAAAGATGTGTGGAAGAAGCCCCGAGACAGCCAATCGAACAGCAATAACTAAGCTAACCAGAGGAGGTGAATGATTGGCATATCTAAAAACTAAAAAATTTTAGCGGAAATAAAAGTTACCCTCAAAGTCGATGGATCGCGGTCTGACCGAAATTGTTGCGCCGGTGATGAATGTCGGTTCGACCGATGTAGATCGATCGGTCGAACCGCCGAAGTCGCCTGGCGCACATGCTGCCGCCGCCGGTCTGACCGCCGCATGCCGCTGGTCTGACCGTCGGGATATCACCGGTTAGACCGTCGAGACCCGGTGAAAGACAAATCGAAGAACTATTAAAGTGGATGACGACTTTATTGATTCTCTCTGTGTTTACAAAGTGCACCAACAGCACTCCTTACAAAAATTTCGACTAAACTCGAAACCCTAACTCAAAACTCAACTCAATTGCTCTCAAAAGCGATACCGGGAAGCCTCACGCTCCCCCTTTATTTATACATGAGGTAGGCAGCCTAAAGTCACGAACCAAACTCATACTAGGAGTCCTAAACACCTTAGGAAACCCTCTAGTACAAGAAACAAACTTTACATAACCAATCATACCAAATTTGGACTCCTTCCAAATTCGACTCCGCCTCCCATACGCACACAACATCGTATGCCATATGGAATCTCCATCAATCACGTGCATCAACTCTAGTCTAAATATCCCGCATGATCTCTGACCACCACGGACGTCGTCTTATCCCCAAGCCGACACCCGGTCCATCACCGCAAATACTCTCCCGAGGCATCGAGTCACCTACACATGAAATAAACAAAGAAACCATATTCCGAGACCAAGCTATCTCCAACTTAGACTCATTAGTAGCAAACAACAATATTACATACGTATAGTATCCATTTAGAAGCCATAATCATGAAATAATCACGGATGTCCAAACAAACAACCCGAAACCGAAACCGACACAGAGTCGGCCGGTCAGACGCGGGCTGGCCGGTCTGACCGTGCGCATACCGCCGGTCTGACCGGCCGCACCGGCCCGGTCTGACTGGTCCATATAAAATAATAGAATCCTGCGATCACCTGTGAAATCCAATCATCTCTAAAACTACTTTATGAATAAATTCCAAATAACAAAATCAATAATCTCCCATGTCTAATTATTTATCACAGAATAATAATCAAAAACACTTTTGATTTTACATCCGCCGTCGCCGCCGCGTTGATGGCACACGGCCGCCGTCCCGGCGGAGAAGACGAGGAGGACGACACCACCGTGAGTTTGAGGAGGAATTTCTCACGTTCAGCATGATGGAGGACGAGGTCATCGCCATCTCGCCACACAGCCTCCGGCCATCGGAGGCAAAGGTTCTTCCGCGTTTTTCTTCTGATGATCCTAAAAAAAAAAAATTACCCCAAATCGATCGGCCATTCTCTCCTTTATTGAATGGAATGTGTGTGTGTGTGTGTTTTATTGGATCTGGAATCTATTACACATTAGTTGGGATACACACACTTCAGGATGGGCATGCTAGCTTGGACATTTCTAACTAGGATCTCTTCTTCACCTCCAATATTTTATTGCAGCTTGAAAGTTCCATCAGAAACACAAAGTTAATACTATTATTATTACCATTTTAATTTGATAGATCTATTCCACGCACAACTAAATGAAATATATTACTTCTTCATTCCCAATGAGATACTCCAGCTAGTTGCAGTATTTTATTTTCACAAGAAATTAATTATATAGATGGAGAACTTGCAATTTTATAGGCTGTGTTTGGGAGGAGGGGTTTGGAAACCACTCCTCTCCGGCATGTATATAACAAAGCATTATAATTAATTAAGTATTAGTTTAAAAATTTAAAAATATGATTTTTTTAAAGAAATTTTTCTGTAGAAAACTTTTGGCAAAAGATGTACTACTATTTAGCAGTTAGAAAACATGCACGTGAAAAACAAGGAAAATAAGTTAAGGAAGCAAGGGGAAGAACATAGTCTTATTGATCTCATGAGTTACAAAGGATACATGTACACTACTATAGGTGTGTTTAGTTCACGCTAAAATTAAAAGTTTGGTTGAAATTGAAACGATGTGACAGAAAAGTTGAAAGTTTGTGTGGGTAGGAAAGTTTTGATGCGATGGAAAAGTTAAAAGTTTGAAGAAAAATTTTGAAACTAAACTCGGCCTATGTAAACTCACGCATATCCAAGATTGTAGTCCAAGCCCTTTTAAAGTCATCCAAACAGACATACTATTATTGTAACTGTCATATCCTCCCTATCTTTGAAAAAAAATAAGGAAAAGAAAATACACCGATATTGTATGGCAATTCTCCTTATCTCTTATATTGAAAAAAAAAACTAACCGGCATTCTAGCTGTACAACTGAAATTGTAGTATATAAAAAATACCTAATACAAATCATAAATAATCTGAGTTCAGCCACACACTACTGCTAGCCAATTTTACTTTTACTTCTACCGCAGCTAGTTTTCCTATACAGGTTCCTTATCAAAATTAATGCAGCTAGCACACACAGTTTACCGACTCTGATTCACCAGGCCCATTGTTAGCCAAAACGCTCAAATCCAATTTGGCTTCTGAAATGTACGTTGGTTCATTGGTTATTATCCATTGAAGAGATAAATGAATCCGAAATTTCACATGCATATTTTCCTTGTATTTACTTGTTGAATGGATGATATGTATATAATTAATTAAATTACTAAATTCTCATCCTGAAGATTCTGTTGATCATGAAGCAGATTTCAACTCATGTCGCGGCACTGAATTTTCACTGGCTGTTGTCAAATTAATGGATGAATTGACATTTGACACACGAAGATATGAATTACCGACAATTTTTTCATGATTAATTTCATCATGAGGCTATGTGAACGTGAAACTGGCACCTTCTTACTTAAACGGAAATCTTGCCAATTTTCACTAAATAAAATAAGTAGCTAGTTAACTGAGCATGTAGACGTGAATAGTTGTCCATGACATTAAGGATCGATTCTATTTGCTATTATTCAGATAAGTACAGAATCACCTGGATCAATATGAATGAGGTCCTCTTTAGCACAGCTATAAGATCCAAAATTTTATATGGAGTTGGGTATTTCTAGCTCCACAAGTCCTTACTAGCTCCGCAAGTCCATAGATCTGAACCTACGATTATGTGTGTAACATTTGGATAAATTAATTTGTTATTATTTTAGATGAAATTTAAAATTTTAAATAACTATAATATAACATATAAATATCAAATCTATCATGGATATGAGTTCTGGAGCTCTGTCAAACAGGACCTGAATATGTTAAAAAAAGAGGATGCATGATAACTCAATTAAAATGGGGAAATTAGAGTCATTAGTTACGATGCATTTATATAAGATTTTTTCGCTAATTTAATTGTTTAATGTTCACCGCACCGCATACAATCAATCCATCCCATTAATTTGTGTATTTAACATGTGTGTGTTTGTATTCTGCAAAAGAAGATCAGAATGGCGTCGATCGTATTATCTAATTGATTTTCTGAATGAATCTTATCACCTGCGTTGATGAATATCCATGCTTGTTTAATTTTCCACAAAATAATTCGTTCTGGATTTGCACTAATCGGATTTAAAATTTATGTGAAATTAAATTTCGCATGAAAAATGCAGGGACGTACGACAAACCTCCGGCTGGCAAGAAAACAACCTCTCCCAAATCCGGTGGCGCCGCCTAGGCCTGTGAAACCGGCGGCGATGGCGATGGCGGTGGCGCGAAGCGGCCGGCGGCGGCTTCCACGGCGTACTGCACCGGCGCAAGTACGGGCGGTGGGTGGGCGGCGGAGATCAATGGCTCTCGCGTCGCGTGTGGGTCGCGGCGCCTTCGACACACGGCGGCGGAGGCGGCGGCGCTGGCCTACGACGCCGCCGCGCGCGCCATCTTGGGCCGCGACGCCCGGACCAACTTCTACGCCGCCGCCGCCGCCCACCTCTGCCTCCAAGCGTCCAAGGAATCGCAGCACCACTGCTCGTCGTCGTCGATCGCCGTTGCCGCGGCGACAATGCGGGCTGGCGCGCCGCCGCACCAATTAAGCTGCAGCTGCCGAGGAGTGTTGATAAGCCTAGGCACCGCGGCGGCGGCGGCGCTAGAGGTCACCGATCGATCGACGGCTGGGAGTTGGAGCTAGCTGTTCATCGATCCAGGAGATGCTCCTGCTCGGCGGCGGGCAGGAGCACGTCGGCGATGATCTCTGGAGCTTCTGATCGAGCAAGTTAATTACGTGCATGACCGCCATTATCGATCGATAGGGCAGCCAGACAGAAATTAAAACCAGTATTTGCTGCCATTATTATCCAGATTTTTACTTGCAACGTTTGACCACTCGTCTTATTCAAAATTTTTTAAAATTATTTTGACTCCACCACCGTAGCACTTGTGCTTTCCCTAAATTTCTCTTAGTAGTACTTAACGATATTTTTTTGGATTAAAATAGTCGTTTGGTGTTAACAGGCTAGCAACACAAAGATACATCCTATTTTGGATAGCAAAACAGTTACATTAAATTTTCCGCAACATAACATTTAGTTAGAATAAATTATAGATTGGTTGTAAGAATGCATATAAACATGTTTCAATTAAATTTCAATTTTTTATGTATATAAAAGTTATACCAAAGTTACAATGTGTTTACATTTATAACTAAAATGTAAAAAAAATATAAATATTAGGGAAGGACCTAATATCAAATAATTAGAATGCGTGAGGGTTTGAACTGGCGGCCAGGTCGTCTAGCCCACCACCTTGTGAGCTAGCCGGAAGATCTCTGAACGTTTCTTATTTATAACTAGAATGTAATTTCAAGGTAATTTCAATGTAATTAAGTGTAGTGTAATTGTGCTACAATTTTAACTATGGAGGTGTTTAGATCCAAGGGTGTAAAGTTTTGGCGTGTCACATCGGGTATTATATAGGGTGTTGTATAGGGTGTTCGGGTACTAATAAAAAAAAACTAATTACAGAATCCGTCAGTAAACCGTGAGACAAAATTATTAAGCCTAATTAATTCGTTATTATCAAAGGTTTACTATAACACCACATTGCCAAATCATAGAACAATTAGGCTTAGAAGATTCGTCTCGCAAATTAATCGCAATATGTGCAATTAGTTATTTTTTAGCTTATATTTAATGCTTCATACAGGTGTTCAAACGTTTGATGTGATAGGGCGTAAAATTTTGGGATGGGGTTTAAACACCCCCAAATCCCCAAAGGATCCGGTCCCAGAGGATCGGCTCCTCTGACTTTGGACGAAAAAGACAGAGAAGAACAGTAAATTGTGCCTGTTGCTACAGTACATAACAGTACTAATTTGCAAGGATTACTGCAGCAATAGTGGAAAAACAGTGAAAATTACTATTTACAGTTACTATTCATCAGTCTACTGTAGCTATCGATCTCGTTCATTCGCTGTGAATCCGACCGCTAAAAATTCTCCCAAAGTTACAACAATGTAGCTCAAAATCCCAAAGTTATAACAATGTAGCTCAAAATCCAGTTTCGTGTGCCTAAAAAATGTAGGCTAGTGCCTCAAAATCTGGATTTGGGTGCCTCCAAATGCATGCATAGAGTATTAAATACACAAAAAAAATAACTAATTACATAGATTGCGTGTAAATTGCGAGACGAATCTTTTAAGCCTAATTGCGTCATGATTTAACAATGTGGCGCTACAGTAAACATTTGCTAATGACGAATTAATTAGGCTTAATAAATTCGTCTCACGGTTTACAGGCGGATTATGTAATTTGTTTTGTTATTAGACTATGATTAATACTTTAAATGTGTTCATATTTCGAATATGACACGCTAAAACTTTACACCCCATCTAACCACATCCTTTAAAATGGGTAGCAGTCATGAGCCTGTTTGGTTGCTACCCTGAGCAACATGCCTAAGTATTTTTCATACCTGAGGATAGCCTGAGCTTGCTTACAAGAGTTACTTGACCAGGCATGGCTTAAATTTAAGGTAGTGTTTGGTTAAAGCCCTGAGAACATGCCTGAGTGAACTCGAGTGCCAGGCAGTGTTTGGCTCATATTTTGCCTGAGCATACCCTCACCACATCGTACAGAGGTGGTGAGATTACCCTCTACATATTCTCAACTTGTTCATACATGAAGGAAAAGCTAAACGTACATGTATAAAGATTTGGAAATTTGCATTACAGAAATATGTACCGTGAAATGATCTTCCATCTCAGCATTATTTTCTTTGGTTGGTCCAACCAATAATACAACTTACATAACATAACATTAAACCAAGGCTATTAGGTCCAGCCAATAATAGTACAGCTTAAACAATATAGCAGTAAACCAAGGATACTACAAAGCTACCAGGTTATCAAATTATCCAAAAGATTAGCATTGTCTGCATATTTAATAACTTGTCATAATATGCACCACCATAGCACCTATGTTAGTACTATTTAGCAACTGTTTAAACAGAAATAGTGCAGCAATTGCATAACCAAAAGGGTGCAACAAAAAGAGACCCTCATCGACCATGACAAGTTTTGGCTAACTAATAATATGCACCAATAAGTTAGCCGAGATTTGGATCATCACCAGATAGAAACTTGTAGATCCAACGCACAAGGTATTCTTGACCCATGCTAATAAGAAAACTGCGGTTAGCTTGAAGCTCTGGCTTACAAAGGTGCAGCCCTACCCTCAACTTGTCATCAGGGTCTAAGGCAATCTTCTTAAGCATGTCCCATAGAGGAGTATTTGGATCTTGAGGGGCAACTGTCTGTATTGGTTTCTCAAGAGTGTTTTTATTCCAACCAAGGTATTGTTGATCAGTGTCACACCCTGAAGTTCTTTCCCAAGCCTAAAAGGAAATTTTAAATAGTCTCAAGAAAATAGCAGTGTAAAGCTGGAGAAAACCTTAATAAAATAATGCAAATAATAATCGAATCTGGCATGTGGAATTTTTCTTGAGTTCTACATGTCGAAATTCACTAACAGGATTTTTAGTGGAATTTTCAGAGCCCTAGAAATAATTTTAACCAATTAAAATTGAGCACATGCAATATTTTATTCCAGGGAAAATCCTTTTTCCTTTTTTTCTTTTTCTTTTCCCTCCTTTTTCCTCTCCCTGGGCCGTCGGCCCATTTTCTCTTTTTTCCCCCCCTCTCCCGCTGGGCCGGCCGAAGGCCGAGGCCCAGCCCAGCCGCGCGTGCCGCCCGCCTCCTCTCCCGGGGTCGCCGACAGGTGGGGCCCACCTGTCGGGTCCTCCCCCAACCTCCCGCCGCCCGTGCCGGCCACCTCCCGAAACCGCCGCCGCCGCGCCCACCTCCTCCGCGTCTCCCGGGCCACGCCGCCCACGTCGCCTCGCGCCCGTACCTCCCGCGCCCACTTTCCCCCTCTCTCCCGCTCGCCCGCGCTCCCGAGATGGCCGGGATTCGATTTTCGAATCCCGCCTCTCTCTCCTCCCCGCTCCCCCACGTCGCCGGCGATTCCCCGCCTTTCCCGGCCACGTCCGGTCCCCTCTCGCTCTATTTAAGCACCGCCGCCACCTCTTCTCCCTTTTTCCCCATTCCACTGAGCTCCCTCGTGCTCCCTATCGCTCTCGCGCCGTGCATCCACCCGCCGCCGCTTCTTCCGCCGCTCCGGCCGCCGCTAACCGCCGCTAGGCTCGCCGCCGCACCGCGCCGTCGACGCCGTCGCGTTCGCCGTCGTGCGGGTCGCCCCGTCCGCCCCTCCTCCGTCGAAATCCGCCGCCGGAGCCCCTCCGCGCCGCGCGCCGGTGAGCACCGCCGTGGCCGCCGCCTTCGGCCGGCGTCCCCGCCCTCTCGCATTTCCCTCTCTCCCTCTAACCCCTCTCCTCGTTTTCGCTAGGTGGTTCCGGAGCTCGTCCCGCCACCGTCATCTCGCTCCGCCGCTCGCCGTCGCCGATCGCCGTCGGTGAGGCATCCCCTCCCCTTTCTTCCTCTCTCTCCCGCGGCGCTAGCCGCCGCTAGCGCCGCTCGCGCCGCCACCGCCGCCGGCCGGTCGCCGCTGTCGGCCTGTGCGCCGTCCGCCGCCGCCGCTCGCGCCGTCGCTTGCCGCCGCCGTGGTCGTGTGCGCCGCCGCCGCACCCCTCGTGTAACATCCTGAAAATTCGACCTACAAATCAAAACTCTAAAAATTTGGATTTTCAAAAACTTTTTAAAATAAATTGCATCATGCCGATTTTATTCGCCGTTTCATTGAATTTCGATTCCGGAGTTTGGAGATTTCGAATAAAAGAACTAAATCAATCAATTTAGACCGATATTATCGCGAGCCTACTCGTGTCAATTAAATTTAATACGATGGAATGGAACTATATTAATTTAGGATGAATTTATTAGCGGGAATTAACACAAATATTGGGTAAGAATTATATATGCAAATATTAGGAATTTTGGAATCAAATTTATATAATAAATAAATAATAATAATAATAATAAAATAATGATAAATAAAAAAAATATTAATAAAAATAAAAAATAATAATAAAAAGAAAAATTAAAAAAACGGCACTGTTCATTGCCTGCCAGGTGTTCGACGCGGTCCCCTAGCCCTCTAACCCTATCCCCGCCGCGCCGCGCGCCGTCCCATCGCCGCTGCGGCCGCCCGCCGTCGCGTCGCCGCTGCTGATGCCGTCGCCGTCGCCCCCGCGCCCTCGCGCCCCGCACCGCCTCGCGCCCCGAGCCGCCGCGCGCCGTCGCCATCACCGCCTCGCGCCGCTCGCCCGCTGCGCCGCCGTCCCGTCGCTGCTCGGCCGTCGCCCTCGCACCTTGCGCCCCGCACCCCGCCGCGCCGCTCGCCCGCCGCGCCGTCGTCCCGTCGCCGCTCGGCCGTCGCCCTCGCGCATCGCGCTCCGCGCCATCGCCCGTCGCGTCGCCGCCCGTCCCGTCGCCGCGCACGCGTCCCGTCGCCGCCTCGGGCCCCACGTGCCCCGTCACCACCTGCGCGCCGCTCGCCCGTCACATCGCCGCCTGCCGCGCCGCGCGCCGCCCGTCGCCATCGCCATGGCCGCCGCCCCTTCCCCTCTCCTTCTTTCCCCCCCTCTCTCCTATAAATTTCCCCCCCTCTCTTCATCCTTTCCCCCATTCTCACCCCCCCTCTCTTCTACTCCACGCCGCCACGCCGCCGCCTCCACGCCGCCGCGGCGTCGCGTAAAACCATCGCGCCGCCGCACCGCCACCTTGAGCCGCCGCGCCGCCCGTCTTGAACCGCCGCGCCGCCGCCCTCGGTGCCGCCACACCGCGCCGTGACTTGCGCCGCCGTCACCGTCGTCGTCGCCGCCCGCCGGTGAGCCGCCCCCTCCCCTTCCCCCTCGCGTCCACCGCCGCCGCCGCTCGGGTGAGAGAGAGAGAAAGAGAGAGCCGGCCGAGAGAGGGAGAGGAAAAGAGAGAGTCGGCCGAGAGAGAGAAAAAGAAAGAAAGAGAGAGAGAGAGAGAAAAAGGAGAGAGGAAAAGAAAAAGAAAGAAATGGAAGAAAAGAAAAAAAAGAGAAAAGAAAAAGAGAGAGAGGGAGAAAAGGAAAGAAAAAGGAAGAAAAGAAAAAGAAAAGGAAAAATAAATAGGAAAAATTAGGGGGAGGTTTTAAAAGAAAAAAATAATAATAAAATAAAGATTTAAAATGATTAAACAAAAAAAAATATATAAAAATAGAATTTAATTGTGGTTAACTAAAATCTAGTATTCATAAAAATAATGCTATAATCATAAGGCATTTAGAAATTAAACAATTAGGTAAATTTTATAGATTATTGTAGAATAATTTTTAATAAACTCTATAAATAATCAATTCACCGTAGCAATTTAAATATAATCAATAATTAAAATAAATAAACAAATTCTTATAGAATATTATAGATTAGTTCGGGCAATCTCTAGAAGTGAGCGATTCACGGTAGAAGTTCGGATTTACTCACCAGGGATTTTAGGCGTTGATTATACTTAATCGGCTATTCATAGACTAAATTAAATCGTATGATAGTTTTTAGGATTTCGTCCGATATTTAGCTCGCAATAAAAATTGCTAACCTATTACATGGATATAACACTCGGGAATATTAAATTAAAAACTTAGGACAACAAGATAATAATACTCATAAATAATTCACACCAAAAATAGGTTTGCCATAGTTCGCGAATAGTAAAATTAATACCGACTTTCGCACTCGATTTCTCATTTGGATTTACTTGGACTTTTATTTGAATTCTAACCGAATTCAAATCCAATTTCGCACGTAACTATAGAGCCCGAGGAAGCTGCTGATCCAGGCGAAGGTCAAGACCCACAGGACTTTGAGCAAGGCAAGTCATCACTATTCCTTGAACATGTTGATCCCAATTGCGAAATTATTTTGTTTACAAATAAAATTGCATGCAATGATAAACATCCTACTTGTGATTATGCCATGCCTTGATTATTGTTTACCCCATATTCCTTCGTAACCATGTTTACGTATGAGTCCCTAGTCAACTATGACAATTGCTTAGCAACGCTATTCTAGAATCATGCATACTCATATTTATCAAAATGCTGTATGCTTGGGCAATTGCCTTTGGGAAGGTAATTGAGATGCGGCATGTGGAGTCACGAGCGCCACATTGCCATGATGCTGATGACATGATTTATGAAAAGAGAAATGAAATTAAACAACTGTTTTCGACTGGGGCGGACGGAGGATTTGGGTGGTATCCGGGTAAAGGCAAGTACCGTCCCCGGTCAATTAAGGACCGAGCCATGAAGTTAAGCATGAAACGACCCCCGTACAACCGCACTTCTCGTATGGGTATAGACCTAGCGGAATAGATAGCTGAGCAGAGGCAGTATCCATGCATAGTGGTTTCTCGATGTGTGAGGCAGGGGCTCTACGGTGGGGCAGTCATTGGTAGAACCGCGAGGCGGGTGTCTACAGTGGTGTCGCCATCGGTAGGACTGCCATGTGAGAATTTAAACGTAATTATAACCTAATGCATGTGTGAGTCTTTCCTTCCCGGGTGCGCCAGAACTCCTCTCACTGCTAGAAACTGTGTACGCCTAGAGTGCATGAGGATGTAAAGTTCATGGAGCGGGTACTGCCAATGCGAGGTTATCGAAAAGCTTTGCCGTGACATGTCTCATGTGTTGGGACAAGGCTCATGTGTTGGGCAGTTGCGGAGTGCGGGTAAAGTGTACATCCACTGCAGTGTGAGTAAACCCAATCTATTCGAATAGCCGTGCTCGCGGTTATTGAGCATCGGGACGTGTATTACACTTGGCTAGACTCTAAATTTTTAACTTGTGTGGGATGGGATGCTGCATAATGATTTCCTTGCTGATGGAGCCACTTCCTGAGAGAAGGGAAGGTGGACGTCCTCAGAAAACCATGACGACTCGATGGCGGGAAGCTATCCTTGGGATCACAATGGATGGTGGACAGAACCGTCATTGTTTAATAAGAACACTGGTACTAAAATTTGATCAGTCTATGCTAGGTCTTAGGCTTGTGAAAAGAATTACAAAACTTGCTTTGTGCAAAAGAACTATAGCCATTCCTTGAATACCCCTTTATCATGTGCATTGTTGCTGTGGTGACTTGTTGAGTACGGTTGGTACTCACCCTTGCAAATATAAACTTAATCAGAGGCCGGAGATGAAGCTTCGGAGGATCCCTATGCCTATTACCAGGAGGGTGATGAAGACGAAGGCGCTCAATAGGTCTTAGTTACGGTCGTTGCCTGTGGCAATGGCGTGCCGCTGCCTTAACTCCGCTGCCTTATCTATTTCTGTTTTTGGATGTATTCCGGACCTCTCGGTCCGATGACTTAAGACTATGCCTGCGGGCTATTGATGTAATAATTCGTGCTAGACACTCGTGTATGCGCACTGGTTATTTCAGCTACGAATTCGTGTGTACCAGACTACTTGATCCAGGGAAATGGTACTGTTTACACGATTGATTCCTGTTATAAAAACGGGGGTCTACAGAGCTGGTATCAGAGCCATACGACTGTAGGAAAAGACCAAAAGGCGCCCCACCCTTTTCTTTTGAGTTGGCCAAGGGAGAAAGTTCCCACTTAGTAATAATTTCAAAAGTAAAAATGCTATGTTTACAAAACCTGTATGATTTTTATCTTACTCTTAACTATTTCTTTACAAAATAAGTTTTACTCTTAGCTGACATTGGGCTTTTCTTAAAATTAGATGGCAGACCAGGATTCACCCGCTGTCTGGGAGATGGGCATACCCCGCTCTGAGGGATACGTCATTGAGCTGCACCGACTGATGAGGCGTCTGCGATACCCCATATCTCCGATATATCGAGTGAGACAGTGCGAGTCTGTCTGGGAGGCCCGAGTCGAGGTTCACACACGAATCCCATCAGAGTTAGACTACAGCTTCCCGACACGCCACCGTCGCGACTTGCCAGAGACCGCGATGCAGGATGCAGCACGAGAGGCCTTCCTCCGACTCAGCTCTATTCACCGAGCTGAGTTGGCAAGTACTGAGTTTGCTCACCACCCGTTCCGAGAGGAGAGCAACTCCGTCTGCACTGTTCAGGACACACCTTGCTGCTACAACCCGATAGTGACCCGGCTGTCACGATGGGCTGAGGCAGCGGATGACTTTTACGAGGAGGCTCTATTAGAGATCGACGACCAGCAGAGACGTGTGGGAGAGCTAGAGACCGAGGTGACTGACCTCACAGCACAGCAGCTTCAGCTGGAGGAGGAGCACCAGGCTTGGGGCAGTGAGATAGACTCACTGAAGGCACAGCTTCAGGTCCGCGGTGACCAGTTCCAGCAGTTATCTGACCAATACAACGACCGCCGCGGGATGATGGATACACTTGAGGAGCAGCTGAGAGAGAGTCAGGAGCACGTCAGTCAGCTGGAGGAGCAGCTTCGAGCAGCCACGATCAGCACCACCGGGGCTTCTACTTCCACAGCAGTAGGGCGTGACCACTACTTTTTCCTCACCCCGCCATACCCACCAGCGTTCCACGCTCTTCTGGGAGAGGTTGGTATGCTGGCCACTGAATCAGCACCTTACTTGGTGGACCCGACGGTGACACAGCCACCTGCCCCGGAGATTGTGCACACTCCGCTGATCTCTACACCTTCTCCGCAGCTGGGTTCCAGTTTAGAGACTCCGATCCAGGTCGACTCCGAGACAGAGGGGACTGACACTGAGCCAGAGAGCGAGCCCGACCTCACCGACCCATCAGAGGATGAGACCCCTGTCCCCCGCATCACCTTCCTCGGAGGCCCCCGCACCCTCAGCACTGCCCGCAAGAGTACCCGACCTCCGGGCAAGAAGCCCAAGCCAGATTCTGAGGCCACTACTTCCAAGCCATGGGGACTCAGGTTTGCCCGTGCCAGCGACCACACTCTACCGGCCCCAGGATCCTGCGGATGGTTGGATGACTAGACTGGAGGATTGTTGCAGTTTCGATCTCGCGTCAGATGGTTTTTGGACAGTATGCAAGACACACCCCCCCTTTACCTAGTTTGGCGAGTAGCTTAGTTCGATGTATCATTGGATGAACCTTATTTGGACTGCATGTGTGTGCAGTCGATTGCATCATGATTTATGTACTATTTGTGGAACTCTGTGATGATATTCACGATGTTGTTGCTGTTATGTTATAAATGAGTTTATTCCACCATGCTTGCAAAACAAAGTTCACATCAAAACAACTCCCTTAATGGGATGAAACCGTAGAAGCTAGTTAGAAAATTAGGATACTTATTCCATCGTCCTACACAGATGGCAAGCCGACGTCGGACACCAACCAGCAACGAAGAAACCCAGACACCTGATCTAACCACCCTGGCCGGAGTCTTGGCCACTCAAACCCAACTCTTGCAAGCCATTGCAAACAACCAAGGCAACCGCGGAGGATCGAGCTTTGGAGAGTTTATGAGAACCAAGCCACCCACGTTCGCTACGGCAGACGAGCCTATGGAGGCGGAAGATTGGCTACGCATCATTGAGAAGAAACTGACCCTGGTCCGGGTACGTGAGGCAGACAAAGTGATTTTCGCAGTAAATCAACTAGAGGGACCCGCTGGTGATTGGTGGGATACCTACAAGGAAGCTCGAGAAGAGGATGCTGGAGAACCCACTTGGGAAGAGTTCACTGCAGCATTTCGCGAGAACTTCGTGCCTGCCGCAGTAATGCGTATGAAGAAGAACGAGTTCAGAAGGTTGCGGCAAGGGAACACAACGGTGCAGGAATATCTGAACCGGTTCACCCAGTTGGCCCGCTATGCAATTGGAGACCTCGCAGATGAAGAAGAGAAGATCGACAAGTTCATAGAAGGGCTGAATGATGAATTACGTGGACCTATGATTGGGCAAGACCATGAGAGCTTCCAGAGTCTAATCAACAAAGTCGTTAGGCTGGAGAATGATCAAAGGACTGTGGAGCATAACCGCAAGAGGAGGATTGCTATGAATCGCCCACCTCAGGGGGTGCCTCAGCGACTCAAGGGAGCCACTTCGTCTGGGTGGAAGCCCCCTATTGTGGCAACTAACCGACCCGCCGCGCCGAGCAACTTTAATAGGCCGGTTATGATTCAGAACCGCACCCCTACACCAACTCTGGCTGCCCCTGGAATCAAGAGGAATGTAGACTGCTTCAACTGCGGAGAGTATGGGCACTACGCCAACAACTGCCCTCATCCACGCAAAACTCCTGTCCGTACTGGCGCTAACACAATGGCTGTTCGTGGGACTACTACCCCCGCTGCCGGACGAGGACTATTCAGGACTCCACAGACTAACAAGGCTACTACCGGGTTTGGCCGCGGACAAGTGAACCATGTGCGAGCTGAAGAGGCCCAGGAGGATCAGGGCGTACTGATGGGTACGTTTTCTATCAACTCCACTCCAGTTAAAGTTCTCTTCGATTCGGGAGCATCGCATTCATTCATATCATTGAAGGCTAGTCAAAAACACAACTTAACCCTAGTGGGGCTTAGAAAGCCTATGATAGTACACTCACCTGGGGGCGAGATAACTGTGAGTCATGCTTGCATAGACGTACCTATTCGTCTTAGGGATGTGGTGTTTCCCTCCAATCTTATGGTGTTGATACCCCAGACCCTGGATGTCATATTGGGTATGGATTGGTTAGCAAAGAACAGAGGGGTAATCGACTGTAGACGTAGAGAGGTTACCCTGACCACACCCTGGGGATCAGATATGAGAGCAACCATGGATCAAGATCCTAGACTGACCGAACGTGCCGAAGGCATATTTACCATGCTACCCCTGAAAGGAATGCCTGTGGTGCAACGATTTCCCGATGTGTTTCCGGAAGACTTACCTGGGATGCCACCAGACCGTGACATAGAGTTCATTATTGATCTGATGCCCGGAACTGCCCCCATATCCAAGAGACCTTATCGGATGCCAGTTAATGAGTTAGAGGAACTTAAAAAGCAAATTAGAGAGTTGCAAGAAAAGGGATTTGTACGACCCAGTTCGTCACCATGGGGAGCCCCAGTATTATTCGTTAAGAAGAAAGATGGTAGCATGAGGATGTGTGTAGACTACCGTTCACTGAACGAAGTAACCATCAAAAACAAATATCCACTACCACGGATTGATGATCTTTTTGATCAACTCAAGGGAGCTAAGGTATTCTCTAAGATTGACCTTAGATCAGGATACCACCAATTGAAAATTAGGACCCAGGATATACCCAAGACCGCGTTTTCAACACGCTATGGATTGTATGAGTTCACGGTAATGTCGTTTGGGTTAACCAACGCCCCGGCATACTTTATGAACCTCATGAACAAAGTGTTCATGGATTACTTGGACAAATTTGTGGTAGTATTTATCGATGATATTCTGATCTACTCAAAGGATGAGGAGGAACATGCGGAACACTTGCGATTGGTACTCGAGAAATTACGGAGGCATAAGTTATATGCAAAGTTCAGTAAATGCGAGTTCTGGCTAAAAGAAGTCGCCTTTCTAGGCCACGTAATCTCAGCCGGTGGAGTGGCAGTGGATCCTGCTAAAGTGGAGGCTGTTACGGAATGGAAAGCACCCAAGTCTGTGACTGAAATTCGGAGTTTTCTAGGCTTGGCCGGATACTACCGAAGGTTCATTGAGGGATTCTCTAAGATAGCCCGACCAATGACACAACTACTCAAGAAGGAAAAGAAGTTTGTGTGGTCAGAACAGTGTCAGGAAAGCTTCGAGCAGCTCAAAGAAAAATTGACCTCGGCACCCATTCTAGTTCTTCCCGACATCAGGAAAGACTTCGTTATATACTGTGATGCATCAAGGCAAGGACTAGGAGGAGTATTGATGCAGGACGGAAAAGTTGTGGCCTACGCGTCGCGACAATTGCGACCACATGAGGAAAACTATCCTACCCATGACTTAGAACTTGCAGCCGTGGTTCATGCGCTAAAGATTTGGAGACATTATTTGATTGGAAACCATTGTGATGTCTACACTGACCACAAGAGTCTGAAGTATATTTTCACCCAGTCAGACCTCAACCTAAGGCAAAGGCGATGGTTAGAACTAATCAAGGATTACGACTTAGAGGTTCACTATCACCTCGGCAAAGCAAACGTTGTGGCTGACGCTTTGAGTCGGAAGAGCCGTTGCAATCATCTGAGGACGGAAGGAATGGCTCCTGAGCTTAGGGGGGAAATGGCCCAACTAAACCTACATATAATTCCTCATGGACAGATAAACACCTTGGACATTCAACCTCTTCTGAGAACCCAAATAGAAGATGCCCAGAAGGACAACGAGGAAGTCCGAGAGGTGAAGGAACGCCTAGCCGCAGGACTTGCAAAGGAATTTTCGATCGATGAAAAAGATGTCCTATGGTATAAAAAGAGGATTTATGTTCCCGAACGGGGTGGACTGAGAGGATTAATCCTAAAGGAAGCTCACGAGTCGGCATATTCATTGCACCCCGGAAGTACGAAGATGTACCAGGATCTGAAGGAAGGATACTGGTGGCCCAATCTGAAGAGAGATGTGGCAGAATACGTAGCACTCTGTGACGTGTGCCAAAAGGTGAAGGCTGAGCACCAGAGACCGGCAGGTTTGTTGCAACCCCTTAGGATTCCCGAATGGAAATGGGATGAGATAGGCATGGATTTTATTGTTGGATTGCCCAAGACCGCAACAGGGTACGATTCCATCTGGGTGATTGTGGATCGACTCACCAAGACGGCGAGATTCATCCCCGTTAAGACAAATTATAGCAGTGCCAAGCTAGCCGAGCTATACATGACCAGGATAGTATGTCTTCATGGTGTACCTAAGAAAATTATATCTGATCGAGGCACACAGTTTACCTCGCATTTCTGGGAGAAAGTACATGAAGCCCTAGGAAGTTACCTAGCATTCAGCACAGCTTATCACCCACAAACGGATGGCCAGACCGAGAGGACAAACCAGGTCTTGGAAGACATGTTGAGAGCTTGTGCTCTGGATTTTAGCAAAGACTGGGAGAGATGTTTGCCTTACGCCGAATTTTCCTACAACAACAGCTTTCAAGCAAGTCTAAAGATGTCACCCAATGAGGCATTGTTTGGTCGACGATGTCGAACACCACTAATGTGGTCTGAGGCGGGAGAACGGGCAGTATTTGGACCTGACATTATCCAAGAAGCCGAGGAAAAGGTTCGCCTAATTCGAGACCGTCTAAAAGTAGCACAATCACGACAAAAGAGTTACGCCGACACTCGAAGAAGAAACCTGGAATTTAAGGAAGGAGATTATGTTTATCTGAAGGTTTCTCCGATGAGGGGAACGAAAAGGTTTAAGGTCAAAGGAAAACTAGCGCCAAGGTATGTGGGACCCTTTCAAATCACGGCTAGACGAGGAGAGGTCGCATATCAGTTACAGCTACCAGAGAATATCGCCGATGTGCACCCCGTCTTCCATGTGTCTCAATTAAAGAAGTGCTTACGAGTGCCGGAAGAACAAGCTCCGCTGGAAGAGATTCACATTAGCCATGACCTTACGTATCCAGAACATCCGGTCCGGATATTGGACGAGGCCAAAAAGAGGACTAGGAGCAAAGAGTGGCGTATGTACAAGGTACAATGGAGTAATCACACTGAGGATGAAGCTACCTGGGAAAGCGAAGAATTCTTGAGGACGGAATACCCGCATCTATTTGAAACCCGGTAAGAAATCTCGGGACGAGATTTATTTAAGGGGGGTAGGTTTGTAACATCCTGAAAATTCGACCTACAAATCAAAACTCTAAAAATTTGGATTTTCAAAAACTTTTTAAAATAAATTGCATCATGCCGATTTTATTCGCCGTTTCATTGAATTTCGATTCCGGAGTTTGGAGATTTCGAATAAAAGAACTAAATCAATCAATTTAGACCGATATTATCGCGAGCCTACTCGTGTCAATTAAATTTAATACGATGGAATGGAACTATATTAATTTAGGATGAATTTATTAATTTAGGATGAATTTATTAGCGGGAATTAACACAAATATTGGGTAAGAATTATATATGCAAATATTAGGAATTTTGGAATCAAATTTATATAATAAATAAATAAAAATAATAATAATAAAATAATGATAAATAAAAAAATATTAATAAAAATAAAAAAAAATAATAATAAAAAGAAAAATTAAAAAAACGGCACTGTTCATTGCCTGCCAGGTGTTCGACGCGGTCCCCTAGCCCTCTAACCCTATCCACGCCGCGCCGCGCGCCGTCCCATCGCCGCTGCGGCCGCCCGCCGTCGCGTCGCCGCTGCTGATGCCGTCGCCGTCGCCCCCGCGCCCTCGCGCCCCGCACCGCCTCGCGCCCCGAGCCGCTGCGCGCCGTCGCCATCACCGCCTCGCGCCGCTCGCCCGCTGCGCCGCCGTCCCGTCGCTGCTCGGCCGTCGCCCTCGCACCTTGTGCCCCGCACCCCGCCGCGCCGCTCGCCCGCCGCGCCGTCGTCCCGTCGCCGCTCGGCCGTCGCCCTCGCGCATCGCGCTCCGCGCCATCGCCCGTCGCGTCGCCGCCCGTCCCGTCGCCGCGCACGCGTCCCGTCGCCGCCTCGGGCCCCACGTGCCCCGTCACCACCTGCGCGCCGCTCGCCCGTCACATCGCCGCCTGCCGCGCCGCGCGCCGCCCGTCGCCATCGCCATGGCCGCCGCCCCTTCCCCTCTCCTTCTTTCCCCCCTCTCTCCTATAAATTTCCCCCCCTCTCTTCATCCTTTCCCCCATTCTCACCCCCCCTCTCTTCTACTCCACGCCGCCACGCCGCCGCCTCCACGCCGCCGCGGCGTCGCGTAAAACCATCGCGCCGCCGCACCGCCACCTTGAGCCGCCGCGCCGCCCGTCTTGAACCGCCGCACCGCCGCCCTCGGTGCCGCCACACCGCGCCGTGACTTGCGCCGCCGTCACCGTCGTCGTCGCCGCCCGCCGGTGAGCCGCCCCCTCCCCTTCCCCCTCGCGTCCACCGCCGCCGCCGCTCGGGTGAGAGAGAGAGAAAGAGAGAGCCGGCCGAGAGAGGGAGAGGAAAAGAGAGAGTCGGCCGAGAGAGAGAAAAAGAAAGAAAGAGAGAGAGAGAGAAAAGGAGAGAGGAAAAGAAAAAGAAAGAAATGGAAGAAAAGAAAAAAAGAGAAAAGAAAAAGAGAGAGAGGGAGAAAAGGAAAGAAAAAGGAAGAAAGAAAAAGAAAAGGAAAAATAAATAGGAAAAATTAGGGGGAGGTTTTAAAAGAAAAAAATAATAATAAAATAAAGATTTAAAATGATTAAACAAAAAAATATATAAAAATAGAATTTAATTGTGGTTAACTAAAATCTAGTATTCATAAAAATAATGCTATAATCATAAGGCATTTAGAAATTAAACAATTAGGTAAATTTTATAGATTATTGTAGAATAATTTTTAATAAACTCTATAAATAATCAATTCACCGTAGCAATTTAAATATAATCAATAATTAAAATAAATAAACAAATTCTTATAGAATATTATAGATTAGTTCGGGCAATCTCTAGAAGTGAGCGATTCACGGTAGAAGTTCGGATTTAATCACCAGGGATTTTAGGCGTTGATTATACTTAATCGGCTATTCATAGACTAAATTAAATCGTATGATAGTTTTTAGGATTTCGTCCGATATTTAGCTCGCAATAAAAATTGCTAACCTATTACATGGATATAACACTCGGGAATATTAAATTAAAAACTTAGGACAACAAGATAATAATACTCATAAATAATTCACACCAAAAATAGGTTTGCCATAGTTCGCGAATAGTAAAATTAATACCGACTTTCGCACTCGATTTCTCATTTGGATTTACTTGGACTTTTATTTGAATTCTAACCGAATTCAAATCCAATTTCGCACGTAACTATAGAGCCTGAGGAAGCTGCTGATCCAGGCGAAGGTCAAGACCCACAGGACTTTGAGCAAGGCAAGTCATCACTATTCCTTGAACATGTTGATCCCAATTGCGAAATTATTTTGTTTACAAATAAAATTGCATGCAATGATAAACATCCTACTTGTGATTATGCCATGCCTTGATTATTGTTTACCCCATATTCCTTCGTAACCATGTTTACGTATGAGTCCCTAGTCAACTATGACAATTGCTTAGCAACGCTATTCTAGAATCATGCATACTCATATTTATCAAAATGCTGTATGCTTGGGCAATTGCCTTTGGGAAGGTAATTGAGATGCGGCATGTGGAGTCACGAGCGCCACATTGCCATGATGCTGATGACATGATTTATGAAAAGAGAAATGAAATTAAACAACTGTTTTCGACTGGGGCGGACGGAGGATTTGGGTGGTATCCGGGTAAAGGCAAGTACCGTCCCCGGTCAATTAAGGACCGAGCCATGAAGTTAAGCATGAAACGACCCCCGTACAACCGCACTTCTCGTATGGGTATAGACCTAGCGGAATAGATAGCTGAGCAGAGGCAGTATCCATGCATAGTGGTTTCTCGATGTGTGAGGCAGGGGCTCTACGGTGGGGCAGTCATTGGTAGAACCGCGAGGCGGGTGTCTACAGTGGTGTCGCCATCGGTAGGACTGCCATGTGAGAATTTAAACGTAATTATAACCTAATGCATGTGTGAGTCTTTCCTTCCCGGGTGCGCCAGAACTCCTCTCACTGCTAGAAACTGTGTACGCCTAGAGTGCATGAGGATGTAAAGTTCATGGAGCGGGTACTGCCAATGCGAGGTTATCGAAAAGCTTTGCCGTGACATGTCTCATGTGTTGGGACAAGGCTCATGTGTTGGGCAGTTGCGGAGTGCGGGTAAAGTGTACATCCACTGCAGTGTGAGTAAACCCAATCTATTCGAATAGCCGTGCTCGCGGTTATTGAGCATCGGGACGTGTATTACACTTGGCTAGACTCTAAATTTTTAACTTGTGTGGGATGGGATGCTGCATAATGATTTCCTTGCTGATGGAGCCACTTCCTGAGAGAAGGGAAGGTGGACGTCCTCAGAAAACCATGACGACTCGATGGCGGGAAGCTATCCTTGGGATCACAATGGATGGTGGACAGAACCGTCATTGTTTAATAAGAACACTGGTACTAAAATTTGATCAGTCTATGCTAGGTCTTAGGCTTGTGAAAAGAATTACAAAACTTGCTTTGTGCAAAAGAACTATAGCCATTCCTTGAATACCCCTTTATCATGTGCATTGTTGCTGTGGTGACTTGTTGAGTACGGTTGGTACTCACCCTTGCAAATATAAACTTAATCAGAGGCCGGAGATGAAGCTTCGGAGGATCCCTATGCCTATTACCAGGAGGGTGATGAAGACGAAGGCGCTCAATAGGTCTTAGTTACGGTCGTTGCCTGTGGCAATGGCGTGCCGCTGCCTTAACTCCGCTGCCTTATCTATTTCTGTTTTTGGATGTATTCCGGACCTCTCGGTCCGATGACTTAAGACTATGCCTGCGGGCTATTGATGTAATAATTCGTGCTAGACACTCGTGTATGCGCACTGGTTATTTCAGCTACGAATTCGTGTGTACCAGACTACTTGATCCAGGGAAATGGTACTGTTTACACGATTGATTCCTGTTATAAAAACGGGGGTCTACACCTCGGCCGCTCGGCCGGCCTTGAGCCGAGTCGAGCCGAGCCCGGCCACCTCCGCGCCGTCCGATCGGCCCGAGGGCGATCCGGGCCGTCGGTCCCGTGGACCGGCGGTGGACCACCCGCGTGGTCCCGGTCCACGGTGGACCGCCCCCCCCTGAGTCGCTGACCGGTGGGCCCCGCGTGTCGGCGCCGTCCCCCCCCCCTTGATGACGTCAGCCCTGGAAATTATTGCGCAATAAATGATTTAAGGATTTTTGTTATAGTAATAAACACAGTGAATCTTCTAAAATTCATATCTAATTCATCCGTGCTCCGTTTAAGCCCATTCAAGTCTCAGTAAATCAAGAAAAATGTGTAGAATCCATTAAAAATGGTTTTGTTCTATGTTTCAGTAGTCTTATAGCCTGTTTGCGTTGTTTGCCTTGTATGTCGCTTAGATTCCGGTTCTTCCGATGCTCCGGTGTACTTCGAGATTGTCGCTGAGGTTCCTCCAGCAGCAGAGCAAGGCAAGTCATGCTTGTCACTTGATCATGTTGAACCTATATTGCAAATGCTCTCTCGTTTTCTCCTAAATATTGCATTGTTTTATAATATCACGCGGGATGTTTACCTACTGTCATAGCCATACTATTCTGTACCTTATTCCTTTGTTAGTTTGGGATATAACCTAACTAGAGACTGGATTAGGGATTGCTTAGCCTTGCTTAGTTCAACTAGCACACAATCAGGGAAACCCTATTAATGTTTAGACTGTAGGTCCTAATTGTAATGTTGGATTAGTACCACCGTTTTGGTGTTGATTAATTAAAATGAATCACATGGTGGGCTGTGGGTGCATGGTTTTGTTGGTCGCACCCATGGCAGTTAAGGACCGGTTCGCGGGAAACCCTGGAAGAATTTATCGTGCTTACCACAAGCCAGCGTGGGCAACGGCTGGGCTTGTAGTGTAGCTTTCCTCTAGCTGACGCATCCAGGCAAGGGTGGGCGTGATGGAGCGGGGCGGGCCCTGCGACGGCCTCTGTCGCTTCCGGATTCACCTAGGCACGAGAGGGGACTGCCCGTTGCCCGCTGGGGACGGGGGTGAAACCTGAGGTGTGGTGTGCTTGGTTAGAGGGGGTTATGCGAAGGGTCCTGTCACGGCCTCTTTCCGGTATGTCGTGGTGGCATGTCGGCGCACGGTAACGTGTCGTGGGGCTGTGTCTTGTGGGTACAGTTGTACACCTCTGATCAGAGTAAAACTATTCGAATAGCCGTGCCCGCGGTTATGGGCGGTCAACCAGATTCGCCGTGATTAGTTTCACCCTAGTTTAGTCTAATGAAATCGGATAGTCTAGGTGGATGGTTGGGCCTGTTGCAACGTGGGATAGCGTTGGACAGTGGATGATTAATATTGAGTAATAGTTACAACTGTTTACTTCTTTCAACTCCTGTTTATAAATGCTCGCTTTATGCAAATGAACCAGTCTAGCTCTCCGTTGATAATCCCCTGCATCATACCCCTATTCCGGTATGACTTGCTGAGTACAGTGGGTAGTACTCAGTCTTGCTCTATTTTTCCCCAACCCCAGAGTGCGAGTATGTGTCCGATGGTGGTTTCTCCGAGGAGTAGGCTTCGTCCGTGCCGTCGAGGATACCTGTGGAGTGGTGTTCCCGCTGCAATTCAAGTCAAGGCCTAGCTTCTTTTATTTTTTTCGTTTTCCGCTGCATTTATGTAAGACTTTTATGTTTGTAAGACGTGGATCTGAATGTCAACATTGTCGTTTGTGTACCCCGGCTGGTCCTGGACGGGGATTTTAATGCACATTCTGTTTGGAATTCTATTCGGGAATTTCTGGGCGTGACAATCAGCACATCAACATCATCACTATCATGCACTTGAGCTGTGGATTTTGCCTTTGTCTTGTTACACTTATCATTATGTGATTGGGGCAACGTCTTTGGCTTCCCACACCTTTTGAAATTCTTCTTGTTTGGCTTCAAATCATAATTAGTAGACAATGAAACTTGGCTAGTAGCTGCACTAAGGGCTGCCACCTCCTTGCAATCATCACTGTCTGACTCCAATTTATCAGAGTCCTCACCTTGTGGAACTTTTGTATCAGCATAGGTTGACATATCATTCAGAAAATCAAATTTATCATCTTCATCATCTTCGTCATCAAAATCAGCAGCACTTGAAGGATCTTCCATGAATGCACCATCAGCCGAGCAACCACTAAATAATTCTTGCAGCTTGTCAAAGAATTGGATTGGCTTCGAAAGAATTCCACGATCATTTATCTGCAAGTGAAAAAATCATCAAGAACTTCTAAATGGTGTTAATAAACTAGTTATATTCTCGAGGACAAGTAATTACCGAAAGTGCATCCAAAGTAGCTTGAGAGAGAGTTAGCAGTTTAGTAGTCTCATTCCAGCCATTACCACTTTCATTTAGATGACGAGCTACAAGAGACCAATTTTCTTTATGACGCCTGTAGTGGCGTTGAACTTGATCAACCGTGTAAGTAGTGCCATACTTGCTATTTATAGCTGATGTGCAAGCAGTGTGTTGTATCTTCTTGATCACTGCTTTTGGCGGCAGCTGCAACTTCTTTTCAATGTACCAATCAAGGAGGAACTCAGAGAGTGCTTGTGGCCAATTTATAGGTTTGGCCCTACCCGCTGCTAGTTTGCTTGATTTGCCCTTGCCCCTGCCCATGCCTTTGCCGTTGCTTTCTCCTATATCCATGGTATGAGCTACAAAAAGATGCATGTTGAAGGAAATAATGATATCACATAAATGCACAGAGTTGAAAAGAATAATTGCTGGCATACATACAACTGAAACAACACATAGTCATAAAACAATATCCATGGCTAGCTTTGAGTACAGCACTAGAACTGAAAATAATTATTGCATACATTTCTAGAACACTAGTGTTTATCCCACATGGTATTAGATAGATTGTTCCTAAATGCCACCCACTGCTTGTGCTCCTCATCCTGATCTATAGCTACTCTAGCTGACCTAGGAAGTCTCCTAAACCAACGATCTTCATCATATATTATATTATCAGGACCATTATCAAGTATCCAGTTGTGTAGAACACAACAAGCTATGACTATCTTCACTTGGACCTTGTATGGAAAGTATGGCTTGCTAGCAAGGACTTTAAAACGATTCTTTAAGGTTCCAAAAGCTCGCTCAACAGCTGTGCGAAGGGAGGAATGCCGAAGATTGAATAATTCTTGGGGTGTTTCTGGTGCTTTCCCGCCTTCGTACTCGTTCAGGTGATATCGAACACCTCTAAATGGTGGCAGTACACCAGGCCTTGCCGTATACCCTGCATCAGCTAAATAGTACTTTCCTACAACACATAAGATGAATGGTTTTATTGTGTTGCCACAAGTTATTGTACACCTGAAAATACTATGACTTTGTGCACACCTTCAGGTATTTGAATTCCATTTGATCTTTTAAGGGCAGCTTTGAGAACTACCGAGTCATGAGCTGAACCCTCCCATCCAGCAAGCACATATGTAAACCTCAAGTCAAAGTCAACTGCAGCAAGCACATTTTGCGTTGGATAGGACTTCCGACCTCTAAACCTGTTAACTATATTCGCAGGGACAAATGTAGGGACATGTGTACCGTCAATTGCTCCAATGCAATCCTATGTTAAAAAAAATTGTTGTTACAAAAAAAAGAAGGCAACTACAAATTAGAAGTTCAATAAATTTGACACGAGATACCTCAAAATATGGGTAGAATCGGCCCGGGTTACTAACTATCTTTAAATGAGTGTCTATTGATCTAAGTTGTATCATATCTTTAGCAAGATAACATAAAGCTCTTAACACCTTATTGAAGTATCGACTCACTGTCTCACTTGATCTTTTGACAAAAAATCCAATCACACGATTTCTCAAATTTTGACCAACAGTGTGCAAGAACATAGCTAATTGCTCTTCAACTGAGACATGGATTGTGTCACATAGTAAACCACGATCTCGTAAATTGGAGGCAAGCTTCCAAAAAACTTCTTTTGTCATACGAAGTTGATTGATGCAATTGATATTAGTTCCATTGTATAAATCATCTAGTCTTGTTTGTCTGATCAGATCTCTATCCACCAAAGGCCCATATTTCCTTGGAATCCGTCTATTTTTCTTACGACGTCGCCAACGAATAATAGCCAACACGGCAGCTAAAATTGCCAAAGTTCTAGCTCGTTGTTGGATAATGTATTCATGAGTACGATCTAAATCCATCTGAGCATCACATGACAAATAATAATAAATAAGTGGAGAAAAACACAAATATTGTAATGGTTCACATAGATTTTTCTTCTAATAGACATGCTCTTGACAGATCCTAGAATAACAAAGCAACAATAGAAGGGAAAAGTAACAAAAAAAGAAGAAGAGAACTTAAGAGTGTGTTCTCACCTTGCTGCAGAAGATCGTGGAAAAACTAGTGGAGACTTGCAATCTCACATGCACAGGGAAAGAGAGAGTTGAAAAGTTGATTCCCTTTCAGATCTGAAAAAGTGCTCTCTTTTTTCTAGTAGCTCTCACGCATAGAGCTGAGTTCCAACTGATGGCACCAGATTTTAGTGGAGGAGGAAGCAGACGGCCACTGGATCTGCAAGGTGGAGCAGCCCCTTGGTCGCTGCCGCTGCAGCCATGGATGGATCGATGGGGATTTTTTTCTCCTCCTAACCCTACAGTGGTAGAAGAGAGGTGATTCTACTCAGACATATTGGGGGAAATGCCATGGCTTGCTCAGGCGACCTTTTTGCTACGCCTGACTCAGGCAAGTTTCGTCAGGCAAGATTCCTCAGTCTAAAATTCTCAGGGTAGCAACCAAACACGTCTCAGGTAGATTACAGGCTTGGGCTCTCAGACCAGGCTGGTTTGCTTAGGGTAGCAACCAAACAGGCTTAAATGCCCCGGCCTCGGGCACGGGCAAAGTTTGTCGAGAGCGAGGGAGGACGTACGGGCCATCTGATCGATCGATGCATCCACTAGTACGAGTGTTCTGTCCACAGCTTGATGCATGTCTCATGTCTGTCTATTTCCGGCGCCCCTTGGCTCTTGGCCTTTCCGGCGAGCCACCCACAAATTAGTAAAGGGCACTACTGTAACCGTACTACTCATTGATCGGGAGAGGGATCCTCAACCGTAACTGATAAGTGGGCCCTATCATTTTCGGGTCCATATGCCAGCTACTCTCAATCCTATTGATCAATGTCCCCACCTTTCCTTTTTCTTTGGACTAGTACCGACTTGTAATTAATGTCCCCTATGTGCCTATCATCGATCTCTCTAGACCTGAGGTGTTCTATCACGAGGACCTGTCCTTACATTTACGGGTAATTTTTTTATTGAAGGTGACGTATCCTCGATGTCTCGACTGCGAGGTGGCCTTAATAACTTCATCAATATCAAAATAAATTGGTCCAGATTTTTTGAATTGCTCATAGAAATAAGATGTGTGTATGCCTTTATAGGGGTGAGGGTATTTGGAAACTTTTTCTCGACACGTAAAACAGATTGATGGATTAGCATATATTAGTGAAGTATTAGCTAAAAAGTAAAAATAGATTAATATGATTTTTAAAGCAATATTTTTTTATGAAAAATGTTACCGTTTAACTATTCGGAAAGCTTATCCATGAAAAATAAAATAGTAGAAGTTGAAGAAAATATATTGCGGTGTGGCAAATTAAAGGTGTGTGGTTGGCATCAAACGGCCCCTGAAATTCGTTCCTGGTTTGCACGCCAACCGTTCAAAACCAGCGGCAGTATTACTCGATCGTTTCATTCCAGTGTGCAAAACTAGATAAGATCGATCATCCATATATGCGTGTAGGGTCCTGCAAAAAGATTCATGCTCATCCTCACATCTACCTCAACTTGATCTTAACGTATATAGTACGGAGTACAGTACTATGTACAATACACCCTCCTCAAAATAAGTTTATTTGTGAGTTTCTGTCCAACGTTTGATTGTCCGTTTTATTTAAAATAATTAAAAAAAATTAAAAAGTAAACCACACATAAAATAATATTTATATTTTATTATCTAATAACATTAATAAAAATATTAATTATATAAAAAAATGGATGATCAAACATTAAACACATAAACACACAAAGACGAAGGGTCTACAATGCAACTTGTGTGCACACTGGCAGGGGCTGTTTGGATGGGGCTAAAATTTTTTTTAGTCTCTGTCACATAGAATGTTTGATACTAATTAGAAGTATTAAACGTAGAATAATGATAAAACCTATTTCATAACCGACAAAACCTATTTTATAACCCTGGACTAAGTAATTCGCGAGACGAATCTATTGAATCTAATTAATCCATGATTAGCCTATGCGATGCTACAGTAAACATGTGCTAATTATGGATTAATTAGGCTTAAAAAAATTGTCTTGCGGATTAGCTCTCATTTATATAATTAGTTTTATAAGTAGTCTATGTTTAATACTCTAAATTATTATCCAAATATCTGATGTGACGTGGAATAAAGTTTAATTTCTGTATCCAAACCCCCCTAGATAATCTGATGAAATATCTGAATATAGCATCGATTTGGCGAGGTGCCCTTCACCGGCTCGTTTTCCTTTGATGTACAACTTGTGCTTAATTACTGTGTGTACGATTGGGACAGAAAAGGAGATGTACTGTTCTGTAAGTAAGTGAAGTAGTAGCAGCCGCTGCATCAACCGTACGTACGTTCTGTCGAGGAAACAGAGACAAACACAACAAAAGTAAATCTCATATGGTTCAATTTAATTAAGGGAAATATCTAAATTACCCTTAACTATTGCGATCATTCGAATCCGAATTAAGCCACTAGACTACGAAGTACTCTAAAAGTGATTGATACCAATTTAAACTATATCATTACTTGGTAAAATTGATAAACATGTAGATGTGTTTAGTTTGTTACCAAACATTGGTAGCGTTTAGAAAATTTTGATAACATCATATTTAATTTGTCCTACCAAAGCTTGGGAATACTATCAACTTGCTAAAATTTTAGCATTACCGGTCAAATTTTAATCCAAATAGGCCCAAACTTTTCAAACCGGACGAATAACCTTCTCTATTCCTATAAGTTTCGATTAGATGGCATCCAACGTGACAAATAGATCTATTTTCAATCCTACCTGTAAATGAGGCACATCTGACAGTCTCATCCACACTTCTTCAACATAGCTAAGACGGGGGAGGAGGGGGAGCAAATATCTGATTAGCGATGGCGCAAAACGAATGGTCAAGGATGAAGAGGCGACTCCAACCACCTATTGCTGCCATCGACCTTTTCCCTTCTTCCCCACACGCCACATGGCCGATGGAATCATGCTATTGTTGAATCCAGTTCCATCAACCTTCCCCAAGGCCACCAATGGTGCTGCTGACGCTGCTACCTTCTTCATCGGGACCATCACCGTCACTCTTCAGGGAAGGAAGGGGAAGGAGGTAGTCAAATAGAATATATAGGAGAAGAGGGAAGAAGATTAGGAAGGTTGGGCGGGTGGATTTGGATCGCTACTCCCCCTCCTCTCCAACCTCCGTTGTTACTCTCCCTCTTCTTGGCCCATGTACAAACATGGGCCAGCTGGACAGCAGTGACGGGACCAGCTTTTTTAATACATATATGATGTATAAAGTACATATATTTATTTTTTTTCAAAAATTTTGGGTATATATCTGAATACCCTTAAATTACTAGTGGGCCCGCCTCTGCTGGGCAGGGTCGTTGTTTATAGTATCGGTTTTTGTTTTTTGGCGAGATGCCCTTCACTGGGTCATTTTCCTTTGATGTCCACTTGTACAACTTGTGCTTAATTAATTACTGTACGAATGGGACAGAAAAGGAGATGTACGGATCAACACGGTTAATCAAAGCGTAGCACGATGGGTGCAGATTAATGTCACGTGCCGCGGCAGAAGCTGCAGCAGCTGCTGCTGTTGCTGCATCAACCGTACGTACGTTCTGTCGAGGAAACACCGAAACAGAGACAAAGACAACATAGCAAATCTCGTATGGTTAAATTTAAGGGAAAGGTGTAAATTACCGTGAACTATTACGGCCATCCGAATTACGCCACTAAGGTCCTATTACCCAAAATTTTTTTCCAAAAAACATTATATCGAATCTTTGGATACATGTGTAAAGCATTAAATATAGATTAAAAGAAAAACTAATTGCACAGTTAGAGGGGAAATCGCGAGACGAATATTTTGAGCCTAATTAGTCCATGATTAGCCATAAGTGCTACAGTAACTTACATGTGCTAATGGCGGATTAATTAGGCTCAAAACGGTTTCCAGTCGAGTTATGAAATTAGTTTTTTATTCGTATCCGAAAACCCCTTTCAACATCCAGTCAAACGTTCGATGTGACACCCACAAATTTTCATTTCGCGAACTAAACAGGCCCTAATTATGGGTGTGTTTGGTTAGTGGGATTTACCTGGATAGGAAATAGCGACCCATTTTTTCGAGGTGTTTGGTTGATGGGTGGAAGACATAGAGAATATTCCTTCAAGATGCCAGATACCTGCATCCTGCCAAATCGGTCGGACCAAGCGGCTCGGGATGGAGCGATACGCACACGAAGGGAAAGGTGTGTACGCTCATCTCCTCCCCCATTATTCTCTTCCTCTTCTCTCTTGTTTCTTTTTTCTCATGGCTAGCCCTTCCTTTCTCAACCCAACATCTCCTCCTCCAGCGGCGCGGCAGGCAGCGTCCGATGCCACGGAGGTCCACGAGCGAGGCGGAGAGTGTCGTTGGAGGCGGGCTCCAACAACGCAGGGGTAGCGTGGGAGGCGGGCCGTCCGACGGCGCATGGGACCCTGCGGATGGAGGAGTTCGGTGGTGCATGCGACGGAGTTTGGCGGCGAGGAGAGGAGCTTCCGCGGCTCAGGCAGTGAGGGAGGCAGCATCCAACAGCTTCTCAAGTGCCTGAAGGCGACGCCATCCCGCTAACACTTCATGAACACCATCTTATTCTTCGCTTTATCGCGACCCACGTCGCCCACGCACGGGCGGCTCGAGGCGAAACCCTAGCCGCCCGCCGCCGGCACTCCCACCCTCCTCTCCGCCTCGTCGCTGCCGGAGCTTGCCGCTTGGAAAACCGGGCGGCAAGCAAGGATGGCGGCTACGGGGCCGAAGCCCGACAACCCTCCGTCTTCGGCGCGGGAGAGACGAAGTGGAACTCGGGAAGCCGCCGATGAGCTCCGGCATGGTAACGGCAGATCCAGCGCCGCCCTGACCGGATCCGGAGCCCCCGTGGCCAGATCTGGCATCCCCGCCTATATTTGGCCGGGGTTGAGCAGCCGGCACGACGGGCGGCGGGAGGGCATCTCAGGAGCGGCGCGGCTTGTGGCATGCAGCGGACGAGGCTCGGGGACCAGGGCATGGCGGCGGGGGCTCTCGGCGGGCGATGTCCGGATCTGGCAGCGGCAGAACCGGACGACGACTGGCGGCGGCGGCGAAGGGGCAGGAGGTCGCCCCCTGCGGCGGTGGGAAACATGCGCGGGCGATGGCGCGCGGAGGCATGGGCGTCGAAGGCTGTGGCTGGCCGATGAGGAGACTTGGTCGGCAGCCGGCACAACAAAGGAGTTGCGGCCGGCAGCTGTGCAGCGTGTGCTGGCGTGGCAGGCGGCGTCGAGGACGACCGACGCACGATGGTTGCGCAGCTGGAGGCGGAGCCCGGTGTGGTGGTTGCAAGTAGAGACTGGCAGGCTAGGGGCGTGCAGTGTGCTCACACGCCGGCAGAGATAGTTGGCAGTGGAGCAATGGTGCATCTGTGGTAGGTCGGTAGGTGGTGGACGGTGGGTGAAAACCTAGCCTGGCCTTAGCCGGTCCGTCAACGATGGCGCTCGAGTGTCATTCCTCCTCCTGAGGGTGTTGTCATGCCGTCTCACCCTTCAAGGGTGGTCGCGGGCGAAAGCCCAGTCTTGGCTCTTTTGAGACCTTGACGGACGGTGGCGGTGGTTTTCTGTTGCCTCTCTTCTTGGAGAAGTCGTCTAGGCATCCCCTTGCTGAAACCACCCGAGCATTTGGTGTAAGCATGTTGACGGTCGTTATCGACCAGTTTTGCCTGTCAATATTACCAAAACAAAAGAGAACAAGTTACGCTTACAATGCATATTTGTATTAGAATAAGTTATTTTCCACTAGCAATAAGATTCTAACCTCTTGCAGAGAATACAACACAAAATGGAGAAGAATCGATAGAAAAATGGACGATCAATCAATCAGACGCTGTCGAGAATCAGACTTATGAACAAATGGCAAGAACACAGAATTGACATGACTCAAAAGGGCCAAAATTCACAAGTCTGAAGATAGGAAAGGTCAGAGAGGAGGCCTGCCAAACTATGGGCTGGTTGGGCCAGCCCATGGTTCAAGAACCAGCCGCAGCACGGATGGATCCAGGGTTTGGCTGGACGGTGGAGATCAACTCCCAATGACGGTTGGATGATATTACCAACCTTTCCAACCGTCATTACCCGTCTATAAAAGGCTTTCACTCTCCATTTTAAGACAGACTCAAGCAAGAAGCTTGTCATACTCTCTCAAGTTTAGTTTAGTGCTCTAGAGCTAGTGGAATAGAAATAGAATAGTTTCTTTGTTCCTCGGAGACTTCGGAAGAATTCAGGTGTGGCTCTAGTACCTCTTCCTTCTTTTGTAAGACTTGTACAATTATTAGAATATTCTTTTCAATATATTTACGGTACTTTACTAATTCATTCTGATTATTCGAGTACCGGCTTTTTGATATATTATTCGAGATATAATATACTGATAGTGGGTATAATGTTCATTTATATGATTACTCTAAGTCATGACGATGATTATAGAGTAGTATTTGGTAGCATAACCAAGGTGCTTAGGCTATTGAATATCATTATTTGGAGTTATATGCTGCGGGTTAGTAGAGGTGGGCCGCTGAGGGTGAAAGCTCAGTATGGGTATTCCTCCACGTTAGTATATAATCCTAAGTTACTTTCCTGGGGAGGGTATTCCTCTATATTTAGCCCCGGTTGGATGGCCATGGCGGGTTGTCGTAAGGAACTCGGCAACCAGGGTGGTCTCTCAAAACACCAGGGGGGCATTGTAAAGGGGTATTGGCTATACAATTATATAATAGATAGTATTATCCAAAGTTGAATGTATATTAGAAGTATAGGAATAAATTCTTTTCTTATTCTTTTCCACTTAGCCTGGACTTAGTATGCATGAGATAATGAGTTTTTCTGCTTCGTGTCACTCTACCCTTGAATTAAACTAGCCCTTGCTCACTCTTTAATTATTAGAAGTAACATATAAATATTAGCATGGGTCTATCTATTATAATCTTCCCACGGGATTAAACAAATACAATACCCTTGGAATACTTCCGAGTGAAATGCTACAATGGTATATCACTGCGCTTGCGGATATGATCTATAACCATAATGCCATTGCTGGGAATTATATTTCTAGTAATGTCGTTAAGAAATACCAACAAAGCACGCTCTAGATTCTCATCCTCTTGTGGCGGTGGCCTAGTTCCTACAAGTTAGCCATGTCGGAGGGCCTAGGGGGAAGAGGTATTCCATCTTCTCTCTCACCCTCTCTCCCTAAATCCTGAGGACGTGGATAGAGTCAGGCTTTGCATTAGTTGTAAGGGTCGAGTTTTGGGCGATCTCGGCTGTGTTCCGTTGTTGGCCTAGCGGCGGTCGGTCACGCTTAACGGCGGCCGGTCCGGTGCTAAGCCTTCTCCTGGGCCTGTGTGTTAGCGCTGTCGGTGTGTGGGTGGTGGTATATTTTTTTATTTTTCCTGGTTACGTCCTTTCAAGGTTGTAATCTTGTAATTTTTTCCCGCTCTATCAATAGAACTTCGCACCGTATTGTGCAAGTCAGTTCAAAAAAAAATCAACACCATCTTTTTTCTTCCCAATAATCCTCTCCTTTTGCAAACGGTCCAGAACAGCATGGACTCGTGATGGTTGTTACTGGAAGTTGGATATGTCTTCTTTTGCATTATATAATGGTTTATGATTGTAGTAGTTGATAGTCAAAGACTTCTTTTGTACGCTATCTTCTCAAGCATGGTTGATTGGATTTGGAACTATATATGTGGTTAAGCATGTTAATAGCATGCTAAGTATGTACAATCGGTATGCATTGAGTATATTACTTGCCTTAACATGTAAAATTTGTATGACAAGACAAACACAGTAACATGGAGGGGTATTCTCACAACAGCTCATCCACCCTACCTCCTCCAACCAAAAAAAAAATTGGTCGCCACATCCACCTTCCCACTTAGTCAACAAAAAAAAAATTAGATCGCCACATCCACCTTCCCACTTAGTCAACCAAACAAAAAACTGTACCACCATATCCTCAAAAATATGGATGGCCATATCTCATCCCATTTTGACCACCATCCAAACACACCCAAACCACGAACTACTCCGAAGGACCTGTTCAGATTGATACCAATTTAAACCGTACCATTATTTGGTAAAATTGATAAGCATGTAGATGCATTTAATTTGTTACCAAACATTGGTAGTGTTTAAGAAATTTTGATAACATCACATTTAGTCTATCCTACCAAAGCTTGGCAGTACTGTTACTTGCTAAAATTTCAGCGTTACCAAATTTTGGAAAGGTTCATTTTACAGTAATCTGAATAGGCCCAAACTTTTCAAATCGGGTGAATAACCCCCTCTATTTACATGGCATCCAACGTGCCAAATAAATCTATTTTTAATCCTACGTGGAAGTGGGGCCCATCTGACAACCTCATCCACATTTCTTCAACATAGCTAAGACAGGGGGGGAGCAAATATCTGCTAAGCGGTGCTGCAAGACGAATGGTCAAGGATGAAGAGGCGACAACCAACCTTCAGGTCCACCAATCTACCTATTGTTGCCGTCGACCTTATCCCCTTCTTCCCCACACTCCGCATGGCCAATGGCATCATGTCGTCGTTGAGTCCAGCTCCATCAACCTTCCTCAAGGCCACCAACGGTCCTACTAATGCCGCTACCTTGTTCATCGGGACCATCACCATCACCCTTAAGGGAAGAGAAACGAGGTAGTCAGATAGAAGATAGGAGAAGATCAATTAGGATGGTTGGGCGGGTGGATTGCACCCGCTACTCTTCCCGAAGAGTTCTATTCCAATAGCGGATTGTTTCATTCCAATCTTCGAGAGAATGCAAGCGAATTCAAGAGCATGGAAGCTCATTTATTATGATTTCCCATTGAAAGAATGTTTTGTTCTTGTTGTTTCTCTTGGATTCATCTCGAAAAAGAATAATGGGCAGCTCTCCCTACAGATGAGAAGGCTTGTTCTTGGTTATGGGTTGAATTTTAGGAAAGCTGAAGAAGAAACCGATGGTGAAAATAATAGATGCTGCGGATGGCCACTACCCCTTCCATCCTCCCCAAGGCTGGCCACCATCATGTGTCTCCTACCTAACCTCCATCGTTACTCCCCCTCCCTCCAATCTCTGCCGCTACGCTCCCTCTTGTTCAACATCAGCCACTTATCCCTCTCCTCCCTGACCTCCACTACTACCCATTCTATCCTCCCGAGGTCGGCTATCATCGCACGTCTCCTCCCTGATATCTAGCGCGTTGAAGACACTGTTTAATCGCAAGACGATTTATCTTCATTGAATTATATTCAATATTTAAGTTTTCTTTGGCAACTCCATTAGTATTATGGATGTTTGGTTTGATGTTAAATTTTATCCATACAAGTACAAATTCTATTATAACAAATTTGGTAGTGTCAAGGTTTTCGCTGTGCAAAAGTTAGCTCCAAAGCAAGCAAGCTCTATGTTAAGAGTGACAATACAGATGATAGCTACCGTGTTAATTCCCTATGGTTTTCAATACCGACTTTGCGAAGAGAGATGTAGTGTTAAACGATCAAGCATGTACACTGCTTTTATGAACATAGGAATTTCTTAAATACCATACATAGGTCATTTTGATCGAGTTAAGTAAGAGTTTAAAATTAGGGCGACACTCCGGTGCTCGCTACCGGTAGCCAGTAGAACTAATCTGAACCGTTTATTCTTAAGGGTAGATTAGTAAAGTGGTTAGATGGATTTGGGGTAAATTTGACACTAAATTTTTTTCTCTCCTTGTGCACTCCCTTGTCCATCGATCAAAAGCAGTTGCCGCTTCCTCATCTATCAAAACCGAACGGCTGCGAAGAGCGTGACTACGGCCGCCGGTGGAACAACATGGAGACAGTTCTGTAGTACTCTCCACCGGTCGGATATATTGCCCATTTCTCCATCTCGATCGATTGATTTTTAATTTTTCACTAATTAAGAGCTAGCAGTGCTAAAAGTAACCGATGAGCCCAATTTGCATGTAAGAAAAGACTAGAAAAGATGCCCGTGCGTTGCAATGGGTAGAGAAATTTAATTTGTACATATGTGTTGCAATGGATAAATAATAACATCCTATTGTTTCATTTATTCATGTGCTTATTCAAATCACTTATTATCAAATAAAAGACTATTTGTGCGTGCAAATCTTTTATATACATTTTTATATACATGTTCTTAGCGACACAAAAGCAAATGTTGTAAAATAAAGTATAATAAAAAAACAAAAAAGTCGAATTCAAAATTAAGTTCTAAAATTTAAAATTTGACTTCTAGGAATAAGAATAAGCTAAACAATTAGGCCTTCAAACACGAGCTCAATTTGTCATCGAGCTTAATCTCAAGTCGGAAAGGAATTGATGACGGACAGAATTAGCTGGCCTCATTGGTTCGCTGCTGCTAAGGCTGATTCTCAGCAAAAGCCCATCGGTTCACTTATTGGGCTGAATAAGCATCGGCCATTGGTAGTGGGTCCAATCATTCCTGACTCTTTTCTACGGCTGATGGAAATGCTTATGCCGATAAGCATCAGACTGCTTATGCTGAAAAGCAACAGCATAAGCCAATTGATGGATCCGAGCAACTTCGATTATCCTTTATTTTAACTGGTATGTTCTTTTTGAAAGTAAAACAATCACGGTGTCACGCAAAAGCGCGTATGGAAAACGGACTCAGGGGCAGACCTAATTAATTCGTGTGCGTACCAGAGAGACACTATATCGTAAGAAAAAAATGATTTGACAAAAACATAGAATTAAAAATGAAACATAAAATTAAAACTGATTCAAATACGGACGACATGCTAAAATTCTGGCGGAAACATTTTCAATTTTTATAATAGTAGAGATAATAATTATTATTATTAGTGATAATAATTTTTAAATAATAGTTACTTTAAACACTGAATATATTATCATATCACTCTTTACAAAACATTAGCTCTACAATTTTTAAAAACAAAGTTTACACCCATTATATTATATCGTGTACCCATTATTTTAGATTAAATTTAATAAAAATATTTGTATATATATTTTCACTTAAATCGGTATTGGACCATCATATATATCTTTTTGAGAGAAAAAAACAAAGCCTTGAAATGCTAGAAAATCGATAAAGGATTAATGGGGCCATTAGTCCGTATTTGAATGAGAAGGGATTAATGGGGCCATTAGTACTCTATTGTGACAATTATTTTAGGACAAATTCAAATCCTTGACTTTTTTTCCACTGTTTTTTTTGTTTTTTTAACACCTTTTCGCTGTTTTTCATTGGCTTTCTTTACGGGGTGATTTTTGTTCGCGTGATTTTTTTTTCGCCAAAATTATTACGGACGACGGAAACCTCTGGCTAAAAATCGAAATGTAAAGAACGCCAGACGATTTTTTACATGGGCCTAGACGCCACGCGGTTTGGAACGCGTGGGAAGAGAATCAGATGAAGAAAAAAAAATACGGCACGATGTACACGCGTGGTGAAAAAGAAATCGGACGGAAAAAATACGTGACCAATGAGTCGGACAACGTACGAAAATCATGGGAAAAACATCATAAACATTTTATAATAGGTAAAAATATGGAATTGGGTACGTTAACTGGTCTAGATCAGTCATGTAAAATATGAGAAAAAAATCATCATAGCAGCCAGTTTCCAGCCAGGATCGATGTACCTATGTATGCCACGTATCGCGCGACGATCCTCTACGGCAACTAGTACGATATGGGCGTGCGTGCAGGCTGCTGCGGTTTTGACCTCCACCGTACCTCGGCGCCAACTTATAGCGGCAGGTGAACGTACGTGTCGGAGATACCATGGTAGAAGAAATACGTGTGGGTTTGCCTAGTGTTGGGAACCCTCGTCTCCAACACCAAAACACATAGTAATATATAATTAATTAATTATTAGCTTAAAAAATTTAAAAATAGATTAATATAATTTTTTAAAATAATTTTTTTATAGAATTTTTTTTTTTACAAAACACGTACCGTTTAATTAGCGGTTTAAAAAATGTGCACTTGGTAAATAAGAGAGTGAGGCTGGGAACATAGATGGACTTAAATAAATATCGCTGAGGGAAGCGAACTGGAGGGAGCTTTTTGGGCGGCGGCGAGAATACGATCAACGTAATGGTTGCTAGGGTTAGTGAGTGATAAATTATAATTATACCCCTTCGCACTTTTTTCCTTGGACAATAATAACCTTACATGTTTCTACTGTATTTCATTAAGTGTGGAGCAGTAGAAATAGATCTTAACCCTAAATTAAATAATGAGATCAACAGTTTAAGCTATTATGTGAGTAAAATTATAGTAATATCGACCCCACAATCTGCACGTCATCAATCTCCCTCAGGGTGTGTTTAGTTCACGCTAAAAATTGAAGTTTGGTTAAAATTGAAACGATGTGATTGAAAAGTTAAAAGTTTATATGTGTAAAAAAGTTTTTAAGTGATAGAAAAGTTAAAAGTTCGAAGAAAAAGTTAACTAATCAAGGCCTCAGCTAGCTACAAACCAAACTAGCCCTATAAATATGTATGGCAGTTATACAGATGTTAATTTCGTATGGTAGTCCTATATTAAAGCGCGATAATTAATATAGATGACAGTTATATAGGAGTAAGTAGATGTTAATTACCCTTTTTGTTCCAAAAAGTTTTTTAAAAAAAATTCACATCGAATCTTTAGACTAATTACACAGTTAGGAAGAAAAATCACGAGACGAATCTTTCGAGCCTAATTAGTCTATGATTAGCCATAAGTGCTACAGTAACCCGTATGTGCTAATGGTGGATTAATTAGGCTTAAAAGATTCGTCTCGCGGTTTTCAGGAGAGTTATGAAATTAGTTTTTTTATTCGTGTCCAAAAACTCATTCCGACATCCGATCAAATATCCGATATGGCACCTAAAAATTTTCATTTAGCGAACTAAACAAGCCCTTACTACTGTTGGTCCTGGGGCTCCTGGCTGCCTGCCAGAGTGCATGCGCCCAGGGTTTCTTGGCCGCACATGGCAAAGCAAGCTACTGCTCGCATCGTTCAGTAAAAAAGGTAAAGCTCAGAAGTACTGTAGAACTCTCTGCCCGATTGATAATACTTATCGTTTTGGATAAGAGCATAATCTCCAAAAATAACTTTAACCACTATTTTTTATTATAATATATAAAAGTGTTAACAAATATATGATTTTATCAAAATATATTTTAAGACTAATTTATATATATAGTCACCATATTTGAAAGATGAATATTTTGAAAATGATTTATAATCAAAGATTCTAAAGTTTTAATTTTACTCATAAGTATTATGAGCTTGGATGGAGTACTCGTATAAAACAGTGTGCAGGCGTGTGTGTGCGCGCCCGAGCCCCCAGATGAAGTTGAGCCATGTGTGCCCGTCTGGTACGTCGCATCCGCCCTCTGCTGCTACTGCTGCTGCGTTGGCTCGTTGCTGCTTGCACTAGAGCAAATTTAATTAATACTCCCTCCCCGTCCTATTTTAAGTGCAGCTATTATTTTTTTTTCAACTTTGATCGTCCGTCTTATTTAAACTTTTTTAAAAAAATTTAAAAACATAAGTCACGTATAAAATACTATTCATATTTTATCATCTCATAATAACAAAAATACTAATTACAAAAAATTTTCAAATAAGACGAACGACTAAAGTTCGTCACGGAAACTCATGCTTGCACTTAAAATAGAACAGAGGGAGTAGTATTATATATTAGGATGTATCATATCCCTTATAAATTGATTTATTTTCGAACGAAGAAAGTAGTTAACTAATACTAACTCTCAAAACTAACATAATATTTAGTGCGACTATCTACATAATAGTTTAATATAAATATATACTACACCATCAATATTTTATTTATCTCTCAGACATATAATATCCTAGAGCCCTGTACTATAAATGGCTATAAATCTATAGCACACTTTTCTTCTGAAGACTCTCCTCTCTCTCCTCCACATACTTCCTTCGTCCAAACAGAACTCAAACTAGGATATGATGTGACTATTTATAGTACGACGAATTTGAAGAATTATCTGTCTAGATTTATTATATTAGGTTAAGTTTTTTCTTTTTTCTAACGAAGGGAGTACTATAGTAGCGCTACTATTAGGTAATGATACATTCGTCTCAAAATATCACTATGGCCGAGTTTAGTTCCAAACTTTTTTTTTAAACTTCTAACTTTTTCATCACATCGAAACTTTCCTACGCACATAAACTTTTAACTTTTTCGTCACATCGTTCTAATTTCAACCAACTTTTAATTTTGACGTGAACTAAACACACCCTTAGTCGTCGTATATATATATATGATATGATGTGATTTGATATTTTAGATAGATTTTAGAACAGAGAAAATAGGCTTACAACTTGCTGTTGTACTCGCTCACCCACACACACCGTACGTGTCTCTATCACGTGTCCCTCTTGTGAATCTGCAGCTGTGACGGTGAAGCTTTGCATTGCTTGCTTTGGTCCATTAATATTAATTGGCATTGTCTCGTCTCTTCTTCACTTGAGTCGGCAGAGGCCGATAGAGAGAGTGAGAGCTCTCTTGCTTTTTTCAGCTAGCTAGCTACCTCCACTGTTGCTGCTGCTGCTGCTGCTGCAACATCTCCATCCTGCATTGGAGAATCCAATCGATCCATTATTCCAACCATGTGTGGAGGAGGCCCCGACAACCACCACGCCATCGCCGTCGCCGCCGCCGCCGAGCTGCCGCCGCCGCCGTCGGTGGTGGCGGTGGACATGGCGCCGCCGCACGGCCACCGCCCAGGGAAGGAGCAGGAGTACAATGAGGAGGAGGACGAGTACGACGGCCGTGAGTTCGAGGAGGAGTTCCTCAGGTTCTGCATGATGGTGGATGAGGAAGACGACGACGAGGAGGTGGAGATCATCGCCGTCGTCTCGCCGCCGCGCCGGCCTCTCGTCGGAGCTAGAGGTATAGCACTGATCCTCATCTCCTCCATGCCATTTTATACATCGTTATGCTTGTGTGTTCACTTGCTGTTTTAATCTCTTCTCTGATGCTTCAAATATATATTGTTTTTCTTGGTGGCGGCATCGATCCCAAATCGCCCAACTTCTTGCATATATTCTCTCGTGTGAATCTTCTCGAAAGCGCACACTAGCAAATCTTTAATTAGTTGATGCATGGGAATGGAATGTGTTTGCTTTTTTTTTATTAGATCTGGAATCGATCTACAGTTCTGCATATTAGAATATTAGAGTAGCTTCTTCAGGTTGGGCATACTTTGACATTTCTAACTACGACCTCCACCTTCATATATATCATGTTCCAGCTTGAAAGTTCCATTATAAATACAAAGTTAATATCATTTCCATTCTGAGATCCATTCCAACACACAACTAAATGAAACATTACTTCCCAATGTGGTGTTTTATTTTCACAAGAAATTATACATATATATAGATCAAGAACTTGTATTCTTATTGATCTCAAGAGCTAGCTCTATGAGTTAGTACAAACGATACACTATATATGTAAACTCATGCATATCCAATCTCCCAAGCCCTTTTTTAGAGCTAGCCATTCAAAGTCCAAACCGACATTGTAATTAACCATCCTCTCCTTAATTATCTTTAAAAAATATAAAGAAAAAAGAAAACACAAACCGACATTGTACCCACTCTCCATAATTAAGAAAAGAAAAACAAATACTAACCGGCATTCTAGCTATACAACTAAAATTGTAGTATATAAAATATACTAGTACAACTCATAATATATAATCTGAGTTCAGCTACACACACTACTGCTAGTCAATTTTCATTTTACTTTTAGTCCTGGTTGAAGTTACTGACCGGGACTAAAGATCTAGTCCCGATTAGAGTTACCAACAGGGACTAATGTTTTTTTTTTCCTTTTCTTTTACTGCTGCTTGCATGATTTCGAGCCCCACGAATCATTCATATTATCCACAAATCATTCCAACACCACAGATCATTCACAAAATCCCCAAATACATCAAGCTGCATTTTCTATCTTCAAATACATCACAAATCATTCACAAAATCACAAAATCATCCCCACAAATTCATTCACACATCACACAGATCAGAAAAAGAAATCACATCGCACAGATCGGTCGCACAGATCAGAAAAAGAAATCCACATCGCACAGATCGGCCGCACACATCGCACAGATCAGGAAAAAACCACATCGCAGAGATCGGGTGCCGGCCGTCCGCTGCCTCGCCGGCCTAGGGCCCGGCCGCCTCGGGCTCCGCCGCCGCCTGGGGAGCGTCGCCGCCCGCCGCCCGCCGCCTCGGCGGCCGGTGCCCGCCTGCTGCCGTCTCGGGCTCCGCCGCCTGCCCGGGGAGCGTCGCTGCCTCGCTGGCCGCCTGCTCGGCCGCCCGCCGCCGGCCTCGCTGGCCGCCCGCCTCGCCTGCCTCGCGGGCCGCCACCTCGGCCGGCCGCCTGCCCGGCCGCCCGCCTCGCCTGCCTCGTGGGCCGCCGCCTCGGCCGCCTGCCCGGCCCCCTGCCCGGCCGCCCGCCGCTCCGTGCCCTCCCTACCGCCGCGCGCCGCCCGGCCTCACGTGGTAGGAGGAGGAGGAAGAGAAGAGAAGGGAGAGGAATGGGAGAGGAGAAGGGATGGAGGAGGGATGGATAAGGATGGAAAAGGGATTAATGAGAGGGGAGGGGAAAGAAAGAGGGAGAGACCGAGGCGGCCGGGCAGGGCAGTGGCGCCAGCTCGGTTGGTTTTTTTTTTTCCCAGTTGGTATAAACAACTGGGACTAAAGATCCATTTTTAGTCCCGATTGTTTATACCAACCGGGACTAAAAAAGAATTGGGGTCTAACTCGGTCCGATAACTTTTTGAACCGGGACTAACAATGATATTTAGTCCCGGTTGGTGTTACCAACCGGGGCTAAAGATCAAAATTTTTTTAACCGGGACTAAAAATAATCTTTAGTCCCAGTTCCTAGTCGAACCTGGACTATTGTGGATTTTGGGTGACCGAGCAAAGATGGTTTTTTCACAAGTGACTGTAGACACTGTAGCTGTTGCTGCAGCTGCGGCAGCCAGTTCTTCCGAACACACCCAATATATAATCTGAGTTCAGCTACGCACACTACTGCTAGTCAATTTTCCTTTTACTTCTAGCTACCGCAGCTAGTTTTCCTAATGCAGCTAGCTCACACAGTTTACCGACTTAAATTCACCAGCCCATCGTTAGCTAGCCAAAATGCCAAATCCAACTTGGATTCTGAAATGTTTGTTCATTGGTTATTATCCACAGCTGATAATATGGATCACCGACAATTTTCATGATTAATTTCATCCTGCATGAGGCACGTGCACATGATCAATCTGGCATCGATCTTACTTAAGCTGAAATTAACCTTGTCAATTTTCACTCTATAAAGTGACGCATGGGGACATGGATTGCTGTCCATGAAATCAAGGATCGATTCGATCTTCTACTACTCAGATAGGTACAGAGTCACCTGGATCAGTATGAATGAACTCTGTAAAAAAGAGAGCAGAAGATGATGAACTCAAGTAAAATGGGGATAATTAGAGTCATTAGTTACCATGCATTCAAGTTTAGATTGTTTGCCAAATCAATTATTCAGTGTTCTCCATAACACAATCAATCGATGCATATGTGTGTTACCGTGTGTGTCGTATTCTGGAAAAAGATGGGATCAGAATGGGGAAACTATTCTAATCCCTCCAGGGATGTTTCCTCGTTTGCTTAAAAACCATCTAAACGGTTATGAAAAATTCTGGAAAAATTTGACAACATTCATATAATACATATATACAACTTCACAAAATGTTAAGTCCAAACTCAACTCACATGTTGAGATATAAAAAAGACAAATTCAGCGTATGAATATTAGCGTGCTGTTTATATCTAAATTTGTCTTTTTTGTTTCTCGATGTGTAGATCGAATATGAACATGAATTTTGGTGGACTAGTAGGTATCATTATACTCTACATTGTTAATTTTTTTCAGAATTTTTCACAACTATTTGTATCGAATTTGAAAGAAAAAAATATACGAGGAGATATCCCCTCGAGGGATTAGAATCCACTCCCGATCAGAATGGTATTTCTCTAATTGGTTTCTGAATGAATTTTATCGCTTGCACTAATGAACACATTTATCCATCAATCCATGCACGCTTGTTTTCCCCCAAAATTCGTTCAGGATTTGTATTTGGATTTGAAATTCGTGTGGAATCTTGCATGGAAAATGCAGGAACTACATCAGCTGCTGAATCTGTCACACTACCTCTCTCAAATCCGGTGGCGCCTCAGACCGGCGGCGATGCCACTAAAGCCAGCAAGCGCGGCGGCGGCGCGAAGCCGGCGGCGGCGAAGAAGAGGAGAAGCAAGCACGGGTTCCTGGGCGTCCACCAGCGCACGTACGGGCGGTGGTCGGCCGAGATCCGGGACAATGTCATCAAGGGCTCCCGCTTCTGGATCGGCACCTTCGACACCGCGCTCGAAGCCGCGCTTGCCTACGACGCCGTCTCCCGCAGGCTCTACGGCCTCAACGCCAAGACCAACTTCCCCGCCGCCGCCGGCGAAGACCTCCCTCCGCCGGCGCCAGTGGCGCCGATGCCCTGCAGCTCCACCAAGCGGCCAAAGAAATATTGCAACACTAGTGGTGACCATGGCGGCGCCGCCGCGCCGCCGCAAGCCGTGGATACTCCGGCGGCGGCAGCAGGTGGCGTGGAGGTGACAAGCCTACTATGCAGCGTGGCGGCACAGGCGCAGGAGGTGAGCGACGGGTGGGAGTTCATCCAGGAGCTCCTCCTCCTCGGCGGCGGCGTTTCGCCGCTGGACTACCTCAACGGGCAGGATCAGCTCGTCGGCGCCGATCTCTGGAGCTTCTGAAGTTAATTCTGATCGACCATTTGAGGTATGTACGTACGTGTAATTAAGCATGCATGCGTTCATCAGTACGTCGATCTTAAGTGACTCACTGATCGATGCTAAATTATCTAAGCATGCAGATTAGTAATTAGCCTACTAGTACGAGATATTAGCTAGTTAATTAGTGGCATGTGTATGCAGATTAGCTTCCAAGTTAAATTAAGTGTGTACGTGTACTGCCTCTGCTAGTTGCTAGCTAGTAGTATCTAGCTTTATGAGTGTATGATTCGTGGTTGGATCGATCATACTATGACTATCACCGGTGCTAGCGCCAAATATATGAATTATGAACCTTGCTTCTTGTATTATATAAATGATTGTAGTATATTACTCCCTCCATTTTTTAAGTAGACGACGCCGTTGACTTTTTCTCACATGTTTAACCATTCGTCTTATTCAGAAATTTTATGTAAATGTATAAGATATAAATCACACATAAAATACTATGAGTGATAAAACAACTCATAACAAAATAAATTATAATTACGTAAATTTTTTGAATAAGACGAATTGTGAGAAAAAGTCAACGGCGTCATCTATTAAAAAACGGAGGCAGTATTAACTCATGTGATGTCTTATTGTCTTGTGAAGAATTTGATTGCTGGAGGCCATTTACGTTCTTCTGATATACTGATCTGCAATTGTTTTGCACGCTCGCGAAAAAAAATATATTGTTAGAGGCCTATTTCAAGTCATCACGTTAGACATATAATTTTATCATGCTTGAAAAGATACTGAAAGGTATTATTACATTTTTCTAATATAAAACTTAGGTATCAAATAGTTATCCTAATTCGTTAGTCGCTGGGTATTTTATGGTATCAAATAAAATTTAGATATCTCAATGTACTTTCCTTGTAACTGTAAAATCTCTCCGTCACTTATCACATATGTACGATGAAAAACAGAAGGGATAACATATGATGCTTGGCTTGTTAATTAATACAGAGAAGCACTGTAAATATGGGCATTAGTAGCTGACCTTATTTGTAAGATCGAAACACCAGAAGTAAGCCAACCAGAGGGAGGTGAATGGTTGGTATACCTAAAAACTTAAACTTTTCGCGGAATAAAAAGTTACCCTCAAATTCGACGGATCGTGGTCTGACCGCTTGGATGTCGTAGGTCTAACCGAAGTAGATCGTCCAGTTGGACCGCGGAGATCAGCTGCCGTCGCCTGAAGCCGCCGCTGGTCTGACCGCAGGTTCGCCGCCGGTCTGACCGCCTCCTTGCCACCGGTCCGACCGCCGGTATGTCGCTGGTTAGACCGCCGAACCCGAGAAAACATAAATCGAAGAACTCTCAAAGTATATGACAATTTTATTACTTCTCTTTGTGTTTACAAAGTGCAATAACAGCACTCCTTACAAAAATCTCGACCAAACTCGAAACCCTAACTAAACTATCAACTCAATTGCTCTCAAAAGCGATACCGAGAAGCCTCACGCTCCCTCTTTATTTATACATGAGGTAGGCAGCCTAAAGCCACGGACCAAACTCATACTAAAAGTCCTAATCCACCTAGGAAACCTTCTCGTACAAGAAATAAACTTTACAAACTCCAATCATACCAAATTTGGACTCCTTCCAAATTCGACAATAAGACATCACATGAGTTAATACTGCCTTCGTTTTTTAATAGACGACGCCGTTGACTTTTTCTCACATGTTTAACCATTCGTCTTATTCAGAAATTTTATGTAAATGTATAAGATATAAATCACACATAAAATACTATGAGTGATAAAACAACTCATAACAAAATAAATTATAATTACGTAAATTTTTTGAATAAGACGAATTGTGAGAAAAAGTCAACGGCGTCATCTATTAAAAAACGAAGGCAGTATTAACTCATGTGATGTCTTATTGTCTTGTGAAGAATTTGATTGCTGGAGGCCATTTACGTTCTTCTGATATACTGATCTGCAATTGTTTTGCACGCTCGCGAAAAAAAATATATTGTTAGAGGCCTATTTCAAGTCATCACGTTAGACATATAATTTTATCATGCTTGAAAAGATACTGAAAGGTATTATTACATTTTTCTAATATAAAACTTAGGTATCAAATAGTTATCCTAATTCGTTAGTCGCTGGGTATTTTATGGTATCAAATAAAATTTAGATATCTCAATGTACTTTCCTTGTAACTGTAAAATCTCTCCGTCACTTATCACATATGTACGATGAAAAACAGAAGGGATAACGTATGATGCTTGGCTTGTTAATTAATACAGAGAAGCACTGTAAATATGGGCATTAGTAGCTGACCTTATTTATAAGATCAAAACACCAGAAGTAAGCCAACCAGAAGTAAGCCAACCAGAGAGAGGTGAATGGTTGGTATACCTAAAAACCCAAACTTTTCGTGAAATAAAAAGTTACCCTCAAATTCAACGGATCGTGGTCTGACCGCTTGGATGTCGTAGGTCTGACCGAAGTAGATTGTCCAGTTGGAACGCCGAGATCAGCTGCCGTCGCTTGAAGCCACCGCTGGTCTGACCGTAGGTTCGCCGCCGGTCTGACCGCCTCCTTGCCGCCGGTCCGACCGCCGGTATGTCGCTGGTTAGACCGCCGAACCCATAAATCGAAGAACTCTCAAAGTATATGACAATTTTATTACTTCTCTCTGTGTTTACAAAGTGCAATAACAGCACTCCTTACAAAAATCTCGACCAAACTCAAAACCCTAACTAAACTATCAACTCAATTGCTCTCAAAAGCGATACCGAGAAGCCTCACGCTCCCTCTTTATTTATACATGAGGTAGGCAGACTAAAGCCACGGACCAAACTCATACTAGAAATCCTAATCCACCTAAGAAACCTTCTCGTACAAGAAATAAACTTTATAAACTCCAATCATACCAAATTTGGACTCCTTCCAAATTCGACTCCGCATCCCATACGCACACAATACCTCCATCGTATGCCATATGGAATCTTTACCAACCACGTGCATTGAATTCTAGCCTAAGTATCCTGTATGATATCTGACCGCCACGGATGTCGCCTTATCCCCAAGCCGACTCCCGATCCATCACTGGCAATACTCTCCTCAGGCATTAAATCACCTACACATGAATTAAACAAATAAACCATATTCCGAAACTAAGCTATCTCCAACTTGACTCATTAGTAGCAAACAACAGTATTACATACGTATAATATACATCTAGAAGCCATAAATATGAAACAATCACGGATATCCAAACAAACAACCTAAAACCGAAATTGACATAGCGTTGGCCGGTCAGACCGTGAGCTAGCCGGTTTGACCGCTCGCATAGCGCTGGTCTGACCGGCAGCACCTGCCCGGTCTGACCGGACCACATATCCAGCAGTACCTGTAGATCACCTATAAAATCCAATCATCTCTTTAAAAGGATAGATAGAATATCTTTAAAAGGATTCGGGTTAAATTCCAAACTTGTACGTCAAGGAAATACCCGTGATCTTAGTCGGTTATGATTATATCATATCTGTAATTACCTATTCCGTTAGGGATATGGGCTGTATTTTATAACACGGACTCTTTCCCCTATATAAGGAGGGGTCCGGGTGCCCTTTGGGGGACGATTTTTCACCCAGATCATACGATTAATAATACACTCGGCGGATCAATCCCCGGACAGGATTAGGGTATTACTTCTTGATTAGGAAGGCCTGAACCTGTATAAAATTCCTTGTCTCTAAACCCATCCACTTTTCTTGCTTGATAGCCACCCCCTTTTAGTATTGCCGAAATCTTGTTTCAACAGTTGGCACGCTAGGTAGGGGTAGCGTCAAGTTCTTCGCCGACTAGTGCGATGGGTTTCGTTTCTGGCATCGACGACTTCGTCTTCCCTCCCGGGCAGGCGTTTCGGTTCGGTAGCCTCGACTTGATCACCAACGACTTCGGCAAGATTTCTCTCCTCGACTCGGATTCGAACCAGTCGGAGAGATGCCAGATCTCCGCCCCGTTCGGTATCCCGGACTCGGCCGAGATCTACCCCAAGATCATCTCCACCGAGTTGGCTTCAAACCACTCGGACGAGATCCAATCTACTCTAACACGACCTGATCAAGACGATGGAGCCTATCTGCCAATCCTGATGAGACTCCCCGATGATTTGGCTGCTGTCTTCACCACAAAGGCGTCTTCTCCCCGTAGGCCTAGGCGGGATTCGGCTTCAGCCCCGGTCTAGCCTAGCTCCAGGGAAGTCGGCGTCATACTTCAGCCTCTCGGCACGGTTTCAACGGAACAACTGGACGGCTACCTCAGCTCCCTCGGCGTCGACTCACGACCAACGGAGATCTTAGAGTACGACGACTTCGGCTACCGCAACGACTACTGCAACCTCGACGACTTTGACGAAGGCTTTGAAGACAACTACACACCCCTCTACTTCGGCGTTTTCATGGCCGACAACGAGACGGAAGAATAGCGCAGAGCCCGCAACAGGAAGCCGAACGACGCCGACTGGAAGAGGAGCGCCAAGCACAACAACAAGAACGGCTGCAGCGTGAGCAACAGGAGCGCGAACGGGCTACAAAAGAGGTTGAAGACCGGCGGCAGCGCGCCTTGGATGCCGGGCGACGAGCACGAGAACTCATCGGGCAGCAAGACGTCGAAGGAACAGCTGTTTTTCGCACCCCTCAACACAACGCGGTTGCAGCGATCACCCTCCTCGACACCCTTCTCAAGGACGATGCACTCAATCAAGCCAATCACGTCGTCAACATCTTGAACCAAACCAAGACCATGATCGCCGCCTCGATCCCGGTTAACTCCGCAAGCGTCCGCACACTGACTGGCAGCCGAGTTCCCCCTCTTCGATCTCAAGACTATCACCAACCAAGCCTCAGCGTCGTCGGCACGGGATCTAGTCGCAGGAGCAGGGGTCGCGATGAGCGATCTGTCCACTCGCCCCCCGAGCGATACAGGGAGTGTCGAGTTGAACGACCTCGCTCCCCACACCGCAGGCGCCCCGTCGATCTTCACGATACTATCAACCAGCGCCGCGCGGCAAGAGGCTACGTTCCCCACCATTCACCAGATCGCTACGATGATGACATGGATGGAGTTGTTGCCTTCACAAGTGACCTACGTCGAGTGCACTGGCCAGCCGGCTTCAAGCCGACTGGAATCGAGAAGTATGACGGCACCACTAACCCGGAGTCTTGGCTCACCGTCTACGGTCTCGCAATTCGCGCAGCAGGTGGAGACAGAAAAGCCATGGCAAACTATCTGCCTGTGGCCCTAGCGGATTCCGCCCGGTCCTGGCTTCACGGGTTACCCCGTGGCACGATCGGATCTTGGGCGGAACTTCGTGACCACTTCATCGCCAACTTCCAGGGTACCTTTGAACGCCCTGGTACACAATTTGATCTCTACAACGTTACACAGAAGTCTGGAGAATCCCTTCGAGATTACATCCGACGCTTTTCTAAGCAACGCAACAAGATCTCCGACATCACCGACAGCGTCATCATTGCCGCCTTCACCAAGGGCATTCGCCACGATGACCTACTCGGCAAGTTCGGGCGCAAGCCTCCAAGGACGGTCAAGCAGATGTTTGAAAAAGCCAATGAGTACGCCAAAGCCGAAGACGCCATTACCGCGTCCAAGCAGTCGGGCACCACTTGGAAGCCGAAGAAAGATATGCCGACTACAGGGAGGAGTGGAAGTACCAATCACAAAGATCGCAAGCGTAAGCCCGAGGAACTTGTGGCAACTACTACACCATCCTCCCGACAACGTTCACACGTCAACACTTTTGACAAGATCATGAACTCCCAATGTCCGCATCATCCAAACTCCAATCACGCGGCCAAAGATTGCTTCGTCTACAAACAGTTCGCCGAACAATACGCCAAGAGCGCACGCAAGAACCCTGATGGAGATCAAAGCTCGTCAAAGAAGAAGGATGATGAAGACGAAGCCCCGATTGGATTTCAAGACCATCACAAGGAACTCAATCACATCTTTGGCGGACCCCTGGCTTATGAATCCAAGAGAAAGCAAAAGCTAACCGAACGAGAGATCAATGCTGTTCAGCCCGGCACACCCCAATCTCTTTGGTGGTCAGAGACAACAATTAAGTTTGACCGCTCGGATCATCTTGACCGAGTGGTCCACCTGGCGCGGTACCCCCTGGTACTAGACCCAGTGGTTCGCAACGTCAAGCTTCGCAGATCCCTCATCGATGGTGGCAGTGCACTCAAGATCCTTTTCGCCAAGACTCTGGATGACATGCAGATCCCTCGATCGGAATTAAAGCCGAGTAATGCGCCCTTTCACGGTGTCATCCCAGGGCTGTCTGCTACGCCACTCGGCCAGATCACTCTTCCGGTTACTTTTGGCACTTGGGAGAATTTCCGCATAGAGAACGTTTGTTTCGAGGTTGCTGATTTCAAAACAGCGTATCATGCCATACTCAGACGCCCGGCGTTAGCCAAGTTTATGGCTGTCCCGCACTATACTTACATGATGATGAAGATGCCCGGTCCCCGAGGAGTTATATCCCTGCGGAGCGACAGCAAGCAAGCCGTCACGTGTGACAAGGAAAGTTGCGAGATGGCCCAGACCCATGAGATCACGCTCGCCCGAGAAGAAATCCAACTGGCTGCATCCACAACATGCGAAGGAGAAGTGCCTACAACCAAGATGCCAAAGAGCGGAGAAAGCGATGCCAAGACCAAGAAGATTCCTCTAGATCCCTCTGATCCTACTAAGACTGCTGTAATAGGCACCGAGTTAGATTGTAAATAGGAAGGCGCGCTCATCACCTTTCTTCAAAATAATAAAGATATATTTGTGTGGAAAACATCTTATATGCCTGGTATTCCTAGAGAGGTGATTGAGCACTCTTTACATGTTAAGGTAGACACCAAACCAATCAAGCAACGACTCCGTCATTTCGCACAAGATAGGAAGGATGCGATCAAGGAGGAATTGATCAAGCTGTTAGCAGCAGGCTTCATCAAGGAAGTCCTTCATCCCGACTGGCTGGCCAACCCGGTCCTGATTCAGAAGAAGACGGGGCAATGGCGCATGTGTGTTGATTACACCGACCTCAACAAGTCTTGCCCCAAAGATCCCTTTGGGTTACCTCGCATTGACCAGGTAGTTGACTCAACGGCCGGCTGCGAGCTACTCAGTTTTTTGGATTGCTACTCAGGATATCATCAGATCCGACTAAAGGAATCCGACTGCTTGAAGACTTCATTCATCACACCCTTCGGGGCCTACTGCTACATCACCATGCCCTTTGGATTAAAGAACGCAGGAGCGACTTATCAACGCATGATCCAGAGATGTTTTTCAACTCAGATCGGCCGCAACGTCGAAGCTTATGTGGATGATGTAGTCGTCAAGACCAAGCGGAAGGATGATTTGATTATGGATCTAGAAGAGACCTTTGCGAGCATCCGCGCTTTCAGGATGAAATTAAACCCTGAAAAGTGCATCTTCGGAGTACCGTCGAGGAAGCTGCTCGGATTTATGGTGTCCCGTAGAGGCATACAAGCCAACCCGGAGAAAATCAATGCCATCCTCAACATGAAACCGCCGAGCTCCCAGAAAGACGTTCAAAAGTTAACTGGCTGCGTGGTGGCGCTCAGCCGGTTCGTCTCACGACTCGGCGAGCGGGGAATGCCTTTTTTCAAGCTTTTAAAGAAAACCGACAATTTCCAGTGGGGACTCGAAGCACAAAAAGCCTTTGAAGACTTCAAAAAACTTCTCATTACTCCACCAGTCTTAGCTTCACCACATCCGCAAGAGCCGCTGTTGTTATACGTGTCGGCAACTTCCCAGGTTGTAAGCACAGTCCTGGCTGTTGAGCGTGAGGAAGAAGGCCATGTTCAGAAAGTCCAACGTCCAATCTATTTCGTCAGTGAGGTTTTAGCCGACTCCAAGACAAGATATCCTCAGGTTCAAAAATTGTTATATGGTGTTTTGATTACCGTTAGAAAATTATCTCACTACTTCCAAGGTCACTCGGTCATGGTGGTCACGTCGTTTCCACTTGGGGATATACTTCACAATCGCGAAGCAAATGGGCGGATTGCAAAGTGGGCCCTAGAGTTAATGTCCTTGGATTTATCTTTCAAGCCGCGAATTTCGATCAAGTCCCAAGCCCTAGTGGATTTCGTCGCCGAGTGGATCGAGTGCCAGGAAGACACGCCTGTAGAAAAGATGGAGTATTGGACTATGCACTTTGACGGGTCAGAGAGGCTTTCAGGCACCGGAGCAGGGGTTGTTCTGATTTCCCCGACTGGAGAGAGGTTGAGCTACGTATTGTGGATACATTTTTCTGCGTCTCACAACGTGGCGGAATATGAGGCACTCCTTCATGGACTAAGGATTGCAATCTCCTTGGGAATTCGACGCCTAATAGTTCGTGGAGATTCTCAGTTGGTTGTTAATCAAGTCATGAAAGAGTGATCCTGCCTTGATGATAATATGACTGCTTACCGGCAGGAGGTTCGCAAGTTGGAAGACAAGTTCAATGGACTTGAGCTCACTCATGTTCTTCGACACAATAAAGAGGCAGCCGGTAGACTGGCAAATTTTAGTTCAAAACGAGAAGCAGCTCCTTCCGACGTGTTTGTTGAACATCTCTACGAGCCGACCGTACCAAGGAAAGAAGCAATCAAGGCCACGGACACCCAAGACGTAAGTATGATTGAAGCCGACTAGAGAGAGCCCCTCATAAGATTTTTCTCATTATTATATTATTGCTTGATAAAACCATGAGTTACAAACTCCCCCTCAAACCATGCCAAAAGGATGAATTATTTCCAATTCACCACGAAGAAAAGCAAAGCGATTAGAATCCAAAGGTTTAGTGAAAATATCAGCAATTTGCAACTTTGTATTCAAAAACTGCAATTCAACATCTCCCTTCTCAACATGATCCCTCAGAAAATGAAAACGAATATCAATGTGCTTCGTGTGTGAGTGTTGAACAGGATTCTTAGCAATGTTAATAGCAGTTGTATTATCACAAAAGAGAGGTACTTTCTCAAAAGTAAGACCATAATCTTTCAAAGTCGATAAAAGCCAAAGAATCTATGAACAACAACTAGCAGCAGCAACATATTCAGATTCAGCAGTTGATTGAGCAATACTAGATTGTTTCCTAGAAGACCATGCAATCAACGATGTACCAAGAAAATGACATGGTCCACTAGTACTTTTCCTATCAATTCTACAACCACCAAAATCAGCATCGGAATATCCACTTAAGCATATAGAAGATGAAGTAGAATACCAAATTCCAAACTCAAGTGTATGATTCAAATACCTCATTATTCGCTTGACCGCTTGACGATGTGAAGCACGAGGAGAAGCTTGAAAGCGTGCGCACAAACACACAGCAAATTGTATGTCTGGCCTAGAAGCAGTTAGATACAACAAAGATCCAATCATGCTTCTCTATTCCTTTTGATCAACAGCTTCACCATCTTCATCAGGATTCAACACAGCTGTAGAACCAATTGGTGTTGAAATTGGCTTGCAATTCTCCATCTTGAACCGTCTCAAAAGATCCTTCGTATACTTCGTTTGATGCACAAAAGTACCTTGAGGTGTTTGCTTAATTTGCAATCCCAAAAAGTACGATAACTCACCCATCATGCTCATCTCAAATTCCCTGCGCATAGTCTCGGCAAAATCTACAAACAAAGCGTGAGTTGAACAACCAACGATGATATCATCCACATAAATCTGAACAAACAGTTGATTATCACCATGCTTAAGAACAAAAAGCGTTTTGTCAACCTTTCCCATTGTAAAACCTTTCGCAAGCAAAAAGTTCTTAAGTCTATCATACCATGCCTTAGGAGCTTGTTTCAAACCATACAAAGCTTTAGACAATCTAAAAATATGGTTGGGAAAATCAGGATTTTCAAAACCTGGTGGTTGTTTGACATAAACTTCCTCCTGTATAAAACCATTTAGAAAAGCACTTTTAACATCCATTTGATATAATTTAAAACCTTTTGAAGCAGCAAAAGCCAACAAAAGTCTAATTGCCTCAATTCTAGCAACAGGAGCAAAAGTTTCATCAAAATCCAAACCCTCCACCCGAGTAAAACCTTGAGCAACAAGTCTAGCTTTATTTCTCATAATCAAACCATCCTCATTTTGTTTATTTTTGAAAACCCACTTAGTTCCAATAATATTATATCCAGAAGGTGGTTCAACTAAAGTCCAAACTTTGTTTCTCTCAAAATTTTTAAGTTCTTCATGCATGGCATTAATCCAAGATTCATCAGTTAATGCATGTGACACATCTTTGGGTTCAAAAGAAGCAATAAATGCAGAATTTGCACAAATATCATGAGTCGTTACCTTAGACCTTGTAGTCCGCTCACCTATATTACCAATAATTTGTTCCGGCAGATGTAGTCGTTGAATGTGCAAAGGAGCAGTGATTTCTGAAGTTGATCCACGGTCTGTGTCAGTACTGGTCGAAGTAGTAATTTCTGGAGGACCATCTCGATCAGCATCAACAGAACCCTCAGCCGACGACCCTGGCCGGTCTGACCGCACATCCTGCGCCGGTCTGACCGGAGGTGTGTCAGCGGTCTGACTGGCCTGGCGTCCGGTCTGACCGGCCGAGCCGACCTCGTCGTCGTCATCAGTCACTCTCATCTTCAAAAATACGACCATCCTCCCCCTGAACCTGTGACAGTGTACCTGCAACATCGGATCTAGTACCTGGACTAACCTCATCAAAAGAAACTTCGCAAGTCTCAACAATTTTGTTAGTCCCTAAGATAAGTACACGATAGCCACGAGTATGTGCGGGGTAACCAAGAAACAATCCATCGGTAGAACGTGCCTCAAACTTATTCAAATTTCCAGATTTCAAGACAATGCATTTGCAACCAAAAACACGCAAATGTGAAACTTTGGGTTGATGACCAAATCGAAGTTCATAAGAAGTTTTTCCAAGTTTAGATCACAAGAAAACTCGATTTGAAATATAACATTAATAGCCTCAGCCCAAAATTTTCTAGGAGTTTTGTATTCATCCAACATCGTTCTAGCCATCTCAACCAAAACATGGTTTTTCCTTTCAACAACACCGTTTTGTTGAGGAACACGAGGAGAAGAAAATTCATGTTCAAGACCTTTTTCATTGCAAAATTGTTCAAAAGAAGCATTTTTAAACTCACCACCATTATCACTTCGAATTCTTTTCAAAGAACCAGGAAATTCAAGATTCAATCGAAGAAACAAACCACGAAAGTGTTGAAAAGCTTCGTCCTTAGTTGCCATAAAGAAAACCCAAGAATATCGAGAAAAATCGTCAACAATAACCAACACATACCACTTTCCTCCAACAGATTGCACTCTAGCTGGACCAACAGTGTCCATATGTAATAACTATCCCGGTGCATCCGTCATCACAGGAACAATAGGAGCATGTGAAGTTGAAACCATCTTAGCATGACGACACGGTGTACAAACCAAATCAAGATCTTTCTTAAGTTTAGGCAAACCACGAACAAAATCCAAACCACTTAACCTATTGAGATGATCAAAACCAACATGTCCAAGTCTACGATGCCAAAACATCACATCTTTATCAAAATCGGCTTTAAACACTCTTCCATATCGAGAAATATTCAACACAGAATCACCACGAGAATCAAAAACTTTACTTCCAGTTTTCTTAAAGTGAACTTCAAACTCTTCATCAACAATTTGTGAAACCGAAAGCAAATTGTACTTTAAATCCTCAACTAAAGCTACATTCTTCAATTCAAATTTTTCATTTACCTTTACCAAACCTGTAGCGAGAACGGCACTTATAGAAGCATCACCAAAGATAATCGATTCAGTCTTGGATGCCTTTTTGAGGGAGGAGAACCAATTTTTATCACCGGTCATGTGCCGCGAACAACCGGAATCCACGATCCACACATTCTCCTTCCCTGCCACCAAAGCCTACACATAGGCAGAAGTCGAAGCCTCAGTACTGGGGTTAGATGATAATAAAAATTTAGGAATCCAGTACTGAGACACACAACCAGAAGATCCAATAGGCATATATCCACATGCAAAATCAATTTTAGAATTTTCAGAAAAATTCCTCCGAGGCCGGTCTGACCGAGGTACAGTGGCCGGTCTGACCGGGGGTCGGTATGACCGCCTCTGTACTGCCGGTCTGACCGGTGCCCAGTCTGATCGCCGCTCAGTAGCCGGTCTGATCGTGGGACCCACTGCGGTCTGACCGGTTTCCTCAAGGGAAAACCAGATTTTTGCCATTTTGATTTTGCAAAAGCAATCTCTCTTTCCTTTTTCTGTTTATGAGCTAATCTGAAACAAAAACCAACAATATGTCCATCTTTGCTAAAAAAGAACAAGTATATTTTTCACGTTGTTTAGACACATTGTTAGGGCAAGAAGATTTAGCAACACAAACAGAAACATGAGGTTTTGCATGCACAACATTGGATTTTGAAGAGGATGCATTCACGGTAGACATGATACCAGCAGATTTAAACACAGTTTTATTAGTATCATGCTTAATTGAAATCTCACCACTTCTAGCACCAACACCTAACACAACAGGAGGATGTCCAGAATTATGAGCATAAGGATTAAAACCTAAACCACGGTTATGTGTGCTAATCTTAGATTGATCCAAAATCATATTAAGGTTCTTTTTACCATCAGAAAATCTTAGCAAAGAATTTTTCAAATAACACACCTCTTTTTCCAAATTAGCACAATTTTCACAATCTACCATGACACCTTTGCTTTTACGACATTTGGGGCAAGAAAGCACTTCATTGTTTTTCACAACATCTTCCATGTACTCAACACGACCTAAAGCATCTTTTAGTTTCATCTTATTCAAATTACATGTTGAGCAATCCAAAACATCATGAGGTTGTTTTAACTTTTTAGCAGAAATCATGTTAAACATCAAACTAGCATGAAAAGCAATTTGATATTTTTGCAACAACATTTTAGTTAAAAACAACTCATCCAAAGTGCGTGTATGCAAAGCAAGACTGCAAGCAAGAGAAGATCTATTTTTCAAATCATGTGCAACATTAATATCTCTAATTTTTGAAATCTCATTCATTAAAACCTCACAATTTGAGCAATCATCATCATTAGGAATAAGAGATTTTAATCTATCAATTTCAGATTTAAGAGATTCAATGATAAATTCCTGTTTTCTATACATCTTCTCACACTTCATATTTTTTGCACTCAAGATATTAATAGCTTCTTCAAAAGCACTTACCTCATGATCTTCACACTCAAAATCCGATTCACCACGCGCCATGAAGCAAACACCGGAGATGTTCTTTCCCTTATCATCATCTCCACTCTCACCATCTACATGACTTGATGGCTCAAAAGCGGCATAAACTTGATTAAAAGCTTTCCTAAGATTCTTCTTGAACTTCCTCGCTTGAGATGAATCTTGCGGCTTGTTATTGCTTGGCTTGTTGTTGCTTGTCCTCTCACCATCTTTGTCTTCTCTTTTGCCTCTCCCAAGCTTAGGACAATGCGAACGAAGATGATCAATTGAACCAAATTCAAAACACCAATTTGGACCACCTCTTTTCCTGTTCCTGGCATTATTCATAGCTCGAGCAATACGGTTAGCAACCAAAGCCAAATCCTCCTCCTCGATTTGTTCGAGTTGATCATCGGATGTGGCGTTAAAAACAGCAAGAAAAGAAGGCTTAGATGAAGAAGCATCAACATCCAAAGAGGAAGTAGAAAAAACCAAAGCAGTCGACTTAGAATCAACTTTTCAAGAAAGAACATTCATCTCATGTGTTTTCAATTTTGTGTAAAGTGAATCCAAAGTCAAACTAGACATGTCAACCGACTCCTGAATAGATGTAACTTTCATCTCCCAAATAGACATATTAAGACCATTTAAAAAGTGACGAGAAATCTCAGATTGTGGATAATTAGTATCATAAGAAGAATCAACAGATCTAAGATCACTCAAAATTTTATTAAACCTAGAAAGATAGTCATCCAAAGCTTCTCCAGGTTTCATCTCAAATTTAATATACTCCTTTTTGAAAATATCACGACGAAGTTCCTTTATGTTATTTGTTCCATGATGAAAGTTACTCAACGCAATCCAAATCTCATGAGCAGTTTGAAGATGAGCAACACGATCATAATCTGAATGAGAAATACCACTCAAAAGAATGTTGCGGGCTTTGCAATTTTGTTCAAAAGCAGTTTTTCAGCATCAGTATTAATAGCTTCAGGAATCACATAAGCGTGAGAAACTTTTCTCCAAATATCATAATCTTCAGCCATAATGTAAGATTGCATCCTACTACACCAATGAGAAAAATCCGTTCCATCGAAAACATGAGGCTTAGTTGAAAAACGAGTGGGAGTAGCCATGGTAAAAACTCTAGATCAATAAAAATCCAAAAAGAAAACAAGGCTCTAATACCACTTGTAGGATCGAATCACAAGAACTAAGCCAACCAGATGGGGGGGTGAATGGTTGGTATACCTAAAAACCGAAAACTTTTAGCGGAAATAAAAGTTACCCTCGAAATCGACGGAGATCGGTCTGACCGGAGTAGATTAGCCGGTCTGACCGCTCGAATGCCGCCGGTCTGACCGGTTTTGAACCACCGGTCTGATCGCCGAAGTAGCCTGCCGTGCCTGCTGCCGCCGCCGGTCTGACCGCCGTCTTACCGCCGGTCCGACCGCCGATGAGTTGTCGGTTAGACCGCCGAAATCCGGTGAAACACAAATCGAAGAACTCTCTGTGTTTACAAAGTGCACCAACAGCACTCCTAACAAAAATTTCGACTAAACTCGAAACCCTAACTCAAAACTCAATTCAATTGCTCTCAAAAGCGATACAAAAGCGATACCGGGAAGCCTCATGCTCCCCCTCTATTTATACCCGAGGTAAGCAGCCTAAAGCCATGAACCAAACTCATACTAGGAGTCCTAAACACCTTAGGAAACCCTCTAGTACAAGAAAGAAACTTTACATAACCAATCGTACCAAATTCGGACACCTTCCAAATTCGACTCCGCATCCCATACGCACACAATAACTCCATCGTATGCCATATAGAATCTCCATCAATCACGTGCATCGACTCTAGCCTTAGTATCCCGCATAATCGCTGACCAACACGGACGTCGTCTTATCCCCAAGCCAACTCCCGGTCCATCACCACAAATACTCTCCCGAGGCATCGAGTCACCTACACATGAAACAAACAAAGAAACCATATTCCGAGACCAAGCTATCACCAACTTGACTCATTAGTAGCAAACAACAGTATTACATACGTATAGTATCCATCTAGAAGTCATAATCATGAAATAATCACTGATATCCAAATAAACAACCTGAAACCGAAACCGACACAGCGTCAGCCGGTCAGACCGCAGCCTGGCCGGTCCGACCGCTCTATCACCGCCGGTCTGACCGGCAACACCTGCCCGGTCTGACTGGTCACATGAAATAACAGCGATTTCCTGTAGATTCACCTGTGAACTCCAATCATCTCCAAAACCACTTCGTGAATAAATTCCAAATAACAAAACCAATAATATTCAATGCCCAATTGTTCATAACAGAATAATAATCAAAAACAACTTTGATTTTACACAAGAACTCCCTCAAGATAAAGATGAAGCCGAGCGGATCTCTAGGCGCAGCAGACTTTATGTCATACATGAGACCGAGCTGTACAAGAAAAGTCCATCTAGAATCCTGCAACGCTGTGTGTCTTTGGAGGAGGGAAGACAATTGCTAAAGGATATACATTCAAGCATCTGTGGCAATCATGCTGCTGCACGAACTATCGTTGGCAAGGCTTACCGGCAAGGCTTTTTCTGGCCCACAGCCTTGTCCGACGCTGACAAAATTGTGCGAACATATGAGGGCTGTCATTTTTTGCCCGACAAACTCATCTACCAGCTCAGGAGTTGCAAACCATCCCGTTTTTGGGGGCTCGATATGGTTGGCCCGTTTAAAAAGGCTGTCGGTGGTTATACTCATCTCTTCATAGCTGTTGACAAATTTTCCAAGTGGATCGAAGCTAAACCGGTCATTATAATCACGGTAGACAAAGCTAGAGATTTCTTCATCAACATTGTGCACCGGTTTAGGGTACCGAATCGGATCATCACTGATAACGGCACTCAATTCACGGGCGGAGTATTTAAAGATTTCTGTGAAGACTTCGGCATCAAAATTTGTTACGCCTCCGTAGCGCACCCCATGAGCAATGGACAAGTCGAACGTGCCAATGGTATGATACTTTAAGGAATAAAAGCGCGAGTTTTCGACCGATTGCATCCCTATGCCGGCAACTGGGTAGAACAGTTGCCATCTGTCCTTTGGTCTCTACGCACCACACCCAGTCGGGCTACGGGCCAGTCGCCATTTTTTCTAGTGTATGGAGTAGAAGCAATGTTGCCAAGCGAGGTGGAATTCGAATCGCTGCGATTTCGTAACTTCAGTGAGGAACGCTACGGAGAAAACTGAGTAGATGATCTCAACCGACTAGAGGAAGCCCAAGAAGCAGCTTTAATTCAGTCGGCTCGGTATTTACAAGGGATGCGCCGTTATCACAATCGCAATGTTCGATCACGAGCTTTCTTGGTTGGCGACTTGGTTCTGAGGAAAATTCAAACTACACGGGATCGACACAAATTATCTCTCTTATGGGAAGGACCATTCATAATTTCTGAAGTTACTCGGCCAGGTTCTTACCGACTCAAGCGTGAAGACAGCACTCATATTGACAACTCTTGGAATATTGAACATCTTCGTCATTTTTATGCTTAGGCATTATTTTTGTATCTTCCTCTTTGACTGCTAACATCAAGTTTCTCCTTGAGTTATCAGTCGGGGGCTACTATAATAATAATGGAGTGTGATTTTTATCAATTCAATTTGCTTACTTGATTTATCATTGCCTTGATTGAGTTTTTGGCTTAGTCAATGAGGACTGAAAGTTTTTTAACAACTTTTGCGGGTTCTAGGCTCAATAAGGTTTGGCAAAAACTTTTAAGAAATCAGGAGCTGAGTTTAAATCATCAAGCACAGCATAAATACATCAGTATTGTACAAATTGTGCCTCCATCATCAAAATACAACATCAATCAGCTACGGTTTTTTCGTCATCAGAACTATCAGACCCAGCCGGCCTGAGGTCGTTTTCCTGAAACCTCTCAACTACATCAGTGGCTATCTTGTCAGCAGCTTTTTGCGCATCATTGATGAGATCAAGGGCGGCCTCCTCGCTTGTCCCATCTGCAAAGCCATCAACAGCATCGATGTCAATCTTCGGGTACAAGGACTTGGTCATTGCCAACGCCAGGCTCACTCCCATGCATCCAGCTTCTTTGATATTCTTAAAATAGGTGTCCGGAGCAGTTCTCAGTTTGTCGAAGATTTCGACAGCATCAATTGAACTCGGATCGTTGTTATTGAAAAACATGGCTTGGACGAGTGGCATAGCGGCATTGGCGACTTCATCTCTGGCTCCTTCAAGCTTTCTGATTTTATTAACCAAGATATCGAATTGAGCCTGAGATTTAATTTTATGATCTACACAAATGGTTCACATTAACAACAAAGCAACAAGACAAGAATGGTTTTAAAGCTTCAGTTATAATTATCTTCGACGTCTTTCAGAGCCGAGTCCCTTTGTTTGGTCAGTTCACCCTTGTCTTTTTCCAGAGCTTTGATCTGATTCTCTAGCTCGGATATCTTGGCAGCTTGCACTATATTGCTTTCCGCTGGTTAGTTGCACATGAATAGCAACATGAAACAAGTCAGACAAAGATGAGAGTTACCTTTTCATGAGCCGTTTAGCTCAAAGTTGGAGTCTTGAAGCTCGACAATCCGGTCTCTCAGATCATGTTCAGTTTTCCTGGCAAGCTCCTTGGCTTCATGCAGCTGGGCTCGGGTAGCTTCTAGGCTTCCGAGGTGAGGGACCAATTTCTCAAGGGTCGCAGTCTTCGCCTCATTCCTGAGATGGATCCTCTGTGTTGCCAATACATTTCTATTTTAGTGAAGTGGCCAACAGGGTAATGAAATTTGCATGTATAGGGAGACTTACATTTACAAGACGAGTAGCTTGGCCAAGTGTCTTTTTCAGTAGGCATACTTCCTCGTCTTCCTTTTGTTTATTTATTACAATTCCCTGTGGCCGCATCTCATCATCCCACCATTTGATTAATATGGGTGGATGAAAATCTTCAGCCGACCATATCCGAAGGACCTCTTCTTCATCACCAACCATTGGGCCTTACATATTTTTGGACAATGATGCAATAATTGGAGAAAGTTTGATGGATCGAAATGGATTTGGAAGAGTTGTTTACCTGTTACGACTTCCGGTCGGGGACGAGCAGTCCCTTGCACCCTAACAGGTGAGCTGGACCTTGGGTTGGAGCTAGTATCTTTTCGGGGAGGGCTGCTTGCTTGAGCCTCTACCTCTGGGATGTCTTTGTTTGGTTCTGTACCCGACTGGTTTCCAATCGGGGGCTCCTGATCAGCACTGACTTCAGCCTCGTCCAACTGGTTTCCAGTCGGGGGCTTGTTGTTGGTATCTACATTGCCGGTTGCCGGTTGATTATTACCCGAGCGGTCTTCGGCAGTCGGCCCAGTTTCTGCTGAAGGACCAGCCTCCGTGCCAGTCGGCGTGTGGTCTTTTCCAGAGGGATCTATGTCAGATGGTTTTCTACAAATTCGAGACACGCTGTCAGCTCTGCTTCAATGGTGAGTGACCAGCAGAACAGAGGAAATTGCTAGATGACACATACCTGGTTGACTTCTTTATTTTTGGCATAGGACGACTGGATGTTTTCTTCTTTGGGTTGACTTGTTTTGGCTATTTCCCAGTCATCCCTTTGTTGCCAGCCTTTTCAGCATTGTCGTCTTCATCGTCGCTCAGAACCAGTTTCCTCTTACGGGAGTCTGACTGGTTAGTCGGCTGCGAGGTGTTGGGTTGAGCGTCGGGCTGGATTTTTGGCCCTCCACTAGCCAGACCAGTCTGCTGACGGGGTGAGCGGCGTCAAGCAATCGGAGGATCTGATTCACCAAAGCGAATTCCTGCACATGGTATTCCAAGCTTTCAGTCGACCTTACAGAAGATAAAAGCATGCTTTGAGAAGAGCTGAGTTGTATAATACATACCGGTGGAGGAGGGTTGAAGGCATTGTATGGCACGACTGGCAATAAGTGCGAATAGCTGACCACGATAGCATTTGAGAAGATTTTATACATCCTCTCCTTCATGATCTTGAACTCAAGAGACTCTGGGTCCTCTCGATTGGGGTCGTGCTTGCCATCAAACTCAAAAGCTGTTCGGGATCTTTCCTTGATTGGTGCCAGCCGGCTCTTGATGAAGTGCCGGGTAATTTGCTCCCCTTGCAGACCTTGTTCCTTAAGCTTTAGCATCCGATCCAACAAGTCGAGTGCTTGGGCAGCTTCTTCTCCCATGGGAAGCGAGTTCCAGGTGTCCTGATATACTGAAGGAAGACAGGAATACCTAGGGAGTGCTGGTTCGGGGTTTCGCACATAGAACCAGTTCGCATGCCAACCCTTGTTCGAGGTCTTGAATGGCATGGAGAAATATTTTTGGCTCAAGGTCCCCCTTAGTTGGAATCCGACTCCCCCAACTACGCATGGTTTGCTTTTGTTTGGCTGGGGCTTGAGGAAGAAGATGTGGCGGAATAGAGCGAAATGCGGCCTAATCCCCAGGAAAGCTTCGCAAGCATGGATGAAATTGGCGATGTGGACTATGGAATTGGGGTTTAGGTGATGCAGGCTGATCCCATAAAAATCCAAAATTCCCCGGAAGAAACTTGAGGTCGGAAGAGAAAACCCGCCATAAAAGAAATAGGAAAATACCACCACCTCGTGCGTATCGGGGGCCGGAAATGCTTCACCGCACGCCGCACGCCACCCAATGATCCCCTTTGTTGGAAGAACGTCGTGCATCACCATCTCCTTCAAGTTTTCCTCCGTCACATCAGAGGGCGCCCACTGACTTTCAAAGCTTTCTCTCTCCTCCGCATGGAAGCGAATTGGATGATGCGATTTGGTTTAAAAATGGCCGGGAATGGATGGGAGATCGATGCGGTGGTTGCGCGGAAGATCTTTGTGGAGCTCTGGAGGATGGATCGGAGGGGATTTGCGAACCCTAGCTCTCGTCGGTGTGCCTCACACTGTAGCAGAGAGTGGGGAAGTGGCGAAAGTTTCGGCTGGGAAGACGAAACGGCGCCTCGTCTCAGATGTTTATTTCGCTAGGGTATCGGGAGTACTAATGGGCTTGGGCCTAAATAGTACTTCAGCCCAATTTTGCTATCGGCGTGGTTTAGTTGTGATCCTTAGGGACTTAGGCATTTTGCTTCGGCAACGTTTGGTCACAATAGTTTAACCCAATGCTGTTAAAATCCTTTTTGACGCAGTTAGATAATTCCTTGGAATTACTACGATGCAAATAAAAAGGTGCCCGACGGAAAAGTGTTATACTAATTTTGTAAGCCTTTCTAGGCTGCAAAGGCTGTCTAGGCTTTATTGAGATGACTGGGTTTTGTACAGTCATTCTCTCGGCATGTTATATGCTTATCTTGATATAGTGTGAGCCATAGCTTAGGCGAGTAAGACTCACCTATTGTCATGATTTATATCACATTTGATGGATCTTTTTGAGAGTTTTTACTCGGATTCTTGTCATATGTGTTGATTTATGGGCCTTTAGAGTATTTTTTGCTCGGACCTCTTTATATATCCATTTTTTGGTATAATAAAGCTAAAGCAGTCGGCGGGATGTTTTATTACACATCGCACATGCTTAGCTGTATGATACTTTGGATGATTTGGTTGTAAAACCACTCGGTTGGTTGTTATTCGAGCCTTGACTATATGTTTAATTTTTAACTAATCACATAGTCGAGGGTTACACCTAATTAGGTGCATCTAGTCGATGCACCTGATTTTTTTTATTTTTAGCCCTTCACAGTCTTTGATTTTGGTGCTCGGGAGATCAGGGAAGAAAAAGTCGGAGTACTCGGATTATCGTTTTGGATTACGAGAGAAGACTATTTCGTCGACTGTAAAGGTCTCAGGGGCTACTGTGGAAATTATGGATACCCTGTACCCACACGGCATGTATAGTCCGACTAGGTATGGGGTGCCATGTATAGATAGAATATCTTTAAAAAGATTCGGGTTAAATTCCAAACTTGTACGTCAAGGAAATACCCGTGATCTTAGTCGGTTATGATTATATCATATCTGTAATTACCTATTCCGTTAGGGATATGGGCTGTATTTTGTAACACGGACTCCTTCCCCTATATAAGGAGGGGTCCGGGTGCCCTTTGGGGGACGATTTTTCACCCAGATCATACGATTAATAATACACTCGGCGGATCAATCCCCGGACAGGATTAGGGTATTACTTCTTGATTAAGAAGGCCTGAACCTGTATAAAATTCCTTGTCTCTAAACCCATCCACTTTTCTAGCTTGAAAGCCACCCCCTTTTAGTATTGCCAAAATCTTGTTTCGACATGCATACATTTTATATTAGGTTTACTTATTATACGTTTGAATAAACATTACTGCACCATGAGTTTTGTATCTTCTCATTTGCAGAAATACTTGTGTGGGTGAAGGAAAGGGGTATACGGGCTCACAAAGTGCTTAGATGATAAAAAATGTTGATTGGGGACCAAACCAAGAACTTCCCCACGTACTCTACTCCTACATCACCACGTTACTTTTGGTCCATAGAAGACAATAGATGAAGTCTTGCATGTTTTAGATTTGGATTTGAGTCTCTTGACAGTATCAACTCTAAAAGAACCTAATCACTGATCTAGAAGGAATTTCAGGGCCCATGAGTACTTGATGGAAAGATTGTGGAATCTACTTTTAGATGGTTTCCACTTCAAAATGCCTAATGAGCCGTCGGGAATCTGCAACACTAACCACGTAAATCATCCCGTTCGAGTCTAATTTGGGCCTTGGGCTTTGCAATTGTGTCGTGAGCTAAACCCAATGAGTGGACATCCTAGGGCTAACCTTGGGATGTCCCGAATCATATTTATTCAGCACCCGTCATCGTTTAGATTGGGTATTTTGCTTAGGTTATTTCTGCCATCGCTGTTTCGTCGCTAGTTCAGTTTATGGAACCCCAATTTTGAAATCTTAATCATTCATGTGCAAATTGAGTTGCAATCTATTTTGTTCTTACTTGTGTTCTTTGATTCACATATAGGGATTAGCCTTCTCGGCGAGATCCATCGGGCAATGCATGGTAGATAAACAGAGGAGACGTGGCGCTACGATTGCAGTATTCGGGTCGTGTTGATTGGAAGCCGGAAAACATGGCACTCTTTCGGAAATTCTGCTTAGCTCCAGTGCAAATCCTAAATCTTGATGAGGCTCGAGGCATCCCAGTCATTTTGATCCTACAACTAACAATATTGATAAATTGATGTTCAAAGAGCCGATTGGTCAATAAGTCGATATAGCAAACTAGCCAATGTCGATAGTGTTTTTAACAATCGGCTATATGTCTAATATAGATTCTGACACTTAGATAAATACAATGGAAGAACTTGAACAAACAATCCAATCATTCGACGATAGTATGATGAAATAGATGTCCAATGAACCAATTGGCCGATATTAATACATAATATTAAATGTAGTCTCGATGGTTAAAACATACATTGACTTGAAGTCTGATGTAAAGATAACTTATCGGCTAGCACTCTGATAAAACAATATACATGGGTTACCAGGCTAGATTATACTCCCTCCGTCCCAGAATATAACAAGTTTTAGGGTTGGACACGATTATTAAGAAAGTAGGTAAAAGTGAGTGGTGGAGGGTTGTGATTGGATGAGTAGTTAATGTAGATGGGAAAAATGAATGGTCGAGGGTTGTGATTGGTTGGGAAGATAATGTTGGTGTAGAAATTGTTATATTTTGGGACAAATCCTGAAGGCTAAAAGTTGTTATATTTTGGGACGGAGGGAGTATCTATTAATCAATAGTAAACCCAAGAAGTTGGACCAAACCAATGCAGCATTAAGTTTACAACAACGAATAAACCTAATAAAGTGGATAAATCATGTATAAAGTGGCGGATATAACAAATCTATTTAAAACAACATTATGATTGTAGAGATATATCGACTAAGACAGAAGATCGGACCTAACCGAGAAAGTCACAAGAAACCAATGCGTCTTTAAACACAATGCAATTAAAGATAGAACTAAAATATCAGTTAGGCTAATATACCAACCAAACTAGAGTAATCTAAGAGATCGAAGCGATGCAGCGTTAAACTGCCAATATAGCCGACACAATTACCAGGGCCAGCAGAACTTATGGACTTACCCCTTCACTGGAGAGCGGAGTGATGCAACCCCGCGTCAGGTGTCAAGTTCTGCCGGTGATAAAACCTCGAAAAAGTGGGTGGTGATGCGCCAAGAGATATATTCATCGAGAGATAACTTACAATGACCCCGGGTGTACATATTTATACCCATAGGTCGTTAAGAGTTCTAATTAGACACTAAACACAGTTTCCTAAAGATATAAAGGAAAATTAATAAACCCTGCCTAATTAATAGATAAATCAAGCTGCCATGCTGTGGTCTTCACTATTCCTTCTTGAATTCGGACTCTTCTGGATAAGCTTCCCATTGGCTGATTGTATTCTTTCCATAACTGAATCCATTAAAAAATCTTACCAAATTTTGGTCTTAACAGGTGCGCCAAGGGAGATTTGGTGAACCATAGGTATAAATATACACACCACAATTTTCAGTGTATCGCCACCCTAATTTACTCTTGGCGAGTTCTTAGTTTCGAGCATGGGCTGCATCAGTTATGTCCAACCTCTGGCGAGAAGTAAGTTCCATCATCTTTGTTTGCATCGGTGTGGCTGACATCCTCAGTTAGGTCCAATGATATCAGAGGTTCATCTTTATCCATCTCGGCGAGGGATAGGTTGATGCATTGAGCAATGAAAAAGTCATTCCAAAACTGGTACTTGGATGATAGCATCTGCCGATACCAGTTGCACCAGCCCACCACCTTTGATGGCCAAGACCTAAAGCCGTTATGCCAATTTGCAGTACTTAGTGTGGCATTTTTAAAGGGGATTCTACTAGTTTCTGCATTGAGGATGTTGGTTGGATCTTCATCGCCCATCGAACCTAAGAAATAGAAGGTAAGTCGATTGCGGATAGGAATCACAATTTGATTTTTCAAGTGTTACAGTAAAAGATGAACAGTGAAAATGAAAAATACGAAGAACATGAAGAACACGACAGGAGGTAAGATTCAAATCTATTGGTATTTCTTAACGACATTACTAGAAATATAATTCCCAGCAATGATGCAGAAATACTTCTGGTATATTATAGTTACAGAGTTCATCCGCAAGCGCATGGATATACCATTGTAGCATTTCACCCGAGAGTATTCCAAGTGTATCGTATTTATTTTATCTCGTGAGAAGATTATGTAGAGAGAGATTGACTAATAGTTTATATATTACTTGTGATAATCATATTCCAAGAGGGGTTAAGATAATCCAAGGGTAGAGTGACACACAAGCATTAACAACTCATTCTCATAATAAATGATCCAAGCTAGGTGGAAAGAAAAGAGAAAGAAAATCTATTCCTATACTTCTAATATACATAGTATACAACTGATATACTAGCTAATACCCTCTATCCGATGCCCTCCTGGTACTTCGAGAAGCCACCCCTGACTGCCGAGTTCCTTACAACAGCCCGTTATGACCATACAACCGGGGCTAAATACGGAGGAATACCCTCCCCAGGAAATCAACTTAGGATTATATACCGATGCGGGGGAATACCCGTACTGAGCTGTCACCATCAGCGGCCCACCTCTCATCCGCAATATATAACCCCAAATAATGATATCCCGTAATCTAGACACCACGTCTAAACTACCAGATACTACTCTAATATCATCGTCATGACATAGAGTAATTGCATAAGCAAACATTATACCCGCACCAAAGCATCTCCTAGATAAGCTAGCTGTATATTCAGTATAACATGAACATAATGTAAAGTAGGTACTCATATACTCGGAAAGTATTCCAATACCATAAATGTATAAAGAAGAGTATTCTAATAAAAGTACAAAGCTTACAAAAGAGAAGAGGAAAGCTGTTAGAGCCATACCCGAACTCTTCCGGACTCCTGACTCCTATTCTATTTCTATTCCACCAGCTAGATACTACTAAACTAAACTTGAGAGAAATGAGAGAGCTATTGCTTGAGAGGTGTGTGTGTGAAGTGACAAGAGGAGCTCCTTTTATAGGCAGGTAATGACGGTTGTGACGGTTGGAATGGACGGTAATACCCTCCAACCGCCATTGGGGATCAATCCCAGCCGTCCATCCAAACCCTGCATCCATCGGCGCCAAGGGAGGTTCGGCCGAACCCTGTGGTTCGGCCGAACCATGGGCTGGCCCAACCCAGCCCATCTTCGGCTGGCGGCCTCCTTTGTTGTCCTCCTTCGTAGACTTATGAATTTTGGCCAATGTGTCGTGTTATTTCTGAGTTCTTGGCCCATTCATACATAAGTCTGGTTCTCGACATCGTCCGATTGATTTATCGTCTGAGTTGATGTCGATTCTCCTCCACTTTATTGTCATTCTCTGCAAAAGGTTAGTGTACCTAATACTAGTGGAATATTATTATTCTAACAGATATATGCATTGCAAGCATCACTAGTTCTCCTCTATTTTGGTAATGGTTAAAGCGCCCAACTCATAAAATTATTTCCCCTTTTCGCGGAAGCCCTCTCTTATCAGGACAGGATAAGAGCAAGCCAAGCCAAGCCAAGCCCCTACCTATTGACGGTCGAAACTGATTGATAATGACCGTCAACAAAACCTACCTTCAAATTATTAGCGTTCAAATGCAATAAGAAGATGGTGAAAATGAAGAGTGGATGAATCTTCATTGCAGGGCGGGACCATAGGGCGGGAGCGGTCCAAACGAGGCGTCACTACTCTAGCGGTTCCTAGCCGTGTTGTGCTCGGCCGCGCCGACCTAGGTGCCGACCCACACCCCATCGGTCGCCCCTCCTCCTCTCCTCCTACTCTTCGCCACTGAACATCGGGCACTCGGGGGCAGCCGGATCTGCCGCAGCAAGCACGGGGAGACCAAATCCACTGCCGCGACCAGGAGGGCGACCTGCTCGATGGCAGCAGCAGTAGCGATGGTGCCCTCCTCTGTATGTTCTCCTGTATGTGTGATTTTGTTGGTTTTATATTCTCTCTGTGTGGGCTCTAGGGATGGCGTCGGACGTTAATTTTATTCTTCAATGTTGATTTTGTGATTGTGTTCTTGGGTGATTTGAATGATGGGGATTGGGAATTTCTCAATGCACCGGCACAAATCGAGCCGATGCATCGAGCCTACGTTTTTTTTTTTGGGGATTCATGGAACCTCAATGGTGATGGTTCCAAATGTCACCTTTGTTCCTCCTCATTAGTGCCGCTTGCTACGTGTCAGTTAGGAAATCTAGCATCCATGTGGGGTTCCCAACCAGCACCCATTAAGGTATCTATAGTACTGATTGGATCTAACATATTCTAAACTTGTGTGACAATACCCCTCCTCCTCTCCCAAACAATTGTGACAATACAAATTACCTGTCTAACTAAAATGCCAGACTTTTTATGCGTAAACTTTTTAAATTGAGCAAATTACCCCCTATGTGAATTTGAGAGTGGTTTTGGTCCTATGTGGTGCACACGTGGCCTCGACCCTACCTGTCAGACTCCACTTCACCCGCCTTCCCCTATCTAACTAATGGGACCTACCTGTCAGTGGTAAACTCATCTCATCTTCTTCCCCGTCCTCCTTGTCGCCATGATGCCATCAGACTCGCTCCCGTTGCTCCCCTCCTCATTGTCGCAGCCAAACGCCGCCAAACAAAAGCCCAGATTAATGGTGTGTTCAGAACAAGAGTAGTGGATGGAGAGGAGGGGGAGCGGGGCGATGGAGAAGAGGAAGAGGAGGCGGAGGAGGATTGTGGAGGATTAGTGCAGTTCACTCATCGCCGCTTTCGTGCGATGACTAACCGCCTCCAAGAGAGCTCCAGCCTCACCGGTGCCTCCATGCAAGCTCTGGCTTCACAGCCATTGAGGCCTCCACCGCACGAGCTCCGGCTCCATAGTAGCTGCAACCGCCTTCGCTGCACTGATTAGGAGGTGGTGACAACGACACCGATCGGAGGCGGTGGAGAGGCTTATCAGGCATCACCGAAGGATGGGACGACGGCGCGGACATCATGGAGGAAGAGGTGGTGGGGCAGATGTAGCGTGGCATGGCGGCATGTCCGCCCATCCACGGAGGTGGCGGAGGAGGCCGAGCTCGTGTAGGTTGGTAGAGGCAGCGGCTGGTGGTAGATTTGGTCGCAACGGAGGAAGAGGAGGCATATCCCGTCACCGGCACCGCTAGCCTCCAGCTTCACGGTCACCGCTGCCGTGGCGAGGCCTCCAAGCTTCAAGGTTGTGTTTGCTGTAGTGAGCTGCAGCTTGTAGAGTCGCCTCCACAAGGGCGGGTTCGCCAACTCCACCACGCTGTATCGTTCTTTTCTTTTTAATCTTTCTTTTTTCTTTGCTGAGATAGAGAGAAGGGTCAGACATGATTTGTGGGAACATTAAGTATTTTCATTTTTATTTTCCTGACTATACTGCATGTGTGTGCCACGTAAGTTTAAAACCACTCCAGTTTAAGTTAGGGGTAGTTCGTTTGTTTAAAAAGTTAAAGGTGTTAAATGTCCCGTATTTTAGTTCAAGTATAATTCCAACGACCGCAATAGTTTGGAGGGTAATTCAAATGTTTTCATTATATATATAAATACGGTCAAAGTTGAAGAATTTTTATTTCGAAAAAACTCAACACATCTTATAATATAAAATGGAGGGAGTATATACTTTTATTTTGTCTACATACTCTCTCCGGGCTGATAATTAATACTTGTTGTTTTAGACAAGGGTGAGACCAAACTTTAAAATTTTTTACTATGAATTATTTTTAAAATATTTGTCTTTTAAATATGATGATTACATGTATAGATTAGACTTAAAAAGAACTTTAATAAAATCATATATTTGTTAACACTTTTATACATATTATAATAAAAAATAATTATCAAAGTTGTATTTTAGAGACCATGCTTTTGTCCAAAACAATATGTATTATCAACCTGGAGGGAGTATATACTTGTCTGCTAGCAGCAAATTAATTAACCAAGCTTTTATATATATATATACCTGATAGTTTTTAAGAATCTCTCGAGAACTACTTGGTTACAACATTTGTAACTACTAGTGATTTTTTTATCTCATTTCTTTTGTAAATATATTTTACTCTTATTTTAACATTTGTTTAGATATAAAATAACCATAAACGACGAGGTCTTTCTAGGATGGAGGTATAGCACTGGGCAATGCCTAATAGTGTTTTCCCTTGAGAAAAAGAAAAGACAAAATTTACTACAGGACACGCAAAAATCATGTAATTAGCTAAGACACACCGTAAAAACATAACACTGTCCACGAACACTACAAAAGTTGTGTAATTGGCTGTAGGACACCAGACGTATTATTTTATATTTTTTGGGTTAAAATAGAGGAGAGAAATTTCGAAATGATGGGAATGTCTCCCTCTACTCCTTCCTTTCTACTTGCTGCAGTTGACCTGTGGGCCCGCGACAATGTCGTCGTCTTCCTCTCGCCAACGCCGACCGACACCGCTCCATCCACAGTCAGCGTCCGGTGGCTACCACGAGGCGTCTTCCTCTCGCCAACGCCGACCGACACCGCTCCATCCACAAGTCAGCGTCCGGTGGCTACCACGAGACAGTGCTTGTCGCCTGTCGCCGGCTGTAATGTCCCGCCTCACATACCAACACAAATCTTTTCTGCACACTTTGTCCTCACCCGTGTGCCGGTGGCTACCACGAGGCAGTGCTTGTCGCCGGCCGGCTGTAACGTCCCGCCTCACATATCAACACAAATCTTTTCTGCACACTTTGTCCTCACCCGTGTGCACCTGGGAAGAATTTCCCTCACCCGTGTGCACCTGGGAAGAATTTCCCGGTCGGTCACCCATTCCGAAATTGCTCCAGGCCAAGCGCGCTTAACCTCAGAGTTCTTCGGAGATCGGCTTCCAGAAAAGAAACTGAAACTTGTTGGTATGAGTATTCTATTAATTCTATTAATCCCTGGGCCAGGATGTCACACCGCCATCCCCACCATCGACGCCGCCGTCACCTCCGCCCGCCGCCACGCCCACCCCCAGACCACCTCCCTCCTCGCACCGCTCGCACCTTCCCTCCTCTGCGATGGCGCCGCGCCCACGCCCAGACCACCTCCCTCCACCTCATCTCCTCCCTCCTCGCCCCGCCCACACCTCCCCTCCTCCGTGACGCCCTCGCCCGCGTCCGCGCTCACCCCGCCGGATTCCACCGCGGGGACATCATCTCACGAAGGTGGGGAAAGGCGGTGCAGCGGAAGGGCCCGGGAGCACGGCAAAGACGCGGGACACGGCGGCAATGACACCGCCGCCGCCGCGTCCCTTTGGTGCGAGGTGGACAGCGCGGCAGGGTGCACGCCTTCATGACGCTGACAGAAGCGGTGAGCACGCAGAACAGGAAGATGGATAGGCAGATCAACAACAGTGAAGACGTCCATACTCAAGGGGCAATCTGGGTATTTCGAAAAAAATCTCACCACTTTGATCCCGAAAATGATAAAATAATGCGTCCGGTGTCCTACGGCTAATTTCACGACTTTTGCACTGTCCATGGATAGTATCACTTTTTTGGTGTTCCTCAGCCAATTACATGATTTTTACGTGTTCTGTAGCAAATTTTGTAAAAAAAAAAAAAAAGAGGTGTGGAACACACATATTGTCCCAGCAGTAAGCCCAGGAATAGCAGAAACCTGGTGCGGTTTTGGTTTTGGTTTTGCCGATACATCGTCCTCTTCTATAGTTGGCCTACCTATACTATAGCTAAGCTAGAGCCTGTTGTCTTCTATAGTACTTCCTCCGTTTCAAAATATTTGACGATGTTGACTTTTTAGCACATGTTTGACCTTTCGTCTTATTAAAAAAATTTATGAAATATGTAAAACTATATGTGTATATGAAAGTATATTTAACAATGAATCAAATGATATGAAAAGAATAAATAATTACTTAAATTTTTTGAATAAGATGAATGATTAAATACGTGTTAAAAAGTTAATGGTGTCAAACATTTTGAAATGGAGGGAGTACATATATACATATATATATACGATATGATGGAGATGCACTGGATGGATGCTCTCCTAGCGAAGCTGCAGGAAGCACCTTTCGCTTCCTCCAATTAAAACCTCTCCTTTCTCTGCGCATCGATCGTCGTACTCCCTCCCATGTGCATATATCCAGAGATAGTAGCTTATTCTGCATCTTTCTCTTTCTTTTGCTCCATCAACTTGCATCGATCGATCGTACGTCGATCCTGGCCTTTTCTTTCTTTACATGCAGTGATTTTTGTCGCGCTTTCCCCCATAGCTTCCGGATCGACGACTCTTCCAACCCCAAGTACAGTAACTAGCAATCTGATACTGCCCCAGTCCTAATTAAAAAGAGTGCAGTTTTTACGCTATTTTTATGATTAGTATTTTATGTGTGTTTAACTTTTTTTAAAAAAAAATTTATAACATTTTTAAATAAGACAGACGGTCGATCGAATGTTGGACACTGAAACCCACACGACTATATTTAAAATTGGACGGACTATAGAGGAAATATATCCTGATATAGATATTATCTATATTCGGAGTGCTCCATATCATTGGTGTTTTTTTTTTATCTACTCATTGATCTGAAACTTTTACTTTTTCCTTTTTTTTTCCCGAGACAGAGCATATGCACAAGTGGATACACAAAAGCCAGGCCAACTTGCACAAGTGGCTACATGTACAGTACACACAGGGGGATACTGCCTCCTTCTGTGCATAACCAGAAATAATTAATAAAATTTAACACACAGGTACCGATCGATACGTGCCTGTGGAGAGTATGGATACCAGATATCTACACGATCAGTGTATCCGACTGCTATAGATGGTGCCTCATTGGTGACGTGAAATTCGTCGTACACAAATGTCTGAGGGATCTGTTTAACTATAGTGCAGATCCTATCAATCGGGTTTAGGATATACCATGATACCAATTAGTTTGATTATGAAACTAACAAGATTAAAATGACAAGGTCGGATCTAAGGGCCATGGGGTACGTTGCCAATATAGTATCGTGTGCCCAACCGATGCCGATGGAATTCTGGACCGATTGGCTATAACCGACGGAGTTTAGATATAAAAAATTAAGTTTGAGAAAACATCGGCCATGATAGAGATGAAATATAATTGCAATCAATCTAAATCTTTATAAGAACTAAACTTGATAGTTCGGATTGAACCGAGACGGTATAAGATTGAATTGAGTAAATATAAGATATATCAAGTACTTACATAGTATCTGAATATGGGCTGATGCCTTGATGATAGAAATTATCACCAACTTGTATGAAAGAGATAAATCGTCATTTGCTATGATCAGATAAAATATAATTATTAACATTCTTCTCTTATTGACCATAATTTTAATAGATTAGACTTAGCCGAGATAGTATAAGATTAAAGACAATAAAAATCAAGAGTCAAATGGTTATATTATCTCTGATAATTAACCAATTAGAAAATTTGAATCATGGATAATTTAGACAACTCATCAGCTAGGACTGAGATGAAACAATGTATGGTTCTAGTGGCGGAAACAGGGGTAAGGCAGCTAGAGCTGCTGCCCTACTCCTAAGCCTAAATATTCATTAAAATTTACATTTAGAAACCCTCAAAATATGAAAAATAAAGGTAAATTATGTAAATTATGCTGGTTGTGCCCTAAGCTTAAGAAAATTCTAGCTACGCCACTGTATAGCACCTAATGATTTGAATAAATCTGTTGAGCAACTGCAATCCAATAGATCGGACTTAACCGAAACAGTATGAGATTCATAGTAGCTTTGGTAGATTTAATCGAGTCGATAGATATCAAACGATCTGTCACCGCTATAGCCGCCTTCGAGAGAGAGCTCCAGCCTCTCACCGGTGTCTCCACGCAAGCTCCGACTTCACCGTCGCTGAGGCGTCTTCCGCATGAGCTCCGGTTCCGTAGCAGGTGCAACCGCCTTCACCGCACGGATTAGAAGGAGGTGGTGATGGCAACGCCGTTCGGAGGCGGTGGAGAGGCCTATCAGTCATTACCGTAGGATATATACTTGTGCACCCATCCACGGAGGTAGCGGTCAGCAAATATATACTTGTGCACAGGATATATACTTGTCTGCTAGCAGCAAATCAATTAATCCAACTTTTATATATATAACTGGTAGTCTTCAAGAAACTCTCAAAAACTGACTGGTTAATTATACCATTTGTAACTACTCGTGATTTTTTATTTTGTTTTTTTAAAATATATATTACTCTTATTTTACATTTGTTTAGATATAAATAACATGAAACGGGACGAGGTCTTTCTAAGACGGAGGTACCATTGGGCAACGCCTAATGGTGTTATCCCTCGAGAAAAAAGTAAAAGGTGTGGAACGCACATTGTCGTCCAAGCAGAAAACAGGGATAGCAGAAACCTGTTGCCGTTTTGGTTTTTGGTTTTTGGCTAGAGCCTGTTGTCTTGTATCCCCAACACATAGCTACATACAATATGATGCAGACGCACGTACGGATGCTCTCCTAGCCAAGCAATAGCACCTTTCGCTTCCTCCAAAACCTCTCCTTTCTCTGCGCATTGATCGTCGTACTCTCTAGATATAATCTTCTTGTACGAAAAATATACATATGTGAATATAATTACATGACGATATGTAGTACTTCTCTGTATTATATTATATAAATCGTTTTAAATTTATTTTCCTAACAAGTTTGTAGAAAAATATAGTAATATTTTCGTAAAAAACAAATATACATTAAATGCTAGTTTTAATGATGAACGCTATAAATAACTTTTTTTTGTGTATAAATAACGGAGAGCTGGGACTAGTACGAGTCTATAAACAGAAGGGCAGGCAGCGCACGCAATCCGTAGAATTAATCCACAGCTAATCAAGCTAGAGTGAGTTAATTAGTAGAGTAATTACTAATTAGCAAGAGCTATCTGGGTGACACAAGATAGAATATATACTCCCTCCGTTCCGTTGAATATTTTAAACATATTTAACTATTCGTCTCATTTAAAAATATTAAAAAAAATTTAAATAATTATTAATTATATTTTTATCATTTGATTCATTGTTAAATATACTATTTCTACCTAAGTTTTTAAAAAATATTCACAAAAGGATTTAATAAGATGAACGGTCAAACATGCTTAAAAAAAATCAACGGCGTTAAATATTTAGAGAGAGGGAGTATAATAAATGTGCGGAGATCGATTGTCATCCTGGATCGGAGCAGCCGGCTGCCGGCAAGTCGAAGGGTGCGGCGGCGGCGGCGAGGGGGGATGAGGAGCTTATTCCGCGGCGTCCACCGGCAGCCCTACGGCCGTTGGGCGGCGGAGATCAGGGACGACACGTACGGCGGAGGCGGCGGCACCGCTGCTACTACGTACGTACTACACCTGATCAGATGCCAATGGCGGCGGCGCCGGCGGCCGGCCAAGAAGAAGACGGTGGTGATGCACACGACGACGACGACATGGTGGAGGCGCCGGGTGCATGAAGGTTCTCAGCGAGGTGGACCAGCAGCTGGCCGACGGCGGCGGAGCCGAGCCGCCGGCCGGCGATGTCGCTGCTGCCTCCCGTAACAAGCAGCAATATTAACTATAATACGGTTGCCGCCTTGATTATCTCCTCTTGACGATGCGCGACTAGCTAGCTAGCATAGCTAACTAATCCAATCCCTTCCTTCACAAAAATAATTAAGCTATTTTAATTTGGGTCTATATTTCCCATGCATATATACTGTATCGTACGTCTCTGTATGTATAAGTAGCTGGTTTTCTTTGTGTTTTGATATATATATATATATATATATATATATATATATATATATATATATATATATATATATATATATATATATATATATATATATATATATATATATGCATGTGAATTAATATCGGGCTCTCTCTGTTTCATTCAAAATATAAACTATATAAAATGCCTTTTATTCATTTAAAGATTTTGCCTAATCATTTCGCCAAAATAATATAGATGTATTGTTCATCGGTGTAAAAAATATGGAATACCTCTCAAGTATAAGTTAAACATACCTTCATATACGAATATTATATATATATCCGGACTGGATACCATGTCCAGAGCAGTGCTAATAGAGAACGACTATCTCACATGGTAAGATGCGAAAGACCTATTCGGATAAGACCAGGACGGACATGTTTAAAATACAATAGAATAGCTCTCAAGGTACGCACTACTGCAGAAATGGACAAATATATCGGCATACAATATAGGTGCCAGAAATGGTATATTTGTACCTATAGAGTACTTTTCCGCACACGCGCCCACCCTACGGGAGAGCCATATTACCAAAAGCCAGCACCTTTCTCCATAAATAGAGATTGGTTTTAATTATCTATTTAATTATCCCATCAGAGAAAAGTGTCAGTTGTGTACTAAAATCTGGCACCTTTCTATTCCTGTAAGACGGGTAAGAATTAATATATATTTATTCAAATTTACATATACTCCATTTTTTAGCTATAGTCGGATCGGTCCTGCATTTATATTAACAATAAATAATACTGTACTGTACGATGGAACAGTCGTCACTGCATCTCGGTCATGCATTCATGAATGATGAATATGGATCGATCGATCGATAGACCGATGTAGAATTGGGTGCTCCCCCCACAGTAAATATATGTGCAGGTACGCAGGAATTATCGTACGACAATTTGGATCATCTGCCTGTAAATTAAAAGCCATAGTCTTGGCCCAGTACTGCATATGCATGCATGCGACAGAGATGAACAAGACGCAATAAGTGCATGCATGTTGCTCTCCCGACCGTACGTACGATGTAACTCGCCTCCCATTGGCTCTCCATCCCTCTCCACTTGCATGCACGCAGCTGGAATGCATGTCGTGGGAGATATTGGCCCCATAGCCCGTTGGCCCTTAGATCCGACCTTGTCATTTTTATCTTGTTAGTTGCAGAATCAAACTAATTGGCATGTCCTGAATCCGATTGATTGGATCTGCATTAGAGTTAAGCAGATCTCTCAGGCCTTTATGCGTACATATTTCACGTCAACAATGGCGCACCTTCTATAGCAGTCGGATACATTGGTCGTGTAGACATTTGGTATCCATAGGCCCCGTTCGTTTCCAATACAAAGGCTGGATGAAGTTTTGGATTTTCGTGGCACGCTTTTCAAACTGCTAAACGGTGCGTTTCGTGCGAACATTTTTATATGAAAGTTGTTCTAAAATATCATATTAATCTATTTTTCAAGTTTGTAATAATTAAAACTCAATTAAGCAAACATTATTACCATCTTGTTTTACGTGAAACACTTAATATTTATCTTCATTTTTATCTCGAGGAGATTTAAACACCACCATAGTCTCCACAGACATGTATCGGTACCTCTGTCTTAAATTTCATTAATTAATTCTGGCTACGCACAGAAGGAGGCAGTATCCCCCTGTGTGTACTGTACATGTAGCCACTTGTGCAAGTTGGCTTGGCTTTTGTGTACCCGCTTGTGCATAGTATGCTCTGTCCGGAGAAAAAAAGGAAAAAGTAAAAGTGCCAGATCGATCAATGCATGAGTACGTAGATCGACAAAAAAAAAAAAACCAATGAGATCGAGCACTCCGAATATAGGTAATATCCATATCGGGATATATTTCCTCCTATAGAAATGATATTATCATATCCAAATCGGGGCATATATTTATAGTACACTTCCTAAATCAGAGCACGCTATTGTGGCTCGACGGCCCATGGGAAGGTCAATGCAAGGGCCAACAAGGGCAAAGGGTCGGAGACATGCATGCAGGCACAATGCAAGTGGCTATATGTATACTCCATCCGTCCAATTTTAAGTCTGTCTTATTTAAAAATTGTACTCCCTCCGTCCCTAAATATAAGAGATTTTAGTTCGATCGATGTAATATATCTTAGTATTATGAATCTGGACATGCTTCATATTTAGATTCATATTACATGTCTAGATTTATAGTATTAAGATACATCACAGCTAACCAAAATCCCTTATATTTAGGGAGAGAGTGAGTATTTTGAAAAGTTGATGGAGCAAAAGAAAGAGAAAGATGCACAGTAAGCTAGGGCATGTTATCTCGTGAAAAGAAAATTTTCGGATGTCATATCGGATGTTTAACCGAATGTCGGAAGGGTTTTTCGGACACGAATGAAAAAAATAATTTCATAACTCGCCTGAAAACCAAGAGACAAATCTTTTGAGCCTAATTAATCCGTCATTAGCACATATAGGTTACTGTAGCACTTATGGCTAATCATGGACTAATTAGGCTCAAAAGATTCGTCTCGCGATTTCTCCCATGACTATGCAATTAGTTTTTTTATTTATCTGTATTTAATGCTTCATACATGTATCTAAAGATTCAATGTAATGTTTTTAGGAAAAAAAATTGGGGAACTAAACGGGCCTAGTACTACAGGACATATCTCTGGATGCACATGGGAGGGAGTACGACGATGCGCAGAGAAAAGGAGAGGGCTTTGGAGGAAGCGAAAGGTGCTTGCTTGGCTAGGAGAGCATCCATGCGTGCATCCTATGGCATCTGCATCATATATTGTATGTATGTACTATGAGTGAGTGTGTTTAGATCCAAAGTTTATATTTAAACTTCCTATTTTTCGCATACATATATGACTTTTCAGTTACATCATCTCCAATTTTAACCAAAATTTAAACTTTGGCTTAAACTAAACACAGCCTATGTGTTGGGGGATAGAAGACGACAGGCTCTAGCTTAATATTGTTTTCGAACATTTTCGACATGCTTGAAGACAACAGGCGCCATGATTTGATAATGTCATGCTACAGTAAACACTTGCTAATGACGGATTAATTAGGTTTAATAAATTCGTCTCGCAGTTTACAGGCGGAATCTGTAATTTGTTTTGTTATTAGTCTACGTTTAATGCTTCAAAGGTGCGTCCGTATACTTAAAAAAAAATTTGGCCAAAGAAGTAAACACGGCCTATCTATATATATATGTGCATGTGAATTAATATTAGGGCTCTCTCTGTTTCATTCAAAATATAAACATATAAAATGCCTTTTATTCATTTAAAGATTTTACCTAATCATTTCGCTAAAATAATATATATGTGCTGTTCATCGGTGTAACAAATATGGAATACCTCTCAAGTATAAATTAAACATACCTTCGTATAGAGGAGTGCTAATAGAGAATGACCATCTCACGTGGTAAGATACGGAAGACCTATTTAGATAAGATCAGGACGGACATATTTAAAATATAATAGTGTAAAAATGGACAAATATATCGGCATACTATATAGGTGCCAGAAATGGTATAGTGCTTTCCGTACACACGCCCACTCCGCGGGAGAGCCATATTACCAAAAGCCAGCATCTTTCGCCACAAATAGAGACTGGTTTTTAAATATAATCTATACCTATTTAATTACCCTATCAGAGAAATTAGAGAAGAGTGTCAGTTGTGTACTAAAATCCGGCACCTTCATATTCCTGTAAAACGGGTAAGAATTAATATATATATTTGTTCAAATTTTCATCTATTTTTTAAGCTATAGTCGCATCGGACCTGCATTTAAAAATAAATAAATACTGTACTGTACGATCGGACAGTCGTCACTGCATCTCGGTCATGCATTCATGAATGATGAACATGGATGGATGGACCTATGTACAATTGTGTGCGCTCCACTGCACCCACAGTACATGTAGGCAGGAATCATGGTACGACATTTTGGATCCATCTGCTTGTAATTAATTAACCATAGGATCCTACATATTGGCCTCTTCTTGGGCCACACTGCGACGACACAGATGAACAAGCTAGACGACGCAACAGTGCATGCATGTTGGTGGATAAACAAGCCAGCCAACTTGCACAAGTGGCAAGGATGCCAGGTGGGTCTTGGTAGAGGGCTGGCACAACTTGCACAAGTCAATATATAATGCCGTTGAGTTTTGCTAGAACAATTGACTATTCATTTTATTAAAAAAAATTATGTAAATAAAAAATTTAAGTCATGCTTAAAGACCAATTGATCATAAATCAAGTCACAATAAAATAAAGGATAATTGCGTAATCTTTTTAACAAGATAAATTGTCAAACATATCTTAAAAAATCAATAAATCAATGTATGTAGTATATGTAGTATATCTTAAAAATCAAGTCATGTATTAACAACGGATGTAGTATATGTCTCTATATATCGATGCTAAAGAGACGGGCTAAATAAAAAGGGTCACAGAATAATTCTGAGGATTAGAAATAATTTACATATGCATAGTAGCACGTTAATGTGAAGAAACGAGAAAGATCTATCCTGTTACTCATCGCGTATAGTAGGCCTATATTACCTATAATAATGGTGTAGATTGGTCAATATATTTATATACCAAATACACATAAAAAAATAAAAATGAGTGTTGTATATCAAATATAATTCTACTATCGTATAAAGCATAACTAATTGACATACACAAGATTTGTCCACAAAACTAGACTACCAGATATAATTTGTCCACGAAAAAATCCTCTGGCTCATCTCGCGTCGCTCTCCCCCATGGGCGGCCTACTGCAGGTGGCCTGCCCCACGCCTGGCGATGGCGTTGTGGCGCTCCCACGCCGGTGGTGGCGTTGTGGCGTCGGCCGGTGGTGGTGATGAGGAGGACGACCGGATCTGGCTCTAGGTCCAGATCCGGTGTGTCCTCGGTCGGGTCGGGGGTGGCATGGAGTCCGGTCGTTGGGCAGGTGGTATGAATAGTGCAGGTAACTTCGGTTTGCAAGTGGCATTTGGTGGCTTCCGCTGTGGATGGTATGGTTGATGGGGACTCCGAGGCAAAAGCCTTGCTCTGCTTCCGGCGCTAGCAACAGCAACGCCTTTGGCGTCGTTCACCTTCTTGAAGGCGTTGCTATTGGAGCCCTCGTTCAACTTCACTTCAAAAGAATTCTCCGAGTGAAAACCTTAGATTCGTTAGGATCGGATGATGTCGCCATTTTGTTGGCATAACCTTCTTGAAGGCTTCGTTTTAGGAGTTTTTTTCCTTCTTGGACTGCTGTTATTAGGTTTAGTATGTCAATGTTAGGGTTTTCGCCGGTTTTCTATTAATTAACCGTGATGTTATAAGGTTTCTGGGTCCGGTTTTTCTTATAAACTAGATCAACTCTCTTCTTCTACAGGAACTCCCTGCCTGTCCCCTCGAAAAAAAGATTTGTCCACAAATTCTACTATCGTTATTATTATCTGAAGGACTATAAAACATAGCATTGCAATGGTATAGTTTATATTCGCTGACTTTATATAGTATGGTATAGCTACCAGATTTGGTCCATGTAGTAATCGTGTCTGGTACTTCTCACTATTAAAAAATATTTTTTTTATACGAGACCCCCTCTAGCCTACAGGTGAGCCATGACATCGTTCACCTGCAATAATGTTGGCCTGTGAAGGAGACAAGAACCGTATGCAAAAATCATTTTTTGCAGGTGGGCCACCTAACAGGCACGCCTACGAATATAAACCTATCTTTCGTAGGTGGGGCTATTAAGAGGCTCGCCTAGCATCAGGGCCAACTGCTCCTCCTCCCCCTCTTCTTTTCTCTCATCTGTTAAAAAAAATCCAACTCCCCACTCACTCCACATTTTCCTCCCTTATCTCCTCTCCTCTCCTCACCCCCTCCATCCTAGGGAGCAAGGGCAATGGCTGCGATGATAGTGGTAACGGGAGCGGCCATGACAACTATGATGACGAGGCAACAATGATGGCAGCAGCAAGCTGCGCAGGTGTGGATCCGCTGCTCCTAGCCTCCCACGGAAGAATGGATCCCCCATCGCTGTTCTTAGGAGCAGCAGAGCCTCGGTGACAATGATGATGACGTCGATGGCGGTGGCTGCTAGGGTGACGACAATGGTAGCTAGGGGGATGATGACAATGATGGTAAGCCGAGCGTGGGAAGATCCGATGGCGCCGAACTAGGGAGTGGCAAATCCGCTGCCCTATCCCCGAGAGGGGTGGATCTGCCGCCATCAGCCTTAGGAGTGGTGGATCCACCTCCGCTGGCCTCGAGAGTAGCAGGGCCTTGGCGACAACGACGATGACCGCCCCTTGTGGCGACGACAATGACGGCGACAACAATAGTGGCTAGCGCGATGACGACAATGGCGACGAGTCCCACGAGGGTGGATCTGACAGCGCCGGACTCAGGAACGACAGACCGCCGCCCCCGACCCTAGGAGGGGTGACTAGCTCCGCCTCCCTCGGCCTCGTGCACGGCGTTGACTGCTGCGGTGGCTACTAGGGCTATGGTGATACCGACGGATAGGAGCTAGGGTTTTGGTTTTGAGGACTTTTATTTTTTCATGACTTTTTTCATAGGTGAACGACATAAGTAACCATTCGTGGAAAGTGATTTTCTCTGTGCTGTCCTCAGAAAAATGCTGATTTTTATAGATATCTCGAGGGAGATGAGCCACCCAACCAAGTGCAAAAATAAGTTTTGATTGCCTTGTAAGAACCTTTATGTACTAGCGTTTGGTAACAAATCTAGTATCAAAGGTATCTGTTAACAATGGAGTTTTGCATCAGATTCGGAGAAGAAAGAAGAAGATCAAAGCGGATTTGGTGTGGAATCAAGTTGGATTTGGAGACGGACTGTGCATCGGCTAGATGTCGTACCGACTGAAAACAAAGTGTGAGCTGATCAAGGTTGATGAAGCCGATGGCCGATTCGGCCGATATAGTATGACTTGGGCTCGACATGGGCCTAGATTGAAATAACCGCCATTGCCAATTATAGATAGACCTTGAATAAGGCAATTGTATGTATTAATTAGGTTAGTTATGTCAGTTTGTAAGAGATTTTGGTAAGAGACGTCGTATATGGTTTTGTTTGTATTTTATCTTTAACAAGGTTTGAGTTGTGTCCATAATGGACTAAGTTTGTACTCGGGGTATAGATATGACCCCTTTAGCATTGTAATATGAGAGACAATCCAATACAACTTCGGCGCATCACCACCATTTTCGTTTTTTACTTTTTGACAAGTTCGCTTCGCAAGAGGTAACACGTCTCGATGGCTTGTGCTATCGGGGCTATTATGTCGCTTTAGATGTTTTAGTTCTTTATCATGGTCATCTGCTATCATGTCTTAGCTAATCTAGTCTCAGTATCTAGACTTACCTCTATCGGTTGGTTCTCGCCTTAGGGTTCTTGCCAGTTTCAGCTAAATCTTTTTACTAGATTAGATTAGTTAAGACATTTATCATCATAAAAAGTGATTGTTTACTTGTTTAGACTCTAGGTTTCTTTATCTACTTTGTGATGCATCATCCCTAGTCTTTTATTGAACCTAAGAAACTATCCTTGAAACAATTATAATTAAGTATAGTATTGGAGTTTCAACCAATCTAACCTAATATATATACTTCTTTACTAAGTTTTATGTATATTTGCCACTTATATAGACAGATCACTCCATATAGCTATATCAAGTTATATCGGTATCGGCTAGGCTATCTAAACTGCTAACCGCTCATAGTTTGATATATTTATAAAGATTGATTTGCTTATATAAGTCTGTACTAGGGTATTAGCTGGTATATTATCTTATTCTGCTCTAAATATTGTTCCATCAGCTATTTTCACAATATTGTGTTAAGCTTCTTTATCAAATATGGTAGGCAGTATTATAGCCAATGAGGCATGTTTAGGTATGTTATCCACTGATCTATCCAGTCCATAGCCGATCTGGTCCAACTCAGGTGGTTATATATGTTTCATGTGGCTGAACCTATCCAATTGATACGATAGGTTGAAGCTAGTCTATGACTCAGCATGATTGTTTGTATTTATGACTAATTACTTTTTTATTATAATAAAACGTTTTGTGATGATTTGGTGTATGACAAAATTAATGTGATTTTAGAGACCAGCAGAATCTTTCACCCGGGCCCGATTGTTTTCCCCTCCCTTTTCTCTTAAACCGGAAAATGGCCTCTTTTTTTTTTTAAAGACGTTCACATCGTCCTAAAGCTGCCAACCTCTGATCTCTACTTAAATGCTGGGCTGCTCTATGCAGCCTCCTCCCACTTGCTTGCTGCTACTCCTACAACAAAAACACACACGCACGCACGCATCAAGACCTAGCTAATTAATTAAGCTAGGAGTACGTAGACTAAACATATCTTGATCTCGATCGATAATATGTGCGGAGAAAACGATGACAATGGCGCCGCCGCCGGCTGCCGGCGGTGGGGGCAATGCGAGGCCCCTGCGAGGAGAAGCTTAAGACGGTGGTGGTGGTGTTGTCGGACGACGACGACGACTACGAGGATGAGTTCCGGAGGTACTGCGAAAACACCACACTTCCGGCCAAAGGTTAATCTCGGCACTATATATAGTTATATATTTTCAGCTCGCTCTTGCTTGCTTGTAGTTATATATTTTCCGGAGGTACTGCGAAAGCAGCTCGCTCTTGCTTGCTTGCTGCTACTTCTACAACAAACACACACACACACACACACGCATCAAGACCTAGCTAATTAAGGTAGGAGTAGACTAAACATATATATCTTGATCTCGATCGATAATATGTGCGGAGAAAACGATGACAATGGCGCCGCCGCCGGCTGCCGGCGGTGGGGGCAATGCGAGGCCCCTGCGAGGAGAAGCTTAAGACGGTGGTGGTGGTGTTGTCGGACGACGACGACGACTACGAGGAGGAGTTCCGGAGGTACTGCGAAAACACCACACTCCCGGCCAAAGGTTAATAATCTCGGCACTATATATATACTCCATATAGTTATTTTCATGCGTGCTCATCGTTTTCCGTCTTTATAATTTCATGAGTATTTTCATTTCCTTTTTCCATATCTCTAGCTAGCTAGTCTAATGTATGGTAGTTAAGTAGTTGTTTATATTATATAGATTGAGTAGACACCGCTCTCTTGTCTCACCGTACGTCAAAATAAATTCGGATATAAAAGCTGATTTATTTCGATGAAGATAGAGTAATATATTATGTATGGCTGCTCCAGCTCTAATTACTAGCTACTACTTTGATGAGTATTTTCATGAGCATGTCAATCAACAATTATGATGGAGGAAGTGGAGTATAGGAGTATTCTTTAGCACTTGTCATGCTTATTACTAATAATATTATATTGCTAGTTCTCCCAACTTATTGGAAGGACACTGGTCCTTGCTCGATCAGCTGTGTACCTTCTTTTCAGGGTGTTGGTCAACTTTTGTACAGACAAGGGAGAGAAAAATACACACCCTAAAGACTTACTACTGATTATATAATTACCAAACCATAAGATCAACATCAGTCTTTGCTCTTACCGATTTGGCCTTTCTGTATGTACTAGCCATATATAGATTCTTTCTTATTCTTTATTAACACTACACTATCTTCTTTCTACTTCTAGAAGTTGGTTTTTCCTAGGACAAATTAAAGGGCTCTCCATTATTATATATCTTTAAAAAAGAAAAGAGCACAAATGCAATAGAAAGAGGGCCGGGGGAAATGATTTGTTTTTTCAAATCCTTTTTGTTTTGGTTTTTATTTCAGATTCACATATATGCTGGAAAATGTGCATATATATCAATATTTAATCCGGGCGGTGTTTGCAGGTGACAAGGGCGGGCGACGGCGGCCGGCGGCGAGCAAGAAGCAGCACCGTTTCCACGGCATCCACCGGCGCAAGAGCGGGCGGTGGTCGGCCGAAATTAGGGACAACATGATCAAGGGCTCCCGCTCGTGGGTTGGAACCTTCGACACGGCCGAGGAGGCGGCGTGGGCGTACGACGCCGTCGCGCGCCGCCTCTACGGCCCCAACGCACGGACCAACTTCCCGCTTCCGCCGCCGCCGCCGGTGGCTCCACTTCTTCCAGCTCCCGCCGTGGCCAACAAGAAGATGAACAGTAAGAGGAAGAAGCCGGCGGTGGCGGCCGAGATGGTAGGCGGTCCCGCCGGCGGCGAGCCGGCGGCAGGGGAGATGGCGCCGGTGCTGCTGGGCAACGCACTGGAGGCAACGAATGGGTGGGAGTTCGAGCCCTACAGCTGCATGGGGCTCGTCGTAGGCGGCGCCGTGTACAACTACGCCGACGAGCCGGAGCCGGCGGATGATGAACTCCAGCTGCTGCACCTGCACGGCGGCGCCATGGTCGACTTCGCCGCCGACGGCTGCCTCTGGTCCTTTTAGCTAGCTTAGCTCGCTAGCTGATTGATCGATCAGCAGCTAATTAAATAAGTAATTTGGTGTAGTAATTACGCGCCAACCATGATCAGTAGCAGCAGCATATCGTTGGCTTAATTTGTGCATTGCATGTGTATATATGCATCCTGTGTACTAGTAGTATGTATTGTCTCTGGACTTCTTCATTCCATACCTCGCCATGTATGAAACCTAGATCGACTTATCTATCTTTCTATCTATATATCTATCTATCTATCTATCTATCTATCTATCTATCATGGTGTCTTATTTTTTATAAAAAAAAAATATCAACAAATTCTGATACATCACACGCAGATTTGTTAAGTATTCTCTCCGTTCCAAAAATACTCAACATAGTGTAAGCTTTTTTTTTTTTTTGTGGTAGTGCATATTCACTTTTATTTTTTCAACTCATTGATATTTGTGTCTTTTTATTAATTCATGGATTATAAACTTGTAATTGATCATATCATTAGTGTTCCATGCATATTTACAGCCAGCATGCATCATGGGTGCTATATTAGCTACCAGTAGGCACGCATATATGCATAAAAAGTTTAACCAATTTAATATAGAAAAATGTGTTAACATTTACATCAAAAAGTTAACAAATACGCAAATTTTGCTAAGGACATGTGACTTCACGGTTTTAGCTGTAGGACACCGCATAAAGTCACTTTTGGGGGAGACACCCTATAAATGTGGTAATTTGCTAGCGGACACCACACCCACTAAAATAATAATTTCTGGTAGAATGGAAGAGAGAAATCGCGTGAAATGTCAGAAATACCCCTAGACCCACATGTCAGCTCTCCCCATCTCTTCTCTCTCACCCAACCATGACAGGTGGCGGCGGCAAGTCCGTCGCGGCGGCGCTGGCCGTGGCCTGCTTCCTCCTCCTCGCCGCCTTTGCTCCGGGTTCGTCGACATGGGACGCCACGTCGGGGAGGGGTACCAGCGGTGGGGGAGGCAGCGGTGTGGCTCGGCTCCGGCAAGCGCCGCCTACCTCGGCACCACGCTCGTCGGCAGGGAACACCACGTCGGGGTGGGGTACCAGCGGTGGGGGAGGTAGCGGCGCGGCTCGGCTCCGGCAAGCGCCGCCTACCTCGTTACCACGCTCGCCAGCAGGGGACACCACGTCGGGGAGGGGTACCGGCGGTGGGGGAGGCAGTGGCGCGGCTCGGCTCCAGCAAGCGCCGAGCGGAGCAGCAGTTCGGTTGGGGCGGAGATGGAGCAGCGACAGCGATGACTTCTTCTCCCCGGCGGTAGGGCGGAGCAGAGGCTGCACGGGGAGGGAGATCTGCGTGGCGAGGAGGGGGACACTGCGGCGACACCCGCCGTGTCGCTCGAGCGAAGGCCATCGAGGATGTAGAGCGCAGGGAGCGCGGCGCCGACGAGGAAGCCGTGCGCGTCGTGGACCTTGAGGAGGAATCGGCAGCGGCCGTGGAAGACCGGCGCGCCGGGGTTAGGCTTGCCTGGTCTCTGCGGGAAGGCGAGGATGGAGAGAATTACGAGGTAAGGGACGACGAGAAGGCCGAAGGCGATGTCTGAGAGCGGCATGGTGGTGGAGAAGGCGAGCATAGCCGTGGCGCCGAATGAGTTGAGCTGCTTTAGGTAGTGGTGGTGGTGCGGCCGCGCCGTCCGTGACGTCAGCATCGGGGTGGTCGCCGGCGGTGACCGGAGGATATGAACGCAGTGTGAGAGGGAGTTAGTTCTGGGGGAAGAATATGACAAGTGGGCCCAGGGGCATTTTTGACCTTTTACACTATTTATCTCTCCTATTGAACGAGAAATTAATATTTTAATGTCCGCGCTGTCCATTGGCAAATAATCACATTTTGAGAGTGTCTTCCCTCAAAAGTGACTTTGTGCGGTGTCCCATAGCTAATACCACGAAGTCGTGATGTCCTGTAGCAAAATTTGCCTAACAAATACTACTACAATGTGAAAAAAAGACAAATTTAATCATATGAATTTAGTGAAACTAATATAATACTGGTAAATACTGTTATACATTTTTCTATAAACCTGATTATGGCCTTGTTTAGATTCCAAAAAATTTTGGCCAAAAATATCACATCAAATGTTTGGAAACGTGTATGGAGCATGAAATGTGGATGAAAAAAAAACCAATTGCACAGTTTGTATGTAAATTGCGAGACAAATCTTTTGAGCATAATTACGCCATAATTTAACAATATGATGCTGCAGCAAAAATTTGCTAATGATGGATTAATTAGGCTTAATAAATTCGTTTCGCAGTTTACATATGGAATCTGTAATTTGTTTTGTTATTAGTCTCTGTTTAATAGTTTAAATGTATATCTGTATACTTTAAAAACTTTACACCCAAGTAACCAGACACACTCTATACTTTAGGAGTTTAACCCTGAGGATAAAACCAAAACGTTTTGATCGATTGAGTACGTACTACTACTATATATGCGCCCGGCCAGCATGTGATCCACCGCGTACGGCCGTCTGATCGATCCATTGGCTGCTTGTTTGATTGCCGTTTGATTGGCTGCTTGTTTTTAATTTACTACTCCACTATTGCATGTCAATCTCTGGGCCCATTGGCCCTTGGTCTTCCCGTAGAGCCGGGGGTTGGGTAATTCCCACTCTGTGCGCCAAAAGAAATATATATATATTCATTTATTTTTCCTATGTTTTACGCTGATAATTTTGACAAAATCATTTTTTCTATTTCTCGGTTTTCTCAATTATACGATTTAAAGGAGCTCCTAGAATTTAAATTTTATCCAAAATATATTAAACTAGTATACTTACTATGAAAGGTGAATTTTATCATTGAACTACTCATATACTACCGCTACTATATGTGGCCATGTTTAGTTCCCAAACAAAAACTTTTCACCCTATCATATCGAATCCTATCATATCGAATGTTTGGACACATGCGTGGAGTATTAAATATAGAAAAAAAACTAATTACACAGATTGCGTGTAATTTGTGAGACAAATCTTGTAAGCCTAATTACATCATGATTTGACAATGTGGTGCTACAGTAAATATTTGCTAATGACTGATTAATAATTAGACTTAATAAATTTGTCTCGTGCGCAGTTTATAAGCGGAATCTATAATTTGTTTTGTTATTAGACTACTTTTATACTTTAAATGTGTGTCTGTATATCCGATGTGACACGAAAAACTTTTCATCCCTAAGATTAAACAGGGCCTATATATGGATGTTATACCTATAAATATTGGGAACTTTCCTTTCTTTGTCTCCCGATCGATGTAAAGCATGCTGGAGTACTCAAAAGCCATTCCACGACAAGCGACTCTTTAATTGGATGCCCAACTTGCCCAAGTGGCTGCAGAGAGGTTGCACAAGTGGCTGACAGAGCTTAACGAGTAGTATGCGCTTGTGGAGACAACATAGGACATTAGGAATAGGAATATATACTACTATATTGTGGAGTAGCAGTAAAGGCATCCACCATCTATCGATGTCAAGGCTGACATTATCTTTTCTTGACCAGATAAGAAGGACTACCTCCGTTAATTGGAAAACAGTCATACCTCCATTTTTAATTCCAAAATCGTTAAAGTGTCATTGGGCATTTTAACTGGTACTAAACATCATTTTTTAACACCAGTTCGTTATACATCCGAGATATTGCTATTTTGACCGATCGAGCAAAGATCTGCTCTCCAGTAGTAGTACCTAAACGTCAGTCAGATAAAAAAAAGATATATTTTTAATTTTATATTATATATCACTAATATTTGTGGGTCCTATTGACACGCAGACGTCAGCATGCATGGCATCTCACTCAGCACACGAAACATGTTAAGTCCATTTAGACTTATGTGACATCTATGATAAGTTTGGAAATCCAAAATATCATTTTAAAAGTTTAGACACATATAATATATGTGCATAAGTTTAAAGCACATCCATGCATTTTACTCCTTGTTAAAATGTAGAGAAGCTGCTATCCCAGCCTCCCAGCCTTCCCAGGTAGTGAAGTGTGGGAAAACTTTGTCCAGGCTGATCAGGTAGGAGAGGTAACAGATCAAATTAAACCGGGGCGGTTTTGGTTTTCTAAAACAGAGGTTGGTTAGGTTTCAGTGGTTTCTAGACTTTGCAACTTGCAAGTAGCTGTCCAAGATCTATGCTAATTGGATTACATTCTGATCTGTAGTCCTGATCCCACGCTGCCATGTTGTATATGATGCATTGTATCTACTTTTTCTATTGACTTAAAGGGAGATATACACATATATGCACATAGACACTGCTATGCACACCCTTTACAAGTGTGCTTCCTTAACACATATGATAGCTGAAGGAGACAAATGTCAATGATAATCCATACATAATGTAGAGCTAGCTTGTTTAGTTTTTTTTTATACCAAAATCGGCCATATAAAAATTTGGTAATGTTGATTTTTGACACATTTTGGTAGTATTGGGTGTTGTGTTTGGTTTGAAGCCTGCCAAATATTGGTGGAGTTTTTGTGAGAGGAAAAGCTTCCACAATTACCAATTTTATAGGGTGTTAATGGTAATTACAGTTACTGTATATGCGCTAGCAGCTGAACCTTTCTTTGTCCTAAAACAAAAACTCTTGTCATGCGTAGCTTTTACTACCTGCCTGCATCTGCATCCATCGATGCATTATTATCAACTTGCCAACCAAATCAATCGATATACAGTGCATGCACCGCTCAACTTGCTTATGCTCCTGACCTCTTTTTCTCTTTTCCTTTTCCTGTGCAGTAGTAAGGGCCTCTTTAGTTTCTCAAACAAATTTTTTCACGCTATCACATCAACACATGCATAGAGTATTAAATATAGACAAAACAAACCCAACTACACAGTTAAAAATGTGAGACAAATCTTTTATGTCTAATTGCGCCATGATTTGAGCTACAGTAAATATTTGCTAATGATGGATTAATTAGTCTTAATAAATTCATCTCGCAGTTTCCTGGCGGAATCTGTAATTTGTTTTGTTATTAGGCTATATTTAATACTTCAAATATGTGTCCGTATATCCGATGTGATATGCAGGGGAAAATTTTTTTGCCAACTAATCAAACAGGCCCTAATTAATTGTCAAACAACTTAATTTAATTTGCATATATCGACAACGACCGAAAATCCTAATGGGCGATCGTTCGCCCCGCGCGATCAGCCCCTTCCTCACGTGGTTTCCTCGCATTAATTACTTTTCTATTTTAGTAAATTTATGCACCTAAAGTTTATACACCTCAAATTTGCACATCTAAAGTTTATACATCTAAAGTTTATACACCTAAAATTTATAGACCCACAGTTTATAAGTCAAAAGTTTATATACCTGATTCAAATTTGAATTCAAATTGAAATATTTTATATATATAGTATTTCTATACATAAATATTATATGTGCCCAAAGTTTATAAGTCAAAAGTTTATATACCCGATTCAAATTTGAATTTGAATTCAAATATATTATATATATAGTATTTCTATATATAAAGTTCATACATGCGAAGTTTACAGTATAAAGTCTATACGTAAGTATAGAGTCTATGCACATAAATAAGAGTATTAGATTTTTTTTTCTATTTTTAAACTTTTTATGTAACTTGTTTTTTTAAAAAAAATTTATGGTGTAGTAGGAAGAGAAAAAGGGAGGAAGGGGAGAGGAGCATGTTATGGGAGGGATGGGGGTGATCGCCCAAAGTGATCACCCGCCCATTAGCGATCCCCGACAACGACTCTTCTATTCCGTCCCGAAATATAACTTCATGGGGATTGACACATTTATTAAAGTTATGAAATAAAATAGAGATTAATTATTGTGATTGGTTGAGATAATTAGAGATAGCTGAAATCATTAAATAAGAGATGATTATGATTTGTTGTGATGAGAAACTAGATAGAGAAGTTATTATAACAAATAATATTTAAACACCAAAAGTTGTTATATGGAGGACCATATGCACCCTATACTCTATTGTATTATATATGGTTAATCTGTTTTGTAAATAAGATAAAGATCAGTACCATGTATAGAAGCAAGAGTAGGATCTTATTAGTAGTGCCCTTTCCATCCTACTCAGCCCATTTTAAAATATAAATAATTTTAGTTTGAAGGAAAATATACCTTTCTAATAATCTCATTAGTCAAATTTGAAATTTAATTAAAACTTCTTAGATTCCAGATTTGGAAATTCCCCTGATTTGTTAAAGACCGTAGATTTCCATGCAATGAAACCACACGCATACTTACCAGATCGAGGTGTATTTAATAAAAAAAAGCATAATTGTGCACTTCTTTCGTTTCTGAATGTAAGCGAGACTTTTTCAATGATTAAATTTATAGGAAAAACTAGTCACAAAATTAATTTTATTAAATATATTATTGAATATATTTTCTTGGTTTTAAGAATATTCTTAATATTTTTATAAACTCGTGAAAGTGCATCTAGGCCCCTAATTGTTTTGATGATTAATGACAGCACGATTAGAGAGGATTTTGAAGCCCCTAAAAGTTAAATGAGGACCGCCCCTATTTTCCAAGGACCAAAAAAATACCTCCAACTCCACCAGTAGCCCCTATTTCTTAGCCTCTATTCATGTTTCTCTTGTATTTTAAAATACAATCTATGCTTACACTATATTTAACACGTATAATTTAACCATACTTAAATTCACAATTTCAAAGTACACAATTCAAATTCAAAATCAAAATTTTCAAACATGTAAATATATATGGTGTGGTGGCAATACCATATACTTATTTTTCAAACATGTAAAAATTTTTGGAGCAAGAGATGCAATAAAATTAAAATAGACTAGTAGCAAATGCCAAAGGCTCATATACTGTACACTGCTGCTGCTTCTTTTATGCATCAGTTCAGTAAAAAGACCTTGTTTTCCAGTTTTTAGAATATTGAGTTATTGATCCAACCTGTCACTAATTGATGCAATTATCGATGAGTAATGCACATCAGCAATAGAAGGTTGATTTCTGCAGATTAATGATTAAATTACAAGATTCATAATCATGGAAATAAAATGCAAAGGGGAAAAGGGGCAGAAGGAAGTGGAGCAGCGGAGCAGCGATGTGCAAAGTATATGATCTAGACGAGCCGCAATGTGGGACGTTGATCGCCGGAGTTGATGAGTGCGAGGTTGAGGACGGCTTACGCAAAAAAAAAAGAGAATGGCAGCGACGGCGCAGCCAAGGCGCGAGAGAGACGAGAGAAGTGCGCGCTTGGGATTTTCCACCGCGCCAACAAAAAAGAGGAGAGATGGGGGCTGGGTCTAGAGTCCCCAGGATTGAGGGCTAGGGGAGAAATTTGGGAGCCTTCCTATTTTGGGGCCTTTGGTAGGAGCCCTGCTGGACCTTTATTTTTCTCCCTTCACCTCAAAAACTCTTTGGGGGCTTAATTTAGGTGCTCTGCTGAAGATGCTCTTAGTCCGTGACGATTTGTAGTGCAATGCATATCTCAACGCGTGCGACAAAGTCATGAGTTGTGGCAATGATCAAAGGTTAATTATATTGTGTATTTTTATTTCTTTGGGTCATTAGAAAAACCACACTATTAAGAGAGATGATGCATTGACATATGAGGAGTGATAAATGTGCTCAAAATCATTTTTTAAAGAGTGTTTCTCCTCGGTTTCTGTGTTCTCAAAATTTTTGGAGTTGTCTGAAACAGATTTTCAGAATTTCGGAAAATAAATAGAAACAATTTCTGGAAATTTTCGTAGTTGTCCAAAAGTGATTTTTGAAATTTCTGACAATGATCGAGAAGCAAAATAAGTTTCTGTAAATTTTCGGACTTGTCCAAAACTGCTTTTGGAATTTTCGAAAATGGCAGTGAAGGAAAAAATGTTTCTGTAAATTTTCGGAGTTGTCCGAAATCGATTTTCGGAATTTCCAAAAATGATTGCGATCCAAAAAAATGTTTCTGGAAATTTTCAGACTTGTCCAAAACTAATTTTCGGAATTTCCAAAAATATCCAGAAGGTTGGTTCTGGAAATTTTTGGACTTGTTCGAAAAGTTTTCGGAATCTCTGAAAAATCTATAGTTGACTTCACTGTTTCACTGATCTGGATATTTTCGGTTATGTCCGAAATTATTTTTCGAAATTTCTGAAAAATGCATTTACTGCATAACGAACAGATCTAGAGCTGTGGCTATAAATCGCCCAATCTCTCCACTTGTGAGGGTTGTTGGACAGATTGGATATTTCGTGCCCTTGGCTGGTTTATCTTGATATTCACTTTCGAGCCTTATTTTCTTGTTCCCCCTCTCCACCCGGGTGTGATTCGGATTTGGTGTGTGTGTGAGTGTTGTGGATTCGAGTTTGTGAGAGTGCTTGTTGTTGGCTTCGTGAAGATTTGTGAGCATTTGCATCATCTCTAGGAGTTCTTTGCATCATTTTTTACTCTTGGAGGTTGAGGACTACTAGGCGGCTATGTGTCGGTTTGCCGGGAAAAGTTTATGAAGGTCAGATCTCACATTCAAAAGGGAAGAAATACCACTAGTGGAAGGAGGAGTGATTTATGTAACTTCTTGAGGAAAGGCTTAGCGAAGACCGGGCTCTCTGTGAGCTCCTGAACGGAGAGTAGAATCCCCTCAAGAATTTAAACTCCGGGAACAACTTATCTTGTAACAAGTTTGGTGATATCCCTTTTCTCTCTCCTCTAGCTTTACTTGATTGTGCCGCTATAGGTATGGTTGTTATTTGTGCTAGTATATTCTTGTTGTAGACAGCTAGATGTAGAATTTACTTTGATTTGCGTATACTCTGCTATTTTCGGAAATTCTGAAAATCCTTGCTTCCGCATTTACTTGAGTTTTTGAATTAGCCTATTCAACCCCCCTCCCTCCCCCTCCTCCTCAAGCCTAATTGACTCCTTCAACTCGGTCTAATTGACTCTTTCAACTCGGTCAAGCTTAAAGAAGATTAAATAAATAATAAAAATACTCTTAATATTTCTATTATCTATTTTGATCCGGTTGCTAGCTTGAAGTTAATCTGTGCCAGGAGTGAAGTTAGCGACAAGAGTAAAAAGGCCTGGTTTATTTCCTAACTTTTTCTTCAAACTTTCAACTTTTTTATCACATCAAAACTTTTCTACATATATAAACTTTCAACTTTTCCGTTATATCGTTCCAATTTCAATTAAACTTTTAATTTTAGCATGAACAAAATACACCCAAAATATTTCAAACAAAAAATAAACAGAAAGAGAAGAAAATATAATGCGTCCGTACTCTGGGAACCCTTGTATCCACTTGGCCGTATGGTCGCGTCCTCATTGGTCGCCTGCTAGCAAAGCATCCTTCACTGCTGAATCACTGGCAAAGCATACTGCTTTGGCAGCATCTGTCGATGCCCACTTTAAAATTTTACTATTGTTGACCGGCCTACGTTTGGCTAGAGCTATCCCCAACTCTTTCCTTTAGATAAGCATAATAATACATCCAGCGATTGCTGTATAGATCTTTATAGCTTATCTCTCAATTTACTCATATAGTGGTTAACTCTTCACTATAAATATATGGTTCACATGTCTGTCTCATAGATTTTTTTAATTTTTGTACCTAATCCGGCTGTAAACTTATAGCCCACTTCTCATCTCTCTTCTCTCCTCTCTCATCCACCTCAGCATTCAACACCTCTATTATACTTGCTCTTATGTCACTCGTAGGCACTCCACACACAAATACTACTACAATAGTACTCATGCTATAAATGTGAATGGATGTATATCCAGATTTATAATACTAGGATGTCACATTCGATACTAGGTTGGTTTTTTATAAAATGGAGGAAGAATGTATATTCTTCTTCATACCAAAATATAAAATATTTTGATTGGGTGAGATCCTTCGTACTATTATGATATATCATACAATCCAAATAACTCATATTTTATATTTATGATATGTCATACAATCCAAATAACTCATATTTTATATTTTTGTACAGAAGTATGCTCTTCTGTAACATTTGGGGCTTGCATGTATCTTCGTGCACATGCAGAGCCAGCTATAAAGATCATTACTAAAGAAAAAAAAAATCCAATTTATAGATGGTTAAAACAGGTTTTTACAGAAGGCCCGACCACCGTGGCTAATGACCTACGACTATAATGAATATATACCATTTTTATAGGCGGCGACCAGCTGCCTAAGTGCTCCTATACCAAAGGTTTCCAGGCTTCCTATGACCGCCTAATGCAACATTGAGCCAGGCCGCCGCCACCTGGTAGGCGGCCGCCTCTCCTTCCGCCGAATCTGGGGGAGGATTGGGCACCACTGCCTGTTAGTCCGTCGTCTCTGTTAGAGTTTGTGTCGAATATGTGTACGTAGTCGGTTACAGTTTAGGACTTGGAGTTGTACTAGGTGTAGGACTAGAGTATAAGTCAAACTCTATCTCAGGATCTCTCATAAATAGAGGGGCGTGCCTGTTATAACCGCATGACAACTTAGCATAGCGAGAGGGAGCGGCTGCCGGCGGCGACCGGCCGTGAGTCGTTGTAACTCTGATACGCTGTAATATGCTGGATCGGGGAGGAGCGCTTGTAATCAGTGCTCCGGAGATGTAGGCCTCGGCTGAACTCCGTTATCAAATATCGTGCCTCGGTGTCGTCATCGTGTTTGGATCTCCTATGGCGTTTCTTCCGCGTTTGGTTTCCGATGTGATTTCGGGGCCGGTTTTATAACAAGTGGTATCAGAGCCTGCGGGAGATCCATGGTAGAGGTACGAGGGAGGTCCTCCACGCCGCGACGACTACACAGGATGTCTAGGGACGGACATGGACGCAAGGTGGAGCACGGCGGCGATCAACGGAATTTTGATCGGTGGAATCGGGCACTTCAGGCGGCGGTCTGAACTGTTCGATGGCTGCAATAAACAGGGAGATGACTAGACGTGGTGCTTGGGTTGATTGCGGCGGAAGCAATTGGCGATCCAATTGGTGGGTCGGACACTTCGGGTGGGTGACTCGAACTTTCCGGTGAGCTACTCTCAACGGGGATACGTGTGGCCACACGCTCGGGGTTGATTGAAGCTGGAGGCGATCGGCGTTCTCGGTTGGTGGAATCGAACACTCTGGGCGGGGTGGCCTGGGCCTTTCGATGAGCTTCGTTCGACAGGGAGACGGCTAGACGTAGCGCTCGGGTCGTTCGGCGGCTGGGAAGACGGCATGTGACTTGTTGGCTTCGGCTCTCGACTAGATTGATGGCGTTCAATCGGAAGTCGGAGCGGGTGGTTCCTAGAGGCTGTTTTGGAGGTGTTGATGGCAAGGTACTGCATGGAGGATTGCTACTTAGAGGCGTACATGCGATGGATTACAGAGGACAGTCAGGATAGGGTCAACGCAGATTGGCGGCGGAAGTCATTGACGATGTCGGTGGTCATGCTATGTCCTGTGTGTGCTTGCTCTTGGAGCGAGGATATCGCTGGGGGTATGTGAAGCTTGGACGTCAGGGTCGCGGCGACATGCGAGGCCGAGCCGACGACGGAGACAGAAGCGGTGCTGGTGGTAGCAGACCCGGTTTGGGTTCATGCAGGACTCGACTCGAAGGGGCCCGTGGTAGAAAAGGAGTTGAGCACGAGCTCGGCTTCAATACACACGACAAAAAGAGATCAAGAAGGATACCGCGTCGGACACGAAAGGGGATCGGAGGAGAATTCGATTTGTAAATAGAATCGGGCTCAATTTGTCCCTGTAAAGCAGCAAGAGGAATCCACGGGTTTGCAGAGATTGCAATCGAATCAAACAACCAAAGCGATGAAGAGATCGATCCCGATTTCTTGGCGGCGGTGGTTTGGGCAACGAATTACGAGCGGTAGAAGCATGGCTTGGTGTAGTCGTCATGCAGGTGCTGGCGTAGTTCGTCGGGCCGGCTCCGGTCAGAGGAGGCGGTGGCGGTGCGCACAGGAGCAACACAATAAAATTGGACCAAGCAATAAGAGCCGTTTGGATTTTTTGCCATGGATCATAATCAGACACGAAGAACAAGTCAAGCATGAAGACATCAATTAATTAATTGCATGGTTACATGCATGGAGTAGTTAATTGGATGCATGTGCATGCAGGCTCGTTTTCGTGGTGGCTCTGGATATGTGCATGCATGCGGCAGGGAAGTCCATGGGCATATTGTGTGTAGGTCCATGCACGGAGCAGCAAATTGGTATTGGAATCAGGTTGCAGAGGATGTGCAGTTTGCGTAGCTGGTGGAGATCGACACGGTTGCGGAGTTGTTTATCAACTCGGAGTCGCAATGGACGTGGAGATCATCAGCACGGAGGCTAGGTGGCTGGAATTGACAGCAAATAACTGTGCATCAGGGCTTCTGCATTATGATTCGAAGGCAAGGCTGCGGTGGTGCAGGAGTGTGGCAAAGGTGCGTGAAGAAGATCCTGGGCAACAGCGGGGGAAAATCGTTGAGAGTGTCAACGGTCTATTTGGCAGTACAGGGTATATCCAAAATCTGCGGGGTTTGTATGATGGGGATATATATATGGAATCTACGTCACTGAAGAGAAAGAGCAAGTGCTATGATAATAATTTCTTCGGATGATTTAAAAGCAACGGTGATTTTCTCAAATTATTAGGAATTCAGTCTAAGGATGCGGACAAGCGTGGATGTTGGATTTTTTAGCTTGGTTCATAAGATGACAAGGAAGAAAGGGTTCTCTTCGTGTCTGGTGAGTTTGATTTATCTATTTGGTGATGACGCGAGTTATCTAGCCATGGATTTGATCAAGTCAAATTTAAGACGGTAGATGGAGGTGAACATGCAAAGAATCCAATTTCGCTTGGCAAGACGACTGTTGTGATATGAGAGAAGATGGAGCACTGTTGCAGGTGGAGTCAAGAGGAAGAAATTACAGAGATAGCGGGAGTCTCTTGTTACGGTGAGTCTGGTGAAGACTTGTCGGGCGGCTCGGCGTGAGCGGCGAAAAAGGATCAACTCAAGTCTGGGTACACGGAGGTTCGCGCATGGAACAAATTCAGGTTGGCGTGGCATATTCGTCAAGGTGGAGTTTGTTAGAGTTTGTGTCGAATATGTGTACGTAGTCGGTTACAGTTTAGAACTTGGAGTTGTACTAGGTGTAGGACTAGAGTATGAGTCGGACTCTATCCTAAGATCTCTCATAAATAGAGGGGCGTGCCTGTTGTAACCGCATGGCGACTTAGCATAGCGAGAGGGAGCGGCTGCCGGCGGCGACCGGCCGTGAGTCGTTGTAACTCTGATACGTTGTAATATGCTGGATCGGGGAGGAGCGCCCGTAATCAGTGCCCTGGAGATGTAGGCCTCGGCTGAACTCCGTTATCAAATATCGTGCCTCGGTGTCATTATCGTATTTGGATCTCCTATGGCGTTTCTTCCGTGTTTGGTTTCCGATGTGATTTCGGGGCCGGTTTTATAACAGTCTCCCCTCTCGCTTGATAACGACAGAAACCGGAGTAGATTTAGGTTTTCTTAAACAGAGGCCGGCCAGGTTATAGTGGTTTTAGTATTTTGCAACAAGTAAATGTTGTATGCTAATTGAATCACGCTAACGTTTACCCATGTCCCTATGCTACCATCACTACTGAAAAAACTATATTTCCTTTTATTTTATAGGGGGACTAAAAAATATTCGGGATGTCCTATAGATGTAAATAATCATCGTCTTCATAGAGCTCGTCTGTAAAAGATGATTTTTTAAGCGCGCGAGAGATCGAATTGCAAACTAAGAACCAGGACGACATTACAAAAACCTCACCCAGCCACTAGCTTCCTGATCCCTTCTCTCTAGATAGCACGGTGCGGGGAAGGAACGAGGGTGCTCGACGGATCGATGCAGGCAACTTAACGGGGGCTTCCTTGTTGGCGCGTACACGCCGGCAGCGCTCACACGGCCCGAGGGTGGGTTTTCTTTTTTTTTTCTTTCCATTGCTTTTTTTCACTTTCGGATTTCCATTTTTCCCGTCGTTTTTTTATAGTGTATGCCGGTGGATTTTTTCCGTGGTTTTTTTTCCCCGACAAATATATCTAATGTAACTAACATGTTAGTTTTAGATAACAACGGTAATTAAGATAAGACTCTTTCTAGAAGACTTTTTTAGTAACAGATTGAAAACAAATCTATACGTGAAGTCAAATTTTGAAAACTTTCAATCTAGATTTAAAAACCTTTCAACTCAAAATTTGAATTTTTGAAGTCAAAATTTGAAAACTTTCGGTCAGACCGAAAAATTCGGTCTCGGTCTTCGGTTGTTCGGTTAGTTCGGTCTTTGGAAACTCAGGACCAACAAATTCGATCGCGATCTTTTCGGTCTCGGTCTCGGTCTTACCGAATTTTCAAGAGATAAGTTTGGAATGAAAAAACTTGACAGCATTTCCCCTCTTTTCAGACATTTTTTTCATAGTCATATATATCACAAAAATACAAAATAATAGGCAACATCAAACACCAAATAATATATCACAAGATAGGTCTCAAGTCTGAACTTCACAACAGCCACAGTACAACTCACAAGTCACAAATGGAGACGGATGCGGGATGTGGCCGGCGGGATGGAGGCGCCGAGGCGGAGGCGGGCTGGCTAGACTTGGACAGTGGAGACGGAGGCGATGCCGAGGTGGAGACGGAGGGCGGAGGGCGGAGACAGCACGCCGGTGAGATGGAGGCGGAGGGCGGAGGGCGGAGGACGGAGGCGGCGCGTAGTGGTGGAGGCGGAGGCGGAGGCGACGCTGGATAGATGGGGATGCAGAGGGCGGCGGCGGCGGCGCGACGCGATAGAGGCGGAGGCGGCAACACGGCGCGATGGAGGCAGAGGGCGGCGCAGGATGGATGGCCAGATGGGGATGCGAAGCAACGGAGGGTGGTGCGGGATGGATGAAGGGCCGCGTGATGAGCATGGTCAGATGGATGAGGATGAGGGTTGGAGCAAGTGACCTCTAGGGTTTAGTGGTGTATTGGGTTTGTTGGGCCTCCTGGACCTATTGGGCCACAATTCAGTTTTCTCGGTTAATTTGGTAACCGAGCCCAATAACCGAATCACCTGAACAAATTTTGGTCTTTGACAGGTTGAGACCGAATTACTAACCGAATTTCTCGGTCTCGATCATTTCGGTTCGGTCTTTTTCTGCCTACCCCTAACGACGACATCGACAATGCAGCAGCGACGAGAAATAACCAGAGGAGGATCCACGACGAGGACAGCGGGAATGATGCGGCTGTCGGCGATGGCGACTGGGAGGACGAGGTGCTGGATCACCGCTGCGCCTTCATGTCCCCCCTTCCCAAGTCTCACTCACCAAACTCTCCAAACCCAACCATCCATTTCCCTCCTGCCCTTTCCGCTCCCCTCCCCGCCACTACCAACGCCACCACTCCCACGGCCCCCACCAATCCATCCACTCCTCCGCCACCGCCTTTAGGATCTTGCCGCCAGTGTACACCGTGTCGCCACGCAAGGAGGAAGCGCCAGTTAAAAATTCATTTTTTTTCCTTGGCCTTAACTTGTTGTCTCTTTAAAGCATAGAGAGATAGGAGGAGGAGGAGGAAAGGATATGGTTGAGGACTCCTCCTAGGTGTGGGGCTAAAAAGTATCTTGCTCCCACTCCGCTAGCTTGTCTCGTCTCAATTTTTATGGAGCCGGATATTTAAAAAGTCAGAACCTATAATAGGTTCCGCTTTTTATTAATCTATACTTATAATATATTAAAGGTGATATATTGTTGGTTTTATATTTTTTAAAAAACTGACGGCTATAGTTGTTCAAAGATTTCGGTTCTATATTTTTTTCCATATGCAAAATTGGGAAAAATGTAGTTAGCTACCGGTTTTAGCATTTGATACGGAAAGCGACTACCGGCTATAAATACTAAGGGTACCCTGAGAAGAGCTTGCCACACGAGAACAAGCGCCTAATTAATTAAGCAGAGCCACAGTGCACATGTGCGGAGGTTGTCTCATCCCGGACGAGCCGGTCGGCAAGCCGGCGAGGAGGACGCGGGCTGCCGGCGGCGACTCCGGTGGTGGAGGGAAACATGGACGGCGCTTCTGCCCCGCCGCAGCGCCGTGCAACTGCAAGCCTCGCCGTCGTGCCGGAGCCGCGGACGACGACGTGGGCCGCCGCAGGAGAATGACAAGGACGAGGGCGGCGGCGGCGGCCGGCGAGGTGCGGTTCCACGGCATCCACATGCGCAGCTACGGGCGGTGGTCGGCCGAGATCAGGGACAGCAGCTACAGGGGCCACCGCGTGTGGATCGGCACCTACGCCACGGCGGAGGCGGCGGCGCGGGCCTACGACGCCGAGGCCCGCAGGATCCACGGCGCCAAGGCCAACACCAACTTCCCCCCGCCGCCGAACGACGTCGACAGCGGTGCGCCGCCGCCGCCGCCGCCGTGGGACCTCGAGGCGCACATGAGGTTCCTCGGCGAGGTGGAGCTGGACGACGGCGGAGCTGAGCCGTCCCCGCCGCCGCCGCCGCCTCTGAGTTACGGCATCCCTGAACTACTGCACATGGAGCCGGAGCTCGCGAGCGCGACCCAGTCGGTCGCCGCCGCCGTGCACGGGGACGACGAGCCGTGGGGGCTCGACAAATACATGAGGTTCCTCAGCGAGGTGGAGCTGGACGACGGCGGAGTGCCGCCGCCGAGCCAGCACGGGGGAGTCGCTGCCGGTAGCCCGCAGTACGGCTGTCGCTACGACTACCTCCTGCTGATGATGTGCAATTAATTAGAAGTACGTAGTAATTAACTTTTGCCCGTCTCAAGCCAATGGAGTATCGTATGACTAGTGCTGCGCGCGTGCGTCTAAATAAAATAAAATAAATTAAAGATCTGTGTGACTGGAGTATTGTGTACAGAGGAGATCTATATTTTTTTATTTGATACCTGTTGGCAACTTTTTTTTTTAAGAAGACAATCACGATCAAACACCTAAACGCCTTACGGTGATATCGAGTCACCAACCACACCAATCTAGCAAAAAGATAGACCAAGATAGGTTTTGATAGATTAAACCGGCTAGCGGAGCCGATTTAGATAAAACTATATATAGTTACTCGTCTCGTGGGCTAACGGAAGGTTTTACGGGATAAACCTACAAAAGATTTCGCACTCTCGCAGCGAAAGCGGACGACTTACGATGCTCAATTGAACCGGCGTTGTCCCTTATAGAGGTTGGTCTTACCTCCCACAGGCTCCTCTCCACGTCCAACTCGGAATAGAAAACAAAGGAAACCCGAAACATAGCCTCCTGAGTAAAAATCCCGAGACTCGACGAAAACAAACTCGGGTTCAGACTCTGCCGGTCTGACCGACCTCATGCCGTTGGTCAGACTGGCCCTCAAGCCTTGGTCTGACCGGCCCTGTGGAAGAAGCTGGCAATTTTCCTAAATCTTGACAATTTTCTTTAATTTAAACCTAGATGCCAAATTTGGGTGCAAACACATACCCCCTGCCGTTTTTTTTGAATATTGTGAACCTAAAAGCATAGAACATGCTATCTTAATGCGATAATCTAATTACCGGCCATAGGACTTCTTAAGCATCATGTCAAACGCTTGGGAAGTATTTCTTCAAGTATTTCCCATTGATTGCTCTATGAAAACGCTCTCCTTGAAATGCCTCCAGAAAATATGCATTTCCTTGAACAATTCCACATGCTCGATAAGGACTTGCCAAACTAGGTGACCACTTACCGAACTTTTTAGATCGAGAACCTAAAGGAAAAATTGACTTCCAAACCAAATCTTCTATTTGAAACAACTTTGCTTTTACCCTTTTATTATAAGCCTTAGCCACTCTCTTTTTCTCTTTCTCTATTTCTTCCAAAGCCTTCAAATGCTTATTGATCACATCATCAAGATTGTCTCCCATCAAGGTCTTGTATTCTTCAACTGACAAGTCATCTTGCTTTTATATATCTAAGAGATACCAGGAGGACACACCCTCCCTCTCTATATTTGTGTGGTAATGCTGCATTTTTGGTACAGTCAATTCGGTCTCAGATTGCTGGTATTTCTTCGCCTACTCTGTGTGAATTGGTGTACTAGATTCACTCGTGACAGATAGGAGGCACTCATTAGACAGTGGTTTCATGCACAACAGAGTAGCTCAGTCACAGAGTATGTGGAGTAGTTTGATAGTTTGATGCATCAGCTCATGGCTTACGATAGCGCTCTCACTCCTGTGTATATTGTTACTAAGTTCATTGAAGGTCTTAGACATGATATCAGAGGGGTAGTCATGGTATACATAGACATCAGGATTTGGATACTGCATGTTCTATAACTTTGTTGCAGGAAGAAATTTTAGAGGGAATGAAACCTGTTAGTGGAAAAGGAGTGGACACTCATACACCTACTAGACAAGTACCAAAAACTAGTACTCACACTCCCATTAACCACTTTCAAAGGATCTACTTCCACTAGTTCTGAAGAGAAAAAGGCATCAGAAACAGTCAGAGTTAAGGAAGATAGTTTGGCATCTCTTAAGACATATAGGAGAGCCAAGGGAATATCTCAGCAAAAAAAAAAATTAAAATTAGCGGAAAATCTAATTGGAGAGGCCTCTCCAGTTAGTGTTAACCGGAGACACCCACATACTAATACTTTAGGAGTTTTGGTTGCTATTAATACATTGAGCAAGTAGGGGAAATATTCCTATCATCTATGCTTCAAATAAAATTTTCTCTTAAATCACTTATCCGATTTACAATCCGATTATACCGTTGTGTTCGTAATAATTAAATCTTTACAACAAGATCTCACATGATTATATTTTGATAAAAATCATAAATTATTTTTATGATATGTCTAACTTACTTTTAGATTTTACTAAGTTACTTCTTAGATATATAAAAGTAAATTTAGTAAAGTTTAAAAGTAATTTACATATATTATAGAAGTAACTTATAACAAAAAGAAAGTAACTTTAATTAATGCTTGTTTTCATTGAACAAATTATCATTTATATATATATATATATATATATATATATATATATATATATATATATATACATTCATAATGCTCTGAGGTGATTACTTTTATTATTTTTTAGTTAATTCCATAATTTGTGCTGATTAATTTAATTTCTAGATAGAGTCATGTTTTTATCTCTACAACGAATTTACTTCAAATGACATGCTAAAGTTACCTTCGTTTTGTTCTAAGTTACTTTTTATAATATCGTAAATTACTTTTAGGTTTTACTAAATTTACTTTTATATATCTAAGAAGTAATTTAGTAAAATCTAAAAGTAATTTATGATTTTTCATCAAAATATAATCATGTGAGATCTTGTTGTAAAGATTTAATTGTTACCAACACAACGGTGTAATCGGATCGTAGATCGGATGAGTAGTTTAAGAGAAAATTATATTTGAAGTATAGGTGGAGTGGTAGCTGGTTTAGACAAACCAGCTACCACTAGCTGTGTAGTTACGTGCTAAAATTATGTATGTTTTAACTATAACACACCGGGGGTATAATATACTATATCTTCGTTCGTGTGTGTATATATTCATATACGGTGTCCGAAAGATGAAGCTAATTAAGGTTTGTACGTAGATGTGTGTTATTTCAATTAATCAATTTCTGGTTGAAAATACGTCTACGTATATATACAGAGATTATATATTTCAAGTTTTTTATTTGAAAAATATGTGCACATTCCGTTTTCACAAAGAAACAAACGTAGCAAGGACCACATGGTGTCCGGAGTCACCGGACAGCATGATTTAGAAGTGTGTTTTTGTACGCTCGTTCTAATGATTGCTATGTATGATTCCGTTCCACTATTATTGGAAGGAAATTAAGGACCGATGACTCGTCCTTGTACTTATTTTTCTATTTCTTTCTTTATTTGAGAGCAGGCATGCAGTACAGGAGAGGGAAAAAAATGTCCGAGACGAATCTTATCTTATTTTCACCCTTTATTTGTCAAATAATCCAATTTCTTTTGTAGTACATATATATATATATATATATATATATATATATATATATATATATATATATATATATTCTTATTCATTTTCGTATGACGACATCAAAAAAGATAAAACATCAGATGGTGGCAAAACACGGCGAGAGATGTATGAAGAAATTAAGAGATGAAGAGGAGTGGCAAAGATGGGCAATTAATAAAGCCGGACGGCGGTGGGGGCGGAGATCATGAGGGAGAAGGTCATTGAGGGTGCTCACCTTTTAACACCTATATATGATGCCTTGGCGCGCAGGATCTACGTACGGCAGCAACGCCAAGACCAACTTCTTTGCGGCCATCGTTGTCGTTGCGGCTCCCACCTTTGCCGGCGATCGAGGAGATGAAGAAGCAGACAGCTCCGGCGGCGGCGAGTTGGGCCCAGTGCACTGGAGGCCACCAACGGCTGGGAGTTTGGAGCCGTACGTACAGCTAGCTATATATATATAGGTATACGTCGATCGTCGGCGTGCATCGATCTGCTGGACAACTACGGGTACGCCGGCGGCTGGGCCTGGGAGGGTCGACGAGCAACGCCGAATGCCTCCGGTTCTTCTAAGCTAGCTGGTCGCCGGCCGGTCGGTCCATAAAGCCAGCTAGCTAGATAGAATCCGTACGTCTATTGCATTATATATATGTCACTTCTTCGATAAATAATTGATTACATAATCGGCTAAAACTCTAGTACTGCACTTAACATGTCTTGATAATCCTTTGTGCCGATTAATATAACTTCAGAATTTGTTCGAAAATTCCCAAAATCTTGCAACTCTTGTATGCATGTGCCCCCCTAATTTTGCAATGACGAAGACATTGATAAAATTATAATCTGGACTAAGGGCGATATAACTATTTCGGTCAAAACACAACCGATTACAACATAAAAACAACTAAGGGCGATATAACCATATCAGCCATCTCAAGGCGATGCAAACACATCGGCTATCATGTATTGGCAACACCAGCCGATCATGCATTAACCCAAACACTTGGGTAATATTTCTTCAAGTACTTGCCATTTAGTGCCCGTCCATAGACTTCTCCATCAAGTCCTTGCAACATGTAAGCTCCATTAGACACAACCTTATAAATTTGAAATGGTCCTCAATTCGGCGACCACTTGCCGAATTTGCTATCTCGAGTCCCTATCGGCAAAATCAATTTTCAAACAAGCTCACCTTCAGAAAAAGACTTAGGCACCACTTCCTTGTTATAATGTCGAGCAACACGTTCCTTATCCTTGGTAACTTTTGCAAGGGCTCGCAATCTTGATTGAACCAAATCCTCCCTTTCATCGGCCATAAGGTTATAATACTCATCGGCTGTCAAATCATTTTGCAACTCCGTCCTCCTTGAGCCGATTCTAACCTCCCATGGTAAAACAGCTTTGTGCCCATAAACAAGCTTATAAGGAGGGACTTGGATTGAATCATGATAAGCCATCCGATAGGACCACAATGCTTCGGCCAATCGAGTATGCCACTGCCGAGGATAATCGGAAATCTTTCTCTTAATCAATTTGATCAAACTCTTGTTAGATGCCTCGGCCTGCCCATTGGCTTGCGCATAATATGGTGAAGAATTCAACAATTTGATACCCATGCTATCGGCAAACTGAACAAACTCATCGGACATGAATATCGATCCTTGATCGGTTGTAATGGTTTGAGGAATACTAAATCGATAGATTATATGCTCTTGAACAAATTGTATAGCATCCCCAGAATCGACTTTCTTCAAAGGAATCGCTTCTACCCACTTGGTAAAATAATCGGTTGCCACCAATATAAACTTATGTCCTTTGCTCGATGGTGGATTAATCATGCCGATCATATCAATTCCCCAACCTCTAAATGGCCATGGCTTAATGATAGGGTTCATAGCCGATGCCGGTGCCCTTTGAATTGCTCCAAATATCTGACAACCTTGACACCCTTTGTAATACTTGAAACAATCCTCTAGCATTGTCGGCCAAAAATACCCTGCACGCCGAAGCAACCACTTCATCTTATGAGCCGATCGATGAGTGCCACAAATTCCCTCATGTACCTCACCGATTGCAACCCTAGCTTGATCGGCACTCAAACATTTAAGCAACACCCCATCAATCGTTCTATAATATAGATCATCATATCTTAATTTCCAAGAAGCCGATTGAGATGGATTCTGTAAATATTGATGCACATCATATCTCCAATCATCGGCTGTTATTGTAGCAACTTCAACCTTAACATCTTTGATCATCGGCTTATACCCCGACGCCCCTTGGGCTAAATCATGAGCTTCAACATTCTACTCTCGAGATACATGCCTCAAAGTAACCAGCCGAAATTCTCTCATTAGTTCTTGGCACTTCTCGTTATAAATCATCAATGTATCAATCTTGCACTCATATTCTCCTGCCAATTGACTGATTACTAGCAAAGAATCCCCCATAATTTCAATAGCATCGGCTTCAACTTCCTTGAGTAACTGCAACCCTTTAAGAACTGACTCATACTCAGCTTGATTATTGGTCGCATAAGGCTTGATAGTATAAGCAAACTCAAAACTTGCCCCCCGAGGTGAAATAATAACCAAGCCGATGCCACAACCATGAGTGCACACTGACCCATCAAAAAATAAAGTCCATGGCACAATCTCAACCGAGCCGATTGAATCATCACGATGATCGACAATGAAACCGGCTATAGCTTGCCCCTTGACAGCCTTCGGCGACTCATATCGAAGATCAAACTCAGTTAAGGAAAATATCCACTTTTCAACCCTACCTTTCAAAATTGGAGCCGACAACATGTATTTATCAACGTCGGCCTTGCATATGACGGTGCATTCGTTGGACAATAGATAATGCCTCAACCTTGTACACGAAAAATATAAGCACAAGCACAATTTCTCCACAGGGGAATATCTAGTCTCTGCATCCAAGAGCCGACGACTTAGATAAAACACAACTCTTTCTTTCCCTTCCAGCTCCTAAATCAGGACCGAGCCGATTGACTTCTTACCGGCCGACAAATACAACCTAAAAGGTATCCCCTTCTGTGGAGGAATCAAAACTAGAGGAGAGCTAAGATATTCCTTAATATTATCCAAAGCTTTTTGTTGCTCTGCCCCCCAAGTAGAATGCTGATCGGCTTTCAATCTTAATAACGGTGTAAAAGGCTCTAACCTTCCGGACAAATTAGAAATAAACCTTCTAACAAAATTTATCTTGCCGATCATCTTCTGCAACTCTGTCTTGTTCTCCAGAGGCTGAATTTTCTTGATCGCATTAACACTCCTCTGGGTTATCTCAATTCCCCTCTCGTGAACAAGAAACCCCAAAAATTGGCCAGCCAATACGCCAAAAGCACACTTCGTCGGGTTCATCTTCATGCCATATTTCCTGGTTCTCTCAAATACCTTCCTCAGATCGGCTATGTGGTCACCTATCGCTTTGGACTTGACAACCACATCATCAATGTAAACTTCCACCAACCAGCCGATCAGATCATGATATATATAATTCATTGCTCTTTGATACGTAGCCCCAGCGCTCTTTAAGCCAAAAGTCATGACAACCCACTCAAACAAGCCGATTGCACCAGGACACCTAAAAGCTGTTTTATGGATATCCTCCTCGGCCATAAAGATTTGATTATACCCTGTATTTCCATCCATGAAACTCAATATCTTGTGCCCTGAAGTAGTATCAACTAACTGATCGGCTACTGGCATCGGATACTCGTCTTTTGAGGTGGCTTTATTCAAATCCCTAAAATCAATGCATACCCTGATCTTGCCGTTCTTCTTGATAACAGGAACTATACTAGAAACCCACTCAGCATATCGACAAGGACGAATGAAACTAGCATAACCCACTCAGCATATCGACAAGGACGAATGAAACTAGCATCATATAAACGTTTGATCTCAGCCTTCACAGGTTCGAGCATATTGGCTTTGCATCTCCTCGGAGGTTGTTGGTGCGGTCGAACCCCTGGTTTGATAGGTAGCCGATGTTCAACAATCGATCGGCTGAGCCCCGACATCTCATAATACTCCCAAGCAAAGCAATCTCTGTATTCTTTTAAGAGCTCTATCAACTTGGTTCTAAATTCTGGAGACAAGTTCTTACTGATATATGTCGGCCTTGGCCGATCGCCTGGTCCTATGTTAATTTCTTCCAAATCATCGGCCGACATGAAACCCTGTCCTTGCTTGTCATCGAGATCATCTACCGTGTCCTTGGCGTAGACTCTTGAGCCCTCCACGACGCCCTCAAAATAACAATTTGGGCTCTCCATCTTCAATTGGCTATCGGCTGGCACGATCTCAATCTTGTCGCCTTGCCACTGAATCAAGTATTGATGCATGGTCGAAGGAATACAACAATTGGCATGAGAGTTGGGGTCATCGGCCATGGGGAAAACTGCTGTTGTGATTCTGACTTCTAATCTGTCCCACCAGGCATGCCAAAAGCGTGTTGATGAAAAACACGAGGCCTGGGAGATTTACTTAACTCCAGTGCAGGTCCAAAACTCGCCTTCGGATATGCTAGCGTGCCAGTTGATTTGATCCTGCAATCAACAAGAAATAAAGACAAAGAAACCACAGTTAAATCTATAAATGATAGCCGATCGGCTAATTGCCGATGACATATCATTTATCTCTAAGCCGATGTCATACGTGAATCGATCGGCATTTATTAATAAGTAAGAAAGAACTATATCTACTCGATCGGCTGTAGACATCAACAATACATAGTCTTGATGTCAATATATGCTTAAATCAAGTGATTGGGATAGATCAGTCGCCATGCCGAGACAGTATAAATCACTTAGATCAAGACATATACTAACAAGAGGATTACGTATGTTCATAGCATAGCCAGTTAGATAGATCTAGCATGTATCGGCTAATACTCCGATACCACTCTATATTAAGATGTTAGAGCAAGTAGAATATACCAAACAAAAGCCTAATATACTTAGATGCAACAAGATCTTAACATAAAGAGCGGATTTAACAAGTCAATCAAGCACATAAGATAAATGTAGTTAAATCAGGTAAGATCGGCTGAAACCCCGATACTACCCTAATCGGCAACCAGAAAACAGGCTAGAGATTGAAATTCTAAGCACGACTTAATAGATCAAACTCAACTGATGCAGCATTAAGTATGAAAAGAAGGACAATATCTAGACAATCAAGTCGCTGGATGTTTCATAGAGTGGTGGATATCTTATATAATCCAAGCTAACGTCGCTATTTAACCTAGTCGGCCGCCTTCTATTAACAGATGTTAGCCGATTGTACATTAGATGACAATATTACCAAAGATTATGTAAGATATATGATAACTCGACGAATTACATAAACAAGATTAGAGTGTCATAAAGATGGAAGCACTAATCCCGAGAACGCAAGCCGCCATAACAAGTTTTACCTCTTGTTGAAGATCGAAACCGATGCAGCTCAACCTGAAAGCAAGAACTCGTCGAAATAAAACGAAAGCAAAAAGGGTGGCGATGCGCCGAGATTGTATTGAACGTGTGTTAGTTTGATCACATGGGGTTCGGGTCTATTTATACCCGAGAATTACAAAATATGTCCATACCAGACACGACTCTTACCTCTAACAAACTCTAAGATATCATAAGTCTTTGCGGTAGACTTTTGCCCAAACATATCTCTAAGGAAATTACATAAAATATCCTAATTAATAGATACAATTGCCTTCTCAGGACTCTATCCATGCGCAGCAATCATCTTGAAGCATATCAACCCAACCTGATGTTGCACACCAAGTCGCATTGTCGGAATCGGCTGCATCACCTAACCAAGTCTGACTCGAACTTAGCCGATCCAATCGTAGCCGATCCGGACTCCAGCCGATTCTTACTCTGTTTCCGCGACAACCCTCGTCTTAGATTCCGCTTCAATCTAATCTCCCTTTCCGATGCTGATATTACCAAATTTGGTCGTTAACACATGCCCCCCAAGTCCGGAATATTGGATAATGTTTCGGATTTGCTATATGCCGACTCCGAGAGAAATCCGCTCTTGCCATTTCCCGACCGTTATTCCAGCGCTTTAAATACTAACCGTTACCCCATCTTCTCTCTCTCTGGCGATTTCCTCGGTGCGCAAGGTGACTCCCAGGCGACTTGATCTTCGGCCAGATCTCCGCCTGCTGCGATGTCGACCACCGCCAGCCCGTCTGCCGCGCCATCAGCCGAGTACGCAGAGGTAAGTACCCATCGGCTAGATCTCTCCTTTTTGCAACAGATTGATTTTCTCTTGCCTCATACTGTTTTCTTCTTCTCTATTCCTGATTGCATCCGTAGCATCTGTCCAATCTGGTTGCAATCCCAAGTCTGTCGCATGAGAACCACTATTTCCTTGGCCCAATTGGTGATTCCGACCCTACTAAATTCATCATTGCCGAAACCAACAGAATCCCTTTTAGATTAGCGAACCCTAACCTGAGCCATTGGAAGAACACCTTCAAGTCTTGGCCATCCCTCGAGAAAACCTCCCCTGAGAAAAGCTGGACCACATGGTATAAGCGTGTATCGGCTAGCAAGCAGGTTCATTGGGATGAAATTGGAATCGGCTAGGCACTCGCCCTTACTATAGCCAATTTAGCTAAGGATGAGCCCCTAATGGCTGCCACCACCTATTTTTGGTCCAATACTATCAATGCCTTTTTATTCAACCAAGGGCCGATAACCCCAACTCTGATCGACATCACCATGATCACTGGATTAGATGTGACTTCATCGGCTAACCCTATGAGTTTGAACACCAAGAACCAGTTCGATTTCAGAACCAAAACCATAGGTGGTTGGTCTGGTTACGTGGCAGCATATATGGGCCAAGGATCAGTTACTCCCCGAGAACATGTGGCCTTCATCCTGATGTGGCTTGAGAAATTCCTTTTTTGCGGATCAAGTTGCGGCCCCACCACCAACTGGCAGTTCTTAGCCGAAGCCCTAGAATCAAAAAGGCAATTTCCTCTAGGCAAAATCCTTCTCGGCTACCTATACCAAACATTGAACAATGCATCGGCTAAAATAGCTATCGGCTCAGTGGTTGGAGCAGGTGGTCCATGGTGGCTGCTACAAACTTGGTTAAATCTGGTGGTCATGAAAGCTGTTAATCGGCCATCTGTGACAGAAGCTGAATTTCCAAGATTAGAGCCGATTACAGATGACGATGGAGAAGAACGTACCCATCGCAGATACATGTCTTACGGGGAATATGCATCCACACCAGCCGATGCTGGAGAAAAGTTATTGGCTGAGCTGCTCAAATATTGGTTCTGCAGCTTTTATGAGGGCTTTCAGAAAGATGCCCGTATTTGGTTCTTTTATGAGAATTCAGCCGACTTAGACCTCCCATCAGACTTCAGGTTTGAAGACATCAATCATGAAAGATATCAAAAGTCTAGGGAAGTTTTCTCAGCTGCAATCAGCCCATGCATCCTTCCTGTCGGCATTCACCAAGGGAGAAACATCCAAGCTTCCTACGAGTTCTATCATCCGATGAGTTCTGCCAGACAGTCTGGGATGGGTCAACTACCAATCAGCTTATTCTTTGCTGATAAAATCCAATGCTGAGGGGAAATTTCATCAACTTTGATGATGGATCGGCTGCTCAATCTCCAAGGACCTCCTCTGGGCAGCATTGAAAATATAGACCTGGCAAGGTTCAGGAGCAGAAACTTTGACAGATGGTGGGGTGAATGGAAGCAACACATATTCCATCAGTTGGCCTCTATGTATATGACAGACCTATTACCAGATGTCATTCCTTAGGTATACCTTTACTTTGTCAATTTCGCTTGAACAATTGGTAGGTGATTCATAACTTGACTAATCTCATCTTCTGTTTTGCAGACAACAGAATCTTCTCCTCCACATCAAAGCAATAGCAGCAGAGAGATTGAATATGACCCAGGTCTACTTCCAAATGGAGGTGGGCCATCTCCTCCCGTCATCGGCTATAATGCCCCCAAGACCTCAACACTTCTTCAAGGGCTCATCAGAGAACCAGCCGATGCCGGTAAAAAGAGAAGAACCAGGTCATCAGCTGTGGACACATCGGCTCCAGCCCCAAGGAAGAAGGCTAAATTAAAGAAGCCCAAGCCAACCGATGATCTGCCTGCCCTGGATCCGTCCATCGAACAAACTCTGGATGAAGAAGAGATTGAAAAGGACGTTGATCAAGCAGTAGCCGAATTGAGTGATATCGGAGGAAAAACACCGTCGGCCTCGCCCAAGCAAACTTCCCCAACTCCTGTTGCACTGGCTTACTTCTCAAGGGTAAACATCTCTCCTTAATTCTCCTTTGCAGTTATCTTACTCATAGCCGATCACTTATAAAACTTGTTTTTGCAGGAAAAGAAGACTATTGTGAGAAAGAAATCGGCAGCGACAACACTTAAACCAGCCCCACCAGTAAGATTCCCTTATACAAATTCTTTCATTAATCTGATCACAGCCGATATTTATTCAACACTTTGTCTTTTTGCAGCCTCACCCTCCCTCTCCACCTCCTGTGCAGCAAATGTCAAGTGATCGTACTCCATCGGCTGCAGGTAGTCACAATGTTGAGGAAGAAGAACAACCCGCTGTTCCTACCATCCCAGTAAGTGTCAGCTTCAAAAGGTTTTCAATCGGCTGTATCGTGCAATCTGACCTATAATTGTCTTCAATTTTCTCCTCTGCAGGTCTTAGCTCATTTGTTCTCATTTGATATCGAAGACTATCTTGATGAAGACACAGAAACTGATATCACCAGCAAAGCTCTAGCTCCCTTCTCCGATGATGTGAAAAAGACTCTTGAAGATATCTCTCATTGGCTAGAGGCATCGTTGGACAACTTGATGACTGACTGTGGTTCGATCCGGGCAAGGTTCGCAGATATTCAAGCTCTACTCCCAGATGAGCTAGCCGATGCCCTCACTCCAGCCGTCTACCTTGAGCAACACCAATTCAAGCTGGAGAAGATCAGGCAGAGATTAGCCGATCGTCAGGAGCGCAAAGACATCGAGGCCACAATCCAGGCCAATCGGCAGCTTGTTCATGAAGAAAAGGCCAAGCTTGATATGTTATCTGAGGGCCCGATCAAAGCCAATATTGATCGGCTCGAAGCTCGCAAGATTGAGCTCTTGGCACAACTTCAAGAATGCAACGCCGAGCTAGATCTGGAACACAAAAAGCTAACCGATCTCCCACAAGTTGTCGAAGGACAAAAGGCAAGACTAAAATCGGCTATCAAAAACGTCGCTGATCTGACCAAGTCTCTGAAGGTTATCCCTGGAACCGATGCTCAAGATGCCCAGGCCATCGAAGAAGTAGAACAAATTAGGCAGAGGGCTATATCGGCTATCCAGCGCTATTTGTCTCGGTGACATTCTGTATATATAATCGAAGATCTGTATATATAATCGAAGAAGTGACATATATAATGAGTTACATAATCGGCTAAGAAACTCTAGTGCTGCACTTAACTTGTCTTGATAATCCTTTGTGCCGATTAATATAACTTCAGAATTTGTTCGAAAATTCCCAAAATATTGCAACTGTTTGTAATACTCAGTTTGGTACTCCTATGATTTGCCGTCTCTTTGATTAATTGGCCACTTGCATTGCAAGTATCCTTTGCTATATACTACCTCCATATTTTAATATATGACGCCGTTGATTTTTTTTCCAACATTTGACCATTCGTCATATTCAAAAAAAATTATGTAATTACTATTTATTTTATTGTGACTTGATTCATCATCAAATGTTCTTTGATATAAATATTTTCATATTTGCACAAAAAAATTTGAATAAAACGAATGGTCAAACGTTGGTCAAAAAGTCAATGGCGTCATACATTTAAATATGGAGGGATTATGTATCTGACCGGCTGCTGGAGCGACAACTTTTGCCGATGTTTGACTGGTCGTGCAGCACAATGCTTAAAATTAAACAGTGGCGACCGACTCATAGTGAAAATTAAGTCATATGCAAACATACAATGCAATCTACTCTAATATATGTTCAGCATGCCACCATGAAAGACTATATCATGCTAAAGAAGCCTTAGAGGCTGCTTGGTTCACTCCCTCATTTTACATACCAAACTTTGCCACACTTATTAAGATATCTGTCTATTTGTTTCACTGCCAAAGTAATGGCAATGCCATAGTTTTTATTTCAAAGACTTAGGGGTTGTTTGGTTGAGTGACTAAGGTTGCCACGCCTAAGGTTAGGCGTTTGCCGATATTATGGCATGCCTAACTTTGTGACAAAATAGAGGTGTTTGGTTGATAAACAGAAGTGTGGCAAAATTGTTAAGGGTATTGTTTGGATGACTACCACATAGCATACCAAAGTTTGGCAAAAGTATGTGGTAGCTGTTTGGTTGGTGCCAAAATTGAATATGGTTATCTCCAATCAATTAGATGGTGAGAATACCACCCCAGGATGTGTGTGTAAAAACATTGTTGTTGCATGTTCTATTCATCGGGTGTCTTTTAAATTAGAACTATCAATTTTAAAAACCAGATTATGATACAGATATATTCTAGTTAAACACAATCACTTTTTAATAATAGATATTCCCTTGACCAATTAGACCAAAAGCATAATGAAAAAAAAATCAAAATATTACAGGAGTTACTCAGGCACTACACAAATGTACATAGCAAACCACATAATTAACATAAATTAAAATATCATAGGTGAAGAGCAATACTCAGTCACTAGAGAAATTTTCATAACACACAGTCACTGGAGAAATTTTCATAATACATAGCATAAGGTCCATTCTTTTGCATCACTATTGTATAGTGATAATTGTTCTAATAACCAAAAGTAGCTACCAGCTTGAACCTGACATATTCACATCATTTCATTATAAGCTAATTAGTTTGCCCATATCTAGCCTAATCCTTTCCCAAAAGTAACTACTTGTTTGGAGCTAAGATATTTCATAAAGTTCCAATATAATTGATTAGTACATCTATTGCAACTTAGCAAAAGGTCAGCAACATACTCGAATGCTGGCAGCTAGATTCATTTATCCTACACACCATCTCGGTCGCACATGAACTGGTACACCCAAGTCTCCAAAGTTGTGTCACAAGAAGCAGCAAGAAATCCTCGCTCCCCCTCATTCTCCTGGCGTCCCAAATAATTTCCAACAGCAACCTTATCTTTGGAACCAATGGGTAATGCATCTATCCTCTTCCACATTGTAGCATAAGGGTCAAGTTGTGGCATTGGGGGTGGAGGAGGACTAGCAAGCTGGTTCACCAAACGGTCCATTGTATTGCCAATTTTCTCGGTGGCATCTGTGAAACGACTCTTAGGCTTTGGCTGCCTTTTACTTGGGGACTTTACACCTCTTGGTCTCTTTTTACTAACTTGAGATGTTCCAGGAGAGCAATTATCAGGACCAGTAGGCGACGGTAACGTGTCAGAGTCTTCTTCAGCAATGTCAATAGGATGTGCATAGGTGGACACATCATTCAATCCTTCATGGTCACTGCTATCAGATTTGCTATCAATGTCACAGCATGTTTGCTGGTCTGTGGCAAGAGAGCCATTTGCATTACTGCCTGAGAAAAGCTCTTGCATCTCATGAAAGTACTTGATTGGCTTAGCAAGCAAACGCCTATCCCTGTCCTGCATGTTGGTACAACAATATAATTTAGTAAAAAAAATGGAGCCAATATAACTCCAAACATAACTAAATTTAAATTTGAAAATAAGAATTATGCTGTAATGTGATTACTAACTTATATAGGTACAAAAGCATTGCAATGTGTGATAAATTTGTAGATTTTTTTTTACTACATATTAGTAAAGATTCATGACTAATCCCTTTTCTCCAGGAGCAATCAAAACTTGCTAACAACAAATCTTATAGAACTAGTGGCAATAATGAGATGACTTCAGATGAAGGATACTTACTTTGAGCTTAGCTTTTTCAGACTCTGATATAGTCAATTTGCATTTACTAGCATCAAAACCGTTGCCACTATTGTTTAAAGCCCTCTCAACTATCTGCCAGTACTCTTTGTAGTGCCTGTAGTGACGGGTTACTTGGGTAGATGTTACACCCATAGCAAACTCTCTGTTTAAGGCATCAGCACATTTCAGATGGTGCTGAGTTTTCCATATGAAGCCTGCATGCTGTTCTTTCTTGTACTCAATGTACCAATCAAGCATGAACTTAGTTTGGTCATCATCCCAGCTGATGGATCTCTCACGGATAGAACCTTCACCCTCCACCTTCCCCTTCCCCTTCCCCTTCCCCATTTATTCCTGAGCTATGATAAATTGGTAATAAAGTGATAGAATCAGTAGGATAGAATAGCATGGATAGACAACAGTTACAGTTATATTAATAGATGTTTCCTACATCAATTCCACAAAATGACACAGAGTACTGGACTGAAACTTCTTACATGCCAAGCATTAGGGAAACACACATACTAAATAATAATTTACAAAGATAATAATATAACCACAACTACATGCTAGCATCAATGTTCTCATTTTCTATATCTTGATTAGCTGCTGACATTGATTGACCAACTTTATCTTGCCACATAGCTTGTGCTATCTGATCTCGTTTGAGCACCCAAGCCGCATTCTCCTCACGTATGTCACGATATACTCTATTGCTTCTTGGCAAGACTCTATACCAGGAATCATCGTCATAGACATATTCATCATCTCCATTTTCTAGTATCCAATTGTGAAGTGCACAACAAGCAATCACAGTCTTCACTTGTGTTTTCAAAGGGAGATTTGGTTGACTCTTGAGGATATTAAATCTATTTTTCAAGGTACCAAATGCTCGTTCAATTGTTGTCCTACAAGAGGAATGACGATGGTTGTAAAGTTCTTTATAATCTTCAGGTTCTCTAGCACCTTTGTATTCTTTAAGATGATAACGAACACCGCGGTATGGGGGTAGAATACTGGGTCTTGCTGCATATCCAGCATCAGCTAAGAAAAATTTTCCTATAACACAAACATGTGTTTTATAGTTAGTGGCAAATTAAAGTTATGGTCGATGTACTCACAAGATCTAATTAAATTCCTACCTTCCGGTATTTTTAGGCCACTTGGATGGCTTAGAGCATCTTGGAGCACATGTGAATCATGGGCTGATCCCTCCCATCCAGCAAGGACATAAGTGAATCGCAAGTCAAAATCAACAGCCGCAAGGACATTTTGAGTGGGAATAGTCTTTCTACCCCTAAATCTGTTCTGCATATGTGCAGGGACAGTTGCTGGTACATGAGTACCATCCAAGGCTCCTATGCATCCCTAAGAAAAGAAAAAGAATGTCCCATTAGTCTAGCATGCAAATCGATTATACGATAAGCATTCTAGTGAAAAGAACTTTGTGTTGTGTACCTCAAAATATGGGTGGAATCTTTCTGGGCTACTTGTGATCTTTGGATGGGTTTCAGTGCTTCTGATGTATATCAGTTCTTTAGAAATTGAAACAAGTGAATCCAGAACAGCATTGAAGTACCTACTGACCGTCTCACCTGATCGGTAAAACTCAAAACCAACTGATCTATTGGACCATTTATGTCCCACTATATGCATGAACATTGCAACCTGTTCTTCTACTGTTACATGCAGGGTGTCTACTAAAAGCCCACGCGATCTGAAATGGCCATGAAGCTTATGAAAAATGGCCTTTCGCATGCGTAGCTCAGAAACACAATTCGCCTCAGTACCATTAAATAAACGTTTTAACCGTGCATCTCGCTCGACATCTCTAAGAGCCATGGGAGAATATGTCACACCTTCTCGTAGCCTTTTTCTCACGTTAAGCAAATAAGAGTAACTAGCTATGCATAGGCCAATAGCAGAAAGCAACATTCTCCTCCATATATAGTACTGGTAGTAGTAGTTGAAGTAGTATTGTAAATATATTTGCTTCCTTTGGTCCATCTTTGGTCCATCTAAGTAATTAGAAGCGCGTAATTAATAAATATTCAGAACAAAACAGTACTTATGTGCAATATTTAGATAGAATAACCGACATATTTTCCTTATGACAATCTGCAATAAATATTTCAATCTCATAATGGGAATACTTTTTTTTTGCAGGGACATAATGGGACTACTTGCATAACACATCTAGCAAAAACAATATATATATACCAGCTAACATGATTTTGCAACCATTAAGTACTTACATCTAGGACAAAACAGGAAATGTCTATCTTTTTTTTTCAGAAGTCAAAATAAAGTTCAAGTATCCAAACCCCAAATCCCTAAAAAAAACAAATACGGCTGTGTGCAGTGTGCTTACCGTGATGAAACTTGCTGGCTCGTTGGCTTCGATGGCGGATGCTCGAGGAATCACGACCAGATCTTTGCTCTAGCCACACTAGTTACTCCTCTTCACCAGCCTACTCCATGACTCAAGCCCTGATGAAAGGAACAAATTAATTCGAATCTGGATTTGAAGGAAAGGAAGGAACGTGTGGATCTAAATAAGATGAAGGGGATGGAGATGATTTAGGAAAAAAACAGATTGCTCCATGGCTTGTGTGATTTAAAGAAACAGATTACTTGTGTGATTTAAAGAAAAGAAGAGGATCTGAAAGGGATGGAGCAGAAGATGAAAAAAGCTAATGGAAGAAAGAGGGGATTAGTTGCCTGTTGCTTGGAGCTGCACGGGAGAGAGAAAAGAGGCACAAGAGAGGATAATAAACATGGGAGCCTCGGACATACCGAGCTTCGCGCATTTTTTTCCAGATTGTTTCGCGCTATGCACAAAAGGATTTTCACGCCATTCTTCACGAAGGTGAGTGTAGCGCGCGCTCTCTCTCCGCACGCAACAGTCGTGCCGCAAGCGTGGCGAACGATTTGCTCGCCGCGTCTTTGCCCAAAAAACCAATGGCAAAGCAACTGAGTTGTGGCAGACTTTTTGTGGCAGCCTAAAATCTGGTCTCTAAACAAACGGTAGGCTAAGCAGGTGTGGCATGCCTAATATGTGGCTTGGCAGGTTGAGGCAACCATCCAAAAAGCCCCTTACATGTCATACACCCATTTTCTAGCCAAACCTTGCCTAAGATGGGAATATATGTAGTGGAAACTGTACTTATGATGTAAACTTAGAAACCAGATTGTGGACCGTTGGATCCAAAATGTACATCCCAGATCTCCTTGTTACATTTATGAAATGACCCCCGCACCAGCCTATGTACATTTTGCACATACACCATCTTGTTTTTTCCCAACCCCACATTGGTACAGCTCCTTTTGAATCATCAGATCCAATCGAGAGAGGGGGAGGGGAGAGAGGCTAATCGATGGCGACACCGGCCAACCAGTCGCGGGATTTAGTGAGGAGGCATGGCGGAGGAGGAGACAGCGACGACGACGAATCGTTTGCTCCGCTAGCCAGATGGATTTCGTCTGCACCGGCGATCCCGCGGTGATGCCTTCAAATCCCTTTCCTCGTCGATGCCGAATGCTGAGCAGCGATCATGAGATTAGTTTCTTTCTTCTGTTTTTGGGGTTGGGGAGACGTTTGGAGCGATTTTGTTGCGGAGGCTGCTGTTGTGCTCTTCGGCGGCAGGAGGAATGCAATATTGCTGTTATGGATTCCCCTTGTTCTTAATTGGTAATTATATTCCTATAGAATGTTAGGATGCAGGATGTAATTAATAATCCTCCAAGTTGTTCCCTTTTAGGTGCTAAAAGAGTATGCTTTTTTTTCCTGATACTTGAAACTTGACTAAGGATTAAGCCTTCCTATTAATGTGGATTGTGTCACTGACCATATGGTTCTATCTTTCTAGCTCCACCATTGCCAGAGAGTGTGTGCTGCAAGGAGAGAGCAGTATATTTTGTTTATTCAGATGAAGCAGATTTTTTCCTTCCCACTAGATCTCATCTCAGTGAATCAGAAAGCAGACAGAAATGGACGCAAGTGATCCTGATGAAATGCCATGCCTGCAGTTGAAATGAGCACATCTCTAGCACAGAGGAGCACATGGTTGTATCTTTCTTTCAGCGCTTTGCTAGGAGTTGGAATGTTTGTTGTTTTTCAGTACTTTCATGGATCTCGGAATGTATCCAATGTGCAAATTTTTGGTTGTGATCTAGAACATGGTTATTTGTTTGAAACAATGGAAGCACTTGATGTTCCTAAGCATATACACCTGTGAGTTTGTGTTGATAGAATTGTAAAGCTTATATATGTTTTAGTTCTTCTGCTATTATTTTGATGAAGAGGGAAATGTGCAGTTGGATACTAACATCGGTTGCAAGGACTGAAGTGTACCAATGAGAGAGATTCCTATGAGCTGCAGTGGCAAGTCTATTACCATTAGAGTATATATATACCAATATAATACACAATGTGTGTACTAGCTAAAACGAGGGATTTATGGTCACTAACTGTGAATGTAATCTATGGTATGGGGAAAACTGAGCTTTTGTCTGAAGAGACACTTAGATGTGCTTCAAGCTTAGATAAGAATTTTACTCCTTTTGGTTTCAGCTCTCTAATGAGTAAAATTCTTCTCCGAGTCTCATCTACATTTCGTAGGTTGGCAGCAGTAATTTCTACCAGAGTCTAGGTCTTTATCCACTTTGTCCTCACGAAATCCTTCATTTGCACAAAGGAAGCGCTTGTATAACACTAATCCATTAACTTTCTTGTGCTGCCCTATGCGGACTGAAAAACCAACAGTATGAGCATAGTATTCATAGAACTCCTTAGCTGATTCCAAATCATCAAAAATCATCCCTTTGTTTGGCTTGATGGCCTCATCACAATCTGGAATAAAACATATGCCCTACAGGATGCATATCAAGGATGTGTGGTCAAGAACATGCAGAAATTAATTCGAAGGAGTGCTACTAATGGCCAAGAATATACAAGAATTAATTGGAATGTTAGCTACAAAATAGGTGTGCAGCGATACTTACACAGTACGGGATGCTTGTAGACTTTTGAGGAGTTGCATACTGAGATAGTTGCCGTGGATTACTAGGGGTAACTGACTCTGCATCCGAATGCAGCTCATTGAATTCCAAACGCCTGCCCATGCTCGCTTCACTCTCAATGAACATTGTATCTGTAAGATCACAGTACCAAATTATGCGTAAGGGTATAATCAGTTCACTATCAGGATGGATTTATATTCCAGAACTAAAGTTTGTTTCTTGCACTAACATAGTGTAATAACAAATGGTGGCAGAACATTTGAGATTTGCTTTACAGTGTGCTCGTTGTGCATTTTAAAAAACGATAGTGGCATCATGTTCTATACTTTAAAGTTACAGAGCTCATCGTGATTATAATGGGGGAATTATAGAACTATGATGCGATGTCTTGTGATATTATTCCACACTAATCCCAAATCATTAGTCCACATAACGTATTAGCTGTTTCCCCAATTTTGCTAAGCTATCACAAGACTGTTCAGAAATATAAAACCATGATGGTGGCAGAACATTTGAGATTACACAAAAGTATAGCTCAACACACAAGTCAGTACAAAAGTCTATTTTATTTAACAAGTGTATTTATAATAGCAGTTACATGAGCACACATTAAAAAACATGGAATATACGTCAAGGTTCTTGTAGAAAAAAATGAATATACACTTGAAGAGAATGTGTGCATCAATTCAATTTCTCAAGCAAACAAATGGGCAGACAAAACAACCAGGAAACAGATCCTATGAAAACAAGCAAACAACACTAACACCTTGTGTTAGAATGGGATCTTCCTAGCTGATGTCATCTCAAAAAATATCTAAGAAAAAGATGAAGACGATGACGACCAGAGTTCATGCACCTGCTGCAGACAAACAACAACAATGGAGGAAACTTTCAGCTACTTACATGGGGGCGTGCGAGAAACCTGCTGCAGCTAGAGAAGAAGGTGGTTGTAGATTCGCTCACCGCCGGTGCGCCGCCGACGGACGTTGCCCCTAGGCCGAATCACCTAGCTCGTCAAGGGATGCGAATCCAAACCAACAGCGAGGAACATTTCGAAAATGGTTTAACTCAACATATAGTGGAGGGGGAGAAGTGATGGATGTAGTCGGAGGAGCGTGGATGCCGGCGGGCGGCGGAGGATGAATCGGCGAATGGACGCAGCCTTCCCAACATCAGAGCAAAACCCTAGCAAGGGAAGGATTTGGGGATCGATCTGAATCGTGCTCTGTCCTGCACATTTGGCCAACTATGGAGCTAAATGGAAAATGGCTGGTTGAGGCGGGGTGTTTCCTGAAAATATTCATATATAGAACAGGTGGCCAGATCTTAGCTGTACATCTTGCATCCAACGGGAGTTTACAAGTTTTCACCAAAAGTACAGTTTCCACTACATATTTTCCGGCCTAAGATGTGGCCATCAATTTATAAGCCACACATTTGGCTAGGTTTGGTAACGTTTGGGAGGAAACCAAACAACCCCTTAATATGTGACATCTCATCATATAGCCCACCAAGCCAAAACCCCGTGAGCAAGGGGTTCAAATTTAGAACCGGAACCGATATGATGATGCCGGCCGGTAACATCTCACCAGTGACGGTTTAAATAAAAACGATACCAATAATAATAGGAATTAATGATTTGATTCAAAAATTAAGTACATTAACATATGAGGTATTTGTGCCAACTCGACAGACCCTCTAGATAATATGATTGTGTTGTCCAAGGATAAACTCTTCTAGCGAAAGGTTGGCTTTACTTGGAGAGTGGAATAGAAAAACAGCAGTTATGTGTTAATTTGTCAATTTATCGAAAAATGGATCATCTATTACACACATTTTGAGGGCTATTTATAGCAGTCCAAATTTACAGTCTTATGGGGCATATATAGGATTTTCCATTATTCACTACTACAAAAATACACAAAGAGAGCGATCCTATAGGTGCCGGAAATGCTAAAACCAATATCTATAGACATTTCCCACCTCCGCGGGCTGAAAAAATATACAACCGGCACTTTTAACCAATTGTAGATGCCGGTTGTAGAGAAAAACCGATACTAGTACAATAGGTAACTTTCTTTTAAATGGCACATTTAATTTATCTTAGGTACCATTTATTTAAAAAACCGGTACATATAATTAATATATTAGGGAAAGGTCCGAATTACACCCCTAAACTATTGGGTGAGTAGAAATTACCCCATCAGATCCAAAAACCAGACATCTTTCATCCTCAACAATTAATACCAGACGAATTACCTCCCGACTCAAACCGGAGTGGTTTTGGTCCTACGTGGTAGTCCAGTTAGCAATTCTTCTTTCTTAAATCGATGGGCCCCACCTGTCACCTCTCTCTCTCTCTCTTCTCCCTCCCCTCACCTCCATCTCTCTCTATGATCGAGCAGCCATTGGAGGCGGAGCTGAGGATGGCAGCTCGGAGTGGCGGCGAAGGGTGAGTACGGCAGAGGCAGCTCTGATCGGCAGAGGGGGAGCCGGGGACGATGGCATCGGGCGGGAACGAGAGAGGCAGCTCGAGTAGTGGCGGCGGGCGGGGATGGCAGAGGCAGCTCAGAGCGGCGAACGGGAAGCTGAGGATGACAACTGTGGCGGGGACGACGGAGGTAGCTCAGAGCGGCGTCGGTGGGTTGGGATGGCGGAGGAAGCTCGGAGCGGTGGAGCGGGGGGAGAGGGGGCGAGGACAACGACGTGCCGATGCCAACGCTCAATTCTCTCCCTCTCAACCCCCTCTCTCTCTCATCTCCCTCTGCGAGGGGAAGCCGAGGACGCTCACAGCCGTCTGCGTGCAGCTCGGCCTCGGCGTCCGTTGTGAGGACGCTCGCAATGACCAGCGCGTGCCTCCTCCTCGGCCTTGGCCGCGAGGACGCTCACAGCCGCCGGCACGTGGGGCTCCTCCTCGGTATCTGACATGTGTGAGAGAGAGAAGTGTGAGGGGGAAAGAGAGAGAGGAGAGAGATATGACAGGTGGGCTCCATTGTTCTTTATTAAAATATTTGTTGACTGGACTACCACGTAGCACCAAAACTGCTTGCAAAGATGCTCGGGGGGAGCGGGGGTTTCATCCGGTATTGATAGTTGAGGATGAACATGTCTAGTTTTCGGGTCTGAGGGGGTAAGTCATACTCACCCAATAGTTCAATGGTGTAATTCTGACTTTTCCCAATATATTATAGGTGCACCCATAAAACCGAACCGAATCGAACCAACGAGTGGGAGGGAAATATTTTAGCCGAACCCATGAGTAGCACTAAAATTCAGCCTTATCCTCTCTCTCTCTCTCTCATCCTTCCCTTCCCTATCCCCCTCTTCTCCTCTCCTCTCTTGTTGATCGCCACTGGTATCATGCATCAGATCGACGGCGGAGGCCGACCGTCCAGTCAGTTTTAGGAGGGAGATGACTGGGGACGCGGGATCCGCCGACAGCGACTTCTCCCACGAGCGGCAGTGGCATCGATTTCTACCGTCCAGCGGCAGAGGCTCCTGTGGGCGGATCCAGTGGCGGCAGCGGCTCCCACGGGTGCAGATCGTCCGAAAAAACCGTTTCTATAATAGTGAGTACTATGAATTTGGATATCACTATGTCCAAATTAGAGATTAGTAAATACTATGATTTTACATCGTGTACTAGGTTTGTTTTTTATGGGATAGAAAGAGAATTATTAACGGGAGAATCTCGAGGCAACATAGATATTGTACCAGGTTTGTTTTTTATAGAAAAAAAAAGTATTATTAACGGGAGAATCTCGAGGCAACATAGATATTGTACCAAGTTAGTTTTTTATGGGATAGAAAGAGAATTATTAACGGGAGAATCTCGAGGCAACATAGATATTGTACCAGGTTTGTTTTTTATAGAAAAAAAAAGTATTATTAACGGGAGAATCTCGAGGCAACATAGATATTGTACCAAGTTAGTTTTATATGGGATAGAAAGAGTATTATTAACGGGAGAATCTCGAGGCAATATAGATATTGTACCAAGTTAGTTTTATATGGGATAGAAAGAGTATTATTAACGGGAGAATCTCAAGGCAACATAGATATTGTACCATGTTTTTTTTATGGAATAGAAAGAGTATTATTAACGGGAGAATCTCGAGGCAATATAGATATTGTACCAGGTTTGTTTTTTAGGATAAAAAGAATATTATTAACGGGAGAATCTCGAGGCAACATAGATATTGTACCAGGTTTGTCTTTAGGGATAGAAAGAGTATTATTAACGGGAGATATTATACCAGGTTTGTTTTTTATGGGATAGAAAGACTATTATTAATGGAAGAATCTCGAGACAATATAGATATTGTATCAGATTTGTTTTTTATAGGATAAAAAGAGTATTATTAATTGGAGAATCTTTAGGCAACGTAGATATCGCACCAGGTGGGACTGTTGGTCTTGCGGCTGGACATGGTCTTTTGGTGGACTGTTGGTTGTTTACTGCTCGCAGATGCTGAGAAAAGGAAAGGCTGGTACTGCTGCAGGCCTCATCAACTCTGATGTGCTGTGCATTGTACTAGTAGTACTGCTGATGTATTGTTGTTGTTGGCTCGCTCACGTTTCTTCTAGGTCTCTCTGGGATGATGTGAATCTGGTACACTTCTCCATTATAAAATTGCTACTCCATATTAGATGAATATGACACGTCCACTACGAATATGAACAAGTAGTACATCCTAAAAAGTGGCTCATCCATCCAAAATCTATTATAATGTAGGACGGAGAGAGTAGATTTAAAGCATTAGTACTTATTATCGTGTCCTTTTCACTTCCTACCAAAAGTGGGTATGTTTGACACGAGAGAAAAAGAGAAGATTGAAAAGATACGTGAAACGAGAGATGCCATTAGTGTATAATTGATGAAGTATTAATTATTTTTAATTTAAAAATCAATTAATACAATTTTTCTCGAGGCAACCTGTTAACGGTTAGGAAAATGTGCGTCCAAAAAAGGAGGAGGCTCTTCACTTATACCTTTCTTTGTGCTCCTCTCAAAGGCAGCAGCCTCAGAGCTTTCCACTCCCGGTAGTGCCACTGTTGCTGGTGGTGCTGTCCATCCACACATTTGCCTGCAAAAAATTACCACCAATCCATCTTCTTATCCCCATCCATGTATCGAGCAAGCCGCCAAGACAACCGCCGCCGTCGTCTCGCTGCCACAATGGGGGAGGTCGTCGGACTGGAAGACGACGACGAAGATGAGTTCGATGAGCAGGAGGAGGAGGAGGACTTCCACGACCTTGAACAAGAGTTCCTCAGGTATTGCATGATGGACACCGACGACGACGACGACGAGGAGATGGCCATTGCCGTCGTCTCGCCGCCGCCGCGCCGGACTCCGGCCATAAGAGCTAGAGGTTTGTCTCTCGATCTCTCTCTATGCATATTTTTCAAATATATATACATAGCATTTACATTGTCATTCTTCCGATCCTTCGAATGGTATGTCGTTCAATATATGCATATTTTCGTTCTCTGCTTCACGATGTTAATCTAATTAATGCAGTAGTTTATTTTGTTAATTCCGGAATGTAGTGGCATCAGATTAAGTTGGATTTGGATACTAGCTAGCTATTTTCAGGTTGGCCATGCTTTGACATTTCTAACTACCTACGGTCTGCAGCTAGCTAGCTGCATACTTAATTTGTTTGCAGCTTGAAATAAGTTCCACTAGAAAGAAAGAGTAACTAGGCTTAACCTAAATAAATTGGTCATCTTGAGAGATTGATTCCACGCACAACTAATTAAACAAATAGTAATACTCCACCCGTTCCAAAATATATACAAGGGATAACTACCCCTAGGCCCAGTTTTTTTTTTCTCAAAGTCCAAACTTCAACTTCGTCATTTTTCATTAGCACGCTTTTCAAACTGTTAAATAATACTTTTTTAAAAAGTTTCTATCAAGAAGTTGTTTAAGAAATCAAATAAATCCATTTTCCAGGTTTATAATTGCTAATACTTAATTGATTGTGTGCTAATGAGCTTTCTCGTTTTTCGTACGCTAAAGTCCTTCCTAAAAGAGTAGATCGAACGAAGCGTTAGGCTGAAGACCAAAAAATAATCATTATCACCTTCCTAATTGTATTACCCTAATAAATACAATGCATGCATCCAAAATAATTAGTGATCTTGAGGGCAAAGGATTTAAATAATATTAATTGAGTAGAAATGATGTGCTAGTTAATTGCATATATGTATACACTTCTTATAATCACTACTACATGAAAGATTTTTCTGTGCAGGTGGAATCGATTTTCGTGTGCGGAGCTTCCACCCGTCTGGAAGGCGGTGTATGTGAAAATCCTGATTTTTTCGTGCGGGTGATGCACCCGACGTGAAAATCGATTTTCGCGTGTGGGCGCTTAAGCCGCCCACACGGGAAAATAAAAAACCGAAACAAAAAAAAAATCAAATCCACCCGCAAACCCTAACCTAGCTGCCATCAACACCACCACCACCGCCGTCGTCGCTGCCGCCACCGCCGTCATCGCTGCCTTGCCTGAGGAATGTCGTCGTCATCGCCACTACCACCGTCGTCGTCGTCGCCGCCTTGTCCAAGGCCCGCCGCCGTCATCCCCGCAGTGGCAGGCGAAGGATCCGGACTCCCCGCGGCGGCCGGCAACGGATCCAGCCTCCCAGCGGTGGCAGGCCACGGATCCGGCCTCCCCGCGGCGACTGGCGACGGATCCGACCTCCACCCGCCGATGCCGCTGCCGCACTTGCCGATGCCACCACCGCCATCGATGCCGCTACCTCCGCTGCCCTAACCGAGGGCGCCACCGTCTCCGAGGAGGATGGGGAGGAGGAGAGAGAGAGGGAGGATCGGGAGGATGGGGAGGAGGGAGATGGGAGGATGAGCAGGATGGGGAGGAGGATAAATGGCAGCGCGCGCATGATGGGAGGATGGGGAGGAGGATAAGAGGGAGATGGGAGGATGGGCAGCGCGGGTGGGGTGGGCTATTTTCATGTGCGGGTCACTTAATAGGCCCGCACACGAAAATTGATTTTCCTGTGCGAACGACGGCCTGGTGCCCGTTCCTCATTTTCCTGTGTGGTTGCACTTATGATCCGCTTGGAAACAAAAGGGTCTGGTGTCCAGGAAAATCTTTCATGTAATGGTAGTGAATGCACCTTAAATTTTTCAGATTTGGAAATATAACTATCAAAATTAGATGGAGGGAGTAGTACTTAGTACACATGTACCAGTATACTCCTTCTGTTCATGTTTGATCAGCGAATAAATAAATTAAAAAACACTCAATATTGATCATCCTAATTGCCTGTCGCGTCTAGTTTTGCATGCAGATTTGATTAGCATACCGATTTATTGCTTCACATGTACATGCGAGGAGAGGCGCTATGTATTCTATTGGCATGCAAATGTTTTGACCAATTCGTTGAATATATAAAAATCACATGCATGGAGTATGTTATAAAGGACAAATTAAGCCATTTACTTTCCAATCGCTATATATGTTTTAAGTTTGCACGACAAGATTGTTGGTATAACGTACGTACGTACATCAGTCTCTAATATAATCTCAGAGTCTCTGTATATAGGTCTTGACTGGTTTTGCACTAAATTTGTTGACGATTAATTTGTAGTACTACTATTTGGATTTTGAAACATATAATTATGAGCAATTGCCTGAATATATACATGCAGGTACATCAGCTACTTTGGAATATTCAGTGACAACTCTCTCAACCCAGCAGGTCATGGCCATGGCGCCTGAGCACGGCGGCGGCCGCCGTGGCGGCGCAAAGCGAGTGGCCGCGGCGCCGGCGGCGGGCAAGAACAACTTCGGCGGCGTCGACGAGCGCCGGTGCTGGCTGGTCGGCACCTGCGACAACGCCAAGACCGGCCACTTCTCCGGCGACCACCGCCCACCGACGATGAAGCGGCCAAAGACAAGCCGCAGCGGCGGTGGTGGTGGTGGTGGCATCAGCATCGACAATGGCGTCGCCGGCGATCCTGATCCGGCCGCCTTGGAGTTAAGCATGGGCATGACCACGGCGGCGCAGCAGGAGGCGATGATCAGCAACGGCGGCTGGGAGTCGGAGCCGTTCATGCATGAGCTCCTATTTGGCAGCTTGGCGCCGCTCGACGTCCCTGCCGCCGCCGGCGATCTCTGGAGCTTCTGATCGGCCGGCAATCAAGGTGAAGCTAGCAACACAATTGCGTTAATTAGTTGACATATGTAATTAATCGATCGGCTCTACTTGTGCTGTGTCACCACGTATATATGTGGTCTAGTATATCAAGAAACTCATGTTCATGCTCATGCAGCATGTTGTATGTACTTTCTCAGACCACTTTGTGTAATATTATGTGTGTATTATATTCTCTTGCATAGCTCTGGATCCAAGATTTTCTTGAAACTGGGTGGTATTTTTCTAGCTCCAAAAATACATCGTCCATGGGTCTGGGTCTACTATAACACGTACTCAAATAAATCATTTTGTTTTCCTACTTTAAATGAAATCTTGAATTTTTAACAACACACTATAGTTCAACATGCAAACTTAAAAATCTACCGTTGATATGAGATCTGGAGATGTGCGCCTTAATTGAAAATTACTTTGTGGTTTTGGGCAAACATATATGTGTATGTAAGATAAGAGCTAGAGTTGAATTAGCTAGCACTTTGTGATATTATATATATGTAGATTGTTTGAATTTGCTCACGTCCTTTTATTTCTGCAATAAAACACTACTTCCTCCATTTCACAATGTAAGTCATTCTAGTATTTTCCATATTTATATTGATATTAATGAATCTAGACATATATATAATAAATCTAGATAGATATATATATGTCTAGATTTATTAATATCAATATGAATGTGGTAAATGCTAGAATGACTTACATTGTGAAACGGAGAGAGTAGTATATATCCTCTTTTGATCACTATCTTTCCTTTCCAGCTTTGAGTACGTTGGCCCGGATCGTCAGTCACCAACATGCATGTATGTGCTATATAGACCGAATGCAAACATTGCACAAGTTAATTAGCAATGTAAATATATATGCTTCTGTCCTCCAAGTAAACTGATAATTTGGTCATGTGTCTGCTACATAAATTCCACACGAATTAGATTTTCATGCACTGCTTATTAATTTGCAATGGTAGGTCTGTACGTACCGCACCAAAACATTATGATGATTAAAGCCCATATATTAATTCCACCCTGTGACAAAAACAGATCATCTGGACGGACAGATTATCACATACCTACGTATCAATTGCCAAACGATTGAATTTTCACCTATCTGGACAGATAAATATGCTGAATCCAAGTTCCTCAAAATGCAAATACGATAGATGCAGTGTTTCGATTCATAACTCAAGTACCCCCTGAAACTTTTTCTAATAATTTCTATATGCCTCTTAATTCTGCTCATTCTCTTGTATACTTCCGAATTTTAGTTTAGATCCTTCTATACCGTGTTCGTTAGTTGACAGTTAAGTACTTACGAAAAGGTATATTTAGTCTTTTTTGTTCTTTATGGAGTATAAAAAATGCCGTATTAGACATATATATTTTTATGAGTTTGTAATTCGAGAAATTATTTACAAACAAATAATTTTTACACATGACATAAAAATCAATATTTATCTTTTAGTTACTAAAAATTATATATGGAGCATACTTTTTTATAGTAGTACAACATGTTTATTGTACTAGACAAATATATTTATACATACATAAACAATTTTTAATTACTAATAAGTTAATTTTAATTTTTATTTCATATCTATAAATAAATTTTATCATAAAAAACATCTCGCATAACAACTACGTCAAATTCAAGGTTCCTTTGTTCCGCTGCCGTTGGGTGAATCTACGCACTGGTGTCAAAGCCGACAAGAAAGGTTTCACTTTAGTAGATCTATCAAAGGTGGGATACGTACTTGCGAAACAGGTCGAGCAGATATTCTACAGAAAAGACCCTTCAAACAAGAAGATGCACATCGTTAGGGATGGAAAGCGCCGAATTGTAGGAGTTGACAACGTCGTCGATGAAGAAGAATACAACCATAATCTTCATGTAAGACCTCACATTGACCTAGACGATGATCCCCAAGAGCCTGTGGCATATGCTCGTTCAGATCATACGAAAGGCATAACCTTGTGACTGATGTATTTGTACTTATCTATTGTAATGAATGAAGTATTTTGTTTTATTACAAAGACTTGATGTAGTCATTTATATGGCTAATTTTGTTTTATTACAAATGTTGTTTAAATATGTCATACATTAAAATTGAATTTCAAACTGTTGGGAATATAGTAGTTATACATAAAAGTGACCAAAATAAAAGTTGTAGATCTTGAAAGGCTCTACAACTTTGTTGTTGACCATATTTCCATTTGAAATCATTTACTATCCGAAAATATATTATGACTAATAAAATGAATTATTACACAGCAGCTATATATTTTGCACTCACAAATACAAATACTTCAAATGGAAAGATGGAAAATTAGTCATCGGTGACGTGCCTTAGTTTAAGGCCGATAGAGATTAATCTATCTCAATCGGGCATTGCCGTAGGGCCCATCACAGATGAAGAACCAGCATAATACGGATGAAGTCGACCCCCGAGTCTAGAGCTAGAAGCGAGGCATATCGCTTGCTCCAGACCAAGAACCAGCATCCGCACCGGCTTGGCACCGCCGGATATGCCAGTAAGGAAGAGGAATGGCAGCATGAGGATGAAGAAGCGGAGGAATCGAACACGCCGCTCGTGTTTGGCGATATCCCACACCCTCGGGCTAGGAACTGGGCCAGGGCCAGGTACAATCTTCATGCCAAATCCAGAAGATCAACGAGTGTACGAAGCTATAGTAAGTGTCTAGTCAAACTAGATGTTCGCATTGTTTCCCATCGTGTAGTTTATTTAACCCCACTAAATTGTAATGCAGAAGGAGTTGGTTGCGGAGCAATAAGCCTCGCAAGAGGCCTGCTCTCAAAGACGCGAGGATGACCTCCTCACGAAAGTGTTGGGCAATAAGGAACACCGTGGACGGACACGGGGCTTTGGGTCTTCCGTTCCCTGGAAGTATGGATTTCCAGACTACGCGTGGCAGTACAAGAAGTGGACTTCCAACAAGGCGGAGAAAGATGCACGCCTTGAAGCTAAGATCCGGGCGTCGATAAGAGCTGAGCTGACATCTGAATTCGACGAAAAGCTCGAGTCAATGAGGGCCAAAATTAGGCAAGAGATCCGAGAAGAGCAACAGAACCCCCAGGCCGCCGCTGTTGCTGCGCACGAAGAGTTAGGAAGTCCCACCCAAAAACGCAGCAGTTGCGCATCAACTGAGTTGGCGGAAAATCCAACATCGGTCAACAGCCCCGTCGACCACATAACGGTAAAAGTTTCGTCCGCAATGCATGAAAGACTTAACGAATCCATATAATATATAATATTCTAAAAAATTGATGAATCTATCGCAGGAACCAACGAGCTGCACCCTCACAGTTAGGGTGATGCCGACCTTCACGGTTCCAGCAGCCGAGGGATTGTGTACAAGCCGACCTCAGAGACAAGAGTGCATGGAGCGCAAGTTAGGGGCGACTGTGCAAAAGTTCAAGTCGACTCGGTGAAGCCCAAATACGAGCTGTTCCCACTGAAGTATCCACCGAACGACGAGGTCCTCTCACTAGGAAATGCCCGTGGTACCTTCATCTAATGGCCCAAGGACCTCATTGAGATAAGGGTTACAGCGAGACCAACCACTGCACCAGGCGGTCGTCCACCAAAGAGACCCGCCTCAGCTCCTTCAGCCCCTCCTGCTCAAGATCGTCATGCACAATCTTACGTTGTGCAGCTGCAGTACGACACAGATTTTGGGGAGAACCGAATGGAGGCTGACAGCAAGGCGATTCATGTACCCCCACTGATGAAGAAGAGCAGGAAGGCACACTCTTCCCCTCAAAGAATTACTCTCGATAAACCCGAAGCAAAGGGGAGAGGAAGGGGAGGAAAGGTGCAGGCCTCGCTTCTAGCTCCAAGGAAGCTAGATCTGGGCAAGGGCCAGGAAGAGACTAAGGGCAAAGAGGTCAAGAAGAAATACGTCACTCCACAGGAGTTCCAACTAGGCATGCCATTGGTTGGAGATGACGTGCTTGCCGTAATGGGCACCGCCTGCAAGGACCTTCACGTATACTACATGGAGAAATCTAACGCCAGGAGGCTGAATAAAACTACCGATATCCTTGGAGAGCACGATGGAAAGCCATTCCTTGGTCCAACAAATTATATCGTGGTCGACTTCAAGGATCTATTCGACCTCTACAGGCTCCGAGCGGTGGACACAACCCTCCTTAAGTGCTACTCCTTGTAAGTATTGTCACCCAACTCAATCTGGTAATAACAATCGGTTTAACTTGCTTACAAGATCGTTTATCTTGTGTGTAGGTTAAGTTGGCAATGGTGTCAGAAGAATGCACCGGAAGTTGCCTTCCTTGATCCACAAGTTGTCACTGTCACAAATCTCTAGAATGACCGTCACGAATGGTCAACTAAATCTATGACACCTTGTGGTCCCGCCGAGACAAGGAGTACATTATGTGCACCTATAATCAATAATAAGTGTGTTATCTAAATATACACAACACCATGACACATTCCTTCAGTACTTAATTAACTTTCACTATATTAATGCCGCAGTGCCCATTGGATCCTTCTGGTCATAACACCTAAGTGGAGTACATGTCACTACCTAAACTCTAGAATTGATAAGAACGCATATGATTGAACCCCAATTCAACTAGCGATAGATAAAGCATGGGCCCAATATGTGCAAAGAGGAGGCCTCAGGAAGACAGGACATGACACCCTCATACACAAAAAAGACTTCCCGGTGAAGCAACAAATAGGTGACCAGTGCGGATTCTATGTTTGCCACAACATGTGCCTTCTGTACAGAGAAAAGGTGAAGACTTTGGCTGAGTTTGAGGTCGGTGGTCTCAATTGTGATAGACTAACTACATTTTAGTACTTATATATGATCGATCAACTAATCTGGAATTATGACAATCTAGGGCACAATAACCAAGTCTCTGCCTACCAGCTTTGAGGAGATCCACGAGGAGATAGCCAGCTTCATCCTCCGCGAAATAATTAACCCCAAAGGAATGTTTAGGCTTAAACTAAAATGATGAATAATGTTGAACTTTTATGTTTAGGCAATGATGAACACTTATTATGCAACTGTGATGATGTAACTGTGATGCTTATATTTATGTATATATTTTATATGTTTATGTTAAGACTTGCTAAATAAATATTTGATCCAATTAACTCGGTTTTGCAGGTGAAATATGATAAATATTTGAATGGATGTGAAATATGTGAATGGATGTGAACTATGAGATGGCTGTGAATGTGTGGTTGTGTGAAATATATTGATGCCTGTGTATGTGAATGCATATGTATGAATGGGTGATGCTGGAGAGCTGGGGATTTTGGATATCTGTGTTTGTTTCTGTCATTTTTGCAGCGGGCATGGCTAGTAAAGGCCTGAGGCTAGCCAAAAAACAAAATTTATTTTTTTGGTGGATTATAGTCATCTGTGACGGGCCATAAATAAATGCCCGATTGAGATGATGGTCATCTGTGACGGGCCGTACTTAAAGCCCGATTGAGATGACTGTCATCTGTGACGGGCTCTAGTTTAGGCCCGATTGAGGTCAGTAGTCATCTGTGACGGGCTGTAGTTTAGGCCCGATTGAGGTTAGTAGTCATCTGTGACGGCGCTAGCTGTGGCCCGATTGAGATAGGTCATCTGTGACAGACTATAGTTTGACTGGTCGTCTGGGTCAAAGCTATCGGTGACGGGCTTTACTTAGGACCTGATTGAGATAGATTCATCCGTGACGGCCGTTCGCCCGATTGAGATAACTCTTCGTATCAGTGACTTCTAGCCTGTAACGGACGTTGTGCCCGATTGAGATGGGGCTTACCGCCCGATTGAGATGAGGGTATCTATTCTAGAGAATTCTGTAGAAAAGTTGACCAACCCCCTCAAAAGAAGGTACACAGCTGATCGAGCAAGGACCAGTACTGTCCTTCCAATAAGTTGGGAGAGTTAGCAATATAATATTAGTAATAAGCAGGACAAGTGCTCAAAAAATTCTCCACTTTGTGCATCGTATTTGTTGATTGACATGTGAGCACTAGAATACTACTCCAACTAGAATATTAGTAGAAGCAGCCATAATACTCCTATATTACTCTATCCGTATCAAAATAAATCAACTTTTATATCCGAATATATTTTGACGGTGAGACAAGACAGCAGTGCATGTCTACGCACATACGTATAGATGCGCTAGCTACTCAATCTACTCTATCCATCTCATAAAAAAAACCAACCTAATACTAGATGTAACATATTCTAGTTCTACGAATCTGAACATACATTTGTTAAATTCGTTGTACTAGAATGTGTCATATCCAATCCTAGATTTATTTTTTTTTGACGGAGGGAGTATAATAGACAAAAACTACTTTCTTTTTTTTTTTTTGAGAACAGACAAAAACTACTTAACTAACTACTACTTGTCGCGACCGGGAAAATTGCCTTTTCCCGAACGCTAGTGTATTAATCCCCGTCCCAGGAAAAGCCGGGGTACACCACACAAACATGATATAAAAGACACATCTTTATTATATCGATAATATTTACATTATTACAAAGGCGCTTCAGGCCTGGCAATCAAAAATAAACAGCAGCGGACTAGCGGGCCTACGGCTCCATCTTCACAGGCGCTCAACTGGGGTATAAGCCAGGACTCCACCTAAGACATCTTCTCCAAAGCTTCTCTTACTGAAGGGGGAAAAGATTGAGTAAGAATGAGTACAACCACAGTACTCAGCAAGTCACATCGGCAGATGCATGATTAATGCAAGGGGGTACAAGGGGATAATAATAGGGGTTAAGTTTTGCAGTAAACAGCATTTAAAAGTCACTTAGTTGCTCAAGCTATTTTATAAAGACGATCCTAGAGCTACACAGTATTATTAAACAAGGCCGTGAACCCTCACGAACCTGCCTTAACCCAAGGCCTACGATGATTCAGACCGAACTGGCAACCCGACCCTGGGTTCCAGCTCGTCCCAAGCCAACCCAGGCCAACCATTCCACATTTTAGTTGTTGAGCAAATTTTAAGAATTAAAACACTGACTTGGGTACATTGCTCGGCTTGCCCATAACCGAGGGCGCGGCTATTCGAATAGATTATACTCTGATCAGAGGTGTACATCTTTACCCACAAGACACCTCTTCCTCACGTGTAACCACGTGCCACATACCACCACGGTATACGGACGGAAGACGTGACATAGTTTCCAACCCATCCTAGCCATAGACAAGAGTACCGACCCAATCCCACCTACGGCCGGAACCTCCGGGACAGGTAGGCAGGATTGAGCCCCCTAGCAGCAGGGCACCAACCCTCTGCCATGACATCTCGACTACCGGGCCGCAGCTCGTGTAGCCTTCATTTGCCCTGGAGAATGTCCATCGACCCCCGACTTCATCCATCTCCAATCCGTGTACTTTTGTTTATAACCAGACTGAGCCACAAACTAAGCCTTACCCACTAGACATGTGGAAGTACGGTAGTGCTTTGCAACAGAGGCCCGAAGACCGGTCCTTATATGGCCGAGGTGCTACTATCAAAACCATGCACCCCGAGCCCAGCCTAAAACCATTTTGGGGATTTTGAATAGAAGGAGCGGTGTGAATCCAATTCCACAATAACCAGACCATTCCAAAGTACCCAGGTGATATGAATCTTTCCCAAAGTCTATAGTTATAAAACCACCTAATGTTGCCTAATTAACCAGCGAAGCATCTACCTAAGTTCATGCTAGTGGAACCATAAATAGAGTACCCACTAGTTGGGGTTTTATTTTCCTAGGGTGAACAAGGTAATAATAACAATAGCAATAATAATAAGGTCATAACAAAGGTAAATAGGCATGGCTAGATAAAACAGTGATAACGCGGGAATTTAAATAAAGCGATAATGCAATAATTTAAATCACCATAATTTTACAAACTGGGATTCAATATGTTCAAAGATGATGCGACTTGCCTTGCTCGCTTTCCCAAACGTCGGCTTCTACTTCCACGAAGAGCGGATCTTCCGAAGCTGCAGCGTCTACATGACCAACGGAAAAGAAAAGGCTTTTACTCTAATAAACTCCATACAACAAGCAGGAACAAAGCACAAAAATGGGTTCTTGACTTCTTAAGGAAAAATTAGAGACTTGAACGGTCCAATTCCGAGTTCAAATGGCCAAGTTATGGCCATTTGAAGTTTATATGCTCTTTAAATGGATATTTGCGAATTTCTTCATTTAAATTTTAATTTAAAACACACTTATTGCGTCAGCCGGGAGAGAGGGCGCGTGGACCGGGTCCACGGGAGTGGGGCCCACGCGGCAGCCTCTCGGTCCACGGTGGACCGGGAGCACGCGGCTGGAGGCGGCCGGCGCCGTGGGTCCCACGCGTCAGCCGCACCCGCGGGCGCGGGCGGCTGACGGCCGGGTCCCACCTGGCAGCCGCGGGGCGCGCCCGAAGGCGGCCTCGCCGGCACGGCCGACGGGAGACGGCGCGCCCGCGCCCCGATGGTCACCGCCGGCGACCACCGGCGCGGCGGAGCGGCGCCCGAGAGAGCGGAGAGGAGAGGGAAGCGAAAGGGGCGGTCCACGGCTCACCCCGGGACGACGAGGACGGCGGAAACGACGACCGGAGCGGAGGAAAGCGGCGGCGCGGTTCGGGACGGCGAGGACGACGGTGCTCCGGCGGTCGGCGGGCGAAACGGAGGAGCGGACGAGGTCGACGACGACGCGGCGAAGCCGATGGAGGTAACGCCGAGACGGGAGGAAGTTCGGGGCGACGACGGCGGCGAACCGGAGGTCGGCGACGACGGCGGAGAGAGAGGAGGGCGGCGCGAGCACGAATCCGACGGAAAGAGCGAGCGGCGAGCGGCGGAAACGGAGGAGGGAGGCACGGGGAGCGATTATATAGGGTTGGGAGGGGGAGAGAGCGGCCGGGCGAGGGGGAAACGGCCGCGAAAGATGCGGCCGCCATTGATGCCGACGAGATTTAGGGGAAAGATTCCGAGCGAATCCGAGGGAGAGAGAGAGGGGAAAGCGGGGGAAACGGGAGAGGGAATCACGGGGAGTGATTTCCCCCTCTTTATGGCGCGCGGGGTCGGCGGGATGCGGCGGAATCCGCGGCGGCGGCGGCGCTAGGGCACGGGTGGGCGGCGGGCGCGGCGGGAGGATAGGGATGACAGGCGGGCCCCACCCGTCAGCGAGGGTGGCGGGCGGGCCCGCCCGTCAGCGGCGCGCGCGCGGGGAGGAGGCCGATGGGCCGCGGGGGAGAGGGGAGAGAGGGAGGGAACTGGGCCGAGCCGGCCCAGTAAGGGAAGGGGGGGGGGAAAAGAAGACTTTTTAGGATTTTTCTTTTTATAAAACCATTTTAACTTTGTTTATTTCTTAATAATTATTATTTGTGCTCTGAAAATTCCACTAAAATTTGAGGGCTCCTTTTAGACCAAGGAGAATTTAACAAAAATCCTCCGGGCCACATTCGAATTTTTCTTGTACGTATTTTAGTGTTTGCCAATTTCTTTCCGAATTTTAATTAATTCTATTATTCCTTTTAGAAAATGATTTTTATTTCGGGATGAATTTATCAGGACGTGACACTACTATACTATACATTAGACTAGCTAGAGATGGAAAAGAGAAATGAAAATACTCATGAAATTAAAGATGGAAAACGAGCACGCATGAAAATATATAACTATATATAGTGCCGAGATTAACCTTTGGCCGGAAGTGTGGTGTTTTCGCAGTACCTCCGGAACTCATCCTCGTAGTCGTCGTCGTCGTCCGACAACACCACCACCACCGTCTTAAGCTTCTCCTCGCAGGGGCCTCGCATTGCCCCCACCGCCGGCAGCCGGCGGCGGCGCCATTGTCATCGTTTTCTCCGCACATATTATCGATCGAGATCAAGATATATATGTTTAGTCTACTCCTACCTTAATTAGCTAGGTCTTGATGCGTGTGTGTGTGTGTGTGTGTTTGTTGTAGAAGTAGCAGCAAGCAAGCAAGAGCGAGCTGCTTTCGCAGTACCTCCGGAAAATATATAACTACAAGCATTCGTAGGGCTCGAACTCCCACCCATTCGTTGCCTCCAGTGCGTTGCCCAGCAGCACCGGCGCCATCTCCCCTGCCGCCGGCTCGCCGCCGGCGGGACCGCCTACCATCTCGGCCGCCACCGCCGGCTTCTTCCTCTTACTGTTCATCTTCTTGTTGGCCACGGCGGGAGCTGGAAGAAGTGGAGCCACCGGCGGCGGCGGCGGAAGCGGGAAGTTGGTCCGTGCGTTGGGGCCGTAGAGGCGGCGCGCGACGGCGTCGTACGCCCACGCCGCCTCCTCGGCCGTGTCGAAGGTTCCAACCCACGAGCGGGAGCCCTTGATCATGTTGTCCCTAATTTCGGCCGACCACCGCCCGCTCTTGCGCCGGTGGATGCCGTGGAAACGGTGCTGCTTCTTGCTCGCCGCCGGCCGCCGTCGCCCGCCCTTGTCACCTGCAAACACCGCCCGGATTAAATATTGATATATATGCACATTTTCCAGCATATATGTGAATCTGAAATAAAAACCAAAACAAAAAGGATTTGAAAAAACAAATCATTTCCCCCGGCCCTCTTTCTATTGCATTTGTGCTCTTTTCTTTTTTAAAGATATATAATAATGGAGAGCCCTTTAATTTGTCCTAGGAAAAACCAACTTCTAGAAGTAGAAAGAAGATAGTGTAGTGTTAATAAAGAATAAGAAAGAATCTATATATGGCTAGTACATACAGAAAGGCCAAATCGGTAAGAGCAAAGACTGATGTTGATCTTATGGTTTGGTAATTATATAATCAGTAGTAAGTCTTTAGGGTGTGTATTTTTCTCTCCCTTGTCTGTACAAAAGTTGACCAACACCCTGAAAAGAAGGTACACAGCTGATCGAGCAAGGACCAGTGTCCTTCCAATAAGTTGGGAGAACTAGCAATATAATATTATTAGTAATAAGCATGACAAGTGCTAAAGAATACTCCTATACTCCACTTCCTCCATCATAATTGTTGATTGACATGCTCATGAAAATACTCATCAAAGTAGTAGCTAGTAATTAGAGCTGGAGCAGCCATACATAATATATTACTCTATCTTCATCGAAATAAATCAGCTTTTATATCCGAATTTATTTTGACGTACGGTGAGACAAGAGAGCGGTGTCTACTCAATCTATATAATATAAACAACTACTTAACTACCATACATTAGACTAGCTAGCTAGAGATATGGAAAAAGGAAATGAAAATACTCATGAAATTATAAAGACGGAAAACGATGAGCACGCATGAAAATAACTATATGGAGTATATATATAGTGCCGAGATTATTAACCTTTGGCCGGGAGTGTGGTGTTTTCGCAGTACCTCCGGAACTCCTCCTCGTAGTCGTCGTCGTCGTCCGACAACACCACCACCACCGTCTTAAGCTTCTCCTCGCAGGGGCCTCGCATTGCCCCCACCGCCGGCAGCCGGCGGCGGCGCCATTGTCATCGTTTTCTCCGCACATATTATCGATCGAGATCAAGATATATATGTTTAGTCTACTCCTACCTTAATTAGCTAGGTCTTGATGCGTGTGTGTGTGTGTGTGTGTTTGTTGTAGAAGTAGCAGCAAGCAAGCAAGAGCGAGCTGCTTTGCTTTATTGGGAGTGGGAGGAGGGCTGCAGAGCAGCCTAACATTTAAGTAGAGGTCGGAGGTTGGCAGCTTTAGGACGATGTGAACGTCTTAAAAAAAAACAGAGAGAGAGGGGCCATTTTCTGGTATAAGAAAAAAAGAGGGAAAAAATGGGGCCCGGGTGAAAGATTCTGTTGGTCTCTAAAATCACATAAATTTTGTCATTAACGAAATCATCACAAAATGTTTTATTATAATAAAAAATAATTAGTTATAAATACAAACAATCATGCTGATTCAGAGACCAGCGTCTAGCTTCCTATCGCATCGATCGACTATCGGATAGATTGATCAGCCACATGAAACATAAACCGAGTTACACACTTCGATGACTGGCTAGCTACTTCCTCCATTTCAAAATAAGTTTGTTTCTAGCTTCACCATCTGTCGCCGTTGCCGTAGTCCACCGCCGCCACTATCGCCGATGCTGCCGTCGACGCCGTTCACGAGGCCAAGGGCGGCGGAGCTAGCCACCCCTCCCAAGGTTGGGGGCGGCGATCAGTCGTTCCTGAGTCCGGCGCTGCCAGATTCATCCTCGCGGGACTCGCCGCCATCGCCATCATCACGCTAGCCGCCATTTTGGCCACTGTCGTCGTCGTCGCAAGGAGCGGTCGTCATCATTGTCATTGAGGGCCCGCTACTCTCGAGGCCGGCGGATGTGTGGATCCACCTCTCCCAAAGCCGATGACGGAAAATCCACCCCTCCTAGGGCCAGGGCAGCAGATCCGCCGCAAGTCTAGCGCCGTCGGATCCGCTGGATTTTTCATATTTTGGTTCTTTTGAAAAACTTATTTCGCAAATAGACCCCTGGAAAAACTTGTCCCAGAAATGGTCCTTTTTGGGGCGCCAGAGTGGCTAGCGCCGTTGTCCAACGGGACGGTGCCAGCCTCTCTGGCGCGGCTGGCGCCGTCACCATGCCACCGTGGCACACGCGAACCGACGTGGCAGGAGGAGGGCGCCAGCCATGCTGGCACCGCCCCCCCCCCTCACCCACCCCTCGTCTCCATTCCTGTTTCTCTGTATGGAGTTGCAACGGTGTCATTTTTGTTTTATTTTTTCGGATGTTTTTTCACACTTAGGATCACGATACAGCCAACCACAAAAAAATTTAGACTCGAACGGAATATACCACTTAGCTAAGTCTAAAAATAGCGAGCATACCACTTAGACCATAACTCCTTTAGTAAAACCCTTTGATCAGCATGTTATACATAATGCACTCTAGCACCATATGAACTTACTTAATCTAATTCAAAATATAACCACATGAAATGATAGCCATAAGTTAAACAGTACAGAGAGATGCAATTTTTTTATTTTTATTTTATTTTTTGATATTTTTTTCACACTTAGGATAACATATGAACTAACCATAAAAAAATTGAACTCAAACGGACAAAATATGTAACTCGTAGAATTTTTCAAAGCTCAGCATATGAACTAACCAGCCACCTCAGCATCGCCCCGCCACGTCGGTGAGGGACGGCGCTAGAGAGGCTGGCGCCGTCCCATTGGACGATGGCGCCAGCCACTCTGGCGCCCCAAAAAGGACCATTTCTGGGATAAGTTTTTCCAGCGGTCTATTTGCGAAATAATTTTTTCAAAAGGACTAAAATGTGAAAAATCCAGGTCGGATCCGCCCTCGCTCGGCTTGCCGCCATTGTCATCGTCGTCGCGATCTGACGTCGTTGTCATTGTCACCGAGGCCCCGCCACTCCTGAGAACGGCGAAGGTGGCTCCATCCCTCCCGGGGGGCTAGGGGTGGCGGACCCATGCCCGTGCCTCAGCCACTCATCCACTGGCGCCAAATCCGGTGTCGTCACAGCTGTTCCCATCACCACTGTCGTCGCGGCCGTTGCCGTCGCTCCCTAGGATGGAGAGGGGGTGAGGAGAGGAGAGGATAAAAGGGACAAGAGTGTGGAGTGAGAGGGGAGTTGTATTTTTTTTAACAGACGGGAGAAAATAAGAGGGGGAGGGGAGGGCGATTGGCCCTTATGCCAGGAGAGCCTCTTCACAGCCCCACCTACGAAAAATAGATTTATTTTTGTAGGTGTGCCTGTTAGGTGGCCCGCCTTTAAAACTTGATTTTTGCATACGGTTCTTATCTCCCTCTCCCGGGCCAGCATTATCGCAGGCGAACAATGTCATGGCTCACCTGTAAGCTAGAGGGGGCCTCAAGTACAAAAATAATTTTTTAGTAGTGAGAAGTACCACACGATTACTACAGGGACCAAATCTGGTACCTAGGCACCATAACATATAAAGTCAGCAAATATAAACTATACCATTGCAACGCTATGTTTTGTAATCTTTCAAATAATAATAACTAGTCTAGTTTTTTCGACAAATTATGTGTATCTCAATTAGCTAGTTATGGTTTATACGATAGTAAAATTATATTGATATACAACACTCGTTTTTATTTTTTATGTGTATTTTGGTATATAAATATACTGACCAAGTACCTACACCATTATTATACATAATTAATATAGGCGTACATGATGAGTAGCAGGATAGATCTTTCTCGTCTCATCACATTAACGTGCTACTATGCATATGTATATTAGTTCTAATCCTCACAATTAATAAACGTGTGACCCTTTTTATTTTAGCCTGTCTTTTTTTAGCCGTTGACTTTTTAAAGATATGTTTGACCATTCATAAAAATGACAAGGTCGGATCTAAGGGCCAATGGGCTATGGGGCCGATATAGTATCGTGTGTCCAACCGATGCCGATGGAATTCTAGACCGATCGGCTATAATCGATGGAGTTTAGATATAAAGAATTAAGTTTAAGAAAACATCGGCCCAGACAGAGATGAAATATAATCGCAACCTTCTAAATCTTTATTATAACTAAACTTGATAGTTTGGATTGAACCAGGACGGTATAAGATTGAATTGAGTAAAGATAAGATATCAAGTAATTATATAGTATCTGAATATGGGCCGATGCCTTGATAATAGAAATTATCCCCAATTTCTATGAAAGAGATAAATCGTCATCGGCTATGAGATTAGATAAAATATAATTATTAACATTCTTCCGTTATTGACCATAATTTTAATAGATTATACTTAGCGATAGTATAAGATTGAAGACAATAAAAATCAAGAGTCAAATGCTTATATTATCTCTGATAATTAACCAATTAGAACAGTTAAATCATTGATAATTTAGACAACTCATCAGCTCATGTCATGCTAGAACTGCGAGATGAAACAATGGATGGCACCTATTGATTTGAATAAATCTGTCGAGCAACCGCAATCCAATAGATCGTACTTAACCGAAACAATATAAGATTCATAGTAGCTTTGGTATATAGATTTCGTCGAGTCATTAGATACCAAACGATCCGCTGCCGCTATAGCCGCCTTCGAGACAGAGCTCCAGCCTCTCACCGGTGTCTCCACGCAAGCTCCGACTTCACCGTCGCTGAGGCGTCTTCCGCATGAGCTCCGGTTCCGTAGCAGGTGCAACCGCCTTCACCGCACGGATTAGAAGGAGGTGGTGATGGCAACGCCGTTCGGAGGGATTTTAAGTTATTACTCCCTCTGTCTCATAATATAAGGCTTATAATATAAGGGATTTTAAGTTATTACTTATACTGTTTGACCACTCGTCTTATTCAAAAAAAATTTGAAATTATATTTTTTTTGTGTGATTTACTTTATTATCCAAAGTATTTTAAGCATAACTTTTTGTTTTTTATATTTGCACAAATTTATTGAATAAGACGAGTAGTCAAATAATATAAGAAAAACTCAAAATCTTTTATATTATAGGACGGAGGGAGTATATACGATATAGGAATGCAGATGCACTGGATGGATGCTCTCCTAGCCAAGCTGCAGGAAGCACCTTTCGCTTCCTCCAATTAAAACCTCTCCTTTCTCTGCGCATCGTCCTACTTCCTCCCTCCCATGTGCATATATCCCAGAGATATATAGTAGATACGATCTTGTGCGAAAAACGTACATATAATTCCAGGACGATGTAGTACACATGAATAGTCAAATGTTTAGACATATGCATGGAGCATTAAATATGGATGAAAAAACCAATTGTATAGTTTACATGTAAGTTACGAGACGAATCTTTTGAGCCTAATTACGCCATGATTTGACAATGTGATGCTATAATAAACATTTGCTAATGACGAATTAATTAGGCTTAATAAATTTGCCTTGCAGTTACAGGCAGATCTATAATTTGTTTTGTTATTAGTCTATATTTAATACTTTAAATGTGTGTCCGTATACTTCAAAATTTTTACACCTAAACAACTAACTATGGCCATATGTATAAGTAGGAAATATATTGTACAATATAGCTAGCTATTATGGTTTTCTTTGTGTTTTGATCTATGTGTGTGTTTATATCCCAAAAAATTTTGGTCAAAAAGATCACATCAATTTTTTCCTAACGTATCGATATTGTTCCATAAAAGAACAATAAAAAAATAATATAGCTTTCGATCGTAAAATTTAGTTTTTCTAATTTTCGTCCATATCGTGTTATAGTTGTCACTAAATAGTTAAATTTATAAATATAAAAAGTTCTCGACCCTACCAATACTATTTCTATAAAAATAATAAAAAAATAATATTGTTTTCGACCATTTTAATATAGAATCGTCATCTATAGTTGCTTAAAAATATCGGTTCTATATTTTTTTTATCACACTAGTACGGGATAGGTCATCTCAATCGGACAACAGCCTCATCAGTGTCGGGAAGGGCTTCCGTCACTGATGTGACAAGTTATCTAAATCGAGCATTTGACCGTCACGGATAATAGTTTATCTCAATCGTGCTAACATTAAGGCCCGTCACCGATAGGTTTGACCATGCATTTGAGTCAAACGAGGTTATTTACGTCGCCCGTCACGGATGACTAATATCAATCGGGCCTACCTTCAGGCCTGTCTGTACGAGTGATCTACGACAGTGTTTATTTCGGTCCGATTGAGATGACTTCCTTGTAACGGCCCGCAAAATCCAGTTATATAAGAGCCCGTCACAGATAGAAGGATCTGTACTAGCGTGACATGAAGATAGGAAAATATCCATGTATGAAAGTGTGACATGAAGATAGGAAAATATCCATGTATGAACCGGCATGTGCCGTCTGTTATTAGGAGTTCTGTAGTAGTATTTGTTTGAAAGAGCTTTGTTAAGCTTTCCAAGTCTCGCGGAGGGCAAAGGTTCTGTGACCAATAAAACATTTATGCAATAATAATGACATATGGAGATTAATCAAATGTGACGAAGATACTAGCAAACTGCTGCATATATATTGTTTTATTTTAGTGTGAAATGGTAAGGTTTCAAACCAAATAAACTATATTAATGCTCATGTATTCGTGACAGAGTCTATTTCATACATTCGCAACGTTGCAGAGCAGATCCTCTGCTCTTACATATGCAAAGAAGCATTGCTGCATATAGTTTACCAATTAAACACATCTTCTTTTAATAGCATTATTTTAGTGCGACATGGTTAGGCTTCAAACTAAACAAAACCATATTAATCCTCATGCATGCATATGAATCGAAACAAGGTCATCTATTTTGTGTACGATACATTTCTAATTGAAGATGAGCCGTTTATTTTCTTTTCTTTTTTTAACGTACCAGATCCTCTACTCTTACATGTGCAAAGGATATTGGTCTATCGTTGCATATATGAAATTTGGCTATTAAACAGCTTCTTTTAATAGCACTACACAATTTTGCGCGCTCTCAGCCGCTCCTTACGAAGAGCAATATATATATGGAAACAGTATAAATTGCCCCTGAAATATAGTGATCGACCGAATTACACCCCTAAATCCGAAACCAGATATTATTCACCCTAAACTTTCAATATCGGACGAATTACCCCCCTCAACCTCAATGGAGAGTGGTTTTATCCTACGTGGCGTACACGTGGAAACCCAGTCAGAATCTTGTTCAACACTCACGCACAAAGCATATTGATATTTGCTTTCACTTTTTGAGTGATCATGTTGAGAAGAGAGATGTTGAATTGACGTTTTTGGACACAAAGTTCCAACTTGCTGATATTTTCACTAAACTATTGGATTCTAGTCGCTTTTCTTTTCTTCGTGGTGAATTGGAAATAATTCATCCTTTTGGCATGATTTTGAGGGGAGTTTTGTACCTCATGGTTTTATCAAGAAAAATTTGATAATAAGAAAAATTGATAAAAGAGAGCTTTGTTTTATACATAAGATATTTTCTTGTGCATACTAGCAATACTATGAAGGTTTATTTTTCGCTAGCATAGCTCGTATGTATTCTAGTCTTTTTATGAGGCTTAGTTATTGCTTTTAAGGGAGATGATACATAACACTTAAATTCTATACTTGAATTAAGCAAATATGCAATATTGATGCTAGCATATGGTTTGATTTATAAATGCTTTATATATATGCTTTATTGAATTGTTATTCCTCAAATAGCTTTGTAATTGCTCATTGTGCAAGAGAATAAAACAATTATCTATAAGAGAAAAAGGATATCAAATCCTTGAAAACAGTCTTGACGACAAGGATGCATTCGATGTGAGCAAAAATAATGGGTGCCGAACCCTTGAAAACAGTATTAACGATAAGGACATACCCAGAATAATTGAGAGAAAAAAATGAGAAAAAGGCTCAAATAAAAGTTAAAAAATTTTCTTGGTTGTTTTGTGTTAAAGCTAATTTGAGAAAGAGTGATAATTGCAATAGGTATATATGTTTGGTGTTTATTTCTCAACCTATATGTGCTTGTTAAGATGTTGCATTATAAATCGTATGACATCATGAATTTTGATTGTTCTTTTGAACTTAATTGTAAAATCTTTGGTTCATGATTATCCTTTAATGCATGCTTGCTATATTATAGATGGGTTCACCTGGACCATCCATCTTTGATCAGACGATGGAGAGACAATAATGTAAAATCAAAGTGTTTTTTATTATTATTCTGTGATGAACAATTGGCATCTGTGATTATTAGTTTTGATATTTAGAGATTATTGGCGAAGTGGTTTTGGAGATGATTGGATTTTATAGGTAATCTACAGGTACTGCTGGATATGTGGTCCGGTCAGACCGGGCAGGTGCTACCGGTCAGGCCAGCGCTATGCGAGCGGTCAGACCGGCTAGCCCACGGTCTGACCGGCCAACGCCGTGTCAGTTTCGGTTTTAGGTTGTTTGTTTGGATATCCGTGATTGTTTCATATTTATGGCTCCTAAATGTATACTATACGTATGTAATACTGTTGTTTGCTACTAATGAGTCAAGTTGGAGATAGCTTGGTTTCGGAATATGGTTTATTTGTTTAATTCATGTGTAGGTGATTTGATGCCTGAGGAGAGTATTGCCAGTGATGGATCGGGAGTCGGCTTGGGGATAAGGCGACATCCGTGGCGGTCAGATATCATGCGGGATACTTAGGCTAGAATTCAATGTATGTGGTTGGTAAAGATTCCATATGGCATACGATGGAGGTATTGTGTGCGTATGGGATGCAGAGTCGAATTTGGAAGGAGTCCAAATTTGGTATGATTGGAGTTTGTAAAGTTTATTTCTTGTACGAGAAGGTTTCCTAGGTGGATTAGGACTTTTAGTATGAGTTTGGTCCGTGGCTTTAGGCTGCCTACCTCATGTATAAATAAAGAGGGAGCGTGAGGCTTCTCGGTATCGCTTTTGAGAGCAATTGAGTTGATAGTTTAGTTAGGGTTTCGAGTTTGGTCGAGATTTTTGTAAGGAGTGCTGTTATTGCACTTTGTAAACACAAAGAGAAGTAATAAAATTGTCATATACTTTGAGAGTTCTTCGATTTATGTTTTCTCGGGTTCGGCGGTCTAACCAGCGACATACCGGCGGTCGGACCGGTGGCAAGGAGGCGGTCAGACCGGCGGCGAACCTGCGGTCAGACCAGCGGCGGCTTCAGGCGACGGCAGCTGATCTCCGCGGTCCAACTGGACGATCTACTTCGGTTAGACCTACGACATCCAAGCGGTCAGACCACGATCCGTCGAATTTGAGGGTAACTTTTTATTCCGCGAAAAGTTTAAGTTTTTAGGTATACCAACCATTCACCTCCCTCTGGTTGGCTTACTTCTGGTGTTTCGATCTTACAAATAAGGTCAGCTACTAATGCCCATATTTACAGTGCTTCTCTGTATTAATTAACAAGCCAAGCATCATATGTTATCCCTTCTGTTTTTCATCGTACATATGTGATAAGTGACGGAGAGATTTTACAGTTACAAGGAAAGTACATTGAGATATCTAAATTTTATTTGATACCATAAAATACCCAGCGACTAACGAATTAGGATAACTATTTGATACCTAAGTTTTATATTAGAAAAATGTAATAATACCTTTCAGTATCTTTTCAAGCATGATAAAATTATATGTCTAACGTGATGACTTGAAATAGGCCTCTAACAATATATTTTTTTTCGCGAGCGTGCAAAACAATTGCAGATCAGTATATCAGAAGAACGTAAATGGCCTCCAGCAATCAAATTCTTCACAAGACAATAAGACATCACATGAGTTAATACTGCCTCCGTTTTTTAATAGATGACGCCGTTGACTTTTTCTCACAATTCGTCTTATTCAAAAAATTTACGTAATTATAATTTATTTTGTTATGAGTTGTTTTATCACTCATAGTATTTTATGTGTGATTTATATCTTATACATTTACATAAAATTTCTGAATAAGACGAATGGTTAAACATGTGAGAAAAAGTCAACGGCGTCGTCTACTTAAAAAATGGAGGGAGTAATATACTACAATCATTTATATAATACAAGAAGCAAGGTTCATAATTCATATATTTGGCGCTAGCACCGGTGATAGTCATAGTATGATCGATCCAACCACGAATCATACACTCATAAAGCTAGATACTACTAGCTAGCAACTAGCAGAGGCAGTACACGTACACACTTAATTTAACTTGGAAGCTAATCTGCATACACATGCCACTAATTAACTAGCTAATATCTCGTACTAGTAGGCTAATTACTAATCTGCATGCTTAGATAATTTAGCATCGATCAGTGAGTCACTTAAGATCGACGTACTGATGAACGCATGCATGCTTAATTACACGTACGTACATACCTCAAATGGTCGATCAGAATTAACTTCAGAAGCTCCAGAGATCGGCGCCGACGAGCTGATCCTGCCCGTTGAGGTAGTCCAGCGGCGAAACGCCGCCGCCGAGGAGGAGGAGCTCCTGGATGAACTCCCACCCGTCGCTCACCTCCTGCGCCTGTGCCGCCACGCTGCATAGTAGGCTTGTCACCTCCACGCCACCTGCTGCCGCCGCCGGAGTATCCACGGCTTGCGGCGGCGCGGCGGCGCCGCCATGGTCACCACTAGTGTTGCAATATTTCTTTGGCCGCTTGGTGGAGCTGCAGGGCATCGGCGCCACTGGCGCCGGCGGAGGGAGGTCTTCGCCGGCGGCGGCGGGGAAGTTGGTCTTGGCGTTGAGGCCGTAGAGCCTGCGGGAGACGGCGTCGTAGGCAAGCGCGGCTTCGAGCGCGGTGTCGAAGGTGCCGATCCAGAAGCGGGAGCCCTTGATGACATTGTCCCGGATCTCGGCCGACCACCGCCCGTACGTGCGCTGGTGGACGCCCAGGAACCCGTGCTTGCTTCTCCTCTTCTTCGCCGCCGCCGGCTTCGCGCCGCCGCCGCGCTTGCTGGCTTTAGTGGCATCGCCGCCGGTCTGAGGCGCCACCGGATTTGAGAGAGGTAGTGTGACAGATTCAGCAGCTGATGTAGTTCCTGCATTTTCCATGCAAGATTCCACACGAATTTCAAATCCAAATACAAATCCTGAACGAATTTTGGGAGTGATAAAATTCAATGCAAGTGATAAAATTCATTCAGAAACCAATTAGAGAAATACCATTCTGATCGGGAGTGGATTCTAATCCTTCGAGGGAATATCTCCTCGTATATTTTTTTCTTCCAAATTCGATATAAATAGTTGTGAAAAATTTTGAAAAAAATTGACAATGTAGAGTATAATGATACCTACTAGTCCACCACAATTCATGTTCAAATTCAATCTACACATCGAGAAACAAAAAAGACAAATTTAGATATAAACAGTACGCTAATATTCATACGCTGAATTTGTCTTTTTTATATCTCGACATGTGAGTTGAGTTTGGACTTAAGATTTTGTGAAATTGTATATATGTGTTATATGAATGTTGTCAAATTTTTCCAGAATTTTTCATAACCGTTTATATGGTTTTTGAGCAAACGAGGAAACATTCCCTCGAGGGATTAGAATAGTTTCCCCATTCTGATCCCATCTTTTTCCAGAATACGACACACACGGTAACACACATATGCATCGATTGATTGTGTTATGTGGTCCGGTCAGACCGGGCAGGTGCTGCCGGTCAGACCAGCGCTATGCGAGCGGTCAAACCGGCTAGCTCACGGTCTGACCGGCCAACGCTATGTCAATTTCGGTTTTAGGTTGTTTGTTTGGATATCCGTGATTGTTTCATATTTATGGCTTCTAGATGTATATTATACGTATGTAATACTGTTGTTTGCTACTAATGAGTCAAGTTGGAGATAGCTTAGTTTCGGAATATGGTTTATTTGTTTAATTCATGTGTAGGTGATTTAATGCCTGAGGAGAGTATTGCCAGTGATGGATCGGGAGTCGGCTTGGGGATAAGGCGACATCCGTGGCGGTCAGATATCATACAGGATACTTAGGCTAGAATTCAATGCACGTGGTTGGTAAAGATTCCATATGGCATACGATGGAGGTATTGTGTGCGTATCGGATGCGGAGTCGAATTTGGAAGGAGTCCAAATTTGGTATGATTGGAGTTTATAAAGTTTATTTCTTGTACGAGAAGGTTTCTTAGGTGGATTAGGACTTCTAGTATGAGTTTGGTCCGTGGCTTTAGTCTGCCTACCTCATGTATAAATAAAGAGGGAGCGTGAGGCTTCTCGGTATCGCTTTTGAGAGCAATTGAGTTGATAGTTTAGTTAGGGTTTTGAGTTTGGTCGAGATTTTTGTAAGGAGTGCTGTTATTGCACTTTGTAAACACAGAGAGAAGTAATAAAATTGTCATATACTTTGAGAGTTCTTCGATTTATGGGTTCGGCGGTCTAACCAGCGACATACCGGCGGTCGGACCGGTGGCAAGGAGGCGGTCAGACCGGCGGCGAACCTGCGGTCAGACCAGCGGCGGCTTCAGGCGACGGCAGCTGATCTCCGCGGTCCAACTGGACGATCTACTTCGGTCAGACCTACGACATCCAAGCGGTCAGACCACGATCCGTCGAATTTGAGGGTAACTTTTTATTCCGCGAAAAGTTTGGGTTTTTAGGTATACCAACCATTCACCTTCCTCTGGTTGGCTTACTTCTGGTGTTTCGATCTTACAAATAAGGTCAGCTACTAATGCCCATATTTACAGTGCTTCTCTGTATTAATTAACAAGCCAAGCATCATATGTTATCCCTTCTGTTTTTCATCGTACATATGTGATAAGTGACGGAGAGATTTTACAGTTACAAGGAAAGTACATTGAGATATCTAAATTTTATTTGATACCATGAAATACCCAGTGACTAACGAATTAGGATAACTATTTGATACCTAAGTTTTATATTAGAAAAATGTAATAATACCTTTCAGTATCTTTTCAAGCATGATAAAATTATATGTCTAACGTGATGACTTGAAATAGGCCTCTAACAATATATTTTTTTTCGCGAGCGTGCAAAACAATTGCAGATCAGTATATCAGAAGAACGTAAATGGCCTCCAGCAATCAAATTCTTCACAAGACAATAAGACATCACATGAGTTAATACTGCCTCCGTTTTTTAATAGATGACGCCGTTGACTTTTTCTCACAATTCGTCTTATTCAAAAAATTTACGTAATTATAATTTATTTTGTTATGAGTTGTTTTATCACTCATAGTATTTTATGTGTGATTTATATCTTATACATTTACATAAAATTTCTGAATAAGACGAATGGTTAAACATGTGAGAAAAAGTCAACGGCGTCGTCTACTTAAAAAATGGAGGGAGTAATATACTACAATCATTTATATAATACAAGAAGCAAGGTTCATAATTCATATATTTGGCGCTAGCACCGGTGATAGTCATAGTATGATCGATCCAACCACGAATCATACACTCATAAAGCTAGATACTACTAGCTAGCAACTAGCAGAGGCAGTACACGTACACACTTAATTTAACTTGGAAGCTAATCTGCATACACATGCCACTAATTAACTAGCTAATATCTCGTACTAGTAGGCTAATTACTAATCTGCATGCTTAGATAATTTAGCATCGATCAGTGAGTCACTTAAGATCGACGTACTGATGAACGCATGCATGCTTAATTACACGTACGTACATACCTCAAATGGTCGATCAGAATTAACTTCAGAAGCTCCAGAGATCGGCGCCGACGAGCTGATCCTGCCCGTTGAGGTAGTCCAGCGGCGAAACGCCGCCGCCGAGGAGGAGGAGCTCCTGGATGAACTCCCACCCGTCGCTCACCTCCTGCGCCTGTGCCGCCACGCTGCATAGTAGGCTTGTCACCTCCACGCCACCTGCTGCCGCCGCCGGAGTATCCACGGCTTGCGGCGGCGCGGCGGCGCCGCCATGGTCACCACTAGTGTTGCAATATTTCTTTGGCCGCTTGGTGGAGCTGCAGGGCATCGGCGCCACTGGCGCCGGCGGAGGGAGGTCTTCGCCGGCGGCGGCGGGGAAGTTGGTCTTGGCGTTGAGGCCGTAGAGCCTGCGGGAGACGGCGTCGTAGGCAAGCGCGGCTTCGAGCGCGGTGTCGAAGGTGCCGATCCAGAAGCGGGAGCCCTTGATGACATTGTCCCGGATCTCGGCCGACCACCGCCCGTACGTGCGCTGGTGGACGCCCAGGAACCCGTGCTTGCTTCTCCTCTTCTTCGCCGCCGCCGGCTTCGCGCCGCCGCCGCGCTTGCTGGCTTTAGTGGCATCGCCGCCGGTCTGAGGCGCCACCGGATTTGAGAGAGGTAGTGTGACAGATTCAGCAGCTGATGTAGTTCCTGCATTTTCCATGCAAGATTCCACACGAATTTCAAATCCAAATACAAATCCTGAACGAATTTTGGGGGAAAACAAGCGTGCATGGATTGATGGATGTATGTGTTCATCAATGCAAGCGATAAAATTCATTCAGAAACCAATTAGAGAAATACCAGAATACATCACACATGGATTGATTGTGTTATGGAGAACACTGAATAATTAATTTGGCAAACAATCTAATATGAATGCATGGTAACTAATGACTCTAATTGTCCCCATTTTACTTGAGTTCATCATCTTCTGCTTCTTTCTTTTTTCTTTTGACACAGTACATTCATAATATTGATCCAGCTGGTGATTCTGTACCTATCTGAATAATAACAGAATCGATCCTTAATTTCATGGACATCAATTCATGTCCTCATGTGTCAATTAACTAGCTACTCCATTTATTTTATACAGATCAGTGAAAATTGGCATGGTTTCTGTGCTTTAAGTAAGATGCCAGATTGATCATGTGCATGTGTGCCTCATGCAGGATGAAATTAATCATGAAAAATTTGTCGGTAATTCATGTCTTCTGTGTCAAATTAATGTCAATTGAGTCATGCATGATAATATGTTCATGTGTCCACATGTATGTGTCATCTGCTGCGTCATGAGCTGAACATTTGCATCATGATCAAAAAGTTAAATCTTCAGGATGAGAATTTAGATCTCAAATTAAATCTTCAGGATGATATATGCATATCATCCATTCAACAAGTAGCTAGGAAAACTATCGAAAAATTCCAACCAGTCAGTACCTGACATATCGAGAGAGATACTGAAGTATATCGATGATCTTTTACACCACTTAAAAATTAATCATTTTGAATATGTTTATCTAAGCAGTTATATATTTGAATCTTATATTTACCCATGCATCTTTGTGAAGGTTTATGACAGGAAAATTTGGCAACACAGTAACCAGATGGTAAAACTGCTTGAAGGTTTATGTTATGTCAATTTAATGTCACAATGTGGAATGGCATCTTGAACGTACTTAACATATATAGTACTTGATACATATGATCCTATAAGATCATGTACTGTGCATGATCAATGTATGTTACGAACAATTGGACTAGATGATATTGATATGAGTGATTGTTATGAAGTAGTGTTTGATGGGCTACCTAGAAAACTAATGATGCTCACAGAAACGATCAAGATTTCCATATATGATGTGCACATATAGGAGATGATGCATGTGTATCAAGGAAAAATTTAAAATTTGGAACGACGAGTTTAAATTTGAGAAGTTAATTTGAGGATGTTGTGGTGGATATTTTGGACCTTTCTAATTGATCTAATTAGGAGCCCTAGGAGATGTAACTTTGATGGTCCTGTGACATCTAGCTAGAGCAATTTGGAGGATGCTTTTTGTCAGGTAAGCCAGGGTTTACACCTTTCTCTGTTCGATCAGTAAATTAAGATCATTCAAGATTGTCGATTAATGTACTTTATATAAATAAATCACTTTTCAGCTACTTTTCACTTCAGGTTTCTGTTGTTGGCTATGGTTTAATTAGCTTTTTTGCCTTATGCCTAAGTATATTTAGGGCCATAATTTTCAATATCAGTTTTTGGTGCCTTGAATGTATCAAAATTTATATTTACATGGAGAATTATCATATATATTTATATTGGGTTACATGGAGAATACATACAGTTAGAGTAGATCGAATTCCTTCTTGAAATATGTGTAGGGCTCCATGCATACTCCAAATAGAAATATATAAATATAATACTAGCACTGATCATATTTCAACAATGAAAATATATATTGAGACCATTTTTTATTTATAGATGTACTTTTTTTTTGTTTATATATGCAAATTATTACAAGCAAATGTAATTGTAAAGATATATGTGGGAATTTTAACAGCAAAATATAAACGTACAGATATATATGGAAATTACTACTACCAAGTAAACATAAACAGATGCCAGTACATATAAAGGGAGATATGCACAAGAGATGTAACACTACAACTTTATGTCATTATGTAAAAAATCTACAGCTTTATTTATGCCTTCAACCATTGAATTATCAAAATCTCTGTTTTTTTACTCAATTTATAGTCACGGTGAGAATAAATTTATAGCATGGGATAGTAAAAACTGGCTGTACGGACATCAGCTTGGAGTGTAATAAATCTGCAAAACGACACATGTAAAAATGGAACTTGAAAGGACCAAACATAATAACTATATTCGATATATAGGGAAAAAATCTAATTAATTAAGGAACCATTAAAAATAGGAAAAGGGTCCAATTTTCTTCACACACAATGCATGGCTAAATATCTTGACCGTACTTTTGGTAGTAACTCATTCCAGCTAATTTTCTTGTTGAAACAAGATAATTTTCAATCTGCTTAATTTATTTATTTAATGAAAGTTTATTAGAAAACCAATTTCGAATCATCAGGTGGGATAGTCTCATCCAAAAATCAATTGTGACACACCTATTGATTTATTATAGGTATGGTCGTACTTAATTGTTACTAGAATTTAACAAGCAATATATGTTATACCCGAATATATTAAATAAATATTCTCCAGAGCTATTTAACTCATTTTCCATTCGGCCAACTTGACGTAAATACTAATAAAATCAAATGTTAAAACAGAAAATTAATTACATCAGTAAAATCATGTATACGACTGACATGGATAAAATCGTTTTGGAGCATTAAAGTGTTTATTTTCTAGTACTGCAAAAGCTACACACACACACATTGAAAAAGAAACAAGTTTGTCCTCAATTAATCTGTTAACTATGTCCGTATTGATCTCTGGTGTGGTTAATGTATATAAGGGCTTTAAGGCTCTTTTTTTGGGGAACAATATTGCTCAACTGCCTAAACATACATAAAAATGTACGTCACTGATAACTCATCTGTGACGCAGGTGACAAGTTATGACCCGTTAGAGATGAGTTGTCTGTGACGGGTGACAAGTTATGACCTGTTAGAGATGAGTTGTCTATGACGGGTGTTCACCCATCACAGGTGAGATTTGTTATCAGTGACCACTAATCTCTGATCAAGACCAAATCCATTAAAGGTGAGGGTTTGGACTCGTCAGAGATGGCCTGATCCGCGGCGTAATGTATATTAATTATTTGTTGGATTTTCTTTATCTTGTGTGGATAATAACTAATGAACCGACATTTCAGAAGACACCAATAATTCAAGTTGGATGTGACACTTAGTTTCGCTTCACTGTTTTTAGAAAATAAGGTAAACCTAGTATCTAGATCTAACCGAATATATATAACCAAGGTGTACTATAGACTCCAACACCTTATGAAAAGGTCCAAAACCCCAACACTGCAACACAAGCCGGCTTCAAGTTCCCCATTGAGGGACAGCTAACCATGGGCCGATCGATGAATCTAAGTCTGCAAAATGGTGAGCTAGCTAGCTGCATTGATATAAGGAACATGCATGTCTCAAAGACTCGAAGCTACTAGTTGGATTCACTAATTTACTAAATTTATCAGCTGTAGATAATAACTAATTATGAACAAACATTTTCAGAATCCAAGTTGGATTTGGCATTTTGGCTAACGATGGGCTGGTGAATCAAAGTCGGTAAACTGTGTGAGCTAGCTGCATTAGGAAAACTAGTTGCGGTAGCTAGAAGTAAAAGGTAAGTTGGCTAGCAGTAGTATGCGTGGCTGAACTCAGATTATTATGAGTTTTACTAGTATATTTTATTGTTCTAAAAAATAGTCCCTCCATTCCAAAATATAAGACACAACCATCCTTAACCCAAAAACCAAGAAATAACTAATACTATCTTGTAGTTTGGATCATCCTAATAAATATAATGCATGCATCCAATATAATTAGAGGATGTGAGAGTGAAGGATTTAAACAAGTAATAATTTAATGAAGAAGATGCCATAGTTAATTATATGCATGCATGTATGCCTTATATTATGGAACATTAAAAAAATAGTTGTGCCTTATATTATAGAACGGAGGGAGTATATACTAGTACATTTTATATACTACAATTTCAGTTTTATAGCTAGAATGGCAGCTAGTTTTTTTTTCTTTTCTTAAGATATGCATAATGGGTACAATGTCGGTTTGTGTTTTCTTTTTCTTTATTTTTTTAAAGATAATTAAGGAGGATAGTTATAATGTCGGTTTGGATGGCTTTATAAAAGGGCTTGGGATATTGGATATGCATGAGTTTAATTACATATGTAGTGCATCCTTTGTAACTCGTAAAGAGCTAGCTCATGAGATCAATAAGAATATAGCTAGCTTTCTTGATCTATATGTATAATTTCTTGTGGAAATAAAACACCACATTGGGAAGTAATGTTTCATTTAGTTGTGCGTTGGAATGGATCTCAGAATGGAAATGATATTAACTTAATTTGTATTTCTAATGGAACTTTCAAGCTGCAACAGAATATATATGAAGGTGAAGATCATAGTTAGAAATGTCAAAGTATGCCCAACCTGAAATACTTTCTATTTTTTAAAAGATAGGGAGGATGGTTACAATGTCGGTTCTCTATATAAAAGGGCTTGGGAGTTGGGATCTTGGATATGCATGCAGTTTACATAGAGCTAGCTCTCGATCTATATGTAATTTCTTGTGAAAATAAAATATATCTCATTGGGAAGTAACATTATTTCATTTAGTTGCTTGGAATCGATCTCAAAATAGTCAATATTTTAGCTTTGTTTTTATAGTGGAACTTTCAAGCTGCAATAAAACAATAAAATATGAAGGTGAAGATCATTATATCGTAGCAAGAAATGTCAAAGTATGCCCAACCTGAAGAAGCTACTCTAATATTCTAATATGCAGAACTGTAGATCGATTCCAGATCTAATAAAAAAAAAGCAAACACATTCCATTCCCATGCATCAACTAATTAAAGATTTGCTAGTGTGCGCTTTCGAGAAGATTCACACGAGAGAATATATGCAAGAAGTTGGGCGATTTGGGATCGATGCCGCCACCAAGAAAAACAATATATATTTGAAGCATCAGAGAAGAGATTAAAACAGCAAGTGAACACACAAGCATAACGATGTATAAAATGGCATGGAGGAGATGAGGATCAGTGCTATACCTCTAGCTCCGACGAGAGGCCGGCGCGGCGGCGAGACGACGGCGATGATCTCCACCTCCTCGTCGTCGTCTTCCTCATCCACCATCATGCAGAACCTGAGGAACTCCTCCTCGAACTCACGGCCGTCGTACTCGTCCTCCTCCTCATTGTACTCCTGCTCCTTCCCTGGGCGGTGGCCGTGCGGCGGCGCCATGTCCACCGCCACCACCGACGGCGGCGGCGGCAGCTCGGCGGCGGCGGCGACGGCGATGGCGTGGTGGTTGTCGGGGCCTCCTCCACACATGGTTGGAATAATGGATCGATTGGATTCTCCAATGCAGGATGGAGATGTTGCAGCAGCAGCAGCAGCAGCAACAGTGGAGGTAGCTAGCTAGCTGAAAAAAGCAAGAGAGCTCTCACTCTCTCTATCGGCCTCTGCCGACTCAAGTGAAGAAGAGACGAGACAATGCCAATTAATATTAATGGACCAAAGCAAGCAATGCAAAGCTTCACCGTCACAGCTGCAGATTCACAAGAGGGACACGTGATAGAGACACGTACGGTGTGTGTGGGTGAGCGAGTACAACAGCAAGTTGTAAGCCTATTTTCTCTGTTCTAAAATCTATCTAAAATATCAAATCACATCATATCATATATATATATACGACGACTAAGGGTGTGTTTAGTTCACGTCAAAATTAAAAGTTGGTTGAAATTAGAACGATGTGACGAAAAAGTTAAAAGTTTATGTGCGTAGGAAAGTTTCGATGTGATGAAAAAGTTAGAAGTTTAAAAAAAAAGTTTGGAACTAAACTCGGCCATAGTGATATTTTGAGACGAATGTATCATTACCTAATAGTAGCGCTACTATAGTACTCCCTTCGTTAGAAAAAAGAAAAAACTTAACCTAATATAATAAATCTAGACAGATAATTCTTCAAATTCGTCGTACTATAAATAGTCACATCATATCCTAGTTTGAGTTCTGTTTGGACGAAGGAAGTATGTGGAGGAGAGAGAGGAGAGTCTTCAGAAGAAAAGTGTGCTATAGATTTATAGCCATTTATAGTACAGGGCTCTAGGATATTATATGTCTGAGAGATAAATAAAATATTGATGGTGTAGTATATATTTATATTAAACTATTATGTAGATAGTCGCACTAAATATTATGTTAGTTTTGAGAGTTAGTATTAGTTAACTACTTTCTTCGTTCGAAAATAAATCAATTTATAAGGGATATGATACATCCTAATATATAATACTACTCCCTCTGTTCTATTTTAAGTGCAAGCATGAGTTTCCGTGACGAACTTTAGTCGTTCGTCTTATTTGAAAATTTTTTGTAATTAGTATTTTTGTTATTATGAGATGATAAAATATGAATAGTATTTTATACGTGACTTATGTTTTTAAATTTTTTTAAAAAAGTTTAAATAAGACGGACGATCAAAGTTGAAAAAAAAATAATAGCTGCACTTAAAATAGGACGGGGAGGGAGTATTAATTAAATTTGCTCTAGTGCAAGCAGCAACGAGCCAACGCAGCAGCAGTAGCAGCAGAGGGCGGATGCGACGTACCAGACGGGCACACATGGCTCAACTTCATCTGGGGGCTCGGGCGCGCACACACACGCCTGCACACTGTTTTATACGAGTACTCCATCCAAGCTCATAATACTTATGAGTAAAATTAAAACTTTAGAATCTTTGATTATAAATCATTTTCAAAATATTCATCTTTCAAATATGGTGACTATATATATAAATTAGTCTTAAAATATATTTTGATAAAATCATATATTTGTTAACACTTTTATATATTATAATAAAAAATAGTGGTTAAAGTTATTTTTGGAGATTATGCTCTTATCCAAAACGATAAGTATTATCAATCGGGCAGAGAGTTCTACAGTACTTCTGAGCTTTACCTTTTTTACTGAACGATGCGAGCAGTAGCTTGCTTTGCCATGTGCGGCCAAGAAACCCTGGGCGCATGCACTCTGGCAGGCAGCCAGGAGCCCCAGGACCAACAGTAGTAAGGGCTTGTTTAGTTCGCTAAATGAAAATTTTTAGGTGCCATATCGGATATTTGATCGGATGTCGGAATGAGTTTTTGGACACGAATAAAAAAACTAATTTCATAACTCTCCTGAAAACCGCGAGACGAATCTTTTAAGCCTAATTAATCCACCATTAGCACATACGGGTTACTGTAGCACTTATGGCTAATCATAGACTAATTAGGCTCGAAAGATTCGTCTCGTGATTTTTCTTCCTAACTGTGTAATTAGTCTAAAGATTCGATGTGAATTTTTTTTAAAAAACTTTTTGGAACAAAAAGGGTAATTAACATCTACTTACTCCTATATAACTGTCATCTATATTAATTATCGCGCTTTAATATAGGACTACCATACGAAATTAACATCTGTATAACTGCCATACATATTTATAGGGCTAGTTTGGTTTGTAGCTAGCTGAGGCCTTGATTAGTTAACTTTTTCTTCGAACTTTTAACTTTTCTATCACTTAAAAACTTTTTTACACATATAAACTTTTAACTTTTCAATCACATCGTTTCAATTTTAACCAAACTTCAATTTTTAGCGTGAACTAAACACACCCTGAGGGAGATTGATGACGTGCAGATTGTGGGGTCGATATTACTATAATTTTACTCACATAATAGCTTAAACTGTTGATCTCATTATTTAATTTAGGGTTAAGATCTATTTCTACTGCTCCACACTTAATGAAATACAGTAGAAACATGTAAGGTTATTATTGTCCAAGGAAAAAAGTGCGAAGGGGTATAATTATAATTTATCACTCACTAACCCTAGCAACCATTACGTTGATCGTATTCTCGCCGCCGCCCAAAAAGCTCCCTCCAGTTCGCTTCCCTCAGCGATATTTATTTAAGTCCATCTATGTTCCCAGCCTCACTCTCTTATTTACCAAGTGCACATTTTTTAAACCGCTAATTAAACGGTACGTGTTTTGTAAAAAAAAAAATTCTATAAAAAAATTATTTTAAAAAATTATATTAATCTATTTTTAAATTTTTTAAGCTAATAATTAATTAATTATATATTACTATGTGTTTTGGTGTTGGAGACGAGGGTTCCCAACACTAGGCAAACCCACACGTATTTCTTCTACCATGGTATCTCCGACACGTACGTTCACCTGCCGCTATAAGTTGGCGCCGAGGTACGGTGGAGGTCAAAACCGCAGCAGCCTGCACGCACGCCCATATCGTACTAGTTGCCGTAGAGGATCGTCGCGCGATACGTGGCATACATAGGTACATCGATCCTGGCTGGAAACTGGCTGCTATGATGATTTTTTTCTCATATTTTACATGACTGATCTAGACCAGTTAACGTACCCAATTCCATATTTTTACCTATTATAAAATGTTTATGATGTTTTTCCCATGATTTTCGTACGTTGTCCGACTCATTGGTCACGTATTTTTTCCGTCCGATTTCTTTTTCACCACGCGTGTACATCGTGCCGTATTTTTTTTTCTTCATCTGATTCTCTTCCCACGCGTTCCAAACCGCGTGGCGTCTAGGCCCATGTAAAAAATCGTCTGGCGTTCTTTACATTTCGATTTTTAGCCAGAGGTTTCCGTCGTCCGTAATAATTTTGGCGAAAAAAAAATCACGCGAACAAAAATCACCCCGTAAAGAAAGCCAATGAAAAACAGCGAAAAGGTGTTAAAAAAACAAAAAAAACAGTGGAAAAAAAGTCAAGGATTTGAATTTGTCCTAAAATAATTGTCACAATAGAGTACTAATGGCCCCATTAATCCCTTCTCATTCAAATACGGACTAATGGCCCCATTAATCCTTTATCGATTTTCTAGCATTTCAAGGCTTTGTTTTTTTCTCTCAAAAAGATATATATGATGGTCCAATACCGATTTAAGTGAAAATATATATACAAATATTTTTATTAAATTTAATCTAAAATAATGGGTACACGATATAATATAATGGGCGTAAACTTTGTTTTTAAAAATTGTAGAGCTAATGTTTTGTAAAGAGTGATATGATAATATATTCAGTGTTTAAAGTAACTATTATTTAAAAATTATTATCACTAATAATAATAATTATTATCTCTACTATTATAAAAATTGAAAATGTTTCCGCCAGAATTTTAGCATGTCGTCCGTATTTGAATCAGTTTTAATTTTATAGTAACAGCAAGTGAACACACAAGCAAAACGATGTATAAAATGGCATGGAGGAGATGAGGAGTGCTATACCTCTAGCTCCGACGAGAGGCCGGCGCGGCGGCGAGACGACGGCGATGATCTCCACCTCCTCGTCGTCGTCGCCGTCGTCGTCGTCGTCTTCCTCATCCACCATCATGCAGAACCTGAGGAACTCCTCCTCGAACTCACGGCCGTCGTACTCGTCCTCCTCCTCATTGTACTCCACCTCCTTCCCGGGGCGGTGGCCGTGCGGTGGCGCCATGTCCACCGCCACCACCGACGGCGGCGGCGGCAGCTCGGCGGCGGCGGCGACGGCGATGGCGTGGTGGTTGTCGGGGCCTCCTCCACACATGGTTGGAATAATGGATCGATTGGATTCTCCAATGCAGGATGGAGATGTTGCAGCAGCTAGCAGCGACAGTTACAGGGGAGGTAGCTAGCTAGCCAAAAAAGCAAGAGCTCACTCTGCCGACTCAACTGAAGAGGAGACGAGACAACATAATGTCAATAAATAATGGAACAAAACAAGCAATGCAACACCGTCACACAGCTGCAGCTTCACAAGAGGGACACGTAGAGAGAGACGATGAACGCACCGACGAGTTGTCGTGTTTAATTTTGATCATGTTTAAACTTTTCTTATTATTAGTAGTAATTTTATTGCTAGTAGATGATAAAATATAAATAGTACTTTAAACGTGATTTATGTTTTTATTTTCTTAAAAAAAATTTAAATAAGAGTGATGATTAAAGTTGGACACGAAACTCATAAATACCTTAAAATGGGACAAAAGGAGTATAGATAAATCTACTTTCTCCATTTTAAAATGTTGTTATTTAGAATAAGATCAGATCACATCATACGACGATAAATCTGAACACGTTGTTTTAAGATGGGTTAAATCTCATTCTAGTTAGGTAGTGATATTTTGAGATGAATGTTTTATTAGCTAATAGTAGCTACAAGTAGTACGTATATGCACGGAGGAGAGAGGGGAATCCTATAAAATGTGGACTATAGATTTGTACTAGGCTCTAAGATATTTATAGTACAAGGCTCAATGGATTTGTAGCTATTTGTTTCTATGAGAGGTAAATCAAATATTAATGGTGTGGGAAATATTTATATTAAACTATTAGTTTTTAGGGCTAGTATTAGTCGACTATTTCATCCGTCATAAAAATTCAATTTAGGAGGAGACGTAACACCCGTTTCTTTTTTCAGTAAAAGTTGAATGAAGATTAAGATTTTTGTGGCATACTTTTCAAACTGCTAAACCGTATGTTTCACGTGAAAAATATTATATCAATCTATTTTTCACGTTTATAATAATTAAAACTCAATCAATTATATATTAATATCAGCTTAATTTTATATAAAAAACTTAATCTTCATCTTCATTTTTATAATTCAGATTTTATTATGCTCTAGTGCAAGCAGCAACGAGCCAACGCAGCAGCAGTAGCAGCAGAGGGCGGATGCGACGTACCAGACGGGCACACATGGCTCAACTTCATCTGGGGGCTCGGGCGCGCACACACACGCCTGCACACTGTTAATATCAGCTTTACCTTCTACTACCTCTATTTTATTTTTTTTAAGTGTAGTTACACGGGTTTCCATGATCAATGTTTAATTGTTCATTTTATTTAAAAAAATTATAAACACTTTTAAAAAATAAGACATACATAAAATACTAGTCATATTTTATCATCTAATAATAATAATAATAATGTACTAACTATAAAAAAAGTTAAATAAAATGAATGGTTAAACGTTGGATATGAAAATTCACTACTTTCTCCGTTTCACAATGTAAGATTTTCTAGCATTGTTCACATTCATATAAATGTTAATGAATCTAGACATTATATATGTTTAGATTTATTAATATATATATAAATATGGCTAATGCTAGAAAGTTTTTCATTATAGAACGGAGGGAGTACTATACTTAAAATGAGACAAGGAGTACTAACAATAACCTAGCTGTAGCTTTATAGCTTGCTTTGCCATGTGCGGCCAAAACCCTGGGCGCACTCAGGCAGGCAGGACCAACATTCCAAGGTCCCTAACATCTATATATGTAGTAACTGCCATCAATATTGATTATCATGCTTTAATATAGTGCTAGTTCGGTATGAAACTAACTTAAGTGAGATTAATGACGTGCAGATTGTGGTGCCAATATTATTATAATTTTACTCATATAATAGCATATATACATGTTAAAATAAAATAAAATTATAACATAATTTTAAATTTGATATAACTCGATCCAATTGACAGAATCCTGGTATTTTGTAATTCATATCTTCATAAAACCAACGTATTGGATCGTTTAACACTATATCTCTCTTCGTAAAGTCGGTATTGAAAGCCATACGGAATTAACACGGTAGCCTATCATCTATATTATCACCTATCACATAGAGCTTGCTTGGTTTCAAGCTAATTTTTGCACTGCCAAAACCTTGATAAATTTTGACAATACCAAATTTGTTATACTAATGGAGTTGTCAAAAAAATTAAATATAATTCAATGAGGATAAATCATCTTGTGATTGAGCAATGTCTTCAGCCCGGTGGAGATCAGGGAGGAGACGTGCGATGACGGCGGACCTCGGGAGGATAGAAGGGGTAGCAGTGGAGGTCAGGGAGGAGAGGGATAAGTGGCGGATGTCGAAGAAGAGGGAGAGTAGCAGCGGAGGTTGGAGAGGAGGGGGAGTAGCAATGGAGGTCGGGAGGAGACACATGATGGTGGTCAGCCTCGGAGTGGATGGAAGGGGCAGTAGCAATCCAAATCCACCCGCCCAACCATCCTAATCTTCTTCCCTCTTCTCCTATATATTCTATCCGACTACCTCCTTCCTCTTCCAGGGTGACGGTGATGGTCCCGATGAAGAAGGTAGCAGTGTCAGCAGCATCATTGGTGACCTTGTGGAAGGTTGATATATGGAGCTGGACTCAACGATAGCACGATTCCATCGGCCATGCGGCGTGTGGGGAAGAAGGGGAATTGTTGACGACAGCAATAGGTAGAGGTGGACCTAGAGGTTGGTTGTCGCCTCTTCGTCCTTGACCAATCGTCTTGCACCATCGCCAACCAGATATTTGCTCCCCCACCCCCTCCCCCGTTTTAGCTATGTTGAAGAAATGTGGGTGAGGCCGTCAGATGTGCCTCATTTACACATAGGTTTAAACATAGATTTATTTGTCACGTTGGATGCTATCTAATCGAAACAGTACGTAATGTATAGGAATAGAGGGGATTATTCGTCCGGTTTGAAAAGTTTGGGCCTATTTAGATTACTATAAAATGAACCTTTTTAAAATTTGGTAACGCTAAAATTTTACCAGGTTGACAGTATTACCAAGCTACGGTAGGACAAACTAAATGTGATGTTATCAAAATTTCCTAAACACTACCAATGTTTAGTAACAAACTAAAAGCATCTGCATGCTTATCAATTTTACCAAATATGATACGGTTTAAATTAGTATCTATCTGAACGGGTCCTTCGGAGTAGTTTGTAGTTTAGTGGCTTAATTCAGATGATCGCAATAGTTAAGGGTAATTTAGACATTTCCCTTAATTAAATTGAACCATATATATGAGATTTACTTTGTTGTGTTTGTCTCTGTTTCCTCGACAGAACGTACGCGTACGGTTGATGCAGCGACTGCTGCTAGCTGCTGGCGTAGCACGTGACATTATTAATCTGCACCCATGCATCGTGCTACGCTTTACTTAGACCCTGTTTAGATGGGAGTAAAACTTTTAAGTTTCTATTACATTAGATGTTTGGACACTAATTATAAATATTAAACGTAGACTATTAATAAAACCCATCCATAATCTTGGACTAATTCGCGAGACGAATATATTGAGTCTAATTAATCCATAATTAGCCTATGTGATGCTACAGTAAATATTCTCTAATTATAGATTGATTAGGCTTAAAAAATTTGTCTCGCGAATCAGCTTTCATTTATATAATTAGTTTTGTAAGTAGTCTAAATATATGGGTTAAGTCCCTAGATACAATTACCACCTACTTTGATTAACAACCTGTTGATCCGTACATCTCCTTTTCTGTCCCAATCGTACACACAGTAATTAAGCGCAAGTTGTACATCAAAGGAAAATGACCCGGTGAAGGGCACCTCGCCAAATCGGTGCTATAAACAACGACCCTGCGCCCCAGCTAGCGTGTACATATATTCAGAGATTTCGTCAAGCTAGCGTGCACACAAGTTGCATTGGACACCCCCTCCGTCCCACGATATAAAAAATTTTAAGGTTGAACACGGTTATTAAAAAAGTAGGTAGAAGTGAACGATGAAGGACTGTGATTGGATAAGTAGTGGAGGTAGGTGGAAAAAGTGAATAATAGAGGGTTGTGATTGGTTGGAAAGGGAATGTTGGGGGATAAGTCCTTATATTTTAGCACAGCTAAAAATTGTTATATTTTGGGATGGAGGGAGTAAGTTTATTTATGGATTTCTGTGTGTTAACGTTTAATCATCCCTCTTATTTAACTTTTTTAATGATAAGTATTTTGTTGTTATTACTACCTCTGTTCTAATATAATTGTATTTCTAGGATTTGAATTTGTCCCAAAATAATTATCACAATAGAGTACTAATGGCCCCATTAATCCCTTCTCATTCAAATTTCTCCATATTTTACCCTCAACTACTCTATCGCTCTTAATTACCTATACACCATCTAATAAGGGACATTATAGTCTTTCTTCTCAAACCACCTTAATATGTAGTAAACAATCTAGAATTACAATTATTTTGGGATAGAGGTACACTACTGAAGAAGTGATCTTTACTGGTGTTGATAGTAAACACGAGGCCTGGGAGATCTGCTTAACTCCAGTGCAGGTCCAAAACTCGCCTTCGGATGTATGAGCGTGCCAGTTGATTTGATCCTGCAATCAACAAGAAATAAAGACACAGAAACCGCAATTAATCCTATAAATGATAGCCGATCGGCTAGGTGCCGATGACATATCATTTATTTTAGGCCGATGTCATGTGTACATCGATCGGCAGTTATGAATAATTAAAGAAGAACTAAATCTACTCGATCGGCTGTAGATATTAACAATATATAACCCCTATGTCAATATATACTTAAATCAAGTGATTGGGATAGATCGGTCGTCATGCCGAGACATTATAAATCACCTAGATCGAAATATAAGTTAAGAACAGAACTATATACGTTCATAGCATAGTCGATCAAATAGATCTAGCATATATCGGCTAGTACTCCGATACCACTCTATATTAAGATATTAAGGCAAGTAGAATATATCAAAGAGAAGCATAATATACTTAAGTACAATAAGATCTTAACATAAAGGGCAGATTTAACATATTAATTAGGCATATAAGGTAACTATAGTTAAATCAGGTAAGATCGGCTAAAACTCCGATACTACCCTAATCGGCAACCAGAAAGCAGGCTAGAGATTGATATTCTAAGCACGACTTAATAGATCAAACTCAACTGATGCAGCATTAAGTATGAAGAGAAAAATAATATCTGGACAATCAAGCCGCTGGATGTTTCATAGAGTGGTAGATATCTCATATAATCCAAGCTAACATCATTGTCTAACCTAATCGGCTGCCTTCTACTAAACCAGGGCCTAATCAGGGAACCAGCCGATGCAAGCAAGAAAAGAAAAACCAGATCATCAGCTGTGGACACATCAGCTCCGGCTCCCAAGAAGAAAATCAAATCAAAGAAAACCAAGCCAACTGATGACCTGCCTGTCTTGGATCCATCCATCGAACAAGCTCTGGATGAAGAAGCCATTGAAGATGACATTGATCAGGCTGCAGCCGAAGTGAGCGATACAGAGAGAACACCATCGGCTTCACCCAAACAAACTCCTCCAACTCCTTCTGCTCCGGCTCATTTTTCAAGAGTAAGTAGCTTTCCTTAACTCCTTCTGCAATCATTTCTCTTATAGCCGATTGCTCACTGACTTTATAGTTGCAGAAGAAGAAAACTGCTGTGAAGAAGAAATCGGTAGCGCCAACTCTCAAACTGGCTTCACCAGTAAGATATTCTCGATCCTCTCCTTAACCGATCCTGGCCGATTATGTCTAACATTTGTCTCTTTTACAGCTTCCTCTTCCTCCTTCACCTCCTGTGCAGCTAGAATCAGGCAACCGTACTCCATCGGCTGCAGACAGTCATAATGTCGGGGAGGAAGAACAACCAGCCGCTTCTACTATCCCAGTAAGTCTTGTTGTCACAAATTTAAGATCGGCCAACAATGTTTTGATCCTTAACTATCCATAATACTATCTCTTACAGGTCTTAGCCGATCTGTTTTCTTTCGACATCAAGGATTATCTGATGATGTGAAGAAAACGCTTGAGGATATCTCTCATCGACTAGAAGCATCCTTAGACAATTTGGTGACCAACTGTGGCTCAATCCGGGCAAGGTTCACAGATATCCAAGCTCTACTCCCGGATGAACTAGCCGATGCCCTTACTCCGGCCGTCTACCTTGAGCAACACCAATTCAAGCTGGAGAAGGCCAGGCAGAGATTAGCCGATCGCCGGGAGCGCAAAGACATTGAAGCTACAATTCAGCACAATCGGCAACTTGTGCATGCAGAGAAATCCAAGCTTGATCAGCTGTTTGAGGGCCCGATCAAGTCAAATATCGATCGGCTTGAAGCTCGTAAGATTGACCTCATGGCACAACTTCAAGAATGCAACGCCGAGGTAGATATGGAGCACAAAAAGTTAGCCGATCTCCCGAAGTCTATCGAAGATCAAAAAGCCAGACTCAAATCGGCTATCAAGAATGTTGCGGATTTGACCAAGTCTCTGAAAGTCATCCCTGAAACTGATGCTCAAGATGCCCATGCTATTGAGGAAGTAGAACAAATTAGGCAAAGGGCTATTTCGGCTATCCAGCGCTACTTGTCTCAATGACTTTCTATGTAATAGACTTTAGAAAATTTTTGTATCGGCTAAGATACTCTAATTACTTTGCTGTATTGATAATCTTTTGTGCCGATTAATATAACTTCGAAATCTGCTCAAAAATTTCCATTATTTGTATATATATGCCCCCCTAATTTTACAATGTCAAAAAGCATTGATAAAATTATAAAAACAACGAAGGGCGATATAACAATATCGCCCATTGTACATCGGCAAACCACAACCGATTACAATATAAAAAGAACTAAGGGCGATATAACAATATCGGCCATCTCAAGGCGATGTAAACACATCGGCTATCATGCATCGGCAACATCAGCCGATCATGCGTTAACCCAAACACTGGGGTAATATTTCTTCAAGTATTTGCCATTGAGCGCTCTGCCATAAACTTCGCCATCGAGTCCTTGCAACATGTAAGCTCCCTTAGATACCACTTTATGAATTTGGAACGGTCCTTCCCAATTCGGTGACCACTTGCCGAATTTACTATCCCAAGTCCCAGTCGGCAAAATCAACTTCCATACCAGTTCACCTTCTGAAAAATCTTTGGGCACTACTTTCTCATTATAATGCCGAGCAACTCGCTCCTTATCCTTGGTAACATTTGCAAGGGCTCGTAACCGTGAGGGAACCAGATCCTCCCTCTCATCGGCCATAAGATTGTAATACTCATCGGCTGTTAAATCATTTTGCAATTCCATTCTCCTAGAGCCGATTCTAACTTCCCATGGAAAAACAGCTTCATGTCCATAAACAAGTTTATAAGGACGAACCTGTATCGACCCATGACAAGCCATCCGATAAGACCACAATGCTTCGGCTAAACGAGTATGCCATTGCTGAGGATAATCAGAAATCTTCCTCTTAATTAACTTAATCAAGCTCTTGTTAGACGCCTCAGCCTGCCCATTAGCTTGTGCATAATACGGCGAAGAATTCAACAATTTGATTCCCATGCTATCGGCAAACTGAACAAACTCATCGGACACAAAGATTGAACCTTGATCGGTTGTAATGGTCTGAGGAATACCAAATCGGTAAATTATATGCTCTTGAACAAACTGTATAGCATCCCTAGAATCAACTTTCTTCAAAGGAATCGCCTCTACCCACTTGGTAAAATAATCGGTTGCCACCAATATAAACTTATGTCCTTTACTCGACGGTGGGTTAATCATACCGATCATATCAATTCCCCAACCTCTAAACGGCCATGGTTTAATAATAGGATTCATAGCCGATGCTGGCGCTCTGTGGATTGTTCCAAATTTCTGACAATCTTGACAACCCTTATAATATCTGAAACAATCCTCCAGCATTGTCGGCCAAAAATATCCAGCACGTCGAAGCAGCCATTTCATTTTATGAGCCGATTGATGAGTACCACATATCCCTTCATGAACTTCACCGATTGCAACTTTTGCCTGATCGATACTCAAACATTTAAGCAACACCCCATCAATTGTCCGGTAATAAAGCTCATCATCCAACAATATATACTTCAATGCTTTATATCTTAACTTCCGAGAAGCCAACTGAGATGGATCCCGTAAATACCGATAAACATCATATCTCCAATCATCGGCTATTATGGCAGCAACTTCAATCTGAACATCTTTGATCATCGGCCTATATCCCGATGCCCCTTGGGCTAGATCATTAGCTTCAATATTCTGCTCTCGAGACACATGTTTCAAAGTTACTAGCCGAAATTTCCTCATCAGTTCTTGGCACTTCTCATCATAAACTAGCAACACATCATTCTTGCACTCATATTCTCCTGCCAATTGACTGATCACCAACAAAGAGTCCCCCATGATTTCAATTGGCTTCAACTTCCTGGAGTAGCTGCAACCCCTTGAGAACTGCCTCATACTCTGCTTGATTATTAGTCGCATAAGGTGTAATAGTATAGGCAAACTCAAAGCATGCCCCCCGAGGGGAGATTATAACCAAGCCGATGCCACAACCATGAGTACAGACTGACCCATCGAAGAATAAAGTCCACGGCACAACCTCAACCGAGCCGATTGAATCATCACGATGTCCCACAATAAAATCGGCTATAGCTTGACCCTTAATTGCCTTCGGCGACTCATACCGAAGATCAAACTTAGTTAAAGAGAATATCCACTTTCCAACCCTTCCTTTCAAAATTGGAGCCGATAACATGTATTTGACGACAACGGCCTTGCAAATAACAGTACACTCGTTGGACAGTAGATAATGCCTCAATCTTGTACATGAAAAATATAAACACAAGCATAACTTCTCCACAGGGGAATATCTAGTCTCTGCATCCAAGAGCCGACGGCTCAAATAGAACACAACCCTCTCTTTTCCTTCGAGCTCCTGAATCAAGACCGAGCCGATTGACTTATCACCGGCCGATAAATATAACCGAAAAGGTATTCCTTTCTGTGGAGGAATCAAAACTGGAGGGGAACTCAAATATTCCTTAAAACTATCCAAAGCCTTCTATTGTTCTTCCCCCCAAGTAAACTGTTGATCGGCCTTCAATCTCAACAATGGTGTAAAAGGTTCTAACCTTCCGGACAAATTAGAAATAAACCTTCGAACAAAATTAATTTTGCCGACCATCTCCTGCAATTCTGTCTTGTCCTCTGGAGGTTTAATCTTCTTGATTGCATTGACACTTCTCTGAGTTATTTCAATCCCCCTCTCATGAACAAGAAATCCCAAGAACTGGCCAGCCGATACACCAAAAGCACACTTTGTCGGATTAATCTTTAAGCCATACTTCCTGGTCCTCTCGAAAACCTTTCTCAAATCGGCTACGTGGTCCTTTACTTCTTTAGACATAACAACCACATCATCAATATAGACCTCAACCAACCAGCCGATTAGATCATGGTAAATGTAATTCATAGCTCGTTGATAAGAAGCCGATTGCACCAGGACACCTAAAAGTTGTTTTATGAATATCTTCCTCAGCCATGAAGATCTGATTATACCCCGCGTTTCCATCCATAAAACTCAAAATCTTATGTCCCGAAGCAGCATCAACTAGTTGATCGGCTACTGGCATTGGATATTCGTCCTTTGGGGTAGCTTTATTCAAATCTCGGAAATCAATGCATACCCTGACCTTGTCATTTTTCTTGATAACTGGAACTATGCTAGAAACCCATTCGGCATATCGGCAAGGACGAATAAAACCAGCATCATATAAACGCTTAATCTCAGCCTTGACAGGTTCGAGCATATCAGCTTTGCATCTTCTCGGAGGCTGTTGGTGCAGTCTAACCCCCGGTTTAAGAGGTAGCCGATGTTCAACGATCGATCGGCTGTCACGCCCGGAATTTCTATCCAAAATTCCAAACGCTTACATGTGCGTAAACCCTCGTCCAGGAATCAGCCGAGGCACACAATAACAAATTGATAATAGAGTACAATTATTACTCTAATTAATAAGCGAATAAAATGTCATTACAGAGGTAGATAGTTTCTCTCAACCAATAAAGATCTAAGCAGCGGAAAATAAAGATAAACAGCGCAGACGGCTCCATTCCACAGGCAGCTTGACCAGGACTACGCCAAATCCTCAACACCAACAGCATCACTGTAGAACTCCTCCTCTGATGAATGATTGCAAGGTGAGTATATGACATACTCAGCAAGCCACGCAGCAAATATGCAGGTGCACAGGATAACCAAGGATGGCATAATATAGGCTTCTTTGCATAAATAGCATTTAATGAATATTTCAGAATTTAATAAAACAGTAGAGTATTAATTAAACAGTATTAATCCAACACTATACAACATACCCTGTTGTATAGGCCCAACCATTCTGAACAACCAACCCTGGTTGCATAGTTCTAACTCCAAACCAGGAATATACCATTCCAAACCAGGAGATAATCAATTATTACCAGTCATAGCATCTTTCATTATGGTGTGAAGGGTGAGACTAATCACGAAAGACATTGTTAGACCCGCCCATAACCGCGGGCACGGCTATTCGAATAGTTTTACTCTGGCCAGAGGTGTACCACGGTACCCACAAGACACAGCCCCACAACATGTCACCATGTGCCTTAATACCACCACGGTACCTCGGAAAGGAGCTGTGACATTACCCCTCGCACAACACAATCCACCACAGTGCACCATTCCTGGATCATAATCACCCCCTTATAAACAAGGCATGGACTCCCCAGCGACCACTGTGGGCTTATCTCCGCCACTTCTCAGTCTGGTGCTCCGCAATGAACCATGCTATACAAAAGATAAAGCCGTTGCCCACGCTGGCTTGTGGTTGGCACGGTTAATGTTTCACAACCGAAACTCGTGAACCGGTCCTTAACTGTCATGAGCACGACCATCAAAACCATGTACTCACAACCCACCATTATCAGGTTTTAGTTGTCAAATTAATTAATTAACCAATCACGATTGACCATCGTAAACTATCATTAAGCCATCATTAAGTAATAGTGAATCATAAGTTATCCCATTGGTGTGCTAATGTTTCTAAGCCTGGCTAAGCAATTACATCTAACATCTAGTTGAACCAATATAAAGCTCAACTAGTCAAGTTATAATAACCCAAGGTATCAAGGAATAAGATAATCAAGAACAAAAGGGCCATAACAAACAATAGGTTAATTCCACCCAGTGACATTCGAAAATAAATGCAATAGTTGAATAGAAACAATAGCTTTAAACGGGATCAACATGCTCAAAGGATTGATTAGGATCTATGTGACTTGCCTTGTTGGCCTTGGAATTCTTCTAAATCTTCTCCTGCGAAAACGGACTCTCCGTACACGTCGGAATCTAAACAGAAAAGAGCAAAAACACCAAAACAGCACATAAGCAAACATGAACAGTACATGTGGATATTTTTAACATGTAGATCTCAATTTTAGAAAAAATTAGAGACTGAACCAACTAAATCCGAGCTAAGATGAATTAGTTATGAATTTTTAAAGATTAAATCGGATTAAATCATTTATATAAATTTTAATTGAATTATGACGCAATAATGAATTATTTTTGAAAAGGAAAAGGGAATTATTGCGTCAGCGGGACTCAGGTTCACGGTGGACCGGGTCCATGGCGGCGGCTCACGGAAACGAACGGCCGAGATCGATCGGACCAAAACGAACGGTCGAGATTGATCGGCCCACGGCCGGACCACGGGAGACGACGACGATGACGTCGGCGGTGACGTCACCCCCGGCGGCGGCGACGGCGGGCATGCTCGCCAGCGAACGACGGCACGGCGGTGCGAACGGAGGGCACCAAAACGATGCGGGCGGCACGGCGAACTCACCGGTGACCAAAGGAACGGCGGAGGATGACCGGACGGCGACGGCGTCGAGGAAAAGGCGGCGGCGACCTTCGGCTTGACGACGGCGACGGTGCTCCGGTGATCTACAGCGACGGCGAAGGGGCGGATGAGGACGGCGACGCGACGGCGACCACGACGACGGCCTTCCCAAGCGACGGCGACGGCTGGAGCGACGGCGGCGCACGGCTGGAGCGGCGGCGGCGACGGCGGCGCACGGCTGCACGGGGCTAGGGCGCTACGGGCGACGAGAGACGAAGGCGAGGGCGGCGACGGGTAGAAGGGAGCTCGGGGATTCTTTTACAGGGGTTGGAAGGCGGCGGCGAAGCCCACGGCGGCCCGGCGACGGCGATGGAAACCTAGGGTTCGGAGAGAGAGAGAGGAATCCGATTCGAGATCGAATCCGCGGACTTCCAAACCGAGATAGCGATTGCTTCCAAAGGAAAAAAGGTAGAGGAGATCACGGGGTTCCTTTCCCCTCAATCAATTTCACCGGAGAAGGAAAGGGGCGGCCGGATTTGGAAGGAGACGGCGGCGGCGCGGCGCTAGGGTTTCGGCCGGAGGAAGACGACGACTCCGACAGGCGGGACCCACCTGTCAGCGAGCGGGTGAGAGAGAAGAGCGGCGGCTGCTCGCGCGGCGGCTCGGCTTGGGCCGACTGGGCCGACTTGGGCCGGGGAGGAGAGAGAAAGAGTTTTGGGCCGACTTTCGGCCCAAAGCCAAAAGAGAGAATTTTAAAACCTTTTTCAATTTAAATTATTCATGAAATGCAATTTCATTTATTAAAAATACTTCCTTAGCTCAAATAAATCCCAGAAAAATCTAGGAATTATAGAATTAAGCAAAGTATTTAATAAAATTTTATCTGGCCCAATTTTATATTGGAATTTATTATTTAAAATTAGATCTTTTCTTCTAGGCTTTTAAAATCATTTTCTGATAATTCCATTTAAACAATAATTTATAACTTTAAGATTTTTAGGGTGTGACAAACCTACCCCCCTTAAACAGAATCTCGTCCTCGAGATTCGGAAGAACTGGTGAAAAGATGCGGATGAGCGGACTTTAATTCATCTTCTCGTTCCCAAGTAGCTTCTTCTTCTGAGTGATTACTCCATTGCACCTTACAGAAACGGATAACTCGGTTCCTGGTCCTTCTCTCATTTGTCTCCAAAATACGAATTGGTTTCTCGACATACGTTAGATCCTCTTGGATTTCTATCTGTTCAAGATTAGCTTCCTCAGTAGGTACCCTTAAACACTTTTTCAACTGTGACACATGAAACACATCATGGACTCCTGCCAACGATTGAGGTAACTCCAACTGATAAGCAACCTCACCTCTTCGACTGACGATCTTAGAAGGTCCCACAAAACGCGGAGCTAATTTTCCTTTGGTATGAAAACGATGAACCCCTCGGAGAGGCGTGACACGAAGGTACACATGATCTCCTTCTTCAAAACTCAAATCTCTGCGGCGATTGTCAGCATAACTCTTATGACGAGACTGAGCTACACGCAATCTTTCTCGAATGACCTTTACCTTTTCTTCTGCTTCCCTTAGGATATCAGTTCCGAAAACCTGACGTTCTCCCGTTTGATCCCACAAAAGCGGAGTGCGACACTTACGACCATACAGTGCTTCGTAAGGAGCCATTTGAAGACTAGCTTGATAATTGTTGTTGTAAGAGAATTCCGCATAAGGCAGATTCTTATCCCAACTTCCACCAAAGTCTAAAGCACAAGCTCTCAACATGTCTTCCAAAATCTGATTCACCCTTTCGGTTTGTCCGTCTGTCTGCGGATGATAAGCAGTACTGAAGTTCAGCTTAGAACCCATCTCTTCCTGAAGCTTCTTCCAAAACTTTGAAGTAAACTGACTACCTCGATCAGACACTCTTTTCTTAGTGACACCATGCAAACACACAACTCTTGCCATATACAATTCCGCCAAACGACTTCCGGAATATGTTGTCTTTACTGGAATGAAATGAGCCACTTTGGTAAGTTTGTCAACTATCACCCAAATAGAGTCATGACCCGATGACGTTCGGGGTAAACCCGTGATAAAATCCATACCGATCTCTTCCCACTTCCATTCTGGTATCTTCAAAGGTTGCAACAAACCTGCGGGTTTCTGATGATCTGCCTTAACTCGCTGACAAACATCACACATTGCTACAAATTTTGCTATCTCACGCTTCATACTTGTCCACCAAAATCTTTCTTTGAGATCTTGATACATCTTGGTACTACCAGGGTGAATGGAGTACAAAGTGTCATGAGCTTCTTTCAGAATTGTATCTTTCAATTCTTTGTTTTCTGGAACACAAATTCTTTCGTCCAACCATATGGTCCCTTGCTCATCTTCCAAGAAACCGATAGCTTTTCCTCTTCTCATATTCTTCTTGATCTCATGAATATCAGGGTCATTAATCTGGGCTTCTCTAACCTGATCAATGAGAGTAGGCTTTGCCTCTAAGGTTGCAACAAAACCTCTAGTGACAATTCCCAGATTTAATCTTTCAAATTCTTTGCATAACTCCAAAGGAAACTGTCGTCCTTCCGTAGCATTGCAATAGCCCTTCCTGCTAAGAGCGTCTGCTACAACATTAGCCTTTCCCGGGTGATAATGAATTCCCATGTCATAATCCTTGATTAGTTCCAACCATCTCCGTTGTCTCATGTTCAGATCTGGTTGAGTAAAGATGTACTTTAAACTCTTGTGATCGGTGTACACCTCTGTACGGGTACCGAAAAGATAGTGACGCCAAATCTTCAATGCATGAACCACTGAAGCTAACTCGAGATCATGAGTAGGGTAGTTCTTCTCATACGGACGTAACTGACGAGATGCATAGGCAACCACCTTCCCATCTTGCATCAGAACACATCCTAACCCAAGCTTAGATGCATCGCAATACACTTGGAAACCCTTCTTTGGATCAGGCAAAATCAAAATGGGCGCTGATATTAAGCGACTCTTCAACTCTTGAAAACTCTGCTCACATTCTTCTGAACACTTGTACTTCACATCTTTCTGAAGCAGTCGTGTCATGGGCTTAGCAATCTTGGAAAAATTCTCTATAAACCTCCGGTAATATCCCGCAAGACCCAGGAAACTGCGAATCTCTGAAACTGTCTTTGGTTGTTTCCAGCTGGTTACCGATTCTACATTACTAGGATCAACGGCAACTCCTCCGGCTGAGATGACGTGACCAAGGAACTTCACTTCAGACAACCAAAATTCACACTTGCTAAACTTGGCATACAACTGATGTTCTCGTAGTTTCTCCAATGCAAGGCGAAGATGTTCTTCATGCTCTTCCTTGGTTCGAGAGTAGATAAGAATGTCATCAATAAAGACGACTACGAACTTGTCTAGGTATTCCATAAACACCTTATTCATCAAGTTCATGAAGAAAGCGGGGGCATTGGTAAGTCCGAAAGACATAACAGTACACTCAAACAACCCATACCGAGTAGTGAAAGCCGTTTTAGGTATGTCTTCCTCTTTAATCCTTAACTGGTGATACCCTGATCGAAGATCGATCTTGGAGAAAACAGTGGCACCCTTAAGCTGATCAAACAAATCATCAATTCTGGGTAGCGGATACTTATTCTTGATAGTCACATCATTTAGGGCACGATAATCTACACACATCCTCTGGGTATGATCTTTCTTTTCCACAAAAATAACTGGAGCACCCCATGGAGACGAACTTGGTCTAATGTATCCTTTCTGAAGCAAATCATCTACTTGTCTCTTGACTTCTACTAACTCATTGGCTGCCATCCTATAAGGTCTCTTATGGATTGGAGCTGTACCAGGTACCAGATCTATTCTGAACTCTATATCTCTTTTAGGCGGCATACCAGGTAAATCATCCGGGAACACATCTTGGTATTCTCGTACTATGGGAATCTCTTCCAAAGCTATTTGGTTCAGACTTGACCTTAAAGGCTCAGAAAGCGATGCATGAACCGTTACAACTTGGCCATCATTACTGGTGAGAGTTACTTTTCTATTGGCACAGTCTATCACACCTTTATATCTGGCTAACTAGTCCATCCCTAGGATGACATCAAGGTCTTTGGATTCTAACAGAATAAGATTGGCCAGAAATGGCACTCCGTGAATCTCTATTCTGACAGAGGGGCTACGTTGCACTGAGAGTGCTTGATTATTCGGGGTACTAACCATCAAAGGACGTCTAAGATCTTCTACTTCCATCCCATGATTTCCCGCAAAACTCATAGATAAAAATGAATGCGTAGCACCAGAGTCGAAAAGTACTGTTGCAGGAACTGAGTACCCAAAATCACATCTGGAGCATCCTGAGCTTCTGAAGCAGCAACATGGTTGACACGAGCCTTTGTCGCTGGTGCGATGGAGTTGTTCTGTGCAGGGACAACCTTCACGCGTCGGGGCTTCGGACACTTGTCGGAGTAATGGCCTGGTTCACCACAGTTGAAACATACCCCGGGCTTGTTTCCTTGTTCCCTCTTGACAGGCTGATGCTGTGTCGGAGCGGTCACAGGACGTGGAGCTTGGTTGCGATTGTTGTTGCCAGCATTGTTGTTGAAGAACTGATGCTGCGGACGAACAACAGACGAAGAACCTCCCTGTGGCATTGACTGAGATCCCAAAGCAAGACGTGACCTCTGATTATTCCCTTGCTGAGCTTTGAAGTGAGCAATCCTGCGTTTCTTCTGCTCCATGCGGTTGTACTTATCCTCCTGGCGAATAGCCTTATCCACCAATTTCTGGAAATCATGATAATCTCCAGTCATTAATGGGTAGGAAAGCTCATCATTTAGTCCTTCCAGGAACTTCTCTTGACGCTCTTCATCAGTGCGTACTTCTTCCGGAGCATAACGAGCTAGGCGATTAAACTCATGCAAATATTCAGTAACCGAGCGAGATCCCTGAGTGAGTGCCCTAACCTCCCTCTTCTTAAGAGACACCACTCCCGATGGTATGTGCGTCTTGCGAAAGGCGGCAGTAAATTCAAGCCAAGTGATAGGTTCCGCCGTGGTCCTGTTGAGACGGAAGTGATCCCACCACTCAGAAGCAGGGCCATGCAGCTGATGTGAAGCAAAAGAAACCTTCTCCTGATCAGTGCACAGAAACAGGTCCAACTTCTTTTCTATGGCGTGCAGCCAATCACCAGCCTCTACCGGATTAGTAGTGCTAGAAAATGTAGGTGGCCTCACGCGAAGAAATTCTGCTAGCTTGTTCTGGGGAGGTGCGTGGTCATTTCCTTGGTTTCGCTGGTTCTGGAGTTGCTGCATCATCATATGCATAAGCTGTGTCTGTTGAGCCAAAACTTGGGCAAGCGTGGGATTCTCTCCATTGTTGTTGTCGCTGTTGTTGTTGTTGCTGTTGTTGTTGGGACCATTTCCAACACTGCGAGTGAGCACCATCTGCCATGGACAGGAACACAAGAAGAGAAACCGGGGAAAACTACTTAGGACAGAGAATTAATTTTTCTATTAACTTAACTTTTATTGATCTTAACTGAGTTTCATTATTACATAGACTTGAAGACTCTCACACCACTAAACTCACCACTACCTAACACTCGAAAGCAAACAAACGCATGCACTTACATCTCACCACTGATGTAAACCACATGCGAGACCCACACACATAACCAAACTTAAACAAGCAAGCTAACACAACAATCTAAGGCAACGGCTTAACAAGGCGTTCTAGATCTTGCGAGCATCGGAGTTGATTGAGGGTTCGTTCGGCTCGTCTTCATCATCATCTTGAGTTGCTCCCCACTCGACCTTTGAATGGGTGAGCTTCGATTCTTCCTCTTCATCATCACTTATGTTGACGACCTGAGGATCCGCTGGAGTAACTTCTTTTTCCACCACACGAACCTTTGGCGCCAACTGGTAGCGAGGGACAAAAAGGGCTCTCTTTCTTGCAGTAAGACGAACTCTGGCTTTTCGTGGTGGTGCTTCTCCCTTCAATGCGGCTAGCTCCTTCTCCAAACGATCCACCTTGTCCTCCAGCTTGCAGATCTTAACACGGTTCCAATCTTCACGATCTTGAGCTGCTATCACAATCTCAGCACGGGTCTCATCCATAGCCCATAGCATCTCGACCAAATGTCTTGTAGTAGCATCATTCTCGATTCCTGCAGGTTCAAGGTAGCTGCCACGGTCGCTTCCCTGGGGTTGCCGAGGATGGTAGCGATACTCCGTATTGGCTAACTGATTACTGTAGCGGTCGCGGAGCTCTCCGATGGCGATTCTTGCCCCCTCCTGACATGCATGCATATAGTTTCCCCCTCCAGCTTCGAACAGCTTCGAACATCACTGATGGGATATCTTCACGATTACTGTTCAAGGTGACTTTGACACGGCACTTCTCTTCATCACGATCATGAGAAATCTGGGCATACAACGGGGCAGTCCCAAATCCTATGGCAAAGGACATCGTACGCAATTCCTGGACAAATCCTTCAGTACCAAACAAGTACTCACGCTTGTAGCGCGTCATCTAAAGACAAGTGAAAGGAGGGAGTTAAGACATTTATCCAATTAATAGCACAAGTTTTCGGGTTACTTTGAATAAAATTAGAAATTCAAAATGAAAGGTAAATGAATAAAATAAACCAATCTTGCAAGATAAGTTGAAACGGTTAAAAACAGGATCACTGGTTTTGCACTTTTGAATAACAGGTTTCAAAAGAAATAAATTAAAAGAGAGTTATAAAATCAACATGCTAAGTTTATTACATTGTGGCAAGATTAAATAAAACAATGTTGTAAAACTTTTTCTAGTAAATGGGCCATTAGTACAGTAATAAATGTACAGTACTAACAACACAGAAAAACAAAAAGTAAATTTTAAAAAGGAACAATTTAAGAGGTTATAAACTGCATGTGCCATTAGCTTGGTTTAATTAAAAGAGAACGGGAGGAGAACAGTTCTAATTTTTCCAATATTTTTAGAGGGCTCTTATAGGTAACTATTTGGCATATCCTATGGTCAAGGACGCTCTGATACCAACTTGTCACGCCCGGAATTTCTATCCAAAATTCCAAACGCTTACATGTGCGTAAACCCTCATCCAGGAATCAGCCGAGGCACACAATAACAAATTGATAATAGAGTACAATTATTACTCTAATTAATAAGTGAATAAAATGTCATTACAGAGATAGATAGTTCCTCTCAACCAATAAAGATCTAAGCAGCGGAAAATAAAGATAAACAGCGCAGACGGCTCCACTCCACAGGCAGCTTGACCAGGACTACGCCAAATCCTCAACACCAACAGCATCACTGTAGAACTCCTCCTCTGATGAATGATTGCAAGGTGAGTATATGACATACTCAGCAAGCCACGCAGCAAATATGCAGGTGCACAGGATAACCAAGGATGGCATAATATAGGCTCCACTTCTCAGTCTGGTGCTCCGCAATGAACCATGCTATACAAAAGATAAAGCCGTTGCCCACGCTGGCTTGTGGTTGGCACGGTTAATGTTTCACAACCGAAACTCGTGAACCGGTCCTTAACTGTCATGAGCACGACCATCAACTCGCCGGCGAACGACGGCACGGCGGCGCGAACGGAGGGCACCAAAACGATGCGGGCGGCACGGCGAACTCACCGGTGACCAAAGGAACGGCGGAGGATGACCGGACGGCGACGGCGTCGAGGAAAAGGCGGCGGCGACCTTCGGCTTGACGACGGCGACGGTGCTCCGGTGGTCTACAGCGATGGCGAAGGGGCGGACGAGGACGGCGACGCGACGGCGACAACGACGACGGCCTTCCCGAGCGACGGCGACGACTGGAGCGATGGCGGCGCACGGCTGGAGCGGCGGCGGCGACGGCGGTGCACGGCTGCACGGGGCTAGGGCGCTACGGGCGACGAGAGACGAAGGCGAGGGCGGCGACGGGTAGAAGGGAGCTCGGGGATTCTTTTATAGGGGTTGGAAGGCGGCGGCGAAGCCCACGGCGGCCCGGCGACGGCGATGGAAACCTAGGGTTCGGAGAGAGAGAGAGGAATCCGATTCGAGATCGAATCCGCGGACTTCCAAACTGAGATAGCGATTGCTTCCAAAGGAAAAAAGGTAGAGGAGATCACGGGGTTCCTTTCCCCTCAATCAATTTCACCGGAGAAGGAAAGGGGCGGCCGGATTTGGAAGGAGACGGCGGCGGCGCGGCGCTAGGGTTTCGGCCGGAGGAAGACGACGACTCCGACAGGCGGGACCCACCTGTCAGCGAGCGGGAGAGAGAGAAGAGCGGTGGCTGCGCGCGCGGCGGCTCGTCTTGGGCCGACTGGGCCGACTTGGGCCGGGGAGGAGAGAGAAAGAGTTTTGGGCCGACTTTCGGCCCAAAGCCAAAAGAGAGAATTTTAAAACCTTTTTCAATTTAAATTATTCATGAAATGCAATTTCATTTATTAAAAATACTTCCTTAGCTCAAATAAATCCCAGAAAAATCTAGGAATTATAGAATTAAGCAAAGTATTTAATAAAATTTTATCTGGCCCAATTTTATATTGGAATTTATTATTTAAAATTAGATCTTTTCTTCTAGGCTTTTAAAATCATTTTCTGATAATTCTATTTAAACAATAATTTATAACTTTAAGATTTTTAGGGTGTGACATCGGCTGAGTCCTGGCATCTCATAATACTCCCAAGCGAAGCAATCTCTGAATTCTACGGGTAAATTCTTACTAATATATGTCGGCCTTGGCCGATCACCTGGACCTATATCTATTTCCTCCAAATCATCGGCCGACATAAAACCCTGTCCTTGTTTGTCATCGAGATCATCTACCGTGTCCTTGCTGTAGATGTTTGAACCTTCCACGACGCCCTCAAAGTAATAACTTGGGCTCTCCATCTTCAATTGGCTGTATACCAGAATCGGACACTTTTAGAAAATCTCCATCCCAAACCTTCCCAGATAAACAATCAAGGCCGTCCATCTCCCAAAGAGCTAAATCGGCACTAGCAACATTGACTGACCTGTCGGCTAGCACGATCTCTATCTTGTCACCTTGCCATTGAATCAAGCACTGATGCATAGTTGAAGGAATGCAGCAATTGGCATGAATCCAATCCCTTCCAAGCAACAAACTGTAAGAACCCTTCCCATCGATGACAAAAAACGTAGTAGGAATAGTCTTACTGCCGACTGTCAGCTCCACATTTAGAACACCCTTGGTTTTTGATGGATTGCCACCAAAGTCTTTGAGCACCATGTTTGTTTTGATGAGATCTTCGGCGTTTCTACCTAACTTCCTGAACGTAGCATAAGGCATCAAATTTACCGCAGCCCCACCATCGACCATCATCTTAGACATCGGCTTCCCATTAACATAGCCATTTATATACAATGGTTTAAGATGCTGATTCTCCGTACCCTCAGGCTTTTCAAAGACTGCTTGTTCTGGCGATAGAACCAACTTAGCCGATTCTTCTTCTATCTCATCAACATCGGCTTGGTCAACCCCAAATTCGGCTGGCAAGGTAAAAACCATGTTAACCGACGCAATCACAACGCTTTTCCCTTTGGCCAATTTCTTTGCTTCATCAACCACAGCTTCATCGGCTACAGGAACTTGCTTCTTAACGCGCCATTCCTGCTTCGGCTTTGTTTTCTTTAACCGATGATTGATTTCCTGCTCGACTTCCTGAAAGCGTTCCCGGCTTCTCAATCTTTGAACCCTTCTCTTCTGATTCTTTGTAAAAATACCAGCAGGACACCACGGAATTTTCCTATCCTCATCATCCTTAGGGTCATGATCCTGATTTACCGGGCTCAATCTTTGATGAACAGGAACCTTTGCATGTTTCAGCCGATTGCTTTTAATATACGGCCGGCTTGAACCCCTTGTATCACCACCGCATCAAGGACAGTCCTCAATAGATGGTAGTCTCATACCCTCATTCCAGCAGAATCTGAAGAACTCACAGCCCTAATGAGGATCAAAACCACTATTATCCTCCTCATAATGCCTCTTCTGTTGCTTATCATACCTCCTTTGGTACTTATTGATGATCTTAGCCGAATTCACTTGAAAACCTCTTGCACGACCCCCATCAGCTATTCGGCTAGCTGTATGCACCATATTGACAAAAAGGATTGCCATCAACCTTCATCGGCATCTTGGAATCATCAAATTTGATCTTGCCTCCTTCAATAGCCGCCTGGATCTGCTGCCTAAAGACCTTGCAATCATTGGTAGTATGAGATCCAGAATTGTGCCATTTGCAATACCTTTTCTAGCCTAATTCCTCAGCCGATGGAATGGTATGACCAGCAGGGAGTTGGATTTGCTTTTCTCGGAGCAACAGATCAAAAATCTTATCAGCTTTGGTAATGTCAAAATCATACCTCTCCTCTTTTCCAGAATTCTTTACCCATTGGCATGGTATAACCTTTTTGCTCCTTACCCATTCGGCTGCAGCTATTTCAGGGTCATCATCATCCTCATCATCCGATCCACACATATAAGAACAGACGTGATTAACCTTCCTAGAATTCCTCCTAGCTTCAGCAAACCTCTGCTCATGCAAAGTTACCTTTTGTGTAAGATGCGATAAGCTCTCAAAGTCCTCAGATGAGAATTTCTCCCTGATCGGAGCAATCATACCCTGAAAAGCCAAATCGGCTAACTGGACATCAGTTAAACTCAAGCTAAAGCATTTATTCCTCATCTCTCTGAACCTCTGAATATATTCATGCACCGGCTCATCATGCTTTTCCACACGGTAAAGCAGAAAACCAAGTAAAAGCCGATCCAGCCAAAGACAACCGAAACAACCTAACCCTCAAGACATCTACAGCCGATGCTTCACCACACTGAGCTAAGAATTGGCTAATATGCTCATAAGTTGATGTACTATCCTGCCCTGAGAACTTTGAAAAATCTGGAACTTTGAAGCTATTAGGAAGAGGAACTCTCTCAAACCACTCAGGATACGGTTGTCGGTACAAGTTTCCAGTATCTTTCGGTTTAAGCCCGAATTGTTCCCTCATCACGTCAGCGATCACATCGGCCCACGGTCGTTGTTGAGCTGCTCCTTGCAATTGTTGCTGCATCGGCTCGTATTGACCGTACTGAGGCTGAATTAACCCCCTTGCTGATATTAGGTTTGCGGAGAAGGAGGTTGATATTGATAATTTAAATTGCCCCCCAGGTAATTTTGGTATAGTGGCTGAATATTTCACACCACGTGATCAGGGACAATCTGCGGTACTACCGTGTGGTCTGGCTGCACGTGATGGACCAAATGCTCTGGGACAACCTGATTCAAATTATGTCACCCAACCGATGGATTCATCAAGCCCTGCTGTTGAATCGGCTGGATAATCTGTTGTCCTGACGGCGTTTGCTGGATTGGTTGCACAATCTGCTGCCTTGGTGGCGTTTGTTGAACTGGCTGCACAACTTGCTGGATTGGGGGTGTTTATTGAATCGGCTGCTGCTGGACTGGATCAACAGTAGACTGAGGTGGTAAAAACATGGCAGCGACCTGATCTTGCGTTAGCCGATTCGCAACTTGCTCATTATGCTATAGCTGCTCTCTCATCAACAGCCGAGGATTAACCAGCTGGCCCGGTGCCGGCGTTGATGGAGCAGGTGGGGGAATCGATGTCGGCGTCGTCGGCTGGGCTGGTGATGCGATGTTGGGAACCGCTTGAATAGATGGATGAATATCAGTGACCAAAGGCCGATAGTTTGGAAAAGCACCTCCTGGCAAATAAACTGGGCCTGCAGCCTGATGTTCAGCTATTGAACCATCGGCTATCGACTTCATCATGTTCGATAAGGTATTGACCAACACCCCAGATTGATTGATTAAAGTATTGTGCACAGCATAGTCAACCCGGTCTTGAAAATTATTGAAAAACTCCTGTGACGCACTGCCATCTTGATTAAGATTTCCTCCCTGTGGTCCCTGAGTGCCATCACCTTGAACTCCATGTACCCCTTGAGAGTGGTTACCATGACTCTCCTGAGCCGATCCATCTATAGTGCCTTTATCGCTCGGTTGAGCCGAGCTATCTAGGGCTTGTTTTAGTCCCCCATCCTTGGAAGAACCGGTCCGGGAACACCAGCCACTACTCGCACCTCATACTTTTGCACCACTGTTCCCTTGCGGGTCTGCATGAATGAGTTCAAGAACTGGTTCCGTGCTTGCTGCATGATTGCTTCAAACTCCTTCTTCTGATCAGGTGTCAACTTGTCCGGAGTAATGGTCATGACGTTGCCCTCATTAACTTCAGATTGATCTAATTGTTGGATCTTTTCTTTAACAGAACTCGGGCTAGCCGAGGACGGCGACGATGGCGGCTTCTCGGCCATGAGGAAAATTACTTTCTGACTTCTAATCGGTCCCACTGGGCGTGTCAAAAGCGTGTTGATAGAAAACAGGAGGCCTGGGAGATCTGCTTAACTCCAGTGCAGGTTCAAAACTCGCCTTCGGATGTATGAGCGTGCTAGTTGATTTGATCCTGCAATCAACAAGAAATAAAGACACAGAAACCGCAATTAATCCTATAAATGATAGCCGATCAGCTAGGTGCCGATGACATATCATTTATTTTAGGCCGATGTCATGTGTACATCAATCGGCAGTTATGAATAATTAAAGAAGAACTAAATCTACTCGATCGGCTGTAGATATTAACAATATATAACCCCTATGTCAATATATACTTAAATCAAGTGATTGGGATAGATCGGTCATCATGCTGAGAAAGTATAAATCACCTAGATCGAAATATAAATTAACAACAGAACTATATACGTTCATAGCATAGTCGATCAAATAGATCTAGCATGTATCGGCTAGTACTCCGATACCACTCTATATTAAGATATTAAGGCAAGTAGAATATATCAAACAGAAGCATAATATACTTAAGTGCAATAAGATCTTAACATAAAGGGCAGATTTAATATGTTAAATCAGGTAAGATCGGCTGAAACTCCGATACTACCCTAATCGGCAACCAGAAAGCAGGCTAGAGATTGATATTCTAAGCACGACTTAATAGATCAAACTCAACTGATGCAGCATTAAGTATGAAAAGAAGAACAATATCTGGACAATCAAGCCGCTGGATGTTTCATAGAGTGGTAGATATCTCATATAATCCAAGCTAACGTCATTGTCTAAACTAATCGGCTGCCTTCTACTAACAGATGTTAGCCGATAATAGGTTAGATGACGATATTACCGAAGATTATACAAGATATATGATAACTTGACGAATTACATAAACAAGATTAGAGTATCATGAGGATGAAAGCACTAATCCCGAGAACACAAGTCGTCATAACAAGTTTTACCTCTTGTTGAAGATCGAAACCGATGCAACTCAACCCGAAAGCAAGAACTCGTCGAAATAAAACTAAAGCAAAAGGGTGGCGATGCGCCGAAATTGTATTGAACGTGTGTGTTAAAAATTACATAGGGCTCGGGGTCTATTTATACCCTAGAATTACAAGATATGTCTATACCGGACACGACTATTATCTCTAACAAACTCTAAGATATCATAAGTCTTTGCGGCAGACTTTTGCCCACACATATCCCTAAGGAAATTACATAAAATATCCTAATTAATAGATACAATTGCCTCCTCAGGACTCTATCCATACGTGGCAATCATCTTGAAGCATATCAATTCAACCCGATGATGTACACCGAGCCATATTCTTGGAATCGGTTGTATCGGCTAACCCCGTTTGACTCGAACTCTGCCAATCCTGACTGTAGCCGATCCGGACTCTAGCCGATTCCTGCTATGTTCCCAAATCGATCTCCGCCTCCGATTGCACTCTGATTTAGTCTTCTTTTCCGATACTGATATTACCAAATTTGGTTGTTAACAACTGGATCATGCAAAAATCACATTACTCACGATTTGACTAGGAACCGGGACTAAAGAATATCATTAGTCCCGGTTCAAAAGCCCATGGGTACTTTTTAATCTTTAGTTCCGGTTGGTAAAGATCATTTTTAGTCCCAGTTGAAAAGGTTATCAAGGTGTGTCAGGCCCCAACGGGTTAAGTGGTATACTTTTTCATAAAAAAATATATTAAAATATTACTTTAAAAATCATATTAATCGATTTTTTAAAGTTTCTAGCTAATACTTAATTAATATACTAATCTATCAATATGTTTTGCGTGTGGGGAAAAAGTTTCCAAATACCCTCACACCTATAAACGAGTACACACACCCTATCCCTACGAACAACTCAGAAAATCTGGACTGGATTATTTTAATATTGATGAAGTCATTACAGCCGTCTCGTAGTCCACGCCTCGAGGGTACGTCATTTTCAATAAAAAGAGATGATTAGCTGTAAATGTAAGCACTCGTCCTCATGATAGATCACCTCAGATCGAGAGAGATGATAGACACGTGGGGACATTAGAGTCGGTACTAATAGCCCGCTCTATCGGCCCGGAGAAAAAGAAAAGGTGGAGAGATCATGGAGATAAATCACCTCAGATCGAGAGATATGATAGACACGTGAGGATATTAGAGTCGGTACTAATAGCCTACTGCCCGGATAAAAAGGAAAGGTGGAGAGATCGATCAATGAGTAGTACGATTACAGTGCCCTTTGTGGGTGGCTCGCCGGGAAGGCCAAGAGCCAAGGCCCGTAAATAGACAGATTATATGCAGAGCGTGCAGGCCAGGACAGCACAAGGCCACAAGCTAGTAGAGTACTACTACCAGTACTATCGATCGATCAGATGGCCCGTACGTACGTCCTCGCTCTCGACAAACTGGGCATTTAACTAATACCCATTTATTTTTCACTCATTCCACACATTAAACATAATAGAAAAATCAGAATACCCTTGCTTTATCAAATTTCAAGAAAACTATGTTTTACTTTATCGTCTTGTAGTACAACTATTATCTATTTTCATAAAATTAATAAACTTATTTTGAAACAAATGAAAATAAACTTAATATGAAATAGAGGAAGTATCTTCGTTTAACTATTTATTTCCTATGTGTTAATGTTATGTTAACCCTTGCGTACGTGTCATGAGTTCGGCTAATAATTTATTGATTGTTACATCTAAGAACGATAAATAGTTAAATTTTCCACGGCAGCCATGGGAGGAATGGGGATGGTGAAGCTGCTTGGTGATCTCAGTGGTTGGTTGGGTGGGCAGTGGTTGACTGCAGCATTTCTTTTTTTTTTCCGGTAGAAAAGCATGGTATAAATAGTTAACATGCAATAATATTTCTAGATATGTAACATGCCTTATTAAAAAAATGAAATTTGATTGAAACCTATTTATATGTATTCTTACAACCAATCTAGATTACATTCTTACTAAATGTTATGTTGCTGAAAATTTAATCCAACTGTTTTACCATCCAAAATATGTCTCTTTGGTGCGCTGCTAGCTTGTTACCAGCAAACGACTATTTTTATCCCAAAAATATATCATCGGCTCCCATCGAATAGCCTAATCAGCCAAAGAAAAAGACAAATTTTAAATTTTCAAACTTGATTTTGATATATTTTCAACGTAGTTTTTTTTTTCATCATTAGCTTTTTAAGTCACCAATAATACATATATAAAAGTTTTACCTGCAAATTCATTTGTATTCCCTAATAAGCCAAACGGCTTATTAGGGCCCATCATATATTTATATTTAGTACCTATCAGAATTGCCTTAAATCGTTAAGTACTACTAAGAGAAATTTAGGGAAAACACCGGTGCTACGGTGGTGGAGTCAAAGGTGCATGACTTCACCTATCAGGTTGAAATCCTGATTACTATGAATATTATGCACACACATGTGTAAACTTTTAATAAGACTTTAGTGAGATCAGATATGTATCACTAGTTTTTGTCTTTTTAAACGTATGTTACCGAGCATATTCATAAGAAAAATTTCATGGACAAGATAACGAACAAAAATAGTCATAGTTCTTTTCGTGCAGGGCTTAGCAGGATGAGAATCCTAATAATAATAATGATCACAATTTCAATCTCAAAATTGTGCGAGCACCGTAGTTGTCCTACCCCCTCATTTATTTTGTGCTGATCAATCTCATTTCATTCTTCATCAGTCTTCAAGTTGACCAAGCTAGCTTGCAAGTTTGTTGTGTTGGGGGGGGGGGGGGGGGGGGGGGGGTTGTAATACGTACACTACACATGCATTTATATAATCCAACAGTAATTAAGATTCTTCACGGTGATCGTATGATCGATATATCGAGTTCGAGACAAAAAATCATGAAACATTAATCTAACATGGAATTAAGTTGAGATTTGCATATATAGTACATATATATCACTAATTGATACTACTTGGTACTAGTAGTAATTAATTAATCTCTGGATAATAATGGCAGCAAATATATAGGTGGTGTTTGGGAAGGAGGGGACTAAAATTTATGTGAGAGGTACTCCTTCCCAAACACCACCATAGTTTAGTTTCTGTGTCTCGCTGTCCTATCGGTCATGCACGAAACTTACTCGATCAGAAGCTCCAGAGATCATCGCCGACGTGCTCCTGCCCGACGCCGCCGCCGAGCAGGAGCATCTCCTGGATGATGAACGGCTCCAACTCCCAGCCGTCGATCGGTGACCGCCGCGGTGCCTAGCGGCTTATATATGAACTCCTCGATCGACGACGACCAGTACTGGTGCTGTGTTTCCTTGGAGGCAGAGGTGGGCGGCGGTTGTTGTCGGCGGCGGCGGCGGCGGCGGGGAAGTTGGTCCTGGCCGGCGGTGGCGGCCGAAGATGCCAGCGGCGCCGCCGCCTCCGCCGAAGATGCTTGTGAAATTTTGGATTCATTTAACCAATAATGAACCAACATTATTCAGAAGCCAAATTGGATTTGGATTTGGGCGTTTTGGCTAACAATAATAATGGGCCTGGTTGAATCTAAACTGCGTGAGCCAGCTGCATTTTGATAAGGAACATTGGCTGCGGTAGAAGTAAAAGGAAAATTGGCAAGCACTTGGCTGAACTCAGATTATGGCTGTGTTTAGTTCTTGGATTTTGGTTAAAATTAAAGATAATGTAACTGAAATGTTGTATGTGTATGACAGGTTAATATGATGGAAAAGAACTAAAGTTTGGATCTAAACTTTGGATCTAAACACATCCTATTTATGATTTGTATTAGGTATATATTAACTAATTATATACTACAATTTCAGTTGTACAGCTAGAATGCCGGTTAGTATTTTTTTTAATTTTCATAAGAGATAGGGAGGATATGATGGTCACAATAATTAATATATGTCTGTTTGGATGACTCCATAAAAGGGCTTTTGGAATACAACCTTGGATATGCATGAGTTTACATAGTAGTGTACGTGTATCCTTTATAACACATAGAGCTAGCTCATGAGATCAATGAGAATGCAAGTTCTCCTCCATATAATTTCTTGTGAAAATAAAATACTACTTTCTTTGTTCATATTTTCATATTAAAATTTGTTTGACTTTTTTCTTAATTAAACTTTTTTTAAGTTTGATCAAGTTTATATAAAAATATTGTAAGATTTTCAATGCAAAACAAATATATTATCAAAATATATTTAATGTTAGATTTAGTGAAATTAATTTGGTGCTACAGATGATGTTATTTTTTTATAAACTTGATTAAACCAAAAGAAATTTAATTAAGAAAAAAGCAAACGAGTTATAATATGAAACGGATACGGATTGAAGTGAGTTCTACTAGCTATCTCATTGGGAATGAAGAAGTAATATATTTTATTTAGTTGTGCGTGGAATAGATCTATCAAATTAGAATGTTAATAGTAATTAACTTTGTGTTTCTAATGGAACTTTCAAGCTGCAATAAAATATGGAGGTGAAGAGATTGAAATGTCAAAGCTAGCTAGCATGCCCATCCTCAAGTGTGTGCATCCCAACTTAATCTAATGTGTAGTAGTAGATTCCAGATACACACACATTTCATTCCATTCTAGGCCTCGGCTGTGTTTAGATCCAAAATTTGGATCCAAACTTCAATCCTTTTCCATCACATTAACCTGTCATACACACATAATTTTTCAGTCACATCATCTTCATTTTCAACCAAAATTCAAACTTTGCGCTGAACTAAACACAGCCCTCGTTTAATTCCCAACTTTTTCTTCAAACTTCCAACTTTTTTATCACATCAAAACTTTTCTACACACACGAACTTCTAATTTTTCCATCACATCGTTTTAATTTCAATCAAATTTTTAATTTTAACGTGAATTAAACACACCCCTAGTATAAATCAAGGAGAGAATGGCCGATTTGTGAGAAATTTTTTTTTAAGGATGATCCGAAGAAAACGCATGCAGAAGAACCTTTGCCTCCGATCGATGGCCGGAGGCCGGCGCGGCGGCGAGACGGCGATGACCTCGTCGTCGTCCATCGATCATGCTGAACCTGAGGAACTCCTCCTTAAACTCGCGGTGGTCGTCGTCCTCTCTTTCCCCGGACGGCGACCGTGTGCCATCAATGCGGCGGCGGCGACGGCGTGGTGGTTGTCGGGGCCTTCTTCCACACATCTTCCGATGGATGGGAAGGATGGATGGAGAGGTCGTCGTCGTAGCGGCAGCAGCAGTGACACTGGAGGTAGCTAGCTACTCTACTGTCTACTCGATCGGTCTGTGGCCTCTGAAGAGGGAGGACGAAGCAATAAATTAATGGTGACCCTGAACTGAAGAAGAAGCTTTGGATTCACAATAGCGCCCTAGCCACAGCTGCAGCTTCACAAGAGGGGACACGTATACAGAGAGAGACAGAAGAGCAGCATCAGCATCAGTGGACACGGACACGGATGGGGCCAAATCGACAAGACGACACACAACACGCGGCTCAACTTGATTTGGGACCTGCGCTGCTACTGCTGCTAGCTACTAGTAGCTTTACCCCCATTTCTCTCACCTGCGAGAGCAGTAACAACAGAGGGAGCGCTCGTTCGGGTGAGAAATTAAACCACATCGTTTTCTAGGCGCACACTTCCTGAACTACTAGTTTAGAATATTATTTTAAAAAAAAACTATTAAGAGATTGTTCACATTATAGTCAAAATAAGTCTTACTAAATTTTGTCAATTTAATAATATGGTTAATTCTTTTGCATGATTTCTTATGTATTTACTGAAGTTTACTTAAAAAAAACTAAAAAAAACTAAATGTATATACAAATCTTGATAACTTTGAAAAAAAAAGGGTATGGTTTAAAATGAAATCAGTCTAAACAATCTCCCTAAGTATCCTAGCTAGCTTAAGGTTGAGTTCAGGAGTAAGGGTTGGCAACCTTCACTCCCGACATATAAAACGGAGCGACGGTTAGTACATGATTTTTTAAGTATTAGCTAAAATAAACTTGATAAATGGATTAATATGATTTTTTTTAAAGCAACTTTCCTATAGAAAATTTTTATGAAATACATACCGTTTAATAGTTGGGGCATTTGCAAATTTGCCACTGGTTTTTTTAATTTTGCAAGGATACCACTCGAATGATAGTTACAGTGGCATTTTTGCAATAACGATTCAAAACAGTGGTAAATTTGCAATTGCCCCTTAATATGGAGTTTAGAAAGCGTGTATATGGAAAACGAGAGAGGTGAGTTAGAAAAAGTGCGGGAAGAACATAACCTAAGGGCTTGTTTAGTTCGCGAACGAAAATTTTTGGCGTGTCACATCAAATATACGAACACACATTTGACGTATTAAACGTAGACTAATAACAAAACAAATTACAGATTCCACCTAGAAACTGCGAGACGAATTTATTAAGCCTAATTAATCCGTCATTAGCAAATGTTTACTGTAGCACCATATTGTCAAAATCATGGCGTAATTAGGCTTAAAAGATTCGTATCGCAATTTACCCACAATTTATCTCGTAATTCGTCTCTATGCAATGTCCAAATATTTGATATAACAGAGTGAAAAACTTTTTTTTAAGGACTAAACAGTGCCTAGTTTAGCCAGTGCCATTGCCATTTCCGCCCAAGAAACCCTTGGGCGCACGCAGGACCGCCAACAAGTCCAAGGTAAGTACTCCCATCCATCTCTCTCCCCGACTAATGTTCATATTGATTAGCAGTATAATGTAAGTCATTCTAGTATTTCTCACATTCATATTGATATATGTTTAAATTCATTAACATCAATATAAATATGAAAAATACTAGAATGACTTACATTGTGAAACAGAGGAAGCACCTTCCTTTTTTATGGACGACGGTATTGATTCGTGAACACACGTTTAATTATTTATCTTATTTAAAATTTATGTAAGTGTATAAGATATAAATCATGTCTAAATACTTTGAGTGATAAAACAACTTACAACAAAATAAATTATAATTACGTAAATTTTTTAAATAAGAGGAATGATCAAATATATGATAAAAAAGTTAACGGTATCATCTATTAAAAAAACAAACATAGTATATACGAAATTACAATCCATGCTTAACTTTAATTAGAGCTCGAGTCAGTACATTAATATACATCAACATCAGCCGGGTATAAGAAGGATATTATATCGCACATCAAGTTTGTTCTGAGTTGGTTCCAAATAAATTATATGAGAGAGCAAAATTAGAATCCACTAGCAAGTTCTCGCGTTAAAATCCGAAGAATCCTGTGTTTAGCTGTGCGGGTCTAGGTCTGTGACCCCTCACACGATTTTGTCAGCTTGCATAGCCGACAACTAATAATGTACACTTAATAATATCATGGTTACAATTGCCGGACACACACCAAAATTAAATATGGTCCCGCGCCGAACTTGCAATATTGTGAAGAATACTCCATCGAAAAAAAGATAAACCCTAAATATGAATAATCTAGATATGTATGGTATAAATCTAGACATAATGTATATCTAGATTCATATTCAGGGTATATCTTTTTTTTAATAGAGGGAATACTTTCTTTAGCTTAGCTGGCTAGGGCATAATGCATTCGATCGATTTTTTTCAGTGGGAAGCATATATCTATCGTTTTGCTAGACTTGCTCGGCTGAGCTGGAGCTTCTCTGCCAGTTAATTGAGATTTTACTGACCCTAGTAGCTGGGCAGTAATCACTGCTAGCTAGCTAATCCGAGCAAAGGCTAGTAATATTTCGATTATTTATTAATTGATTCAATTCTCTCAACTTGAACTCATCAACCCCACACATATATTTTGAGCTTAGCTTCTTGTATATGTTGATTATGCGCAGTTTACTGTTGTTGCCGTTGTCGTTGCGCCTCCCTCCGTATTTAGCATCGGGATTCTCTGCGATACTCACTGGTGGAGAAACCGTTTGTAGTACCAGTTCGTAACCCCCCTTTAGTTCCGATTCGTGTTACCAACTGAGACTAAAGATCGGTCAGCCACGTGGCCGGCTGAACCATCTTTAGTCCCGGTTTGTGTTATTAATCGGGACTAAAGATCGGTGTACCATTTTTTTTATTTTGTATGGCCCTGTTTGCTGCAAGGTTGATTATATATATATATATATATATATATATATATATATATATATATATATATATATATATATATATATATATTTATATATGCGCATATGAGTATATGTATAAATACATATATTAACACTAAAGTAAATGTGTACATATATAAATATATATATATATACATGCATATATTACAATTCATTTGCTCGCTAGCTATAGCTACGACTTCGACGCCGGCGTTATGTCAGAAGAGGAAGGACCGACATTATGAATTGTCGATTTATCATAGTAGAATTCACCATCGGGATTAAGGACTTCTTCGTTGATGAATCACATCAGTTGTTCTTAAACAGCCGTGATAAAATCCTTGTGTGGGAGATTATCCCTCATGTGAATACGCTATCATTCGAAAAATAATGACATATCAATATATAAAATTAATAAACAACTTAGCAAATCGATTCGCAATGAAATTTTAAATGGTTTATGTATACATACATCGAGCTCTCGTGTGGTGTATACTTGGTTTGATAGGTAGTGGGCATACTCGCATACGTAGTAGCCGCATAAGTTAGTTCCCTGATCCTGCTTTGCACACTACATGAGAAACAATGAGAGATTTAATATAATCTTTATATTTAACTGTAATTAGAGATTTAATTAAATACAATTTTGGATCATGCATATACTCACCGGAAAATGAAACCTCTGTCCAAGTTTTTCTTTCCAAGTCCCGCGGACCAATTGACGGAACCGATCCCAAGCCCTACATATGCAGTTGCAAGCTATGATTAATTAATTATTACCCGAGATCAACATAATAGCAATAGAATCTCCGCGACTTTGGAATAGATGGCATTATATTACCTATCTATCAGTTGGAAGACCTTGTCAAAAATCTTCTCCTCTTTATTCATTGAGTCGTACACAATGACTCTGCATGCGTCCAAGTCGAAGAATAACAGGACCCAGTGGAATCTGGAATATGCGTGAGATGAGATATATATGAAAATGTACATGCTATATGTATGGGAACGAAATTTGTTCGAACGACAATAAAAACTCACTCTGTGTTGTACGGCAGTAGTATGAACGTCTTGAAATGCTGCTGCGTTAGGAGATGGACGAGATTGTCCTCTGTGACTTTCTCGTACTTTTCGATCATTTCAGTGTTGATTTTCCGAGGGTCGATGAACCCAGTATCGTAAACCCCCCGCCGTCGGGCCCTTTGAATCTCCATTCTACAACGATAAAATGAAATTATTATTGTTTACATATATGACAGGAGCTAATTATTGGACGAAACAAATCGAACTCAAAGATACTTACAAAATCCATGCGCTCAAAAGAGAGACGTCGAGGGCGTCCAGATGGTACAGATCGAAGACATCCTTGAAATGGAGCCAGAGAACATCTTCTCCTTGCAAGAAGTCGGGGTTTCTGATCCTCGCTCCGAACATCTCTCTACCCTTGGCGCTTATTTCCATGTACCGTTCATGGAATTTGTACACCTATGTCGGTAGGGACTGCAACTGCTCAGGCGTGACAAGCGGTTTACCGAGTTCAAACTTGTATGCCACTTCCGCCTTCGGGATTGGTGCGGCTCCAATCAGCTGATCCACAGTTAGACCAGTATCTGAAATGAAATCCGTTATTCCAAAATTTTCACTGGTCACCAATGGCTCGACCTCTTGGTTTGGTTGTTCTCCAAGCTGAGGGACTGGTTTGGACTTCTTGTGATAGGCTTTCTGAAGTGTTCGGTCATAGTCCGATATCTTTAAGGCCTCCTTGTTTGATGTAGACATTCCCTTGAAGAAGTTCTTCACGCTCAGGTCAATAGGTATCTTCTTTTCAGGACTCTGAGGCTTGAGTTGCCTCTTCACTTCTCCTGCCACATAAGCATCAAGCTCCTCTTGACTGCAATCGTACGGCGGCTCCTTGTTTGTGGTGGCGTCAACTTTCGCCTTCTTCGTTGCCCTTGTGCGGGCAGGCGGTGGAGCTTGGCGAGACCTTGTCTGGGGAGGTGTAGGCGGACACGGTGGAGGTGGAGGAGGCGGAGGAGTCGGAGCAGCTAGAGGAGATGGTGCAGGAGGAGGTGGCGGAGGAGCCGGAGGAGATGGTACAGTGGGACGTGGCGGAGGAACCGGAGGATATGGTGCAGGAGGAGATGGCGGAGCCGGAGGAGATGGTCACGAGACGCCGCTTGTCGCCCGGGGAGGATGATGTACTGCTTGCGCCATAGTATAATGGCGTGGCTTGTGTCTCGTAGACGCGTCTCACCGTCTCCTCCTGGGAAGTCCAACTCGAGGTCCTCGTACGCGGCTTCCACCAGCTCAACTTCGACCCTCGAGTGTCCTGCTGGAATCAGCCTGCAGTGGTAAGTCCCTGAAATGTCCGTTGGGATGGCCATTCCTGACGCCACCTTCATGTGATGAGTGGTTATCTATTAGTAATCAACCTAAGCAGCAACTTGCGGAATGTACAAGTCAAAAAATCATAAAACTACGAGCATACCTTGATTGATAAGTTCTTGAAGGGAATATGCAGCTCACATGGTGTCCGTTGCGTGATCTCATCAACGGGGCAGGTGGTTTCGTCCTGGGTTTGCATGGCGTCCATGCTTTGTGATCCTACCTGCCCCGTTGAGGCGTCCGTTAGTCGACTGGCAGCCTCGCGTATCTGATCACTGAAGACAAGGGAGCCATCAACTGGGTTAAGCGTTCCACCGTGAGCATAGTACCAGAACTTCGATCGATCCGGCCATTTAGCGGTGCCCGGTTCGATACCCCTCTCAATCAATCTTGCCTCCATCTCCTCCCACTTCGGCATTGCGACGCTATATCCGCCTGACCCCAAGTGGTGATGGTACTTCTTCTTGGCGGCATTTTCTTTGTTTCAGGCCATCATCGCTTGCCCTTGTTGCCCTGTCTTGTAAGCAACGAACTCGTCCCAATGATCTCTTAGCTTTGGGAATACGTCGAAGTTCGGTGTTAGTCCCTTCAGGATGTATTTCTTGTAGAGATCTCCCTTGAAGCTCTGGAACTGTTCTGCCATTTTCTTCAGAATCCACTATTTCACTATGTTCTCCGTACCCGCGGGTAGCATGAACGTCTCGAGCATTGTGGTCCACAACATCTCTTTCTCTGATTCTAGGACAAAGCTATCATTATCCCCACGTGCCCTTATTCTGCGCCAGTACACCGTGCTGACAGGCACGTTGTCCCTCACAACCCAACCGCTGTGGCGTACAAAATTCTTGACTGCTTCTGCCGGGGCACTAGGTCGGCCGTCTTCGTCCACCTCAGTTATGATGTGCCGACCCTCTATCTTTTTCGCGGAACCTCGTTGTCCACGTGCCCTCTTCTGTCCAGCGGAGGGATGACTTCCACTAGCCTCCTCCTCCTCATTCCCCTCCTCGTTCCCCTCCGCATCTCTCTCCACGTTCCCCTCCTCGTTCAAGTACTGGTTTGGATCCTCGTTCCCCTCTTCTTCGTTCCAGTACTGGTTACTTCCCTCTGCGATTGTATCGTACAGAATCTATTCCTCATCGCGATCAGCCATCTGTGCATACAAAAAATATTTATTAGGTCTATAGGTCATATTTGCTAAGCGTAATATTAAAACTCTACTAATCTTATATTAAATCTCTAATAATCTTTTAATTAAAATTGTAGTAATCATATATGCTAAGTCTAACAATCTTATATTAAAACTCTAATAATCTTATATTAAAATTGTAATAATCATATATGCTAAGTCTAACAATGTTATATTAAATCGCTACTAATCTTATATTAAAATTGTAATAATCATATATATATATATATATATATATATATATATATATATATATATATATATATGCTAAGTCTAACAATCTTATATTAAATCGCTACTAATCTTATATTAAAATTGTTATAATCATATATGCTAAGTCTAACAATCTTATATTCAAACTCTAATAATCTTATATTAAAATTGTAATAATCATATATGCTAAGTCTAACAATCTTATATACAAACTCTAACAATCTTATATTAAAATTGTAATAATCATATATGCTAAGTCTAACAATCTTATATTAAATCGCTACTAATCTTATATTAAAATTGTAATAATCGTATATATATATATATATATATATATATATATATATATATGCTAAGTCTAACAATCTTATATTAAATCTCTAATAATATAATAATCTTATATTAAAACTCTAATAATCTAATAATCTTATATTAAAACTCTAATAATCTTATATTACATCTCTAACAATCACTTCTTTACATCACTTGCTTGCGCAAATTTCTTTGATGGCTAGCTACCACTTCGGCTTGAGGGACGACAACGACGTCTTCTCTGCAACATTACCAGGAAAATGTATTAGTCTAAACGGGCCAAGTTACATATATTGTATTTCACGTTTTAACCTATATATATAATCATATATGTATGCTAAGTTTAATAATCGTTTAATTATCTCGTTCGTACACGTTTCGCTCGCGTTCGTTCTCACACTTTTAGTACAAGTGCATTCACGTTCGTAAGAGTTTCGTTCACATTCGTTCGCGTTCGTTAACGTTTCGTTCACGTTCGTTCGCGTTTCGTTCACGTTCATTCGCGTTCGTTAACGTTTCGTTCACGTTCGTTCGCGTTCGTTCACGTTCGTTAAGCGTTCGTTCGCGTTCGGTCACGTTTCAATCACGTTCGTTCACGTTAGGCGATGTCGGGGCGCGCGGCAGTGACGTCGGCGGAGCGGTGGCGTGGCGGCACGGCGGCGGCGTCTCGCGGCAGCGTCGGGGCGCGGTCCGGCGCTGTCGGCTAGCCCGGCGGCGTGGGGGCGCGTGGGCAGCGTGGCGTCGCGGCAGTGGCGTCAGCGGAGCGGTGGCGTGGCGGCGCGGCAGCGGCGTCTCGCGGCGGCGTCTCGCGGCGGCGTCGGGGCGCGGTCCGGCGCTGTGGGCCCCCGGCGGCGACGTGACGTAGCAGCGCCGTGGCGTCGCGACGGTGTGGCGTAGCGGCCTGGCGGCGTGGCGCGGCGGCGTGGCGAGCTCGAGGCAGGGGCGGCGGCGTGGCAGTGGCGTCGGCATCGTCGGTGGTGGCGGCCGCGTCGAAGTCGGTCGTCGGCGGTGGCAGTTGACCGCGGCGTGGTAGTGGCGTCGGCAACGAGCTAGGCGGCAGCGGTTTGGAGAGAGAGAGAGAGAGGCAGCGGCGGCTCTCACCCAAAAGATGCCGCGGCGGCGAGGACCGCCAAGCGACGGTGAGACGAAGGCGGCGTCGGCGCGGGGTTGCCCTAGGCAGTGGCGGCGAAGGAGAAGCCGAGATTGATCTCGATGGAAAAACGTCTAAGTGTTGGTGGAGAAGACGAGGGCGCACCGGGAATATATATACCCCCAGATCTTTAGTCCCGGTTGGTGAGAACATCCGGGAGTAAAGATATCTTTACTCCCGATTCGTAACAACAACCGAGACTAAATAATGGTTGGTGAGAACATCCGGGAGTAAAGATTCTCACCAACCGGGACTAAAGATCTTTTCCCGCTATTTCCAAATTCTTTTTAAACCCGGTTAGGGTTAAGAACCGGGACTAAAAATAATAGCACTGTTGAATTTCATTACATTTGTGTTTCTAAAATAGTAAATAATGCATTACAATTATTTAAAGTCGAAAAATTAATGACAAAACCTTCAAAAAAATGTTGTTGTCTGTAGTAAACTAAGTGGATAATATATAATTAGCACATGAATGATTTAAAATTGCTAAAATTCTAATAATCATATATAATTAGCATATGCATGATATTAAATTGTTAAAAATTCTAATTAACATATGTAAATACCACATGCATGATTTAAAATTAACAAAAATTCTAATAATCATATATAATTAGCATATGATGATATTAAATTATTGAAAATTCTAATTAACATATGTAAATATCACATGCATGATTTAAAATTAATAAAAATTCTAATAATCATATATAATTATCATATCATGATAATAAATTGTTGAAAATTCTAATTAACATATGTAAATACCGCGTGCATTATTTAAAACTTTTAAAAATTCTAATAATCATATATAACTAGCATATGGATGATTTCAATTTGATAAAAATTCTAATAATCATACATAATTAACATATGCCATACAACAACTGATTTGTATGGATATTCAATACATCCAAAATAGTTTACATCGTGTACACAATAATTACGGCAATACATCGGCGGTGACGGTTGACCGCACGTACTTTCTCCTCACTATTGTTCCTTCCTTGTGATCGCTACGTGAGTAAGGGGTGTCTTCATTTGATAGGAGGATGCTAAGGTCAATCATCACCGTGAAAGGGCGTTGCCCATCAAACTGATCATAATCCTCGTCAGTCTTGTCCTCTACTCCGATAATTTTTCTTTTTCCTGGGAGAACCACGTGGCGCTTCGGCTCGTCAGGCCCTTTGCCCTTTTTTCCTTTGCTAGACATGTCCTTGACGTAAAAAACTTGGGTTACATCATTGGCAAGGACAAAAGGTTCGTCCGAGTATCAACCTTGTTAAGGTCAACCGTTGTCATCCCACTGTCATCAATCGTTACGCCTCTACCAGTCAACCTAACCCATTGGCACCAGAACAGAGGGACCTTGAGAGGTCCATAGTCAAGTTCCCATATGTCCTCGATGGCACCGTAATACGTGCCAGTTGTACCATCGTGTCCCATGGCATCGATACGAACAGCACTGTTCTGGTTCGTGCTCTTCATGTCTTGGGCTCTCGTGTAGAATGTGTACCCATTGATTTCATATCCTTGGAATGTTGCGATCGAGCCAGATGGTCCCCTCGCCAGGAAGGCCAGTTGTTGCTTAATCGTCTCGTTACCCATGAGATGTTGTCGCAGCCACGTGGAGAAAGTATCAATGTGATGCCGTGTAATCCATGCATCGGACTTACCGATGTTTCTGGCACGAACTAGAGCCAAGTGCTCCTCAATGTAAGGAGCCACCAATGAAGATTGTTGCAGAACCGTGAAATAGGATTTACAAAATAAATTGTTGTCTACCGTCATTATTGCTTTCCTTCCGAGAGTCCCCTTTCCCCGTAGTCTCCCTTCATGGCGTGATTCAGGTACCCCGATTGGGCGAAGGTCTTCAATAAATTCTACGCAAAATTCAATGACCTCCTCTGTTCCATACCCCTTGGCGATGCTTGGCTCTGGACGAGCACGGTTACGAACATATTTCTTCAGAACGCCCATGTACCTCTCGAAAGGAAACATGTTGTGTAGGTACACAGGGCCGAGAATACCGATCTCTTTGACAAGGTGACAAAGCAGATGCGTCATTATATTGAAAAATGAAGGTAGAAATATCAACTCAAAATTGACAAGACATTGCACCACATCATTCTGAAGGGCTTCTAATCTATTACGCAAAGGTTCTTAGTGAGGTGCATCACGTCGATTGCGTGGCGGACGTCCAAGAATTCCCAATAGGGTAACTCCCAAAATATGGAGTTTTTTTTTTCCACATCGCCACGTGACCATCTTCGCTTTCTATAGGCTGGCTGCCAGGCCCCTTTCCAAACACTACTTTAAGATCTTTCACCATAGCAAACACTATTTTACCGCTGCGATGTTTTGGCTTCGTACGGTGGTCCGCCGTATGTTCAAAGTGCTTGCTTTTCTTCCGTACTGGGTGGTTTGCTGCAAGGAATCGACGATGACACATATACACAACCTTCCAACAGTGCTTAAGATACGTACTTTCTGTTTCATCCATACAGTGAGTGCAAGCCTTGTACCACTTGTTGGACTGCCCGGATAGGTTGCTAAGTGCAGGCCAATCGTTGATGGTTACGAACAGCAGCGCTCGTACATTAAACTCCTCATGTTTGTCCTCGTCCCACACGAGGACACCTTCCTTCTTCCACAACAGTTTAAGATCATCGACCAGTGGTCTTAGGTACACATCGATGTCGTTACCAGGTTTCTTGGGGCCTTGAATAATAATTGGCATCATTATGTACTTCCTCTTCATGCATAGCCAAGGGGGGAGGTTGTAGATACACATCGTAACGGGCCAAGTGCTATGGCCGCTGCTCATCTCTCCAAAAGGATTCATGCCATCCGTACTTAAACCAAACCGTATGTTTCGTGTGTCCTTTCCAAAGTCTTTAAATTTTATGTCGATGTTTCGCCACTGCGAACCATCGGCGGGGTGTCTCAGCATCCCGTCCTGTTGACGCTCTTCAGTGTGCCAACGCATCATTCTAGCATTCCCCTTGTTCCTGAACAAACGCCTTAGCCGTGGTATTATAGGGAAATACCACATCACCTTAGCATTCCCCTTCTTCGTTAGCTGCCCGTCAACTTCTCCTGGATCATCTCGTCTAATCTTGTATCATAGTGCTTTAGAAACAGGGCATGCTTCTAGGTTCTCGTACTCCTCACCGCAATATAGGATACAATCATTCGGACATGCATGAATATTCTGAACTTCTAGTCCTAGAGGGTAGACTATCTTTTTAGCCTCGTACGTTGTCTCGGGCAATTGGTTTCCCTCCGGAAGAATGTTCTTGACGAGTTTCAATAAATCACCAAATGCCTTGTCACTAACACCATTTTTTGTCTTCCATTCCAAGAACTCCAGAGTGGTATCCAACTTTTTGTGCTCCTGCTCGCAACCTGGATACAACGACGTTTTGTGGTCCTCTAACATCTTGTCCAATTTATGGGCCCTCTTTTCACTTTCGCAATCCTCCTTGGCGTCCTGCAACATCTGACCAAGATCATCCGCAACGTCGTTACCATCATCATCCCTTTCCTCCTCGCCCGTTTGATTTCCATCAAATCCAGCGTACTGAGTAAAGTCCGAAATATTGTTGTCTTCCACTTCATTTTCTTCCATTTCAACCCGTTGCTCTCCGTGGGATATCCAACAGTTATAGCTTGGCATGAACCCCGACTCAAACAAGTGGAAATGAATAGTCCTGGATGCAGAATACTCCTTCTGATTCTTACACTTATTGCATGGATAACAAATAAAACCCTTATGCCTGTTAGCTTCGGCCACTCTCAAAAAAAATGCACGCCGTCAATAAAATCTTTGGACCGCCGGTCAGCGTACATCCATTGCTGATCCATCTACATGAAATGAAAAAAAATCGTACACAAATAATTATTCGTACAATAATGACAGTCATACAATAATGATAAAATAATTACAAACTCTTTCAACACTCGTACAGTAATGACATATCATTATTCATACAAAAATTATAAAATAATACACCAAATAATTCTTATTTACTATTTCTAAAGTTTTATACTAATATTAATGTGTTGTACTTCTTTTAGTTTATTTTCTATTATTTAAGATTAACTTTCACTATATTTTCCTTCTCAACTATTTTATAAAACCTTCTTTAGCAAATAAACTAAATTTCTATATATTCTTTCTTCCCCACACAAATTTTCTCTCTCATCAACTTACAACAAAATTTTGGAGACAAAAAAGTGTGCAAAACATAGCTCCAAATGTAATATGACAAAAAAAACATTGGAGGATGAAGTTGCTAACCTTTTAGGCACCTCCGATTTGTATATAATCTCTAAAATAAATTCACTAGAAATTTTGGCATGACCTCCCCTCTTTTTTGAAGAAATTTTGAAGCTTGCTCGGGCTGGAGGAGGAAGAAGACATATATACGGGGTGGGACTTTACTCCCGGTTGGTGTTACGAACCGGGGCTAAAGATCGCCGGGATCTTTAGTCCCGGTTGGTGACTAAAGTTACGATCTTTAGTCCTGGTTGGTAGATCTTTAGTCCCGGTTGGTGTTACAAACCGGGACTAAAGACCCCGGGGGGCCTGACAAGCCCTGTTAGCATTTGATCTTTAGTCCCGGTTGGTGTTACCAACCGGAACTAAAGATCAAATATGCCCGTTACCCTTTTTAACCGGGACTAAAGATCATCTTTAGTTCCGGTTTTTATTGCAACCGGGACTATTATAGAATTCGGTCGACCGACGAAAGATGATTTCTCCACCCATGACTGTTCACTAACATGTGGATATGAGGATCTATAAGTCCCACGTATCAGTGAGTGTGTGCAGTATAGCAGAATTGCATCCCCTCGCTTAGCTCCACTGCCAGCAAGTTCATGGGCCTCTTTCACAACCTAAAATACTCCTTAATTTATCCTAAAAAATACTGCCCATACTGTCCCATGTTCTCCAATCCGGATTTATATAAGGCAAACAAGTCTTTCTACATTACTCTCTCCTTAATTAATAACCATATCATTTTCTAAAAATTGTTGGTACATTTTAGGATGGAGGGAGTAGATTGATGAGCCTTCATGTTTCAAGCTATGATATTCCACCACCAATATATCAAAAGTGTGAGCCTAAACCAACAACCTAAATTCTTCGTTATACCATTAGCCACGTATCACATAATTGTGTGATCTTGAAGATATTTTAAATTTCAAGAGACCATTCAAACTTTATAACAACTGCTGCCTTGATCAGTCTTATAATATAATACTAGCTAGGATGAAGGTAGTTTAACGTTTGGAATTTGTATTAAAATATAATTAACTTCTTCACCAGCATTCTCTTTCTAACCTACCATTTAATTTCTACACTTACCTTCTCTTCTCAACTAACCACAATATTTACTATTTAATTCTATCTACTTTTTTAATTAATAACTAGGACGGAGGTACTATATATTAGCCAAACAATAGGCAGCTGAATTATACTACTACGTTGTACTATTAATTATGTCAAGACTTAGGAATAATATATACTTGTACTTTAATTTAATCACATGAGATTTGTATATACTCCTAGTAGTATATGTTTGGTTGTTTTCTCTCGCTGTTCCAGAACAGAACGTACGTACGGCAGCTGCACCTGCATGTGACAATTCATCTGCACCACTCGTGTTAATCCCAGTCATGTCCTTTAATTTCTCTGTTCCAATCGTACACTAATTAACCACACATAGTGCTACAAGTTGTGCAAGTGGCCACTAAAGGAAATAACCCAGCACTAGTGGAGAAACCATCTTTGGTCGGTTGACCAGATTTCACAATAGTTCCGGTTGTATTAAAAACAGGGACTAAAAACATCTTTAGTCCCGGTTTGAAAGCTCCAGGGTACTTTTCAATCTTTAGTCCCGGTTGGTGTTACCAACCGGGACTAAAAATCGCCATACGCTTTACTCCCGGTTAGTGTTACCAATCAGGACTAAAGATCTATTTATAGTCCCGGTTGGTGCTACCAACCGGGACTAAAGATAATACCAACCGAAAAAAAAGATCGACGCGGAGATCGAAGAGACATGCGCGATCGGATCGAGATATCTCCTTCTCTCATTTAACTCCTCCTCTTCTCAACCTTATCTCCTCAACCTTATCTTCCTCTCCTTCTCCTCTCCTTCTCCTCTCTAACAGACCGAGGACGGTCGGGCGCGAAGGCCCGGCCGGCGTGGCGCGCGGTGAGGCGGCGGCCAGCGCGAGGGCGGCGGGGCGCAGCGAGCCCGCCGGCCGGCGCGTCGCGCGGTGAGGCGGCGGCCGGCGCGAGGGCGGCGGGGCGCGATGGGCCCGCTGGCCAGCGTGGCGGCGGCGCGTCGCGCGGTGGGGCGGTGGCCTGCGGCGGCGGCCGGCGCGAGGACGGCGGGGCGCGGAGGCCCGGCCGGCGCGGCGGCGGCTGGCGGCCGCGCGGCGGCGGGGCGCGGCGGGCCGGCCGGCCGGCGCGGCGGCGGCGTGTCGCGCGGTGAGGCGGCGGCGGCCGGCGCGAGGGCGGCGGGGCGCGGAGGGCCGGCCGGCGAGGCGGCGGCGCGCGGCGAGGCGGCGGATTTTTTCTTTTTTTTCTTTTTTTAATCTGAGATTGTTGTGTGATGTATTTGATTGGATCTGATTGTTGTGTGATGTATTTGATTGGATCTGATTGTTGTGTGATGTATTTGATTTGTGTGTGATGTGAATATTTGATAATTTTATAGAAGTTGTGATGTAATTTTTTTTTGAGATTTTGTGATGTATTTGAGTATTTGAAATGATCAATTGTGGATTTGGAGGCAATTTGAGGATGATTGATTTGGGATTTTGGGGACGGGACGAGGTGAAATCAATATATATTAAAAACAATGAAGAAAAGAAAATAATAAAGAGCAACCGGATCTAGTCTTTTTTAAGTCCCGGTTGGTGTTGCCAACCGGAACTAAAGAAGCGGGACTAAAAATAGATTTTTACTCCCGATTTTTTTACCCGGGACTAAAAACAGATTCATAGTCTCGGTTAGAAAACCGGGACTACATGAGGTTACAAACCGGGAGTAAAAACCCCTTCTCCACCAGTGCAGTGAAGCTCACCTCTCCCAAAACAGAAATTAATACTTTATAAACAACGACCCTGCTCTGTTCCGTACCCCGTCATCTGTAACAAAATTTCTTAGGCCGAGTTTATTTCCAAACTATTTCTTCAAACTTTCAACTTTTTCTATCACATCAAATTTTTTCTACATACACAAAATTTTAACTTTTTACTTATATCATAATACTACGAATCTAAATATCCAGATTCATAGTATCAAGTATATCATATCCGATACTATTAAGTTATTTTGGAACGAAGAAGGTATGTATAATTTTTCTGATTCAAAGATATTTAGGGGGTGTCTGGATACAGATGTGTAAAGTTTTGGCGTGTCACATCGGGTATTATATAGGATGTCGCATGGGGTGTTCGGCACTAATAAAAAACCTAATTACAGAATCCGTCAGTAAACCACAAGACAAACTTATTAAGCCTAATTAATCCATCATTAGCAAATGTTTACTGTAACACCACATTGTCAAATCATGAAGCAATTAGGTTTAAAAGATTCGTCTCTCGAATTAGTCGCAATCTATGTAATTAGTTTTTTTTAACCTATATTTAATATTTTATGTAGGTATTTAAACCTTCGATGTGTGATAGGGTGTAAAGTTTTGGAATGGGATGTAAATAGGCCATCGATTTTATAAATAAATTAAGCACCATCCATCAAGCTACTCCAGCTATATATAGCTAGGGCACACAAGTTGCATTGTACGGTAATACTGTATACTGACTTACAGCCGTAGTAGTATGATGAGGATGAGCATGAATCTGCAGCTAGTAAATTTTGCACACTGGAAAACGACTGCTGCCCCTGGTTTTGCACGATTCAATTTTGTTTGACCATGATCGGGGAAGGTGACGCTGGATGACAAGCATATAGGCACATATATTCACTGCTACTCTATAGTACATACAATAGGTAATAGGTAGATGATTTCGTAAATTTCAAGCTCTTATTACTACTTCCTCTATTTCACAGTGTAAGTCATTCTATCATTTTTCACATTCATATATTAATATCAATATAAATGTGGGAAATGCTAGAACGACTTACACTGTAAAACGGAGGGAATAGTTTGTATATTATATCTTTATTACTACTTTCATTATTACTTTCGTTTTGGTTGCCGATTATTACACGATGTTCGCCATAACGACGTTTAATTAGCAGCTGACGCCCTAGCTAGCTGCAGGCCTTGTTTTGACTTTCTCATCCCACAGCCCGGCCCAAATAGTTCTGATCCTCTCAGATGGGCCTTCCAATAGCAGAGAATTTGGCCCATGAGATTTCTCTTTCTTTTTCTGCGGGGACGGCCCATGATATTTAACACGTGTGGTTACTGGGCCTGACTATGTATTCAGGAGAGGACCATTTTTCTTTTTTTTCGCAAGAAATTATTTTGTACCCCATTCTGCCAATTTAACTCTGCATTGAAACTTTGTCCATCCGAGTTCAAATCCTAGACTCAGCTCACGTGCTAGCATATGTGCCAGGACTTGTCCTCGTTGTACTATCTTTATGAATAAAAAGGGACATTTTTTTTCAGAAAATAATGTACCCTTCATTTGTTTCCCCCTTTTATTATGTCAATTAAATGGTGGTGCAAAAGAATCTTCATGCAAATACCATATGCTGCTTATATTTATTCAGATATCAGGGGGACTTGTAGCAGCAGCTGAAAGTCTGAAAGTGATCATATCCATGATGTGTGTGGAACTGTTCTTGAGTGACGACGACATGTTGTCGCTGCACTTTTTGGAGCATAGTGGAGATAACATATTCTTCTGTACTTCCAATGAGTAGAAAGGAGGATGGTCAAGTTGATAAACTAGTTTAATATAATGCAAGAGATTATGGTTTCAGATCTAGGATATCTCATGCTCTGGATCTTTCCTGGATTGTTGGCACTTTCTTCAACCACAATATGATCCCTTGATAAGCACAAATCTCTGCTAGATATGTCTAGGAAGTTGATATGTTCGTCACTTATCCAATCTTTGTCTTTTTTGGAGTATATGTAGTATATCCCTATTGTCATATGCTACTCCCTCGTTTTTATTGTGAGCACACTTTTCGAACCGTTACACTATATGTTTTCTGTAAAATTTCTCTATATAAATGTTTTGTTTAAAAATCAAATAAATTATTTTTTTGAGTTTATAATAGTTAATGTTTAATTAACTGATGCATTAGTGGTCCCGTGCCTAAGTCAAATAGGCTTTCGTTTTCACCTTTTTACTGATCAATGAGGTTAGAGTTCAGAATGGCCAGCTTGGTTCAGAAAACGAGCCTTTATAATGTCATGAACCAATTAGGAGATGGGCTGAATTTATAGACTACCTGTTTTGGCAGTACTACCGGCCGTTTGTTTCTTAGCTGGTTTTCAGGTCAAATCACAGTTTAATTTGCCATAACTATTTCCAAGTTGCATCTCCTATGAGTTAAATCTTTGGCAACTTGTGGCATCTTGAAAATTTAATAAGTAAAGGTCACTTTGATTTTATTTAGGAGAGCTATCATGACATGACATGTATATATGTGTGTTCTTGTTCATTAATGGGTGTTATTGACAGCAGTTAACATTGGGTTTCAGATTGTGAACTGAACACTCTTTGAGCTTCAAAGTGTCCATGTAACTTCTCTATGCTTTTCCAGAGGAAACTTGCCATTAACTTTAGTACAACTAACAATTTGCAGTTATTAATGGGTGGATACAAAATACTCTGTTATATTCACAACTTCTTTCCAGGAAATAATGTTTTTTTTTTTCTTGTCAGTTCCTGCAATGGGCTGTATCATGTATTTTGCTTGATTACCAGTTGATGTGGTTGTTAACATCTATAGTCACACTCATAGTATGTCATGAACTCAAAGTGCCAAGGAACCTGTCATTTCAGACCCCTGAACCAACGGCTGCCATGAACTCTACCTCACAACCTTCACTCTCACCTTATTCAGGATATCGATCAAATCATTCAGAAAATCGGTCAACAGAAAGGTTCATTACATTACATGGAAAAAACTGAACTCATACATACATGGAAAGTGACCCTCTTATAATTTCTCTCCTCACATACATAAATTAATCTTATCCAAGGTCATTAATTAATAGAATAGTGTTACAAATGCTAGGATCAAAAAGGGAAATATGCTCGTCCTTGATGCATGAGCATTTCCTGTGGTGTAGTGCTGAAACAAGGCCAGACATGACATCCCAATTGATTGAGTGATCCATCTAAGTATGAAATCTGAACAACCATTTTGGCTGTGTTAGATCCAAACTTTGGATCCAAATTTCCAACTTTTTCTATCACATCAACCTGTCATACACACACAACTTTTCAGTCACATCGTACCAATTTCAACCTAAACTTCCAACTTTGGAAGGAACTAAACACAGCCTTTATGTAGTAACAGAAGGCCACAAGTGAGCCAAACATGTCACTGTATTTTGGAGTGTCTTCATGCTCTGAATTTAACTCACTTCATTGGTACATGAACATGTCAGTTAACAATAGCAGATACTCATACTACTTGGACTGTGACTGCAGCTTGTCTTCTTGTTGAAAAGAAAGGAGAGGATTAGTTGCAGGATAGTAGGTGATCAACGATTAGCTTAAACTCTACTTTTTCAGCCCAATATGGGAGCCAGCTTGATCAAACCCAACATCTACTGATGCCCTTGTTTAAGTAGGATTTGTTATTATAATCTCTTCTTGGAGAGGTTATAGAATGCTAAAGGCATCCCATGCGTTGAAGTGGCACCTGAACTTTAAGCCGAGCTTTTTCAGAATGAGAGTAGCTACACATTTTCAATGGCACACAATTCATCCTTGAAATGATGGTGACATAGGGTTACTGTTCATGTCCTGAACAGAGCAAGATAGTCTCTGAATTGTTGATACAGAACAGAGCAAGAATATACTATCTTTTTCTTAATTTTTTTTTACCAAAGATTGTTTTTTTCTTAATCTTCTCCATTATTATACTCCTATTTGTCTCTGTTTTTTTGCACTGAGAAATGGAGCAAATCTGGGCTGATCAATTAGTAGTATATGCAGTCAAATGAACGGGGGAAAACGAGAAGTACATGAAAGGAACTGATTTTGTGACTCACCATTTGAATGAAGAAGGGAGAAAAGCATCACAAATCCGGAGCTTGATGCATAACAGTTGTATATATAATGAGGAAAATGGAGATTTGCATGCCACAACCGTCGTCTCCTATCACATAACTTCTATCGTTTACTCGTTATTTTTCCCCTGGTTTCATGATGAGGATCTGGGCGTATACTTCAAGTACGATAATAAGAAATTAGAGGAAAACTAATCAAATGATGAGGTTTTCATACAAGAAAAAGAAGTGTTTTTTTTGCATATAAACATGTCGATATAATTTCATGCTGGTCTAAGTGTATGTAGTTCCATGCATGGATGGAATCTATAGCATGGGCGAAGCTAGAAAATTGGTTCACCGGTAGAGGAGCTAGAAAATTGGTTCACCGGTAGATATTATTGGTGTCATAATACACAACTGGTAGGTATTATTGGTGTCATAATACACACTAATATTGCTCAACTCATAGTGTTATCATTGTTGCCTAAACAATACAACCATGGATTTCCCCAGAGGTTGTCTCCTCATACGTTGTAGGGGTCGGCTGACAATACAACCATGGATTTCCATAGAGGTTGTCTTCCCAGAAGTTGTAGGGGTCGGTTGATCGCGACGATTGTACTATAGCTCCACCCCTAGTATGTAGTATACAAGATTTACTAACAGACTTAGTAAGTTAAACTAGATTTATTGAGACTAACAAATTAAGTACATTCCATACATGTTTGAATCACATTATCTATCTTTTCTTTCTAATGAAGTTTGATAGGAAGCGAAATTAATTATATTTGTGAATCACCTCTAACTTGAAGATCGTTATTAACTCGTGGCTATGATATACCTCCACACTGTCATCTCTATCCCCAGCTTGAGTAGAATTCACCATGTTCCAACTCTGGGTGGACCTGCAATCTAAGTGCAACCAATCTAGCTGGTATAAGTGCACAAAATTATTATCACCATAACTAATCAACCAAACATACACGCATGGTTGCATTGAGTATAGAAGTCTGGAGACGTATCTTTTTTCTTTCATCTACTTTTTCTCATAAATTAATACATATATTGTTGCTTTCCATAACAACTTATTATTAGATTTGTAGGACTGATCAGAATCATATTTCATTACGCATATATTTGATTATTTCTGACTACAACTTGTCTTATTGTTGAAAAGGAAAGGAGGATTAGTTGTAGGATAGTAGATGAGCTATGATGTTTCAACTCTACTTTTTTTCAGCGCAATATGGCAACCAGCTTGATCAAACCCATCTAATGATTTAGTTTTTAAGTAGGAATATTTGTTTGAGAGATAGTATAGAATGGTAAAATGGCACTTGAACTTTAAACTGAGATTTTCGGGAATGAGAGTTCTATACATTATCAAATATGGCACAATTCATCCTTGAAACGATGTGACATAATATAACAGTTCATGTCCTGAGCAGAGCAAGCTAGTCTGGATGGAAAATACATAACAGAGCAAGCATGATATCATTTTTCTTTTCTTTTTTTTGTCAAAGAGAACTTGAATACTCTCTAATTCAACATTGTTTTCTTAACCTTTTTCATATTTATACTCCTGTTTGTCTCTCGTTTTTTTGCATTGAGAATGGAGCAACTCTGGGATCAGTAGATGTAGTCAAATAATTAAATGGGAAAAAAAAGAGAAGTACACGAAAGGAATTGATTTTGTGTGACTCACCAAGAAGCGTGTGAGAAATGGGAAAAAGCATCACAAATCATGCATGAACTTCTAGCTGTATACTTGTATATAAAGGGTAAAATGGAGCAGTTAAAAGTAGCACCACATAAATATCATCTGCTATCACCAAACTGTGTTATTTGCATCTTCCTCCTTGCTTTTCATGATGATAAACCAGACTAAATTAGCTGTTAGTATACTTTTACTTGGTGATAAAGAGATTGGAGAAAACCTAATAAAATAAAGTTATCATACAAAATCGGATATTTATTTTAGAAAAAAAAATTGCACACCAGCATTCTTCCACGCTGGTTAAATTCAATGCATGTACTTCTATGCATAGATAGAATCTGCATTATGCGGAGTAGACTAGCAATCGTTGCCCAAAGACTTGGTAAGTTAAGACATAACTAACCATATTCATACATGTTTAAATCACATTGCATTTATCACCTGTGAATTTAATTCACAACAAAATCAATTATATTTATTTGTAGCAAATGTATATAAGTGTGAGCCCAATTGGTCGATCTACCCTCTTGAACATGTCAATGGCAAGATAATAGAAGTGTGACAGAAGTAGGTCGCCTCCACCTCATACGTGATGACCAACTTTATGCTGCAACTGGTCGCCTCTGCTACTCTCCTCGCCACCAACCAGCATCAAGCGTCCCAAATGGAATTCACCATGTCTACCACTTCTACACACTACATACTGCAAGATCTATACTCCATATATGCGAGAGCTACAGTTTATGGGTTAGACTTTAGGAAATGTATTTGTGATTCTTTTAGATCGGTAGGTCACGCATATGTGTGAGCCTTACGCATATATTTGCTCTTTTTGTGGACTAAACACAACATATATGGTAGATTTGTAAATACTAATTAAAGATTGATTCTCCACAAAAATAATAATGGGCTGCGTTTACCCTATCAAGCGAATCAATAGCTAGCTAATTATATAATTTTAGAAAAAGAGAAAATAAATCTAGCATTCATGCATTTCTATATTACAATTACACCTCCAAACTACAAAAGAGTCCCTTGCCATTTACAAACACCCACTAAACTTCACACAAATCCTCACAGCTATGCCAAGCCCTAACTACATCACCTAGCTCCATTCTCAGCTGCTCCCATCCGAACCCCTGCACCTCGCCGCCATCACCATCGAGGTTGATGGTGATCGACCTCCAGCCTTAGCTCGACGAGCAGCAGCGGCGGTGCCAGACATCTCCACCGATATTGCTGTGATCCATATCCATCTGTAATGTATAAAGTTTACTAGCAATGACTGCCCAGAGACTTAGTAAGTTAAACTAAGTTACTGAGATTAACAAATTAAGTACATTTCGTACATGTTTGAATCACACATTATCTATCTTTTCTTTCTAATTAAGTTTGATATGAAGTGAAATTAATAATATTTGTGAATCACCTCTAACTTAGAGGTTGTTATTTATTTGTGGCTATGGTATGTTTCCACTGTCCTATTTGTCCCCCAGTTCGAGTAGAATTCACCATGTTCTAACTCTGGGTGGACTTGCAATATAAGTGCAACCGATCTAGATGGTATAAGTGCACAAGATTATTATCAGCATAACCAATCAATAACACATACACGCATGGAGTTAAAGATTATGGACATACAGGTTGCATTGAGTTCGTACAGAAGTCTGGAGACGTATTTTTTTTTCATCCTCCATTTCTCAAAAATTAATACATATATTGGTGCTTGCCTTAACACCTTATTATTAGATTTGTAGGACTGATCTAACACCATATGCCATTACGCATATAATTGACTATTTCTGACTGCAGCTTGTCTTATTGTTGAAAATGATAGGAGGTTAGTTGTAGGATAGTAGATAATCAGCTATGATGTTTTAACTATACTTTTTTTCAGCGCAATATGGGAACCAGCTTGATCAAAACCATCTAATGATTTTGTTTTAAGTAGGAATATTTCTTATTATAATCTCTTCTTGAGAGAGATTATAGAATGGTAAAGGCATCCATGAACGTGGCACCTGAACTTTAAAGTGAGCTTTTTCGGAATGAGAGTTGCTACACAATATCAAATGTGACATAGTATAACAGTTCATGTCCTGAGCAGAGCAGGATAGTCTGGATGGTAAATACAGAACAGAGCAAAGCATGGTACTTTTTTTTTCTTGATTTTTGTCAAAGGGAACTTGAATACACTCTAGTTCAACATTGTTTTCTTAACCTTTTTCATATTTATACTCATGTTTGTCTCTCTCGTTTTTTGCATTGAGAATGGAGCAACTCTGGCCGCAGTATATGCAGTCAAACAAATGGGGGAAAAAAAGAGAAGTACATGAAAGGAACTTTTTGTGTCACTTACCAAGAAGTGCGTGAGAAAAGGGAAAAGTATCACAAATCATGTATGAACTTCTAGTTGTATACTTGTATATAAAGGGTAAAATGGAGCAGTTAAAAGTAGCATCACATAAATGTCATCTACTTTGTACTTTGCATCTTCCTCCTTGCTTTTCATGATGATGAACCGGACTAAATTAGCTAGCATACTTTTGACTTGATAATGGGATATCAGAGGAAAACTAATTATTTTACAGAGAAAATTGCACACAAGTAGTCATCTATGCTGGTTAAGTCAAATGCATATACTTCCATGCATTGATGAATCTGCATTCTCACTGACTGCTGAGAGACTTAAGTTAAGACAGAACTAACCACACTCATACATGTTTAAATCACATTACTTTTATATCCGGAGAGCTAATTTATGTATAAGAAACAAAATCAATTATATTTATTTGTTTGTTACATAGATCAAGTTAGAGATGTTAATATGTGTGTGTCCCAATAGCAAAGATAATTGAGCCCAAGTTATGGGGAGTAGGTTGCCTCCACCTCAGACATGATGTCAACTTCTGGATATAGTTCACCTCTATTGCCCTCGTCGTCACTAACATGCTAGCTAGATGTGCAAATGAAATCGTCTCCACGAGCATGCTAGCTCTAGATGTGCAAATGAAATCATCGCCACGACCATGCTAACTAGGGGTCTAAATGAAATTCACCATGTCTGCAGCTTCTGCCGGCAACATACGGCAAGCTCAAGGCTACATCTAGGAAAGTTAGACAATAGGAAATGCATTTGTGATTTTTTAGATTTTTAGGACATGCATATGTATGAACATTATGAATTAGGAAGAAGCTAAAGGGTAATTGTCTACACATGTATTGCATCTAGATTTGTAGGTGATTGTAAAAGATTATTCCCCCTCAAAAGAAAATAATGAGTTGTGTTTACCCTGCAAATTAATAGCTAGCACGGTATATAGTACCTTCTGATAAATCCTAATAATTATATATCTCTACTATTATAAAAATTGAAGATGTTCTTGTCGATATATTTGGTACGTCATACGTGTATGAGTTGATTTTTAAGTTCATTCGCTTTTTGGAAATGCATATCCGTATTTGAGTCGGGTTTTAAGTTTGATCGTTTTTGGAAATAGAGCAAGAGTCATATTAAAAATCTCTTTAAAAAAAATTGCATGCTAACTTGACTTGATTTTCTAGAAAAATATATATCAAAGCGAATTCTTACATTGAACAATAATAAGATTAAAATAACCTTCACCCGTTGCAAGCACGGGCATTTTTTTCTAGTATATCTCTACTATTATAAAAATTGAAGGTGTATTTGCCGGTACCTTGGTACGTCATTCGTGTATGAGTCAGATTTTAAGTTAATTCACTTTTGGAAATACATATTTGTATTTAAGTCGGTTTTTAAGTTTGTTCGCTTTTGGAAATACAGAGGAGTCATATAAGGTATCTCTTTAAGAAACTCGTATGCTAACTTGAGACGAATGGACTCCAAACGATAGCTCATGATTTTCTAAAAATATATATATCCAAATAAATTCCCACCATGAATTTCAACTTAACTAAACCATATAATAATAATAATAATAATAATAATAATAATAATAATAATAATAATAAGATTAAAATTGCCTTCACCCGTTGCATTTTACCGGTGTTTTGGTACGCCATCAGTATTTGAGTCAGTTTTTAAGTTCTTTCGCTTTTGGAAATATATATTCATGTTTGAGTTGGATTTTAAGTTTGTTTGCTTTTGAAAATATAAAAGGAGTCATATAAGAATTCTCTTTAACAAAACTCACATGCTAACTTAAGATGAAAGTCGGACTCCTAATTGCAGCTCATGATTTTCTAAAAATATCCAGACGAATTCCCACAGTGAATTTCATTATAGCTAAACCGTACAAATATAATAAGATTAAAATAGTATTCACCCGTTACAACGCACGTCATTTTTTCTAGTAATTATATGATTTAAAAGAAAAATGTTGAGAATAAATCTAGCATTCATACATTACTATATATTATACAATTACATCTCCAAACTACAAAAGAGTCCCTTGCCATTTACAAACACCCCCCTAAACTTCACACAAATCCTCACAACTATGCCAAGCCCTAACTACATCACCTAGCTCCATTCTCAGCTGCTCCCACCCAAACCCCTGCACCTCGCCGCCGTCGCCATCGCCGGCGGCGACCTCCAGCCTCAGCTCGACGAGCAACAGCGGCGGCGCCACCTCCGACATCTCCACCAACATCGCGGCGATCCCCGACGACAGCCGCTCTCCCAGCGGCAAGCACTCCACCCCTTTCTTCCCCACCACCACCACGTACCCGAGCTTCCCGCCGGCGAGGCCGAGCTGCTCCAGCGTCTTCTCCGGCGACGCCGTCGTCGTGAACCGCTTCTCCCTGAGGCTCTTGTCGTGTTCGCCGAACAGCCCGGACAGGTCGAGCCCGGGAGACATGGAGATGATGTCGAACGCGTTCAGCGGCGCCGCCTGGAACGCCACGGCGCGCTCCGGCTCGCCGTTGAGGAGGCCGTCGAGCTGGGAGTCGACGCTGAGCGAGCCCTTGAACCATGGGTGGTGCGCCGCCAGCGACTCGACGGCGACGCGGGTGTCCGGGTTCGGGTCGAGCAGGCGGCTCACCAGGCGGCGCGCCGGCTGGGACACCCACCGGGGGAGCTCGTACTCGCGGCGGTGCGCCTTCCTGCACATGTCGGCGATGTTGGAGTCGTCGAAGGGGAGGTGGCCGGCGAGGAGGACGAAGAGGATGACGCCGCACGACCACGCGTCGGCCTTGGCGCCGTCGTAGGCCCTGCGGCGGAGCACCTCGGGCGCCGCGTACGCCGGCGTGCCGCACGCGGTGTGGAGGCGGCCGTCGTCGCGGAGAGTGTCCGGGAGCGCGGCGAGGCCGAAGTCGGAGACCTTGAGGTTGCCGTCGCCGTCGAGGAGGACGTTCTGCGGCTTCACGTCGCGGTGCGCCACGCCGCGCGCGTGGCAGTAGGACAGCGCATCGACGAGCTGGACGAACACCCTGCGCGCCGCGCTCTCGGGGAGGCGCCGCCGCGGCAGCGCCGCCAGCCTCGACAGGAGGTCGCCGCCGGTGGCGAGCTCCATGACGAGGTAGATCCTGGCGCGCGTGGCGAGCACCTCGTGGAGGCGCAGCACGTGCGGGTGGCGCAGCCGGCGCATCGCCGCCACCTCCCGGAGCACGCGCGGAGCCATGCCCGCCGTGCCCATCACCTCCGCCTTGTCGATCACCTTCACAGCCACCGCCTCGCCGCCGGCCACCGCGCGCGCCAGGTACACCTTGGCGAACGTCCCCCGCCCGAGCATCCGCCCAAGCTCATACTTGCCGAGAAGCGGCTCGCCGCCGCCGCCGCCGCTCTTCTTCTTCCTCGCGTCCATGGCAGCCATGGCCATGGACACCAACCACAAACACCTACTTCAAGATTTGGTGTCTTAGGTTTTAGTTTGTTTGAATGAGTTGTGTGTGTGTGTGTGTGTGTGTGTGTGTGTGTGTTGGGTTTATATGATGGAGGTGAGTTGGCTGTCTTAATTATTTTGGTTAGTTAATTAACCATCTTAGTTGGGTTAGTTAACCATGGTTAGTGTCATCTTAATTATAATTGGTATAAAGGACACATTGCAACCAATAGAGTGATGCAACATTGGAGTAGTTTCTGGGTAGAGTGATCATGTGTAGAGGTTTATGTGTACCAAAGGGTGTTGTCTGACCATCTGGTATCGATAAATTATTATATTTTGTAACATTTTTTCACACAATTTGTTCTTAATTAGGCGTTTTCTCGAACATAAACCTTAATTTACTATACATACGGAAAAGGAAAACATGTGTATGATTCAACTGTATCATACTATTTATGGTTGTTTTGAGGTGTGGGGTTGATGTGTCCACCATTCTGGGGGTGGCATTATGTTGCAAATTGACCATTGATATTTGCAAGCTGGTGGGCCATGCTTGACAATGGCCCTCCATGGGCCAATATATATGTATGTTGGCAGATGGAATCTGTCACCAAGATGCCTTTGCCTGAACCTCAAGACAACAGGAAAAAATATCACCAGGTTTAATTTCCTCTAAGTGGCCACCAACCCACTTTATTATAATCTAAGGAATTGTTTGGAATGCAGTGATCATTTTTCAGGAATTAGATAGAAAAAAATTAGTAGTGCAAGGTCCCTATTTAGTGGTCAACTCTTTGGGCATGTAAGTTTTCAGTTCCATGGATCAAACTGTATATTTTTGTATCTGCTATGTTCGGCTTAATTTGATTCAATCAGCTTGTTTATTTCATATAAGAAGGTTCCTGAGTAATGACCAAAGATCATTGTTAAAGGAAATTTCATATGTGAAGGTTCCTGAGTAATGACCAAAGATCATTGTTAAAGGAAAACTGAAGAAGAAAGCTGAGAACAGTAGAGGGAAGAGTGAAAACAACTGACACATATCATTGTTGAACTCCCATCTAGTATTACACTTAATGAACAACTATTCAGTCGTTTCTCTCCTTTTAGCTATCATATTTCCTATCAGTATATGTCTCACTTGGACAGTGATACAACATTCTCTGATAGTAGATCGTAGGTTCAATTGTTCCTACAAATGAATATTCAGTTTTTCTTTCTAATTCTTGGATGCATGTGATTTGTGGTTCAGAGTTTCAGACAGCACAACTCTAAGGGATTTGTTGGAATAGCAAAATAGCGTCCCAAAGATTTGCAGTCAGTGTCAGGTTGGTCGTTTTCTGGTATTAATTATAGCATATTTCTGTTTTCTTGCAAAACTTTATTAAGGATTTGATGTTACCTCGTATGTAGTTTTTGTGCAACTTCCTCTCATTGGCATCCATTTTTCAGATAAACTCTCATTGGAACATATATACCAGTTTGGTTGCTTCAGAGCAACTAGTACTTTGTGTTGATTTCTTTCATCGAGGCAGAATTAACAATGTTGCAAGCAAAAGCTTTTGGAAAAGAAGAAGACTTCCATTAAATTGTAAAATAAAAGGTGACATATCTTCATTCTTTGATTAATCTCTAAATGTGCAACAATAAAGATGCTAGGGCAAAAGCATCGTCTTGGCTTTAATCTTTACATTTTGCTAAAGATCACCACTAATCATCGTCTAAAGAAAGATCTCTTCTGATATCAGTATACATTGCAAAGCAAGACAAACTCATATTTAAAGCAAATAAGCAATACAAGATGATCTTCTCCACAAGCACTCAGATTTTCTTTTTCCAACTAATGGCAAATGATTTGTCCTTGCTCACTAACTAATATTCTGAGAGATAGACCTGCATGCTCTGAATCTCAAGGATAAGAACAGAGTATTAAATTGAGCACAGGATCGATTGAATGCATTTGTCACATGGCATTTCTAAATGCAAACTCCATCCATCCTAGAGAAAACCAGAAGGATATGTCCAGATTCATAATCAGAAATTGATTTTTTTTTCTGTGACGGAGGGAGTACCAATGAATTATCAAACATGGACTAGAACACATTTCTTGTCTTCAATCTTTACCATGCTGAATTGATGCTACAGTTGGGCCTACAAATTTAGCAGGATCTGGTGTTTGTTTCAGACATTAGGACCCATGCTTTGGCCAGAGCATTGATCACTTCATTTGTCCATGTTGTTTAATTAACAAGTAGGAGTAGAATCGAAGCTGATTGGTGGCAGAGGTAGATGAGATATTTTCAGAGAAGGCATCAAGAGTACCTTGTGTGAGCAGGCATAAAAGTATATTCCCCAGCTTGATTGGTTTGACAGGTAAAATTATTCTGCTGTTGATTGGCTCATATGAACAACTGGGGAAAACATATCACATATATTTTTTGTTATCTTCTCAGTAGAAGTATCCTGACAACCATAGTTGTGACCTTCCAAGTTTGGCCACCTAAGAAAATATTTTTTATTAGGTGATATTTTTGCATGAAGCTTTGAGGGAAAAAAAAGTTTTTCTGTTCTTTTGTCAGAAGTATATAATGGATTTAGGTCCAACCTGGCTATAAACATATTTTCTGTTTTTGAGATACATCCAACATTTAGTTTTCAGCCATTCCGAAATGCGTGTTTCTGTTTGAGAGTACTCCATGCTATATATTTGTGAATGCGAATTGATATTTTCTTTACCACCCAATTTCAAGTGACAAGTGAAAACAAGCAAGAGAGTGACCCAGAATATGTCTCTTGATCTGTCGTCCATTCACTGAAACTGACACCAAGGATTCATATCACAACTTTTGTAGGAGCATGCATCTTCGACTTATAAATTTTTACATAAAGTTACACATTTGGTCTCTAAACTTATTCGCGAGAGGAATTTCTACTAATTAATAAGGTTGGGAGAAAATCTGAGAAACGTTTTCATATTTGGGTGACTTACTGATGAGCTCTAAGTCCAACCAATATATATTTGGGTATATTTTTGTGATCATTTTCAATGTCCATTTATGGTGATTGTCAGTTTCTCTAGATCGCCATTTCTTGATAAATTGACATACTGGCAGGTCATGGTTTTCAAAGCACAATTGGATGACAAAAGTAGAAGGCGACTGAAAAGTGAAAACACCAGCACATCTATTGTCCATTTCAAGAAGTTGTCTTACCTTTCAAGCAAAGACCAGCCATGACATATATATCTACCAAAATCAAATTTGGCAAAAATTCGCGCATGCCCGTATCGAAAAACTTCGTCGAATACAATTGAATACACTTTGTCCACAACCAAAAAAGTTATACTGAAAACTACATTTGCATCAGCCCTTCCACATCGATCATTGTTAATGTGTTTCCTGAATTTTTCTTCAGTATCTGAAATTTTGAACTCTGAACTTTCTGAACCGAAAAATGTAGGACAAATATAGTCGACAGGAAATTGACGACAGCCAAGCAACCCAACGATGCGTCAGCTTCCAGGGCAGGGCCGAATGATTGGTGGGCCCACATGTGCGCTGCTGTCCACACATTCCAGTGGGTGTGGGCCCGGGCGTGACATGCAATGTGGGCCCGAGGAAGGTGCCACGCCAGATTTGGATTCTCGAGGAGCCACAGCCACTAGCTACCGGATCTCTGCCTAACCTGACGAACACACCAAGAACTACTCGAGCATACGACGAATATGGAGAACAAAATTAAGGTTGCTGCCGATTGTCATCGTTTTAGGGTTTTGATTATTACTCCCTGAGTTCTAAAATTGTTGTCCTTTTAGAATTTAAAGTTTATCTGAAATAATTATCTGTATAGAGTACTAATTATCTCATCAATCACTTTGAATTTAAATTTCTATATCAACATACTCCCACATCTAACAAAAAATCATTTAATGAGGAATTATAGAGTTTTTTTCCTCAAATCTTAATCTATGTTAAATAACTTAGAACAATAAATATTTTAAAACAGGTTGAGTATATATTTATATATGGTTGCAGGTGAAGTGTTCCTGTCGTAATCACTACACTAACATAGTCGTACTGCATATGGATGCATGAGAGCTAGTGGTCCTAATTGGAAGGTGGGCATTAAAATGTGCTAGTTAATTAGTGACTAGTCATATTATAAACATGGCTTGGTTTTGCTGATTTTTTTAATTAGTTTATTAATTATTTAATTACTAGGGCATATTTAGATTCGCTTGTTTTTTTCTCATTTTGTTTTTTTATGTTGCAAACTGAAGTTATGTAGCCATTGTTAGTGGCGTGGAAAATGTGCCGCTGAATGGAATTATTCCAGTCTTTATAAGAACAAAACACACTAACAATTTAGTAATGTTAAAATTTACTTCGATTCTGATACTACCAAATTTTAGTATGGTATAAAAAACCGAAACAGTCATAGGTTCACTGTGTCTTTGATAGTAACATATATATATATATATATATATATATATATATATATATATATATATATATATGACACTTATATGGGGCACCATGGTTCCCGGGCACCATGGTATAAGATACACAAATTCACTCAAATTTTTCAAAAATTTCAAATTGTGAGTATATACCTAGTTGTAAGTATTTGATTCATACCTATACCTAGCAACAAAACAACTCGAATTTAACTTTATTTTACAATCCAATATTACATACCTAACTAATTATATGTTTGGATGCTATATACCTAGAATCAAATTCTAATAAAAACATGTTTAAATTTAGTTCAAACTTGTTTTGAACTAGTTAGTAAAGTAGTTAATGTTAATACTTAAACATTTAAAAAAAATTAAACTCATTTGAATTGAGTACATACTCAATTTGAATCATGGAGCCCGGGCACCATGAAGCACCAAACAAATTTAATATATATATATATATATATATATATATATATATATATATATATATATATATATATATATGGAGATACTATAATACACCTGGGGTGTAGTATAGCTAAAACACACCCACACCCTTGCCCCCAGCCAGTCCGCACCACGTCAACCCCCCCACCCCAACCACCCAAACCCCAATTAGTGCAGTAATATTTTTACTGGACGTTACCTACACATTAACATATATAGAACAATCCCGATCAGTTCCCAATCAACCCCGATCCTATTTTTTTTGGATCTGAGGGACAGAGGCGGTCGCTTTGGCGGCTCGGTGGAGCAGCTGAGCGACGGCAACGGCAGCAGCCTCGACTAGGAGCAGCGGCGTCCAGGTAGCAAATGGCGCTAGCGTCAAGGAGCAGCGGCGGCAGCGGGGATGGAGCGACGTCCTCCGTATCCCTCTCCCGGCGCCGACGCCCGCCTCACCGGATCTGGCCACTTGCTTCTTTTCAACACGAAGAGAGACGGAGAAGGAGAAGAAAGGGATGCCAGTGATGTTGCAACGTCTCCTCTGTGCACCTGGCATCAACCCCATCGATCTGGTCGTCTCCTTTCTCCTGTTCCGCTTTGTTTTCTTTCTGTCTTTCCCCTGACATGCCCTTTGATTTTGCAGGATTTTCACTGTGGTCAGGCCAGCTGCTAGAGGCTGTTGTTTTCATGATGCAATTAGACGGCTAGTGGTGCTCCCCTTCAACCAAGTGATCGCCAGAGAGAGGAGCCGGCCGTGGTGGCCGGAGTCCGGGGCGATGACCGGTGCTGCACCACTCCCCCAAGCTGAGGCCAACAGGAGGAGTGAGCAGCGGCGTCCGGCGGTGACTGGGCGTAGGCATTCAATTGGAGAGATTCAAAATGTAAATTACAGTGCAACAAATATTTGTTGGGATGCAGACATCTGTTTTGTCTTTCGTTTTCATTGATTCGCAGGTATCCTGGTCAGAGAAGTAGAACAATACCTGCAACATGCACATACTCTGGTTTTTTTCTGCATCTGCTATTTTTGCCAACGAGATCATCGACTCCCCACCCTCCAGGTATAAATTTGATCCTTGGATAATTAACTAGTGAATGCTAGATCATTCTGAATTTATGATTGGTCTTTTCACTAAGAACATAGGTCCATTTTTATTCTTCAAATCCTTTTTCATTGAAAAGATGGCAGGTTCCGTGTAGTTTATAACTTGTATGTTATTAATCAGAGATATGTGGATATTTTAGCCTGAAGCATCCCAATTACCTATTCTATATTTTTTCAGCCAACTGCATTCTTAAGTTTCTTTTTTGCAAAATGTCATCGATTGCAGATCGGGACTAGGCGAGCCCAGGAACCACAATGAAGGAAACAGAATGTGACCTCCATGCTTGTCTGAATAAAAAAAAAGAACTCTTGGCTAAAAGTAGGCATAAAGGAACCTAAACTGGTAGCTAATTTTTTCTATGAAGCATTTTATTTCTTCTTCAGAGAATCATATCGCATTTAGAGTCATTTATAAGTGTAAATTAAAGACTTCTCTTAGATGATGTAATCGTTTTTGTCTATATCCACGTGGCTGTGGGATGCTTCTCTAGATGTTCGTGGATGATGAATATCGGTCGATGGGGATACCTAAGAAATCTATAGTGCTTTGTCGGCTCAACATCGATATGTGGCACTAGCGTCATCTTGCTTGTTGGATTCGTGCATGCAATAGTAATGTGGTTACTAAGAGCAGTATGTTGTAATAGTAACTTGGTTACTAAGAGAATTTTTTGGCAATATCAATATGTTATGTTAAGATTGGTGTAATAGTAATTTATTTATTAAGAGAAATCTTGTGACGATATCAATACGCTATTTTTAAGTAATTTATTTACTGCGAGAAGGTATGATAACCAATTAAGTGTAGCATTATCTTAAATAATTTATCTATTAAGAGAATGACTGAGAACAACCCAATAGTAATTCATTTACTAGGAGAAGGAACCAATTAAGAAGGGCTGAAAACAACCTGAGAGTAATTCATTTACTGAGAGAAGGAAAAGGAATAAATTAGATTTCGAGTAATTTATTTACTACGTGTGCAAGAGAAATGTACGGGTTGTAGTTGGAATGGACAGGCCAAAAGGTGTGGGATGACAATGTAAAGATCAATATATTAGTTAGTAATTCATTTACTAATAAGAAGATATTAACTGCGAGTAATTTGTTTACTAAAAGACAAAAATGGTAGGGAGAAAAAAAGTTGCGGGAGAGCCCGGGGGGTGGGGGGGAGGGGGTGCTGTGATGGGAGTAGTTTAGTTGTTGCGCACCCCATACGCGGTTTAGCGCTATATACACACACACGAGTCAACTTTAAGAGTTGATTAGCAGAATTAATTAGGCAGTGATCATGCATGCGTGAACTGTAATCTCCGAAGATTACACATGATGTCCCTCACAAAATTCCCATCAACGAGTAGGAATGAATGAATGAAGCCATGCATCATCCTGTTGGAGCATAGTATACTTGACTACCACATCGATGTTCATGTTTAATTCGGACAATTATATATGTGCACCATAGAGATTAAATATATTTCAGTGGGGTCCTTAAGTTTTAGAAACCAGCGGACGAGAACGATCTAATCATACACAGGTATATGTTAACTATAATATATACTATACTAATACTCACCATCAATTAAGGTTAACCCTGGCCCGCCATGATCTAGGTCTGGATCGTGGTTCACTGTCAATGATTTATTTGATACCTGATGATATGTATATTAAAGTGAATTGTAATTTGAACCATCTTTTATTACTAATGTTTCACTTTGAAACACTCTTAAAAACTGATGTTTTCATTTTGGACTGAATAAGTATGCCACTTTTTTTAAAGTTAGGATCACCTAATATAACTCTCTTTTCTGCGATATTGTACCTACCGAGCGTCAATTGTTACAACAACCATGTCTATACTAGCCTCCCCTCTGGCAAAGATATAGCGTGCACATAGACGAGGAGTTCATCGATATATATGTCGAAGGCCCGAAGCCGATGTACTTAGGGCGATGTTTAATTACCAGAGAAGTTGTTTCGGATGTTTTGAACTGTAGTAATTGTAAAATTACCTGATCTAATTAAAGTCAATAGATCGGTTTGAAAATGATCCAAAGTAAGACTTCAAAAAAAAAAGTTGGCTCGTGCTGCAGTTCACTCTATATATATACTCCCGATTGACGCCGTTAACTTTTTTAAATATTTTGACCGTTTGTCTTATTTAAAAACTTTTGTGAAATGTGTTAGGAGAAGAATTAATAATTACTTAATTTTTTAAATAATACGAACGGTCAAACATTTTTAAAAAAATCAACGGCGTCAAACACTTTAAAATGGAGGGAGTAGTATTTAGCGAGCATGAGTATTGACTATGAGCAAAAAACTATATGTATCCTATAAAAATATATGTAGAGCTAGCTGGTCAGGAAGATGGTGAGATGATGAAATTGGTTAATCGACAGAATGTTAGTTAACCGATTAATTTTGTCAGGTTTCGTCGTCGTTGGACGTTGGTTATTTAGTACTTGCAGGTACATAGAATTATATATATGCTGTTGATTTGTAATCTACTGGTTCAGGTTCTCTCTGATGGGATTAGAGCTAGTTGCTGGATAACTACCCTTGTAATACAATCTGCATCTGAAATATTTCTGCGTGGCCAAGTCAAACTCAAACTGCTATATAATTATGTGCAAAATAATCGTAATATATACTAACTCCATTTCTAAATATTTGACGCCATTGACTTTTTTAAATATGTTTGACCGTTCATCTTATTTAAAAAATTTAAATAATTATTAATTATTTTCCTATCATTTGATTCATTGTTAAATATATACTAATATATATACGTATAGTTTTACATATTTCACAAAAGTTTTTAAATAAGACGAATGGTCAAATATGTGATAAAAATTTAGTGGTGTCAAATATTTAGAAACGGGGGGAGTAATATCCGGTGTAGCTAGAGACCCTGTTTAAAGCAGGGACCGTCCCGTAGATATTTTAGGCCCTGAGCTGTGCGGAATTCTAACGAATTCTAAAGATAAAAATGAAATTAGTACAATTTAGAGGAGTCCACGATATAATTCATAGCAACACAAAATGGAGCGAAACTTAGCAATGTATATATTGTGCACGGATCAATATCCAATAATTCATTTAACACACTAAGGTATTAAAAGATAGGGACAATTAATGTTAGGGCACGACGACAGGCAGCCGATCGAGCACAAAGTACGGTAACCGTCAAGGGTGGGTGGTCGAGCATCATCGATCAAGAAAACAAAACTATACTCCCTAGACAAAGCCTCCTAAGGTACACTTAGAGCTTTGTTCGACCAAATAACATCCAAATCTTTTTACATATGAATGTCTTTTTAGTCCGACTATAATAAAATAGACGGTCCGTAAAATTCATTTTTTCCGTAGTTGGGTGGGCTTGCATGTACCAATTGTACTATAGACACTGACCCTGAGGCCCTGAAGCGATCATAGGATTATTTTCCTATTATATGCATAATATGAAAAAAAATAAAACATATACTCCTAGATAGAAGATACTATATAATGTTGTAAATCCTTTCCATTATATTATTAAAAGGTAAAAAAAAAGGATAATTGTGGAAGAGCCTCTGCTGGCGGTGGCTAGCAGGGACTTGGCGTCCCCCATGTCTTAAAATTTTGCGCTGATTTTACTGCAGATTTAGCAAATTTTGTTTAAAGAAATTAATTAACACTCTCAGCACGACAGCAAGGTCTCCAGCAAATAATTGTGTTTGGTGGCTCCGATCCTCCACCTTTGGTTTTCTGAGTGCATGTCTGCATATATATCAGGTGGAAACCAGTAGAACCTACTAAAACTAGGATGTGGGCCTGCATAAGCCCATTCAAAACACAAGCTGCATCTGATGGGGAATAAGTCAACTTTGACTCCCCTAAATATAGCTCTAATCAGATTTGTATCACCCAACCGCAATACTGGATATCTCCAACCCTCAACTATTAAAACCGGTGCAATTCGACTCTCTCATCGATTTTAAGAGTGGTTTTCGCTGACGTGGCACGTTGACTTGGTCCACTGTGCTGACGTGGTAGTCTAGTCACAAAAAATATAAGTGAGACACACATGTAAGTGAATAAAGAATTTTTTAAAAAAAAAAAAACTATAGGACGCATTTGTCAGCCTCCTTCTTCCTTCTCTATCTTTTCCCCTCAACAACTCCATGCGCAGTGCTGCTCATGTCACCGGGCAACGGCGGCGGACAAGCTTCGGGCCCAATTAGCAACGTCGGAGATGGCCCGGATCGGCTGCCTTCCTTCCTGTAGACGTGCGGAAGAGCTATAATTTGAGGGACCTAAAGTAGACTTATTCCATCTGATGGAGATGGACAGAGGCCCCCCATTCAGCACCGTATCAGATGGGAGGCCCATAATCCTCTACAGCCCAGCCCAGCCCAGCCCATTAGAGGACTGCTGCTCGAATCTAGTCTTTCATGGATGGAAAAAGTCCACCTGTAGTTTCTTTCAACTAAGGGTCGAGAGGAAATAAAGAAGGAATGGATCACATATGTACATCTATCTCCTGTATAACTGACATGTGGGTCCTACTATTTCTATCTATTTTGTTCTAATTATTATGCAAGGTAAACGCCATTTAGACGTCACGTCAGATGAAGACAAGTCAACGCATGTCATGTGGGTGCCACACCACCATTTAAACTGTCTTGGGACTTATACCGGTTTTGAAAGATGTGGGATGTGTTATATCTGGTTTTAAGGTTGAGGGACGATTGACCTATACCTAAGGAACCTACAGTGAACTTTTTCCTTCATGGACTTTTGTGGCTGTCTCAGGCCCAGAAACAAAAAAGGCCCAGCTACCACCTGAGTTTTGAGAGCAGGCATGCTCGCTCTTTATTAGTTTGGACTTTGGAGGATGCGGTGAAGTCAACGGGTTGACTTGGCTGGATAGATTTCCTGCTTTTTTTTAAAAAAAAAAGTAAAATACGGCGAGGCGCACGTATGGTTGAGGTGTCACTTGTCAGATCGGCCGTACAATCAATCGATGGGTCAAGTAAAAATTGGAACACTAGCGAATTAAATTTACTAAAGTCAACGGGTGCAACAATTAATTGGGCCACACGATGTCGCACGATGCAGGAAGCAGGAGCCGTACGGCTTGGTTCAGGGATAGTAGATGATATACTCCCTACCTAATCATAAAGAAAGAAAGTCGTTTAGAATAATGTTTAAGTCAAATCTTGAAAATATAAATCATAAATAGCTTTTAAAAGTTGTTGGATTTGAAAATGTAAAAATTATATGTATAGATTTGTCTTAAAAAGTACTTTCATAAAAGTATACATATATCACTTTTCAATAAATATTTTTATAGAAACAAGAAGTCAAAGTTGTGTTTTGGAGACCGTGTCACTGTCCTAAACGACTTACTTTATTAGTATGGAGGAGTACTTTAGTGTATATTCTGTACTCGCACGCATGGTGGCTACTTGTAATTAAGCTGGCGGTCAATAGTAAGCAAATAGTAGCATCGTATTATCTTATTTTTAAAATGTATGGCGCCGTTAATTTTTCGTACAATGTTCGTTTTATTTAAAAATTTAGCATACACATGTAAAAGTGTAAGTTAAGATTATGTTGTTAAGATTATGTTGAAATGAATTTCTAGCTACATGGTAATACAAATATAGAAGTATTTAATATGTGTGTGAAATGATTTTCTGGCTACATTATGAAAAGAGAAGATTGAGAAGATATACAAAACGAGGTAAGTTATTAGCGTATGATTAATTGAGTATTAACTATTTTAAATTTTAAAAATAGATTAATATATTTTTTTATAAAAAAATTACACCGTTTAGTAGTTTGGAAAGCGCATGCGCGAGAAACAATATCTCAAGGTGGACTCTTGTTACAGTCTTACATATGGCTGCAACATCTATGATGATATCCTAAATGTGATCTTTTTTTTTTGGGAGTTGTTGCATTATCGATGGTTGTATTTTCGTTGGATCGATTTTGATGGATATGGTGATGGTAAGATTGGGTGAAAGACTATTTGCAGCTAAGTCACCCTCTGATATTACATTATGCTTTGGTTCGACATCAGTCATCGACGGTGATGTGTGCACAATTCGGTTGACACTATAATCAGTCACACATTTCGAATATTTTGTTTTCGGTTTGAGAATGACAATGACTACATATCCAACTTGTAAGCTATTGTGAAAAAAAAAAAGAAGTGATCATAATCTCACTAATAACTAGGGGTGAAAATGGTACGGAAACGGACGAAAATCATCTTTATCGTTTTCGTTTTCATATTTTTTACGGAATCGAAATCAGAATCGGAAACCCGGATACGAAAACGGAATCGAATATTATCGAAACCGAAAACGAATCGACGCGAATATGGTAACGAAAATTTATCGGAAGAAAAAAACCCCTTAAACTAATAAACCCAATTCTCAAGTCTCAATGGTCAGCAATTAATCATAAAACACAAACATATAAGTTCAATTGTTAAGTATCAACAGTACATCATAAAACACAATCTATGAAATAAATTAGGAATGCTGTTGATAAATCCCAATGCATGAAAAAATATTCTTATGTAATTTTAGATTTGCATAACAAATATTTTTTAAAAAATAACAGACAAACACTATGGTATTAACTATTCAGTGCTTTAAAAAAAAGAATCCAAGCTATTTGTGATTTCTGGAAATTCCGAGAAAAATTTCGGAAATTCCGAGAAAATTTACGGAAAGTTTCCGACCGATTCCGAGTTCCGACGGAAACTTCCATTATCATTTTCGATTCCGTTTCCGAGAAAATATTTCCGACTCCGTTTCCGTTTCCGAAAAATTCCGACCGACAGACTACGTTTCCGAAAATAGGTGCGAAATCCGAAAAATTTCCGTAGCATTTTTACCCCTAATAATGACCATAAAGATGGGCGAATCCAACATAAGTGCCAGAGGGATTCAACTTCGAGACCTCCCTACCCCGTTGGATCCTCACAGAGAGGAAAGAGGGAAGGGGGAAGAAAAGTAGGGAGAAAAGTAAGGAGAAAATAGAAGATGGTATTTTAAGCTTGTATTTTTTCTAATCAAACCGAGATTTTATAATTTGCAAACATTCATTCTACCCGGCTTTTATTTTAAAGATAACCTTATAGCTAACCTACTATACATGTTAGCTTTAACATTAACTTATAGTAACTAGTGGGCTTTACTATTAAACTTGCTCTTACAGCTAGCTATTGTAAGCAACATCTCTTAGAGCAAGATGGTTGTAAGAAGGCTGAATACTGAGATGGATAAGAGAGGAGAGAAGAGAAATGAGAAACGAGCTGTAAGTTTACAGTCGGTTTAGACATAGAAACCAAGAAAATCTATGAAACAGATAGGTGGACCATATATTATAGTGAAGAGCTAACCACTATATGAGTGAGCTGAGAGATAGGTCATATGGGTCTATGTAATCAGTAGCTGGCTATATTATTACCCTTTGCTCTTAGTTCTATCTCTTGTTGACATGTACATTTTTACAGCCATCAGCCGACTATGCTATTAAACTTGATCATTAGTACCCCTCCGTTCAAAAAAAAAAAAACAAACCAATCCTAGCTACGAACCTGGATATATACGTGTCCAGGTTCTTAGCTAGAATTTGTTTTTTTATGGAGTAGTATGTTACAATTTTGAATAAAAGTGGCACGCTTTTCAAACTTCTAAACGGTACGTTTCGTGCGAAAACTTTATATATGAAAGTTGTTCTAAAATATATGATTAATCCATTTTTAAGTTAGTAATAATTAAAACTCAATTAATCACACATTATTACCATCTTGTTTTGTGTGAAACACTTAATTTTCATATTCATTTTTATGAGATTCAAATACCACCTAACCTAGCTGAAAGGATGGGCGGGCGTGTGGGAGCAGTCGCGGAGGTCAAGGTGAGCAGGAAAACCCAAATTAAGGAACATTGGTGTACATATACATGCAGTGTCCACGGAACGGGTCTACGAGGGCGGCCACAAATAAATTTGTCCAATCCCTTGCACGGATGCACCACTGCACCGCACTGGTCCGCGCGGGCAGTGGACTATGGACTATGGACCTCTTCTTCTTTTTCTTCTTTGTTGCCGCCGCCGTCGGTCGCCAATTGATTCCAATTTTAGATCATTGATTTAGAGGCTTTTCCGTCACATTTTGTTTTTCAATAGCTGCGACTATATATAAGAACAAAACTTAATCTTACCCTAAGTCCCTAACACCATTTTTAATGTGTTCCGTACGTTTTTTTTTCATGGCTTATAAGACGTAGCTTAGTCATATATATTAATTTATAAAATTCATCCTCACTGAATATAGTTAATAATTCTATTTTTTTATTCTTCTCTCATTAAGCCATATCATTACAATTATCACTAGCCCTGGATGATCGACCTATGATCCAAATTATCTCTCTCATTTTTCTTCTCTTGTGAAGTCATATCACTTTAGTTTTGTCTTTTGGATGGTTAATCTATATTATCTCCATTATTTTCCTTCTCTAATTAAACCACATCGCCTAATACTTTCTTTCGAATGATCAATCTATGTACTATTTAAATTGTTATAAACCACATAATCTTAATTGTCTATAGTTTTTTTTTTCAATAACAGATCAAATATAAAAATTATACTAAGTATATAAGGTTACGTCGTCATATCTTACATGTTAACTATACTATTATCACATAAAACCCCATGGCAACGTGTGGGATTTCATCTAGTTAACCAATACTACCTCCATCCCAGAAAGATTATAGTTTTGCACTGTTTAAATCTAATGTTTGACCGTCTATCTTATTTAAAGAAAATATGATTAGTATTTTTGTTGTTATTAGATGATGAAACATGAATAATACTTTATGTGTGACTTATTTTTTAAAAAATATTCTTCATAAATTTTTTAAATAAGATAGACGGTCAAACATTGGATACGGAAACTCACAACTGTAAAGGGACGAATGTAGTAAGACACTGTCATGTTTAGAGGAGGTTTAAGTATTCTGTTGTCCAGCTGTGCTGATTGGCATTATGAACCGTCTAACACTGTACTTCTCCGTCCCATAAAAAAACAAATCTAGTATCAATGTGATATATTATAGTACTAAAAACAACAAATCTAGTATCAGATGACTAGTACTATAATATATCATATCTGATACTAGATTTATTTTTTTATGAGACGGATGAGTATGATTCAAGAGGGTGCACGGCAAAAATTGCTTTTGTATATATAGTGCCTTTTCATTATGTGCTAATAATTTTATATATTTGGCATGTAGTAATATTTTTTCTGCACGCCTATCACTGTCAGTCGGTGCGTGCGTTTGCTGTTCTAATTTCTTTCCCCACTGAAGATTGACGACGACACCGGTCTCTCGATCAAAACTTTTACTTTTGACACGGTAAATACACCGGTCGTCGTTCTTCCAACACGCGTGTCCTCCAATCCACGGCGTTTGTTCTTCACATCAGTCTTGATCGGTTCATTCATTTTCATTACTAATTCCTCGATCTGTTCCCATGTCAACGATCGATTCATTCGAGCGAGAGACCGATCGATCGAGAAAACCTGGACCGTCCGATCGATCGATCGATCGGCAGAGATTGCCGTGCGTGCGGGTCACTACTAGACTGGATTTTGTTCCATGGCGTTTTTATGTCGTTTGGACGACGTCGTCAAAACCAAATCTTGACCGTCTAGCTGCTGCGACCAAATTTGCTACTCTCTATGCATAAGTACTCTATCCATCTCGTAAAAAAAAAATTACCTACTCTCTGTTGTGACCAAACTATATTGGTTTTTTATAGAATGAGGGAGTACGTGGGTAGCAGCAGTCATTTTATTTTCAAAATGATCTATGTTGATTGCCACTAATTAGGTTGAGTTTGTTGCTTGGTGTTAGGAACTCATCTCTCACGCACGTAAAACGGAATAACCTATTAGCGCACGATTATTTTAAGTATTAACTAATTCTTTTAAAAATTAATAAATATGATTTTTTTTAAAAGCAACTTTTATATAAAATTTTTTTAAAAAAACATATTGTTTAGTAGTTTGAAAAGCATGTACGTGGAAAACAAAAGAGCTGAGTGAAAAACTTTATTAGTAGTAATATGCTCTATCCGTTCTAATAATCATTGTTAAAATCAGGTTGAGTAGAAACACTATTATGCTCCTCATGATAATTCAGGCAAGTTGCAATCTCTGAGTTGGATCGAGCTGATCAATCCAAACAACAATTCATTCATGATTTCATCCATCCCATTGAACTAGAATTTTACTGTTGAGCTACGTACTCCCAATTCATATTTTTATTCATTCGTTCAGTCAAGCCGCATGTATGCTGTATGCACCTACGTGTGTACTGTGGCGGAAATTCTAGTCCAAACACTCGCACAAAGTTAACGAAATTCTGCTGCGTGCTGCCAATCTCTGAATCATTCTACGACCGACACCTCTGAAAGTCTGAACTCTGTGATCAAACCTCAAATCACGCACACGTACACACTAGTGTACCGCAGTGTATCAATCAATTTCCAGGGAAAAAAACAGAGGAAATGTCAGATGTATTATATGAACAAGTGGAAAAAAAAACAAAGGAATAAAATTCCTGTATGCATGACGAGTCCCTGTTTGGCTCTAACAAAACAACTGCAGGCCAGTAGGTTTGCAAAGAAAATAAAGGATACTGAACCTGCAATACAACAGCTAGTAACCAGGAGAGAAAATTACATATATACATACATATATATATATATATATATATATATATATATATATATATATATATATATATATATATATATATATATATATATATATATATATATATATATACCCTCAAAATTAAATTAATCGCTTTTTAAGTATTAGTTATTATAAATTAAAAAGGAATTTATTTTATTTTGAAAAATCTTATACACACAATTGTGCTATACATTTGTCGACAATTTTTTTCTTAAAAATTTGAGAGATGTAAATATAGTGTAATCGTAATGTAATTACATCGTAATTTGCATGTAAGTACAGTACAACTTGAATGCAACTTTAAAAAATCTTGCGATAACATATTATTTTCACGAAGCGGAGGTCACGGGACCAAATCCCCTCACTTATGTGTGCGTTGTGACTTTTTTCTTCCCATCTTACACGAATTTTAAAACAAATCTAACGATTTCAAAATTACATACCAATTACATATCGTTTAGTAGTTAGAAAAGCATATCCATATAATACAAGAGAGAACAGCTAACCCAACCCTCTAAAAAAAACTCTGGCTAATTAACACAAACAAATTAAAAACATTGTGTGAAGGAGCAGAGCAGAGCAGAGAAGACTAGAGTGTGGCGTAGAGGATGATGAATTTTGATGATGCGATGAATTTTGTAAGCTTATGCAGATACAGTGGAGAGGAGAAACCAAAGTGAGATTAATTGAGATCGATGAGGTGTGCCTCCTCCTTGAGATGCGACCACACCAGCTGTTCACAGCCTGGGGAACGCGTAGATCAGCAGACCAAATCGTGTATTTTATCATGCTGCCTCGTGTGCCACAATATTATTGTTAACTTAACTGCTCTATTATATTAGTATATACTACACCCTTCGTTTTAAAATGTTTGACACCGTTGATTTTTAGTACGTGTTTGACCATTCATCTTATTAAAAAAATTAAGTAATTATTTATTCTTTTTATATCATTTGATTCATTGTTAAATATATTTTCATGTACATATATAGTTTTACATATTTCATAAATTTTTTTAATAAGACGAACGGTTAAACATGTGCTAAAAAGTCAACGGTGTCAAACATTTTGAAACGGAGGGAGTATTAGTTAATTAACCATTATCTAAAATATTAGTTAATTAACCATGGATGACACTCTGCTAGATTATGTTTATTTCTTCAGTGTCTCAAGAAAAAGATTGTGCACGTACGTATGTGCATGTTTCAAACTTGCAAGTAGGAAGTTTTGAATTGGTTGGGGTTGCGCAAAGTTGTTGTCTTAGCTCTGTGTTTGTAGATATTAATTAGCTAAATGCTCTCATGTCACTGAAAAATCGCAAGTTGTTTTTTTTTAAAAAAAATAATAGTAACAGTGGCAGCGGTGGAATGAAAGGAAATAAAAGCAATTAACTATTTTTTTCTTCATGGCAGGTAGCTAGTTGCACTCAACCATTGATGAAAAGAAATTAGAGCCTCTCCTACAGTATTTTTCCAAAGAAAAAAAAATTAGAGGACTTTAGAACAATTTCCTAAAACAAAAGGATCATTTAAATTAGGAGTAGTACGAAATAACAATTGCTAAAATATAGTTACCATCTTGTTGTGCTAAAATAACCATCTTTTTTTAATATAAACTGCGAACTTGTGCGATGGTTTGAGAGCAAAAATCATCTGTAATTCTATTGGTCAGAGAAGTAGACCACAGTTGATTTAATTTGGAACAGTTCAGTCAAACATCTACCAAAAATCTTTTTAACTAGACAAAAGCGTATCACACTATTAATTAACTAAACTAGCTCCCTTTATTAATTCCTTCCTAATCCCCGGCATTTGACACAGCCAAAAACAGTTTGATACTAATTCGACTCACACATAAATTTCCCAATTTTGCCCTGCTATTTCCACACACTTTCACATTTATCACTTTTTGAAACGGAATTAATTAATTAACGTGAAGTTCCAATTAATTAACTAAACCCCTTTAATAATTAATTCCCTCCTAATCCCTCCCTAGTATTTGACACAGCCAAACAGTTTATACTAATTCGATTCACACATCAATTTTCAAAAAAAAAAATCTTAGCTTTTTTGAAAATGGTACCTGATCAACCTAAATTGTAATTAATTAACTGATTAATTAAACTGCATGCATTTTGCACTTTTGACCTAGCTAGCAGCCTAGCTAGGAAATCAAATCAAACCAACAAATAAAACTAGTTGATGGCGATGGAATCATGCATGCAAGGAGATATTGAATTTGAACCCCCTGATATGATGAAAAAGTCAATGCCATCAGCTTCTTCCTCTTCTTCAATTCCTCCACTCGTTTTCAGATCATTTTCCATGGCGCCATGGCGCCTATATAAACACCCACCCCCCTCCTCTCCCCCTAACCCTAAAAACACACACCATCCATTTTTCCAAGCTTCATTCCAAACCACTACACTAGCACACACTACATACAATCTTCTTCTTCTTCTTCTTCTTCTTCTTCTTCTTCTTGAGTTCTTGGAGGTCGAGGGGTGCGTCATCAATGTCGGAGGTGGAGGTGAGGGTGAGGCAGGAGCAGGTGGCAGAGTTCAGGGAGGCGTTCGCGTTCTTCGACAAGGACGGCGACGGGTGCATCACGCTGGAGGAGCTGGACACGGTGGTGCGGTCGCTGGGGCAGACGCCGACGAGGGAGGAGCTCGCCGAGATGATCCGCGACGTCGACGCCGACGGCAACGGCACCATCGAGTTCGCCGAGTTCCTCGCCCTCATGGCTCGCAAGGCCTCACGCGGCGGCGAGAACGGCGGAGGAGGAGACGACTCCGGCGACGCCGCCAACGAGGAGCTCCGGGAGGCGTTCAAGGTGTTCGACAAGGACCAGGACGGGCTCATCTCCGCCGCCGAGCTCCGCCACGTGATGATCAGCCTCGGCGAGAAGCTCACCGACGAGGAGGTGGAGCAGATGATCCGGGAGGCCGACCTCGACGGCGACGGCCAGGTCAATTTCGACGAGTTCGTCAGGATGATGATGCTCTCCGACCAATAATTAATCTCTCTGCTACTATATATCCAAAATCAATATATCTCTCTCCATTTCATTTTGTTTTTTTTCATCTCTTCTTTCTTTCTTTCTTTCTTCCCAATTTGATTAGTTACCTAGCTAATTAAGCTAGCTAGAGGCTAGCTACTGTCAGTTCATTTGGCCTTGGTTAATTAATTAGTTCCTTGATTAATGTATTTGATTGTATGAACAAATCATACATACATGTATGTCCATTAATTTTTGCATGCAAATGGAAGTATATACATATATCTCCAAATATATGTCAATAATTTCTTTGTTGCAAGAGAGAAATTAAGAAGCAATCTAATTTTATCTCTCTTTTTCTTATATTTTGAAAAATGAAAAAAAAAAGAAAGGAAGGAAATTAAATTGAAGCAGGGGTAGGTCAACTTGAGCTAGCTAGCACTAGCTGTCCCTGACAATTAATTTTCCATTTTTTTTAAAGTCTTTTGGTGTACTTTTTTTTTGGTGTTGACAAGAAACAATTTGGCAATTAATGCCTGAATCTTTCTAGACTCTTTGACCTGGCTATTTTGTTTTGTTTTGCTTTTGTTCATGTCCTCGTTTTTGGACAGTGACTTTGGCCGTGTTGGCTAGTAGTAGCTTTCATACGAGTACTTTTCTGAAAAAAAAAAAAAAAAACAGAGAGAGAGAAAAAAGAGGGTCGGTGAGGCATATAGAATCGGTTGTGCGTTCAACGGTCAAATGTTGTGAAACCATACAACACGCGGTTGTGCAGCACCGTGCAATAATCCAAAGGTAAAAGGAAAAGAAAAAGAAATATATATTTTTGGAAAAGCAAAAGGGAAAAAGAAAAAGTAGATTTTGTGGAGGGACTATATATGATCTTCCGTTAACACCTTTAGAAATACTGATAGTACTCCCTCTGTTTCTAAATGTTGGACATCGTTGACTTTTTGATACATATTTGACCGTCCGTTTTATTACAAAAAATTATGAAATATGTAAAACTATATATATACATGAAAGTATATATTTAACAATGAATCAAATAATAGAAAAATAATTAATAATTATTTATTTTTTTAATAAGACGAATTGTGAAACATGTTTATAAAAATCAACAGCGATAAATATTTAGAAATGGATGGAGTATCATGTATCAAGAATCATAATTAGCGCACGCTTGTTAACCATGAATGGATCCAACCAAACGCCATTGAAGTAGAAGGATGTGCGTGAGTTGGCTTTCTCACGCTTGCTTCCTCGTTGGTGTTCCTTGTGTACCGCTCATATGTGTTACCATAAGTTTATATCTAACATTGATGGATTTGTGCAAATTCGATGCAAAAATTCTAATGCCTCAACAGAATAGGTTATCCAGTAGTGGAGCCAAGTTCTGTAAACAGATGCTGCTATCCTTTCAACATATATTTGAATTTAAAAGTTCATGAAATTTCGAATGTTTAGTTTAGGTTTCTAGCTCGATCGACTACTTATGGCCATATGGCCAAATTAACTTCGGTACAACCTGAGGTAGACTCATTTTTATGTTTGTTTGATCGGATTGCTGAGCTTGCAAACAAAAAAAAAGTTAAAAAAAATACTTGGGCGACATTTGGACGGTGCATACATACAGCAGCCGGCCTGTCTGACTGACTGTCTGTCACGCGCATTTCTGTGTACGGCTGTACATACGTACATATATACGTACTCTCTCCGTCCCAAAAAAACAAATATAGAACTAGATGTGATATATTCTCGTACAATGAATCTGGACAGAGATATGTCTAAATTCGTAGTACTAGAATGTGTCACATCCAATACTAGATTGGTTTTTTATGGGACGGAGGGAATAAACATATATATATATATATACTCCCTACATAAATGTACTGTACAATCCCTTTTTGTCTGCTCCATTAACTATGCACCATCCGATACAAAATCAATGGCCGTGATGGATGTACATGTATAGTGCCGTGTACTAGTGTGAATCAACACCGAACCCACCCGTGATGGATGTACGTCATGTTGAAGCAGTCGCCGGTCGGTGATGTGTACTGCATACGTACTGCACGGCATGTAAATCGCAAAGGTTGACGCATATGGCGCAGGCAGCTGTCTTTTTTTTTATCCGTCCTCTATTTGACCGTAAAGTTGTTCTTATAAAAGGAAATAGTTTGAATAAACCTCTAAATTATAAAACCAGATATTTAACACTTCAAATCCCCCCCCTCAGAAAAACATAAAGCATTGTTTTGAGCGATTTTGTTGTTGACCGGTTAACGTAGAATTCCAACGTGACAAAAATAGAAAAGACGGATCCATCTGTCAGAATCCATTACATCGTCCTACTATTTTCTAGTGGGGGAGATATTGCATCGCCGGGAAACTTGTGTCGATGAAATTATGGAGCGATGTCGAGCTCACTTTTGCCCCCGTTGGGAACCTCGTGGATCCGCGCCGATCTCGTCACCAAAGCTCATTGTGCAAGCGCGAAGAAGGCGTGGGACGAGTAGTGCGACAAAAGTTGGGCGGAGATGGCAGCTACTGGAGGAGTAACTCAAGCTCAGGACAGCCATGGAGGTGGGTACTAGAAGAAAGGGAGAAGGGGGCACCATTGTCTGCGCACGTGGTCAATCTCTTTCATGATGCCACCTAGATCTAGAAAGAGGAAGAGCCGAGGGAATCAAGAGTATGGTCGTGGCATGGAGTAGAGGGAGCCACATGAGTGGCATGGAGTAGAGAGAGCCACATGAGTGAAGAGGAGCAGATGAAACAAAAGCCACAGTTGCCTTCCTCTCTCCTCTCGACGCTGCGTCGGGCCCTGTTCGCGCATGAGAACGCCATCTGTCATGTATCTATAGTGGCTAGTTGCATCGTCAGGGTTTTCGTCATCGGCCTTACTAAGGACATGTCGCTATCGCGGATCTACATCACTTCTCCTTCCGGCGGCTTCCTCTAACCTCCGCCATGCTGTATGTGCCTACAACATATACTGTCCATCGCTCCTAGGACATCGCTGCAAGATGCCACACCACCAATTTGATCCCTTTCTCTCTTAAGCATAATATGTATAGGAAGATAGAGGATGTCAGGTGGCCCCACTACCATACCATTTAGTATGAATGAAATCCAGATTTTTATCGTCATGTTGGATAGGATGTAGGGTCAAAACCTATCTCGTATTTCTTTTTCGGGGTCAAAACCACCTTGTATTGAAATAGGGTCAAAACCCGTCACACCTGATTTCCTTATAAGGAAGTATCGGAGTACAGATCTTTTTTTTCTTTTTTAAAAACACTCTATATATTTATTGTGTTTTTCTTTAAAAAAATCGCACCGTTCAAAAAAAAAACTTAGGAAGCGTGTTTACGATATCAGAAAATGAACAGCAAAGCGTTAATTAACTAGGAACCAGAAAATTAATGAGCTGGGCCTTATTAGTTAACTACGCGAGATGGTTTTCAAAGCAAATTAAGCGCGTACGCAAGCACATGCGAGTACGTACGTACAGGTACAGGTACAGGTACAGCTATACGATCGATGTACGTATACATATGTGAGGGTACAGCAGTACAGTACAGTATAGGAGTGGATGGGAGCTGGGCTATTGAATGAATTGATCATCGGTTGGTCAAAAATCAAAGCATGGGCTAAGCTGTGTAGATAGCCCGGCGCCGGCCTTCATTGAAGCCTATCTCTGGCTCTCTGCATCTTGAATTGGATTTTCATTCATTTGCAGAGGCCCACCACCCTTCAAACCATCCACACACACATTCTTCCCCTTTCTTCTTTCTCTAATAATTCTTTGTGCTCTAGCCATGACTTGGACAGCAACAAATTTATGTGCATATACTGAATAATGGTACATAAACTAATATTCCCTCCGTTCCAAAATATAAAAAGTTTTAGTAGGATGGGACATATTCTAATAATATTAGGATTCTAGACAGAGAGCATGTACAAATTCATAGTAATATGTCTCATCCAACCAAAGCTTCATATCTAAATATATTCATAGTACTGGGATATGTTCTATCCAACTAAAATTTCTTATATATATTTTAGGACGGAGGTAGTATTATTGAAAACTTGTCAGATATGTGTACATCTCAGCGTGACACGTACGTATATAGGTTGTCCAGGCCGGCCACATGTAGCTAGACATAATTTGGTTTGCCAGCTTGATATATACTTTTATGTGTTTTGTGGGGGATTATACATATGTTGGTGAGATTAATTGCTGAAGGAGTTGGAGGTTTCTGCACTTGAATACTTGATCAGTTCATTGTCTGAAGAATGCATGCATGAACATTCAGTGTCCAGCTTGGGTTGCAAGCTGGAATTAACAGCTTGCAGCTTTGTTTGATCCAGCTCTAGTACATATAATAATTTGTACTACAGCATATATATCCATGCATTAATTCAAAATGATTTACTACTACTTTGGAGAAAACAGCTAGCTATATGTATACAAACACATGCACACACTCTGATGGGATGGTATTGCTGGGATTAAATGGAATAATAATTAAGGAGCCAACTCTGTTGAGTCCAAATGCATGCATGAGCTAGCCGGACAACCACTCAACCAGCACTAAATCTCGCTCTATCTGCACTTTTCTTTTATTTCTAGAACAAGTTCACTTGACATCCCTTATCTTAGACATTGAATTTGAATTACGTCCTTAAACCGCAATACTATATATAACACATCCCTCAACTTATAAAACCGGTGTACCCAAGATCCCAGACACTGTAATGCCCGATTTTAGCTAACCAGACAAGTGGGGCCTACGTGGGCCTAACATGTTAGTGGCCCACTCTTCTTCCTTTTCTCTCCCCATCTTCCCTCTCTTCCCCATCCCTCTTCAGGCCGGAAGGTAGGCGGCGAGCGGCGAGGAGAAGGGTGACCGCCGGCAGGAGGCGGGTACTGTTGACGTGAAAATCGAACACGACGGCCTGGCAGATCTGCTTAACTCCAGTGCAGGTCCAAAACTCGCTTTCGGGTGTATGAGCGTGCCAGTTGATTTGATCCTTAACCATTCATGATATTATTTTTTGCAGGTTTTAGCCGATTTGTTCTCCTTCGACATCCAAGATTACTTTGACGAGACAGAAGAAGACACAACCAGCAAAGCAATAGCTCTTCTGCCTGATGACGTGAAGAGAACACTTGAAGACATCTCTCATCGGCTAGAAGCATTACTAGACAACCTGGTGACCAACTGTGGACCAATCCGTGCAAGATTTGCGGACATCCAAGCTCTTCTCCCAGATGAGTTAGCCGACGCCCTCACTCCAGCTGTCTACCTTGAGCAGCATCAATTCAAGTTGGAGAAGGCCAGACAAAGGTTAGCCGATCGCCGGGAGCGTAAAAATATCGAAGCTAAGCATAATCGGCAGCTTGTGCATGCAGAGAAATCCAAGCTTGACCAGTTATCTGAGGGTCCGATCAAATCAAACATCGATCGGCTTGAAGCTCGCAAGATTGATCTTATGGCACAACTCCAAGTATGCAATGCTGAGCTGGATATGGAGTACAGGAAGCTAGCCGATCTCCCGCAAGCCGTCGAAGAACGGAAGACAAAACTAAAATCGGCTATCAAGAATGTTGCTGACATGACCAAATCTTTGAAGGTTATTCCTGGAACCGACGCTCAAGACGCCCAAGCCATAGAAGAGGTAAATCAGATCAGGCAAAGGGCTATATCGGCCATCCAGAAATATTTGTCTCATTGATCTTCGATGTAATAGATGTTAAAAAACTTTTGTGATCGGCTAAGATATTCTAGTACCTGTGCTATCTGTTTGTAATCCTTGTGCCGATTAACATATTTCCCAAATAGGTTCAACCATTTGCTAAAAAATTTGCAACTTTTTCATGTACGTGCCCCCCTAATTTTGCAATGCTAAAAACAATGAAAAAATTATAAAAACAACTAAGGGCGATATAACCACATCGGCCATTGCGCATCGGCACACCATAGCCGATCACAATAAAAACAACTAAGGGCGATATAACCATATCGGCCATCTCAAGGCGATGAAAACACATCGGCTATCATGCATCGGCAACATCAGCCGATCATGCGTTAACCCAAACGCTAGGGTAATATTTCTTCAAGTACTTGCCATTCAGCGCTCTACCATAAACTTCTCTGTCGAGTCCTTGCAACATGTAAGCTCCCTTAGACATCACCCTATGAATCTGGAACGGTCCTTCCCAATTTGGCGACCACTTGCCGAATTTGCTATCACGAATCCCAATCGGCAAAATCAATTTCCAAACAAGTTCGCCTTCCACAAATTCTTTGGGCACTACTTTCTTATTGTAATGTCGGGCAACCCGCTCCTTATCCTGAGTAACTTTTGCAAGAGCTCGTAATCGTGATTGAACCAAATCTTCCCTCTCATCAGACATAAGGTTATAATACTCTTCGGCTGTTAAAGTATCTTGCAACCTCGTTCTTCGTGAGCCGATTCTAACCTCCCACGGTAAAACGGCTTCATGACCATAAACAAGTTTATAAGGAGGAACCTGTATCGATCCATGGCAAGCCATCCGATAAGACCATAACGCCTTAGCTAACCGAGTATGTCATTGCCGAGGATAATCAGAAATTTTCCTCTTAACCAACCTAATCAAGCTCTTATTAGATGCCTCAGCTTGCCCATTAGCTTGCGCATAATACGGTGAAGAATTCAACAATTTAATTCCCATGCTATCAGCAAACTGAACAAACTCATCAGACACAAAAACTGAACCTTGATCGGTCGTAATATTTTGAGGGATACCAAATCGATAGATTATATGTTCTTGAACGAATTGTATAGCATCCCCAGAATCAACTTTCTTCAAGGGAATCGCCTCTACCCACTTGGTAAAATAATCAGTTACCACCAATATAAACTTGTGTCCCTTACTCGATGGTGGATTAATCATGCCAATCATATCAATTCCCCAACCTCTAAAAGGTCATGGCTTGATAATAGGATTCATAGCCGATGCCGGCGCTCTCTGGATCGCTCCAAACTTCTGACAATCTTGACAACCTTTATAATATCTGAAACAATCCTCCAGCATTGTCGGCCAAAAATACCCAGCACGTCGAAGTAACCACTTCATTTTATGAGCCGATTGATGAGTACCACACATCCCTTCATGAACCTCGCCAATTGCAACTTTTGCCTGATCGGTACTCAAACATTTAAGCAACACCCCATCAATCGTCCGATAATAGAGCTCATCATCCAACAAAGTGTATTTTAAAGCCTTATAACGTAATTTCTGTGAAGCCGATTGAGAAGGATTCTGCAAGTATTGGAACACATCATATCTCCAATCATCGGCTGTAACCGTAGCAATTTCTATTTCAATGTCCTTTGTCATCGGCTTGTATCCCGATGCTCCTTGAGCCAGGTCATTAGCCTCTATATTCTGTTCTCGAGATATATGCTTCAAAGTCACTAGCCGAAACACATCCATCAACTTTCGGCATTTTTCGTGGTAAATCATCAACCCATCGTCCTTGCACTCATATTCTCCTGCCAACTGACTGATTACCAACAACGAATCACCCATAATTTCAATAGCATCGGCTTCAACTTCCTGAAGCAACTGTAACCCTTTTAAAATTGCCTCATACTCAGCCTGATTATTAGTTACATAATGTTTAATAGCATAAGCAAATTCAAAGCTTGCCCCCCAAGGGGAAATTATAACCAAGCCGATACCACAACCATGAGTGCATACAGATCCATCAAAGAATAATGTCCAAGGCATAATGTCAACCAAACCGATTGAATCGTCACAATGATCCACAATAAAATCGGCTATAGCCTGTCCCTTAATCGCCTTTGGTGACTCGTACCGAAGATCAAACTCCGTCAAGGAAAATATCCACTTGCCAACTCTCCCTTGTAAAATTGGAGCCGATGACATGTACTTGATCACATCGGCTTTACAAACCACGGTACATTCGTTGGACAATAGATAATGCCGTAACTTAGTGCAAGAGAAATATAAATATAAGCCAATTTTTCCACGGGAGAATACCTTGTTTCTGCATCCAAGAGCCGACGACTCAAATAGAACACTGCCCTCTCTTTTCCTTCAAACTCTTGAATCAACACCGAACCAATCGACTTGTCACCAGCCGATAAGTATAACCTGAAAGGTATCCCTTTTTGTGGAGAAATTAAAACTGGTGGGGAACTAAGATATTCCTTAATATTATCCAAAGCTTTCTGTTGTTCTGCCCCCCAAGTAAATTGCTGATCGGCCTTCAATCTTAATAACGGTGTAAAAGGCTCCAATCTTCCACACAAATTGGAAATAAATCTCCTGACGAAATTTATTTTGCCGATTAACTCCTGTAACTTCTTCTTGTTCTCTGGAGGTTTAATCTTCTGAATAGCATTAATACTCCTCTGAGCAATCTCGATTCCCCTCTCATGAACAAGAAATCCCAAGAATTGGCCAGCCGATACGCCAAAAGCACATTTCGTCGGATTCATCTTCAAGCCATATTTCCTGGTCCTCTCGAAAACTTTCCTCAAATCGGCTATATGATCTTCTATTTCCTTAGATTTAACAACCACATCATCAATATAGACTTCAACCAACCAGCCGATCAAATCATGATATATATAATTCATAGCTCTTTGGTACGTGGCTCCAGCACTTTTCAAGCCGAAAGTCATTACAACCTACTCAAATAAGCCGATCGCACCAGGACACCTAAAAGCTGTCTTATGGATATCTTCTTCAGCCATAAAAATCTGATTATAGCCTGTGTTCCCATCCATAAAACTTAATATTTTATGTCTTGAAGCAGCATCAACCAACTGATCGGCCACTGGCATCGGATATTCGTCCTTCGGGGTAGCTTTATTCAAATCTCTAAAATCAATGCACACCCTCACCTTACCGTTTTTCTTGATAACAGGAACTATACTAGACACCCATTCGGCATATCGGCAAGGACGAATAAAACCAGCATCATATAAACGTTTGATTTCAGCCTTAACAGGTTCAAGCATATCGGCTTTGCATCTCCTCAGGGGCTACTGGTACGGTTTAAACCCTGGTTTGAGAGGTAGCCGATGTTCAACGATCGATCGGCTGAGTCCTGGCATCTCATGATACTCCCAAGCGAAGCAGTCTCCAAACTCTTTCAAAAGCCGTACCAGCTTGGTTCTAAACTCCGAAGATAAATTCCTACTAATAAATGTCGGCCTTGGTCGATCACCTGGACCTATATCTATTTCTTCTAAATCATCAGCCGACATGAAACCTTGTGCTTGCTTGTCATTGAGATCATCTACTGTGTCCTTGGTGTAGACGTTTGAACCCTCCACGACGCCCTCAAAGTAATAGCTTGGGCTCTCCATCTTCAATCGGCTGTATATCAGAATCAGACACTTTTAGAAAATCTCCATCCCAAACCTTTCCAAATAAACAATCAAGGCCATCCATCTCCCAAAAAGCTAAATCGGCACTAGCAACATTAACTGACCTGTCGGCTGGCACAATCTCAACCTTGTCGCCTTGCCATTGAATCAAGCATTGATGCATGGTTGAAGGAATACAACAATTGGCATGAATCCAATCCCTTCCAAGCAATAAGCTATAAGAACCTTTCCCATCGATGACAAAAAATGTGGTAGTAATAGTTTTACTGCCGACTGTCAATTCCACGTTTAGAACACCTTTTGTTTCTGATGAATTGCCACCAAAATCCTTGAGCACCATATTCGTCTTGATGAGATCCTCAGCATTTCTACCCAACTTCCTGAACGTAGTATAAGGCATCAAATTTACTGCAGCCCCACCATCGACCATCATCTTAGACATCGGCTTCCCATTGACATAGCCATTTATATACAATGGTTTAAGGTGCCGATTCTCTGTCCCTTCAGGCTTTTCAAAGACTACCTGTTCTGGCGACAGAACCAACTTAGCCGATTCCTCTTCCACTTCATTGACATCGGCCTGATCAATCCCAAATTCGGCTGGCAAGGTAAAAACCATATTAACCGACGCCGTTACCATACTCTCCCCTTTTGCCAACCTCTTTGCCTCATCGGCCACGACATCATCGGCCCCAGAAGCTTGACCCTTGACACGCCACTCCTACTTCGGTTTTGCCTTCCTCAGCTGATGATTAATTTTTTGCTCAACCTCCTGAAAGCGCTCCCTGTTCCTCAACCTTTGAACCCTTTTCTTCTGATTCTTTGTAAAAATACCAGAAGGACACCACTGAATCTTCCCATCCTCATCATCCTCCAAATAGCCATGTTGGTTCATCGGGCCCAATCTTTGATGAATAGGGACTCTCGCTTGCTTCAGCCGATTGTTTCTATTATATGATCGGCTTGAATTTTCCGCAACCTCACAGTATCCAGGACAATCCCCAATAGTTGGTAACCTCATACCTTCATTCCAACAAAACCTAAAGAACTCACAGCCCCAATGAGGATCGAAACTACTATCATCTTCTTCATAACAATTTTCCTGCCGCTTATCGTACTTCTTCTGATACTTATTTATAACCCTGGCCGAAGTCATCTGAAAGCCTCCCGTACGTCTAGCATCGGCTGTTCGACCAGCTGTGTGCACCATGTTAACTAGAAAAGGATTACCATCAACTTTCATCGGCCTCTTGGAATCATCAAACTTAATCTTGCCTCCCTCAATGGCCACCTGAATTAGTAGAGTGAGATCCAGAATTATGCCATTTGCAGTACCTCTTTTTGCCTAATTCCTCAGCCGATGGGATCGTATGACCAAGGGGAAGCTGGATTTGCTTTTCTCGAAGCAACAGATCAAAAATCTTGTCAGCCTTGGTGATATCAAAATCATACCTTTCTTCCTTCCCAGAATTCTTCACCCATTGGCACGGTATAACCTTTTTACTCCTTACCCATTCGGCTGCAGCTATCTCAGAGTCGTCATCATCGTCATCCGATCCATACATATAAGGATACACATGATTAACCTTCTTAGCGTTCTTCCTAGCTTCCGCAAACCTCTGTTCATGAAATGTTACCTTCTGTATAAGATGTGATAAGCCATCAAAGTCTTCAGATGAGAATTTCTCCTTAATCGGACCAATCATGCCCTGAAAAGCTAAATCGGCTAATTGGGCATCAGTCAAATTTAAGCTAAAGCACTTATTCCTCATCTCCCTGAACCTCTGAATATACTCATGCACCGGTTCATTATGTCTTTGCTTAATCGCTGTCAAATCAGATAACTTCATCTCATGAACTTCGCTGTAGAAATAGCTGTGAAATTGTTTCTCCAAGTCAACCCAACTATTTATCGACCCATACGGCAAAGAAGAAAACCAAGTAAAAGCCGACCCCGACAAGGACAACCGAAACAACCTGACTCTTAGAGCGTCCACAACTGATGCCTCACCACGTTGAGCTAAAAATCGGCTAATTGCTCATAAGTCGATACACCATCTTGCCCCGAAAACTTGGAGAAATCTGGAACTTTAAATCGGTTAGGAAGAGGAACTCTTTCAAACCACTCAGGGTAAGGTTGCCGATACAAGTTTCCAGTATCCTTTGGCTTGAGCCCAAACTGCTCCCTCATCACATCAGCAATCACATCGGCCCATGGTCGTTGCTGAGCTGCTCCTTGCGATTGTTGCTACATCGGCTCGTACTGATTATACCGAGGAGTGAACTGAGGTTGAACTAGCCCCCCTTGCCGATACTGGACTTGTGGGGAAGGAGGTCGATACTGATAATTCAAATTGCTCCCCTGGTAATTCTGGTAATTCGGCTGAATACTTTGCGCCAAATGCTCAGGTACAATCTAAGGCATCACGGTATGGTCTGGCTGCATGTGGTGAACCAAATGCTTTGGGACGACCTGATTCAGAGCGTGTCCAGCTAACTGTTCAACCGACTGTCTAGCCGATTGCCCAGCCGACTGTCCAGCCGATTGATTCATCAAGCCTTGCTGGTGGATCAACTGGATAGTTTGCTGTCCTGATGGCGTCTGTTGAGTCGAATGTGCGACCTAGTGCCTTGGCGGTGTTTGTTGAACCTTCCGTGCAGCCTGATGTCTTGGTGGCGTTTGATAAATCGGCTGTTGCTGGACTGGATCAACAGTAGGTTGAGGGGGTAAAAACATAGCAGCAACCTGATCGTGTGTCAGCCGATTTGTCGCCTGCCCAGTATGTTGTGGCTGCTCCCTGGTCAACAGCTGAATCGGCTGGCCAGGTGCCGATGCTGTTGGAGCAGGTAAAGGAGTCAACGGCGATACCGTCGGCTGAGCTGAAGGTGCAATGGGAGGAACTGGTTGTGCAGACGGTTGAGCGCTAGTGATCAAAGGTCGATAATTCGGGAAGACACCCCCTTGCAAATAAACCGGGCCTGTAGCCTAATGCTCAGCTATTGATCCATCGGCTATTGACTTCATCATATTTGACAAGGTATTGACTAGCACCCTAGATTGATTTATCAAAGCATGGTGAACGGCATAATCAACCCGATCTTGAAAATTGTTAAAGAAATCTTGCGCTGTCTCACCATCTTGGTTAGGACTCCCTCCTTGCGCTCATGAACACCATCACCTTGAACTCCATATGTCCCTTGAGGGTTGTCACCCTGATTCTCTTGAGTCGAGCCATCGGCAGCACCTTTGTCACTTGGCTGAGCCGATTCTGGGACTCTCTTTCCTTCTCCTTCCTTGGAGGTACTGGTCTCAGGTTCATCAGGGACTACCTTCACCTTGTACTTCTGAACCAATGTTCCTTTGCGAGTCTGTGTGAATGATTTTAAGAATTGATCTCGTGCTTGCTGCATCATTGCTTCGAAGTCCCTCTTTTGGTCAGGTGTGAACTTTTCCGGGACAACGGTCACAATGTTCCCCTCATTGACGTCACTGAGGCCCAGCCTCTGGATCTTCTCCTTAACAGATCCTGGACTAGCCGAGGACGGCGACGGTGGCAGCTTCTCGGCCATGAGGAAGGTTGTTGTCTGACTTCTAATCGGTCCCACCGGGCGTGCCAAAAGCGTGTTGACGTGAAAATCGAATACGATGACCTGGGAGATCTGCTTAACTCCAGTGCAGGTCCAAAACTCGCTTTCGGGTGTATGAGCGTGCCAGTTGATTTGATCCTGCAATCAACAAGAAATAGAGACAAAGAAACCGTAGTTAATCCTATAAACGATAGCCGATCGGCTAGGCGCTGATGACATATCAGTTATCTTTGAGCCGATGTCATATATGCATCGATCGGCAGTCATGAATAAATAAGGGTAAACTAAATCTACTCGATCGGCTGTAGGTATTAACAACATATACTCTCTATGTCGACATATACTTAAATCAAGTGATTGGGATAGATCGGACACCATGCCAAGACAGTATAAATCACTTAGATCGAAATATATATTAATAATGGGACTATATGCGTTCATAGCATAGCCGATCAGATAGATCTAGCACGTATCGGCTAATACTCCGATACCACTCTATATTAAGATATTAAAGCAAGTAAAATACATCGAGCAAAAGCCTAATATGATTAAATGCAACAAGATCTTAATGTAAAGGGCGGATTTAACATATCAATCATGTATATGGAAGAAAGGTAGTTAAATCAGGTAAGATCGGCTAAAACCCCGATGCTACCCTAATCGGCAACCAGAAGGTAGGCTAGAGATTGATATTCTAAGCACGACTTAATAGATCAAACTCAACTGATGCAGCATTAAGTATGAAAAGAATAACAATATCTAGACAATCAAACCGCTGGAAGTTTCATAGAGTGATGGATATCCTATATAATCTAAATCAACATCAATGTCTAACCTAATCGGCTGTAATCTATTAAGAGATGTTGGCCGATTGTAGGTTAGATAACGATATTGTTAGAGATTATATAAGATATATGATAACTCGACGGATTACATAAACAAGATTAGAGTGTCATAAAGATGGAAGCACTAATCCCGAGAACACAAACCGCCATAACAAGTTTTACCTCTTGTTGAAGATCGAAACCGATGCAGCTCAACCCGAAAGTAAGAACTCGTCGAAATAAAACTAAAGCAAAAAGGGTGGTGATGCGCTGAATTGTATTGAACGTGTGTGTTGTTGATTACATGGGGCTCGGGGTCTATTTATACCTGAGAATCACAAGATATGTGTCCATACCGGACACGACTATTATCTCTAACAAACTCTAAAATACCATAAGTCTTTACGGCAGACTTTTGCCCAAACATATCCCTAAGGAATTACATAAAATATCCTAATTAATAGATACAATTGTCTCCTTAGGACTCTATCCTCGCGTGGCAACTACCATAAAGCACATCAACTCAACCCGATGACGTACACCGGGTCGTATTGTCGGAATCGGCTGTATCGGCTATCCTTATCTAACTCGGACTCAGCCGATCTGATCGTAGCCAATTTGGATGCAGCCGATTCTTGCTCTGTTTCCGCAACGATCTTCGTCTTGGATCCCACTTTGATCTAATCTTCTTCCTCGATGCTGATTCTACCAAATTTGGTCGTTAACAGGTACGTGGTGGGGAGACGCAAATACAGGAACCTAGCCAATGGAGGAATAAAAGTTAGCAACTAGCATGTGGGATCCACGTGGTACACCGGTTGTAAGTTGAGGAACGTGTTATATATGTTTCGATTCAAGAACGTAATTCAAATTTGACATCAAAATGACAGATCAAAAGTGAACTTATTCCTTTATTATTCCCTCTTCAGAGAAGGCCCGGTAGGTGGCCCATCAAGAGGACAAGCTAATTAAACATTAGGATTACTACTACCTTTTTTTTTTGATAGGAAGATTACTACTACCTTATTAACTACTAACAATAACCACTATATAATCAGCTGTAAAAATTGTACCCCTACTTACCAAAAGATAACAATTTTACAATTCAAAAGTTGTTCTAAATGCAACAACCTTTTACCTGTAAAAGGCGACTTTTGGTCCCAAAGTAATCATATATACTACCCCCGGTATCCATTTTGTTTTTATTATGTACTCCTAGACTGTGTTTAGTTCATGTTAAAATTAGAAGTTTGGTTGAAATTGAAATAATGTGACAGAAAAGTTGGAAGTTTGTGTATGTAGAAAAATTTTGATGTGATGAAAAAGTTTGAGGTTTGGAGAAAAACTTTGGAACTAAACATGGCACTATATATTTAACTAGTCCCAACCCATATCTCACCTACCTCAAAGAATTTGAGACAACCAAGACAATGCATTTCTTCTTCTTATTAGGGGTGATTAGATTCAGGGGTGTAAAATTTTGGAGTGTGACATCGGGTATTATATAGGGTGTCGTATAGGATGTTCGGGCACTAATAAAAACTAATTACAGAATTTGTCGGTAAACCGCGAGATAAATTTATTATGCCTAATTAATCCGTCGTTAGTAAATGTTTACGGTAGCACCACATTGTCAAATCATGAAGCAATTAGGCTTAAAAGATTCGCCTCGTAAATTAGTCGTAATCTATACAATTAGTTAGTTTTTTAGCCTATATTTAATACTTCACGTATGAAGGTGTTCAAACGTTCGATGTAATATAGTGTAAAATTTTCGGGTGTGATATAAACACCTACTTATGACAAAAGCTAAAACTTGAACAAAGGGATCGGAGTAGTCGTTCTTTCTTTTCATTTTGCGAGGATGCAAAATGTCTTTATTTAATGCTGTGTTTAGATGTAAAGTTTGGATCCAAATTTTAGTTTTTTTCCATCACATTAACCTGTCATACACACATAATTTTTCAGTTAAATCATCTTTAATTTTAATCAAAATTTAAACTTTGCGCTGAACTTGACACAGCCTAATTTACAGTAGAAGAATCCCTGCCGCCCTGCGGTTTGGCTAGCTAGTTCAGTCGTCGTCGTCCATGGCAGCAAGCAGCCACTAGTAGTCGATTTAAATGGCAGATTGCAGCTAGCTACTCGTAGCTGGTATATGCAGTACAGTACAGTCGAGCTGCATGCCGACCTACCTAAGCTAGCTATACTGATCACCATTTAGCAGCAGTAATATTGTACATATACTGCAGACACACTGCATCCTGTAGTATACTGTCCCTGCATAAACATGAACCTTGAGAGTTTTCTTTATATATATATATATATATATATATATATATATATATATATATATATATATATATATATATATATATATATATATATATATATATACATACTAGAAAAAAAATACACAAAAAAATGCTCGTGTATTGTAATGGGTGAAAATTATTTTAACTTATTATTGTTATACGGTTTAGCCAAGATAAAATTGACTGTAAGAATTTGATTGGATATTTTCTTTTTAAATAAAATCATGAGCTGCAACTAGGAGTCTGCATGCGAGTTTTTTTAAAGAGATTTCTTATTCGACTCCTTATGTATTTTTAAAAAGCAAACGAACTTAAAATCCGACTAAAATACGGATCTGTATTTCCAAAAGCGAATGGACTTTAAAAACCGACTCAAATACGAATGACGTACTAAAATACTGGTAAAAACATCAATTTTTAATAATAGTAGATATAGAGATAGGCCCGTACGTATATACAAATAATACAGTGCCTCCTTTCTTCTTCTTCCTGTTGTTGTTGATCTAGTATATGTATTTTTTGAGAACGATCTAGTATATGTAGACTACTCCTTTTCTCGAGTCTGAAGACGACTGATCTGGACCTGATTCGGCCATGTTCTTTTCAGTTCCACCGTGTTTAGTTGCAAATTTTTCAAACTTTCAATTTTTTCATCCCATCAAAACTTTTCTACGCACATAAATTTCTAATTTTTTCATCACATCGTTTCAATTTCAATCACATCGTTTCAATTTCAACCAAACTTTTAATTTTAGCGTGAACTAATTACTCCATACATGTAAGAATAAGAGACTGAAATCAAGGATCTATTTCTAAGAAAAAATATTTACATTTTAATATTTTTTAGAACTTTCTTGTAAATAGGTTCTCAGCGCTACTTGGCACTGAGAAAAAGATCGATTCCTAAAATATTTTTTTTTCAAAGATCTATTTGTAAAACAAGTTATCAAAAAGGTTAAAATATAAGGAATTGATCGACCGAAGTCCCCGATAGTTGGGACAAGACCCTCCAGTGGCGGAATTTATAATTCCGCTGTGAGTAAATTTTAGGAATGCACATTCACCTCTTATATGACTTCAAAACATTTTTAATTGGTATCAGAGCCTAATATATTATATAATGTATAATGTTCAATTTATTCATGTTATATCCAATCATGTATATAAAGAACAAAGCTATTCTAAAATGCATTAACTTTTAGCTGTGTGAATCTGAATGAGGTAGGTAGTACCAGTAGCTAGCTTATACCGATCCAGTGTATTCTCTCCGTTCCATAAAAAATCAATCTACTACCGAATATGATACATTATAGTATAACGAATCTAGACATAGAGTACTAGGGTATATCCTAGATTAGTTTTTTATGGGATTGGAGAGAGTACATATAAGCACACGTTGCTTCAATTCTTTCACATGATTCTTTTCGTTTTTGATTCCACCACTTGTTGAACACGAAATTGAATATACCCCAAAGCTGCAGTACGCAAATGCAAACAAATGCAAATGCATATCTAGCTTGGTGAAGTACAAGTAGCTGGCTTAGCTACATGTAAGATCGATATATGGATGACAAGAATAGGTATAGCTGATATGTACTGTAAGAGATAGGCCTGCATCAGGCGGCGACAAGGCTTTTGTTTGTCATGCGGCGACAAAGCACTGCACGGCTACTACCTAACTAGCCACACTAGCTAGTCTACCAAGTACTACTAGTACTGTATTATATACACATATACAATTTGTATTTGTATACATATCCTATAGCTGTGTTTAGGAGTGTTCTGAAGGGAGAGTTTAGTCCCTCCCTCCCAAACGTTCCCTTAGTTCACACCAAAATTAGAAGTTTAATTGAAATTGAAACGATGTGATGAAAAAGTTGGAAGTTTGTGTATAGGAAAGTTTTAATGTAATGGAAAAGTTAGAAGTTTGAAGAAAAATTTTGCAACTAAACACAGCCTATACTCTTCTCAATGCCAATGCAAAATTAATACTCCTACCATATATATATGCAAGCCGGACCACACACTAATCGATCAGAACTACTGTTTTCTCACTCCAGATCTCTATATACATTCAGTTGTGGAGCAAGCGATGGCCCTGGAGACCGAACGATGAAGAGCGTTTTTTTTTTCTTGCCAGAGACTAATTTTTATGACTATTTTGGTGATCGAGAGTGGCGACACCACGCCACGGGCATCCGATAAAGCCCGCGATTGACCACCGGCTAGCCCGAGAGTTTGCTCTACCATTGTGGATCCCATACAATTTATAGGTTTTCAACGGTGTTCGCCTAAACCGTAGTCTAGACGTTAGACGATTGTGTCTGCAAGGTTTAGGGTATAAATAGTGAATCAAACCGTTTGCTCATCTAATTTATGGGTTTTCGATCGGTTTCCGTAAAAAAACGCGAACCCTAATACAGTTTTCTTAACCGAAACCTTGTTAATTTGAAATTATTGGTTGCCAAAGTTAAAACTAACTGGTCAACGGTGTCAATTAAATACTCCCTCCGTCCTATAATATAAGAGATTTTGAGTTTTTGCTCGTAGTATTTGACCACTCGTCTTATTCAAAAAATTTACGCAAATATAAAAAACGAAAAGTTGTATAAAGTACTTTGGATAATAAAGTACTCCATCCGTCCCAAAAAAAGGCAAACCTTGGATTCTTGTGCCAACGTTTGACTGTCCATCTTATATGAAATTTTTTTATAATTAGTATTTTCATTGTTGTTAGATGATAAAACATGATTAATACTTCATACGTGACTTATCTTTTTAATTTTTTTCATAATTTTTTTAAATAAGACGAACGGTCAAATGTTGGACACGGAAACCAGGGTTTGTCTTTTTTGGGGACGGAGGGAGTAAGTCACAAAAAATAAATAATAATTCCAAAATTTTTTGAATAAGACGAGTGGTCAAACAGTGTAAGTAAAAACTCAAAATCCCTTATATTATGGGACGGAGGGAGTAGAAAAATGAATGAGAATTTTGCTATAGCTATAGGTATGGATAGATAAAGATAGTTTTCCTCCAGCTATAGGTGCTCCTTTTCAGTAGAAAGGGCAGTAGTTCTAACTGCCAAAAGCCTTATGGCAATGTGCATGGTGAGTAGTAAATGGCACTAAGGAGTGAAAAAATAACCTTAAGTAGACCTAGCTATCTACCACTACCTACACATATATAGCCCCTGCTAGGATCTAGAGATGGGACCACCACTTGTGTAGATCAGAGAGCAGGAGCTAGTAGTGACAGAGATATATAGAGGGGTCCTGCATGCCTGAACAAGTGAAGGTGGTTATATTGCTACAAATATGTGTGCATGGTCTGTACCTGATTGGAAAGCAAAGGATGCATGCTATGCTAGGGTTTTGCATTTCTTTTGTTCTACAATTTAATGATTTGTTTCTTGAGTATTCTTCTCCTTCTCCCCTTGGCCTGTGGGATGTGTACTCTCTCTGTCCCAAAATAAACCAAACTCGTATTAAAATATGATATATTTAGATTCGTTGAATTAAAACGTGTCACATTGTAATACGATATTGGTTTATTTTGAAATAGTGTGAGTACATATATACATATATATATATATACATATATATATATATATATATACATATATATATATATATGTGTGTGTGTGTGTGTGGAATTATGTGCTCCATTTTCAGGAGGAGAATCTTTGCCAGTTATGAACAGGTTGCTCAAATCTTGGCACTGATGAGACCTTTCATCTATGTGCACATCACTAGCCAGCCAGCTACTACCTCTCATCAGCTTTTAGTTACAGCTGGCTAGCTAGCTCAAACAGCTTGTGTTACTCCTAGCTAGGAGTAGGAGTAGGCTCCTATCAGATGGCCTAATAAGCCAAAGAAAAAATCAAATTTTAAATTTTTAAATTTAATTTTAAGATATTTTTAACATATTTTCAACTTTTAAGTCACCAAGAATATATATATAAAAGTTTTACTTACAAATTCATTTTTACTCCCTAATAAGCCGTTTTGGCTTATTAGAGAAAAAGCCAAACAATGGAGCCTGTAATTAGCAATGCTCTAATCAATTTGCATACACCATATTTACATAAATGTACCTTTAAGCAATGACTGATAAAAAAGTATAGAAGTAAACTAATTTATGATCAAATTTTCATAAATGTACCTTTAAGCCACCTAAAATAATTTATGATCAATTTTTTTGTGTTTGTGTTTTTAGTAGTTTAAAAGTTAGGGTTGAAAAAGAGATTATAATGAAAAAACAAAATTAACTCTAAAATTAAGTTTCGTCTTTTAAATTTTAGCGGCGTCTAATAAGGTAATAAGGAGACGATGAGAGCCTCATGAAATATATGATTATATGTAATGCTTGCTTGGAACTTTTGAAGATCTGATGGTTCAAATAGAGAATCATCTTATATAAGGCGGCTTAATAAGCTTAAGATTACAGAGAAAACAAAAGTAACCCTACATTAATAGTACTAGTACTAGTAGTTAGGGCAGTTCTAACCCATAGTGCCCATAAGCAGTGTCTATTATGCCATGTCAATAAGACATCACAATAGAAATTACACTCTACAACCCATGATTTCTTAATATGGGTCATTAATAAATATATCATCTCTTTTCTCTACCAATCATATTTAGTCTTCATCTATTATGAAGACACTATTCTCTCCCAATGCAAAACTTGATAGTGTCTAGTGCATAGGTCCTCGTGTTGAAGCTGTGTCTTGTATGAGACCCAGTTTCTTTCTCTCTTCACTCTCTCTTTTAATTAATATAATGCCAAATAAGTTAAAAGTCTTACATGGCAATATAGTTAATGGCATAGACACCATCTTAGGTGGAGGGTTGGGACTGCCATTATGCTAGCTAGGAGTGGAGCAACAACAATTGTTAATTGTAATGACTATATTAATTAGTGTGACAGATAATTTGCTTGGCCCCAGATGAGGCTGTAGTTAATCCCAGATGTAATTAACTAATTAAAGGCCATGCAACCATCACATCCAAAGCATGAGAAGACCTACACAGCACATAATAGCAACATGGTTACACAGATTTGTCTCATCTCCTTGGTGCCATCTCTCACACAGGTATCTGATCAACAAGGCCACTGGCCCAGGACATGCCTGCTGCTAACTGAATTGTATTATTAATTAGTACAAGTACTCAGCAATAGGAGAGACAGAGTTGCTATAGATAGATGCTCTCTGCATTTCTTCTCTTTTCAGCAGCATGCATGCTATGCATAAACTGATAAAAGGAGAGATGTAGGGTTTAGCTAGCAGGTCAGAAAGGGTTGAGGAGGCATTGGAAGCATAAACTAAGTTATGATCAGAGGAGAAAGCTACTGCTACGCATGCATGCATGCACAGTACTATACTATGATCGATAAAGAAAAAAGAAATATATAAGTATGTGTATATATATATATACATATACATATATATGTGTATATATATATATATGTATATATATATATGTATATATATATATGTATATATATATGTGTATATGTATATATATATATGTATATATATACATATGTATATACGTATACATATGTATATACGTATATATATGTATATACATATACATATGTATATACATATACATATACATACGTATATGTATATATATATATAGTATGAGTATTACCCCCTCCGTACTCTTAATGTATGACGTTGTTGACTTTTTGATAAACGTTTGATCATTTGTTTTATTAAAAAATGTAATTATCATTTATTTTGTTTTGACTTGATTTATCATAAAATGTTCTTTAAGCATGATATATTAAAAAAAGTTTGAATAAGATGAATGGTTAAATATTAATAAAAAGTCAACGGTGTCATTTAATAAAATACGGAGAGAGTATATAACTGTGCAGGCAGATCTCATGCCTGTAGAAAGTTTTCTGTTTACTCCCTGCTGTAGGCTACGCTTGATGGTACGTGTGCTGGTACCAGCATGTCTCTAGTGCCTGTCGTTTTGGTATAATATAATGTCCGATCTCTACATGTATAAATTTACAAGAATTTTCAGCAAACACAAAAAAACACTTTATAAATCAATACATGTCAATTTAGTGTCCAAAGCTCTCTAATTAATCAAATGCTTAATTATTATTGCCACATATATATGCAAACAACGGGTACTATGTGCAATGAAATCTTCTTTTTAATTAGCAGATGTTATAATGAAAACCATCAGAGAATCAAACACTTTCTTACTTAAATAGCTACCTGTTTAATTCAGTATCGAAGTTAAATTAATTGGTGGACCAAGATGAACATTGATGCAAATATGCAATGGAGAGGATAAGAAGGATTTTATCAGTCCTCAGCTGAAGTTTTGGCTACAATTCCTTTGTCCAAAAGACAGTTCAATTTTAGGGTAAAGTCCATTTTAGCCATTAATTTTTTTTCTCAAAGTCTATTTTTCCACCCTAAACTACAAACATGTTATTTTTTTTATTCTCAACTTTTAAAGACACCTAGCAAGCTTAAAACATATTTCAAGTTTTCTCACTATAACGCAAGCTTCATTTAGGTATGTTTATAGCTGTAGACCAACTTAGTGACATCTGTACATTAGCAAAATTTGTGCAATAAGTGTATAAACTAATAAAATCACCGTCATTTTAAACAAAACAACTAAAGAAAACATGTCCCATGGTGTTTTCATTTTTAGTTTCAACAGTTAAGGGTGAAAAATGACCGACTTTGTAATTCAACATGAAAAATAGATCAACTTGAAGCGAAGTCCTTAAGGGATAAAAATGGACTTTGAAAAACTTCCTGCAAAATTTTCTAAAGAAGTTCCCATGACCTTGTTTCATGTGCCACACACACCAGCATGCTGTCAAATTAACTCTCTTCTTTTATTTTTAAGTATTGTTCCTCTGCTGGTTAGCTATAGCTAGCTGCAAAAACCTGCAATGGCTTCCTTCTACTAGCTATATAGACTCCCTGCAGCAATGCCACATGAGAAGTCCTGCACTATGGTAGTGACCACTGCATGCATTGCTGCTCACATCTCTCTCTCTCTAGCCCTTCTCTTTTACCAATGTACTCTAATCAATACACAGTTGCCATACTGTGTATATATACGTATATATGTACACATACCCTAATCATACATGGAGGAGTACACCTTCCTTAGCTTCTCCCTGCTTCCTTTATAAATGAATGCCCATCCATCCAAAAAGCCAAGCCTGAAACACTTTGGTTGAACCAACCGTACCTTGTTCTCTCTAGATAGCTAGCTAGCCATCTCTCCTCCTCCTCTTCTTCTTCCATCAAGCTCACTCATCTTGAGTTCTTGGTGAATTCAAGATTCATAGTATATACTAGTATACTACATATCATGAGCACAAAAACTCTTCTGCTTCCCATGTATGTAGCTGTAGCTTCTTCAGTAAACTTCGCTCTTGTTTCAGTAGTGTACATCTCTCTAGTTATTGCTAGCTAGTACTCCAAAGAGTGAGATGAAATTAGTGGATGAATTATGAGTGAGATGATGATGATGATGATGATGATGATGATGATGGTGCTAGTGTGAATGAGTGAAGCTGCCAGCATGATCTAGCTCTGATTAATCGGCACTGTTGGCGTACAGTCGATTGACTAATCGTCAGATCTGTGTGCGTAAATCACTGTTAGATCATGCATGACAGCCTCATTTCTTCACACTGTTGGGCATGTGTTAAACTTGATTAGCTGTGCACAGTACTGCAAGAGAGTACAGACAGGATAAGGTGATGCATCTATGATCTATTCTGCATGTTTGATGTTTTGATTACTTTGTACAAGCTTGATTAGTTGTACACTACTGCAGAAAGAGTACAAGGTACAGGGTAAGTTGTTGCATACTTTGCATCTACCTCTACGAGCTGCTGTTATTTTTTTCTATCTAGTATAAGTACGTAGCTAGTGAAGTAGTATCAATCAATGTATATGGTTATAGTAGTCAATTAGTTTATGCTGGGTTGCTCAGTGTATGTAATTAAGGGTACCTATTGTTTTTATTAGTTCAAAAGCCCTAGTCTTAGGATTAGTTGATGATTTAAAATTATAAATGTGTCAGCTCCATTTCAATTAGCTTCAAACTTCTTGAGGACAACAAAAAAAATAAAGCAATTGGGCTAGACTAATAGATCAATTAAAAGCCTATATTTAGCACTAGTACAACTTCAAAAGCTTGAAACAGCTATACAGGCCCATTTATTTAGTTAATTTATTCATCAAATCAACCTACACATTGCTTAGAGCAAGTTTAATAGTATAGCCTACTACTAGCTCCAATTCATCTATAGCCAATCTAATAGCCAATTTATACAATAGTTGCTTACTATATTATTAATATATGGTCCCACCTCTCATATACACATTGCGTCTTTGAGTCCGTACTGCAGCTGGCTACAAATCTATAGCCCCTGCTCTTCTCTCTCATCTTTTATCTCATTAAAATATGTTTGTAGCTAGGTAATAGTCTGCTATTGTACATGCTCTTAGTAGTACTAAGCTAGCTAGGTAATTATTAGTTTTTGGTAACTACTACATGTTGGCATGTTGTGAGTGCTTTCATATAAATCTGAAGCAAAAATAGGATTCATGTTAATTTGCTGGCTAGTGTAGTTTTTTTTCTTTTTGATGCAGCAAACACTATAATTATGTATATGGATGATGTACTTTTTATATCATTAATGTAGTTAAAAATATTTTCTACGTACTAATTAAACTAACAAGACAACTACTTCATGCATATCCTAATTAAGACATAAGGCCCCCATACTTTCACCAACATCATAGATTAATGCATTCAACAATATAAGAATTGATAAATTAATGTAGAGATCACTTAATTTGTGTCCACTTGTCACTTACACAAAATTAGTCAATTGTGTAGAAAAGCAACATTAAGGATTTGTAGATCTACCTAAAAGTCTATGCATGCATTGAGATGTATGGCTGGCTCTCTTTCATAGTCTGAAATCCCAAGCAATAGCCATAGCCATCCAATTCAAGCAGCAGAATTGTCACTTTCTGCTTCCAAAACTAGGCCACTGACATATTAATTTATGTAGGCACAGGTCTCATACACAGTAGCAGTATGTAAAAGAATAGTACTGCCTACTAACTGGCTTAATTACTGCCGTTAACTACTGCATTGTGTTGTGAAGATGCATGCATTTGGTATTAACTATTGATCTCTCAATCTCTCATCGAAAGCATGCAGGGATGAATAATTAACTAAATCTATACTGCAAGGTCCTTGATTAATCACTGTGAGGTGGTCTTGGTGAACTCTTAATTAATTGAGATGTACTGCATTCTGGGATTAATACTGGTCATTCTAAATTTTAATATTTCGTGATAACCTTGTAGCAACATTTGACCTAGATTTATGTACATTCATATATACTCCCTCCGTCCCATAATCAGTACAGTTTTGCACTATTCACGTTCAACGTTTGATCGTTCGTCTTATTTGAAATTTTTTTATGATTAGTATTTTTATTGGTATTAGATGATAAAATATGAATAATACTTTATGTGTGACTATTTTTTTTAATTTTTTTTATAAATTTTTTAAATAAGACGGACGGTCAAACATTAGACACGGATATCCACAGCTGTACTTATTTTGGAACGGAGGTAGTATTACACATGCATTGTATAATATTTGACAGGCGTATTCATATCCATCATCAATCGGTCCAGAAAAAATGAAAGATACTGGAAAGAAGACGATACGTATATACGGCTACTGTTTCAGATTTGGTATAGATACGCGTCCATACCGTATCCTCCGTGCCGTCTCTATCAATCTTTTGATAGACAGAAAAAATAATTCAAGAGACATGGAGAGAATTTAATCATTAATTAATTAATTAATACTCCTTCCGTACTCGTAAAGAAAGTCGTTTAGAATAATGTTTAAGTGAAATATAAATCATAAATAACTCTCAAGTTATTGAGTTTGAAAATGTAAAAATTATATGAATAGATTTGTCTTGAAAAATACTTTTATAAAAGTATACATATATCATTTTTTAATAAATATTTTTATAGAAACAAAAAGTTAAATTGTGTTTTGGAGACCGTATCGCTGTTCTAAACGACTAGGGAGTATCATCAGGCCGTCACTGTCTACATAAATCGATTCAGTGGTCCGGGCTCCTTGAGGTAGACGTCCATCGACCTGCACGAAAAGTTCTCGATCTCTAACGCAACTAATTAACAATTTAAGTAGCAAATTAATATAATTCATGCTAGTGAGCAAATTCGCTAACTTCATATACTCATATGAGAATTTTACTGTTTATCACCAAATTCTTTAAAATCTTTGTAGTTTGCAAAAACAAATTCTCTGTAAAAATATATTTAGCTTATTCTCTTCTGTCATAAATAATACACTCTGTTCTTTTATGTATAACATTGGTTAGTTCAATTTATACATAAAAGAAGTATTTGATGTTGGAGATAAGATTGATTCAACCTAGTTTTAACCTTCAGTTTTATATTGAAATGATTTCATAAGATATAATGTTTTTGAAAATATTATGACAATAATTTCCAAGACATATCTAGATATACTATTTCTTTACAAAACATTTGAGAAACTACCGACTATTCAAGTCTGGAATGTTTGACTCAAATCGAGAGAATCCTATAATCCTCAATAATTTAAGAGGGGGCACTGTACTTCCTTTCATTAGTGAATAGAGCTAACATTGGAACAACCTGGAGCTAACCAACAAACATTGTACGGGAAAATCATACTAGTAATATATTAAAATAAATTATTCACCTGATTATTATTATAAATTATTTACTTAATAATTATATATAAGAGTAACTTAAATGTTTAAGAAATAAACTTAATCAGTAGCAATTCGACCTGCTATTAATTAATGTTGGTATTTATGTTAATTTACATAGTAGGATCGAATGCTCAAATTAAAGCCATATAAACCAAGTACCTGACAAATCTAAATTGAAATTATCTCAATTCGTAAAGTTGCAAGCTTTCGTACAATTCACCTATGTTCTCAATAAAATAAGTCAGAATTAACTGAAAAAGGCTAAAACAAGCGAACTAAATAATAAAGTAAAAAGATCTTTTTTTTAAAGAAAACGTAGTTTTAATAAAGATGTGGAGTAAATAAATCTTACTTAAAAAAAGGGAGAGATGAGATGACAAAAGATGAGAGAGAGAGAGGGAGAGAGTAAAAATCACCACTTTGGCTTGTATATATCCCGGCCGCCGCTTGCTGCTTTCTTCTAGTCTTCTCCAATTATTCCCATCTCTCTCTCTTCTTCATCCTCTCCTCCATGAAAGCTAGGGAAATTAACTAAGGGCAGTGGTGCACCACAAGTTGGTGAAGCTGCCAGCATGATCTGATGATGATGATGATCCACCTCTCTCATCTGTGTTCTTGATTAATTACGGATCAATCGATCAGGTCATGCTGTAGTTTCATCTGCTGGTTGGGAGCACAGCAAAGAAAAACCCTAACTTTGTAGCTGGATTTGCATGGATTAATCTGCTAGGTAGCTCATCAGATTCTTTGAGAGTTTGCCTTGCTCTCCTGCAGATGAAGATGTAATCTTTGAATAGATGGGATTCTCAACTCTCAAGGTGAGGTAGTCATCAATCCAATTCATACCTGCTCAAATTATTCAGTTTTAATTAAATACTAGCTGCTTCTATGGAGTTAATTAGGGATCCTTGTTGATAGATCTCTCTTGATCTGTTTCTTAGTCTGTTCTTTCTTAATAAGGCATACCTCTTGGATTTGGATTTTCTTGAAAATTAAGGTAGTTTATGAGTTGGATATGTTGTGTTATCTGCCCAGCCTTAATTTAACTGTGCTTCCTAAAAATTCGTTTGATTGGATGGTAGCATCTGAATTGTGAACTCATCTTTGGAGCTTGGAATTTAGACCAGGTGCCTTAATTTCTTAACATATGATTTGGTCCATATTGTTTAAGGGGCTTCTTATCAAGAAATACTCTTTTGATTTGGGAGCCCCCCTTGTCATTTTTCTTCAGCTGTGCAGGTACATATGACATATCTGTATTAAACTGATGACATTCATAACCAACTGTCCAAGTAGGGATTCATATCTTTCTGCTAATTGCAGAATGTTTTCTTGGCTGAAGGAAGTTTAATCTAACTGTTCAAGTTAGTTGCTTGGTTAGCTGATAGTGATCCCTGAGTTTTCTAGTTGTTGATACTGCATATACATATATCTGTGACATATGGCTAGTTCTTGTTTGTTCTCTGCAGCAAAGGAAACAAAGCTTCTTTTTTTCTCTTGTTTTATCCCCTAATATATCTCTTCTTTTGCAGTTCTAGCTAGCAATTTCACTGTAAAACATGTGTATTACCGAAAAATACTGGCATATATCTGAACTTGATGCAATACATGTGTATTACTGATCAATACATAAAACTGAAAATGTGGAACATATCTGCTAATTATTTTCATGAGTGTGGCTTTGATTATTGTGATCTTGCCACTTGCCAGCAATGATGTTAGCTAGTGATGGGAATATCACCTGACCAAAGGAGGGACATGATTAACCTTGCTAATTAAGTAACAAGAAAAGGAGGAGGGGGCAAAAGAATTATGGAATGGGTTTTCTTGACCTGAAGACAAGTAGTAAGATTTGCTAATGCTTGCTTGCAAGATATGCATGCCTAACCACAAAACAAGGAGTTTGGCACTACAAAACTGAATGATGATTGCCTCTTGCTTGAAGGATGAAACTGCTGCCCATCTTTTGATCATGGCACCCCCTTTGCATATGCATGATTGCCCACACTTTTCTCCTCTTTTGGGCTCTGTACTATGGAGATATTCAAGCCATTTTCTTGAGATTTTCTCTGCAATGTAATGACCTGTTCTGTCCCTTGATGTTTCACTTGCAAAGGAGAATGTACTACAGCATCTCTCTCTCTAGTCTCTACCTCTCTTGATGTTTCACTTGCAAAGGAGATTGTAATACACCACCATCTCTCTCTACCAATTCTCTCTCTCTAATTAGTTGCAAGTTTTGTTGGCATCTCTAACCACCTCTCCACACTCATGGTCATGGCCATGGCTAGCACATTTGTCACCTAGCTTGCATTGCATGGTCCTTTGGAAGATTCATGGGCCACACACACATGGTGACATTCATGCAAAGCTCCAAGCAGGTCTCCTTTATTGTGATTTGGTCAGCTAGCTGGTTTGTTACAAGATGCCCACAACCTTTGTCCTTTCAATTCAATGCAGTGTGCAGTGTGTGCCTGCAACTTTCATATACATGTTGTACCATCATGTGTCCTCTTCCTGGCTTGCAAAAATGTAATGGCTAATCACATCCATCATGCTTGCAAATTAAGCTAATTAATTAATCACAGGTGGCTAGCTAATTACCAACTGATGATGATGATTAGTGACAGGCAAATATGATAATCTAGATCTCTTGTTCTTCTCACTGTCTTGTCATTGTTGGCGTGGAGTGCAATGCTGCCGTTTGTGTGGCTCCAGAAAGGTTGCCGGCTTTGCTGCCCTTCTCTCCATGTTCTTGTCTGAATCCTGAACATTTTAACAACCGTGTCTTTTTCTCTTCTTCCTTTTCCTCTTTGCAGACAAGTTGATGATTTTGAGATATCTGTTGTTCTGCTTGTTTTTGTTTTTGCATGTGAAGTCATATTCAGATGGTTTGCAAGGATTAGAAGTCATGGGTGTACTGTGTGCAAATTGAACTTGTCAGGAACAGTGACTGAATTTTATTGTTCAGGCTTTGCTTGTCTGTCTGAACTCAAGAAGAGGTAGAGCTAGGGTGTTATTTTTTTTATCTGATTTATGTGATACATAATCAACTACCATTCGTTTGACAGAACAAGATTGATAGGTGCATGTTCAGAGAAGTTCCTTCAGGTTAATTTCTTAATAGCTTAAGATTTTCCTCCTTTTTTTTCTCTAGTAGCTAAACTACACTTGCATGTACAATATATTCAACCGGAACTTACACAGAAGAGCTATTTTAACTTATAGTATATGCAACTTGTTCTTGTTTTTCTCATACCTTCATCAGATATTCAGATTAGTGATACGAATAATGGGCATGTTCGGCTGCTTTGTACTGCCGCTGCGCTACCACAGCCGGAGAAACAATATACTGTGCTTGTTGGCTGCACCACAGAAATAATGGTAGCCGAATAGAGCCAATACACTCGGAATAAGTTCACTTTAGCTCCCTCAATTTGTTGCCCACTCCGATTTGCATCCTCAGTCCAGAAAACCAGATACAACGCATCCCTCAACTTACAAAACCGTGCAGAAAAGGTCCCTCGGCAGTATTGTGCCCGATTTTGGATGACGTGGCTCCCTTTGACTAGGTCCTCGTCCCACGTGGCATTGACGTGGTGTTTATTGAAGATGCACTTAAACCCCCTGGTGGGTTTTGGTGATTAATGACAAGGTGGTTAAAGGGGACTAACATGTTTATCAAGTTTATACACAGGAGTTTAGTCCCAAAGCATGTTGTGATGGCTAAGAATGCAAGGAGACCCCCCAATTTGAATAATCCTAAGTACGAAAAGGACCGAAGGTGATTAGACTAGGTTTTACACTTTCAAAATTGAGTTTAGGAAAAACCGTACTATTAAGAGGGGTTTCAAGTGTGGTTCTAGGGTATACAAAGTGCTCTTAGTCATATCCATGAGTCTAAAGTTTTTTTTGGAATCTTTTTTGGAAATGATTTTCCCCGGGACAGAGAGGCCTACTTGGAGGTTCTGGCCGGAACCTTTGGACACCAAAGTTTATTTTTCTCCCCGGGACAGAGAGGGCTACCCGGAGGTTCTGGCCGGAACATCCGGGCACCAAAGTGTTGGGAGAATTTCTCTAAATGTTGCCCGGAAGTTCTTGGCACTTTTGCCCGGAACCTCCTAGCAGGTTTCCAGTTCAAACTTGTGAGTAACGGCTAGATGACGTCACCTAGCCGTTATATATATGGATTTCGTCCCCAAGTTACCCTTTGGCTATTCCACTTCAGCTCTTTCATGTTCTAGGGTTTTCTAGCCACTCCCAAGCTTCCTTTGCTTCCTCCACTCAAATCTAGAGCCTATCTTGTGAGATTGAGAGATTAGATGAGAGTGTAGGAGTGTTTTGGAGATGGCTTGAAGATTAGGTTTGATTGAGCACTTTGGATACCTTGTGGGCTGTCACTTGGGCTTATTACTCTTGGAGATCTTCTCCTAGACGGTTAGGTGTCGCCCGTGAGCTTCCAAAGATCTTGTGGATGTCCCGGGAAAGTTTGTGAAGGTTTTCCTCACCTCCGCAAGGAAATGAGGTAAGTGAGTAAAGATTCTTGTGCTGAGTTTTCAGAGGTTGTCCTAGGTAGAGCAACTTGCACTTGTGGTCTTTTCTAGAAGGAATTGTGAGTTGGATCTTGGTGGTCACTCAATTCTAGAAAACGACCTAGAAGTGTTGAGTTGAATGCTGTGGACTTCTTCTGGGATCTTTGCATAAGTGAGGCAAGGGGTTAATCGAGACCCGGCTCTTTGAGCACCTCAACGGAGAGTAGGATCCGTGTGATCCGAACTTCGGGAAAAAATCGCCTTTGTCTCTCTTGTGCATGATCTGTGTTTGAATCTGCTGGTATCTTGTGATTTACATCTTGTGCAACTCTGTGCCTGATCGTCTCTTGCTAGGACCTGTTTTTCATCTCAGTTTTAATTTATCTCTGCTACCCGGAAGTTCCTGGCTCAAGAACTCCGGAAGTTCCGGGCTACTCATCCTGCCCGGAAGTTCCGGTGTTTATCACGAGGAGGTTCCGAGCCCTGTCAATTTAACCGCTGCAAATTGTTGAGAAAATTTCAGGAAAGCCTATTCACCCCCCCCTTCTTGGCTACATCTCTGCACGTTCAATTGGTATCAGAGCAGGTTGCTCTTGATTCAAGCTTCACCGCTTTGAGTGATCCACGATGTCGGACTTAGGGGGAAAGAACGGGGAAAATGGAAATGAAGATGAAGCAAGCAGCAAGGGAACTCCACCACCCAAGGGAGCTACTATACCTTTTGATTACAGCAAACTTACCATTCCCTCTCACAACTTCGTCTCCGTGCCTTCTGGGCGTGCTCCTCAATTTGATGGGACATATTATGCCGCTTGGAAGCACAAGATGAAGTTGCATCTAATCTCTTTGCATCCAAGTATTTGGAAAGTTGTTTGTACAGGTATTGATATACCCCATGATGACATGGAGCTCACGTCGGAGCAAGAACAACTCATCCACTGCAATGCTCAAGCTTCCAATGCAATTCTCTCCGCCTTGAGTCCGGAGGAGTTCAATAAGGTTGATGGACTTGAGTAAGCCAAGGAGATATGGGATACTTTGCAATTGGCTCATGAGGGATCACCCGCCGTTTGTGAGGCCAAGATTGAATTATTGGAAGGAAGGCTTGGAAGATTTGTGATGGATGACAAGGAGACACCACAAGAGATGTATGATAGGATGATGATTCTTGTCAACAAGATTAAAGGACTTGGGAGTGAGGTCAATGATACGGGAAAGGAAAGACTTCAAGAAACTCACCCCAAGTTACATTCTTGGAAGAATTGTGTCTCATGAGATGCAAGAAGAGGAAGCTCGTGAAGTGAGACAAATGGTGAAGAATGCCGCCATGATCAAAAATCAAGAAGTTGCTTTGAAGGCAAAACAAGAAGAAGAGTCAAGTTGTGAAGAAAGTGAAGATGAAGAGATGGCTTTTATTGTCAAGAGATTCAAGCACTTTCTTCGCAAGAGTGGCTATGGCAAAGGGAGGAAGGATGATGACAAGGGAAAGAGGCAATCAAAGAGAGCATGCTTCAATTGTGGTGAATATGGCCACTTTATTGCCGATTGTCCCAAGTCAAATGAAGCTAAGGCTAAGGGAGGCAAGAAGAAGCCGGAGCGTGCTCATGTGGCGGAGGCACACATGGCGGAAATGTGGTACTCTGGAGATGAAGAAGATCCCGAGGTCAAGCCCAAGCCCAAGTCAAAAGACAAGGTTGAAGGAGAAGGTGGTGTTGCTACCATCGCCTTCAAGTCATCCTCTTCAAACAAGGAGCGTCTCTTCAACAACTTGAGTGATGATGACGACGACTCCTACCACTACTCTTGCTTCATGGCCCAAGGCCGCAAGGTGATGACTCAAAAGCCCTCTCACACTTCTCTTGATGCTGATTCTAGTGATGAGGAAAGTGATAATGAATTAGATGATGTGCTTAAGAGCTTTAGCAAACCCGCTATGCAACATTTGGCTAAGTTAATGAGAGCTTTGGATAGTAAAGAACAATCACTCGAAAGGCAAGAAGAATTGCTTATTCTTGAGAAGAAAAGAAACCTTGCCTTAGAGGAGAGCTTAGCTAAAGAATGTGCTAAAAATGAACAACTAGCTAATGAGCTTAATTTGGCTAATGGTTCTTTAGCTAGCCTTAGAGATGTCAATGAGACTCTTCAAGAGAAATTTGCTTGTTTAGACAAAAGTCATAAAGATCTTTGAAGTTCAATTTGACACTCTTTGGAATAGTACCTCTCAATCAAATGTGGTTTCTAATTCTTCTAACCCTTCTACTAGCAATGGTTGTGCTAGGTGTTACAATATTGATTTGAACTCTTATGCTACTAATATTGATGCTATGCAAGCTCTTAAGAAAGAGAATGAAAGGTTGGGCACATTGGTGAAATATGGATGCATGAAGACATACCATTCAAAAGATGCCCTTTACAAGACCATCACCACTCATCCTAACAAGGATGGACACGGGCTCGGGTTTTCGGGTGGAAGTCCTGTGTCTAAGCGTGTGATGGTAAATGGGAAGGAATGCTTGATGTTTGTAAGAGAAGGAAAAGCACCACAAGCAAGTAAGGTGACTAGTCTTGTGAGCAGCCAGGGACCCGAAACATCCGGACAAACTGGCCAAAACCTCCGGGTGGGAGTCTCTGTCTCTCAAAAATTCCCACCAGGAAGTTCCGGCCAGTTTGCCAGGAAGTTCCGGGCCAATGGCTGTGCACAAGACATGACCGGAAGTTCCGGGCATAATGCCAGGAGGTTCTGGCCAGATGGTCTTTACTATGATTCATATGTAATTTCCAAAAATTCAGAGGGCAAAGTGGTTGCTTATTTTAATGGGAATTACAATGATGAGTACCGCACTTGTGTGTGGGTGCCAAAGGCTTTGGTAACTAACATCAAGGGACCAAAACTTGGACAAGTTTGGGTTCCTAAATCCCAAGCTTGATTTATTTTGTAGGCATACTCCTCCGGTGGTTCAAGTTGGGTTGTGGACAGTGGTTGCACCAATCATATGACTGGAGAGAGGAGTATGTTTACAAGTCTTGATGAGGAGAACGGAACTCGTGAGAATATTGTGTTTGGAGATGATGGTAAAGGAAAGGTAATTGGTCTAGGTAAAATTGCTATCTCCAATAATCAATCTCTCTAATGTTCTTCTTGTCAATTCATTAAGCTACAATTTATTATCCGTTTCTCAATTATGTAAGTTAGGTTACAATTGCTTGTTTACCGATGAGGATGTGACTGTCTTTAGAAGGAATGACTCCTCCATTGCATTCAAAGGCAAGTTGAAGGGTGATCTCTATCTTGTCGATTTCGATGTGGATAGAGTGAATCCGGAAGCTTGTTTGATTGCTAAATCCTCTATGGGTTGGTTGTGGCATTGTAGACTAGCCCATGTTGGAATGCGGAATTTGGCAACTCTTCTAAAGGGGGAACACATCCTCGGGCTCACTAATGTCACATTTGAGAAAGATCGTGTGTGTAGTGCTTGCCAAGCCGGGAAACAAGTTGGGAATCCACATCCTATCAAGAACATCATGACTACAACACGCCCTCTTGAGCTTCTACATATGGATTTATTCGGGCCCGTGGCTTACATAAGTATTGGAGGTAACAAGTATGGTTTTGTCATTGTTGATGATTTTTCACGCTTCACTTGGGTGTATTTTCTCCATGAAAAGAGTGAGGCTCAAGATGTCTTCAAGCGCTTCGCCAAGCAAGCCCAAAACCTCTATGATCTCACCATCAAGAGGGTGCGAAGCGACAATGGAGGAGAATTCAAGAACACTCAAGTGGAGGAATTCCTTGATGAAGTAGGAATCAAGCACGAGTTCTCCGCCCCCTATGATCCTCCTCAAAATGGCATTGTTGAGAGGAAGAACCGAACTCTTATTGAAGCCGCAAGAGCAATGCTTGATGAGTACAAGACTTCGGATATCTTTTGGGCGGAGGCCGTGAGTACCGCATGTCATGCCATCAATCGCTTGTACCTCCACAAGATCCTAAAGAAAACTTCATATGAGTTCTTGAGTGGTAAGAAACCTAATGTTTCATATTTTCGTGTCTTTGGGAGCAAATGCTTTATTTTGAGTAAGAGGCCTCGCTCATCTAAGTTCTCACCTAAGGTTGATGAGAGATTCTTACTTGGCTATGAATCAAATGCACATGCCTATCGTGTCTTCAACAAAACCTCCGGTATTGTTGAAGTCACTAGGGATGTGACATTTGATGAATCTAATGGCTCCCAAGGAGAGAAAGTTGTTGTACATGTTGTAGGTGATGTGGATCCAAGTCAAGCTATAGGTACTAAGGCTATTGGAGACATACGACTAGTCGACGCAGGATGACCAAGAAGATAGGGATCAACCTTCGTCATCGACATCCAATAGCCCTACATCGAGTCAAGTGTCAGCTGACCCGGAAGTTCCGGGACCAGATGATCGGAACCTCCGGACCTCTCCAGGCCAGGAAGTTCCAGGTCCATCTACCAGGAAGTTCCAGGCAGAGGACAGTCAAGGCGTGCCTATGGCACAAGTGGATGAGACTGATGCCGAGGGCACTATAGAGCATTCTGATCAGGCTCAGGTCCCCTCGGTGCACCATCCAAGAATACATCACACTGTCCAAAGAGATCATCCCGTCGACAACATACTTGGTGACATAAGAAAGGGGGTAACTACTCGTTCTCGTGTCGCTAACTTTTGTCAACACTATTCGTTTGTCTCTTCTTTGGAACCAACCAGGATTGAAGATGCACTTGGTGATCCGGATTGGGTGATGGCTATGCAAGAGGAGTTGAATAACTTCACTCGCAACCAAGTATGGACATTGGTGGAGCGACCCGACAAAAATGTCATCGGCACCAAGTGGATCTTTCGCAACAAGCAAGATGAACATGGAGTGGTTGTAAGGAACAAAGCCCGGTTAGTTGCGCAAGGATTCACCCAAGTCGAGGGTCTCGATTTTGGTGAAACCTTCACACCCGTTGCTCGCCTTGAGTCAATCCGAATCCTTTTAGCCTATGCCGCTCACCATGATTTCAGTTTATTCCAAATGGATGTCAAGAGTGCCTTTCTCAATGGACCTATCTCGGAGTTGGTCTATGTGGAGCAACCACCGGGGTTCGAGGATCCAAAGTTGCCAAACCATGTGTACAAGCTCCACAAGGCGCTCTACGGGCTCAAACAAGCCCCTAGAGCTTGGTATGAATGTCTCCGAAATTTTCTTCTGAAAAATGGTTTTGAAATTGGAAAGGCGGATACTATTTTCTTCACTAAAAAATCTAAGAGTGATTTATTCATATGCCAAATTTATGTCGATGACATAATATTTGGTTCTACTAATGCCTCTTTTTGTGAAGAATTTAGTACTATCATGACTAAAAGATTCGAGATGTCTATGATGGGCGAGTTGACCTTATTCCTCGAGCTACAAGTGAAGCAAGCACAAGAGGGCACTTTCATCTCTCAAACCAAGTACGTGAAGGACATTCTCAAGAAGTTTGGGATGGAAGATGCCAAACCCATCAAGACTCCTATGCCTACTAATGGCCACCTAGACCTCGACGATAATGGTAAATGTGTGGACCAAAAGGTATATCGCTCCATGATAGGATCCTTGCTTTACTTATGTGCATCTCGTCCCGATATCATGCTTAGTGTTTGCATGTGTGCTCGCTTTCAAGCGGAGCCTAAAGAGTGCCATTTGATTGCCGTCAAGAGAATTCTAAGATATTTAGTTCATACTCCTAATCTTGGCTTGTGGTATCCTAAGGGTTGTGACTTTAAGCTTTTGGGCTATTCCGATTCGGATTACGCTGGGTGTAAGGTTGATAGAAAAAGTACAACCAGGACTTGCCAATTTCTTGGGCGGTCCCTTGTTTCTTGGTCCTCCAAAAAGCAAAATTCCATTGCATTATCCACCGCCGAAGCCGAATATGTCGCCGCCGGTTCTTGTTGTGCCCAACTCCTTTGGATGAAACAAACTCTAAAAGACTTTGGCTACAACTTCATCAAGATCCCACTCCTATGTGACAATGAGAGTGCCATCAAAATAGCCAATAATCCCGTTCAACACTCTCGAACCAAACACATAGATATTCGCCACCATTTTTTGAGAGATCATGAGACCAAAGGAGACATATGCCTTACACATGTGAGAACCGAGAGCCAATTAGCCGACATTTTCACCAAGCCTTTAGATGAGAAAAGATTTTGCGAGCTTAGGAGTGAGCTCAATATCTTAGATTCTCGCAACATTAGGTGATGGGTGGTTGGCTAATTTATAGTCAAACATATGTCACTAAAGTGTAAATTAAAAAAAATTGAGCTTTTGTGTCTTGAGATCACTTCTTGTGTAGAAGATGGTCTTGATACCAGGAATAAAGCTCAAACATTCCCTTTTTATCCAAAAACCCCTTTTGTAAATTTTTTGCAAATTCCTTTGAGTGCCTTTTATTGCGAAAATTTGGTTTTTATTTCCTTTTTGTGATGTATTTTGACCATGGTTATGTAATGTTGTTTGTTGGCTGGTCATATACATCATAAGTCTCTTTCTGTCCATAGTTCCTTATTTCCCTTCAATGAATTCTCTTCTCCTCCTTGTTTTTGGGCCTGACTGCCCTTTTTTCTGTCAGGCCGGAAGTTCCGGGCCTCCCTGTTCGGAACCTTCGGGTGTCGGGGAGTATATTTTCTCAGGGGGAGTTAGAAACCCTAGTCTCTCTCCTCTCTTCTTCTCCCTCCCCGACGCTAGCCCTAGCCGCCGCTACAGTACCTCTAGTGGCGATTTCCACTTCCAACCGTGGAAATTTGATTCCTCTCCGTGGAATCAACCACATTGGTGGCTAGGAGGATCTTCCCGCGATCGTTCTGCGATTTCCTCTCTCAAGGTAGCACTTTTTGATTCCCTCTCTTGGTTCATTGTGTTTTTATCCCGATCTCTAAATCTGTGAACCTAAGGAGAAAACCTCTTGGATAGTCTTGTTTTTGCTACCTTGTAGATTACCGATCTATAGGATTTGTTCACATGCACTGGCTATTTTTGAGACCTCTGTTCTTCATTTTTGCCGGCCGGAAGTTCCGGTGTTCTTGCACCCGGAACCTCCGGGCGCTGTCCAGCCAGCTAGCCACTCATGATTCTCTCATTTTTGCCTAACTACTGCACTCCAATTTGTTGATTCCTGTTGCAGTAAGCACTATGCCTCGTGAGAAAAGACAGAAAGCCTCTCAGGATCTGTCCGGTGATGAGAGTCCTCCTATTCGGTTTCCTCGTGGTCGTTTGGGTAAAGAGAAAGTGGTTGAAGGTGGTAGTGGCAGTGGCACTCATACTTCTCCTAGGTTTACCAGGCAATCCAGCAACCGTCCAGTTCAGATTCGAGATGTTGACAGTGGTCAAGGAAGTGATGCTCCTTCTTCAAGAGGTCGTGGGAGAGGTGGTGGTCGCTCTTCTGGGGCTGGAAGGGTCTCTCATGATTTCCCTGTTGGATCTCATGAGAATCCTGTTCGTCTCTACAAGACTCTTGGTTTTGACACCACTCCTATGCATCACATTGGAAGACCCAAGTCCAACTATCTTCATCAGCTTGCCAAGTGCAGAAGGGACCATTTGATTGATCCAGAGACACAGCCTGAGGAGTCACAGGATCCTCGTTTCAGGACTTTCACTCAATTGGATTGGTATAATTCAGTGATTATGGCTAGAGACAATCCAGTGGTTGAGATGAAGTGGATTGATTGGACTTACATGAGGAAGAAGAACAATGAAGTGTTCAACCAAGCAATGCAAGTTTGCCACAACAAGAATCTTGGAGATATTCTTACCTTGGAGTATGATTGGAATGAGGTCATTGCACAGTTCTATGCGACAGCTTTCTTTGGTACTACTAGGAAGGGAACTCCTTATGTAAAGTGGATGACTGAGGGTGTTAGGCACAAGATTTCCATAGCACAGTTCGCTGAGATATTGGGCTTAGAGGATGAGGATCTCAATAGGCCTAATATTCATAATGAAGCACCCCTCCCCATGATCAAGACTAAGTTCATGTATACTAAGGATGCTCCTAGGACTTGTATAGGAACAACTCATGGTTTGCATCCAAACTACAAGGTGTTGTACTCCATCTTTCGTTGGTCTCTGCTTCCAAAGGTTGGAGATGCTACTGCTTTGCCATCCAAGCATGCTCATCTTCTCAGTCGCATGCGCTACAATCAGCCTCCTTTCAGTGTGATGAAGTTGATTTGGTATGAGATTGCCAACACCATTCTTGAGCCTAAGCGAGGTTGCATCTATGCTCCTTTCATTATGAAGATGATTGAGACAGTCACCGGGGTGTTCTACATCAAAGATGGGCGCCACAATCCTTTTCGTCCTCGTGTTCCTCCCTCCTCGTCTCCAGTGGTGCCTAGATCCATCCCTTCTACCTCAGCTGGTCCTTCTTCTAGTGCCCCACCGCAATCCTCGAGTTCTTCTCCCATCAAGAAGGCACTTCAAGCAATCTTCTGTATGTGTGCTAAGACTGCAAAGAAAGTGAAGAAGATCGAAAGGCGTCAGAAGGAAGATAGAAGAAAGGCTGGGAAAGAAGTGTCAGATGATTCTGAAGATGAGGTCTATGTGGATCCATTTGAGGCTTATGAGGCAGCCCGCAACATTGCCGGTGAAGGTCCATCCACCTACTTCAATGAAGAGTCCGCCCAATCAGATGATGATGATGATGAGGATGACGCCGAGGCAGCTGCTGAGGATGCTCCCACTGATGTTGACACCGCTGCACAGTCCGATAAGTCTCATCTCTCCGGCGATACCGAGATTGTTCCCTCCGATGGAGATGGAGATGAGTGATCTTCTTCTTCTCTTCATGATTTCTCCCTTTTTGGTGCCTTGATGCCAAAGGGGGAGAAATTGTGGATTGAAGGGGGTTATTTAAATTCTTTTTGCTGCCTTGACTATTGTCTGGTCATTTGGCCGGAAGTTTCGGGTCTTGTGATCTGGAGGTTCCGGCCAGGCAGAATTCCTTACTATTATCCCTCTCTATATGGACATGTAATCGTATTATTTTTTGGTTGGATGTATTGACTGTAAGATGCTTTATTATCCTTTATGTCTGTAAGTTAGATCATGTCGATGTTGCATTTTGATGTGATGTAGTGTTCTTTCATCTTTTTGAGTGATTCCTATGTCATCTAGTCATTTTATTTGCATCACTCATCATTCAAGCACTTACATCTGCATCTCTTATTTATTGAGGGTAGTGTGAAGTTTCTTGTGTGCTTTCCTTCATCTTATGCTTATTGTGTTCATCTCATTTCATTATATGCATATCTTTAGGGGGAGCTTCACACTTCTCTCATCATTCCAAATTTAAATTCTATTATCTTTTTGTGTGCTTTAACCATGTTGTCATCAATCACCAAAAAGGGGGAGATTGAAGATGCACTTAAACCCCCTAGTGGGTTTTTGGTGATTAATGACAAGGTGGTTAAAGGAGACTAACGTGTTTATCAAGTTTATACATAGGAGTTTAGTCCCAAAGCATGTTATGATGGCTAAGAATACAAGGAGACCCCCCAATTTGAATAATCCTAAGTATGAAAAGGACCGAAGGTGATTAGACTAGGTTTTACACTTTCAAAATTGAGTTTAGGGAAAACCGTACTATTAAGAGGGGTTTCAAGTGTGGTTCTAGGGTATACAAAGTGCTCTTAGTCATATCCATGAGTCTAAAGTTTTTTTTGGAATCTTTTTTGGAAATGATTTTCCCCGGGACAGAGAGGCCTACCCGGAGGTTCTGGCCAGAACCTCCGGGCACCAAAGTTTATTTTTCCCCGGGACAGAGAGGCCTACCCGGAGGTTCTGGCCGGAACCTCCGGACACCAAAGTTTATTTTTCTCCCCGGGACAGAGAGGGCTACCCGGTGGTTCTAGCCGGAACTTCCGGGCACCAAAGTGTTGGGAGAATTTCTCTAAGTGTTGCCCGGAAGTTCCTGGCACTTTTGCCCGGAACCTCCTAGCAGGTTTCCAGTTCAAACTTATGAGTAACGGCTAGATGACGTCACCTAGCCGTTATATATATGGATTTCGTCCCCAGGTCACCCTTTGGCTATTCCACTTCAGCTCTTTCATGTTCTAGGGTTTTCTAGCCACTCCCAAGCTTCCTTTGCTTCCTCCACTCAAATCTAGAGCCTATCTTATGAGATTGAGAGATTAGATGAGAGTGTAGGAGTGTTTTGGAGATGGCTTGAAGATTAGGTTTGTTTGAGCACTTTGGATACCTTGTGGGCTGTCACTTGGGCTTATTACTCTTGGAGATCTTCTCCTAGACGGTTAGGTGTCGCCCGTGAGCTTCCAAAGATCTTGTGGATGTCCCGAGAAAGTTTGTGAAGGTTTTCCTCACCTCCGCAAGGAAATGAGGTAAGTGAGTAAAGATTCTTGTGCTGAGTTTTCAGAGGTTGTCCTAGGTAGAGCAACTTGCACTTGTGGTCTTTTCTAGAAGGAATTGTGAGTTGGATCTTGGTGGTCACTCAATTCTAGAAAACGACCTAGAAGTGTTGAGTTGAATGCTGTGGACTTCTTCTGGGATCTTTGCATAAGTGAGGCAAAGGGTTAATCGAGACCCGGCTCTTTGAGCACCTCAACGGAGAGTAGGATCCGTGTGATCCAAACTTCGGGAAAAAATCGCCTTTGTCTCTCTTGTGCATGATCTGTGTTTGAATCTGCTGGTATCTTGTGATTTACATCTTGTGCAACTCTGTGCCTGATCGTCTCTTGCTAGGACCTGTTTTTCATCTCAGTTTTAATTTATCTCTGCTGCCCGGAAGTTCCTGGCTCAAGAACTCCGGAAGTTCCAAGCTACTCATCCTGCCCGGAAGTTCCGGTGTTCATCACCAGGAGGTTCCGGGCCCTGTCAATTTAACCGCTGCAAATTGTTGAGAAAATTTCAGGAAAGCCTATTCACCCCCCCCCCCTCTAGGCTACATCTCTGCACGTTCACTTATGTGGCAATTGGATCCCGGAAAAATAATAAAAAACAGTGGGACCCACATGTCAGCTACACAAAAATAATAAGAAAAGGTGGGGCCCATGTGGTCCCACATGTTAGCCCCCTCTTCTCTCTATCCCCCCCTCTCTCTCCCCTACAGAACGGCGAGCGGCGGCGCAGAGGGGCGCGGTGGGCGGAGCGGCGCGTGGCAGCGGGCAAGGAGGAAGGCAGCGCGTGGCTGCCGGGCGAGAGGAGGGGCCGCTCGCGGCGGGAGGCGGCGCGCGGCGTCCGGGCGAGGAGGGAGGGCTCCGCCCCGGATGTGACCATCGAGGACATCGGTGGCGGCGACCGGGCGAGGAGAGGCGGCGGGCGGTGGCCGGGCGAGGAGGGAGGCGGCGTGTGGCGGCCGGGCGAGGAGGGGCGGCGCCGTTCTGCTGGGCTTTGCGGGTGGAGCGGCCGACGGCGTGGAGCTACCGCGCTCGCGGGCGACCTCCTTCTCTGCCTCTTCCTCCTCTGGCCACCTCCACCGCCCACGGCCTGCCGTCGCTCCGCCGACGACCTCTTCCTCTGCCTCTTCCGCCTCCGGCCACCTCCGCCGTCGCTCTACCCGCGGCTTGCCACTGCCACCGCTCCGTCCGCCGGCATGCTCCTGCCGCCGCTCCGCCGCGAGGATGAGGGTGAGCCGAGAGGAAGAGGAGGGAGAGCCGAGATGGACTTGCGGGGCCCACGTGGGCCCCACAATATTTATTTTTAGCTGACATGTGGGCCCACATGGGCCCCACCATTTTTTAGTTAATTTATGTGTGAGGCTGACATGTGAGTCCCACGAAGTTTATTATTTTTCCGAATCGAATTATCACGTAAGCACCACGTCAATGCCACATCAGATGAAGACCAAGTCAAATTTGCCACGTAGACGCCACGTCAGCCAAAACCACCAAGGGACCTCATTTGCACTGGTTTTAACAGTTGAGGCACCCGTTGTATCTGGTTTTCCGGTTGAAGGATGAAAATCGGATTCGTTGACAAGTTAAGGGACCTCAGATGAACTTACTCCAATACACTCCGGCTGATGAGGAATGCATGTTTCTTTTGGCCCAATCAGGTACTGTTCTAATGGAGGACCAATCAGCCCACATATGTAAATGGGCCGAGCCCATGGTGCTCAGCTCTCAATCTATTTGGGCTGATTTTAGCCCAACCTAACTATCTGGGCCATCTCTAAAAACAATACTCTGAAAAGGCCTTCTCGCCATTTTTTCTTCAGAAATCCTCAACACAGATTCTCAGGCCAGTTCAGACTTCACAAAAGCATGTAGTCCAGAATTAGGATTCCTGCATTCTCAGCAAAACCAGTTGCTATGAACTAGTGGATTATCCTATGTTCAGCTAATTAATTCAGTTATCTCCAACTAGTTTCTGTCAGGGTTAGTAGGAGAACAGAAACACCCTTTCTGAAGAACTGAAGAATGGCATCACATTAGTTCAGCCAGCTTGCAACTTTTCTAAAGCACTTGGGATTAATACAATAATCTGTACTTGAAGCAGTCAACGGATGGAGCCTTCAATCTGTACTTGAAGCAGTCGCCACCGCTGTCTCCCGAGCACTGTGATGCTTCCAAGTTCCAACATATACTCCACATGGTTGATTCTTTTCTTCCCAAATCTGAAGGAGAAAACAACATTGGCAATTATGTGTCATAATTATTGGAGCGTACAAATGAATAAATTAACTACTATGAATTTGAAAATTATATTTAAATCAATATTATAAGAAATTCATATACAGAAAGTTTTTATAAAAATCACACCGCTAATCGATTCATCAGAAAAGATCAGGGCCAGACACACACCCAGATCACTGTCTGTCTTCCAAAACCAGCTCTCCTACCCTTGATTTTTCTTCGGATTATGATTTGGAAGACAATGCAGTTATTCAAAGAAAATGATGTTTACGAATGGAAAGAACTGAAACAAATACTAAAGTTCTGCTGCTGATGCTACTCCAACACCTACTGCTACAGTAGTACTGCCTACTCCATATGAAGATGCTGATGCTTTTGCTTTGCAGGACGACTCGGCATCCAATCCAATCACGTTTATCAAAAGAAGCTGCAGGGCCCTGTAGTTGTAGTACTAGTACTAGCATCTCCTGATCTGATCATCTGAATTGACCTGCCTGAATTGACCTGTCCCAATTCTTTTCTTATTACTCCTACTTGATTCTTTTCTTACTCTATTATAATTAATACTGAAAAGAAACTCATGTGTTTTTCCTTTCCTTCTTGTCGTTTTGGCTCCAATCTTTGTTCTTCCTTGAAAAGGATGATGAATAGTAGCAGGTTTCAGCAACAGCTAAGCGGAAGTGCTAATCGGCGATCGATCGCCTGGGGACAGGGGTAGCGATCAATCCCCCTCCCCCCTGGCCCCTCCCTCCCTCCACCTGGTTTCCTTTTTTGGCACCGCATTACTTTACTATTTTAGTAAAGTTATGCACCTAAAGTTTATACACCTCAACTTTACACATCTAAAGTTTATACACCTCAAGTTTACACATCTAAAGTTTAGAGACCAAAAGTTTATAAGTCAAAAGTTTATATATCCGATTCAAATTTGAATTTGAATTCAAATATTTTTTTATATATAGTATTTCTATACATCTAAAGTTTATTGACCTAAAGTTTATAGACCCAAAGTTTATAAGTCAAAAGTTTACATACCCAATTCAAATTTGAATTTGAATTATATCGGGATTCAAATTTGAATTTGAATTCAAATATTTTCTATATATAGTATTTTTATGCATCTAAAGTTTATACACCTAAAGTTTATAGACCCAAAGTTTATAAGTCAAAATTTTACATATCCGATTCAAATTTGAATTTGAATTATATCCATTCAAATTTGAATTTGAATTCAAATATTTTCTATATATAGTATTTCTATACATCTAAAGTTTATACACCTAAAGTTTATAGACCCAAAGTTTATAAGTCAAAAGTTTATATACCCGATTCAAATTTGAATTTAAATTCAAATATTAGTTTATAGACCCAAAGTTTATAGGTCAAAAGTTTACATACCCGTTTCAAATTTGAATTTGAATTTGAATTTGAATATAGACCCAAAGTTTATAAGTAAAAAGTTTACATACCCATTTCAAATTTAAATTTTAATTCAAATTTGTATGGTGTAGTAGTAAGACAAGAACGTGAGGTAAAGTAGTAAGGGGAGGGGCGGGTGATCGCTTGGGAGGGGAGGGAGCGATCACCCGCCCATTAGGATTACCCACAGCAATGTGGTGTTTAGTTTCATTTTCTTCTTTTCATGTTTGTTCAGAGAAAGGATCTCAAGGCAGGAGCAAGTTTTGTGATCTTGCAGCCTTTCTCCAAAGAGATGAGATGAGCTCTCACTTTTACTTTACCTTTGCTTGCTGCCTAAACCCCACTGTCAAAGCCTGAGATTGCATTAGATTCGGCATTATATATATGCAGATGTAAACATGAAGAAGAAAAGTGAGGTTTGACATGATCTTTAGTCACCAATCTCGAGCACCGAAAAGCATTTCACAGTTTCACATCATTCCATGTCTGAACATTCTGAATACCCCCTTTTTATACGAGTTTAACTAAAAAAAAAAGGATCAAGTTTTGAGCTTATCTGAACTTAAAATGTTCCACAATTCATACACACCGTGTTTAGAGCGAATGAATTTCATATAAATTCCCGTATTAGAAATGGGACCCTCATTGTTAAGTAATACCACTTCTATATGATTTTAAGTTTTTTTTTAAAAAAGATCGAGTTTAAAGTTTACCCAAACTTGAAATGCTCCACACTTAATGCATGCCGCATTCAGGTGCAGGCATGAATTTCACAGGAAACAGTTCAATTCTCTCCATTATAAACGGGACCTCATCGTTATTATTGCACTACAGTTTTGCATGATTGCATCATTTGAAACATAAATTCTTCTCACTCACCAAGAAAGCAACAGCCATCAATGCCCAGAGCCTGAACTGCAAATGCAGCTAAGCTAATTAGGATTCAAGAATTGTGTGGTCCTTGCAAAACCAAACTGTCCTACAGCCTTGTAACTTGTAAGCTGGTCCTGCCTGGAACAATTCCTCTTTCCTTCATCCATATCTACAATTGGAGAGGGGAGAACAAGTGAACAACCCTAGCTAATACATTCTCACCTTGTAGATGCAAATGCAATTGCAAACAAAGCAATCATCATTAAGGGACCCAGCAATTCAAAGGGGGCAACAAACTATTTGGTGTATGTAGAATCTATGGATCGATAGGCAAGAGGGGCAGATGATGTTAAGGTGGCAAATGGTTAGCCAACTTTTGCTTTCAGGCTGTAGTCAAAGATTCTTTAGCCTCCAACAATTCTGTTGTGACCTGTGACTTGTGAGTACTGAGTAGAAGTACCAGGTACACTCTACTGTTCTTTCTTGTTCTTATATACTGAAAAAAAAAATTACAAGTAGACATCAAACAGACTATTGGTAATGACAATAAAAGCATAAGGAGAACATTCAAGTAAGTTCACAGGCTGACAAATGCAACGGTAATACTTCATCCATTTCAAATTACTTGTTGTTTTAGCTTTTTTTGTAAATCAAATATTTGTATCTTTGATCATCAATTTTAGTATACACCGAAAGATTTATGTTTTAGATTCACTATAAGAAATACTTTCACAATATATAATCTATATGTTAATAAAGTACACAATTTTTTTTTAAATTAATAGTCAAAGATAAAGGTGTTTCAGTAAAAAAAAAGGACGATAAAAGTATTTGACTTAGGTCAATGGAGGGAGTAGCTAAGTTTACCGCGGTTATCGGCTTTATCAAAGTGGTACAAATCGAGAAACCGCTCGGCAAACCAGCCAAGTTAGAGAAGAAAACTGAAAGTCAATTTTTCGGCAAATTTGTTTGAATTCTACCCATTTTTTTGTTAGTAATCGAAGTGAAACCACGGTTACCGGAAGAGCAAAAGCACTTATGAAGTTATGATTCCCTGCAGACACCACATATTACAAATGCAGATGATGCTTGTCTGTCTGTATTTCCATTGCCCAAACCCCTCAAGTTAAATCAGAGACAACTGAAAAGAGAAGAAGATACAAAACAACACTTCTTACATGACACATAAAACCAAAAAAAGAAAAGAAAAGAAAAGAGAAATCAACACCACACACATCTACAAACCATCTCTGAATCTTGTTCAGTTTTCTGCTCCTAATAATAGCAACAGTGAAGAGTGACATCATCCCTGCCTACTCTTCTTCTGAGATCACAACAGCTTTGCAGGCAATGCCGGCGACGGCGGCGTTCGGTCAGGCGAAGCGCTTGCGACGGCCGTCGACGGTGGCGAGGAGGCGGGCGACGCCCTTGGTCCACATGTCATGCTCTCTCTGGCTGCCGCACTCGAACTCGATCACCCGGTGCTCCGCGGTGCGGAGCCCGAAGTACCGCCGGTGCTCACCGCCCTCCAGCAGGTGCCTCCCCGGCCACGCCGCCACGTCCCTGCACACGTCCACCACCACATCTGCCGCCACCACCACCGCCATTGTTAGAGACAAAGACATACACCACTCCGTACTTAAAAAAAATAATATAAAAACCAACTTCTAGAAATGAATCTGGACAAGTGCTTACTCTTCTTCTTCTTGGTGAGCGTGCCCGCGACGTGCCGGCTCTTCATCTTGAGCATCACCTGCAACAATGGCGAATGGCGAATTGGGATCAGTAAACCTTTTTTTTCGCAAACAAATTTGATACATCCAAGAACACAATGGATTTACCACGCCCGTCCGGTGGATGTAGACTGAGACCACCTTCCAATGCAAAGCTCCTGCACATGATCATCGTGTTTGATTGATTAGCATCGTCGAATCGAATCGAATCGAATTAGTGGATGATCAATGGTGATTGGGTAGATTGTTTGTTACCTTTGCGAGTGCGCTTGAGGAGCTCGGTGCCACGGGCGAGGAGCTCTTGGCTGCAGATGGTGAGGAAGTTGTTGTCGTCGTCGTCGTCGTCGACGGCGGCGACCTCGTCGCTGAAGCTGCTGCTCGTGTTGCTGCCGTTGCCATGGTGGCGGTGGTGATGCTGCTTCTGGGCGTTGTGTTTGTGGTGGTTGCCGGCGGTGGCGGCGGCGATGGCGTTCTTCTCGACGGGGATCACCGCGGCCACGTTCCACACGTCCTTGAGCGCCCTCGCCTTGAGCGTCGCGGCGCCTCGCAACGCTGCAATGCAATGTAGAGAGATGGCGTGATCAGCCACGGTGGCTCGCCGGAGACGATGAGGATGGGGGTGGAACGCGAACCGGTGGCGGCGGCGGCGGTGATGGTGACGATGTCACCGGGGGTGCGGACGTTGACGGCGGAGGCGACGGCGGCGGCGAGGTGGTCGCGCTCGGCGCCGAGGGACTCGGCGGCCTCGACGCACTGGGCGGCGACCAGCGTCGCCGCGGACGCCACGGCCATGTCGGTGCGCGCGGCGCGGTCGTCCCTGCCGCCGCCGGAGGCCGCGGTGGCGGCGGCCACCGCGGCGACCGCCGCCGCCACCGCCGCCACCGACACCGCGGCGTGGACCTGCGCGTTGTGCGCCCGCGCCTCCTCCTTCTTCTTCTCCTTCCTCTCCTTCAGCCACCGCCCCACCGTCTTCCCGCCGCCGCCGCCGCCGACGACGCCGCGGTACGGCTGCGGCTTCGGCGTGCTCACCGCTCTGCAAAACTGCACATTTTTCAAAAGGAAAAATTCCAATTAGCAAATAATTCCAAATTACTCCTTCCGTTCCAGGTTACAAGTCGTTTTAATTTTGGTCAAAGTCAAACTGCTTTAAGTTTTATCAAATCTATAGAAAAAAATAGTAATATTTTTAATCTAAGATAAATTTATTATGAATATATATTCAATTATTGATTTGATGAAACTAATTTAGTATTATAAATAGTACTATATTTGCCTATAAACTTAATCAAACTTAAAACAATTTAACTTTGACCAAAGTCAAAACGTGTTATAACCTGAAACGGAGGGAATAGTTCTATTAAATCAAATCCCAATATTTCATATTATAAGTCGCTTTAACTTTTTGTTAGTCAAACTTACAAAATATGATAATATTTTTTAAAAAAAATATCAAAAAATATTCAATGTTATATCTAGTGAAGCTGATATGATGTTGTAGATGTTGTTAAATTTTTCTATAAATTTAGTCAAACGTAAAAAAATTGAATAAGAAAAAAAATCATAACGACTTATAATATAAAACGGAGGGAGTAGTGTTCATTCAATTCGAGACTGTCCTAATAATCCCATGTCAGCATCAAATAATTCAATCCAAAACCCAATAATCTATCAAAACACCGTAGTTTTTTTTAATGAAAAAGAATTGTATTAATTTCATCGGATTGGAACTTCCTAACCAAAATGTGGTATTCATGTACATGCACTCCTATTACACACCATTAGGTAAAATGGAATGCATAGCTAATAAATTCCCCCAACTTAAATTTGATCTACAGCAAAAGTGGCAAGCAAACAGTAGCATTACAAGCAGCTAAGCCAAGAACAAACTCTGAATTTGACAGGTTGCATCCAAAGGGGCTCTTATTTCTGAACAGTAGCAGCACACACTGTAACTGTATCAAAATGATGCTAATTGCAAAGGGTGGCTGCATTTCACTGACCAGTGCAAATCATTGTGCTTCTTTTCCATTCCATGACGTTAATCTAGAACCCTAGGTTAAATCAATGGAGAATGTTGGGCGTGCCATAGGATAGGCCAGGTCAGTCAGTGCACACACCACTGAAGAAAGAAGAAAGAAGAACACAAGAAGACATAATCATGGAGGGCATGAGCATGAGCCCCAAGCAGCAGCTTTCTGGAGAGGAGAATTTACATCACATTACTCTCAAGCCCCTGTTCGTTTCAGATCTTTGTCGCAGATTATTTGCTCCCCGCTTCTAAAATAATGATTTCTCAGAAAATAAAAAATCTACGGCGAAGTTTATTTGTCAAAATATTAATTTATCGTGTTAATAAATAAAAGCTATTTCCTCAGACAGTGCCTTGATTAGAGCACAGATTAAAAATAAAAGAATGGCATCATCAGGTTAGGAACAGAAAGCTGTGGGGGAATAACACTTGATTAGGGATAAGAAAGGCATGAGGTAGTCTTGACACTCTCAGCTCATCACTCTCATCAAGCTCATGGGGCAAAAAGGCAGGCAAGCAGCTAAAGTTCAGAGAAGAGAGAGAGAGAGAGAGGGAGGCAAGGCAAGGCAAGGCAAGCCTGCTGCTTTTCACCCAGAGATGGCAGTGAAGAGAGTGGGGGCACTGAACATGTTGCAGGGCTTTGCTTGTGGAAGGAGGAGACCACAAGGACAGGAATGGGAGCAAGAATCAAAGCTTCAGTTCTTACACACCGAGCAACCACCAAAGACCATCAAATCAAACACCTCTTCCTGCTGGTCAGAGCTACAAGTGTACAGTACAGAGGAGGAAATGTTTTTTTTAAAGAAAAAATGGAATTGGGAGTGTTTCTTGTGGAAGAAAAAACATGAGATCACATGGTGGTCTTTTCTTCAGTTCTTCTCTTTCTGAACTTTGAGATGGCCCAGAGGCTCATGGGGCAACAATAACATGCAGTGACAAATTGCCAATCAAGTCTTTTGACCATGACCACTCTCATGAGACATGTCTCTCATGAGCCAATGCAAAGAGGAGCTGAATTGTGGTGGCACCCATGCATAGGATTTCTGTTCCTATCAAGATTCAACTTCAGGACCAAAGCTTGGCTGAGTACACAGTACACTGAGAATGCATTTCACATTGCTTTGTGATGCTATCAGAGTAGACATCAGCAAAGGAATGCATGGTTGGGAAAGGTAAGCAGATTCTTTCAATATTCAATGTGAGCATTGGTCAGGTGACATGGTCCAATCACTAGTCTTTGGTTGCTAATGTTTGCTCTACTACATCTGCTTAATTAGATGGCATGCTTCAGTTGCTAGGCTTGATAAGCTATTCACAAGAACTGCCTCTGTTAAAGAGCATGGCATGTTGGCATGCCTATGTAGCTGCAGAATGGAGTGAAAAATGAGCAATCATTGCTGTGAGAGCTCAAAGGCAACACTCTAACAAACTAGTGCAGTGATTCAGAGATCGAAATGTATCAAAAGGAGAAGAGGAGACCAGCCAGGCATGAGAAAAAGGAGCAAAAGCATGGAAGAAAAGGGGAATGATTATTGGTCACAAGATATATATATCCCATTTTGGGGTGAGAAATTCTGCAGATGGAAGGAAGCAAAAGATATCTCCATCCATATTTGTGAAAAATTCACAAGTATATACATTATTCTGCAGTGGCTTTTTGGTGTGTAGTATTTCTGAAGCATGTGAGCCTGCAGAGAAAATGGAATGGGGGCAGCAAAGTATTCCATTGGATGAAGAGAGGCATAAACTGGAATCCTTTCTCACTGTGCAGAAAATTTTGTGAAAAGGAAAGCTGCAAGGCTGGTGTTTTTGTCCCAGAGGCCAAGTCCCCACAAGTTCTAAGGGCATCCACAATATACTTCAAAACCAGTCCATAGTCAATAAAATAATATATTCAGCTACCTAACCACATTGTGGAAGTAGTCCATAGGAGAAAAATAGCAAAAAAGTCATCCATAAGCATATGGGCTGCCCATATAGAATAAAATATGTCATTTGTCTCTATTTCCTCTCCCCTCCTCCTAGTTAAAGTCCACAAATGTGGGTCCCATCTATATGGACTACTTTAGCTATATCCATTGGTGTTGCCCTAACACTGAACTTGACTAACCTGAAAATGCTAAAGACTACACAAAATTAGCCCAGATATATATTGCTCCAAACCAAAAAGATGCAAACAAACTAGTGTTCCATTTCCACAAGGAAAAAGGAGTACACAAAATCATAGCTGAATATAACCATCTCAAACAAAATGCAATCAGCAGGATAAAAAGATATCATGGAATTTCTTGATTATCTTATCCAAATTGGCAGTAAAGAATAGCTTATCCTGTTTTTACCCAACAATGCTAGGGCAACAACTCCCTTAATCATGTTCAGTATGTATAAACTAGAGCAATCAGTCCCCCCTTAGAATTGACAAGATTAACAAGCCATCCATGAAGGAAAAAATAAAATAAAATGTTCAGGTGCAGGGATCAGGTGAAGAGACCTTGCTGTCGTCGACGTCCGGCGAGACCGGTGGGCTGTCGGAGAGCGAGCCGCCGCCGTTGAGAGGGCCGCTGCTGTGTGAGAGGCGGCCGGAGGTCAGCGGCGACACCTCTTGCTGCTTCCATGAAACAAGAAACGAGTAAATTCTCAGTGTCTATCTGCAAAGTGAGCTACTGTTCCAAGCAGAACAGCACAATTTCACAATAATCATTGAACATGCAAGAAAGTGTTAAAAGAGTAGGAAATGTTGGTGTGAATTGTGATCATTAATTTAGCTGGGATTCATGTTACACAACCAAATAAAGAGATATGGGTATTTTGTGTGTGTTTTTTCGTTTGATTATGATGGGGTGTGGGGGGCAAGAAAAGAAATCTCATGTTTGGCCTCTTGTTCTTGTCCTCACTTCAGTCCCAGAAGTACAGGAAGTCAGAGAACATTAAAGCAAAGCAGGTACTACTAATCGACGAGATAATACCCATGAGAAATCAAACCAAAAACATGCAGTTGAGAGAATCACACCTAAAAGTTGGGAGATACAAGTTGTTTACTGCACTGGAATACTGGATTGAAGTTCATGTATTGTTTGGAGAGAGAAAGAACAGAATGAAAAAGCAGAGAAACATACTACAGAATAATCTCACCAACCTCTCACCTAAAAAAAGATTAAAATAATTAAAGTCCTTAATCCGGTTGCTATTAGGATGCACTCACTCTCTCACTCAGAGACAAGCTCAATTAAAAAAGACCGAATTAATCTCCTATTTTTTTTAATTGAGGAAGAGAAAGAGAGAGAGAGAGAGAGAGGATGAGGCAAGAACGAAGGAACGAAACGCGCACGCACCGATTGCGACATGATCCTGTCCATGATGAGCTGCGAGGTGGCCGCCGACGCGAAGGAGAAGGAGCTCCCGGAGGCGGCGGAGGAGCCGTCGACGTCGAGCTCACCGGAGACGTCCTCGGCGATGACCGCGGCCGACGCCGCCGCCGCCGGGACGGCGGCGGCGGCGAGCGCGCGGCGGGAGACGTCGGCGGCGCCCGACGCGCTCCACGACCGGGACAGGAACTCCAGCGCCGGGTCCCGCGGCGGCTCCGGCGGCCGCAGCTCGCCCCTTCCTCCGCCGGCGGTGACCCTGCCGGATTCGCTCATCGGAGCAGTCGCTCTCTCGTCGTCGGCGGCGAGCGTGCGTGGGCGCGAAAAAGGTGGTGCCTTTGGAGAAGTGGGGGTGGTGGTTTTATAGGAGTGACCCTCTGCAAAGAAAGACAAGGAGGGGATTAACCGTTTGTGCATCTAAAGTTTTTTTCTTTTTTTTTTTAGTTTCACTGGCTTTTTATTTTTTGAAGTAGAATTGGTCATTTTCTTTATTGGCATATTTTACTTGTTTTTGCCTTTAATATATGTTTAATACTTGCAGGGGATGTCACTTACGGATGTTATCGATAAGGTCGCCTTGATTTACGAGGTTGTCGTTTCTGATGTAATGACGTGGTAATGTTGGCGTACATGGAAGAAGTGATAAGATTTACGGAAAGTTTAGTGGCGTAAACCATAATTCAACGGGTTTGGTAGAAGTTTATTCGTGAGGGCTTGAGGTATGACGTGGTGAGCAAGAGATTTACTCATTGTCGGTTTGTCGACTTGCTGGTTTGGTAAGACGACGATAATAAAGATGAAGATAGTGTTGTATACTACATGATAATTTTGGCTGTTCATGGTTTATAGACTGGATGGTTAACATGGACCTCTAATGAACAGCAATAAGAAGTATAGTAGTAGTGTTCGATAATACAATGAAAGGTGAACCGCTCGCACGAGGTAACTGTAGGACAGAGAAGAGATTGCCAATTTAATTGTAAATATAATACTCAATAAACTACAATTCTCAGCAGTTACATCAACCTTGGGAGATTCATATCGCAATAAACCTTTCTCAAAGCAACTTAGCACAAGGCTAACCATTACTCTAATTAATGAACCACTAAAAAAAGTTTCTTTTTATAGTTTCTCTGGCTTTTTTTAAGTAGAATTGATCATTTTCTTTATTGGCATACTTTTACCCCTTTTTTTGCCTTTAATATGTTTGTAATACTTGAGGGGATGTCGCTTATGGATATTATCGATAAGGTCGTCTTGATTTACGGATGGCCGTTTATGATATCATGACGTGATAATGTTGGCGTATACAAAAGAAGTGATAAGATCTACGGAAAGTTTACTAGTGTAAACCATAATTCAACGGGTTGGTAGAAGTTTATTCGTAAGGGTTTGAGGTATGACGTGTTGAGTGAGATTTACTCATCGTCGGTTTGTCGACTTGCTGGTTAGTGGCAAGACGACGATAATAAAGATGTAGATAGAGTCATCGTTGTAGACTACGAGATAATTTTGGTTATTCATGGTGTATAGACTGGATGATTGAGATGGACCTCTAATAAACAATAGTAAGAAGGAGAGTAGTAGTGCGAGGTAACTATATAGAAACCAAAGAAGAGGTTGCCAATATAATTGTGAATATGATACTTAATAAAACTCGCCTTCAATTAATTCAGCATGACGTACAGCTTAACCTCTTTAACGCTACAATGCTCAGCAGCTACATCAACCTTTGGAGATTCATATCACAATAGACCTTTCTCAAAGCAACTTAGCACAAGGCTAACCATTACTTTTACAAGTAGCATCACCTGTAAAACTTAACTAGCAATTAAAAAACCTCATGTTAGCCACTCTTCATTTCCAAATTACAAGCAATGGCTCCACATTCCCTGGAATTATTGCTCCTTAAAATAGCAGTACTATACTACTAATATTTTTCCTAACTCACCCGATATAATCAATTATGCCATAATAAGTGGTGCTCCATTTGTAGTTCGTTTAATTAAGGTCTCATCTCATGCCTTTTTGGATGGGCCTTCTCTGCTTTAGTTTTTGTCTTCTCTTTTCCCAGATGATAAGAAACCATAGCAAAACCAGCTATCCTCACACTTTTTTTCTCTTTTTTTCCCTTAGCTTCCATGTCCTTTTGTTGTGTACACTTGTGCTAGCTGTGAACCATACCTAGGCCCCCACACAAGACATGGTAGTATGGTACTTGTTCTGTTGGATACTCATGTGTTATGAGCAGCAGTGGTTTTCTTCTGTCTAGAAGCAAACATGGCCTGTACTGGCAACATACTTATGTGCTTTCTTTGCTAATGGTCATGATGATCTTTTTTTGTATTATTTGGGGGTCGCTTTAACTTAATTTGACTTTAAGCAGATACAGATACATGGATGAGCTTTGGATTGTAGTGCCTTTCTTGTCCATGCAGAATTGCATAATAGAAGCTGAAACATGTGTGATGGACAGAATTATACTACTACTTGTTTGTTGATAGGCCTATTTCTAGGAAAAAAAATGTTATTTTTTGAGTAGCTAGAATGTGATCAAATAGTACATGATTTAATTGATTCTATGATATAATGATAAATACTACCTCCGTCCATAAGGAATCCTATCTTTTTTAGAGACTACGGGTAAAAAAAGCATTTTGCCTCATTAACGAGGGATGTTTAATTAGGGGGTGGGAGGATGGTTTGGAGGTAAAATTGGATAAAAATTAAATAAAATATACGTAGTTGATGGGAGAAGTAGTACAATAAGACCTCTTATAATTATAGAAAAATTCTAAACCATTAGATCCCTTATATTTGTATTTGTAGATGGAGGGAACATGATTTAACCTGTGATTGTAAAGTTAACCCTCACTCTCTATATATACAAACCAAATTTGTATTGCGTATCACGTTATGCATATACTCAAATTTTATTTTTAAAAAGTTACAGGGCAGATTAACCATCACAATACTCACATTAGTGGTTGCAGTGCCAAGGGCACCAAGATTAGATCATTAGAGCATCCAATTTGATCATATCAACATAAGTACATGACAGGGACAACCGTTAATTTTGATTTGATCTTGTGTTCTTGTACATATGTGGGAATGCACAGAGGCAGCAGCCATAAACAGCTGATGCAACCACCCACAGCATCCACCGACTCACACTGTAGTGTATACTGTACACACACACCATTTGGTACTCTACCTGATCACCTCCAGCTCTTTCTTCCTCTCTACTCCTACTCCTACTAGTTCAGTGATCAGTAGCCTACCCTGCCGGCTGGGTCACTGCCAGGTGGGTCCCACCTAGAAGCATGAGCTATAGCAGATTAGCAGTGGCAGCTGAGCTACTTCACCTCCCTGTCTGTATGCACGATCATGTTCTGTTTTGGGCTTTTGGCCTGCATTGGTGGTGGTGGCCAATGGCTCATGCAGTAGTTGAAGAATTTAGATTATTGGTTGGATTATTGCTGCGAATTATCAACTTGATTACAATGATCTATATATATTTCTTTTAAAAAAAACTCCAATGGTGGTTACAGTAAATCTGTCCCACATTACCCTTTGAACTTCTAAATATATTACATAACAACTACATTTAAATGAATAGTCACAAATAAAATTAAATTGAGGTGAGTATAACTTGTAGCAAAAAGGTGGATGACACATTGATAAAAAAATATATGCTTTTATTTATTTTAGACAATAATATTATGATAACATAATAAATAGTTTAAAATAGGTGGTCTAATGCAGAAAAAAAGCATTTTAAGAAAATGCATTTCAAAGCGTGGAGCAAATAACCCGTTTTGAACTTTTGATAATCCGGTAAATAAGATGAACAGAAATTCTTGTAGCAACAGGCAGCAGGCAGAGAAAGACAGATTTCGCTGGGTTGCTTTGATGATTGGTTGGTTGGGTTGGCTGCTTGATGGTCTCCATCAGGTCCACCCAGCATGCAGTCAGTCATCAGTGTGATCGATCCATCCTTGATATGAGAATGAGATGCTGCTGCTCATCAGTGGTGATCACTAGTGCTTCTGCCAGTGGACAGCAGCAGGATGGAAATTTCTTCCATCCTGTTGTAAATTCTTCTTCTCTGATTTTTATCTGCAACCATGAGTATGAGTATGCTGCTGCTGATGCCAACTCATGATGCAGCACATGAAACTACAGCTTCTCTGTTGTCAGAAATCGAAATAGTGATCAACAGATCAGGTACTATTAACCAGCAGGATTTGCATTGTTTGGCTACATGTGCAGAGTCTTAAAATTTCCCGGCTATTCTTGCTCGAGCTGAAACCTTATAACTCTCTCCGTCCTAAAATATAACCGACTTAGTATGAACAGAGAGACTAGGTGACTTCTAACTGAGTATTAGATTACTATATTTTAAGACGGAAGGAGTACTTACTTATCTGAATAAATTCAATTTGGAAGTTCAGCTTAGCTCTCATCAGGAACACGGCATGTAAATGCAGGTTATCATGATTCATGAGCAAAGAAGGCAGTTGACAGAAGACAGTGTGTGAAGAACTCTGCAATGGCAACAGCAAGAGCACTGTAGTAGGTCGCTGCAGATTACTATGCACGCATCAGGCTTCAGTTCAGACAGCAAGCAGGCAGGAGGAAGCAGGTATAAATTTCATACGAGAAAAAGAGGAGGGAAGCAGCGAGAAGAGTGAACAGTGGAAGGGAATCGGCAACGGCAAGTGCAGTCGCATACTCGCATTCAACTCTAAGAGTAAAGAAGCTATGTAGGCAGCCTACCTAGCTACGAACATGAGCAGCTGCAGAAGCAGCAATGGTGGCAATGAATCAGCAGAGCAGCAGCTTCAGAATTCAGATCAATAGCGAGCACTGTTCATTGCGTAGCGTAGTTCAGAAACTGAAGCTCACTACTCATCCGTGGTACTCTCTGACTCTCTTCGTCTCAAATTTTTCATTTATCTCACACATATCAATACAAAACCAAAAGAACATAATATCCTTACTTTATCAAATCCTAATGCATCAATGCAATTATTTCATACTTTATTATTTTCAATATTTATCTCCTATTTTTATAAACTCATTTATATAAACTTCGATGTAATGATTACATAAAAATGAATTTATTTTGGGATATATCTGGAGCAAGAAATAAACAATTTATATTACGTAGAAATAAAAAATGAACTTATTCTAGAACAGGAGCCCTCACCATGTAGGCTGGCTGGACCAAGGAAGCAAGGGCAATTGTGGGGCCCATTTGTCAGTAATATGTTTCCCTTCTTCTTCGGGTTCTTTTATGGCCGGACATATATAGGACATGGTTGTATTCCTACTGAATAATGATAGCCCGACATAGGACATGGCTGGCTATATTCCTGCTGAATAATGATATGGAGTAGCTAGTAATCTGGATCCCTCAAGGAGATTTCCTCTAATTTGTTTGCATACCGTCTAATTAGTTATGGAAAAAATTATGTAAACATGTAAGTTTAAATTATACAAGATAAAAAAGAGAAAAAAAATAAATATGACCATGAGCACACATATACTAGTTTGATTTTATTATAACTTGTGGAGATCAAATTTTAAGTTGCATATGTTTACATATCGATATATCACATATTAATCTATTTTATATAACTTTTTGGATGATATACACTAACGAGAAAATGTCCCCTTAAGAGATTAAAATCTTTTTCCGTAGTAACCTTCACTATTCCGTGTTTTCAATACTCACTGACTTTATTCGATAGATGGTCGGTCATCAACATGGTACCCGGAGAATTGACTACGTGCGAATGACAATCGATAGATGAAACCTGCATGATATGAACTGCAATGATGATCCATCGCATCGCCTGAAGAAAGCTTAGCTTATACTATAACCTGGGATGGATAGATGGAGAGGACAGAATATTCCTCTCCTCGACCCTTTTGATGTCCTGCCTGCTGCTGCCATTCTGCCAAATTGCCAATCAGCAATATGCAGGCATGCTTGAATATGGGCAAAGCCATGGAGAATGTTGAGCTAAGCTAGCTGCATTATATTCATGCTCGATGAGTCCAGTTGAAAATGAAGAACAATGTATATATATATGTCTGATGTCTCCAAAAGCTCCGAATGTCCACGTGATGTTGCTGTGGCTTGTACAATTTTATATGCCTAGCAATACAAATTATACAATGTGTTTTGAGGTTATGGACCTTGGGATCTTCAACCTCTTAGCCAAGACAACGATGATTACCACTCTGCAGACACAACTCACAAACTCACTCTCACTGTCGGTTCTTTTCCTATTAAGACAGTGGCGGATCTAGAAAAACTTTTGAGCCTGGGCAAGTCTAACAGCGAAAAACAAGTATACATAATCATATACGTATGTAAAATTAAAGGTCATCGAGTTCTAATTTAGGAGAGGAAATCTAGTGTACGAGAATATGGACCTGTTTAGTTTGCGAAAAGAAAATTTTTGAGTGTCACATCGGATGTTTGACCGGATGTCGGAAAGGCTTTTCGGCACGAATGAAAAAAAATAATTTCATAACTCACCTGGAAACCGCGAGACGAATTTTTTGAGCATAATTAATCCGTCATTAGCACATATGGGTTACTGCAGCACTATGGCTAATCCTGGACTAATTAGGCTCAAAAAATTTGTCTCGTAATTTCTCTCATAACTGTGCAATTAGTTTTTTTATTTATCTATATTTAATGCTTCATGCATGTATCCAAAGATTTGATGTGATGTTTTTGAAAAAAAATTTGGAGAACTAAACGGGGTCTATATCAAAGAGATGATGGTTATATGGGTTAGACTATGGAGTTTGTACTATCTTATTGAAAAGAAAAAAGACTGATACCAGAAAGTTATATAATTTTGCCTTTAGATCTCAGTTATGATGGTGTGAAATTGAATTAATTATCTTAAAAGTAATAGGCATTTAGTTAATTAAGCATGGTAATCAACCACTTTATACCTACTATTGTATGCAGATTAGCTGGTGGCTAAACAACGTAACTAAGTGCTGATAAACTGCTGCATAGTGGCAGAGCCCGGGCACTTGCCCGCGCTGGCCGGCCCTAGCTCCGTATTAAGATACAGATTTTACGCTGGTTTTTATCAGCACGGTTTTTAAAACTAACGGTGATTTTGTACGAAAACTTTCTATATATATATTGCTTTAAAATATCATATAAATTTATTTTTTAAAGTTTATAATAATAGAACTCAATTAATCATGCGCTAATAACCTTTTTGTTTTTTATGCATTAACTTCATCTAATCTTCATCTTCAGTAGAAATGAACACGGTGTGTGCTTTCAGCTGTTCAACTCATTTCGCGTTTTCTTTTGTACTTCTCTTTTGAGAATAAAAGGTGGGTGTTTTATTCATTAACATCCAAGTCTTTTACATTCCTATTCAGATTATAAGGGCATGTACAACCCACAGACGGTGGGTCGTCTGCAGAACCTCGAAATTCTCATACAGATAGATATAAAGACAGCTCATACAACCCACAAACAGAGGGGCCATCTGTAAGCTGTTTAATGCTTTGCATGTAGCTTAGATCAACTATAAATATATTTGTATGTACCATTGTGTGGCTAATTGATAGAATAAATATGAAGATTAAATAATAGAAACGTGATTACAATAATTTTTAGAAACCATATATATAATAATTATATTATATATAGTTACAACGCTTTTTGTCTAATTTTCTTTGTTTCCGTAGCGTTGCCATATGTGCTCGATTAGATCCTTCTTAAGTTGCCTATGTGTTGGTCGAGCTTTGATAGCCGAATTTCTACGAAGTGCCTCTGCAAAGCTTGGATTAGGGTCATCATTTGTACGCACTTCTGGTGGGATCACTATCGGCGCACTTGGATTTTCATTCAAATCCAAGACATCCCTAACTGAGTCCTTCTCATCTTTAACTATTATATTGTGAAGGATAACACAAGCTTGCATAATGTTGATAACGTCTCCTTGTTTCCATAACCGTGCTGGTCGATGAACAATATCAAAGTGTGATTGCATAACACCAAATGCACACTCGACATCTTTCCTCACCCCTTCTTGCCTCAACGAAAATGTTTTATCTTCCGCCGATTGAGGGGCATTAACTATCTTCACGAATACTGCCCATTCTGGATATATTTTATCGGCAAGATAGTAACCCATGTCATATTGATTTCCAATTACAGTATAGTGTACCGTAGGAGATTCCCCTTTTATTGCTTGAATGAACAGTGGTGACTTGTTTAGAACATTAATGTCATTCTGAGACCCCGCGGTACCAAAGAAAGCATGCCATACACGAAGATTTTTTGATACCATTGCTTCAAGGATCATAGTACGAACACCTTGTTTACCACTTGTAAACTGACCCGCCCAACCTTTCGGACAATTCTTCCATGGCCAATGCATGCAATCGATGCTTCCCATGCACCCAGGAAAACCACGAGCCTCATTTTCTTGTAAGATTTGTTCAAGTTCATCGCTTCTTGGAGGCCGTAGATATTCGTCACCAAATGTTTCAATCACACCTTCAGCGAATTTTCCCAAAATCTCCAAACAAGTGCTTGCAGCTATTTTCAAGACCTAATCAAGTTGATCAGCCGAGGTTCCATAAGCTAGCATCCTGATGGCCGCTGTACACTTTTGAAGTGGTGAAATACTATTTCTACCAATAGCATCGACTCTTTGGGTGAAATAAGGGGACCAATCGCTAAGTGCATGCACGATACGCAGGAACAATGGCTTATTCATCCTAAATCTCCTACGGAACATGTCATCGGTGTAGATAGGATTTGTGGAAAAATAATTAGCAACAAGATCATCATGACCTTGTTCTCGATTCCTTGGTATGTACCTCCTTGGTCCACTCTGTCGACGACGGCGATGTACAGTCGATGCTTCTCTGTCCATGTCGGCCTTGAATCCCTCTGCTACTATTTCTTCAAAAATATCATCCTCTGCGATCAAGTCTTCCACGGTGAACACCTCTTCAAACTCTTCGGCATCTTCGGCTTCATCTTCACTGGTGGAGAAATCGTTTGTAGTCACGGTTCGTAACCCCACTTTAGTCCCGGTTGTCCAACTGGGACTACGAATCCGGGACTAAAGATCTATGTACCATTTTTTTTATTTGCATGGCCCTGTTTGCTGCATGGTTGATTATATATATATATATATATATATATATATATATTACAATATATATATTATGCATGTATATAGAATACATATATATATATATATGCGTATGTATATATGTATAAATACATATATTACACACATATTTATAATTTAAAGCACTTAACATTTTATGTACATATATGTTACCAAAATATATATTAACACTAAAGTAAATGTACGTACATATATAAATATATATATATATACATGCATGTATAGTACAATTCATTTGCTTGCTAGCTATAGTTACGACTTCGACACCTGCGTTACGTCAGAAGAGGAAGGACCGACGTTACGAATTGTCGATCCGTCGTAGTAGATACACATCGTAACGGGCCAAGTGCTATGGCCGCTGCTCATCTCTCCAAAAGGATTCATGCCATCCGTACTTAAACCAAACCATATGTTTCGTGCGTCCTTTCGAAAGTCTTTAAATTTTCTGTCGATGTTTCGCCACTGCGAACCATCTGCGGGGTGTCTCAGCATCCCGTCCTGTTGACGTTCTTCAGCGTGCCAACGCATCATTCTAGCATTCCCCTTGTTCCTGAACAAACGCCTTAGCCGTGGTATTATAGGGAAATACCACATCACCTTAGCAGGAATTCTCTTCTTCGTTAGTTGCCCGTCAACCTCACCTGGATCATCTCGTCTAATCTTGTATCGTAGTGCTTTATAAACAGGGCATGCTTCTAGGTTCTCGTACTCCTCACCGTGATATAGGATACAATCATTCGGACATGCGTGAATCTTCTGAACTTCCAGTCCTAGAGGGCAAACTATCTTCTTAGCCTCGTACGTTGTCTCGGGCAATTTGTTTCCCTCCGGAAGAATGTTCTTGACGAGTTTCAATAAATCGCCAAATGCCTTGTCACTAACACCATTTTTTGCCTTCCATTGCAAGAACTCCAGAGTGGTATCCAACTTTTTGTGCCCCTGCTCGCAACCTGGGTACAACGACTTTCTGTGGTCCTCTAACATCTTGTCCAATTTATGGGCCCCCTTTTCACTTTCGCAGTCCTCCTTGGCATCCTGCAACATCTGACCAAGATCATCCGCAACGTCGTTATAATCAGCATCTATGTCCTCCTCGCCCGTTTGATATCTTTCAAATCCAGCGTACTGAGCAAAGTCTGGAATATTATCGTCTTCCACTTCATCTTCTTCCATTTCAACCCCTTGCTCTCCGTGGGATGTCCAACAATTATAGCTTGGCATGAACCCCGACTCAAACAAGTGGAAATGAATAGTCCTGGATGCAGAATACTCCTTCTGATTCTTACACTTATTGCATGGATAACAAATAAAACCCTTCTGCTTGTTAGCTTCGGCCACTCTCAAAAAATAATGCACGCCGTCAATAAACTCTTTGGACCGCCGGTCAGCGCACATCCATTGCCGATCCATCTACATGAAATGAAAAAAAATCATACACAAATAATCATTCGTACAATAATGACAGTCAAACAATAATGATAAAATAATCACAAACTCTTTCAACAGTCATACAATAATGACATATCATTATTCGTACAAAAATTATAAAATATTCCACCAAATAATTCTTATTTATTATTTTTTAAGTTTTAAATTCTTTTAATTTTCAATTTAGTTTGTTTTCTTTTATTTAAGATTAACTTTCACTATATTTTCCTACTCAACTATTTTATAAAACCTTATTTAGCAAATAAACTAAATTTCTATATATTCTTTCTTTTCCCACACAAATTTTCTCTCTCATCAACTTACAACAAAATTTTGGAGACAAAAAAGTGTGCAAAACATAGCTCCAAATGTAGTATGACCAAAAAAAACATTGGAGGATGAAGTTGCTAACCTTTTAGGCATCTCCGATTTGTATATAATCACCAAAGTAAATTCACTATAAATTTTGGCATGACCTCCCCTCTTTTTTGAAGAAATTTTGAAGCTTGCTCGGGCTGGAGGAGGAAGAAGACATATATAAAGGGGTGGGACTTTAGTCCCGGTTGGTGTTACCAACCGGTACTAAAGATCACCGTGATCTTTAGTACCGGTTGGTAACACCAACCGGGACTAAAAATCTGGGGGGGCCTGACAAGCCCTGACAGCATTTGAACCGGGACTAAAGATCATCTTTAGTCCCGGTTGGTGTTGGACTAAAGATCAAATATGCCCGTTACCCTTTTTAACCGGGACTAAAGATCATCTTTAGTCCTGTTTTTTGTTGCAACCGGGACTATCGTGGAATTCGGCCGACCGACGAAAGATGGTTTCTCCACCAGTGCTTCTTCGTGCGGCTCCATTCAAAGAGTTACGATACACCTTGTTTGATGCAAGTGTTTGGATGGTGTTTGGATGGTGGAGTAGTGTACAGAGGAGCGCACAGAACAACGATGTTTTATAGAATAAAAAAAGATGACCATTCATATTTACAAAAACTGATCGGCACCACTAAACTGATCAACTACTAGCATTCAAGCTACATTCAAATTTAGCATTCACATTTACATTCAAGTGGCACATTCAAGCTACTAAAAAGATCAACGTCGCACTACAGCGGCTAAACTGATCAACTGATCAACTCCAGCACCACTTAAAAGATGACCATTCACATTTACATTCAAGTTCAGCATTGAAGTTCAGAAAACTGATCAACTGATCAACTCCGGCACCACTAAAAAGATGACCATTCCATTCACATTCAAGTTCACACACACAATTCAGAAAATCATGCGCAATTTCAGTTCACACACACAATTCAGAAAATCATGCGCAGTTTCAGTTCACATTCAAGTTCACAAAGCACAGTTTCAGTTCACACACACAGTTTCAGTTTCAGTTCACACTAAAAATATCATCCTCTGCGATCAGTTTCAGTTCACACACACAGTGTCAAGTTCACAAAGCACTGTCATTACCATTCAGAAAATCATGCGCAGTTTCACATTTAATTGGATTTCAGAATTTAATTACCAGGATACCTGAAACTGAAACTACCAGGATACCATAATTTCAGAATTTACATTATGGCCTACAGAGCAAAACTGAGTAAGGGAGAACTGAACATATATGGGTACTGAATAAGCAGAAAAGTGAATTTGGCTGAGGTTCATATATGGCTGGGTACTGAGTAAGGGAAAACAGAGCAAAACTACCAGTATACTGAACATTGATACTGAACATATATGGCTGAGGTTCATATATGGGTACTGTATATGCAGAAAACTGAATTTCAGAAAAAAAGCATGAATGAGCAGAAAACTGAACATATATGGCTGAGGTTCATATATGGCTACTACAAGTGCTAAATTTAACAAGTTTGTCACAGAATACTAAATAAGCAGAAACTTCATATCTTCATACCAGAACTGGCTGAGGTTCATATATGGCTACTACAAGTGCTAAATTTCAGAACTACTAAATTTGTCAACAAGTTTAGTTAAACAAGTGCTAAATTTCAGAACTACAAGTGCTAAATTTCAGAACTACACAGATAAGAAATACCTTCTCAAGCAGTTTCAGGAAAAAGGGCCTTCATAAGACACTTCATCATCATAGCTCGCTGTGCCTTTTCCTCATCAGACATTGAACTTGTATCCTGTGAAATGAGGTTGTTATAAGTCTCCATCATCTTTGTCTCTTTATCAAGCTTCTTTCCTTCTTTGTACTCTTGTGATGTAAGGTGGGCAATTTTTGTTGCCTCTAGCTTCTCAGAAGCTATCTTCTCTTGCCTGTCCAATAGCTTAATACGCTTCTTATTGTTTGCCTCCTGGAATTTACTGTATCTATCAAATTTGTCTAGCTCAATAGGAGAATCCTTTGAGTGACCATCATCACTACTGCTGGAACCCTTTAACTTGCCATTTTTAGCTGCTAGAGCTGCCTTTTTAGCTGCCTTCTGACCAATTGGTCATTGTGGCATCTCATCACAAGTGTCCTCATTTTCCTCAGATTCTCCTTCCAGATGGAATGCTTTCCTTTTACGTGCATTCTTCAGATTTTCATTATATGTTTTCCACTTTGGCACATCTCGGCAAATTTTCCAAACCTCTGTCAGTATATAAGGTCCAACCATGTCTTTGCATTCTTTGTTGTCATCCACATAGAACTTGTGTGCTGTATCAAGCCACATTTCAGCCGAATATCCACTTGTAAGTACTCTACGAGCCTTAGCGTAAGCACATTCAAAGAGGTCTGTCCATTTGTTAATCTTGTGCCATCTATCCTTGCATTGCTTTGCATTTCTTCTTCGAAGTGGAGGGGTAGTTTTGTTGTACGTTTCGACAACCTCACCCCAATATTGGACACCACCCTTATCCGCACCACAGGTAGAGTCGGTTGAATGTTCTAACCAAGCGCTCATCACTCTAACATCCTCGTCCGGAGTCCACATGATCCTCTTCTCGGTTCTAACACTGTCATTGCCATGTAATATTTCCACTTCGGGCGGTTAACTACCATTGTGTGCCTGATTCAGAGGACTCATGTGGATAACTGCACCAACCAAATGAGAGTTCTGTGCTTCATTTCCAAAATAGCTCATGAAACCACCAGGTGGACGTACATCTTGGTCCCTGCAGGAAATTGCAATTAACATGAAATTTTCCATGGTCCATCTACAAATAAAATTCAGATGCAGTAGTAGTACTATTGTGGCTGTATTTATGAAGGGTTAGAAGGTAAAATTAGCTTAAAATGATTTCGGCACAGAAGCTTAACATGAAATTAGCTTACAATATGAAATTAGCTTAAAATGATTAGTTGGACATAGAAGCTTGATGGGTATTTTTACTCTTTAAGAACAACTAACAAAGAGTACAATATGTTGGACACAGAAGCTTGATGGGCTCATTTTTATGATAATCATTTATCAGTTGAATATCTAACAAATATGGTATAAAAGGGATCCAGGTACAACAGCATGGGATTTACAAATTCACAATGCTTAATATCAACTACAAAATTATCTAGATTCACAATGCCTAATATCAACTACAAAATCAGCAATGAAACAAGGATTTACCATGATCCAGGAGATGAGGGATCACCGCCGGCCGCATCAAACCAAGGTTGATACGATGCATGAGGACCAATTGAGCTGGTGAAGTCACCTCCGACAGAACCATCAATGGAGAAAGCCGGGATGGTCGTCGCTGCCGCTACTGACCCGCCACTGCGTCCGCGAGAACGGGGCGGCGGTGGTAGCCCGACAGCGTGACCAAAAGAACCCCGACCGAACGAGGGAGTCGCCGCCGCCGCCCCGACACCTAGGGTTCGGCCTGGGGCCGTCGCCGCCGCATCCAATGTCCTCGATCCATTCCTACTCTGAGCTGCGCCGGGCGTGGACATCCCGCCGCACCAACTCCAGCGAGAATACCAGATGGGGGGCGAGCAGATGGCGGCCGCGCAGATGGGCAGGCGAAGAAATTTGGGGCAAGTCGCGAGCAGAGCGCGGGAGAACACCGCGCGCGGTTGCCTGGGAAATTTGTGGGCGAGCGCGGCCGCACGCGGGATCTGTTCGCCCGTCGCCTGGGGACGACAGCGCTCTACAGCGCGTGGGCTCGCGTCGACTCCGCCTGGGAGAACGGGATGAACTCGTCGCGTCGGGAGGCGCCGGGCTGCCCGTCTCTGCGCGTGCACAGGTTTTTTTTTGCAAAATCACCAACACACAGACGGGGCGAGGAGACGGGTTGTACATGCCCTAAGAGGATTTGAGAATCAAACATGACGCTCCTCCTGTAAGGTAGAAGCAAACTTAGCTAGGTTGTAAGCATCAAAGTTACAAGCCTGACTTTCACGACTTAATTTTACTTTTGCAAAAAGCTTCCTTCTCGTCTCAATATCATTGATATTAAGGCCGTGTTTAGTTCCCCTCCACCAACTTCAAACTTCCAACTTTTCATCACATCAAAAATTTTCCTACACACATAAACTTCCAACTTTTTTTTTAAACTTTCAACTTTCTTCAAACTTCACTCTTTTTCCACCAACTAAACACAGCCTAAGATCTGCTAAATATTGGCATCTTGGTTTCTCTGAGATGCTCCTAATGATCTCAAGACAGTCTGATGTTACATATACCTTTGACATGTTCAACTCATTTCATATTTTCTTCGGGACCACCTATACATTAGTCGACAAATTTTATTATAAAAATTTGATAGATGTAATTATAGTACAATCATAGTGTAATTACACTATAACTTGCCTGTAACTATAATGTAACTTGTATGCAAGTTTCACGTAATTTTGAATCGTTAGATCTATTACAAGATTTGTTCTGGTGAGGAAGAAAAAAATTACAGCACACACATAAGTGAAAGGATTTTTTCCCACGACCTCCATTTTACCGAAATAACATGTTACGGAGAGTTTTTTTTAAAGTTACATACAACTTACATTATAGTTACAATGTAATTGCATGCAAGTTATAGTGTAATTACACTACGATTGTAATGTAATTACATCTGTCAAATTTTTGGAAGAAAATTTGTTGACAAATATATAGCAAAATTGTTTTCTTTTATACTAGTATACTAACTTTTCCGATTTGTGTCCTTGAATTATGATGGGCCCATGGCCTGGCCCGAAAGACAGGCAGGTCAGGAATATTGGCCGTTCATGGGCCGTCCCGGTAAGTACAAGGCCCGTTAATATTACCTACCCTTGGGTTGGGCCAAGCTTGTTCAGCCCAGTTTGGATTGAATGAAACGAATTTTTTTCATTTTTAAATTTATTTTTTTAATATTTACAGAAATATTATGTCGGTGGAAAGATTTACAAAAATAGACCCTGCCGCCCTCCATTTGAGCGGCAAGCTGACGTGGCACACGGCGTCATGACGGCGCCATGTGCGCATTTTGCGCTTAGCCCCTTGCAGCCCTTACAAAAGGCGGCAAGGGGCTAAATGCAATTTTTGCCCTGCCAAAAAGCAATTGGCTAGTTCTTTTTTATCTGAGCCCCTTGCTGCCCTTGCGAACTTTGCACGGAGGCCCCTTGCCGCCCAGACAGAGGGCGGCAAGGGGGCCACGTGCAAAATTCACAGCCCCCAAAACGACCGTCATACGCCCGTGTGCCACGTCAGCTTGCCGCCCAAATAGAGGGCGGCAGGGACTATTTTTGTAAATCTTTTCACCGATATAATATTTCTGTAAATATTAAAATAAATAAATTTAAAAATGAAAAAAATTCTGAATGAAACTAGAAACTCGTTCGTCAGTGTCAGTCTCGAGACATCCGGAATCAAAGAACGAACAATCAACCAGAGATCTTGTATATGCACATAGATAGGCCGATGTATGTAGCCATTCCCAACCTTTTCTTTTTCATTGGGCATTCAGAATACAGAAGAAGATACAAACAAACTTGTGAATATTTGGATGTCAAGTTGTGATGCCATTATTGTGGTTGTTTTCTCTTGTCTGAAAGACTGAAACTCTGAACATCTAGGACAACGAACATCATAATTAAGAAAACATTACTGCTTAACTTCTTCAGCATTTGGAGGTGAATCTTGTTGTCTATTCTTTCTTTTTTTTCTCCCAACTCATCATATTCAAGCCATGCTACCATCCTCCAAATGAGCATTCAGCCTTCGACCAGATGTGCAAAATTTGTCCAGTGTTTGTATATTTTGAGTTAGCAGCAGTCGCGATGGGGATTTGAGAAGATAAAGAGGAGCCATGATAAATGATGCATCAGAGGAGAAGAAAGTTTCAAGAATGTGACTGAATTCTTGCTACTACTTTCAGAACTTCGAACTGCCACCATTCGCCATTGGATCCTAAATTTGATTCTAACGTTTGTAACCGCCTCCAAATTCTTTCACTCAAAATTAAATGAAACAAAGATCATTCCTTACTACATTTATTGCCAAGCTCCGGTTTCGAGTGTCACCATGGCCCATTGTTCTGCTGCCTGCTCCCTGCTGCTGCAGCACTGTTCAGGCCTTCAAGGTCCAGGCTAGCACATTGAATCCTCAACCATTGTGGCTGTCTCCACACTCATAAACCCAGCAGCCTCCTGCTTCAGTAGCAGCAGCAGCACCATGGTGTACTAGCATGCAGTACAGATCAAAGTTTCAAAGGCACACATTACTCATCACTATTCAATACGCCATTGTTACTCACTCATCATAAGCACAATCATGTGAAAGAAGCTAGTCAAGTCAGGAAGGAGAAGGTTCAGGCCACTGCTCCCTCTGTCCGCAAATATAAGGGATTTGGAGGTTCTCCATCCATCCACAAATACAAGAGGTTTTTCCAATCGATCCAACCATTGAATTTTATCGTTAAGCATGATCTTTCCTGATAAGTAAAGTATCAGGGGCATCAGAGAAATTTCACCTCAACCTTAAACCACGCTAAACAACTTAGAACCCCTTGAGTCCCATCGTTACACCTACAACTGACTATAAACTATAACGCTTATTAGCAGCTTAAAAAATAATCTGTGGGAAAATTTTTTATAGTTATGTTCTTAGTGACTTTAAAGCCATTGCTGGAAAATAAACTACGATAAAAAAAAATCAAAATCAACTCTAAAACCAAAAGTAAAATTTTAAATTTTAGCCGTGACTGATAAGCTAAAGAACAAACGATGAACAAACTTTATGTTTGTGGACCAAGGGTGTAATTGATTGGTATTGGCTCATGAGCCCTGATGAAAAACTTTGCTCAGATGATGTTTGTTACTACTGGTTAAAGTAGCTAGCAGTAGCTGTAGCACTTGTAGACCTTGGTCATTGTAGCAGTACCACATTGTGCTGAGTTGTGCCATGTGTTTGCTTCTGGAAGATGAGGGAGTACTGCATGATGCATGAATGAATCCACAGTGCTCACATTCATAGCCAGGTTAATTCCAGTAAAAAAAGCAAAAGAAAGATTGTACTGAATTACTCACCACATGTAGCCTCTGAAAACCCCTGTAAATCCACACAATTACACCATAATTAACATTGTCCATCTCATGAGGGACACATTTTTCTTTGTTGTCCCATTTTTTTGCAGTGAAAGTTGAGGAGTTAGTAATTGGTATGCTTAAATTGTGTTGGGTACAGAGTTTGCTGTCCTGCAGATATATTTAACTGAATGCATGTGCAAGAAGAAGAAGAAGAAGAAGAACAGCAGTATATAGCAGTAAGTATATTTGGAGATTGGCAGATTGCAGAGGCATAGGTGGAAGATGTGTAAGGTTCTAGAAGCATCTAGAAGCCGAAGCTGAGGTCACTAGACCATCACTCCTGCTGCAGAAGCTTCTTCTTCTTCTTGTGCAGAGATGGGGAAGGCGGGTAGGTGGCTCAGAAGCTTCCTGACCGGCGGCAAGAAGGACAGGAAGGGCAAGGACGGCGGCCAGCCGCTGCCGCCGTCGCCGGCGCCGCCGTCTGCCAAGGAGAAGCGGCGGTGGAGCTTCCGGAGGCCGCCGGCGCAGGCCACCACCAGCACGTCGTCGCTCTGCTTCTCCGACGTGCAGCAGCATGACCAGCTCGCCGCCGGTGACGTCGCCGAGGAGAATGAGGCCGCCGCGGCGGTCAGGATTCAGGCGGCCTTCCGATCCTACCTGGTACGTATAATGATACGCCATTGATGACGCCATCATCTGTTCTTGGTTTTGTGCAACTCGATGGCGTGTGGGTGGGTGCAGGCGAGGAAGGCGCTGTGCGCGCTGAGAGGGATGGTGAAGCTGCAGGCGATGGTGAGGGGGCAGCTGGTGCGGCGCCAGGCGAGCACGACGCTGCGCCGCATGCAGGCGCTCGTCGCCGCGCAGAGGCGCGCGCGCGCCGAGCGGCTGCGGCTCCTCGACGAGGACAAGGACAAGCACGCGCGCTCGCCGCGGCCGCCGACGACGACCAGCCGCCGCTCGTCGCCGCTGCACCACCGGTCACGGAAGCCACTGGTAAGCATCGATCATGTGTGAATCGAGAAGAGATGGCGAGAGTGTGAGTTGGTTTTCGCCATGGTATTGCAGGAGGTGGTGGACAGGGGATCGGAGGAGAACGTGAGGGTCGTCGAGGTGGACAATGGCGGCGGCGCGGCAAGGGGGTGCGGGAGGCGCAGCACGTGCGGCGCGGCGGCGGCGGCGGCGAAGGGCGAGATCTACCAGAAGGTGTCGCCGACGCCGTCGGCGTTGACGGACGCGAGCGCGCGGACGATGAGCGGCCGGCTCGACGACTACTCCTTCTCTGCCGCTGCGTCCGAGGCCAGCGGGCGCCACCACCGCGTTCCAGCAGCCGCAGTCGCCGGCGGCGACCACGCGGCGGCGCTGCAGCAGCTGTTCCCGAAGAACTACATGTCGAACACGGAGTCGTCGCGCGCCAAGGCGCGGTCCCAGAGCGCGCCGAGGCAGCGGCACGACCAGCCGAGCGCCGCCGCCTCGCCTTCCCCTTCGCCGTCGTGCGGCGAGTGGACGACGACGCCGGGCGACCGCCGGCGCAGGGCGTCGCTGGACCCGCGTGACCTCGCCGCCCCCGCCGCCGCCGGCGTCGGCGCGCGCATGGAGCGGTGCGCGTCGCAGGCGCGCGCCAGCGCCAGCGCGAGCGCGGCGTGCCCGTGGGCAGTGAGGATGGACAGGTCGACGGCGTCGCTCGCCGGCGGCAGCGACTGCGGCTCGTCCGCCACCACCGCGGTGACCGCGGCCGCGGCGGCGCGCGTGACAAGCTGACACGGACGAACACGAGCTAAATGCTACTGTGTGAAGAAGCGATCACTCTCTTCTCTCAAAGTCTCAACTCTGAAATATTTATTTTCTTTTTCAGTGGCTTGAACAGATCAACAGTAGAAGCTGACAACCTTTGTTGCTTCTTTGCTTCTTGCTGACCTGAATGAGCCTTGTTTCTTTTCAGTGATCTGAACAGTGAAATTTTGTTGTGTGTTGTCTGTGGCATTGTGCCAGTTACAGATTTTGTCAGGGAGAGACAATTGTGTGAAAGTTTAATTCAGATTTGTTTCTTCAGATAGTGTGGAATTGCAGTTATTCTCTGAGGTGATATTTTCAGTTATGGCCTTGAAAAATTTATGGAACTGGGCCTGTTTCTTTTAGCATCAATTCCTGCCCGAAGTGACGGCAGGGTTGTAATTTATGAGTTGTCCATTTACAATGCTATTTTTTTTGTTATTTTCGGATCCTCTTTGATGTAGTACTGCAATTCACCATAATTAGACTACTGTTACGTTACCGTAAATGCGATGTGCATATTATCTATGATATGTAAAATATCTTAGCAGGTTTTGCATTAGCCTTATCCTAATTGTGGCATATCAAGATGTATCACAATTCTATATACATCTCGCGCGATAGGTTTTACACTAGCCTTATGCCTATTTCAATCATTGAAGATAGTCATCATTGTTCATACATAGCCGCGATATCGCTATGATCTACAACATCCTTATAGTCATTTTTAACCACCTAAGATTTTTGCTAGTATAGTACCTTTATCACCTTTGCTCAACCCACATCCCCTTTACAACATCGCCACCTTTCTCCGTATGATAATGTAATGATAAAAGCACGGGCACAAACCATAATGCAAGATCTAGAGATGAGCGCACTATGATCTAAGATAGACGATAATTTCATCCAAATGTGAAAGACTCATGTATAAGTCTGGTTCGAATGCATTATCATACTACAATAAAGAACAAACAATGTAACCATAGCTACTACACATGAAAACGTATAAGGTATATCTAGGGCGGAGCTAGAACGAAATGGAGGGGGTGCCATTTGTTTAATTTACTCACTTTATATCGAGTTTAAGTTGATATGGGTGCCTAAATTTATATTGAGGGGGGTGCACACATGGTGAAAATAGATAAGGTTTTGTTACAAAATTTTTTTCACCGGGCTCCTGGGAACCCCCTAATGACTCTAGCTCCGCCCCTGGGTATATCTATGTACCTATGTCATGGTGCAATCTAGCATTACCATAATTTATTTTTCAAATGGCCGGATATCATCCTGAGATATTTATATGCTAGATTGATTTCCATTACCCCCATATAAAAAAAATATAATTTCTACTACTCTCTCTATTTCATATTATAAATCTTTTAACTTTTTTCCTAGCCAATCATTGTTAAAATTGACCATTTTTTAGAAAAAAATAGCAACATCTAAATATATCAAATTAGTTTTATTAAATCTTACATTGAATATTTTGATAATATATTTATTTTATGTTAAAATACTACTATATTTTTTATAAATTTGGCCAAACTTAAAAAAATTGAGTAGAAAAACAAAATCAAACGACTCATATAACATTATGGAACAGATGGAGCACAAGGTAAAACAAGAGAGGGACTGAAATGTGATAAGTTATTTTACAGGGACCATAAGCTGAGTTACCCCGATGCGAGGAGAGGCGAGGGGTATAAAAGCAAATTAAAAAAAAAAAAGGAGGAGAAGGGGGAGAGGCCTCGCGTCGCGTCTCCCACGTATCGTGGTCCGCGAAACCCGAGTGGCCGGAGAAGCCGAGGCGAGGCGGTTGCCGTGGCGGGCGAGTGACATCGTCGTCGTCGCTGTCGCGCGCGCTCCCCCCGCCCACGAACCCTATCGGATCGGGATCGGGATCGGGATCGGAGAGGAGGGTATGGACGAGGCGGCGGCGGCGGAGGCGGTGCAGCTGATCGACGGCGAGGGGGAGTTCGCGGCCGACTCCGCGGAGCGCTTCATGGCGGCCGCGGGCGTCGCCGGCTGCGGCCTCTCCTACGCCGTCGTCTCCATCATGGGGCCCCAGAGCAGCGGTACGTATACCCATCCCATCCCATCCCTCGCGCCATTTCGAGATCGCCTCATCGATCGGCCGCCGCGCGCCATGCATCATGATTGGGTATCGATCGATCCCTCGCACGGCACCTGTTCGATTAAATGTTTCGGCGCGCGCGCGCGCGGGGCCGCTACGACGCTCGTAGTATACAACATCAGTTTTTGAATAATCTCTGCTTTAATTTGTTTGGATTGGTAGTACATCAGTACAATACAAATCTGCATTTGCTACTAGTGGAGTACTTGCATACGTACGTTTGTGTTTCTAGCAAGTTATTATGGTTGCATTTTTTTTTTTGTCTCTCAATACTGATTGATGGATGCACGTACGTACTCTTTGGCTAAGATATGTGTAAGGGAGCCACTTAATTGTACACATCTTTTATCAAGCTCTGCCTCTGCTGACATGAATGGATATTATAGGGTGTATAAGTCTCACATAATCTGTTCTCCACAATCCACATAGATGACAGCATCTACAGTTTTTCATTTTTCTTACACGCCTACCTTTCGTGCATGGAGGAAAGACCCCTTTGTTTTTGTCTTTTCTGATACTTGACTGTGTTATATTACTCTTAGCACGCATTCTTTGGCTAATAGTACCCTGACACTGACCTTTACTACAATGTACTATTAGCTTTTAGCTGACATGTGTGCTTTCTGTCACCAATATTTGTGAGTACATGATTAAGAAATTAATTAGTACTTGTTTGATCATCATAACGTACCTTTTATTTTGAGCAGGAAAGAGTACGTTGCTGAACCAACTCTTTGGAACTAATTTTAGGGAGATGGATGCGTTCAGGGGAAGGTAGTCCCATTTTGTTCCTCCACATGATTATAAATATTCATACTGTCTTCTTTTTATTTTGTTTTTTGAACTAGTTACTTTTCTTTGCTAGGCAATAGTATCTTTGCTTGTTCATTTTCCCGTTCTCTGATTGCTGAACTGGATCTCTCACAGGAACTTATAGTCACACTATTACATTTTGATTTCTGGTAGGGAAATACCATGATATCACTGATATTATGCCTATGTCTTTAGGAGTCAAACTACCAAAGGTATCTGGATAGCACGATGTGTTGGTGTTGAGCCATGTACTGTTGTGATGGATTTGGAGGGTACTGATGGAAGAGAAAGAGGAGAGGTATGCTTGCTTAACGCGTATACAATTCAATTCCCATGTTCAATATATCTTCTAGTGAACCTTTTGGAGTGGCCGTGTGCACTGGTAGAAAGCTGTTCTGTAGAAATCGGTAACTAGCCCAAGATATGGTTTCACAGAACAATAACCAACCACTGACAATTGGATTTTTCCCTAGCCCGAGATCTTTAAAAGCAAAGGTTTGGATTTTTCCCTACCCTGAGATTTTTAAAAGCAAATGTTCAGTTAGCATTAGTACTTCCTTTCCTCCTGCAATGATTTATCTGAGCAAATTAAGTTTGCAAAATTTGGTCTATAATAAGTATTGCGTTTTCATTGCATTGTCATTTTCTTGTCTTCTGTTTATATCTTCCAATTAATGAAAATGAGCTTAGCCTGCTTGGCTAGCTCCTATGTTTTAAAATGTGCCTTTACATGTATTACAAGTTTAAGCAACTTGAGGGAAACATGAGTTGTTTCTTCAGTTCCTTTTCTGATACCTGTGTCTTCTGCCCCATTTTAGGACGACACTGCATTTGAGAAGCAAAGTTCGTTGTTTGCTCTTGCAATTTCAGACATAGTTCTAATTAACATGTGAGTTATTCAATGGTTCAACTCTATACTACTGAGCTCATATTATGAAAATTCCTCATAGCCTTCTAGGTTGAACTTGAATATATAATTCATCAACTTCATGACTTTGTATTACCACCATATGTATGTCGATAGGTGGTGCCATGATATTGGCCGGGAACAAGCTGCCAATAAGCCTCTTCTAAAAACAGTATTTCAGGTATTTATCTGTTTTTTCAGATAACCTTTGCCACAGCAATACATTCTTGATGCATTTGTAACATTTGGACAACTGGGTTTGTAGGTCATGATGCGTTTGTTCAGTCCCCGAAAGACAACACTATTATTTGTTATACGTGATAAAACCAGGGTTTGCCTCTTTGTTCTTTATTCTTTCTTGAATATATTTACTGTTATGTTTTTTGTGCAAGCTGTTTGGAAATATAATTATTGCTCCATTTACTTGGGCCAATCTCAGACACATCGTTGTTTTCATGTAGACTCCACTTGAGCATCTAGAACCAGTTCTGAGGGAGGATATTCAAAAGGTGATGCCATCATCTATTGTTTCCATCTTTTTTACAACATAGTTTCCTTTCTCTAGTCCTAATATTGTCACAGATTTAATCAGATATGGAACTCTGTTGCTAAGCCAGAGGCGCACAAAGACACCCCTATCAGTGAATTTTTCAATGTAGGTTTTGTAGTTCCAGTATACAATCTTTGAAACAAAGATGAAGGTTTTACTGTTTATGTTAACATGGTTTGTCAATATGAAGGTGCAAGTCACTGCATTGCCCAGTTTTGAAGAAAAAGAAGAACAATTCAGAGAGCAGGTACCTTTTCACTTGTACTCTAATGAAACTAACTGTCTGGGGACAACAGAACGTTTTCAAACAAAAATAGGGAACTGAAAACTATAATTTTTCAAGCACCTTACTTTTACCTCTGCCAGGTTCAACAACTTAGGCAGAGATTTTCAAATTCAATTGCACCAGGAGGTCTTGCAGGTGATAGAAGAGGAGTGGTTCCTGCTTCAGGATTTTTGTTTAGTTCACAACAGATTTGGAAAGTTATACGAGAGAACAAGGATCTTGACCTACCTGCTCACAAGGTACACTTATATCTCCTTCTGTGCACTAAAGACTTATTCTGGGTCAGTATTATTACACTTGCCATTAAGGATTTAAAATCTGTAATATTGTCTGTGCAATTTAGAATACAATTGAATATACTATGTATTAATCCCCACTTTCTGAACGAAAAGACTTATGCCACACCATCTGATGTATGCTAAAAGTGTTTCTTTCAAATGCATTGTGGAAACTTTTGTTGTCAACAGTGATCAGTAAAATAGTTAGCTGCTAGTTTAAATCTGTATGCTATACCTAGGTGAAGTAACATCATCAATTCAGTAAGAGAAATCACTCTAGCTTGTCGGTTATTGATTTATTTTCATTTGTTTCATCATACAAGGTAATGGTTGCTACAGTTCGATGTGATGAAATTGCACATGAAAAGTTTTCCTGCCTAACCTCAGATGCAGTAAGAATCTCCCACTTGATCTATTGACCTGTGTACAATTTCCAGGTTCATTAATTTGTTTGTGTCATTCTTTAGGAATGGATGGAATTGGAGAGTGATGTGCAGTCAGGTCCAGTACCTGGTTTTGGAAAAAAACTTGGCTATATTGTGGACGTCCACATGCAAGAGTAAGCCCCTGCATAATATAAGTTGTTGACAGCTCACAGTTGTGATGGTTTGTTCAGTGTGGTTCCTATTACCTTCAAATTAGCAAGCAAACAGTATAAGTAATATAAACTTGGTAACATAAATGCATTTGATGTTTCTATAAATCTACCGGTATACTGATAGGCATATGCATTGCATACAGGTAATGTCTTAAAAGTTTTCAAACACTTAATTATGATATTTATGGAAGAGTTAATATAGAGATGTTTTCCTCTGTTTCGAATTGCTATTTGCAAATTCTGGAAGCTAGAAGTTGGTCACCTTGTTTTATACCAAATCCAATATTTTGTAGTGACGGTAAGTATTTGTTCATGAATAAAATTGATACGTGAATTATTTTTAGGTATGACAAAGAAGCCATCTATTTCGATGAAGCTGTTAGGACAGCAAAACGACAACTGCTGAAATCCAGAGTACTGAATGTAAGGACTCTTGTACATCAATACTGTTTTTTCTTATATTATTTTAATATAAAGGAAGCTTTTATTGACCTCAGCCAATTACATCAATACTGTTTTGTTATAGTTGAAAATGGTATGCTCTCTGAGAACTAAAACTTTTTTGTAAACACTCTGCTACTCTGATAAGTTAATCTGGCGCTAAAGAGAAATGCCAAGATTTTCTTTCTTCTGAATAAACACAGTTCATATATATGTTTTAAATTTTTGTCTCAAATTCTTCGCAGCTTGTCCAGCCCGCATTCCAGAAAATGTTGGCTCACCTGCGTACGAGGGCTCTTGAAAAATATAAAACTGAACTTAATCTTACTTTGGAGAGTGGAAAAGGTTTTGCAGCAGCTGTTCGAGACGCTACTGAATCCAATCTCAACGAATTTGATCAAGGGTGTGCAGGTAAACTTCTTAAACTCTTGATAATTTATATAGATACTTCATGGCCAATGACCACAAAATTTATTTGAGTAGTACTGTTATTAGATGTAATAATCGTTACATTCTTGAATTGAAGCAGTCTACTAGTCTGAGTCCTGCAATCTGCAAGTAGCTGAATTTGGTGCACTTAAACTTCAAAGAACATTAAATTTGTCTAAAGACGGTATACCTCTGTGCAGTGATGTTGCATGTTTTTTCATCATTATATCTACTTACTGTGCATGTAATACATGCAATTTGCAGGGTACTCTTTTCCAGATTATTTTTGTGTAACAATCCTTAATGTGGTACTGGTGACCTTGAGGAAAGTGATACTGCCATCTGACTTGTTTTTTCTGTTGATTCTGTTGTAGATGCTGTAATCGAGCAGGCAGACTGGGACTACTCTAAAATACTAGAGAAGGTTCGGCGCGATGTTGAAGACCACACACTTTCAATTCGTGAAGGCAAGCTATCAGAATTGACAAATCATGCTAAGGTTAAGTATTGCAAGCTAAAGAAAGCCCTTTCTTTTAGCAACTCACAACTAACCTCTCTTCTGTATCGATTTAGCATGTGCTACGGGATTTGGTTACCACATGGCACTAATGCAGGTATATTATACATGCAGGAGAAACTAAGAAAAGCACTAGTTGAACCTGTGGAGTCTCTTTTCGATGCTGCAGGCCCTTCAACCTGGGCATCAATAAGAAACCTTTTTAAACGAGAAACGGAGGCTATCCTGCCAGAGTTTCAGAAAAACCTTTCTGGGTTTGAAATGGAAAGTGCAACGTCAGAAGGAATGGTATCAAAATTAAGGGATTATGCCAGAAGTATCATAGAAAATAAAGCTAAAGAAGAAGCTGGCAAAGTTTTGATGCATATGAAGGAGAGGTTCACAAAATCATCTATCATCCGTTCGTCATACCGATCAATTTCATACATTTCTGACGAAGTTGCTTGTCATTGCCAGGTTTACAACGGTTTTCAGTCATGACAAGGATTCTATTCCGAGGGTCTGGACAGGGAAGGAAGATGTCCGTGCTATAGCAAAGGATGCTCGATCTGCTGTATAGGACTTGAACCCTTCTAAGTTCTAATGGGATGACATAGTTCTTCCTTTGATTCCCCTTCTTTGTTAAATGGACTTGAACTCGTGTTGCAGGCTCTCAAACTTCTTTCTGTATTGGCTGCCATTCGCTGGGATGAGAAATCGGATAAGATCGAAAAAATCCTCACTTCTACACTCCTAGATGGTTCTGTTACATCGAAGTCGAAGGGTGCAAGTGCTTCTAGTGATCCACTTGCTTCAACTACTTGGGAAGAAGTAAGCTTGTGTTAATTTTTCGCGCTGCTATAAATATTAGAAGTGCATAAATCATGGAACCATCACGATTATTGAACTCTTGAGCAGGTTTCTCCAAAGTATACCCTCATCACTCCTTCTCAATGCAAGTCACTGTGGAAGCAGTTCAAAGCAGAAACTGAGTTCTCCATTACACAAGCGGTTTCCACGCAGGTGTGTATCCATAATTTGGGAGGATCTTTATGCTTTCTTCCAAAATTTGGATCACGTACATGGTTTGATCTTTTTCTATTTAATCAAAGAGTCTTATTTTCATTTGTCAGTTCCTTGAATTTTCATCTTTTTACTCCAGCAAGCTCACAAGCGCGGCAATGGTAGGCTGCCTCCTCCTTGGGCCATGGTGGCAATTGCAGTTCTTGGGTTTAATGAGATCATGGCGCTTCTTAGGTATTTGTTTGTACTATACAGATCAATTATATACCCACTCACAAAACAATATAACATTATATCTTCGTTTCTTCTTGTTTTGCACAGGAATCCCATATATCTATTCTTGCTATTTGTGGGTTATTTGCTGGTCAAAGCTTTAGCGGTGCAGCTAGATATCAACAGAGAATTCCAAAATGGCGTGGTAAGGTTTTGAACGTTCACCATGAAGCTAAACCTATAGTATTGATATGCTATTGCAATAGTATCCTATAGAGAGATCAACAAATTTCCAGGTACTATCTGATTATGTATTGCATCATAGATTCATAGTGGGGCATGTACAAGGTCATTATCTATTGAACACTTTTTACCAAAGTTTTGATTAATAATGTATAAATTGTTTTCTATGCTACTTATTTCATGAATATTTAGTGCAACCTCAACTTAGAGGATCTTGTGAAAAATATATAGTGGCATAGTTTATTCTACAGAGAGTTTTCTTTTTTTAACATAGCAATCTGCTTATAAAACCTTAATTTTACTCTAATTTTGATGAAACATCAGGTTATAAGTGCTACACATTGGTGTGTATCAGCAATTCAGCATTGCCTTCTGAGTTAGAATGCTATGCCAGTGCCTCACTAGTGTTAATAAGTTTGCAAACAAAAAACCACATTGATCCTTTTCTCCACTAACACAACAATTATGCTGAATCTTATATACTGCAGGTTCCTGGGATCATCTCTGTAACAGCAAAACTAATCCCCACACTACAGAACATTCTAAACAAAGTTGCAACAGAGCAACAACAACAGCAAGGGCATCACCAAGATGCTGCTGCAGAAGCTCCACAGCAACAGCAGCAACCACAGCCGCAGCCGCAGCCACCTCCTCTACTCCTGAGCCCCAGAAGCCCAATGAGCGAATTGCGGAGGCCGCTGCACATGCCATTCAGCCCGGTGCGCAAGGCGGTATCGCCTTCGCCATCCTCATCGTCTTCCACCGTTACATCACCCAGGAACGCTGGTGAAGACCAGAAGCCCAGGCAAATGGTACAGCCTGACAATGAATCCAACAATGCTTACTCTATAGTTTGATGATCTTGGGTGTTCAGGGTCAGCTGGTGGTTTATACTGTCCAACTGGAAATTGGAAGGTATGAGCATTTCGTTGTCCACATTTGAATGCATAGGTACACTGATTGCAGCAATGATCCATCGTCAGTAGGGTATCAAGACAGAATAATTCAAAATATTTTGTCTCGCAAAATTTTGTAAGGAGGGTGGTTAATCTGTAGAATGGACAGACAATTGCTACTAAACACCATTTATCAGCATGTATATAGGGAAGATTCAACTGCAATGCCTAGGATATGGTCAATCAAAAAGAAAATATATATATATACTTCAAATGCCACTTGGATAAAATAGCACATGCAAAGGTTTGTTTCCTTTCAAAATACTCTATCCTAGGTTTGAATTTCTGCTGTCAAGACAGTGACCATGGCCTGACAGTACATAATCTAGGGAATGGTGAGTTAAAAACCTTGGTTACATGACTAGTACTATACTTCATGTGTGCATCTGTTGATTGTCAATCAGTCTGGATACTTACAAAGAGAGACAGGGGACACTGTTGTGGACATGGGGTGTTGCCTGCTCTGCTGAACGCCTGCAAGAAGCCACGACATTGCCCCCATGCTGACGGCCTCTCCCGAGATCCATGCATCCATTGTTTTCTTCTTCCTCCAGTCCTGTTGGCAGCACAGATAAGTGGTAGATTTTGGATCATCTTGTACAGGCAGGTGACAATTGTGACAATACAAGCAGCATGGCACATGCAGAGATTCTGCATTTGTACAAAGCCTCTACTGGTTTTGATTCTCTCTTCTCCCCTCCTCTCTGCATGACTGCATCCATCACCACATGGTCATCTGCTGTTTTGTGGAGTAGTTAAGTACTCTCCCCATCGTTTGGCCTGGCTTATTAGAGACTAAAAATAGTTTATGCGTAAATTATTTATATGTGTGCTCTCAACGACTTAAAAGCCAGTACTGAAAAATAAACTACGATAAAAAGAAACATCAAGATCAGCTTATAAATTAAGTTTTATAGTTCAAATTTTGGCTACAGTTGATAAGCTAAAGAGCAAACAATTCTAGCGTTTGAAATTTATCCTCAAATATAATCATTTCTAGAGTACTATTTTCCTAATCTAACCACACCTCATGATTCTCTGTATTTGTCGTTACATTGCTTTGTGTTTTATCTCACAAGCTAGTAAACTCTTAGGGAAATCAAAGTAATTTCACCTCAACCTTTATATCTGTTAAAACTCCTAGAAATGCTTATATTTATAGATGGAGGGAGTAGCTAGCTGTGAGCCTGTGAGTGAGATGGCATGCAAATTCAACCACAGGGTATGGCTTACAGCTCAGGTAGTTAGGCTTATAGCTTACAAAGGCCAGGGTAGGTACATGGTATGTGATACATGATCTGCACAGCATCCATGCATGCATCTGGGTAACATAGATTTCTCTGTTCTTATGATTGGAGTGAGCTGAGAGAGAGCTGGATCAGTATAGTGTAATGTAATGTAATGTAGTCAGAGTAAGATGAATCTGGAGATCCTGGCATAGGATACCCCCAACCCTGCTCAAAGAAAATAATCCTGGAGACCCCACCCTGCCTGCTGCCAACTGGATATCCTTAACCCTACATTTTTATCACTACATGATTGCAGGTGCCACATGATTACAAAGGTTCTAAGATCTTGCAAGATCTTCAGCTTAACTTACAGTTCTACTACTACAACTCCTGCTGCTGATTGATGATTCCTAATAGAAAGTAAAAAACTGGAAACTAGCTAGAGCTAGAAGTAGATTTTGAGTTAACAGCAACACTGAGATGGTGTTGCCTCCCAACAGCTAAAAGTCTCAAATCCTAAATATTGTTTACCACTACCTGAGCTAATATTGCACATGACAAAACTGGCGATTTTAGATGCGCCTGATACAAGGTGGCGCTACGATGCCGTCTCCTTGAAGCTCTTTGTGAGCCAGATGGCCGTCTCCCTGGGAGACGCTTTCTCCGGTCCGAATGGCTTCAGCAGAATGCCCAGCTCCTCATACCTCTCCTGCTGCAGCAGCTGCGCGCTGAACTCCAGTAGCCCTTCCAGTGCCTCGGCACGCTGCTGGAACGACGAGGTGTCGAACCGCTGCTGCCTGGAGTCGTTGGATCCGCGGCTCGAGGCAGCAGTGGCGTTGCGGCCCGATGAGTCACTCCCGTTGTCCCCGTCGGTGCGTAACACCTGGATCGTGCATTTGTCCTTGGTGATTGACCGGTTGATAAAGGGAGGAGTGGAACACGAGCCATGGCCAGGAGAGAGCTTGTTGTGGATGGGGAGCAAGGGGTCCTCAGATGATGCCAGTGGGAATTCCGCAATTCTGTCGATTCGAGGGGCATTCACAGAGACGTCAGGTGAGTCTAGTTGTTCCAGAATGCTGATACTGCGCTTGGTGGGTGTTTCATATGTTGACAGCGGGAGTGATGCTCTTCTTGCTGGTCGGGCGATTTTGTTTGGAGTTGTTTTTGAGGGCAGCTGTAAAAGTGGAAGAAATTGGAGCTCAATGAATATTGGCACATTTATTTCAACAGACAAATAATGAAAGAGGCAGCATAATCATGCAAAATGCAAGCTCGTGCTGAAGCCATAAATAGCATAAAGAAACAACTGCATCATGACAAGATCTTAATAACTCTAAAAGACCAAAAGCTGAATAGCACTAATGTAGTATGCACTGAGCAAGCACATGCTACAATTGAGGCTATTGTAGTTTCTAAACAAATGAAGAACAGCTTCACTGGTATTATTGAGTGCGCAAATAATATAGAAAAAAAGGCACAAAATGGAATACCTCAGAGCGGTATGTTCTGGTATACGATGTTTTGGGAGGTTCAAGCTGATTTCTAGCTGTATAAGTCTTGGCTGGCAAGCTCTTGGGCGTCCTTAGGATGCTTGATGTCTTTGTTATGATGGCTTTACTGGTAACCTCGTCCCCAGCCTCAGTACTGTCAACAGAGAGCTCTTTGACACTCTGGGTGGTTGTGTATTCTTTGATGCTCCGTGTAGAGCTAACTGAATTCCGTTCAGGAGATGGCTTGCTAAATGTCACAGTCCTCTCATTTCCCAGAGAGTTTCTCCTGGCCATTCTTCTGCGTGCAGAATCAACCACGTCACTAGGAAATGTCATCTTCTTAACTTTGTCAGTCAAAGATTGATGGATTGGAAGTATGTTGCGAGTAGGACTAGATTTCAATTGGACTTGCAGCACATAAGGCTGAAGTTGTGGATGCTTGAGTAGCTGTGCGGCCTGTACAGGAAATTTAGCAAATATTTATACCACAAAACAAATAGGAGTATACATCAGCATATATTACAAAGTAGTACTAACTAGGATATAGTATAATGGACTTACACTAGGTCTGTGCTCTGGACTTTTCCGCAGCATGCTCTTAATAAGTCCCCTACTGCACGCAGAATGTAAATTTAAGAAGCATGCTCTATCCAGATAAGATGGTGGGCAAAATAGAGTGAAACAACAAAAGGCAACTAGTTCAAAACTTACAAGGCACCAGAATATTTAGTGGGTAATGGTGAGACTATTGATTTCGTGATCTTGTTAATCAGCGCTTGCATGTCCTGCAGGGAAATGAGAAAATTAGACCCTTGTACGTTTCCTAACATTGCATTACTATTAGCATACATGTAGTAGTCCAAACATATGCTCAGATAAACCATCACACAGTAAAAGTAAAGAAACCAAAACAGGGACTTACAAAAGCTTTAAACGCAGGCCTGAGCGCGGTCATTTCATATATACAACATCCTGAAACAAAGTAATATAATTGAGAGTTAAATAGTAAGTTTTCCATTTAGGGCAGGAAAGTGGTTTCTCAAATTGAAGTCATATATACCTAGAGACCAAATATCTGACTTGGTACCATATGGTATATCAGCAAGAAGTTCTGGACACATGTAACTTGGTGTTCCTACTACCTGTGTTGGGAGCAATATACTACTAAGAGCGACATCGAATATGTACTGGAAATATGAAAAGTGCTACAATTACTTACAGAAGATGCTAGATCATCAGAAGTCAATATTTTTGCAAGCCCAAAGTCACCTGCATTTGTTTAAATTTGGAATTGCATCATTACCAGGATTGCTAAACCCATACATAAAGTATGATACTTTTTTTGGGACTAAGATACATACCAAGTCTTATACTTTGGTCCCTGGCAATGAAAATATTGGAGCACTGAAACGAATTTTTAGCAGCTTTAGTATATATCATTTCCATGGCATGGAAATATAAATACCATAAGGTACTCCCAAGTTTAGCACTACTACTGACCTTGACATCTCGGTGAAGAATGTGGTTTGCATGTAAATAATCTAGAGCCATGAGAAGTTGCACAAGCCACTTGCAAAGCTTCTGAAAAAAAATGAGAAAAACATTTCAGTGCACATGCCTTGTTTGCAGCAAAGCAATTTTAAGGTATCAAAAGAAACGCAAGGTCAGAATCCACACCTCCTCAGAGAAATATGTACCATTAGCTCTTTTAATAGCTTCAGCCCTGAACATATACAGATTCTGTTAGCTAAGGAATTAAAGTTCAAGAACAAAATAAACTATTTTAAAAGGATTTCATCCGAGGAACACATACATGTCTCCTCCCTCACAATAACCTATAACAATGCAGACATAGCAACCCTGAAAATCCAAAGATATAAAGAAGTGAGAATGAAACAAAGCTATTCCACCCTCCCAACTTAATAACCTTCTCTTCAGTCCTTTTCACCTACCTTCTCCACCCATGAATCTTTGTACTCCACGATAAACGGATTTCTGACCGTCGCAATAAGCTGCATCTGCATGAGGAGCATTTCCACATAAATCAGTAAAAAAAAAAGGAAGTACCACACAAGAGCAAGAAGACATCATATCATTTTAACTTCACAGTTTCAGATCAGTTCAGCACCAGCCAAACTAAACACTAGCATCATCATCATAATCACCATCACCATCACCATCACCACCACCCAACACACCAATTTATCAACGAACCAAATCTGCAGAACAACAAACTGTCTTCTGTACCCTTGACCGACATCAGCATGCCAGCCTTTTGCTGACCACAAGGCATTCCCCTTGAAACCATAGCTTACTAGGTACCAGAAGCTGAAAAGTGCAGCTCATGCAGATGATGATGCTTTTACCTCCTGGTGCGCAGAGCGGCGGGTGCGGTCGGTCTGCCGCGCAAGCCGAATCTTCTTCAGCACATACCTGCATGAACACACACAAAGCTCCAACATGATCAAAATGGCTGAAATAACAGTGAGCTTCAAGAAGTCCAAAAATAAAAAGAAAAATGAGATGAACAATGTCGAGTCAAAAGCTCACTTCTTCTTCTCCAGCTTGTGCCTCACCAACAACGCCGAACCAAACGCCCCTTTCCCAATCTGCTCCAGCACCTCATACTGATCCATCCCTTTTTCCTACGAGAGACCCCCCAAGAAACCACCGCGAAAAGAAACCACCGCGAAGATCCAAGAACTCGCTTCCCCCACCCAAACTCCCGATCAGCAAAGGATCGATCTTTGGGCCCCCGCGCCGACGCCTTCACGCGCGCAGATCTCGCCGCATTTGATCGGAGAAGAGCCAAGGCAGGGGCACCGAGAAGAGAAGAACACGAGCCGCGAAATTGAAAGCGGCAGCGAGGGAAGAACAAAAAAGAAAAGAAAAGAAAAAAAGATGGGGTTTTTGGTGGGGTTCAATCAAACTCGCTTCTACTCCCCTCAGCTTTATATAGCCTCCAAAAAGCCAAAGCAAATGAGGAGGAGGAAGAAGAAGAGGCCAAGCTCCTCGAGCTCCCCGAGGAGAGAGAAAGCAAGAGCAATGGTAGAGAGAGAGAGATGGTGATGGCACTGAAGAGAGAGAGGGAGGAGGAAGAAGAAGAAGAGTGAGAGATGACTGAGGAGAGAGAAAGAGGGGGTGTGGGCCCCACTGGTCTAGTCAAATTAGTGCTCTCTTTTTTTAATTTATTTTTTTTCAAAGAAATTATTTTGGGTCTTTTTGGTTGCATTGATCCAATTGGTGTTTGTGATGAGAACAAAAAGGAAGTCATTAGTGTGGGTATGGCTACACTAATGATATGGTAACAGTGTGTGATTATACAAAGTACCTACTTGTGGAGGTGTGGGTACCACTGATTTTTTTTTTGATTTTTTGGATGAACTGAGAGGAGAAGGCATGTGATCAGATGAGAAATCAAAGAACAAATCAGTACGGAGTTCGAGCCTGCTTGATTTTAAAATTTGGGGGGTTTGATTTTATGACTAGTTTTAGAGATTTCTTGGTCACTTTTGTTGTCGAGCTCTCTTTACATGTTTTCGTTGCTTGAAAAGGAACACCAAAATAACATAAGTTCATTAAGCAGCTACTAGTTTTTTTTTCCTTTTTTGGAAACTGATTCTATTTAGCTAGTTGAATTGTATATGCCATTTTATCTTGACATTTTTAAAACTTTTTTAGAAAAAAAATGACAAAATCCGTATCATTTGTCTATGATGTTAGGGTGATTAGTGATGGGGCTCACACTATACACATTTGTTTTATAATGTAGCCATTTCTCCTGCAACTACTACTAACACCACTTGCAGCATTATACTACTCCACAATTACACTATCAAACAAAGAAGTGCAACATTTTATAATCCAACTATCCAAGCAGTGTTAGAGGCATCTGAAAAGAAAAAAAAAACACATGTACAGAAAGCCCATTGGATGTAGCCTTTGTTTGGCATCTTCTGAACTCAAGAGAAAGTTCACAGATAACAGATTCATTCAGATATGGTAGTAGTGTAGATGGAGAGGTGCTTGCTTTTAGCTGGAACAAGTTCACAGGTGACTTTGGGTCATTGTTCATTTTGCTAGGGTCCACATGTCAGTGACTTAAAGTCAGGTAAGGCCATCCACAATGGGTACCCCTGGGTCGTCCCTCATGGACGGAGGTTCACTTTTTCGTCCGCGCCGGCTCCCCACGATGGAGCGCGTCCCCTGGCTGAGGGACGCGTCTCTCGCCGCTTTTCAGCCAAGCAACACAGCCAAGAGACGCATTGGGGGCGACGGGCTCCTGTGGACATCGGTTCCCCAGCTTGTATTCCTATTTCACCCCTTGGCAGAGGTAGAGTCGCCGCCGGCCGACGACGAAGACGGAGAGAGGAGCTTTGTCACGACCACCGGGACCGGGACGGTGCCGTGGCGGACTCACGAGATAGAGAGGGAGAGAGAGAGCGGTGAGCAGCGGCGGCGACGGATCCGCGTCGGCGGTGCCGGATCCGCGGCAGAGGCGACGGATCCGCGTCGGCGGCGACGGATCTTCTCGTCGCCCTCGCTGACGAAGCTCCGGTGGCGGCGGCGGTCCTCCTCATCGCCCTCGCGACCCGCGCCGGTGCTCACCATCCGCCGCCTCGACCGCCGCGACCCGCGGGGCGCTCGCCGTCCACCGCCTCGACCGCCGCGACCCCCGCGACCCGCGCGGCGCTCGCCGTCCGCCGCCGACCGCCGCGACCCGCGCGCGATGGCCGTCCGCTTTGCTGAGAGAGAGGGGGGAGAGAGCAGAGAGCAAGTTGAGGGAAGGAGAGAGCAGAGAGACGGGCAAGTAGGCGACAAGAAAGAGGGAGGAGAGAGAGTCGTGTTGCTAGCAGGGGTAGGAGAGGAAATTAATATATGTGGCTTTTTGGTTGGGATACCCATTGTGGGTTGGAGTGCTTCTATTAAGTTGCTTTAGAGTTTGAGGAGTCTATCTAGAGGTATCCTCCATTGCGAGCTGAGTTCCTTTATGAGTGTCTTCAGTTAGTGAGGACACTGTAGGAGTGGCTCACATTGTGGATGCCCTAATGTTACCGTGGAGGATTCGCTCCGTGCTTTAGCTAGATAGAATTAGATTTTTGAAGCAAATCAAATCAAATTGCTCAGTTCCTTTCATCCTTTAATTTCTTGCTTTCTTTCTTTCATGTGTATTGCTTCTGCAATCTCTGCTTTTGGCTGCATGCCATGGCTCCTTTCTCTCTGCCTGACACCAGAGCATTTTGTTGAAAGCAATGTTCCATCCATTCCATATATCTTCTTTTGACACGCCTGCAATGCTGCTTGGTAAAGCAGATCGATCACATTGATGTTTATTGCAACAGAAATTGTTATGCTATTTGATCAGTTGCTCTCAATGTTTAGTTAGTACATGCATTGCATTTTACAATCACTGTCCATTTGGTTGGTTAAGTCACCATCAACCTAGGAAAGCACCTAATGTACCCATCCCTCATTTTCCATGCATCAAAAGTATAGGCAAATTAAACAAAACACTTTCATGCTTACCAAATTGTATGGGATATAACTAGTGGGAATCATGGATGAAGCTTAATTATCTGAAGCAAAGAATAGCATTCAAGAATCTCATCATTATTGTTTCTCTAATTTAGTTGCTTTAATGTGTCCTATGTAAGCCATTTATTCTGCTATTTTGATTTTCTCTCTGTATTATTTGAACCCTATAAACACCTCCAGATTTATTGCCTGTTTGAAACATAGAAAATTCACCTAGAGTTTTGCCTTATGTTTGCTTATTAGCTTATTAGCTGTAAGTTAAAATTTGAATTTTAAAAGTTAGTTTTGGATTCGATTCATAGTTATTTCATCATAGCTTATTTTTCAGCATTGTTTTTAAATATTAATAACACAGCTTATTTAAAATTGTTTTAGTGAAAAAAATAAATAAAACAACCCAAAAAAAATTATGGGTAATTTTTTTAAGTAAAATTTTAAAGGAAAAACTCAAATGAATTATTGATACGATTTGTGAAACACAAGTAAAGCAAATAAAAACGTATTATTAAGATATGTATATATCGTGTGATGCACTGAACGTGTGTACGTGCACGAGATGAAAAATTAAAAATCCGACAGGGACCGAACTGGGTCTCACATGGAGGGAACAGTGGAATCCAATGCGTCTATATATATGTGCCAATTAAATTGAATATAAAAGTAGAATTAGATGCATCTAATAATGATATGTGATAGATGTGGCAGCATGAGAAAGTGACCCATACTTAACCCCTACTATTACTATACTTTGAGTTGGATCTAATCCTATGTAAAAATATAACTCTAGCAAAAATAAAGAAATTCAGAATGTCAACTCACTCGAGTCTGATCCAATTGACTGTTAGTTTTGTTCTTAAGGTATATATATGTGCATTTTGCATCTACACCCTTCTTGAAAAAGTTCTTTTTCATAGTGGTAGTAAGTAGATGTTCCCAATGAAAATTTGAGTGATGATAATTTCTTATTTGCCCCTGTAAAATACATACGATCAATTATTTATTTACTCATGACGAGTCACTGACATTGGGTCCTAGATCCATATATGTCATTGAGAGAATGAGGGGAAAATAAGGGACCGGCTTAATTTTAAAGGCAAATAATGATTTTATCCAAATTTAATCGATCCACTACATTGGATTTGAGGGTACAGTTACAAAATAAGGCCTCTAACTTTTTCCCTTTTGCTTTATCTGCTTCTAAAAAGAGCCAGAAATATTCCTGATTCCATTGGCATGTAGTTTCATCACAAGCTTTTTGTTTGACAGTTTGACTGCATCTCCTATCAACCTTTTTGCCTTCGCTTTGTTTGGCAAACGGGATAACCTACAGTCTCCTTGATGCCAAAAAAAAAAAAAAAGAAAAGAAAAAAAAGAAGCATGCCTAGGTGACTGGCATGTGGGTCCCACCCAAGCTTCTAAACACTGTTGCTTAGCTATGCATGATTCCAAAAGCACTAATGCAAAACAGTGAGCATGCAATTGAGTAGCAAGAACAAAAAGATATATGGTCGGTGCACTGAAGAAAAACAAACCTTCAAAAGGATAACAATGTCTCTGTTTCTTGAAAAGAAGAAAAAAAGGTGCTGATCATGATGTTAACTTCCTACTACTGTTGACTTAGAATCTCAATTATGTCCAAGATACCACTCTAGCTAGCTTTTTTTAAAAAAGAAAAAAGAAATCCTGAATTGTGGTGTAATATTATAGGATGGGTGTATCAATAATTAGCTAATTCATTTAACAAAATATTTAGGATTTTATCTCCCTATAAATATACCTCAACATTTCTTTTTCCAAAAAGCTAAATTGTTAAATAGCAAGAATGATGGAATGATTTAGTGATCTCTATTCGAGAGCAAAAAGGAATAAATTAAGTACATAATATAAATTTTAAAAATAAATTTATAACTTTTTAAAAGAAATTCAAATATAAAAAGCTTTTGCGAAAACCACAACGTTAAGGAGCTCAGACCCATTAATCCATTTCTCCATTCCTTTAGATAGAACAAAGAAATATACAGGCTGGAGCTTAATTCCAAGAAGCAATCAGGAAAAAAAAACAGAAATCAGGAAAGTTAAAAAAAGAAAAGATCAGGGGAAAAGAAAAAACAGAAAGCAGATCGAGAACACGTATACGCCATGTCGATGCATGTCGTAATTAATAACTGCAGCCAAAAGGATAGAGGATAGAGTTGATGACGATCGATCGGTCATGCGTCCCTTCTGAATCTCTGAATGTGTCTGAATAAGTTTTTCAGCGATGTATCGCGCTTTTTTGCTACTACCTGTTTCTCTCCAACCTCTTTTTTTTTGGCGTATCATGCGAAGATATTGATTCACCGTGTTTTAGGAGTAAATTATTAATTTATTATAAACAAGATATTATCATATCAATCCACTGTGTTTACTAATTACAGTTACACTCTAGGTTTCCAATGTATTTTGTCAACCCCGAGGTCTTCGCTATGGTACTATCAATAGTTAGAAGTAAGTGGTGGAGGGTTATAATTGGATGAGTAGTAGAGATAGGTGGAAAAAGTGAATGGTGGAGGATTGTAATTGGTTGGGAATAGGGATGGAAAAAAAGCTCGGGCTCGTGAGCTCAGCTCGGGCTTGGCTCGAGCTTGGTTGGCTTGGCTCGGCTCTGAAAGGACCTTAATGTCACCTAGAGAGAGGGTGAATAGGCGTTCCTAAAAATTATCACAACTTCATAGCATATTAGAATGATGAGAACTTTTCGATTCAAATAGGAACTTTCAATATGAGATTGGAAGTTCCGGTCTCAACCAAAAAGTTCGGCGGATAATGGAATATAACACTAGCTATGAACTTGTAGCTCAAATAAACAAAATGTATATGAATCAAAAGGTGACAAATAAGGTATCTAAACAAGATATAAGGTCACCAACTAAATCAATTAAGCATGCAAGTAGATCGGGTAAAAACAAGCTCAAGCACAATATGAGAGAATGCACAAATGGGCAAACCAAGAGAGGAGAGGCGTGATTTGTTTCCCGAAGTTCAGATCCACGGATCCTACGTCTCCGTTGAGGAGCCACAAGGGCCGGGCCTATTTCAACCCTTTCCTCACGAGGTTGCACAAATGCACTCCTCGGTTTCACTCGTGATTTCTTTCCTTACGAAGGCGAAATCGAAGCCTTCACAAACTTTCCGTGGCACACCACAACCTTGGGTGCTCACCGGCGACGCCTAGCCGTCTAGGAGACCTTAGTCCCCAAGAGTAACAAACACAATCGAAGATTTGCTTGCTATGAACTCGAGTGCTCAAAGTATGGAGTGAAGCTCAGTAGCGCTCAACTCCTCACTCTCTCAATCCAACTCTCACCCCTTCTCAAATCCCCCTCACAAAGAGGCACCACAAAGGTAGGGAAATGGGGATGGCTATTTGGCTTTGGATGTGTCTAATACTCCCCAAGAGCAGCAGCAACTCAAAGGAGGGGTGGAGGAGTTTATATACCCGAGCCCCTCAAAAACTAGGCGTTGGAGGCCAAGACTGTAATTTTCGGAGTTTCCGAAAAGCATTTTTGGACAAATCTGAAAACTTACAGAAGTAAATCTCAGATTCGCAGCCATTTTCGGAATGTCCGAAAATTTTCGGAGTTATCCGAAAATTTTTCGGAGTTTCCGGTAATTTTTCGGACTTTCCGAAAAGCACAGAGTAAAACTACTATAACTTTTCGCTTGGGAGTCCTTTTTGATGAATTTGGACTCTATGGAAAGCTCACTCAGAGGACTACCCAACTCAACCAAAAACAAGGTCTAAAACTACTCAAAGGATAGGTTAAAGCTTGGGTTTCTCTCAAGGTAGCACTATGATAGGTCACTTTGAGCACCGAGACATATACAAACACCTCGACGTTGCATCCCTCTTAATAGTACGGCATTCCTAAACTCAAATGTAAATAAGAATATAATTATACCATTAGGAATGCCTTTTTTCATCTTTCTTTCATTGTCTTGAGGGACGCCAATGCCGATACCGTTTCACCATATATTCTTCAAATGATTGATGCGGTTACTTGTAGCTTCAAATGGTCTCGCACGGTCCATCATGACAAAGCCGTCACTCGCCCTTCACCACCGGATTTGGTTCTTCGGCGCCAAGCTCCTTGCTTGCCCTTCACCGCCGCATGGTCCATCGCGACCGAGCATCGCTTGCCCTTCACCGTCTTGCCATAATAGCCACTTCGTATCACACATCTTCAATATCTTCACTTTGTCATTCTTGGTATTGTTAGGTGTAATGATATCACTTGAGCATCAACACCTTTGTAATCCTTGGGACCTATTTATTTCATTCAACTCAATAAAATTATTAGTCCCAATGATCCAGTTGTCAACCTCCACATGTTGACCAACCGATCGCATGTATAAAAGGATATGAATAAATGATGAGTATTAATCAACACCACAAGTGTCATATACTCAAATATATGTTCAAATGTAAAGATCCCAATTAAATGAAGGTGAATAACTTAGATCAATTACATGCATAATTAAAGTATAGGATTTGCTCCCCCTAAATGTATGCATACAAAATATTTGTGTGAAGCAAGAGTATGCATAACAAGATATTAAACATTGAGAGCTTATCCTATACAAGAATAGAAGGCATTTCTCAAATATAGATATTAAAATAAAAACATACCTTCATCATCTCCACGTTCTCAATGTAAATAGATTAAATAAGAGATAATACTCAAACAAAACATTAGTCTCACATGCATATGCCAATCACGTGAAAATATTATATACGAACATATCAATATGTACATGAAGAGAAAGAGTGATATATATAGCTTGATCTTCATGCATTTCATCCTTGTGATTTAGGTCCACCAACACTCCACTTTCATATCCACATGAGAATAGGCAAACAAATGCTTATAAAAATATTAGTCTCACATAATTGGATTTGTTATTAATCATCAAAACCAAATCAATGGCACTTGAACTTTCAGGCTCGTAAGCCAAACGAGCCAAGCCCAAACTTTCTTTTTAGCTCGTTGCTGAAATGAGCCGAGTCGAGCTAGCTCGCGAGCCGCTTGTTTTGGCTCGCGAGCCTAGGCTATCATGTGTTTATATCGATTATTTTATTTTATATGGCGTTATTATTTGTCAAGTTGAAATTTATCATTAAGATTTTGAAGTATTAAATATATAAACTTATTTAAATTTTACATGTTGATGATTTGTTCTTGCTTTTTTTAATAACTATAAAATATATATGAAGATGTGTTTTAACAGGAAGGCTTGCAAGCTAGCTCGAGCTGGCTCGAGCCAGGAAACGAGCCGAGTCGAGCTTAAGTTTTAGCTTGTTTCCCTAACCAAGCCAAGCCTAGTTTATTGCGAGCCACTGCAAGCCAAGCCGAGCCAGGCTCGTTTCCACCCCTAGTTGGGAATAGAATGTTGATAGAGAAGTTGTTATATTTTGGGATAAATCCTGAGAACTAAAAATTGTTATATTTTAGGCGGAAGGAGTATTAAAATTTCTTCTCATCTTTAGCACTAATCACGGAATCACCCTCTCATCATATCCATCCCTCACTAATCCAAGGGTACCAAAATCTTTTCTCTTAGCGTTAATTTTCATGTTAAAAAAAAACAAGATTTAGAGGGAGAAACATCCCTACAAACATTTTTTTTAAGAATAAATTGTGAGTATGTTAGGAATTGAATACAGGATATCGGGGTTAAACCCGTACATCTCCCACCACTATACAATGCATCTCATTTTAGTGTTAAACAAGCGTAAAAAGGTTTATATTTATATATAAACGGAGAGAGTATATATATGTCAGCATCATGCAATGTCAAAGGGAATGCACTGCTGCAACTGCAAGCAAAAGCCTGCAGTTGTAACAATGCTGGAGCTAGCAGTACGTACGTACAGTTGCTGCTTAGCTAGCTTGCAGGATTCAGGAGATGCATATGCCATTGCAATTGCGATTGCGATTGCGATTGCGATGACTGTGAAGTGAAGAGAGAAGACTGAAACGGAGCCATCTCCGCCATTACTGCGGCGAAAGCAGCAGCTTCGTCATGCAGAGATGCAGGCATACGTGACGGCCATTAATACAAGGAGATGAAGGTCACATGCTCCTTGCTCCCCTTCGCCAGTCTCGCCGGAACTGACGGCCTCGACGGCGACCGGCCGGAGCGGCGGAGCCATTCATGCTGCTGTACCTGCTGCATCTGCATGCGCCTCTCTCTCACACACATGTTGCTACCTCTGGTCTAAGGAGAAGAATCGAAAGGAGAAAATTGAAACGAGTCATTACCACGAAATTAGTTAAGTATTAATTATCTTAAATTTAAAAATAGATTAATATGATTTTTAAAAATAATTTTCCTATAAAAATCCTTTAAAAAAACATACGGTTTAATAGTTCGGGGAGCGTGCATGCAAAGAACGAGTGAGTTTTTCTCCCAATCCCCTATTACCAAACGCAATAAATATATATATACTCCATGTTTTATCATTACATTCTCAAACTATATATTTATAAAAATATCAATAATATAGCTATATGAAAGTTTTTATAAGTATACTAATGTAGTATGCTTTTATATTTTAAATTTCTGATGTTCTTTTTTGTATTTATTGATGATTTAAGATGTCAAGGTTTAATTGGTTTGATTGCACGCTTGCCTTGAGGTCCCTTAGAACCTTGTAAGCAACTAAGCACTTGCCTTCTTTGTAACATCACGAGGTGTCAACAATTTTAAGATGCCGTACTTTTCATAGGTTAGTATTCTTCATATGTTGGTTTATTGTGTATTCTTAGGTAAAGAAAGTATTGACTATATCTCTGGCCTCTAGCCATTTACATCTATGATGAACACTAGTAATATTGTTTTTTTAATGTATTATCGTTTGAGGGACAAAACCCCATGACTTGAGACAAGCAAAATGAGCACCAATAAAAGACGCAGTAAGCATGAAATTTGTTATTACTAGTAGCTAGCTATCCAAAGTGGATGAAGCAGATACTAGCAATTGAAATTCTATGGGTAGGCTGCTCTAATAAAACAAATGAATCTCTTCCCTCCCGGTCAGAAATGGAGCCAACTGATTTTGAACATTGATTTGTTTGATTCATGTGATGTAGTACCTGCAACTTATCTCCTTGTTTTGTTGGTATGCACGTACAGTACGGTGCTTTTGTACTGTATTTTAGTTGGTTGAGAAAATGCGATCGGATAAAGTTGGGGAAAAAAAGATGGGAATGGAGATGCTATGAGTCACGAATTAATTGTATCTGTTCTCAACCGATGCAGGCATAGCTGTGTAGTACAATTGTACATCACATTTGTCAGACTGCAGAGCTACTGTCTACTGATGGTGATACATCACATGCCATAGTTTCTAGGGCATCGCTATCAATTCATCGTCCATATGTACTCCAGATGCCAGAAGTCATCCGGTCATTTAGAAAAAAAAAAAACTATGTGCAACCTATACAAGCACAATTTTGTTATGCTCCATAATAGTGGTAAAAGATGTGGTCACAGTTGATCACAGGAATGTAGAATATGGTGGCTAAATTTTGAGGAATCAAAATCTGCATTTCACAAACCCAGACAAAAGCTTGTATACAATGGAAATTGCACCACTTAAGGCATATATAATTAAAAAACCAGATTAGCAAAATTTGTGTGCCTCGGTGTACAATACAGATCAACAGCTTACAAAATCTGGCATGCAAATCTAAGCTCTCACCACACTATGAAAAATATCCCCTTTGCACTGTAAACTAGGAAAGAATATGACCACAACAGGGGAAGAATTTGGGAGCCATTCACTGTCCGTTTGTTGTTTATTCAAGCCGTTTCTTTGAATATACGGGGAAGCACTTCGTGGATGCTAATGTCCAGGAGCTCAGGACTCCTGCAGAAATATTAAAGAAGAGATATAGTACAACTATATAAAAGCTGGAGACACCCACAAGAGGAGGGAATAGACATTGATGGTTATCTAACAGGTCGGGAAAGCAAACCCTAAGTCATGAATGAATGGTGCAAAGTTTATAGCTGTACAACAGGTACACCATAGGTCACAAAAAGTGCTGAGCACCACAAGATGGCGCAAAAAGCTGGATCATAGATCAATTATATCCTAACAAAATTCAGAACAGGAGAAACATGCCAGCACAATGCAAAGGTTTTCTATTTATGTTTACTAGTAATTCCTTGAGAAATTGAATTCCTCAAAGTAAAACATGGAAATGCAGATATAATAATTTTGTCTCATGAAGAAAGGGATAAGTACCTGCATAATACTCGCCCCCTTTCAGTTGTGCTAGGAACAAACCATATCTTCCGCAGAATTGGTGACTCAAATTGCACAAAGAAACCATCACTCTGGTCAAGCTTCCATTTTCTTGATCCCTGTCCTTTCCAGACCTGTATATAACAGATCATTGTTAGTTCATTTTCATTCTAGCACCAAAAAAGGAAATCTTATGTGCTGATTTATTATGAACAAAAAATACTAGAGCCAAGCATGCAGCAACACAACATCAGAAAATGAGAGGCACAAATCATGCATGGCATGGTGACACATGAAAGAGGGGAGAGGGTGATTTGACCTGAGGGTACGAGATGGCGCTCTTAGGTGCTACCATACAAGCAGCCTTTGAGAAAGACTCCTCGGAATATTGCCGCAAAAATGTGAAGCAACTGCTGTGAGTGTGGGGTGAGTCAAAGGCCTAGTCAAAAAGGAAACCAGATAGGTGTTAATAGGAGACACTTTCATGGATTTAGAATAGAAGCCGTAACAGAAAATTGAAGATTTACATATATAAAAAAATAACTATCCTAATTCTGTTAAAGAAATTGACTATTATAAATTTCAAGATGTCTGCCTACTTATGAATTGTTAAGCTTATGTCAAACAGCAGAAATGAGCAGCCTGTAGCAGAATAGTACCTTGTCAATGTTAACCACTGGGGCATGTTTTTCAGTATCAGTCTTCTGGTCATCAAGAAGAAAATTAACTCTTGCATCTACTTTTCCGGTGTCATGCCAGACCTTTATAGCTGATTCAATCACATTAACAACAAAAGTGAAGATACTTTGCCCCAGTTCGGCATCTCCATATTTTCCAGCCTGAAATGGAAATGCATCCAAGTTAAATAAACAACAAAACATATTCCTTTATACAATAGGAAGTCCTTTTGTTTTTCATGTCAGCAAAATTCGAACTGGTAGGAAGAAAATTGGATGTTAAACACTTGACATTATGCAAGGTGTATCTGTTGCTCATTTAAATTTCAGAAAGACTATCCCTTCATTAAATGTGTATACCTTAGCATGCTAAAATATGCAATGTATGATCTTGAAATAAAAAGGAAAGATCTGTCGCTGGATAGTAAATGCGGTAGCATTGACATTTGGGAGAATATGATGTAGCTTAAAATGGAATGAGAAAGCATGTAAGACTACCCACCAGCTCGGTTTTCAGTGAATCCAAGTTCTTCGCAACGTCAACATTAGAACGCATGTTCTCCACATCAAGAGCCCGCTTCTTTTCCCTTGCCAACTGAGTAAGCCTCTTAATTTTTCTTGAAACTTCTGTATTTTGTGGATTGTATTGCAAAGCTATCTGAAAAGAAGATATTGCCTGCACCAGAAAATAGCTAATACAGAATCAATGCTAATATTTTGAATAGCTTGATAATGTACAATCAATGCTACTGATATTTTATAAGAGTTTGATCTCGTGAAAGAGAAGTTGATGAATAGTTTTAGTACTTCAGCCAAACATCCAATCTTTGCATGTGGCCATATGAAAATAGCAGCAAGAGGGCACTCAAGCACAAAAATAAAACTTCCCCGAATAGACATGAACACATGTTAACATGATTGAAGGAAAAACTTTGTTCAATTGTAAAGACCAATGTTATGATATAACATGGTAAAGTGAATACAATTCAAATTTATCTTACAGATTTAAGGTTTCCCTTAATGCAATTTCACTATGATGTATTCAGCATCAACTGATTTCAGAACTTTACTTTTGATAATTGCAAGTGATACGTGCACTTCCAAACTAGGATTTTCTTACCACAATTTTCTCAACTTGCCAAACACGGAAGGCTTGGCTAAAGCTTACATAACAGAAAATAAAAAAGAGACAATTATCCTTCTCCCTGTTGAGAAAAAGCAAGGGATTGTCCTTTACTCTCACCTCCTCATAGTGTTCCATCGACTCTAAAACACACCCTTTCCTGAAATGACCCTACAGTTCCAAAGAAGGCAGCCGGTGAAAAGCTGAAATAATGGAAAAATAAATTGCAACAGATAAATCAGAGTGATATGATATGAATATACCTTTTCCCATTGTGGCTTGAGTTTTATTGTTGTCTCAGCATCAGCTAGTGCCTTATTAAGCTTAACTAGATGGAGAAATGCAGCAGCCCGATTGCTGGCAATTATTTAAATAAAAAAGGCATAATCAGAAGCACTCAATAGCATTTACAAAAGAATTCACAAATAGAAAGTGCTGTCTCAGAGTATGGGTTCATATAGAATGAACATCATCAACTCCACATATTTGTTATCCTAACTGGAACTGGACATGTGAATTCCAGATATTGGTGATCCAAAGCCAAACACTCCTCTGGATTTGTTTCCATATATATAGACAGTGCCTGCTCTCAAACCAACTAAGATAGCAGCAAGCTCCTATTGGGAACAAGAGAGCAGATCAATACGACCAATTTATCTAATATTTCTGGTGAATATGTGTAAAAGTGTTGCTTAGTTGAGTTACATCGGGCAAGGAATCTTTTGATGCAATTCAGAACTTATGATGTAATTGGCATCAGATGTATGACCTCTCAAGTACCAATAGAAAAGGAAAAAGAATAAAAAACATTGTCTTTACTATTTTTGGTTGGAGCAGACAGTATTGGACATGCAGAGTGTATCTACTTTTTAAGAAAATTAATTGCATCCAGAAGTAATTCTTCTTCAGCCAATGAAGAATGGTTTCTCTTGGAACGGATATTTTGTCTGCTTGTGCGTTTAACACGTTATGTGCAGTTATGAAACAAGATATTTACTTTCTGCAACTCGTCATTTTTAGACACGTCAATAAACGAGTAACATTGAAGCATCAGAGCCTTACGTCACAAACTCACAATAACTTAGTTCCATACATAACACTGGATCTTTATGAAACGTAAGCCTAGCTCCCGACAGGATTTAAGAAAACACAACAAAAGGCTGAGCTGCTTACATAGTTATGCCAAAAGGCAATAGCAATCACTAAAACTCTAATGCTCGGAAACTACACGGCATTGTATCCTTTGAAAGCCTAAAACTAACCCAAAAATCATCACCGCAGGCTCGCAATTCTCGAACCAAATATCAGGACATTACTACAGCATATTAGCCTGCATCCACAGTACTAGTAGCATTTTAACTTTAAGCCACGGAAAAAACACTGTAGTCTGGAGTCGGCAATGATCAAGCGCAACATAGTTGTGGTCTCTTCTGTTACCTACCCACGCGATCCCAGGGGGCACCATTCCACAGAACGCACGCATCCAACCAAACAAACGGCACACCTCCGCCTCCGGCGACCTCGAGTCTTCTCAACGCGAAGAGGAGAAACGGCGACACACGCGCGCGCGGACGCGGGAGATCGGCTAGGGCTACGCGAGAGGCGAGGATGGATCGGGGGGAGGAGGAGGAGGCGATACCTATAGAGGGTGGGGTTGTCGGGGTCGAGCTTGATGGCCTGGGTGTAGAGCGCGGCGGCCTTGAGGTAGTTCCCCGCCTTGAACTGCTCGTTCCCCTGATCCTTCAGCGCCGCCGACGCCGCCGACCCCCCTCCGCCGCCACCCTCCGCCATCGCCGCCGCCGATGTGATGCTCCGAGAGGGTTAGGGTTTTGGAGTTCGCGAGCTCCTCACTCTCACGCGTGCCACCTCACCTCTCCTTTTTTTTCTTTTTCTCTTTTTTTTTTCTTCTTGACTCTTCTGCTCGGGCGAGACGAGCACGTGCAGTAAATTAGAGGAGTACTCCTCTCGGCCCAATCCATTATGGTCCATGGAATCCCGTTCCGACCGATTTGCGGCCCATACGTAGATGGGCCCATTGAGGCCTATTACGTTGGTGGGCCAACTAGATGCAGCCCAACAAGTTCTAACCAGCGGCTTTAACGAAAAAAAAGAGCAAATTTCAGCGAAGTTGAAGTTGAATAAAACCCCAGGGACCGATGACACGTTGTCCTAACTATTGTGGTTCTAAAGTTTCACAAAACCTCACCCCCTATATATATTCTGGCAAATATTTACGTAGAATTTTAAAACGTAGAATGTATATGAAACATTTAGTACTGGTGATAAAAGTTGTTTGTTTAACTCTTCATCATTGAAAATTAAATTAAAGTGGGATTTTATGAAACATTTGGATCATAAACACATGCGATTACATGCCACAAGCCGTATTACGTAGTTTTTTTTGTAACTTTCACCCTACTAAATGTGGGTTTTTTGAAATTTACTGATGAAAAAAAAAAGATCGCTAGCATTGGTAGTTTATCCTAATTCAGTGCAAAAAAAGACCGTATAGCTAGCTACCGTTGGATCAGATGTTTGCGGCGTAGATCGAACATGCGATTTTTGCTATATAGCCCCTAGTTAAAATCTTCGAATCCCGAAGAACGAGGAGATTTTGCAATATAACCCCTTAAAACAATTCGAATTCTGCCCTTGAGCCCCTGGTCGCAGACCGCCGCGCATCACCGGCGTTCTGACACGGCGGAGGATCGCCGGCGGCCAAGCAGACGCAGAGACATCCACCGACAAAAACCAACATGGAGCATCGCATATTGAATCAACAGAAAATTAATTTACAATAACGAGGAGGAAAAATTACTAATTAATTACCCATTTACAACGATGCTTAATCGAAGTTCATGATATATATGATTAAGAGCACGAAACTAGGATTAGTCCACGAGATTATTTACCCTACACCCCCACGACATTAAAATGATTACGAGTTTTTCACTTTTGATTAATTAAAACTGGGTAAAATGAAATTAAAACGAAGTAGTAAATAAAAATTAAACGCTTCTTGCTTTGTCCATCCATCCATGGAGATTCTTGATTAGTTAGTCGTCGATGGCCTTGGCTCTCATGCAGCACGACGGCCCGCGCCGCTGCCGGCGGCTGTCGCGGCGGCGCCCGTAGAGGTACTCCACCAGCTGCACCCTCGACGACCGCCGCTGCACGGCGGCGCCGGAGGACTTGCCGTTGCCGCTGCTCGCCGCCGCAGCGGCTGCGGCGGCGGCGGCGCGGCGGGTGGCGCGGTCCTCCTCGTGGCGGAGCAGTGCGTGCTGGAAGCGCTGCGTCTCCTGCTCGAGCCGCGCGATCTTCTCCGACATCTTGCGGACACGCTCGAGGATCTTGCGCTGGCTGCGGCTGCGGAGGTCGTCGCCGGCGGCGCCGGCGTCGGCGGAGGTGAACTCCTCGGCCTTGCGGAGGAGCTTCCCGTTGGTGTCGATGAGCTGGGCGACGGCGGACTCGGCGTCGACCATCTGCGCGGTGACGTCGTCGAGCTCGGGCGCCGCCTCGGCGCTCGCCCGGAGCTCGCCGACGATCGACTGCAGGTCGACCAGCCGCTGCGCGTCGGCCGTCAGCCGCTCGATCACCTTCTTCTTCCACTCCCTGTGCGGCGCCTCCGCCATGGCGGGTGGTGGCCGCGGCGGGAGGAGGAGCTCCTGCTTGTCCACGCTAAGATCCTTCACCACCGTGAGCTGGCTCACCTCCGACGAGCACGACCTTCGACCCCTCTCCGCCGACGCCTCGCTCTGCGGCGGCCGGAGATCGTCGTCATCGCCATCACCATCCTCCTCCTGCTGCCGCCGCCTGCTCGCTCTGACCACGCTCCACAGCCCGAGCGGCGGCGCCTCCGTCGAGCCGCCGTTCCTCCTCCGGTGGTGACGCTGCGACGACGCCGCGGCGGTGGCGGTGGCAGTGGCTCTGCTCCGGCTAGTCGGAGTTGTGGTCTGGACGAGGTCGAGCTGGATGTCCTTGAGCAAGCGGCGGTCGTAGGCGGCGTCGCTGTCGTCGTTGTCGCGGAGGCGGAGGAGGTCGATCTGGCGGTGGGCGTCGAGGAGGTTGGCGTTGAAGTCGAGGCGCTCCTGCTCGAGGACGACGCCGGTGTCGGTGACCACCTTCTGGAGCGCCTTGATCGTCCCGTGCAGCTTCTCCAGCTCCATGTCCTTCACCATCTTCGTCGCGTTCGGCTCGCCATGGATGGGCTTCACCGCGATCTTGGACAGCTGCGGTGACACCGAGAATTCCTGCCAAAAGTTTTATTTGCAGCAAGTGACAATGAGTGTCCCATGATTAAGACTGAACATGTTCTTTTATGTGTTTTTTTTCGAAAAGTCTTCAATTAAGGAGGAGCAGAAGAAAAGTTTCAGTGGTATGACAAAATGATTTGAATTCATAATGATACTAGATGCAAATACTGGTTTTCTATGTGCAAGGAAAAGATCTTCAGGTAGTGCAATTCAGATCCTTCAAACAAGATTTTCATAGAAAACACTGGACTTCAGCATAGGGATTTGTATGTTTCATGAAAACTGAAACAGTTTCAGTGGTATGACAAAACGGCGCAAATACAAATATTACAGTGTTCAGTTTTTCAAGTACACATAGCAGATCCTTCAAACAAGATCTTCATAAAGGTACTGCATTTGTTTGTTCAAGTTTAAGCATAGGGAAAACATCTTTCTTTTGAGGAGTAAGCATATAGTTTTGCGAAGAAAATTAGTAAAACTATCATAATACTTCAACAAGAACAGAAATGTAGGGTAGTTGCTACAGGCTTGGTAATTATCTCTACGTTAGCTAATTTTTGGTTTATCTCTACATTAGCTAATTTCTGTTCATGTTTAGTTAACAGGTGGAAATTTGGTATAGCAAAATTTTGTGCAACAAAAGATGGAACAGATATGCAGAGAGTGCTGCAACACGAACAGAAATGCAGAGAATGCAAGGGTAACTGTATACCTCCATCCTGAGCTTATTTGATGGTAAGCAATCTTTGGCCAGTGACATGGTTTGCTTCTCCAGGGCACTGACTTCAGTTTGCAATGCTCCCAGCAGTGTGAAGTCACCATTTAGATCAACCTTCAGCCTACTGTTCTCGATCTCGACGGCGTTGAGCTTGTCCTTGAGCGCATTCACATAGGAGTTCCTCCGGGTGATCTCCTCCTTCAGGACCTCCTTCTGCACCATCTCGCTTATCTCGAAGCTCTCGCACGACGCGATGAGCTCAAGCACCTTCTCCTTGAAGAGAGCCGCGTTGGCAGTGGCCATCTGCATGTTGGTAAGCAGTTTTGTGATCTCGGCATCGCAGGACTTGACATCGATCACCGGCTGTTCTTTGCTCCTGAGCGCCTGCACCTCGCTCTGCAGCTTGTGGAGCTTCTCCCTCAACAACTCATTCGATTTCTCGAGGCCAGCGTGGTCGATCTCTTTGCGCTGTTCGATGTTCACCGTGTTCTCTTGCTGGCTCTTCCTGCCAGATTTCAGTAGCTTTGTGTCTCTTCGCATAGTACGCCTTCTCCCAGCGCCGATTTCTGAACCAGAGCTGTCACAGATGCTCATGGTTTTACTGAGTTCCTTCTCGAGATAGTTGTTCTCGAGTTGCAGGTCTCCAAGCTTCTTGTTCATCAGCTTGATCTCCTGGTAAAGCTCATTGCCTGCTGCATGGAGAGACCCGAAATCTTCATGCAAAGACTGAAGCTGAGATGTCCTCTCATCATGAAGACTTTTGAAAACGACACCGAGGATGTCTGTACTGATTGCTTCACCAAGGAGAGTATTGAAATCATCGTCGAACGTCTTCTCTTTCTCCCTGGAGTCATAAAGTTTGCTTGACAGTGAGGAGTTCTCTTCGATCAGCTTGATGACTTCAGCTTGCAATGACTGCCGCGACTCTTGCAGCTCGGTGAGTTGACGAACCAAGAATTTTGCCTCACCTTTCATCTCCTCCACTTTACGGTTACGAGCCTCCATCTCCTTCCGTAACTCACAGCTGATCTTCATGAGGTCGTGCCTTTCATTTTGCAGCTGCAGAAGCTCATCGCTCTTTGCTTGCCACTCTTGCCTCAGAACACTCCTCTCTGACCTTAGATCAGCCACCTCACGTCCAAAGTGCTCCAAAAGCGTGACGACAAGCGACTTCTCGAGGATCTGGTTTTGCTTCACGTCCTGAGCATCAGAAATAGTATTCAGCAAGCACTTGATCTCATGCAAGATGAGCTGCACGATTACATCAAGCTTCATTAGATCCAATGATCCATATTTATCATCCAAATGTAGTTCTTCCATCACAGAACCAATTCCTTCCGTTAACCTCTGGTTGTTTTCTGACAAAAAGGTTAATTTCTCCTCCTGGATTTCGCATAGCTCTTTCTGCTTCTGCAGTTGTCCTGAGACATCTGAATTTGCCTCTGCCATGTCACCTAAGCACTTCTGCAAGACGAAAATCTCCATCTGAGCTTCAACAATCTTATGCTCCTCATCTTGAAGCTGGTTCTCCCTACGACGGCCTTCTTCGAGCAGGAAGCTTAACTGCTTCTGTACAGCACTGAACTGAGTCTTGCCCGAGTAGTTGAGTTCTTTGTGCGCTTCTCTCTCAAGCCTTAACATCTCCTGTAGCATGATCACTTCACTAAGCGCCTTGTTTTTCTCCTGCTGAAGATCCAGGTGGTGTCCTTCTAACTCCGTGAACTGGGCCTCCAGATTGAGTAGGGCACCATTCATGCTATCCACCTGTGGCAACATGGAAGCATTTCTAGGATCAGATCATATTAAATTATGATAAAAATAATTCAAGTAGAAGAGATGCTAGGCTAATACCTCACGCACAAGTGTTCTCTTTTCAGATCGAAGTACAGAATTCTGATTAAGGAGTGCATGTGTGGACTCTTCCGAGTCATTCAGCTTCCTTCTGAGGATCTCAAGCTCAGTATTGTTTTCAGATAACAAATTTTCCAGGAATACATTTTTCTCTGATAGCTTCTCCATTGTATGAGAAATGCCCTCGATCCGTGCAATGAACATGGACCGCTCAGATTGGAAGCCATTAATCTTGGAATTGAGGTGCTTGCATGATTCTTCCAATGCAACCTTCTTCTCTCGCAATCCTTCAACCTCAGTGGTTGCAGCTGACAAAGACCTCTCTAAGTGAGCATTTCTCTCCAACGTCCTCTCGAGCTGCATCAGATTATCAACATACAGGGCTTTCACACCCTCGTGATGCTTGATGGTCTCTTTAAGCTCAACATTCCCATCTCTTACCTCTTGCGCAAGTGCTTGGAGGGATTCCACATTGAAATTCACCACTTGTATTTGTTCCTTGATTGAAAAATGTTTCCTCTCGGAGTCACCCTTGTCATCCTTGAGCTGGGAAAGCTCATACTGAAGCACCTTCTTTTCCTCGACATGCCGAGATACCTCTTCCTCAAGTAGCCGCTGGGCATTCTTCAAGGAAATTACTTCATCCTGTAGACGAATTATTGCTGAGATCGAAGAGTTGTTTTGCTCCTCCAGCTTATGGTTCTCTTCGCGAATCTTGTCCAGATCATTTTGAAGTCTAACTTTGCTTGCTTCAATGTCATTAAACTTACTTGCTTCACCATTCTTTTCAAGAGTCAAGATTCTTAGCTTCTCCTTGGCTTGTGCCAGTTGCTTCTCCAGTGATAGCCGTGTCATTTCAGCTTGCATGCTCTTGAGTTGCTCCTCTTGTATAGATATGCTAAGCTTTTCCAACTCAACGTGCTTCTCATTGAGTTCTCCATGCCTCTCTTTTGAGTCATTCTTCAGCTTATCTAGCTCCGAATGCAAATTCTGGTTAGCTCTTTCAAGAAGAAGGCAGCGTTCCTCTGCGGTGCTCAAATTCTCCAGTCCATTTTGCATCTCCTCCTTCAATCTCTTGAACTCCTCCTGGGTTTGCAGTATTTCAGACTTGAGGACCTGTAATCGATCACTGGATTGTTGGCATTGTGAAAATGCAGCTTCCTTCTCGGCTTCTTGTTGTGCAAGGGCCTCCTTGAGGGAAACAACTTCTGATTTGGCCCTCTCGCTATTTTCTAACACTGAAGAGATCTTCTTCTTGAGTTCTTGGTTTTCCTGCGACAAGCTCGATATTTCTTTCTGCAGCTTCTCATGTTCCTGGTCATCTGCAATGTTAGCATGTTAGTATAATTTGATTTCTGTTAGGATTATTGTATAACTTCAGGAAGTGGATTTGTAAAACACTACAACATACCTTTGGCACGCTTTTTTGAATCACCAGAATTTATGAAAGAGAGGAAAAATGGTGTCATGTCACGACTATCAGCCTCAGTTTCTGTAGACAAGGTTTCAGCTGGCAAATCATCATCCAAGTCTAACTGAAACTCATCAGGAAATGCTTCCGCCATTTTCCGTTGGGCGCTTCGGAGTTCCCCAGCAGCATGATCATGTCTTTCAGCTAAAGCTCGGTAAGCACGGTATAACTCCTCCAGCAAAGACATCAACTCTGGACGCCTTCTGTAGTACATTTCTGCTCTTCTTGCAAACGAGTCAGCATCCTCATCGATTATCTTGATCATACGCTTGATTTTGCTATCCATATCTGTGTATTTAAGCATTGGTCAGACTTCAAGAAAATTTGCAAAAGGAGATGTGGAACATTGTGCAACTTGAATATATGACAACAACAAATATTTGCTGCTACTAACTGACACCATATCAAACAGACAAAAATAATCTATAAAACTTGGGCCATGTTATAATCTTGAAGTTCAAAACGTACAAGAGTTTGATTTCCTAAATATTTCTAATGATCAACATCTGACAAGTGACAAGTAGTAGCTAATATGTGGCGCTGCCCAAGTTTTTAAAATCATGAGTTCTTATCTGATAACATCTCTAGTGCAGTTTCTGTTTAACTGATTCATTACTGAATCATGTCCATGCTAAAACCAGCATGCCCAACAAACGATTAAAGCTCCAGAGAGCATAATATATTTCACACATGAGGAGATTTGGAACAATCCCAACAACTGTCCATTTGGGTATCTTACTTTCTTATATTCCAGATATTCCGGTTTCAACTTATTCATGCGTTTTTCCTCAAAATCTGCTGATCTTCCACAAGAGACATGAGGGATGGGTTGTTTCTTATGAACACTGTGACAGGCAGAGATTTTTACAGATAGTCAGCTACATCTTTGCTTTAGCATTAAAGCCTTTCATTCTCAGGCTTACATACATCTTAGAAAAAATAACTGGCACGCTGTCTAGAAAATTTCATAACTGACATGTAGATTCAACAAATATGCCGATATGCCACCCGATACAATAGACAACATGGTTAGATTTTGTGGCTTTAGGACAAAAAACTACTTCAAGAACAAACTGGTATAGAAGACTAATGTTGTAGCTAGATATTGATGCATAATGCTCATTATATCCAAAGACTAAATAAGAAGAAACTAATAAAATTAAAATGACCAAAATAAAGTTTACCTGTGAGATTTTCTTGAAGCCATTTCGAGTTCTTTGGGCTTATATGACTATCCCACCACCACGAGTACTTGCGCATCGGATTCGTTGGCGACATCATCTCCATCGGATCCAATCAAGACAAGAGAACAGCACCCCTTTGATTCTGAACACTTTTATATGGCCTCAAAGCCAATGGTGACCAAAGCAACGGGATATCAACCTACATGAAAATCTAATTCCGGCAAACTACCTGCAAAGCATAAGAAACCTCCAAGATTAGCACCTTATGCAGAAATTTTCCTTTCCCATATGCAAGCTAAGCACTAGGTGTTAGAAATAAAAATAAAATCGAACAACAAGATGGATCAGAGGACCATCAGACCATGACATGTTCTATTCCACCCTTTTTTTAGAACACCCTTCAAAACCAAGCAGGTTTTATAGATCAAAGTTGCAATGGAAGGAACACTTTTAGAAGTACACAACAATAAAATGTTAAGATTAGCAACATGTTAATGCAATGAATTATTTCCCAAAAAGAACGTGCCTCAACCTGAAACCGCCTACTTGTTATCATTCTGAAATTAGCAGCAATTTTTCCGAATTAATTAAGAATTCCGGAGATGAGGTTTTGATAAGAAGCAATGATGAACCAGAAGCATAAAAAATTAAATGGAATACCCAATCTGCAGAATGTTTCCAAGATCAGAAAAACCAGACTATGAACAACCCAAAATCCCTAATTTCAGCAGCGACTGGAGACTGACTTGTTAATCAAAACAATGCCCAAAAAAATATGAACAAGGCAAAACTAGATGAGAAATTTATCAGATACTGCCAGAAAAAAAAAAAGGAAGGGACGAAACAAAAAAGAACAGACTTCCAGAAGAAGGAGAAGAGAATCAGAAACGTAACCTCAAGAAAGGTTAGAACCTCCCATTTCTCACACAGAAGCAAAGAAAAATTCCTTGAAAATGGAGGGTTCTTCCATGGCTGGGTAGAGAGAGCATCAAGCAAATGGAAAAAAAATGGTAGATTAAAAGGGAGAGCAGTGAAAAGAAAACCCAACAAACACAATAAAGACTCAGCCAACTAACCCTCAATGCCTCAAATCACCCAAAAAAAAAAAGTAAAATGAAGCAAGAAATCCACACCTGCTCCCAAATCGCAGCTCTTTTTTTTTTATGAACTGATGCTGATCAGAACAACCGCAGAAACAGGAATCACAGAGAGTAGAGTATTAGAAGGGAAATGTTTTTAGGACAAATGAGCCAGGAATTATACCAAGAAGCAGTGCCATCTGCTGCCATTTTTAAGGGGCAAGACTGTGATGGTGAGAAAGAAACATTAGAGGAAACAAGAAATTAAAACAGTTTCCTAAAATGAAGCTTCATCTGCACCCCATCTACGCAGCTAAAATGGGTACTAATTGGGTCCCAGAAATTGCCAAGAAAAGGGAGAAATCGTCGCATTTTCTTTCCTAAAGCGGCAGAAAAGCAAGAATCTTGGCATCCAAGAAGGCCACCAGGAGAGCTTTCAACAGCGACCAAAAATCAAAGCCAGAATACAGATACCGAAGTATTTGGAAAGAAATCAAAGGTAGATCAAAAACAGCGAAACCTTCCCCCCACAATGTATAAAAATCCCATATTATTTTCACCCCTAGACAAGCACAATCACATCTCACAACACCATTCGCCTGAATCTTGCGGCATTTTGCCCCCAAATCAAACGAAATGCTCATACCTTCACAGGAGAAGAAGAAGAGGAGTGAGGAGGAGGCAGGATGACAACTCGGGTTGGATCTTTCCTCCCTGAAGTGCAGCTCCAAACCCAAGAAAGAGAGATCCAGCTATTACCACCCCTCATCCCAAAACAACCCCTATGCCATCATCATTCACAACAACACATTAAACACTATCCAAGAAAAAAAAATCTCAATTTCTTCTCTCCTTTTCTTTTTTTTTTTTTTGCAACACAACACCCCAAGAGAGTGTGAGAGTGAGAGTGAGCTTTCTCCTGTGGCAGAGCAAACCAATGATTAAGGAGCAGATGGGGAGCAATGGAGTTGCAGTGTGGGGAAGAAGGAAGGAGAGAGGGTGTGGGGTTAGTGCAGTGATGACTGATGAGGGGGGGGTATTAATTGTTTATTTGTTTCTATTTTTATTAGGAAAAGTAGAGTAATAATAGGACAAAGATTAAAGCGATTCAGCTACAATTTTTTTTCTTGGGAGGAATAATTTTGATTTTGCAGGAACATGAACAGTATGTGGAGCCGTGATATGTGGCAGTGTGTGGGGATTGTTTGTGTTCAGAAATTATTACTTTGTTACTTTCACTTTTTTACTGTTTTTTTAAAGGGGACAAAGCAAAGCCAGAAATTACTAATGGGGGAGTCAGATTGTCAGTCAAGAAATTTTTGGAGTTTTAATTTTTTTTTTCGGAGTGATTTACTTTGTTGCTATGATTTGTTACCGTTGTGTCCAAAAATTGGATTTTTGCAGGAATTTGGTGAGTGTTTGTTGTGATTTCTGAACGTTGGGAACTAAACGGTAAAGTGAACTTAAAAGTGCGAACTATTAGGAGATAAATATCCAGATTGTACCAAAAAAAGGGCTTTTCTTCTTCATTTATTCGGTTGTGCTAATTCTTGCTAAGTACCCTTAATTAATTATGAACCAAACGTCCCAGAAAACTACTTTATAGGCCATTTGTTGAAACATAATTTTAATGAATCACAGTGAATGTACTTTAGGAGATAGCTTAATCTCTAAAAAGGTTTGCAAGTTTTATGTCTCAATTATATGACTAAATGTTAAATTTTCTTTTTTTTTATTTTGCATTGTATCTTCTTCTCAGTCATAATTACATTATGATAATATGATTCCTCAACAAAAAGGTTTCACTGGCTAGGACTCTAGGCATTGTAAAATTTTCTTTACATGTTTTTTTCATGACTAGGACTCTAGGCATCATGTTTCATTTACAGACTGTAGTTAGTGTTTGTGTGAGAGAGATTGTGCACCTAACCACCAGTGCTAATCATTGTTTAGAGCAAAGCATTAGTTTAAGCATAGGTATAAGTGGAGGCAGGAATGAGAGCTAAGGATTAGGAAGGTGGTAGAAAAGCTATGTCCATTGAATAATCAGGGTTTACAAGCACACACTAGGCATATTTGCAGATTTAAGTACATTGGTCTTGCTGTCATTTGTCCTCTTTTCTGCTCACTTGGCAGCACAGTTGATGGTTGTTGTCTACTACTTTTATACTTAACATTTTTCTTTAATTTGTTTTTTTCCTGGCAAAAGGTGCCTTCTATTCTATACTCCATCAGACTCTCCTACCACATTGCTAATAGTATAGTCCAGGACTGCATCAGTCAATAATCTACTACTAGTGACCAGATGCCAGTGATCAGTAAACATTCTGCGGTCATAAGCTAAATTAACTAAGCCTGTCACTGTATTCTGATTTCTTTAACACACTCTAATCTAGTATTAAATTGCCTCTCTGAACAATACTACTACTGTCAAGCAGAAGTAATGTTGGTTGGCATGTGTGTGATCAATCTCTGTCACTTTACACTGAAAAATAATCGTGATTAATTACCTTTTTTTCAGTTGTTACAGATCACGAAGAAATGACAGTTTCTTGCAGGGGATAATTCAGTGCAGTTTTATCATTTACTACTCTAATAAATCATAGGAACTTTATGGATTTTTTTATCGTCGAGTTATACAGTAAGTCTTCAAAAATAATTAGAGTGATACAGTACAGTACAGGCAACAAGAGTTACAAGCTACCCTGCTGATTGGCCGTAATTTTCTTTAAAAAAACTAATAAGTCGTTGCTTTGGTTCAGTCTTAAGCCACAACCATGTGCAAAACTCCTTACTGAAGATGAGAGATCCAATTATTCATCCTTCGCAGTATAAAGGTGCATGTCCAGATTCATAATCAGGGATTCATTCATTTAGGGACAAAGAGAGTTAGACTATATTAGACGATGTTGTTGGAGTTGTCGATGAAACGGACTCGACCAAGACAGCTTGTACACCTAAGGTTAACCTTTGAGCTAAAAATTATGCTCAACCTTTGAGCTTGCAGATTAACCTCAGCTTGACTACTCCACATCATTGTCATTGAAAAAACCCTTTAATATTATGATTAAACACTATCAAAATTTTCAGTAAGAGAAAAACACTGCCAAAATGTGGTTAAATAAAATATTTCAGTAAAGAGAGAAAAACATTGTCAAAGGTGTGTAAATAAGAGTTCGTACAACAGAGACATCATAGAGACACTATTGCCGGATTCTCTGATTTGGTGAGTGATTTAAATGCTGAAATCATACAAATTGAAGGTTGGTGAATTATTTAAGAGCAATAAGCTAGTTGGCTGGATTTTTAAATATAACCAAAAGGGATGTATTCCCTGCTGGGAATGAATCATTTTATATAGGCACACTTCAGGGTCCATGCAAATCCCAAAAGTAAGAAAATGATAAGTAAAACAGTGCAAATTGCAGGATAGGATTTTTCAGTACACACAATTGCAGCACGCATGCTTATGATTCTTGTACGAAATGGTGTCCTTTATATGCTATTTACTCGTTATTTTTTAGCTGAGCTGGCCATAGCTAAATTCCATTCATATTGAAGGAGAAGTGGGGTTCAAAAATTCAAGTTGTGGACTCATACAGAATTGTGTAATTAGTGCCATTAATTCTGGAACAATTATATATATGCATCTGTTTTTCTAGCCGTGCAAAATTATTTTTTAGGCCGGGTTAATTTCTCTTCAGCTGCAATTCACCTTGATTAGGAGCAAAAGTACAGTGAAGATTGCTTGAGTTGGGGACTGTCGGCTTGAGCCTGCCAAGAGGTAGCTAGGTAATCGTTTGTTAGGTGCTCTATCAAAATCATGATATGCAATTACCTCTCCACAAAGCAACTTACTAGTACCATACATAGGCTTCTCAAGTGACATGCATATTGCTAGCTAGGTGGATTAGGACATGTACAACTTACATTAGTAGGGTTCTTAACCTTTCCAAGTAGACAAATTCGCTAACATGGAAGAGATAAGAGTATAGACTATAGAGTGAAATATCGATGTCAAGCTTAACATTGGTTTAGCATCAACTTTTTTTAAAAGAGAAAATATCGACTCTTAACCTATGTAAAAAGAAATTTGGCTACATAAGGATAGAGAAAGGGGAAAAAAGAGTTTTTTTTTTCCTGATGGACGAATAGTGGATAGTCTTTATTGTCTTAACTTTTGTAAGGGAAACAACCTTCAAAAAATTTGTATTGCCTAAAAGTTCATACTAAGCTAGCTACCTTTGAACGTGTACTTATGACTCAAGATCCAAAAAAACAACACTTAGTTTCTTAACAGTGTAGTTAATGTTAGTTTTGATTTCTTTAGGACTAACAAGATTAAAAAAAATGAACCAGTATTCTGAATGTGACATAGCATAACTAAGAGCCTATTTTCTTTCCCCCTCAAAAAATGGGCCCATATGAAATCCGATTAGGACTTAATTCTCCAAATTAAGTGTAAGCCAGCATAACTGAATTACTGATTAATCAGTCACAATTTTCGCTGTCAGCTATATATAGTTGCAGGCTGTGCAACAAAGTACAAGAGGGGTCAAGATGAGTCAGACATTGCCTCTAGTCCCCCACACTGATGTTGATACACTCAAAAGTCCATTTCTTGCATCGCATGCATGCATGATCATTGATGCATAGCTGTGGCTGTCCACTGGTTGCAGACGATCTCTATCTGATCTCTCCTAAGCTTAATTAATTAGGCAGCTAACTTTTGCAGCTTCTAAACCTTTATTTGTGTTCTAACACCAAATGATGCATATTCATGGTCATGCACTAATTAACCTCAGAATTGAAGGACCTATTTGTAACTTTTAAGGGCTCTAATGCTCAAAGGTGGCTTGTATCACTGTATATATACCTCCTTCCACGGAAGAGTGATGTAATTTCTGTTGCAATATTATTAATAAAATGCAATAAAATTATAGTTTGTAAAGAAATTTTTGAAGGAAAAAGGAACTAACCTAGATATAAAAAATCACCATTTTCAGGTGTCAATCAAACTACCTACAAAGAGTTATACCAAAAGCATACATTAAACTACAGGTATGTCAATTTTTCTGAGAAAAAAATATAAATGCATATAAATCACTTTTCAGATGCCAATATTAATATTTACAAAGATAGTTATATCCAATGTTTACAATTATTTTTTACTATAGTTATCTCAACACGTTATTGCTTTCTGTGGGGTGAGGTCATATCTATCGACTTTATCAGAAGGTGAAGTATACGTTACTATATGTGTGGCTAACTGACACCGTATATCTCTAACCTAGTAGTACGCCTATATATGCATGAGAGTTAAACAAATCTAAAATGTAGCTAGACATTAACCTTTTGGGTGATTTGGATCAATGCAAGCATGTGTGGTTAGGTGAAACTACCTAGCTTTGGGCCTTTTGCACATTTGGTATATATGTCCCTCTTGGGATCTAGCAGTGCAACGTTTTATGAGCAAAGTTAGGTTTCAGCTACCTAGCTTATTAGATGATTGGCAATGGATATGGAGGTCGATCGATCTCGTCGACTAATTATTGTATGGATATAAAATTTTGCCTAACATTTTCTTCAAATTTACTAGCTCGGCCTAAAATGTCATGGCATGCATGTTTGCTAGCGAATTCTAGAGAGGAAACAAGTCAACAACGTTTTTGCATAAGGTCGCATCTATCTCCAATTTAGATAATTAAAGACAAACCTCTACTGAATTTAGGATTAAGAGGTACTAATTCCTAAGCATGTTTGACAAAGCAACAAAATTCAGTTAGGTACTATAAATTAAAATAATCAAATAGCTAGAGATGAATATACACCTTTTTTTTTTTGCAATGGTGGTGGCAAGCATGCATGCTTAGCTATCTTAATTATTAGTGCCCTCCAAAAGGGATAAACATGTGTGGATAATTGGGCTTATGGATCTTCCTTTCCAACCCGGCTACTACCGATCTCGACCGACCTACATGTGTACATTATCTTGCTTAATCAATGGAGCTTTTAGCCTTTAGCAACTGTTGCATTATGCATGCTTGTGATCTCCTTGATTATCTTGCTGCCATCCATCCATCCATGCATCCATGGCCTTTTGGGATATGATGTGCACATGAAAAGTTTTTTGCATCACTGGCCGCATGTTCACTGTTCACATGTACACGTACACGCGTGTGTACAAACTATATGCAAATTGTCAATTTGTGCCTTATTTATTCGTGGATCCTTCCATCCCATTCCTTCAAGAGCCAGTCGCTAACGATTAGCCTTATTTAGAGTATGAAAATTTATCTTTTATTATTACAGAGCAAGAATTTAGATTTTTTTTGTAAAATTACTGTGAGGTTCTATGTTATTGTGGGGTTTATGTGAATGAGTTAAGCATTTAAATTTTTTAATAATAGAAATGGTTTTACATTACCTGCATCTACTAACATGCACAAGAAAAAGATAAATAAAATGGTTCAAGGTTATGGAACGAATTCTTATCCCTCCTGATAATATCCAACTGAGATATACTAGATAGAAAACACAGTTAAGCATTACATTAGTTATAATTTATGTTAGTTGGTCAATATTTATCTTCCTTTTTCTCTACAAATAAATTTGTAGTCCTGAACTCTTGATAGTTGAGATATGTTGCCAAGAAAGGGAGGGGTTGGAAAAGTGAAGAAGGGAGGGGAGCAAGCCGCCATGATGGGGGCAAGTGTAGCGCATAAGCCGGCCAGAAACACCAACACCACTTCAGTTCTCTTCCCTGCTTTCCATGCATGGCCTTGTGGCCCACTCACTGACAATGAGCTCACTGCAGCTAGTGAGTCCAGTGTTGTTCTGGGCCCATGTCCATGGGTGGCCCACCCTTCCGGGGCTCTGTGGGGCCCCGGACCCACTAGGTGCCGTTTGCTTCCATGACACATTTTCTACTACTAGCCTTCTCTTTTGGAGTAACTTATCGATGTGACAATCTGACAAACCGAGGGTGTGTTTAGTTCACGTTAAAATTGGAACGATGTAAAAAAAAGTTGGAAGTTTACGTGTAGGAAAGTTTTGATGTGATGGAAAAGTTGGAAGTTAATTTGAAAAAAAAGTTTGGAACTAAACTCGGCCAAAGTCATAAGACTATAGCCCTGTCTAGTTCCCAAAACAAACATTACATCGAATATTTAGACACATACGTGGAGTATTAAATATAGAAAAAAAAACCAATTACACGGATAGTGTGTAAATTGTGAGACGAATCTTTTAAGCCTAATAGAAAGATATAGCAACATTTATACTACTAAGTTGATTTTATTAGATCTAACTGAATATATTCTGATATTATTTTTGTTTTATGTTAAAAATATTTTCATATTTCTCTATAAACTTGAACAAGTTAATGAAGTTTAATTTAGGAATAAAAAACAAAACGATTTATAACACGAAATAGAGGTAGCACTTATAAAATACAGCTGAATTAAGACTTTAAGCAAGCAGACAGTGCTTCCAGAGTCTATTAATCATGTTCTTAAGCTTTTCTATAATGGAAAGGACTAAATTTTAATTAGTGCAATTGTCTCTCGACAAGTACAGCTTCTGAACTCTGGATATGTGAGGTCGCAATGCATTTGCCTTTGCCTTTGCCTTTAGACCCTGAAAACCCTGCCTCTACGTGCACTTTGGTAAGCATCTGCCACCTTCTAAGTTGCAACTTGCAGCCTCTAACGAAACCATTTAGGGTGTGTTTAGTTACTAAAAAAATTGGAAGTTTGAAAAAAGTTGGAGTTTAGAAAAAAAGATGAAAGTTTATGTGTGTAGGAAAGTTTTTGATGTGATATGATGTGATGGAAAGTTGGGAATAGGGGAAAAACTAAACACGGCTTTAGCCTAATCTTTTTCAGAGGTTCTCAAAGAAAATATTTTTTTTCAGAGTTTGATAAATGACAGGTTCCTTTCCCTGATAAATAGTGCTCTGGAGAAATAAAATTCAGTTGAAAACAGTGAACATGGATGATCTTGATTTCTGGTAGTACTCCAAATCGGAATGTCGGCACAGAGCACAATGAAGTGCAGGCTTTCGCACCTCCAGTTTCTATCAGCAGCAAACATCAGTCCATCACACATCACTGTGCTCCAATTTTTTTTTAAAAAAGAAGGAATTGTTGGGCTGTCAGATCATAGGATTGTTCTAAATAATTTTTTTATCAATGATCAACTGGAAGAGTGTAATTTTCAGGAATCTGCAGTAATTTCAAAGCAAGCAGTTTTGTTCTCACAGAAACCGGAAAAAACCTGAATTTCTAGCTAATGGATGATGGATGAAACTTAGTTTATGACAACTATTTAAAGATATAGACAAACGAATTAAATATTAGGAAGTTGAAAAGTTGATTTAAAAAGTTCTCTAAGAAATGTTGATGAAGAAAAACATATCGATTAGAAAAGCTTAGAAAGTGTGCTTACGATAATTCATATCTCTTAAGCTTAGGTTACTACAGATACAGATGGGTTTTCCTCCTCTCTTTTTTTACCTGTGTTATCTTAAGGACAGACACGAGACACTTGTGATGGCCTATGCACGTCCATTTTTTGACTTGGGGGCTCACTGGTTCAGATGTACAGTAAACATGGTCCATGGCTCCATTGATGAAGGAGACCAATCAAAGGTTAGGTTGGTGAGGAGCCGGCACCCCATCTGGAGCAGTTCAGTGTTGATTCATCAATATTGCTCACATGTTCTCATGTTCCCAGGTTTGTCTTCTCCTTGGCTAGGGGGGGACTTTGGCCCCCAATCTTATCCTGATTGGAGCTGTGTGATTGTGTATCACTTGGCACTGTGTGGTTCATCATGTCACCTGAGCTGTTGTTGCACACCAACCAGTGTTGGGCTGTAGTATCACTGTTGGTTGCTCTTGATCAGGGGCACATCACTTTGCAACCTTCTGTCAAGTGTCAACCTCATGGACATGGTCAAATGAGTACTAGCTTCCATCCAAGTTTGCAGTTTAGGCTCCATGACATTTGAGAAAGACTTCTCATTAAGGATGCCACATGGCTATACACAATGTACACTGTAGGTAATGAAGAAAATGTGTGCATGGTATGATTGATGCTTGAATGTAGGAACATATGAAGAGGATAGCAAAGATATAATTGTGAGCTTCCTGCATTTCATAACAGACAGGGTGTCACTCATTTCCATATCGAAGGAAGAAAAATATACATAACTTTTAAGCCAATGAGGCAGCAGAAATAAGTAGAATCAATTTCTAGCTGAAGCCTGAAGATCATATGAATTTATTGTTGCTGGCTGCAATATAGCCTGTGCCAAGTTAGGACTAGATACATCGGTTCAGAACTCTTGAAAACTAGATATATCTACAGTACACCACATGCTTGACAGGTTTTATGCGGATGAAAAATTTTCATGGTATCTCTACACAAGGCTCTTCATCTTACGCTTCAGCCACATGGTTCGAATATCTACAGTCAGTGAAAGAAAAATCTCCCGATTGCTTGGATCCAAGAAGACGTCCGGTGCGAGCGACTTCTCGATCGGCGAGAGGTCTGCCATGGCGTTCATCACCTCGATGCACCGCGGAATGCTGTACCTATCAACATGGTTTTCCAGCTGTTTATTGTCTCTCTGAAACTTGGGGTCAGCATGTCCTTCCATAACATCGGATGTTCCATCCTCACTGGGCCTCCTCAAGTAGTGCCATGCCTCTCCTCGCACTTCCTCAGTAGGCCTCCTAGTGAGCTGCCATGATTCCGGCCGCACTTGGGTAAGCGGTTTTGGGTATAGATGCCCATTCATAGTCTGGACTTCGACGCCAACTAAAGTCTCCTGTTGAAATGAAGACTCTCTGGATACTGGAGATGGGGAGACAGGCGAGAGTGGTCGGTTCATATAATAATCATCTTCTTCATCGTCACTTGAGTCAGCTTCTGTTCCATTCCTTTCATTTGGTGTTGGTCCAGCAAGAATATTTTTACCATCCAAAATAACACCAACTGCAGAATATGAGCAAATATTTAAATTTTAGCAACAGATTGCAATTCATACCCAAAAAAAAATCAAAGACTTTCTCCGTCAGGGCAAGCCATAAATGTCATCATTGGAAAATAATTGCAACAGGACATATTTGAACTTAATGTGCAGCATAAAACATGCTATTCTGGAGGCCCCGGTTTAATGAAGACATAATTCCAAAGTGTACTGACCTATACAATAACTTCAATTTGTATTTGTTGAGGTATATTGTTCCTTAAGAACCATGTACATAAAAACCAAAGCATAATGCTGCTTCTATCAGATTATTCTTTAGTATAGCCACAATTTACTACTACCTCCATCACTTAATGTATGACGTTGGTTAGTTCAAAATTGAAAAAAAAAATCAGAGGGAGTACTATTTACTTTGGTGTAGTAAAATCTAAATTACTGCATTGCATTGCTGTGCAGTTTGTCGTTATTAAATATTCCTTGTATTTTGTATAGAATTTCACAGGACTGGTGGTGAGAAAATACAACAAGCATATTTTTCGGTTCATACTTTCATGTGCATTTAACAATTGCAGATACATATTTACAAGATCATAAGTCCAGAACTCCCTATGTCTGTGTGTGCCAGCCTGCCAGGTTCCTCCACAGCATTAGGTGTATATGTTAGATATGATAAGGTTCTATAATGTATTTTGTGATTGTGGGCCAACCAAACAGTTCATCTTGATCATGGAACAGAAGGCACCTTGTTCTACCATGATGATCAAGTTAGTTTTCCCTACAATGAGATGACCACGGAATGAAAAGCTCCAAGTTCTACCATGATGGTCAAACTGAGACAAATAGAATTTGCCTGAGAGGAAAAGGAGCCAGGTCGTGCATGTAACCAAAAATAGCACAATTTTCTACCTTAACTACTGCAGCCAACAGAACTCCCTCTATTGTTACTCTCTAATAAGCCCTACTGGGTTTGGACCATAGCAACAGGTAGACAGTCCTATCTGTGCAGATTTTCTAACTTTAGCAATAAAAATAAAACACAAACTAGTGTTATCTCTTTCAACCATATAATGAAAAAAAAAACATTTCTGGGAGCATTAGAAGCCTAGATTTCCTGATTAGAAGGATCCTGGGACAGCTGCTACTTGTAGCAGCAAGCAAACGGTTGTAAAAATCTGCTATTTGAAATAAGATCAACCAAAATCTCCAACTCCTATAGCTAGTGCAAATCACCTCCCATACAGTTATGAAACTTATGTGGTATATGTCCAATTAATTCTACTTCAAACAATTGTATGTACTAAATCGGATTGGCAACACATTGCATTACCTTTTCTCCCATATGGGTTCTTGCAATCATCACATTTACAGTTGATGGAGCATCCTGCTCCTCCCTTCAAACACAGAAGAAAAACATATCCATGGTCATGAGTGGACAAACGATGAGAAACTAACAGGACAGAGCTAGATATGAAACCTGGTAGCAATCACAGTATTTCTTAAGGCAGCCTGACTTTTTGCAAGTGCATTTTCTTCTACCAAAGTCCATAGGGGATCTTATAAGTTGTTCCTAGAGAGATCATACCAGGAACAGTGAAACCAGGGACACAAAATAATCCAAAATAATAAGATTCTGTTTAAGAAAAATGTATACCACTGAATCTTGACCAGCCTCTGATGTTTGAATAGCTTTCAAAGGCAAGGCTGGTGTACTCCGTGGAACACCATGAATAGATTTGTTGTAACAAGGATCACATCCACATGATTCAGAACAATGTGATCCAGATGCAAAACACACACAATAACTGCCACAGCATAAATCAAGTGTCAGTTACAAACAGAAAGAAATGATTACTTAGCAGTAATAAACATAAAGCAAAAGGTGTTCCACACAAGATGTTGGCTGGCTGGAGTGCTGGACAGGGTTTGTGATTAGGCCTGCAGGAGGTGGGATGGGGTTTATGCAGGTGTGCACAAACCATACCAGGATTCATCCTCTTTTCATGCATCTCCATGCATAAAAATCCCTCCCTCCCCAAACTCAGTGGAGGAAGAGTGATGTAACACATTACATTAATGACACTAATGTGCAGTTCATGTGCAGATAATCAGGAAAAACAAAATTAGCCAGCTCCTCTGAGTTGTGGTTTAAGGCCCGAACTTCACAGCAGAATATAATAACAGAAACAAAAGGAGAGTAAATTTTATACCCAAAAAAAGGACCACCCTTCATAAACTATAAAGCACCTAACAACTCGTCGACATGTTGTTAGTGCTGCAGAATTTTTACCCTCAAGCAGGACTCAAATTAAAAGTAATCGGTCCTTCGCCAACATATGTTTCAAAAGCGTGATCATCGAAGCTAGAATTACATGAAAACTATCACAGTATTCTTTAACGATGGCAAACTATATCACCACCCAGTGAAAAAATGATACTCCAAAAGCATCCTAGAGATGATACGAACAAACAAAGAAGGAGCTGGACACGATAAATCCTCAATTTCTCCACCCTCGAGCGTGGTATGGTAAGATCATGAGCCAATTCTACCATTGATGAGAGAGAGAGAATGGGGAAGAGGGAAATCTTACAGCTTAAGGCACTTGGATTTCTTGCAGCTGCACGACTTGCACCCTTCCCCTTCATCCGTCTTCCTCCTAAACATATACAAATAATTAAACAGCAAAAACGAGTTAGCAGCACGCAACGTACCAAAAACAGGAAATCGAAGACCAAAAAACGAACGCCACCGACTTCTTCTTCTTCTCCGAGTTGCCGTTCGCCTCCACCACCGCCGGCGGCACGGCGAAGGCGGCTTCCGCGGAGGCGTTCTCGGCGGGGGCGAGGAGGGCGGGGGCGGGTGCGGGTGGCGGTGGCGGGGGAGGGGGAGGGGGAGGGGCGACGACGACGACGCGGTCGCGGAGGAGGGGGTCGTCGGGGTCCGATCCGGACGCCTCGAGCTGCGGCGGGGGCGGGGGCTTCGCGGGATCCTCCGCGGCCGCGGCAGCGGCCGACATCGGATCGGGCGACGCCTCCTCCCGCCCGATCGGCGGCGGCGGCGGCGGCGGCGGCGGCGAGGGGTTCGCCGTGGCGGCGAGGGAGTAGAGAGAGAGGGGAGGAGGAGGGAGGAGGGCACGAGGCGATGCGGAAGGAGGAGAGAGACGGGAGGAGAGGGCGATGGGGGGTGGATCGGACGGCGGGGAGCGGCTTTGAGATTCGGGTCTGGCTACGATGGATGATGGGGAATTTTTTTTTTTTCTATCTCTCTCACAAATCGTATAAATTCCGTCCTTTAACTTCAATTCGCGAATTTTAAATTGGGGGTTGGGGATTATTGTTACGAAGATGATATTTATAGCCCTATCGTTTGGCTTATTTGACGAGGAATAATCCCAACGATATGTTTGCAAACGGAAAAAATAATTTATGAATAAATTTTTTATATACGTGTTTTTAATAACGATCTAAAAAGTAAAGCCTGAAAAATAAACTACGATGAAAAAAACTCTAAAGTCAACTCTAAATTGAAAATTTAAATTTTACTGATAAGTATAAATATAAACGAGAAGATAAACTGGTATATACTCTCCGTAAAAAAAAAACTTCTAAATCTGTGTCTGTCAAAAGTTGGTTGTTTCTTCCACGAAGTATGTAGTGAAATTAGTTAAGAGTTCGTTTTATTCTTATTGCAATGTGATTTTGTTATTATGTTAAATTATGGGATTTAGATTGCGTTACTTATTTTGGATGATATAATTAAATGCCGTCTTTGAATTGAACGCTCGCCTATGTATTTACGAATTTTAAATTATATATAGGGGGTATGAATGAAGATAATATGTTTAGGTGGAAATATATTAGGAGTTTGCTTTATTCGGGTTTGCGATTGCGACGGGATTTGTTATTTTAAATTACGGCGTTCACGAATAGTATACTGTTTTGATGATATGCTTTGTAAATTTGTTTAAGAGTTCGTTTTATTCGTATTGCCATGGGATTTGTTATTTGAAATTATATTTTCGGATCGCGTTCTTTAATATCATATTTGTTGTCCTGTTGACAATCACAACTCTAATCAATCTTATTATGGTTCAAATTTAGTACAATTTTATCACCAGATGTGAGATCAGGTTAATGCAACATGGTAATCTGAAGACAAAACAAACAACAAATTTGCACTTGCAATGCCAGAAAAAGAACCAGCATAGTACCACTTCAGAAACATAGCCAAATCTGCAGAGCATCACTAGATTCATTACAAAGATTTTACCCCAATTCGTTAGTTTTGTCTCTTGAGGTAATGCCGTACTGGCAAACTGTTAACCAAACAAGCGAGACACGACACAGAACACAGGACGTACACGGACCAAGTACAAGGTAGTACCAGCGAAGTTCAGCTACAATCATTTGCACCAAATGTTCAGACGGCTCAAATCTCATGCGATATATAGAAAGAGAATTACAATGGTTCATCCATGGCATGCGGAGATGAGTGGCGGGCGCCTGCTTCTAGAAGATTGTCCCCTCTGGAGGCTGCACTAGTTTCCGGTTGTGTGATGCTGCCATCTCTTTCTTAAGTTGGGTCAAGATAGCCTCCATTGTGTACTCGCGGCGCCAATTTGACAACAGGCTGAACTTCCTTTGGTCAACCTACATTAGCTCCAAAAGACAAGTTTGAAATAATTGAACGCAAGGGTTAGAAATAATTCTGAATCAAATTTCTCGTGTCATACCAATCCATTCTCTGGGTTTACACAGGTCATGTTGATTCTTGAGTGAAATTTTACAGTTGGTGGCCTGTCTGGGTAGTCCTTGTCGCAGAAAAGCTTCAGTTGGTATATCCGGCCCTCATGGACAGTCTATCAAATGTTCAAAACCAAATATATATCAACAAGAAAGCATCGAACTCAGAACGCAACAGACACATATGAAGATTATGAGTACAACGGTAAGCAATGGAAACAAATAACTTACATTATGGGGACCAATAATTGTGCCTGTCCAAGAGCGCATGTAGATATCGTCCGCATCATCCATTCCATAGCTAACTGATCCATCACCGATGCCCTTCTCCCCTCTCTCAAGCTCTTCTAGCAGTCTGAAGTTCCTAGGCACTGAGATAACATTTATACTAGTTAATAACACAGCTTGCTTCACAGAGCATTAAAAACACAGAACCAGGATACGATTCTCCTCCTGGTTACATCAAGAAGGTACCAAGGGCAAGTATTTTGCCAAATATCCATTCAAACCTTATCTTGGCAAATACAAGCATCATGAACTTGTTTTAAAATATAAGTTCCAAACCCACTAATTTGGATTCAAACCATGAGGATTTATGTAACGAGATGAAATGGGGTCCAAGTGCCCAACTGATTGCAGTAAGAACTAGACAATCATTTACGAACGGGGAAAAGACAACCGCTAACAAACTATTTTACGCTCTGACCACATAAGCGCAAAAAACTGGATGAAGGCTTAGAAGGGAAAAATGTCCAGCCCAAGCATTCAACTCTAGCAATAGTCCTGGACTCCTGGTAAACTACAAGTGATAGCTTCCACCACCAGTTTGGGGCTTTAGGCAAAGCTAGTCTGTCAAACGAAAACATCGTGTATGGAGAAGGCGAGAAGCCAAATACTGCATTCTACCAATCCACAAGTAATAACTGACAACTAATGCTACCTTTCAGAAAGATCCAACATTTCCTGCTCCATGATAAGATTACAAGTACATTTAGCTGCTACTACTATCATTTTAACCGTCATTCATTCAAATAGCACACCTCGAATCCTCGATGCAATAATCGAACAGGGACAAATAGCATATATGCCTCTAGTGCACCATATCATGAGGAAAACCACGAGAAACGTCTATAGTTTCCCCTTCGCTGATATATCAGCTGCCTTTCCCCCCGACAAGGGGAGCAATCTAGATTTCGCAATCGTCCTGAATATTAATTAATCGGTACGCAGTGTGTGCGAACCAGGACACATAGAAGCCAAATCGATCTGCTCTGATGATGGATCCACGACAGGTGACAGCAGCGAGCGAATTGGGACACCCCCCTCGGGATTGATCCAATCAATCAATCCATCCATCCTTCCTTCGCGGTAGAGGGAGAGGAGGAGATCGGGGGGGCGGGTCAAAGGAAGCGGATCCAGGAAAAGCTAGGGCTTACCGACGACTGCCGATGGATCTCCACTCGACGCCATCCCAGCTGAGCGCAGGCGGAGGCGCCGGCTTCGCGACGACAACCCGAGGCCGCAGCGGCGGGCGGGCGTGCGGTCTCCGGCGGCGGCGGCGGAGGAGGAGGGGTTCGCTTCCGTTCCCCTTTGGTGGTGTGTGAGTGCGCGGAGACGAAGCCAACCAAAGAAGAGGGGGGGAAGACGAGCCGAGCCGAGCCGATCCCCAGAGCCGCGACGATGCGAGCCGAGCTGGGAGGAGGCAAGTGGTCAAGAGGGCGTTCTCGGAGGTGGGCTGGGTTGGGCCGAGGCCCGTACGACTGCAAGCCCGGTAGGAGTTTTTGAAGCTGGATTGGGCCAGGGTTTCCTTGCCAAGAAATTATTTAAAAATGAAAAGGATATTTTTGATAGTTTTCGTTTGATTTACCGGGTCTCGCCTCCCCGATAAAGGTAATGGGTCGTTTTGGGTCTCAGTGTTTTTAGATAGCTTAGGCCTTAGTGATAGATACGCCTCTCAAAAACAAAAGTTTTAAAATACGTGCACACACTTTGCCCTTTTGCAGTTGAACTCACATGCTCTGTACTCCAAAGTAGACGCACACACGGCGGTATTGAAGCTTTGCAAGCATAAGACAAGCAAAAGGGAACAAGGTTATGAAGATCATATGACCACAGCGTCAGTAACCATTCGTGCTTGGACTTTTGTAGCCATTGAAAATTGCATCTATAGTTCTATACCACCAGCCTTGAGATTTGCAGACATCCAGCTTTTTTTTTATGATCTTTTCTTTTTTTTCTCTGCACAAATCCCTGTTCCATAAAATTTTTACAACAAAAATGTTGCACAAGCAATTAAGCAAGTTTTCAACCGATATGGTCAAGTTCATTGAAAAACACACACACACAATTGGATTTTAAACAGAGTTGTTTCATAAGTACTATAAATAACTGCTTGTTCTCAATTACATAAAGTTTTCATAAAAGTTTTAACAGCCTGATCCCAAGTACATTACATAGATGATAGCCATATCAAAGTACATAGATGACATATCTCTTCTTTTCAACACAACACATTGATGATAGATGTCTTTCAGATGAAGCGTGAAATGATACATACGAACAGGGATGGGCAACTCAAACAATGACAGATGATCGACAAGTCCGGGCATAATTATTAGCACACCTCCAGTCACAGGAGGCTCTTGATGGGGGCGTAATTTGGACATCTTTTTGGTACGTGTACACGTACTGGATTATTATTGGGCATTTCACTCTCGAGAAAGCACGGGAAAACTTCAGCCTCTGAACAGAAACTTGCCGAAACAAAACTCCCTTGGTTGATCATCAAACTTAGAGCATGATAGAACCAACCCTGATGCAGACTGAGATGTTGGCGATCTGGTCCTCTGAGGAACCATAAATAAACAAGGATATAACCTACACGATCGTAGGTAGTTGTTTAGCTGAGCATAGATTGGACATAGCATTATGATCACCATCAAACAAAGGCAAATGGAGAGAGAGAGAGAGAGAGAGAGAGAGATGTTTTTACCTCAAGCACTGAATTTTGTTGTGTTCAAGGAGCTAGCGAACTAGTGTTTGGATCCTCGTTAGTAATGTCGCCACCAAGAGAAGGGAATGAAGGGATGGACTTGAGAATCAACTTCCTGCCGCTCTTGCAGATCGGAGACAATCCAGTACCAATGCGAGGGGGAGAGACCCTCTTTTTATTAGGTGACACAACCTTGACAGAAGTTTGAGGGGACGATTCCCCTTTTAGGACATTTGATGTACCATCCCCGAGCATCATTTCTGCGTAGCTTTCGAATGGAGAGAGTAGAATGTCAGACTTCAGGCGTCCTTCAAGTCGAGAAGAATATCCACCGAGCTTCGTCGACGATCTTGGCTTCTTGGAGCTCAAAGGTGGAAGAGCAACCAAGGGTCTAGGAAGAAGATTAGAAGAACAAAAGAAAACTGACATTTTAGCATTTTACAGAAGAGATTGAATCCACAGTAACATGAGTACAATGTATGAGGCAGACCTGTAATCCACAACTGAAGGTGTTGCCAGCACACTCTCAGCAGGAGTAAGGTTGATACTATCTTGATAGATAACAAGCTGCTTATCATTATCAGTGGTTTCTTCCTTCACGCCTCCATCCTTTTCTTCGCATCCACGCTTAGCTTCCTCTATGCCTAACAGTGCAACTCCTTCAATGGAAAAAGGTAGAGTACCATAAAAAACCAATAGCTTATAAACCCTCGCAAAGCGAAAAAGAAAGGTACCTACTAATGCTATAGTATAGGAATTGTTATGTTAAACAAAATCTGAAACAGCTATACATGATGTGGACTTGACCTACTAAGATGGTTACCATTGTCTTTACTCACTTGACAGAAGTTTGAGGAGATGATTTCCCTTTCAGGGTTCTCTATGTGCATCCCCCACAATCATTTAATTTCCAGTAAAAAAACAAATTTAATTTAAATTGTTAACGATCCAACCTCCAAATTTAAGTAACTCCATCAATTCCTACAATGATTGAAGTTCTATGAAAATCTTACCTAGGAAGTACACTTTCAAACAGAATAGCATGCAAGATATTCTAAGATTCCTAGTGCTCTCCTGTATTTAAATTTACAAGTTGAAAGATCAAAGCTGAACCCTCTAGAAACATATGAAATACTATTTGGAAGCAAGTTTGAACCTAAAGAGCACCTCCTCTCCCAACTAACCTTTTCTTTGTAACTGATATGTACATCACATAAAATAGCACAGATGCAACTAATCTTGAGCAATGCATGCATTTTGCACATTTATAAAACAGGATGTCAAGATGAAACTTACCCTCCCTCCTCCCAAAAGCATTCTTACAACCCTCACATCGGCAACTCACGGAGCATCCAACACCACCCTTCATTTTTTTAAAGAAAAGTGACGGTGAGACAAATGCCAAGGGGCTAAGTAAAGAATGTTAAACCATGACCTCGTGTAAGAGCTAGAACCTGATAACATTCGCAGTATTTTTTCAAACACGATGACTTCTTACAATTGCAGCCTCTTTTGTGACGAGCAGAAGCAGGAGTTTTGTTAGAGTCATCCTATAATATAGCAAGGATTATATGAGCAGTAGCACGCAATAAAGGAGAAAGGAAGTAAAACAAAGAGAGTGGCTCTTACAGCTAATTCCTGACCAGGCTCAGTGCGAATTACTTTAGGAGCAAATGCAAGTGGATTACGAGACTCAATCTGCTCTCGAGTCGATAGAACTGTTTCCATATTGCTAGGCTTATTCAGACAGCCTTGACACGAACAAGGTTCTGAACAAAAGACACCAGCATGAAAACATTCACAGTACCTGCATAAGAATTAGCCAACAATGACATTATATTAGAGATGATGCTTGACAGAACACATCCCAACAAGAAGACAGAACTTCTCCAGAAATATCTTGTAAATAACAAATGAAACTCTTCAAAGGAGCAATATGAAGATTCAGAAACATCTAAAATGGTTTCTTATTTTCTAATGCTAACTTAATAAAATTGCTAGACGGCTAGAGAACCAAGAGAAACCTGAACATGCAGCAAGTGCATGTCCGGCAGGTCCATGTCAACAGTATAGCAGTCTGTAATTTTGTTCGTAAGAAATGGCTATCCAAAGATCAAATTTCATGTATCAATATCAAACCTATTGTACTAGTAATATCAGCAGAATGGTCCACTGCAAACTCAAGTATTGTGCTTTTTAGTATTTAACCATGTCTAGGAAAACAAGCAAAATGACATGTTCCACAGGAATAACACCAGCTTTCTGTTTTAGGATTGCTCATGTTGAATTGTCCTCCTCATCATCATCAAATTTGTTGCGCACATGTGAACGACAGAAAGACAATGGTGGGGCTCAACAACATTAAGAAGAAAACTGACAAGCCTAGAGAGTTATCACTTTCCTTTTGCAACAATGCTACAGTAGTGACTGTGGGTGGTCCCATTTCCCAACTGCGTGATATTTAAAACCACATTGTGATTGGACCAATTCATCAGTCCAAACCAGCCACAGGGCATTAAATTATTTTTATTGGTTTTTCACTTCTGACTATCCATTCTCCCATGCTTACCAGCCATATCGGTCTATTTTAGTTTACAAATTATACCCAACTGGAAATTTGACAGCTTGTGCGTTGTGACAAAAAACTTTTCTAACCATGTTTCTGAAACAAAGATTGTAGTGCCGTTTCAGAAGCTCCTAAATTTTTCAATTTTTTAATACAAAGCTACTTGCAAGCTTCTTTTTTGGAGGCAGGACAGAAGAAGTTTTAAAATTAACATAGTTAACTAGATTCCATGGAGCAGTACACAGTCCCAAAAACTAGCCCAGGGCAATATGTTGACATCTACAAGCTCAGGAATGTGTGACAGTTGAAGAAATGATACTGTAGATATGACTGGAAAAGGAAGCCTGAACACTGTGCATCGACTTGTCATAAATCATATATGATCAAAGCAATTATTTTCTATTATGCACTCCACCCAAAACTTTGAGTGCCTGATACACCATATATGTTTATCTCACCGCCACTACTTCATAAACAGGAAAAAAGCATGGATTTGTTCATCCTAAACCTCAGGCACTAATAAACAGATTGATACCTCAGACAAACCAATATCTGAACATGTTTTCACTCTGAATTAACCTGGTTGGCTTGTTGCATATGACAGTATGAGAAACAATTGAGAAAAGAAGGTGTAGAACAACTTACAGCTTCAAGCATTTTGACTTCTTACAGCTACAACGCTTGCACGACGTGCCATCACCATTGTCGAACTTGTGTCTGCATAACATTATTGTGTTTCATGATTTGCCCAGGGAAATGGTTCTGATGACCTATAATAATGGGCATAGAAACAAAGTACCTTTTCTTCTTGGGACTACCCTGACTCGATTCACCAACATATGCAACCACGGCTGTCTGGGAGGAGTCATCATTTACAGTATGTGGATCAACTGTTGGTGGAGAAGAACCAACAGCAGACAGAACATTGCTGGCTTGATTCAAAGAGGATTGAATGTCATTATGGGGAACCATTTTATCCTTTGGCACTGTGGCAAGGGCATTCAAATGCAAGCCAATACCAGGCAATGCACATGGAGGGGTCCTCAGAGTCTTTAAGTTGTTATCGCTGGAACTAATCTTGCGTCTGGGTGTGGTTGAATTTGTAGAATGACGAGCTGAGGTGTTCTTTGCACCTTTATTAGCAGCTCCACTCTTTTCATTGAAAAGGCAACGTCTACGCATGCCACGTAAATTCTGTGATGACACCTACCAAAACAAGAAATAAGATTGTTTGCTTAGTTTATTACCACGACCCACAAGAATAAACATTGATACTTCAATTCAGATTTTATTTATATATATATATATAGTAGAGAGACCAATCTTGATCACAAGTTCATTCAAATGTGAAACTTAGGTTATCAAATTGAGCATGTCACAATGAAAAAAATGCATGAAGAGAAGACCCTTGTTTGCCAAATTGCTGGTTAATTTAATTTTCAAGCTCTTAATATATTGTTTATAAATGCACTTTTACATTTAGTTAGACAATAAAGAATTTGCTATGATTTATCAGCAAAACCAACAAGTGAATATCTCCAATCTTGGGTAGTAGCAAGAAGAATACATACATTGTGGTCCATTGGCATGTAATCACTGGGCTCGTTGAGCTTGTTATTGATTTGATCATTTGGCACCAACTGACTTTGACAAGCACCAGGGAGCATTTGGGGGGTATAATCTGTTGCACACCCTTCAACTGCCCCAGCCCAGTAAAGATGAGGATCAGGTGCAGAATTTTGTGTGTAAGAGCCACTTGGCCCATCGGTCAACAAGGATTCACAGTAGACATTATCTGTTTGTAATGTCTCATTCACTAATTGTGTTTCTGACTCAAATGGTGGAGCTAATCTCAGCATATCACTATGCGGTTGATGTGCAATCATGTAACCCCCATCAAATGACCCAAGTTCATCCTTGTGTTGTTCAGACAGTTGGTTTTCACAAAGATTATTACCTGACTGTGATGAGTCCATTTTTTCTGGTCCACTCTGATCAAGTAGGACGAATTCTATGTCTGTACGGTCTTGCTCTGTAGTAGGATCCTTTTTACCATCAGTATTTTGATTCGTATCACTTTCTGCACTGCCGCCACAAAGCTGGATGGGTTCAGATGCTTTACTTGAAGTTGAATCATTTAGGTAACAAGTTATACTGCAATTTTCTGAAACAATGTTTTTGCATCTGATCATTCTAATAGAGCTTGTGGCCCCTGTTCGAGTTCTGACACTGTTCGGAGAGTGCGATTCTCGAGAAAGTTGAACAGAATCTTCCCTGGTTAATATGAAGATACATGTAGATATAGTAAGCTAAACTGCTAAAGCCTAAAAGGATGAAATTACATGCAACTAGAAAATAGCATAAATTTACCTGATTGGAAGTTTAGATTCCTTTGCAGGATTGACATGTGGTGAGGCAAAGATTGAGGAAACAGGAGCCAAGTCTGATGACTTGAATAGTTGAACATTATGTGCTGAGTCTGAAGGCTTAGGTGGTGGTATAGGAGATAGGCTGTTGATGAAATTGAATACAGGAGAGTCCTGCAGGCACGAAAAACAAATTAGAGAGTAGATTGCAAGGTTTTTCATTTGACAACAATTAAAATGGAAGGTCTTCATTTCATAACAGCTTCATGCGTATAAAAGTTAGCTTAAAGTAATAGGGCATTCTGTGCAATACTAATCCAGACGCTTCCGCAAGCAAATACACGATTTCCCATATCTTGTTGTAGTTAAAAGTCATCCCCAGATAGTCATCTCAGTTTACTGTTGGTTGTTAAGGCCCTCTTTGTTTAGGCTTTGGCTTATTGGCTTAGACTTTTAAGTCAGCTTATTGGCTTATATGATTTATAAGCCGGTGGATAATGCTTCTCCAACCTAGCTTTTGGCTTAATAGTGTTGGCTTATGGCTTCAAAACAGCCAAAAGGAAAAGCTGCTTGTTTGTTTAGGCTTAGACTTTTTGACTTATAAATTGGCTTATAAGCCTAAACAAACAGGGCCTAAGTACTTTGAACAGCTTAGATCAAATAGTTGTTCAGTCTAGCCAGGTCAAAGTTCAGAAGTGTTCCAGAAAAAACAGGAAGTGCAAGACACGACAAAAAAAACCAGATCCTAACAAGCACAAGGGTTCTTCAATGATCAGGTAGAATGCCCAATGGAGCTCATCAAATCAGAGAGCATTGCATTAAGCCGCAGATCTAAGCAATGGTTCCCTAAACACAATCCTCCATTTTCTCGACATTTGACATGGATAACTGAACCAAATGGAACCACACTGTTGCGAACCACGGATCTATTGCACTAGTTCCCCCAACCTAAAACAGCCCATCTCTCTTACCAAAAGCGCTCTGATAGGAGACGGAATGGATATTCAGACAAGCAAACCTGAATCGAGACTAGCCCCCCAATCCGCAGCGGCGAATGCCCCGCAGCATCTAGGGAGATCATGTTGATTAGACACGGAATCAAACCCCACAACATCTCCTCCTACAAAACCCCCTTCCATCCCTCAAATCCAGCACCGCGTTAAGCTCAACAATGGATGAGCAAAAACCCCTAATCCCCCCACCCAACACACCCGCTTAATCCCCCACCAATGAACTGGACGAGCGAATCCAACCCCCAGAAAAAACAAAAATCAGAAGTAAAAATAAGTAAATAAATAAAAACAAATAAAACGGAGCCCCAAATCGGCTCCCCCCCCCCCGGGCAGCCGCCGCCGCCCCCCTAAACAAAATCGACCCAAAAAAAAAAGTCCACTCAACGAGCGAGAACGAGCATCCGGACCTCGACGGCCGCGGTGGCGGCGGCGGCGGCGGCGGCGCGGGGGGGCCTATCCGGCGTGTCCATCTCCGGCGGCTGCGGCGGCGGCGGCGGCCACGCGGGGGATCTCCCGCATCCGCCTCCGCCTCCTCCTCGGCTGCGGCTGCTGGCGAGTGAGGAGTAGGAGGAGGAGGAGTGCGCTGCTGATGCTGATGCTGCTCCACTAGTGGTTTTACTGGGCCTTTGCCCTGACACGAGGCGAGGAGGCTGCTCTTCCGGTTTCTTCTCTTCTTCTCTCTTGTTATACTACATCGACGACATCCGCGTGGGTGGGTTTTCGGGGGGAGGCGGCCATGGGCGGGAACCCCATATTTTCGTGGGTGGGCCCGGGTTGTCAGTGGGAGGGGTGGGTTCACGCTGACAGGTGGGGTTGGGGTGTCGGTTTAATGCTTTTTTTTTCTGGGACCAAGCTGTCAGTGGGGTTATAGATATGGTTGTGGTGGTTTGGGCCGTTTTGGGCTTTGGCTTAGGGCATTGTTGTTTTGTTGGACTGCAATAACTTCTTTCTTTTTTTTGGTTGACTACAATGAATTGTGCTTTTTGGTTCGTGAGGTTTTACAAATTGATTACTCCTCCTTTTGGAGATTGGTGTTTTTTTAAAATCCTAACAAGTTTCTTTATGATATGATTCAAAACATGGAAATTTTACATGGGACCAACTCTATTTGGATTTTTTTTATTCATGTACTCCAGTTTCATTTTCTTTCTATCCATTCTTTTCTATGCATTCGCAAACATAAGCTTTTACCTGAGGAATTGTGAAAAAATCCGTGGGGAAAATCTATTGCGTGCATGTTCATGCATCATTACTACACGCGAGTATCGCACGACGAAATACCCGTGTGCGCCTCTCATTCCCTTAATCCCCTTTTTCATGTCAGCTCAGCTAGGAAAAACCTAGGTACAAAAGTTAAACTCGGAAATAGCCCATGTATTATTGAACCCTTCTGTTCCGGAACCCGGCGTAGGATATAGCCCCCTTTTTTTTCTTCTAAGGCATTTTCTTAGCTCACATGTTTTTAGCATAGCAAGCAATGTGTTGGCCACCAAAAAAACTATTATATATGGAAAACTTTGTACATGACAACTTTACAATGGAAACTTTGTACCTACAAACTTTGTACGCATAAATTTTGTGGTGCCAAAACTTTATGTAAAAAGTAATTTTTGAATCGGATTGTAAAAAAAACAAGTCGAAAAGAAAATATCCTTGTGGCTATGAGCTCCATTTGACTTGGCTGTTCGACAACACACCATTGATTCGGAGTCCACCATCTCCACTATTCCAGCATGTATAGCGGTTATATAGAGGGAAGTGTTTGGGCTAAAATAGGAAATAATGTCACCAAAACAAGACATGGCCTCAATCTGCATGTTTGCACGTGTGAACATTCGCCAAATAGTATTTTCAAGGACTCCTCATCCTAACCTATCCATTCATTTTGGCACTATCCATTGACATTGCGCAACAACCCTTTTAGTCCCAAGCTCTCTTATGGCTCCAACGACAGCATTCCTTTTCCCTCAGAGATGGTCTTCAGAAACCCTGCTTCCTCGTAAGCCTAGGAAATCCACCTCTTGTCTCTATCCCAGCTCCGAACCCTAACCACTCAACATCGCGGGTGTCGTCAACTTGTCATTGGAATTCACCAAGAGCATGAAAGTTCAGGGATGGAGAAGAAGCTCGATGGTGTATGAACCATGAACCAAACCGAGATATCAGGAACTTATCCTTACTTTCATTCAAATGTCATATAACAAATCCATTTGTGCGGTTTATATATAATAGCACATAGGTAATACATGGTACTTATAGTCTGAATTATAAACATTTAATTTGGATAAATAAGACGTGAAGAAAGATAATGTAACCTTCACACCTCTCTGTAATGCGAGTGCATATCCGTTGGGCAATCATTCACGTCTATACTTGCACCCAACTTAAAATAAGAGAAAACATAGCTTGACAGTTTAAAAATAATGTGACCTTCACACTATTTTGTAACGTGAGAATGTGAGCACATGTCTGTAGGGCTACCACTCACATTTGCATTTGCGCATAGAAAAAATAGGAGAAAATGTAACTCGACATCTCAAAAAAAAAGGGGGTACTCCATCCAATTTCGATTTTCAATGTATGACATCGTTGACTTTTTATATAAAAATTAATCATCCGTCTTATTGAACAATAGTATATAAACATGCAAAAGTATAAATTAAAATTATAGTCTTTTTCTATGATAGAATAAGTTACAATAAAACAAATGATATTTATATGATTGTTTTGCATAAGACGAATACTCAAATAAGAGAGAGCAATTGAGGGCCTCTTTAGTTCGCGAAATGACAATTTTTGGGTGTCACATCGAATATTTGACTGGATGTCTGAAGGGATTTTCGGACATGAATGAAAAAACTAATTTCATAACTCGTCTGGAAAACCGCGAGACGAATCTTTTGAGCCTAATTAATCCATCATTAGCGTATGTGGGTTACTGTAGCACTTATGGCTAATCATGGACTAATTAGGTTCAAAAGATTCTGCTCGCGATTTCCCCCTAACTATGCAATTAGTTTTTCTTTTAGTCTATTTAATGCTCCATGCATGTGTCCAAAGATTCAAAGTGATATTTTTGGGAAAAACTTTTGGGGAAGTAAACGGGGCCTGAGTGAAAGGAAAAGAAGGTACACGCACGACACGTTGCCTTTAAAAAATACTCCATCCATATTTTAATGTATGACGCCGTTGACTTGTTAACTAACGTTTGACCATTTGTTTTATTCAAATTTTTTATGCAAATATGAAAGTATTTACGTCATAATTAAAGAAATATTTGATGATGAATCAAGTCACAATAAAATAAATAATAATTATATAATCTTTTTTAATAAGACGAATGGTCAAACGTTAGATAAAAAGTCAACGGCGTCATACATTAAAATATGAGGTCCTGCTAGATAAAACGTGACGCGTACAGGTCAGCGAGTCAGTCCCTGACAGGTGGGTCCCATGCCACGTCAGCCAAAAGCCGTACGTACACACGGTACCGACGTCGCCGGAGGGAGAGAAGAAGGGAGAGAGAGAGAGCCGTCGGGAACTCGCTCACTCTCCCTGCCTCACCAACCAGCCACCGTCCTTATCCAGCAACCACTTCATCACTAAACACTTCCAACCCCTCCAAATCAATCGGAAACCCATGGCCTCCCGCCTCCTCCTCCTCCGCCGCCTCCGCCGCAGCCGCCATGGCGGCGCCAGCCTCCTCTCCTCCTCATCATCCTCCGAGGCGGGCGGTGGTGGGGCGGTGGAGAAGGTGCTGGTGGCGAACAGGGGGGAGATCGCGTGCAGGGTGATGAGGACGGCGCGGAGGCTCGGGATCCCCACCGTCGCGGTCTACAGCGACGCCGACCGGGGGGCCCTCCACGTGCGCGCCGCCGACGAGGCCGTCCGCCTCGGCCCGCCGCCCGCCAGGGAGAGCTACCTCAACGCCTCCGCCATCGTCGACGCCGCGCTCCGCACCGGCGCCAAGGTTCCGCTCGCCCTCCTCTCCTGCCCCCCCCCCCCCCCCCCCCCCCCGGGGGGGGGGGGTCCGTTCGTTAGCTGGCTGAATTCCGCGGCGGCAACGTTGTTGCTAACTGACACTTGGTAGTATGTGAAATTTTGTGGTTCAGCCAATTGATTGATGGTTGCTAACTGCTAGTAAGTCGCAATGAAGGAGTAGTGTCATGATATGATCGCATTTGATTTTGGTAGATACTCTACGGAGCTATCATAATTGCTCAGCTACGGGCATTTCCTAAAAATGGAGTATGTGAAGTTCTACATGTCTTCTGCTTGATTTATTCAAGGGAATGGATGCTGGATACTTAGGATCATGTCTTAGTTAGCATCACAACCACAAATAGTTTACTTCTACTTACTTTGTACTGCGGCATTCTAGTTTGAGGCGTGCCATGATGAGGATATCGATACTTCTGAATCCTGAAAAAATAATATATGTTTGTAATTGTAGGCTATCCACCCAGGATATGGTTTTCTTTCGGAGAGCGCAGATTTCGCGCAGCTCTGTAAAGCCGAGGGGCTTACATTCATTGGACCACCACCATCTGCTATCCGAGACATGGGCGACAAGAGGTGAATATCTTCTTCGTCTGATTTGTGCATATGTTGCCTCCTCTTTTCCTTTTTTTTTTAATAGAACAATGTGTTCTAACGAAGCTATGTGAAAACTAGTGCTTCTAAGAGGATCATGGGTGCTGCTGGCGTACCGCTCGTCCCAGGTTACCATGGGGCTGAACAAGACATTGAGCTGTTAAAACTTGAAGCCGATAAGATTGGGTATCCAGTTTTGATCAAGCCCACACATGGTGGAGGGGGCAAGGTATAGCTGAAATTTCTTGCACAAAGGACATGTTTGTTGTAGCTATCTGCATATGCTTTTTATTTGTTCATTGTTCGTGTTCATTTCCTGAAAAAAGCTCTCAGTGTAGTTGATTCGAGCATAAACCATTATGGCCAAATGAAGCACATTTTTAGAATTGTATGCTCTCTTCTCATGTGCGTGCATGCTACATAATCCATTTAAGAGCGCATTTATAATGTTGCTTGTATGCGTGTCGTTCCCACTTCATCCTGTTTTCTTTTGATCTTTGCATTTTTTGAAGGGGATGAGAATAGTTCAAAGGCCTGAGGACTTTGTGGATTCTGTATTGAGTGCTCAACGAGAAGCCGCAGCATCATTTGGCATAAACACGCTGCTGGTTGAGAAGTATATTACCCAACCCAGACATATAGAAGTCCAGGTAATATTCAAGGATTTCAGTACTGCTTCAGTCATTTTCTAAACATATACTTGCAGTTGCAGTAGCCATCTGCTTTTTTTTTGTGTGTGTGACACCATTTCAATGGGTGAAGATATTTGGAGATCAACATGGAAATGTGATTCACCTTTATGAGAGAGATTGTAGTCTACAAAGAAGGCACCAAAAGATTATCGAGGAAGCTCCGGCTGTAAGGCTCTATTACCTGTCAATGCCCTAGGGTTTGTTTTGAATAAAATAAAACCTCAAGCTTTCCATTTATGTACGCTCTGCAGCCAAATGTGACAGCTCAGTTTCGGTCTCATATTGGTGAAGCTGCTGTATCAGCTGCAAAGGTGACATGCTTGATAATTCTACTGAATATCGTGCTCTGTGATTTTACAGATGAATTTCATTATTCCAGTTTCTGTTCATTATTGTTGTTTATATCTTGTGCACATGGTCACTTATTGGATTCTTTGCGTTGAAGGCAGTTGGTTACTACAGTGCTGGAACAGTGGAGTTTATCGTGGATACTCTTTCTGGAGAATTCTATTTCATGGAAATGAATACTCGGCTCCAGGTACTTTATTTCTGATGATGATCTAAGATATTTGAATACGTTGCATTTTTTTATATGCTGTGCGATCACATGCTGGGTCCATATTGTAAATGTTATCTGCACAATTGACTTTGAGCCTAGCTTTTTGTAAGCTCCACTTGAGATGGGGTTGTATTTTTTTATGCATGCGACTACCTGCCTGAACAAAAGAGATTCTCACCATGAGAAAAATTGCCTAACTTGTGAAACAAAAACTCTCCAAATCTTCAAGTACCAGAAATATAAATCAAGATCTGAAAACTAGCACATATATATATTAGATTTTTTTCTTTATCTGGATAGCCTGTTAACCGCATTAAGCTTCAGTACAAATTGGATGTGGTCATCTCAAATATTAAAATACTTTACATGGTGAATCGATATTTGAAGGTTGAACACCCAGTGACAGAGATGATCGTTGGCCAAGATCTTGTTGAGTGGCAAATACGAATTGCAAATGGAGAGTGCCTACCATTATCTCAGGAGCAGGTTCCGTTAAATGGTAATACTTCTTAGGGCAGTCATGATTCATCCAGATGTCTTTATAGATGATTTCTTACTACCATGTTTTATCTCTTTGTCAGGGCATTGAATTCCTTTTGTTTGCTTTTGAACAATAACATGGGTGATAAAAAAAAATACTTCTCTTGGTACATGAACTGGTAGATTGGATGTTTAGATGAATGTCAGTTAGTTATTCTAATGTTCTTAGACAATATGGTTAACTATCAGTGTTCATTGATTCAGGACATGCATTTGAAGCCCGAATATACGCAGAAAATGTGCCAAGGGGATTTCTTCCTGCTACAGGAACCTTACACCACTACAGGCCAGTTCCCTCTACCGCAACGGGTAAATTTAGGAGACACCCTGCAGCATAATTTATTACCAGCTGTATGTCGGTATGTCATTTGACGTATTCTTTATTAGTAAGAGTTGAAACTGGAGTTGAAGAAGGAGATACTGTCAGCATGCATTATGATCCCATGATAGCCAAACTTGTGGTTTGGGGTGAAAGTCGCAATGCTGCGCTAGTCAAGCTAAAGAACAGCCTGTCAAACTTTCAGGTATATAAACCCCCACATTTACTCAAATTTGATTGAATATGATGTAGTTTTCCTAATCATCGGGGGTGGTTTCTTGTCCTATGCCCTTGGTCCTGTGCCAACTTACTTCAACAAGTTTAGTTATTGGCTTTAGTAATTTTGTTTACCAACCATAGAAAACTCAATGGTATATGTTAAAAATTGGTGTACCTTTTTTTTTATTGTTACTTATTAAATGATGGAATAAGCCTTTTGGTCTTTGGTCCTTGTGGTCCTTCTCTTGCTTTTAGGTTGTTTTTTCCCTTTTTAGGACAGCATCCTTTCAGTTTTGCTTTTAGCATCTTTCGGTTTTACTTTTAGCATCCCTAGGACAGCATCTAGCATCTCCTTTATGCTTTATTCAGTTTGGATGCTCTCTAGGACAGCATTGCGTTCAAATTTTAGACTAGTGTGGGCAACAATTAGCTAGCAGCCATCCAGCCAGCTATGGCTACATATATGTATCCAACCTCCCTCGGGAAGGCATGGCTTTTGTGTTTGTGAATGAAGAAAACCAGAAAATTGCCCCATCTCGAGTGCCATCCTCTTCTCAATGAGAATAACCATTGAAATTCTAACATCTGGTATCAGAGCAACACTTTCCTGTAGGCTAAACATCTCTTGTTCCACCCCTTCCCAAGCTCGGTTGAGCACTCAGCCAGCAGCAACAGCAGCACCAGCTGCTTCTCCTTCCCCTTTCCCTTACCCCTCTCCACACAGCAGCCCCCCCGGAGGCGCGCCATGTCCGACGTTCGGTCTCGGCGTTCGGTCGCCTCGAGCACTCGGCGTCAGCAGGACGCCGAGCTCGCCGCAGCAGAGGAGCGCAGGCGAGCAACGGCTCAGACCGCTGCAGCAGCAGCGAGGGCGGCCAGACTGGCGGCAGCGGAGTTGGCAGTAGCCAGGGCGGAGGCGGAGGCAGAGGCGGCGGAAGATGCGGCACGTGCGGCGGAGGTAGAGGTTGAGACCTTGCGCAGCAGCATCAACGGCTCCATCACCGCCGACAGGGAGCTTGAGGAGCTGGCAAGAGGAAGGGCGCGGGAGCGGGCAGAGCGGTGGGCAGCAGCCCACCCCCACGGCGGCGGCGGTGGCCCAAGGGACCGCGCGCCCGCCGACGGGAACCCAGACGGGCGCGGCCGTGCCGGCGGCAGCCCGGAGCCCACGCGCGGTCCTCGCAGGCAGCGCGGCTCTCCCTCCCTTGACCGGCGCCATGGTCACCACGGCGTCCAGACGGTGGTCAGGGACTTTGGTCCCGGCGGTGGGTGGCCTACCCTCACCAAAACCAACTACATCGAGTGGGCCGCGGTGATGAGGGTGAGGCTCCAGGTGCGGCACATGTGGGAGGCAGTCCGGTACGGCGACGTCGACTACGACGAGGATCGGCGGGCACTGGATGCCCTCATCGCTGCAGTCCCGCCCGAGATGCAGTTCTCGCTTTCCCAGAAGCGGACTGCCAAGGAGGCTTGGGACGCCATCGCTGCGGCACGCATCGGCAGCGACCGCGCCCGCAAGTCCACACTGCAGGCACTCCGCAAGGAGTGGGAGAACCTGGCCTTCAAGCCAGGTGAGGATGTTGATGACTTTGCCCTCCGTCTCAACACTCTTTTGCAGAAGATGGTGCAGTACGGCGACGACACCTACGACGAGGAGAGAGCTGTCGAGAAGCTCTTCCGCTGCGTCCCAGAGAAGTACAGGCAGATCGCTCGCTCGATCGAGTCTCTGCTGGACCTCTCCACGATGTCGATCGAGGAGGCGTTGGGTCGCCTCAAGGTCGTCGACGATGATGAGCCACAGCCTCTCTCAGGGCCTATCACCATTGGCGGGAAACTCCATCTCACTCGGGAGCAGTGGGAGGCCTCTCAGGGTGACGGAAGGAAGGGGGAGTCTTCTCCCTCGACAGGCGGCCGCAAGCCGCGCAAGACACGCGGAGGTGTCCAGCTGCGGTGGGCGCGAAGACGTGCCGAGGGTGGCGCTCGCAGAGGCGCCCAGGGTGGCGCCGCCGGCAACCACAAGCCGGCACGAGACGACACCTGCCGCAACTGTGGCAAGCTTGGCCATTGGGCCAAAGACTGTCGACAGCCACGACGTGGCCAGGCCCACGTCGCACAGGTGGAGGAGGAAGAGCCGGCTCTGCTACTGGCACACGCAAGTATCGAGCTTCCTCCAGCGGCACCGGCCGCAGCGGCTTTCCTCCACCTTGATGAGCCGAAGGTACTCGTCTCCCTTTGCAACGGCTCCAGCAACGACAAGGCTGATGGGTGGTACCTCGACACCGGCGCCACCCATCACATGACCGGCCGACGGGAGTTCTTCACCGAGTTCGACCCCAGCGTCCGAGGCTCCGTCAAGTTTGGGGACGCCTCCGGCGTAGAGATCAAGGGCGTTGGCTCCGTCACCTTCACTGCCAAGTCCGGTGAGCACAGGCTGCTCACCGGAGTCTACTACATCCCCGCGTTGAGGAATTCTATCATCAGCGTGGGACAGCTGGATGAGAACGGCTCACGCGTGTTGGTCGAGGACGGACTCATGAGGATTTGGGATCGCCGTCGTCGCCTTCTTGCCAAGGTAACCAGAGGCACTAATCGACTCTACATCCTCAGCGCGCAGGTCGCACAACCAGTTTGCCTCGCCGCTCGTCGGGACGACGAGGCATGGCAGTGGCACGAGCGCTTCGGGCACCTCCACTTCGAGGCCCTGAAGCGCCTCAGTGCCAAGGAGATGGTGCGAGGCATGCCGTGCCTTGACCACGTGGAGCAGCTCTGCGACGTCTGCATGGTAACGAAGCAGCGGCGGCTCCCCTTTCCCCAGCAGACGAGCTTCCGAGCCAAGGAGCGGCTCGAGCTCATGCACGGGGACTTGTGTGGCCCAGTGACACCGGCCACACCAGGAGGACGACGTTACTTCCTGCTGCTCGTCGATGACCTCTCCCGCTACATGTGGGTGATGGTCCTCGGCAGCAAGGGAGAGGCTGCGGATGCCATCAGGCGCGCGCAGGCCGCTGCAGAGGCGGAGTGCGGCCGCAAGCTGCGCGTGCTGCGCACCGACAACGGCGGCGAATTCACGGCGGCGAATTCACGGCGGCTGAATTCGCGTCGTACTGCGCTGATGAGGGCATTCAGCGCCACTACACCGCGCCGTACAGCCCGCAGCAGAACGGCGTCGTCGAGCGGCGCAACCAGACGGTTGTGGGGATGGCTCGGGCTCTTCTCAAGCAGAGGGGGATGCCGGCCATCTTCTGGGGGGAGGCGGTGGTGACAGCCGTCTACATCCTCAATCGCTCGCCTACCAAGGCCCTCGATGGCAGGACACCGTACGAGGCTTGGCATGGGCACAAACCGGCGGTCTCCCACCTACGGGTCTTCGGCTGCCTCGCGTTCGCCAAGGAGCTTGGCCACATCGGTAAGCTCGACGACAGGAGCACCCCAGGGGTGTTCATCGGCTACGCGGAGGGCTCGAAGGCCTACCGCATCCTCGACCCGGAGACACAGCGTGTGCGCACAGTGCGCGACGTAGTGTTCGACGAAGGGCGAGGGTGGGTATGGGACAAGGCGGTGGATGATGGTTCGACTCCGACGTACGACGACTTCACCATCGAGTACGTCCACTTCGAGGGAGCTGGGGGAGTAGGCAGCTCTTCTTCACCGAGCGTGTCTACCCCAGTCCCCGAGCCTCCACCGACTCCAACACCAACACACCCTCGGGCCACGACTTCGACTACGACGAGCTCTTCGTCGACACCACCCCAGCCGGTGTCCCCACGCGCTCCAGCACCAACAGCCACTCCTCCGGGCACGTCTACTCTGACGCCAGCTCATGTTGAGCGCAGCCCGGTGGAGTTCGTTACTCCGCTCTCCCACGACGGGGAGCGCCTCGACGCGTACCACGACGGCGAGCAGCTACGGTACCGTACGATGGAGGATCTTCTCGGCGACCAGCCGGTGCCGGGACTGGTGCCTCGCAACCTGGAGGCGCAGTTGCACCTTGCGTGCGACGACGGTGAGCCTCGGTCTTTTGCAGAGGCCGAGAAACACGCGGCATGGCGTGCCGCGATGTAGTCGGAAATGGACGCGGTTCAGGAGAACCGCACCTGGGAGCTTGCTGACCTCCCTCGTGGTCACCGCGCGATCACCCTTAAGTGGGTGTTCAAGCTGAAGAGGGATGAAGCCGGAGCCATCGTCAAGCACAAGGCTCGCTTGGTGGCACGCGGCTTCGTGCAGCAGGAGGGGATCGACTACGACGATGCCTTCGCTCCCGTGGCACGGATGGAGTCCGTGCGACTCTCCTTGCGCTGGCTGCTCAGGAAGGCTGGGGTGTCCATCACATGGACGTCAAGTCGGCGTTTCTGAACGGCGACTTGAAGGAGGAGGTCTACGTGCACCAGCCGCCGGGATTCGTGCTCCCCGGCAAGGAGGGCAAGGTGCTACGCCTGCACAAGGCCCTCTACGGCTTGCGGCAGGCATCGAGGGCGTGGAATGCCAAGTTGGATTGCACGCTCAAGGGGATGGGCTTCGAGCAAAGCCCGCACGAGGCGGCCATCTACCGGCGGGGCAATGGAGGAAATGCCTTGCTGGTGGGTGTCTACGTCGACGACTTGGTGATCACTGGCACCAAGGATGCGGAGGTGGCGACGTTCAAGAAGGAGATGAAGGCCACCTTCCAGATGAGTGATCTGGGGCCTCTCTCCTTCTACCTGGGGATCGAAGTGCACCAGGACGACTCCGGAATCACGCTTCGACAGACCGCCTACGCTAAGCGCGTCGTTGAGCTGGCTGGGCTCACCGATTGCAACCCAGCTCTCACTCCGATGGAGGAGAGACTGAAGCTGAGCCGTGACAGCACGGCGGAGGAGGTGGATGCTACACAGTACCGGCGTCTTGTGGGGAGCCTTCGCTACCTCACCCACACACGGCCGGACTTGGCCTTCTCCGTCGGCTACGTCAGTCGGTTCATACAGCAACCGACGACGGAGCACCAGCAGGCTGTGAAGAGGATCATCCGCTACGTTGCGGGGACTCTCGACCACGGTCTCTACTACCCGAGGTGTCCTGGCAAGGCACACTTCGTCGGGTACAGCGACAGCGACCACGCCGGCGACATCGACACCAGCAAGAGCACGAGCGGGATTCTCTTCTTCTTCGGCGAGTGCCTCGTTAGCTGGCAGTCGGTCAAGCAGCAGGTGGTGGCCCTGTCCAGCTGCGAGGCCGAGTACATGGCGGCATCCGCCGCTTCGACCCAGGCGCTCTGGCTTGCTCGACTGCTTGGTGATCTCCTCGGCAGAGACACTGGAGCAGTAGAGCTCAGGGTGGACAGCAAGTCCGCTCTGGCCCTGGCAAAGAACCCCGTTTTCCACGAACGGAGCAAGCACATCCGGGTGAGGTACCACTTCATCCGAAGCTACTTGGAGGAAGGGAGCATCAAGGCGAGCTACATCAACACCAAGGACCAGCTTGCGGACTTGCTCACCAAGCCTCTTGGGAGGATCAAGTTCCTCGAGCTCTGCTCCAGGATCGGGATGGCCCAACTTTCCCACAAGACGACGCACAAGACTTAGGGGGAGAATGATGGAATAAGCCTTTTGGTCTTTGGTCCTTGTGGTCCTTCTCTTACTTTTAGGTTGTTTTTTCCCTTTTTAGGACAGCATCCTTTCAGTTTTGCTTTTAGCATCTTTCGGTTTTACTTTTAGCATCCCTAGGACAGCATCTAGCATCTCCTTTATGCTTTATTCAGTTTGGATGCTCTCTAGGACAGCATTGCGTTCAAATTTTAGACTAGTGTGGGCAGCAATTAGCTAGCAGCCATCCAGCCAGCTATGGCTACATATATGTATCCAACCTCCCTCGGGAAGGCATGGCTTTTGTGTTTGTGAATGAAGAAAACCAGAAAATTGCCCCATCTCGAGTGCCATCCTCTTCTCAATGAGAATAACCATTGAAATTCTAACATTAAATGCCCCCTACCTTGGAGATAATCAATTGCAAAGAAATGGTTTATTGAACTTCGAAGTGAAGAATCTTGATCTGATCATTTTGATAGTTCACTGCCTGTCATATTGTGGTTAATGGATAAACAGATTGCAGGTTTGCCGACCAATGTTGGTTTCCTCCAAGAACTCGCAGGTCATAGTGCCTTTGAAAAAGGCCTAGTCGATACACATTTCATTGAACGCTATCAAAATGATCTTCTGAGTACTTCTACTCAAGCCTTGAGTGGGTCACATGAAGCAGAAGAGCTTGGTGCAATTTTGGCTGCTGCCTGCATTTGCAAGAAGGATCATGTTTCCTCTGAAGTGTCACTTCGTATGTTATGTGGCTGTCCTTTTATTTTGTCATGCAACATTTTGCTCATATGGACTGATAATGACATATAATTTTGTTGGCAGATGATAGGAAACTTTCTATGTGGTACGCCCATCCACCTTTCAGGATGCATCATTTTGCCAAGCGTCTAATGGAATTTGAGTTGGATAGAGAACTTGGTGGATCAAGTGATGATCTTCTTAAACTGTCGGTTACATATAGATCTGACGGCACCTACTTCATTGAGGTGATCTCACACGCATCCCATATTAGCAGTTCCGATGAATATCCTTGGTTGGCATTGAACAATACACTATTGACTATCCTTGACCAGTTCATGAAGTCCTATTAATGGTGTTTGGACTTGTGACCAGACTGAAGATGGCTCTTCTCCTGGATTGGATGTCAAAGTAGATAGCAGAGGTGACCATGATTTCCGGGTTGATGTTGGTGGGCTGCAAACAGACGTAACTCTAGCATTTTATTCAAAGGTAAATTTGATACTTCACTATGGTGGTAGTGAGCATATTCATCAGTTACTTCTGACTGTAATACCCTCCTTAAATTTCTTTCCTCTTCTTCTTTCAGGACAATTGCAACCATATACACATCTGGCATGGGAAGCATCATCATCATTACAGGCAGACGTTGAGAGCTGAGCAGTCACCTGATGACAGTTCTCAACCTAGCGCTTCCTCTGAGGCGAGGTCACATCCAAAGGGGAGTGTTTTGGCACCAATGGCTGGTCTGGTTGTAAAGGTTTTGCTTAAAGACGGGGCACGGGTGGAGGAAGGTCAGCCTGTCATGGTTATGGAAGCAATGAAGATGGAGGTCTGAATGAATGAACTTGCTGGTGGCACTGGTAATTCATAAAAAAATTGAGAAAACTGTTAAAACTCACTATATTTTTCTCCTCTTTTCTCAGCATGTTGTGAAGGCGCCTTGTGCCGGATATGTGGAAGGGCTGAAGGCTACTGCCGGACAACAAGTTTTTGACTCTAGTGTCCTTTTCACCGTGAAGGTACATCGCAATTATTGATCATATCGTGGAATTTTTCTCAGTTTGCTCACCTTTGTCACAAGGAGGTATATGCTCAGTGCAAGTTTCACCATCATTAATCTTTTCCCAGCAGAAAACATTCTTCTTAAAAGATTTCCGAACACATTAGAAGATGATATGTTTATGGTTGCTTTTACGCCATTACTCGTCTGAACTCGAAAAAATTTCCCTTTTGCAGGAGAACAAGCCAAATTGAGAAACCCAGGCAGAGATTCACGACCTGTACAGCTCAATTCACAGACGCTTCATAAGTTGGCTGATGATGCTGCCGGCCGTCCAAAAGCAAGCAAATAATAAGCGACAACATCGAGTTCACAAAAGCAAGCAAAAATAAGCGAGGTTCATCTGTGTGAATAAATTAGTTGACGAGCTCCCAACCCACCCCCTGTTGTTGTCGCAAACCTGAAACTGTACAGTGTACATTACTGCTGTCACATACAGTGACAAAAACAATTAAACCTCATTTGTTCTTCCATTGCCCTGAAAGTTGGAATAACCGTGAAAATTGGAATAATCCCAGTAATGAACGAACTAACCTGACACTGACAGTGAAAACTAAAGCAACTGAGGTCTTGTTTGGCATAGCTCCGGGATCAAAGATTTTTTTGGAGCTGAGTATTTCTAGCTACACAACAAATCCATGGATCATGATAATATTTGGACGAATTATTTTATTCATATTTTTAATAAAATATAAAATTTGCAAGCACTATATTTTAACTTACAAACTTCAGATCTAGGATTTGGGATCTGGAGTTGTGAATTTGTGATAAACATAACCTGAATTTGTGTAAAACGGGGCCGCAAGTAATCTTGTTCCAGCCCTTAGGAGTCGTAATAACGACTCCAACTTTTTGGCGTGCAAAATGTAACGGCTGGGGTTCAAAATGAGTTGTGCTAAAATTTAGTACAGAATTTTTAGCTAATAAAAAATATTTAAGAGTTGAGATGGGTTGTAAAAGGGCCCATGGGCCCTGGCCCATTACCACCGCCCGTGCTTGCCGGGTTTCCGGCCCACCTACGTAAGCCCCACCACGCCGCCACCGCCACCGCAACCGCCTCCGCTTCCTCCTCCTCCCCCCCGTCGTGTTCGCGCGCGACTTCCGCGACCCACCTCCGCCGCCTCTCGACTCATCCACTCTATATCTCGAGCCCTAGAAAAACCCTAGCTCCAGCCACTACCTCCACTAGCCTACGTCCAAGGTCGTCGTCGTTATCTCCGTCTCGAGCGGCCGGGCGCGATCCATGGCGTCGAGCTGCACCGTGGTGCCGGCGGATTTGGTGGAGGAGAAGGCGGCGGCGGTGGAGGAGGGGGATGGGGGGAGTTACCTGCGCGCCGACCAGGTGGATCTCATGAGCCTGGACTTCGAGATCGAGGAGAGGATGGCCGACAGGTTCCGCAATCTCAACAGCGGCGGCGTGGAGCGCGGCGACGAGGGGCCCAAGGCCGCGTGGGAGATCGACCTCTCCAAGCTGGAGATCGGCCACGTCGTCGAGCATGGCGACCACGGCACGCTCTTCCGCGGGAAGTACTACGGCCAGGACGTCGCAGGTAGAGGATCGGAGGATCTCATTCTCATCGATCGATCGATCGATCTATCCCATCCTCTTTGTTAAACCCTAAACGACTAAACCTCTGCATGCTGCATACTAATTATAGATGAGATTGTATATGCATGTTCTGATCTGGTAGATGAGATTGTGTGATGTTGTTTTTCTTTTTATAGTTAGTTTAGGGTTGGAAATTTCGGACCGAAAATCATTTCGGTGACCCCCGATACGATATTAATTCGGCCGAAATTTTTGAATTTTTTCATGAATTTGGATAATATTTATTCAAATTCAACTAAATTTTGTTCAAAATTTCGAAAATTTCGGACTGAAATTTCCGAAATTTTGGGATTTCGGTGACCCCCGATCAAAAACACTAAACCGATATAGTGAACCCTGTCTTAGTTACACCATGCTACTATATTTAATTGGATTCGAATTGGAATTGGAATTGGGATCCTATGGGCTACGGCCGTGGTTTTTTTAGCAAGGTTCTACCATGAACATTCTTAAATTCGACGGAGAGTTGCTTCATCTTGCATTGGAACCCTATATGTGGATAAACCAATAATGTTTTTGTATGGTGGTCTATGATGGACGTCGAACATCCTTGAATTCAACAGAAAATTGCTTCATGAAAACAATTAACTCCAATTCTGTCTAGGTTCTCAAATTTTCGTCGTTGTTGAGACCCTTTGCTATATATGAAAGCCGCATGAATGGCAGTGTCATGTATATTCAGTTTTGGTTATAAACTTATAATCCCTACCTTGTTTTATATATGTATTTAGATTAAATGAGTGAGAACCATGTGCATGGATTTGAGTTACTTGCACAGTATTATATAATTTTATCATGTTTTTTTGCATATTTATTAAAAAAGAAATTAGTGATCACAGTCGTATTTGGAGATCTTGACGATGTTGAAGATGACATGTTATTGTTACCAGACGAAGTAGCTAATCTACTTCTTTCTCATGGTATGTGTAGTGAAACTGTTGGATTGGGGCGCAGAGGGCGATTCATCTGAAGACCAAATAGCTCACTTTAGAACATCACTTAAGGAGGTGGTTGCTGTTTGGCATGAGATCAACCATCCGAATATCACAAAGGTGATCATCTCTCTGTTCCCAGTTGCAGCAATCCAATCCTTGCTGTGATTTTCTTTGCATTGGCATTGTCAGCTGTGCAGAACTATGATACTGCTATCCATTAGGTTTCAAAAAAAAAAAAAGATACTGCTATCCATTCGTGCACCTGCTCTTTACCTGTAATTAGGTGATATGATATGCCTTCTAAGGGATTTCGTTGTTTTGATCCGTTGCAAAATTGTTGAGAAAAAAAATGCTCTGTTTTGTTTCTTGCAGTTCATCGGCGCATCAATGGGTACAACAAACCTTAATATTCCAAAAGATATTCCAGACCACAGTTCCAGGAAGGGTGCACGCACTGATCTGCCTGAGAGAGCATGCTGTGTTGTGGTAGAATATCTCACTGGGGGCACATTGAAACAGCATCTCATAAAGCATTACAGGAAGAACAAGAAGCTTCCATATGAAGAGGTGGTTCGGCTTGCATTGGATTTGGCCAGAGGGTAATTCAGCAATTTCACTATGCTTTTCTCTCTTCTGAATCTGATGTTTATTAAGCATTCGTTCCATCGTATCTCTTGTCGCAGATTGAGCTTCCTGCACTCCAAAAAGATTGTGCATCGGGATGTCAAAAGTGAGAACATGCTACTTGACCCACAGCTGAACCTTAAGATTGCTGATTTTGGTGTTGCTCGTCTCGTTGAGGCTCAGGATCCCAAGGATTTGACACGCACGACTGGAACACTTGGTTACATGGCCCCAGAGGTAATTATACACAACCCACAATCCAGATTTTACAGTATCCTCTCCTGTATTCTGTGAATTCCTTTCTCCACGTCAAATTCTAAAATTTATTAGATAACGTGTCAACATCATGATTATTGCATTTGAAATCATTCTCTCTTAATTATTTGAAACTCCATCATACTTCAGGTGCTTGATGGAAAGCCATACAACAGAAAGTGCGATGTTTACAGTTTCGGCATCTGCCTATGGGAGACATACTGCTGTGATATGCCCTATGGACCCTACTCAGACCTCAGCTTTGCAGACTTCTCATCGTTTGTTGTCCATAAGGTATCATCAAGCAAACTTGTCTCACCTCATTTCGTCATATGATCATTTGCGTTCCTTTGGTCAGACTTTGCGAAGAAACTCTGGATCATAGTAGTTTCTCCTATACCCTGCATTGCCTCATATGATCATTTGTGTTCTTTTGGTCAGAATTTGCGAAGAATCAACAAAACTACTCTTGGATCACAGTAGTTTCTCCTATACCCTGCATTTCATCATATTTGATCATTTATGTTTGTGTTGTTTTGGACAGAATTTGCGACCGGAGATCCCGGACTGCTGCCCGAGTGCAATGGCGAGCATCATGCAGAGATGCTGGGACGCCAACCCGGAGGTCCGGCCTGAGATGGAGGAGGTGGTGCGCCTCCTGGAGTCCCTGGACACGAGCAATGGCGGCGGCATGGTGCTGGAGAAGAAGAAGAAGCATCCCGGCGGTGGATGCTTCTGCTTCTTCGTACCCCGCGCCGCGTAGGAACCATCCATTCACGTCAATGCTTCCATCTTAATCAGAATCATGTGCTCCTCTTCCTGTGTAAACTTGATTAGGCAGTTTAGGAGTATTATTGTTGGATCCTGGCACCAACAAAAAGCAAGCGTCACGTCAGTGTGTTAGTTGTCTTTGTTTTTTTTTTCTTCCACGAGGTAGATGAGATTTAGGTTAGTTACGGTTTCCTTGCTTTGAGATATTAGCATTGAAGCAAGGATTGGTAATTTGGATCCATGAATGGTGTTGGGATATTAGCATTAAAGCAAGGATTGGTGAGTTGGGTCCATGAAAAGGTATTGGTTGATTGATTTCCACGTGGAATATTTTAGCTTAGTACTCCCTTCATTTCCTATTACATTTTTGGCTTTTTTTCAAGTCATAACCTTTAAGTTTAACTACATTTATAGAAAAAACATAGCGATATTTTCAAACCAAAGTAGCATTTTATTCGTTCGCCGCAGCCATGATAATGCTCTTTTCTAAGCCTGTTACAAATTACAATGCATGGGTATTTTACTAGTTCAATATTAAATTTAATAAAACTAAATTATTGTTGTAGATGATGTTAAATTTTTTGGTAATTTTACTATTTTTGAGAAGTACCGGGAGTACCATATTTTTAGTGTAAAATTATGTACCTCTATGTACAAATAAGATACCTTCAGCCTCCATGTAATTAACTAAATTGCGATAAACAGAAAGGGAAAAACCTGCTTGCCCGTCCTAGTTGCATCCCCGTGGGAGCTGACGAGTCATCTAGCTTGATTTTCATGTGAGCACGCTCGGCGTGGAGCGCTCCCCGAGCCCGCCATGACAGGGAAGTGCGCTGGGATCTCCCTAGCAATGTCATCGACGATGGCCGGCGCGGCGTGGCCATGGAATGCGAGAGACATCCTCTCCAGCGACGGCGGCACGATGGTCGCTAGCAAGAGCTCGACGACATTGTACTCTTCACGGTTGCCGCCGGTGAGCCCGTCCATGCTCACCTCTCGAAGGGAGTCGAGATAACGACCAAGTCTCGGCTTCCAGCTGTCGGCACCATCTGTCATCCATGTGTGCCCGCTTTCTCGTGCCGGCGCTGCCTCTTGGCCTTCCCGAGATTAAAAAAAACACATTTAGGCCGAGTTCTTTCCCTAACTTTTCCAACTCACCTCCTTCGTATTCCGTGCGTACGCTTTTCAAACTGATACACGGTGTATTTTTTACGAAACGTTTATATACGAAAGTTGTTTAAAAAAATCATATTGATACATTTTTAAAAAATAAATTAGCTAATACTTAATTAATCACGTGCTAATGGATTTTCTCTGTGCGCCGGAATTATGTTCCCAACACTGGGATAAGAACACAGCCACACCTCGGAGATGAGCTCTTTCCATCCCTGCGCGCTTCGAGCTCTGGACACTCTGTTATGTCAACTGCAACATACGGTACATTCAACTCTTACAAGAATCACCACTTTAAAAAAGGGAAAAGTGATTCCATCCTTAAGTAAAACATTCCCTCATTTTCTATACATATCACCTAACAAAATAATAAAAAGTTTAAAAAATAGTACTCCCTCCGTCCCATAATATAAGAGATTTTGGATGAATGTAACGACCTAGTACAATGCATTTGGGCGGAGACTGTACTAGGATGTCAGATCCCTCCAAAATCTCTTATATTATAGAACGGAGGGAGTAAGATATATTAATATGAGATATATCATTCCATAAGCATTCAAATACGAATTTAACTCCTATAATATATATATGTAACACTATTATGTTAGTTTAGTTTATTCATACCATGAGAAAAAGACAACTGTATAACATATGCACACAAAATAAAATTGTTGCCGCCCGGTCAATTTTTTTCATTCATTGTCCCGTGGAAAAGGCTGAAATTAAACCCAAATTTTAGCTTTGACGTTTTCCACTCCATTCTTCACAAGCAGTGCTCACTGGTTTAATTTCTAAGAAGTGAATGTTTCACCCTATAGCTAGCCAATGACGGCAAAGAAGAAAATAAATTGGGTTATGGATAGAGCCGCATACTACGATCGATTGCAGTGTTTCAGAGCCAATATTGTTTCTTCCTCCATTACGTTCCTTCCCTAGGAACATCCGCCACTAATGGCGCGACCTTGGATTGTATAATAATGGCCAATGAACCAATACAAGCCCACTGGATAATGTCCTGAAAGCACACTTCAAAATGGCAGCTAGTAGCCTACTACCATCAGAGAATTTCATGTATTGCAAGAGCACAAAACTCTCAATTAGCAAACAAAACTTATACTTTGTAGTATAGCAAAACAGAGTTGTTGTGAATTTTTATACGTGTTGATGCCCCCGGAGGGTAACAATCCCTACGTTATGTATTGATGAACATGATGATGAACTGAGTACAATGAGTGCGGAGAAATGCTAATATACTGAGAAAATCCCTTGCATACCCTTGAAATTTTAACTAATTCCTTCTATACCTCCGAATTTTGCTTACTTTCTTGTATACTCTCAAAAATTGATTTTGATCCCTTTCATACCCCTCCCGTTAGTTGACCGTCTAATTTCTATAAAATAAACCATTTTACCCTTTGGATTCAAATTTATGAATTACATTATTAAAAATGTAAAAGTTTGTCGCATGAGACTATTATAGTTATGAGTTGGTTGTGCGATGCATTATTTATCACAAAATTTGTTTTTGATAATGGAATAAAAATATGTATTTATTTATTTAAAAAAGTCATAACAATGAGGAGCATTCATAAAAAGATAGGACTACCAATGCTCACAATAATTTTTTATGTATGTTCCCAATCAAAAAATCCATTGTCTATTAAAATTTCAAATAAAAATTTTAATTTATTATATTTGTTTTATTTTTAAAAGTATGTCAAAGTTTTCTGCACTAATTATTTAGTCTCATTAGTTTCATAAAATGCATATTCTGTGTGCTCAAACAAAATTTTCGATTGTTTTTTAAGTTTATATTCAAACCTAAAGCATTAAGAGCCAAAAAGACATTTGCAACCAAATGTAATAGTGAAATGAAGGAAAATGTAATGGTAGAGGCATGGGAGGGATCAAGTTAAAATTTTAGTGGTATATAAGGGATCGGGTAAATTTCAAGGGTAAGAAAGGGATTAAATGAGTTTTCAGAGGTACAAAGGTAATTTACTCTAATATATAACATAGGTGGCTATGGACAGTGGTGGAGCCAAAAATTTCTCAAGAGTATGGCACAACTGATGTAATTTTTATATATAGCTTGTCTAATTTCTACTAGATTTTTAAGATTTGGAGTGTTTTTTAATAAGTGTTTAGGACCAGGATGTAGGGTTCTACCTTAGCTACCCTACTCCTGGTTCCGCCCCTGGTGGCGACGAGATTGTGATCTTGACGATGCGATCAACGGTTTCCCTTTGCCTTTTGCATTGACTGAATTATCCGCACACCTACAAATACTCTCCTTTTCCATTTATCTAAATGGCTATTCGTATATTCTTTCCCATATTTATTTTTTGAATATTCTCTTTTGTATATGTATTTATGCTGGAATTCTTTGTTTTTCCATTTCTCGTTTCAAAGGAGGCCTTAATTAGTGTGAGCTTTCACTCTTTAGAAAACCTATATACGACAAATAGTTGTGAAGGATGGATGGAAAACGTCAGTGCTAACATTTGTGCTTTTGGTCTCTTTCAGGGGAGGCGAACTAAAAAATTTTCAGCGGCCGGACGGCATGAATAGTTTTGTTTATGTGCAAATGTCATATCAGCATGGTCTTTTTCTAGTGAATAGAAAATTTGATATAAGCCTGATTTATTAAAGGAAAAAGTACGAATTACCCCCCGAACTATCGCGGTCGTCTGAATTACCCCCCTGAACCACAAAACCGGACATTCTTCACCCCCAACTATGCAAACCAGACGAATTACCCCCCTCAACTCAATCCACGGTGGTTTTGGTCTACGTGGCGTACACGTGGCAGGCCAGACAGCTTTTTTTAATTTAAAATTTGTGGGACCCGCATGTCATACACTTCTTAGTCTCTCTCTATTCTCTCGCGCAGCGCGCACAGAGGAGGCGAGGCGGTCAGCGTGGGCGGTCGGCGAGGTGAGGGGCACGCGGCGGCGCGGACTTCGGCACTTAGGACGTCAGCACGGAGGCGAAAGCGGAGGCGGCGGAGGAGCGTGGCGGCGGAGCTACGTCGCGGCGGAGGAGCAGAGGCAGCGGAGGAGCATGGCGGCGGAGGAGGCGAGGCGGCGGCGGCGGAGGAGCGCGGCGGCGGCGGCGGAGGAGCGCGGTGGCAGCGGAGGCGAGGCCGCGCCGCACCGTCGTTCCCTCCCCGAGCTCCGTGCGTCTCAGCGCCCCACGACGACGAGGAGGAGCTCGCGGTGGCGGCGGTGTCCCACCGCGCGCCACCACCGAGGAGGAGCCCGCCGCCCACCGTGCGTCCCCGTGAGCCCACGACGAGGAGGAGCCCGCCGCCAACTGCGCGTCCCCGCGCGCCCGGTCGGCCTCCGCCTCCGTCGCCGGCCGCCGCCGTCCTCGGGCCCCCTCCGCCACCCACAACTGGCTGCCCCCCACGCTCCGCCGGCTCCGCTGCCACGCAGCTCCACCGCCACGCTCCTCCGCCGCCTCCGCGCCGACGTCCGCGCCGCTGCGCGCCCCTCACCTCGCCCACCGGGCCTAAGGGCGGGAGGAAGAGCGCACCGCCGCCGTCTCGCCTCCTCCGTGCGCGCTGCGCGAGAGAACAGAGAGGGAGTAAGAAGTGTATGACATGCGGGTCCCACAAATTTTTAATTAAAAAAATGCTGACTAGACTGCTACTTGTACGTCACGTAGACCAAAACCAACGTGGATTAGATCGAGGGGGGTAATTTGTCCGGTTTGCATAGTTGGGGGTGCAGAATGTCCAGTTTTGTGGTTCAGGGGGGTAATTCAGACGACCGCGATAGTTCGGGGGGGTAATTCGTACTTTTTCCTTTATTAAACAATAGTAGAATTTGTAAAGTGGACAAAGTGCAAAACTCCATACTCCTTGGAACTAAACAATACGAGTATGTAGCATACTTCATTGTGGGAGATAAGTGACTTCGTCCATCCGATTTACATTTTTTGGGTTTTAAATAGCTAGATTCATACATAATTATGTATGTGCTTCGTATATATATGTCTAAATTTATATGTATATTAGTGAATATATACAGAAAGGATAAAGAGACCAAAACGTCTTATAACGTGGAATGAACTAAGTAAAGGACTAAGAAGACTGCAAAATTAAACCAGCCGGTAATGGAGGCAACTAGGCAGGGGAAAATTGGTGACTCCTCCAAATCTTGTCGCCACCTGTACGTGCTCTCACTTATATAGCCAGTACAGTGGCATATCACTTGTACATGAACTTCATTAATTTCCTAAGGTGATCGACATTGGCAATTTGGCATGGCTCGTCGGCGCCACCACCAGCTGCTCGCCGTGCTCCTCGCCGCCGCCGCCGCCGTCGTCGCCGCCGCCGATGCCCAAGAGGTACCCTACGCGCCGATTTCGAACACAAGCGGGTGCTCGTCGTGGAACAACTTCAGCGTCGGCAGCGGGTACCAGGTTAACCTCTTCAAGCTCCTCGGCAACCTCGCCGCGGGCGGCGCCGCCGCCGGCAGCGGCGGCTTCTGCAACGACAGCTACGGCGCCCTCTCCGACATGGTGTTCGGCGTCGCCATGTGCTACGTCGACCGGCACTGGACCAAGTGCCGGAGGTGCCTGGACGCGGCGACCTCCGGCGCCGCCGCCTTCTGCCCGTACAGCCGGCGGGTGGACGTCATGTACGACGAGTGCGTGCTCCGCTACTCCGACGAGATCAACTTATTCTCCTTCGCCGACTCCAGCGGGAGGTACTATTGAGCTGTGATCCAAATCCATTTGCATAAAATAAAGACCACCTTCTGGATCATTATCCATTTAGCGTTGATCTCCATCATATATACTTCTTGTAAGCCACCGTTCGGTGTTGTAACCTCACCCCGATATAGTGAAGATATTTTGCTGGCTGGCGTCCGTGGTTTTTTCTCTTCTGCTTTGTTGGGAGGGTTTTCCACGTTAAATCCCGTGTCTTCTGTGATTGATCTATTGTTTTTTTTATCGTTTGTTTGCTTATCGCTTTCTAACAGTTACCACATGTCGTGGGAGAACGTCTACGTCGACGACATGGCGAGCATGAACGCAACGCGGTGGGAGGTGTTCACCCGGCTCGCGGCGGAGGTGACGACGGAGGCGGAAGCAGGAGTACACGGACTCGCGAGGCGAGTCGCTGACGGTGTACGGGATGGTGCAGTGCGGCCGCGGGTTGCTGCCGGAGGAGTGCAGCAAGTGCCTGAGGCACCAGCTGGGAGAGTTCATCACAGAGCTCCCCAACAACACCGCTGGTATCATCAGGGGTTACAGCTGCTACAGCAGATATGACACGGCTTCCTTCCCAGTTCCCAATCCAAATCACCAGCCAGTCTTCTCCCCAAGGTATTTTATTTTACCTGTGCGTGCGTGCTGATTACTTACTACTCCCACATTTTCTGTTTGTTTTGTTGACTCAAATTTAAGTTTGATAAAGTTTATAGAAGAACGTAACGGCGCATCTGTAATACTAAATTAGTTTATGTTGGTATATCAAATCGTACGGACGTGCCGTCACACGTTGATCACATTATGTGTAACCTATAACTACACCCGGGGACATGATGTTGACGCGGGATGGCTGATGCAGCCGCGGCGCGCCTCTTCCCTCTCCTTACGTGTGTGTATAAATTTTATATCTATTATATTATTAAAACAGTCTTGAAAGAAGGCACCACGTTCGCTGTTGAGGTTAGAAATTCTCATATTAATCGGAGAAAAAGAGAAAAAAGCTACAACTTTAGATTATACAGTGCATATAGATTAAAGGGTGTAGATTTGTTGGGCAATATTTCTATCGATACGAAACAAACTATATTTATATAGCACATAAATAGAAAAGGTTACAGAAGGTTACGGTACTTCTAACGAGCATGCATGTCAGAGTCCTAATAGTATTTAGGCAAGGGTATGTCCGATTGGGTATGGAAAAAAAGGAAAAAAAAACAATCCACGGAAGGAAAGGGAAAAAAAAAGATGCACAGTCCACGGAAGAGTATTTTGTAGCTACCAAAAGTTCACTTGCACAGATAATCTTGCCGCCACTCTAAAATCACATGCATTCATCCATCTTGCTATCAACACCTACACGATAGATCACTGGAAATAATTTTGTAGCCTACCAAAAGTTTTTTTTCTACTTAAATACATATTTGAGGAGTCTGTTCACTATATTGGAACTAGAAAAAATATGCATAATTATATTTGACGTTTAATTATGACGGCTTTATATTTACCCCATTAATCATATTTAAAAAAAGTTTAGACCATTAATATGGTTGATTTAATTTAAATAAGTTATAACAAAACATATACAGTATATAAGTTAATCGTATAAAAAACTAAATTGGCGTCATGGATCACTTTAATAAATAATAATTATAAACACACGGGTTCATACAAGAAGGAAAAAGGCATCCATGTCTTCATAATATTGTAAACCCTTTACTTAAGAAAATAAAGAACAAGTTATTATGCCATATGTCATATGTTATACTCCCTCTGTTTCATATTATAAGTTATTTTATTTTTTTTCTTAGTCAAAGTCTTTAGGTTTGACCAAGTTTATAGAAAAATACACTAACATTTTAATACAAAACAAACATATTATCAAAATATATTCAATGTTAAATTTAATGAAGCTACTTTGGTGTTGTAAATATTACTAATTTTTTCTATAAATTTGGTCAAACCTAAAGAAATTTGACTAAGAAAAAAGTCAAATGACTTATAATATGAAATGGAGGGAGTAGCACCTAAAACATAATTTTCATAGACAACCAACGTCACCCACCTACACGATCACAAGCGGTCCATGAGAAAGCCCGCTTGTGATAATTTCAGTCTATGGTAGGAGGCTTGGGGTCGCCTATGTAAAAGAATTATCATAGGCAGCCCCACTATGCTGGCCACCTCTAGAAATACATTTATTTTTTAGGACTACAAATAACGGGTGTAAGTGGGTAAGCCGTGAACTCACCTATAAGTCAAAATAAGTAGGTTCATGACTTATTTTGACATATAAGTGGGTTTCGTGGCTTATCTACTTACACCCTTACTACAAATAAAGAATAGTTCATAGCAAAATACAATATATAAATATCCAAAAGTAAGAATAATAAAAATTTTGAATAACAAATAATATAAATTCTGAAATTGGTTTTCAATACTAATCCAAATAAAATCGTAACAACCCAAAATAAATCAGGAATATATTTATAAATTAAAAAATCCGGAATAAAAAAAAGAATATGAGGAAGAGTACATCTAGAACACAAAACGAGATTAATAAAAATCTAGAATAAAACATAAAATAAATTCTAAATTGGGATTTGAGTACAATTGGAAAAGAATTGAAGAATGTAACTAAAATTTCTATCAAATTATAATAAAACAATAAGAAAAGACTACATACCAAGAAGGGTACATAGCAAAATACATTATGAAAGGAAGCACCACGTTCGCTGTGTGTAACGTCCCGCCTTCCCCCAGGCCGGGCCCACTTACATCTGATAGCTTTCATAGGTCATAAACTGCCCTCACAGACCAATTACATGTTTTTTCTACACACTTTGTCCTCACTCGTGTGCACCCGGGAAGAATTTCCCGGTCGGTCACCCATCCCAAATTGCTCCAGGCCAAGCATGCTTAACCCTGGAGTTCTTTGGAGATTGGCTTCCAGAAAAGAAGTTGCAACTTGTTGATACGAGTATTCTATTAATCCTATTAAACCCTAGGCTGGGATGTTACACCCTTTGTCACGCCCAGAAATTTAGCCCAAATTTCCAGACTATTTTGTGTATTAAATCCCTGTCCAGGACCAGCCAGGGTACACAAAACGACAAATAATATACAGTTCCAAACGTAAATAAATCGTAAAATACTTACAGAAGAGGCACTTAGTCCTCACACCGAAACAAAAGCAGCAGCAGCGGAAAAAGACGATCCTAGCGGGGCTTCAGCTCCACTCCACAGGCAAAACTCAACTGGGGTCTGAGTCTTGGTCTTCTAACTTCGTTTTCAGCTCAGAAGCACTACACTTCTGAAAAGGGGGAAATAATAGCAAGGCTGAGTACAACCACCGTACTCAGCAAGCCACACCAATGATGCAGACGTGCAAGGGGATACAAGGACGGTTTGTGGCTATTTGCATAAAGGCGGTTGTAAAACATTTTATTGAGCAAAGCAGTAAAATTGTTGAGCAATTAAAGTAACATTAAATCTCCACTGATCAACGCTACACCACGTTGAACAGGCCCAACCAACCCACCTGAACTACAGTGCATTGAGTCGATTTATTAAGGTGGGAATAATCACGGTGAATCTGATCGACCGCCCATAACCGCGGGCACGGCTATTCGAATAGTTTTACTCTGATCAGAGGTGTACAACTGAACCCACAAGACATAGCCCCACGACACGTTACCGTGCGCCGACATGCCACCACGACATACCGGAAAGAGGCCGTGACAGGACCCTTCGCATAACCCCCTCTAGCCAAGCACACCACACCTCAGGTTTCACCCCCATCCCCAGCGGCCAACGGGCAGTCCCCTCTCGTGCCTAGGTGAATCCGGAAGCGACAGAGGCCGTCGCAGGGCCCGCCCCGCTCCATCACGCCCACCCTTGCCTGGATGCGTCAGCTAGAGGAAAGCTACACTACAAGCCCAGCCGTTGCCCACGCTGGCTTGTGGAAAGTACGAGGAATTCTTCCAGGGTTTCCCGTGAACCGGTCCTTAACTGCCATGGGCGCGACCATCAAAACCATGCACCCACAGCCCACCATTCAGTCGCATTTTAGTTGGATAATTACGACCATGAAACATGGCCAGATGTCTCGAGCATGCAGCTCATTCTGATACCAAAAAGGTCTAATACTGTAATTATCCTATCAACTAAGCTAGTGGTAATTAAGCATGGCTAAGCATAAAGTTCTAGCTAGGTCACATAAGTAACATGAGCTAGTCAATTTATTACCCAATGTTGACAAAGGACAGATATCAAGTAAACATGGCACAAGCAAACAGATAGGTAATACCCGGATCCCCTGTAATTAGCAAGACATGCAATTTTATTTGCAAACGATAAAACATTTGTAAATTAGGATCAAAATACTCAAGGGGAATGTGTGACTTGCCTTACTTCTTCAAAACAATCTTCCGGACTCTTTTCCTCGCGACCGCGGACTTCCGAAACGACGGATTCTACACGCTGACACGCAAAACGAGGAAAAACTCTAATAAAAACCAAGGAAGCAGTACATAAAAACTAAACAAACATGTAGAGCTCAATTTTAGATGAATTTTGCAAGTTGAATGGCTCAATTCGGAGTTCGAATGAACTAGATATGAATTTTAGAAGTTTTGAGCCATTTATATGAATTTCTCGAATTATTACGGAATTATTGCGCATTAATTGATTAATTTCTCAAAGGAAAAGGGACGCGCTGACGTCATCAAGGGGAGGCCGGCGCCGGCACGCGGGCCCCGCACGTCAGCGGCACAAAGGGGCGGGCGCACGGTGGACTCGGTCTACCGCGGCCTGGCGGCACCGTGGACCTGGACCATGGGAGTGGTCCACGGGCGGCCAAAGCTCAGGTGCGGCCGAGCGGCGGCGAACGACGGCAGCGGCGCGTGGCCGGACAGCGACTACCGGCGACGACATCGGCGGCGCGGGTCGGCACACGGGGAGCGGCGGAAAGAACGGAGGAGAGGGGGATGCTCACCAAGCGGCATGGCACCGGAGGGAGGCGAGATGGCGGCGGCGCTCCTCGGTCTTGCGGTAGAGGGGCTCCCGGCGGTGGATGGCGAGAGCAAGGAGGCGACCGAGGTGCAGCACACGACGACGAAGCCGAGGAAGGTGACGGCGAGCGGCGACCCTGGCTATGGCGATGATGATTACCGGTCGGAGGCGGCGAATGGAGATGGTGGCTCGAGTGTGCGGTGGAGAGGTGGTTTCGGCGGGGGAACGGGAAAATAGAGCGGAGGCGGGGGTGCTACGCGGTGCGGCGAACGCGGTGGAAGCGGTGGGGCGGCGCGAGGCGGTCGGAAACGGCGCCGAGCGGCGGCCGGAGGCGACAAACATGGCGGTGGCCTCGGGTGCACGGTGGAAATGGCGCTGCGGGGGTGGAAGGGGGAACGGAGTGGATGCCGGGGTGGAGCTCGGCACGGCGATGCCGATGGCGCGAATGGCGAGGTGCGAAGACGACGGGAGCGATGATGGCGGGCGGCTGAAGTCAGCGGCGGAGGATGAGAGAGGTGGTGCACGAGGCGGCGGTGTTCCAGAGGCGGAGAGGGGAAATGGAGTAGAGGCCGGGTTGTGGCACGGCACCGCGAAGCCGATGGTGGTGGCAGATTGGCGTGGCGGTGGGTGGAACAGCAGTGGCGGGCGGCCGGAGCTCGCCGGAAAGCGGCGGAGAGAGGTTACACGATGGGGAGGTGGTTCCGATGGCGGTTGAAGGAAACTGAGTGAAGGCCGGCGTGCGGCGCGGGATGGCGAAGCTGATGGCACACGTGGTGAGGCGCGGCGACGGCGGGAGCAGCGGCGGCGCGCGGCTGGAGATCGCCGGCGAGCGGCGGCGATGGGGATCGGCGTGGAGAGCTCGGTAGAGGGCGTGGGGGACTCGGGAAAACGGGGAAAAAGGAAGAGGAAGCCACGGGGATTGATTTTATAGCTCAAGGGGGTGAGGAGAGGGCCGGGGAGCGGCGGATTTCGAGGGGGAGTGGGGCGGCGTCGTGGGGGTGGTGGCGACGGTTTTTCGCGGGACGGAGTGGGGGAGGGGAGCGGGGTCATGGGCGGCGAGGTCCCACGGTCGGGCGGGAGCGGTGCAGGGTGGAGGAGGTGGACGGGGAAAGCGGCGACGTTGGGCGGCTCGGGCGGCCATGGCGGCAGTTGGGGCGACGGGAGGTTGGGGAAGAAGATGACAGGTGGGGCCTCGGGTCCCACCTGTCGGGGAGAGAGGGAGGGGAAAACGGGCGAGGGAGGTAAAGCAGACTTGTGGGAGAGAGAGAGAGCCGAGCTGGGCCGACGGGCTGAGAGAGGGGAAGGGGAGGGCGGCCGGGCCCAAAAGAGAGGAGGGGAGGGCTTGGGCCAAGCCCAAAAGGGAGGGGAGGGGATTTTATTTGTTTTTTTATTTAAATTGAGTTAAATGATCTTTGTGACTTTAAAAATACTTCTTGAGCTCCGAAAACTTACGGAAAATTCCGGAGAGTACATTAGGGCGCAAAGAATATTACAAATTATTCCCGGCCAATAATTTTTAAAGGAAATTTTAATTTCCTCCATATTTTCACTTGATTAAATTGATTTAAATTTTATTTAATTTCTAGAAAATGCATTATTAAATGATTTTTAATCCCGAACGAAAATCGGGGCGTTACACTGTGGGGGCTTGAAATTCTCATATTAATTAGAGAAAAAGAAAAGGAGAATCCAACTAGAAATACAATTTATAAACAACTGAAATTCGGAATTAAAAATAAGCAATGTTGGAAAAAAAGTCCTTATAAGAACCCAATACGAGATTAATTAATATTCAAAGTAAAAAATAAAATAAAATTCAAAATTAGCAAAAATAAAAGGAAAAGAAGAGTTCCAGTAGAAATACAATTTAAAAATAGCTTCGGAATTCCCACATTAATCGGAGAAAAAGAAAAGGAGAGTCCAACTAGAAATACAATTTAGAAATAAGTGAAATTCAGAATTAAAAATAAGCAATATTGAAAGAAGAGTCCTCATAAGAACCCGATACGAGATTAATTAATATTCGTAATAAAAAATAAAATAACATCTGAAATTAGTAAAAAGGGAAAAGAAGAGTTCAAGTAGAAATACAATTTAAAATTAACTAAAATTCGAAATTCACACATTAATTGGAGAAAAAGAAAAGGAGAGTCCAACTAGAAATACAATTTAAAAGTAACTGAAATTCAGAATTAAAAATAAGCAATATTGAAAGAAGAGTCCATATAAAAACCCAATATGAGATTATTAAAATTCGGAATAAAAAATAAAATAAAATCCAAAATTAGCAAAAAACGAAAAGAAGCGTTCGAACACAAATACAATTTAAAAATAACTAAAATGCGGAATTAAAATTAAGCAATATTGAAATAAGAGTACATATAAGAACCCAATACAAAATTAATTAAATTTTGGAATAAAAAATAAAATAAAATCCAAAATTAGACAAATTAAAAAGAGAGTTGAAGTAGGAATACAATTTTGAAACAACTGACATTGAAAATAAAAAATAACACAACGCAATATTAGTTTAAATTCAAAACAAAAAAATGTAATAAGTTCTGAAATTAGAAAAAGAAAAATAAGATTTCAAGTAGGAACACAATTTATAAATAACTAAATTTGGTAATAAAAAAATAAATAGTACTGAAAGAAAAGGCCATTTAAAACACATGACGAAATTAATTAAGCAACAGGGCTATAATGGATTAGAATGGTAGCGGTTGATGGGACATCTAAATACTATTAATAAAACACAAAATAGAATAATAATGACAATTAAAAGGAATGACGACAGGCAGGTCGTCAAGCAATCGGTCAAGGCGGTCGGCGGGACTTCTAGAAAGTAAAAAAAAACCCAATGATAATCATATTTGATTTTTAAAATCTCAAAGACAATAAAAATGAGAGGCAATGGGCGAGTCATACATGAGTACAATAGCAGAGCCGCCGATGGTTGGTGGGACTTTTAGAAAGTAAAAAATGAATTCAAACAATAGTTATGTTCGATTTTTACAATCTTAATGGCAATAAAGGGTAGGCGGCGGACGGGTCGTAGAGGAGTATAGTCAAGTGTTTGACAGGATTTGTAAAAGTTATAAAAAATGAAATCCAACGAGACAACAAACTCTAAAAACTATAAGGTCCAATTTTTAGAGGTAAAAGTAAAAAAAACCAATAATACTCATGTTTGATCTTAAAATCTCAATGAAAATAAAGAAGGGAGGCATCGGGCGAGTCGTAGAGAAGTACAGTGACAAAGTCGCTGACGTTTTGACAGAACTTCTAGAAAGTTAAAAAATGAACCTAAACAATAATTATATTCGACTTTTATAATACCAATGACAATCAATAGGAGAGGCAGTGGACGGCCGTAGAGGAATATAATGGCAGCATTTGACAGGACTTCTAGAAATTATAAAAACAAAACCCAACGGGACATTAAACTCTAAAATCTATAAGATCCAATTTTTAAAAATCCCAAGGAGAATGAATAGAAACAGTGCTAGGTCGAACAAACAAATAAAGAAAGATATGATAGAAGTGAGGGGTACGGTGTGACTTTTAAAAACTATAAAATTAGAAACACAAGGATTATAAGGTTTGATATTTCAAAGTCTTAAAACAACGAGATAACTATTTAATAAAATTTAAGTAAAATCATATTAAAATATATATAACTTTGTATGGGTGCTAGCCGCGCAATTGTGCGGGTCACCCAGCTAGTTAATATAAAGTTTATACAAATGTAAATATACATGTATAAAAAGCTGTATACATACATATTAGAAAAACCGAAAAAAAAAGATAAAAAAACCGTCGCCACTTGCCCCTCCCCCGCGTGCGCCACACGGGAGAATGGGCGAGTATAGATGGCCAAATGGAACGCCCCTCGGCACAACCCAGGCACGACCGGGCTTGGGCCGAGATCAGTCGGCCAGCACGGCTCGACCTACACGCTGGACCGGGTCATGCCTACCCATGGGCTACACGCACGGCCCAATAAGTCTCGAGTGTGCTGGGTCGCCCGAAGGCACGAAAGCCCATCGTGCTTCTTCATAGAATAAGCCTATTTGTCCTCCCTCATCTCTTTGGGCTGTGTCTTATTTAGCTGAAAATAAGTGTATTTTGTACCACTCTTCTCTTTAGGTCATGCCAATATAACTGATTTAAGTCTATTTTGGATCCCTCAACTATTTTTCTTTGACTATGCAATGCCGGGCCGGCCCACCGAGCCAAGGCATCGGTCCAAGCACGGCTCAACTGTTGGTCCAGGCCGGCACGGGCCTGACATTAGTCGTGTCATTCCGTGCTTGGGCTGGGCCAAATGGCTGTGCCGTGGGCCGGTCCTTATGGCCATCTATAGGGGCGAGCATCTTTAAAGAAAAAGGTATTCCCTCCATACTCATTTTAAATTCAAGGTTTTCTCATAGAGAGTTGTGTACATCTCCATTATTTGAGTTTTCAATTACTATATATTACTACCTCCATAATTTAATGTATGACGCCGCTGACTTTTTTTTAATGTTTGTCCATTCGTCTTGTTCAAAAAATTTATGTAATTATTATTTCTTTTATTGTGACTTGATTCACCATCAAATGTTCTTTAAGCATGACATAAATATTTTTATATTTGCACAAAAAATTTGAATAAAACAAATAGTCAAACGTTGTTCAAAAAATCAACGGCGTCATACATTAAAATACGGAGGGAGTATTAGAAAACCTCAATTCAATGTATTCTATATGGGGAAACTATTCTAATCCCTCGAGGGGATGTTCCCTCGTTTGCTTAAAAACCATCTAAACGGTTATGAAAAATTATGGAAAAATTTGACAACATTCATACAACACATATATATAACTCCACAAAATCTTAAGTCCAAACTCAACTCATACGTCGAGATATAAAAAAGACAAATTCAGTTTATGAATAGTACGTACTGTTTATATCTAAATTTGTCTTTTTTGTTTCTCGTTGTGTAGATCGAATTTGAACATGAATTTTGGTGGACTAGTAGGTATCATTATACTCTACATTATCAATTTTTTTCAGAATTTTTCACAACTATTTGTATTGAATTTGGAAGAAAAAGGTATACGAGGGGATATCCCCTCGAGGGATTAGAATCCACTCCCTTCTATATGCAGAAGCAGACGGTGCCTCGGCGGGTTCCCAATGGAGGCTATACATTCGGCGACAAGTGCTCGCCGGCGTGGCTGCCGGTGCCGCCGCGATCTTCCTTTGCCTGAGTCTTTCAGTCTGCTACATTCTTCACCGGCGCCGGCGGGACAGCAAGATCAGGCCGGTCAAGCTACCATCCTCCTCCCGTGATGAATCCGTGGAACCCGACCTCGAGCACGGCGGCGGACCGAGGCGGTTCTCCTACGGCGAGCTCGCCGCCGCCACCAACGACTTCTCCGACGACAGGAAGCTCGGAGAAGGTGGCGTCGGCTCCGTCTACCGTGGGTTCTTGGAGGGTCTGAACCTTCACGTCGCCGTCAAGAGGATCTCCCGGAGCTCCCAGCAAGGTTGGAAGGAGTTCGTCTCCGAGGTCAGGATCATCAGCCGCCTCCGCCACCGCAACCTCGTGCTGCTCATCGGCTGGTGCCATGAACCCGCCGCCGCCTTCGGAGACGATGGCGATGGCGACGGCGGCGGCGACAAACTCTTGCTTGTCTACGAGCTGATGTGCAACGGCAGCGTGGAGAGCCACCTGTACAATGTTGGCTAACCGATGATTCGGCTCCTCTCACACGAGCACACACGCGAGAATGAAAAACACAAACACACTGGACTAGAGAATTTTTCTGTGGTGCACACCAGCACACCACAACACTCACAAGCGCACTGCTATTAATCACACCACGAAACACAAGCTAATACACTGCTTAAATAGCACACATTAAGCCATGTTCTGGCCGCACTACCCAGCCAAACACTGCATGGCTTATCCACTAATCACTTCCCTACATGCAGGCCACATCTCCTTGCATATAGAACACCACACTCACACGTTCAGTTGCAGGTATCTAATCCGCCGATGCATGCGTCCATGCAAAACAGACTATGACCTCTTCCTGCTCCTAAACTTGCGCCATGACTCGATCGACCAAACACCTGGCCACACACACACATGCAAAAACTAATTCTAACACACACGTACATACACATCATGCCACCACTCTTGACCACCACCACGCAACACGATGAGCACGTATACCACTAACTACAGTTTAACACTTAAACAACAAGATTAATTTCTAACATACAACCCGGACACGCTGCTGCCATGGCCGGCCAGGTACGAGATCGTGCTCGGCATCGGCTCGGCGCTGCTGTACCTGCACCAGGAGACGGAGCAGCGCGTCGTCCACCACGACATCAAGCCGAGCAACGTCATGCTCGACGCCTCGTTCAACGCCAAGCTCGGCGACTTCGGCCTCGCGAGGCTCATCGGCGACCGGAGGACGCCGTCGCAGACGACGGCGACGCCGACGACGCGGCTGGCGGGGACGATGGGGTACATGGACCCGGAGTGCATGGTGACCGGCAGGGCCAGCGTGGAGTCGGACGCGTCGCGCTCCTCGAGCTCGCCTGCGGCAGGTGCCCGGTGATGACGCGGCCGGACGGGAGCGCCGTGCACCTGGCGCAGCGGGTGCGGGAGCTGCACGACGCCGGGAGGGTCACCGCCGCCGCCGACGGACGGCTGAACGGAGGGTTCGACGGCGACGAGATGGAGCGCGTGCTGGTGGTCGGGCTGTGGTGCGCGCACCCCGACCGCGGCATGAGGCCGCCCATCAGGCAGGCCGTCAACGTGCTGCGGTTCGACGCGCCGCTGCCGAGCCTCCCGCCCCCGGCGAAGATGCCGGTGGCGGCGTATGCGCGGCCGGCGGCGGTTGACACGTCCTGTTCCGTCAGGAGCGAGTCTTCTCATGGAGATGATCCCATAGGAGGTACCAAAGGATATCAAACGTTCTAGCGAGTCTACGAGTTAAAGATGTAAGCAGGCAAACCCAACACCGTATAAAAGGTCGCTTGTTGGTTACAATTTTAAAAGAAGAAAAAGAACTACAAGTGGAATAAATAGAAAAAAATAAAATAAAATTGTGCTCGAACACCCCACTTGTATCACTATGACTAGAAGTCTGGAACAACTTCTTTCTCTTGACTCCTACTCACATCATTTGTGATTTGAATTTCATACTGCATTGGAACATATATAAAAGTAAATTTCTCAAAATCACTCGGAGTCCAATCTAGAACTTGAATAAGGTGAACCGTATTCACCTTATTGCTGTACATAGCAAAACCATTCCTTTTTCACTATGTCATCTGCCTCCTGACAGTTGGGAAGCAGAAATGTTATTTTTTTAAAAAAAAATTGCACGCTAGGCACTTGGGTAAGCCCAATCTACCCGCAAGCTACGGCCACCGAAGCTAAAGCCTTGCACTCCCGGGGTCCGTCCATGGCGACGTGCCACATCCGCAGCGGCCCGAACCCGGCGAGGTCGGCCGGCCGGCAGCTCGCGGGAAGGTTTGCTCACGCGCACGGAGCGGCGGAGGAAGCGGCGGCGCGCCTCGCCCGGCATGGCACGTAGCAGCCCGCGGCCGCCGGGGCGAGGTAGTTGTAGGGGCACGTGAGCTCCGTGTGCTCCTCCTCGTCCTCCTCCGCCGCCGCAGATGCAGCACGACTCGGCGTTTGGGTCCTTCCAGAAGTTGATCGTCGCCGCCGTCGACGCCGCCGCCGCGGCGTTGATCACGTCCATCCTCCTCTGCAGGAAGCACGGCGACGTGAGGCTGGTCGAGCTCGCCGCGCAGCGCTTCTTCCGGCTGCAGCCGGGGAACACCGGCAAGTACGTCGTCCTGGCGAACACATATATATGTCGCGCGCGAGATGTGGGGCAGCGTGGCCAGCGCGCACGACGCGATGCGGTCGCTAGGAATCAAGAAGGACCCGGCCTGGAGCGCCTGCAACGCGTTGGCCGCCGCCGTCACCGAGCAGAGCAGTCCGTGCCTCCGGTTGAGATGGTGCCAGCCATTGCAGCTGAGCTGATTGGAGGTGGATTCTAATCTCTCGAGGACGTCCACCCGTTTTTTACATGCCACCTAAATGATTATAAAAAAATTCTAAAAAAATTCACAACATAGGTTAATATATAATATATTACTTCACAAACATGCAAATTTAAATTCGACTTCTACAAGTTGTAACAAAAATAACAAATCAAACTCTAACTAGTATACGTATATTCACAGTCAAATTTGTTATTTTTGTTACAACTTGTAGAAATCGAATTTGAACTTGCATGTTTGTGAAGTGATATATTACATATTAACCTATCATGTCAATTTTTTTAAAAAAATTTTCATAAACATTTAGATGACATGCAAGAAACGGGTGGACGTCCACCCAAGTGTTTAAAACAGTTTTCCGTGAAGTGAACACATCCTCACTGATTGGTACGCGGGCATTGCATTTTCAGCATGAGGTGGTACAAGTGGACGGTGACGCAGTTCGAGGGCCTCGCTAACCTCAGCAATGGCGGCGCGCTGGTGATGCAGACCGGGCTGTGAAAAAATCTAATATGTTGTATTCTGATGTTTTCTGATGTATTACATCGACCCTCTCATGGGGTATATATAGGAGTACATAGGAGATAGAGACTTGGAGTATAATACAGGTAAGAGTAGATTTATCTCATTCTATCTCTAGGACTCTATCTTATCTCTAGGATATATCTTATCTCTATAATTTATTTTTTTACTCTTATCTCTAACTAACATATTATACTTCTAACACGGGCGCCAGCGGGAGGTACAGCCTGCTGGTGCACCACTCGGTGGAGGAGCTGAGGGAGTTCAGCCTCACCGACGACATGATCGAGGACCAGAAGTTTGCCCGGACCCCATCCTCCTCCGTCATGCTCAATCGCCGGAGATGAGGCCGGAAAGAGGGAGGGGATGTGGATGGAAACGGAAACGACGTGAGAGAGGAGACAGAAGAAGGGACGGGAGTGGCATGGTTTCAATTTTAGAAATTTCCAGTGAATCTAGACATGCATATGTTCAGATTTGTTGTACTAGAATATGTCATACCAGTTCTACATTCGTTTTTTTTGACAAAGGGAGTAAATTACAATCCATACTATGTATTCTTAAAAATTCTTAAAAGTTTTCATATAATATTATCCTTTAACCATTTTCATTTACACAATAGCTAACTTTACATTTTAATTTGGACCACCATATTCTATCCATCTTCAAGTCCGGTGACTCAGTAATCACTTCGCACATTAACTCTCTCTCTCTCCATTTTCTTTTTCCATCCGACAGTTGGATAACCGATAGATCTAGCAAGAGCCTGGATATAGCGTCTTCGCTCTTCGTTGGGTCAGCTCCTGCCTTCCAAAGTCCCTGCAAGCCCGACATCTCCGACCTCAATGGCAACCATAACAATAGTGCGTATCACGATAGGGGAGGAGAAAAAGATATGTCGGTTACTAGAGGTTAAGGCCGCGCATGTAAAGACAAAGGGGAGGAACGATGGTGGCTCATGGAGAAAGAGCGGTGCGTAGAGTGGCAGTTAGCGGTTGCTGGTAGTATGAGGAATTTGTTGTCGACACAATCGTTTAATTTTTTCCTAAGTATTGATGATACGTGGGTCACCAGTTATATAAAGAAGGCAAATTTTGCTACAGGACATCGCGACTTCGTGGTTTTAGCTCCAGGACACCGCACGAAGTTACTTTTTAGGAGAAAACACTCTCAAAACATGGTTATTTGCCAGTGGACACCGTGTCCATTAAAATAATAATTTCCAGTTGAAGAGGAGAGAGAAATCGTGTGAAATGTCAAAAATACCCTTGGACCCACATGTCATCTCTCTTATCTCTCTTCTCTCTTTCTCCCTCTCCCCTCACCGACAGCAGCTAGCCGGCAGCGGCGGTAGCAACAGCAGCGGCAGTAGCAGCAGTAAATGGCAGCGGTGGCGGCAGCAGCAGCAGCGGCAGTAGCAGCACGCTCCACGCAATATTCAACGGGATTTGCACGGATTGGTTAGAGTTCGTCGGAAAAATAGGAGATGAAATCCGCTTCGAATCCACGCAATATTCAAGGGGATTTTCTCCGATTCTTGAGGGGAATGAAAGAGGAGGATAAGAGGAAGAAATCCCCTCAATCAATGTTTGAAACAAGCAACGGGATCGGCCGAATTTAGAGGGGGAGGTGGCGGTGTGGCGCACGAGCATGAGAGCTGGAGGTTGAAGACGTACAGTAACGCGAGGGAGGGAAATTAGACTTTAGATGTGCAGGGCAATTTGGTCTGGTCACGTCAAAATGTGGGCCCGCTCAAGCCTAGTCAGCACGAATACGCTAAATAAATGGGCGCGGTGTCCTCTGGCAAATAACCATGTTTTGGGAGTATCTTCCCCAACTCACTTCGTGCGGTGTCCTGGAGCTAATTTCACAAAGTCGCGATGTCCTGTAGTAAAATTTGTCTATAAAGAAATAGCACTAGCTAGTTTTAAAATACTGCATTGTTCTAAAATAAGTGCAACCGTGAAAATCCGTGTTGAACTTTTCGACCATCCGTCATTGAAAAGTTTATGAAAAAATTAAAATAAATTAGTCACACGTAAAATATTATTCATGTTTTATTCTCTAATGATAATAAATTTATTAATCTAAAAAAGTTTTAAATAAGACGAAAGATTAAATGTTGGATGGAGGGAGTGGTAAATAAATAAAAGAATATTGAGTCGAGTATCGCGTAAAAGAAAAAGAAATCTCTCGTTGTCTCCTCCGCTCCTTGCGCCGCCGCCAAGACGAGTCGCGGCTGAACAGCGGAGGGCTGGGCGGCGATCTCCATCGCAGCGGAGGGGAGGGGAGGGGATCCTGGTGCGTCCTCTTTCTGATTCATCTCTCTCTCTCTCCCACCCCACCGGGACTGGAATTTGCTTGCGCTTCTCTTCTAGATCTTCTCCTCCTCCTTAATTTGATAGCCTTAAACCTCTCTTAAATAATTCAAGTAATAACAGTTTGTTTGTTCACCCAAAATTTTGAACCCCCATGTCCCAAGTTGGATCCGCCCCGGTTTTGTGATTTTGGGTGGCCATTTTGGCCCACCCTGGTACAATCTGCATTTAATTTTTTTTATTCAACCTGCAAAGTTATGCAAATTTATGGCGTCAATTGAAATGGATGGCTAATACCTAGTCCAATGTACCTAGCTCAATGTGCAATTTTAACTCTTTTTCATTCACGCAAATGTTGCAGGGTCTCGAGTGGATCCACCCATGGTTCTTCCCCAGCAAAACGCAGGATTAATGGAGGCCGATGGCTCTGCGAGCTTTATACGCAAGCTGCAGCTCAGCGTTTCTGATGGCCTTCCTCATGCGGCGCCTGTTCCAGAACTGAGTACACAAGAGCATGAATTGGTGGGTAATTCATTCTGACTGCTTCACGTCTGTTCCTTTCATTCTCAGTGGGAATTGGTGCTATGCTTCTTTTATGTGTATGATCATGTAGATATGCACTATATTGGTGTTGCACATGTTACAGGTTAAAAGTGTTTTCCAAGTGCTCCAAGGCTTTGACACGGTCTTGCTCTACTGGGATAAGACTGCACCGGGATACTGTGAGAAAGCAGAGGTCTATGTTTCGCACCTGTCGCAGACGAGCCTCAGAGCTGTGCTCAAGCCTTTTCTGTTTGCTGCGACATGCTTGAAGCAGGTGGAGCTCTTTGTTGGGAGGGTAAGATCGTGCGGTCATGGAACTCCGACGCTGAGTGCATTTGCTAGTTCGGTCGATTCTTGGCTAATGGTGAGGTTGCAATTCAGACTGTGCATAGATTTTTCGGGGATGATGTTTGTTTTGTCCGAAATTACATTGTTGTCATGTTAATATCAGAGGCTCCGCAAAGCAGCTCTGAAGGAGGAAGAGCAGTTGTTTCTTTCAGTTGACAGGACTATAACTCTGCTGGGATTGACTGATTCTATGTCAAGGTCATGGTCTATTCTACTATAACATTACTTTTCTTCCTCAGAGTGACCATTACTTTAGTCAAGGACCTCTTACTGTTGTACGAAATGGATAACTAGGTTAGTTTTTAGTAGTGATGTTGTATGCTACTATAGGTGATTCTAGAGACATCAGCAACTCTATGTAATGTGTGATGGCAAAAAAAGTTGCATAGAGATATGAGATTATAGAGACATGATAGTATAGTCTTTTTCCTTTTTACCTTTTTAGGTAGTTTTCTAAAAGCCGGAGAGGACTGTACAACTGACAACTTGTGTTTTCAGTTTCATGCTTCTTTATCACTTGACAGATTGTGGCTTTCACTCACCCCATAATATAAAATCTTATGCAGTTTATGTTCTGGAGCAGAACATTTGTATCAAGTTGTGCAAGGAGTTGTGCCTGATGCCTTTTGGAATTCTGGCGCACAGATGGCATCTAGTGAAGTGGCGGTTCATGCTGTAAACCATCTTTTTAAGAAGTTAAATGAAGTCTGTCTTGTGGAAGATGGCGAGGTTGCCACAAAAAAGCCAGTTGTCCGAATACTTGGTCTTATTTGTTTATTAACAGAATGTTGAACTCTCTTACATTTGAAATCTTTATAAATTCCAGGGTGAACCTTATCATATGCTGCTTGTGATATTTGCTGGAACCTTGTTACCATATCTCCAGTGTCTTGATTCCTGGCTCTATGATGGTATTCTTGATGACCCTTATGAAGAGGTATTGAAGGAAGAAATTTTTTGAACTACATTTTGAAATTATTAACTGGTATTCTTAAATTTAAAGTTTTCTTTACACGTTAGCTGTGAAATACTGTAAGGATGGCCTCTATGCTTTGCTCGACCTGAGCTACCTTGGTTCAAACATAAATCATGATAATATCATTATGTTATAAACGCAAATGTTTTTTTTGTTGGATTGGCGCTTGGCAGAGATCTTAATCCTATTCGATTTGTCTCCTGAAAGTCACATATAAGTATATGCAATTATGATCCTGACCTGTATATCTTCTACTCTGTATGAGCATACTATAATCCTTTCTAGTATAAGGTTATTACTCTTGTGTCTGAAATGTTTCTTTGTGTTGGGCTCAATTTTTAAGTTTGGTGAGTCTTATAAACCCTCCCGTTTTATTAATGCCTGCTGAGGAGTTGCGTGTGATCATGTAGTTAAACATTACCTTGATGCCTAATGTAATCCTGTTAGGGATGCAAGTCCTTTAGTTTTAATTTTATTGAGCAACTGTCATGAAATGTGTTACTTAAATTTGCATTTTTAGAACTTCCCTGTTGTGGTTTGGGAACCTGTTTTCTGCAGATGTTCTTTTACGCGAACAAAGCAGTTACAATAGATCAACCAGCATTCTGGGAAATGAGTTATATGCTCAGAGTACGAGGACCACGTACTGATAGCTCATCAACATTAGCTGACAATGAATCTATCAGGAAAAAGGAATTAATCAACCAGGAAGCAACTGCTGCAGCTGCTCTCTTGAAATCTAGCAATCAAGGTTGCGCGGATATATTATGCCCAGTGTTCTTGAAAGATATTGCAAGAGCCATTTTATCTGCTGGGAAATCATTTCAGCTTGTTCAGCATGTTCAAGAGACACATCGGATTCAAACTCGTGAAGTCGTACATGAGTTTAATGTTGATCAGCATGGCAATTACATTAGTCAACAGAAGTTTCGGCCTGATACCTCAAGTATAAGAATTCAAGATAAGCGTGAAGATATTATTGAAGAATCTGCAGGCCAGTTTGGAAATAATGCTTGCAAAATGGGTTTCTTAACCTTGTCTGAGAGTTTCTTGATATGCCTATCTGGTCTGTTGGAAAATGGTGACCATGTTGATGATTACTTAAGAAAGTTGTGTGCTGATCATGCTCCAGTTAACAAATCAATTGTGCACAGTAAGAGTAATGTACAAGAAACAGAAGAGGTATGTGGAGAAAACAGCTCTGAGAAGACTTGGTTAAAGCTCCTAAGAGATGCTACATCAGGTAGGGACTATGACGGCATGGAGAAAACTTTAGCAAAAAATGCTGTTATGAGGGATCCAACATTTGTCCCTGGAGATCATCAAGATGTATCTTCCACTGCAGTAGAAAGCCATTTCAACCTATCTTGCTATGAAAACCCAGGCATCACTGCTTGTCAAGAAATACTAGAGAGGAACAAAAACTCCTGGAGCGACTTAAATATCTCTAAAAGTTTCCATCTTCCTCCACTGAATGATGAGAACATACGGAAGTCTATATTTGGTGATAGAGACTCTTCAGGGACTAGCCCTGGTGATACCCTATCTACAACATATTTCCCCAGACTAGACGGAACTGATTACAAGTTTGGTTTTCAGTTTGATGATTCAGAATATATCCGCCAAGAGGATGACAGGAGAACCTTGGAGTCTCTCTATACATTCCCGACTCTTCTGCCATGTGTAAATGTGAGACTGATTCTGAAGTATAGTTTCTTGTTCATGTTTTCTTATTAGTTGTTAACCTTTTCACCCTTCAGGAAAATGTCCCGCTGTCAGAGATCTTACCTTTGCAGAAAGATAGCACACTTGCCTCAAGAGCTTTGAAGTTTATTCAGAGCATGAGTTTGAGAGATCCTCTTCAACCAGTTGGTATCATCCAAGAATGCCTTTCTAAATGTATAAAGAGACAGGTCTGCTCAAACATGATACTAGCATTTAGTTATTTACGTTATATATCTTGTTCGTCATCCGTATAACAGGTTTTTGCATTTTCCCCCTCAACAGGTTGATCACATTGGCAAGCAAATCTTGTCAAAGCTAATGGGTGACTGGAGATTAATGGACGAACTCTTTGTTTTACGTGCTATTTATTTGCTAGGGTCAGGTATTATGCTATCAACCTATCATTGAGCTGTTCTTAACCTCGTAATATTTTCCCTGAAAAAATCTTTTTACTATGTCTAGGTTAAATACATGTTTCATCAAAGAAACAAACATTATTTTCAAACCAAATGTAGAAATAAATACAATTCTATTGACCAACTTGAGCCTTCAGGTGACATGCTGCAGCAGTTTCTGGTAACAATTTTTGACAAGCTTGATAAAGGAAGTCCCTGGGATGATGATTTTGAGTTGAATACTTTGCTACAGGTGATTCACTATGCTAATCTAGTGCGACAAAATTGATGCCACATAAGGATCTTAATAGCTTTATCAATTTTTGTCTGCAGGAATCCATAAGAAACTCAGCTGACAAAATGCTCCTGACTGTGCCAGATTCTTTGGTTGTCTCGTTAGCAAAGCATGATACGCGCAACGATGAAGAAACTACATCAATTTCTAGGAAAGGTCGTGCACAAGGTTTTGGCATTGAGGCACTTGATGTGCTTAATGTTACATATAAGGTATGCACAAAACAGCACCAATATTCTGCGTTCTTTACCATGTGTTCATGTTATGCTGTTGGGTGGCAGGTGTCTTGGCCTCTTGATCTGATTGTCAATACGGAGGCACTGAAGAAGTATAACCAGGTACTTACTTTCTAGACTAATTATTTAACAGTGCCATGTATTTGATGGCTTTTGACCTTTTGCTGTTTTGCTCGATCAGGTCATGGCATTCTTACTAAAGGTCAAGCGTGCAAAGTTTATTTTGGACGAAACTCGAAAGTGGATGTGGAAGGTACTTATCCATCCTATAACCCTGTCACCATCTTATGGAATCTATTTATTTATTTATTTTTCATGTTGTCGTCTGATAAATCTGGAAACAGTATAAACTCATATAGTGTTTGATAGTTGGGTACTTGAATCTGCTCTAACTTCTCAATATGATAGCTTCATTGTGATGTATCAAACCTTTCCCCACTGGCAGGACGGAGGCAGCACTACGCATAATTTTAAGCAACATTTAATAGTTGAGCAGAAGCTCCTTCATTTTGTTGATGCATTTCATCAATATGTCATGGATCGGGTGAGTTGGGTATTTTTGATCCATTCCTTTCTACATCTCTCTACTGTACTCATGACACAGTTTTGAGTAGGTATACCATAGTGCGTGGACTGAGCTTTGTGATGGCATGGCATCCGCCACTACACTGGATGAAGTCATGGAAGTTCATGAAGCATACCTCTCTTCTATTCAGCGACAATGCTTTGTGGCCTCTGATAAGTTGGTGAGCAACTTGTCGTTCTTATTACAATCATCAAAGCTTAATTCCAAAAACTTTATTCTAGCTAAGATTGTTCATTGCGGCAATTGCCTGTGTGCAGTGGGCCCTCATAGCCAGTCGAGTTAAGACCATTCTTGGATTGGCACTTGACTTCCACAACATTGAACAGACTCTTGGTACTGGTGGAACTGCTCCAGCCGTCAAGGCAAGATGTGAGATGGAAGTGGATCGCATCGAGAAGCAATTTGACGAGTGCGTTGTATTTCTCCTGCGGGTATGTTTCCATCTACTACCAGCAAAACTCGATGATCTCCTATGTTGTCTGAACTTGGTATTTTCAGTAGATTCATGACAATCTCAATATCCTTTTTCAGATCCTATCTTTCAAGCTCAATGTTGGTCACTTCCCCCATCTGGCGGATCTCGTTACGAGAATCAATTACAACCACTATTACATGTCTGACAGCGGAAGCTTCTCTGCCATCCCTGGATCTCGGCCACGGTAGCAGTCTTGCAGTGCTCATAGGAATATAGGATCTTAGGTGTTGCTCTGCATTTTGTGGGGAATGTATATACTGGATTTGTAAAGTGTGGTCAATGCTGATGCAGCCAGGAAGGCATCACCATATCCCAGGATGCAAATGCATTCTTACAGAATGTTTAGGGATTTGTAGGTTGTAAGTTTTGTGCCAGTATGGTTTTCTGTAAGCTGTAAATTTTTGCGCCAGTCTGTTGTTGTTGTTGTTTTTTAAATACTTATCCCACGTTCACCTTCAATGATGGCTTAAATACAAGTCGTTTGCCATCGCGTTCAATTGAGGCTTCGTTTACAACATAAAGTATGTCGTTGTCAGATCCAGCGATCGGAAATAATTTGATAATGTGAGATAGCTAGAGGTATTTTTTATTGGACCGAAGCAAATCTTCCTTTTTCCTTTTTGTTGGACCGATAGCTTGAAGTCACCCGGAGTGCATGGTGACCGGCAGGGCCAGCGTGGAGTCGGACGCGTCGCGCTCCTCGAGCTCGCCTGCGGCAGGTGCCCGGTGATGACGCGGCCGGACGGGAGCGCCGTGCACCTGGCGCAGCGGGTGCGGGAGCTGCACGACGCCGGGAGGGTCACCGCCGCCGCCGACGGACGGCTGAACGGAGGGTTCGACGGCGACGAGATGGAGCGCGTGCTGGTGGTCGGGCTGTGGTGCGCGCACCCCGACCGCGGCATGAGGCCGCCCATCAGGCAGGCCGTCAACGTGCTGCGGTTCGACGCGCCGCTGCCGAGCCTCCCGCCCCCGGCGAAGATGCCGGTGGCGGCGTATGCGCGGCCGGCGGCGGTTGACACGTCCTGTTCCGTCAGGAGCGAGTCTTCTCATGGAGATGATCCCATAGGAGGTACCAAAGGATATCAAACGTTCTAGAGAGTCTACGAGTTTAGGATGCAAGCGGGCAAATCCAACACAGTATAAAAGGTCGCTTGTTGGTTTATTTCTCATGTGTTAGTATAATTTTAGAAGAAGAAAAAGAACTATAAGTGGAATAAACAGAAAAAATAAAATAAAATCGTGCTCGAACACCCCACTTGTATCCCTATGACTAGAAGTCTGGAACAACTTCACTCCTACCCACATCATTTGTGATTTGAATTTCATCCTGCATTGGAACATATATAAAAGTAAATTTCCCAAAATCACTCAGAGTCCAATCTAGAACTTGAATAAGGTGAACCGTATTCACCTTATTGTTGGAAGTGTATAATTTAGTTATATGAGACTATTATATTCATGATTTTATTGTACAAGGTATTATTTATGGTAAAGTTTATTTTTTACATAATGATATAAAACTAATATTTATTTACTTATTAAAAGAGTATATGTAGCATTTTTTATTCTAGTTCAACATTTTTTCCTGTCCTATATATTATATAGGAATGCTTTCCAAAACTATGTTTATCATTTAAAGAAAATTCTACACATACTTTTTAATATTTATTAAAATTTATATGTACAAAAAACTTACAATATTATAATCACACAACAAATTTATATACTTGCAACAAAATAGTTTATAAATTTCTACATATTCCCCATGTATTGAAGGGTAAAACTGACTTTTCTATACCTATTAAACGGTCAACTAATGGTCAATTGACGGCAAAGGCATAGAAGGGATCTAAATCAAAATTCAGAGGTATACAAAGGGATTGAAGAAAATTCAAGGGCATAAACAGGATCGGCTAAAATTTTAGAGGTATGGAAGGAATTTTCTCTTAGTTTATTGTGTTGTTCTTCCTTGCCACAATTGCCCTAGTTTTTTTTTGAACGACTCGCACGAGACGGTGCGAAGTTGTATTGATAGAGCAGGAAAAAATTACAAGATTACAACCCTGGAGTGTCGTAACTAGGAAAAGGAAAAAATATACCACCACCCACACGCCGACATCGCCAACACACACGCCTAGGAGAAGGCTAGCACCGGATCGGCCGCCGCTAAGCGTGACAGACCGCCACTAGGCCAACAAAGGGGCACAGACGAGATTGCCCCCTAGGGGAAGCCAAAAACGACGTCTTCAAGAAGAGAAGCGACGAAAAAGTCGCCGCCGCCGTCCGTCAGGACTCAAAGGAGCCAAGACTGGGCTTTCGCACTGCAATCACCCTTGAGGGGAGAGACAGCACAATAACGCCCTCAGGAGGGGGAATAACCATCGTTGTTGGTCCGGCCAAGGCCGGACTAGATTTTCATCCGCCGCTCACCACCTGCGAAACCACGTCTGACACACCGATGCTCCACCACCACACAAGCTTTGCCGATATGTGGGACCTCTGCACCGGCATCCCCCGTCGGCCAACCTTCATGCGCCGACAATTGCCCTAGTAAGTAGTAAGCCTAACCTCGAGTCCATGCTTTAAACTGCCAAATACGCAAAGGTTAGAGGGGTCGGAGAATTAGTTGACGAACCCCAATCACCGAAATTCGTGTTAAAATTTTGATCATATCACGAAAGTACCTTCTCATCAGTAAACCTTCGTGTCAATCCTTGATCACTACTAGCTTTGTGGAGTAAACATATCACGTCAATACTAACTCCGTCTCATATTACTTATCGCTTAACTTTTTCTTGCAACGTTTGACCATTCGTTTTATTTAAAAAATTAGTGTAAATATAAAAAATGGTAAGTCACACTTAAAGTATTTTTTTATAATAAAGCAAGTCACAAACAAAATAAATGATAACTCTAAATTTTTTTAAATAAAACGAATGATCAAACTTTACAAATAAAAACTCAAAGCGACAAGGTAGTACTTGATTAGTTGATTAATGTTACTAGTTGACTTCCAGAGGTGGATGAGATTTTGATTTGTCACGGTTTCCTTGCTTTGAGATATTAGCACTGAAGCAAGGATATTGGTGAGTTTGGATCCATTAATGGTGCTGGTTGATTGATTTATTTTATCTTAGTAAGTTGGAAATAATTTAGTAGCGACTAGTCTTATAATCACAAATGGTTATTTCACATATCTTTTTTTTTCAAGGAAGATTGGATTTAAGCTCTTTTAAGCCAACATAGCTAAAATTGAAGGGGTTCGCAAAATTTGTTTCCGACCCCCACACGCCCAGGTTAACTCAACCCAACTCATCAATTGATCATCTTCCTCTGCACCTGCATCTCTGGAAAGAAGAAAAAACGCACACATAATCTGCACAATCTGTACCTAACTACCTATCGAGGATGCAAGAACATCGATCTTCAGATTGAACAATAATCAATATATACAGGGAGATTAAAGTACACTAGCTTAATTAGCTGCTGCTGCTGTGTGTACACCTTGAACAACTTTGTTTAAACCGCATGCTGCAGCATAATTCTCATTATCTCATTCATTCAGATGCTAAGTACATATGAATGTAGTACTGAAGAACTGCCTAACTGAAGCTTCATATTTCAGAATAATTATGTTCTTAATTAGTGGCTTATTGTGCTGCTCTTCTTTTGCCTCCATTGCCCTGGTAAGCCCAACCTAGAGTTCTGCACCGGCGCGCCGCCAAATGCTTTAAACTACCAATACACGAAGCTTAGAGCAGATACAATAGCAGGCTATAAGCCAATTATAAACATACTTTAAAGAATTAAAAGGAAGAAAGAGAAGAGCAGCGGGCTACAGATCTATAGCCAGCTGTAGCACGAATTCCAAGACGTAATGTGTGTATGATAGGTGTGACCATATATTAATAGTATAGTAAGCAACTATTGTATGAATTGGTTATTACATTGGCTATAGATAATTTGCAGCTAGTAGTGGGCTATACTATTGAACTTGCTCTTAGAGGGGTGTGGAGAATTTGTTGCCGAACCCCCACCACCTAGGAACTACGCATCACAATCCATGATATTATCTGGACTATTTTAAAAAACCACCACCTCGTCTATCTATACCGCAAGTGATTGATCAAACGGTTGTCATCCATTGCCGTGGGGTTTGGAGGATTTTTCTCGATAGTTTTCGAGTGGATTCCTCAGGAATACGTAGGTAGTTAATATTTATTCCTCGAAAATCTACACAATCTGTACCTAATCTGTTCGGAGGAAATGGATAGGTAGTTAGGTACAGATTGTACAGGAAACATGATCTGCGTGGATTCGACGACGTGGAACTAACCACGTCGTCGAATCCACGCAGCGAGCGACTGATCCAATGGTTGTTATTCCTTTACCGATGGGCTTAGATACAGGTTGGGCCGGATTGGGAGCGTGCAGACGTGCTGGGCTAATACGTAGGTTAGGCCGGAGCCGATGATATATCTATGGAAAATGAAAAAAGTCCACTTTATATCCCTCCACAACACATTGAGTTTCATTCGCGTCCTTTAACCACAAAATCGGGTATGTAACACCTCCACAACTTCTTAACCAGAGCAAATCGAGTCCCTCTGTAGTATTGAGAATAGTTTTAGCCGACGTGACACCTTTCAGTTGGAGGAAGATTGGATTTTAAGTTTTTTTTCTGAACGACTCACACCAGATAATGCGAAGTTCATATTGTCAATATACAAGGAAAAAAGTTACAAATTTTGAAAGAAAATCAGAAGTACACACATTTCTCAGTCAAAATATAGGGCTATAACAAACAAAAATGCGCCATATATTTCAAAAGTATAGGAAATACACAAATTTTGAAAGAAAAATTTAACTAAATTGTGATAAACGGGAAGGAAAAAAACCCGCTTGCCTGTCCCAGTACATCCCCGTGGGAGCTGACGAGCTGTCATCTAGCTTGATTTCCATGTGAGCACGCTCGGCGGGGAGCGTTCCCAGCGGCCGGTCGCCATGATAGGGAAGTGCAGCGGGATCTCCCTAGCGATGTCATCAATGATGGCTGGCGTGGCGTGGCCATGGAACGCGAGAGACATCCTCTCTAGCGACGGTGGCACGATGGTCGCAAGCAAGAGCTCGACGACGACACTGTACTCTTCACGGTCGCCGCCGGTGAGCCCGTCCACGCTCACCTCTAGAAGGGAGTCGAGATGACGACCAAGCCTCGGCTTCCAGCTGTCGTCCTCACCATCTGTCATCCACATGTGCCAGCTTCCTCGTGCCGCCGCTGCCACCGCCTCAACCTCCTCTTGGCCCTCCTAAGATTAAAAAAAAATATATTTAGAGTGCGTATGATTAATTAAGTATTACATTCATAAAACTAGGAAATGGATTAATACAGCTTTTTAAAACAATTTTTCTATAATCTTTTTTTAAAAAAAGTTATATACTATGACGTTTAGCTGTTCGGGGAGTGTGAGCGTGGAAAATGAGGGCACACGTTCCAGGTCTGCAAGAAACAATGAGGGAGCATACAAAGACTGAGAAGCAGTAGGGGCTTGTTCGAATGTGAAGCCTTGTTAAGCTTGGTGTTTTGGAGAGTAGTGACGCCAAGCTCGCCGCAATGCCGCCGTCGCCGCCGCCGGCGGCGGCGAAGCTCCACCTGATGTTGAGCGAGAGTACAGTGACACGCGGCAGCTCCGGCAGGTGGCGGATCAAGTCCTCGCACGCGCCGCCGCCGCCGCCGCCTAGCCAGTTGGCGAGAGCCATGTCGTCCGGCATCACGAGCTCCATGTCGAGATGGCCGACGGCGAGGGAGCACGACTGCAGGAGCTGCGTGGTGTAAGGGGCGTCGAGCCGGTCGCGCCGCCCGACCGCCGCGAGCTTGAGTGGCCCGGCGAGCCGGCGAACGCGCGCCAGGCCGGAGCGGAAGGCGAGATGCTCCGGGTAGCTCCGGTGCCAGCCGACGGCCTCGATCCCCGGCGCCGTGACGGCGACGTCGCCGCCGCTGCCGCGGAAGCAGGAGCGCACGTTCAGGCACCGGAGGTTTGGCGCCGACACGTCGAGGGCTTCCAGGTCGTCGACGCCGTTGATGTCGAGGACCTCGAGATGGTCCAGCGTGTGGAGCGCCAGCCGGCGCACGGCGTGGCGCCCCCTCACGCCGCGCAGCCGCAGCCTCCTCAGCCGCGGGCAGCACGACGACAGGAACTCATCCAGCGGCCGCTCGCCGCCGCCGCCGCCGCCGCCGCCGAGCCGCACCAGCGACAGGCTCAGCTCGGACAATCTGCCGAACACCTGCCGATCGTCGACGCCGGGGAGTGTCAGCACGGTGCGCGGCGCGGCGACGGACATGGCCGCCGCGCGGGCGCAGGGCGGGAGCGGCAGCCCGGCGACGAGCCCGCGCAGCGACGTGACGCGCACGGAGCCGACGGCGCGCTCCATCGCCTGGCCGAACCATCCGTCGGCGGCGACGTTGATGTAGTGGTCGACCTCGACGGAGATGGAGGGGATGCCGGTGGTCGGGAACCGGAGGAGGGCCTCCCCGGCGAGAGCGGCGAAGTCTCTCTGGATCATCCCCGGGCACCGGCGGCGCCGCGGCAAGTCCAGGACGGACAGGTTGAGCGCGGCGACGTGCGCGGGCCACACTCGCCGCCAACGCCGCGACAGCTGCGTCGTGCGCGCGGCAGCTGCGTCGTGCGCGCGGCTTGCCGGGTGGGCAGGAAAGAGAGGATGCGGCCGATCACGTCGTCGGGGAGGCTGCTCAGACGATCATCGTCGTCATCATCTCCGGCGACGGCGACGTCTAACTCCGATGATCTCTCCTTGCGTTTCATCATGCCTACGGCCTTCGCATCGATGTGTTGAGATGATACAAAAAAAAAAACCCTCAATAGTTTAACTTGGAAATTCACAACCGTATTCGTATACAACAACAATTGGCTTAGACTTTATTAGAGATAAATATAATTAGACGCGAATATTAGGAAATAAGCTAATATCAAATAATTAGAAAGGGTAAGATTTCGAATCCATATCGTCTAGCACACCACCTTATAAAGCTAGCCGGAAGGTCCCAGTCATAACAAGAAGAAGATGACGACAACGACGATGACGAGCAACAAAGAGGTGGCGGCGGCGGGAGGAGATGTGTGGAGGACGACGCGTGCAGGATCTGCGGATGGCGACACAACGAGAGCTTCTGTTGCTCGTCATCCGGCGGCGCGGCGTGTCTTGGCGTAGACACAATATACGGATATTCTGTTGCAGGATATCTCCGGATATCGATCACAAACAAAAAAAACTTGCATCCTAAATTCCTAATCAGAATCACGTGCTTTTGTTCCTGTTTAAACTTAGGCAGTTTAATTAGCTTGGATCCTGGCATCAACAAAAAGTAAGCGTCACGTCAGTGTCCCCGAGCCAATGCCACCCGCCAAGTGCTCGACGCAATGCCGCGGACGCACCGCACCATATGCCGCGTCGACTTCGGCAGAACCTCCCGGCGTCAGCCACAGCTCGCACACGGGCAGTAAAATATACATTGAAAAAAACTGGTGTATGATCGAGCAGCCCCATCATATATATGATCATATAACAATAATAATAAAATAAAAAATATAGTATCGATTATCAATCAGGGTTCAATTTTTCGGAATGAAATTTCGGTCATTTCGGACCCATACAATATTATTTCGGTTGATTTTTTTATATTTTATGAATTTGGTAATATTTTGTTCAAAAATTTCGGACGAAATTTCTTCATTATATCGGTGACCTCCGACAGAATCGCCCAAACCGAAAATTTAAACCTTTTATCGATCGTACCAATTGCTGAAATTAATTGTATATACATGTTACATTATTAGCACTTAAAAAGCCCTGTGTGTTCGCTGGCTCTGGCTTCAGCGCTCAGGGCACCCCTACTGGGATAGCCTGAAGGCCCCAGTCGAGCAGACCGTCTCCGACATGTTCGCGGCATCCACCTTTGTCATGCCGGAAAATGGTGAGTCTATGCTCTTCTGGTCCGACCAATGGATCAACGGCCGCTCGGTTGCGTCCTTGGCTCCGGACCTCCTCTTCGCCATTCCCCAGCGTCTCAGAGGTTCACGCACGGTTGCTTCTGGCCTGGCAAACAACTCCTGGGTCTCTGACATCCGCAGTGCCCTCACTGTCCCGATCATCTTCCAGTTTCTCCTTATTTGGGATGCGATGCTTCACGTGCAGCTCTCACCGGGTGTCGAGGATCGTCTCGTTTGGCATTGGTCGTTTGACCAGCGCTACTCAACGCGTTCGGTGTACCAGGCCTTCTTCCATGGCCAGCTTTCCTTTGCCTGTGTTGACCTTCTGTGGCACGCAAAGGGTCCTGCTAAATGCAGATTCTTCCTTTGGTTTGCTTTCCAGCAGCGCTACTGGACGACTGATCTCCTCCAGAAGCGTGGCATTGATAGTCACTCGGCCTGCCCCTTTTGCGCTCAGGAGATTGAGACGGCAAACCACATCCTCCTCGACTGTGTGTTTGCTCGGCAGGTCTGGCTCCGTGTGCTGTCGCCTCCTGGCTGGGCTGCCCTCTCTCCGCCCCGCGACAGCTGGTTTCAGGACTGGTGGCCGTCCTCCAGGTCTTGCTTGCCTAAGCATTTTCGCGCTGGTTTCGACTCCCTGGTGCTCCTGGTCTCTTGGCAGTTGTGGAAGTAACAAAACACTAGGTTTTTGACTCTGCGCTCTCTTTGGTCTCAGTGGTGCTGGAGTCGGAGGGCCATCTGTGGTCTTTAGCTGGCGTTGCCGTTTTTGGGGATTTGTTGGGAGTGTAGCGTGGCTCGGCCCCTTCCCGCTGCCTGCTTGCTTGGAGTTTGTGTTTTAGCTGCCGTAGTTTTTCTAAGTTTCAGCTTTTCATTTTGTTTTTTTCTCCCTTCCCCTGGCATAAGTCGGTCTGGCTGATTGCGCTGTGTAAATATAACTCTCTTCTTCTAATATATTGACGTGCAATTCGTTTGCACGTTCGGAAAAAATTAGCACTTAAAAATTAAGATAACTAGTGTCGACGTTTGATGTCTCGACTACGGTATTTGGACAGTATGGGGATCGTCGGTGCTAGGATATACGCGAGACTGAGGTAAAAGAGATGGGGACAGGGATTTTTATACAGGTTCGGGTCCCTGAGCGGTCAGGTAATAGCCCTACATCCTGTTGGCCGGAGCCGATGTTGCTTTTTATTCACCATAATCACACCAGTACAATATGTGGGGTAGCCTATCTAACTGTTGTCGACATGGCGGTCTGAAGGTCTGACTCGTAGTCGACAACAGGGTAGCCTTGCTCCTCGAATCTGTGTCCGGCGAGATCAGAGATAGCGCTTTCGTCTCTCCTGACGATATCCGGAGACACCGTAGGGGAATAGCCATGCCTATTCCTGAAGTCGATATCCGGCGACGTGTCTTGGCGTATGTTGGCTTGTATTGACTTCTGTTGTTTCGTATATTGTGGTGGTTGCTGATTAAGGTGGATCTCGATCGTGGTGACCGTGTGATCATGTTGATCGTGTTGATCGTCTCATGGTCCGTCTTTGTTGATTGTGGTCGTCGTCCCATGGTCATTGTCTGTTGATTGTGGTCGGCGTCATGATCCGTCTCCCCCTGTCCTCCTAGGGGGGCTTGTATTTATACCCATAGGTGTCCCTTTGTCCAAGTAGAACTAGTTAAACCAATATGTATACAATCCGAGTAGTACTTATCGTTTCCATGTAGAACTCCCCTTGTCCAAGTAGAACTAGGTAAACCAATATGGATATAATCCGAGTAGACCTTGTCGTTTCCATGTAGAACTCTGGTTGTCTTTCCTTATTCGGAACTCCCTCGAAGTCAGTTTTCGTATAAGACATGGTATGTGGTGGGCCCTGCCGAGATTTAGTCAACTACTATTAGGTACGTGGTATTCATAACCCTGACAACTAGTATAATAGTTTATTTTTTATTTGAGTAAATTTCCACAAAACTACAGGTATTTTGCACAATTTATCATAAAAATACAGATTTAAGAGCTTTGTTTCACAAAAATACAGCTTTAGTTTGCCTGTTTATCATAAAACTATAAGTACTTTGTACAATCTTTCACAAAACTATAGATTTAGTGTATTCGTTTATTATAGAACTACACATTTAGTGTCTTCATTTATCACAAACTACATATTTAGTGTCTCATTATCGCAACAGGTTTTTGTGATAATGAGACACTAAACCTGTAGTTTTGGGATAAATGAAGATATTAAATCTGTAGTTTTGTGAACAAGTTCTTAAATCTGTAGCTTTATGATATATTGTGCAACATACATATAGTTTTGTGATAAACGAAGACATTAAACTTGTAGTGAAATAAATTCTTAAATCTATAATTTTGTGATAGATCATGTAAAGTATATGTAGTTTTATGAAATTTACTCTTTTTATTTTTAACAAAAAAAAAATTGTACGCTAGGCACTTGGGTAAGCCCAATCTACCCGCAAGCTACGGCCACCGAAGCTGAAGCAGTTAAGCCCCTCGATGGCCTCGTCGGCGTGCTCCCGCCGCTCGAACACGACGGCGGCGAACCCCTTGCACTCCCGGGGCCCGTCCATGGCGACGTGCCACATCCGCAGCGGCCCGAACCCGGCGAGGAGCCCGGCGAGGTCGGCCGGCCGGCAGCTCGCCGGCAGGTTGCTCACGCGCACGAAGCGGCGGAGGAAGCGGCGGCGCTCCGACGCCCCCGCCGCGTCCCCCCTCCAGGCGGCGCACCTCGCCCGGCATGGCACGTAGCAGCTCGCGGCCGCCGGGGCGAGGTAGTTGTAGGGGCACGTGAGCTCCGTGTGCTCCTCCTCCGCCTCCGCCGCCGCCTCGCCGCCGCAGATGCAGCACGACTCGGCGTTTGGGTCCTTCCAGAAGTTGATCGTCGCAGCGGCAGGTCTCGCTGCCGTCGACGACGGCGCCGCCGCCGCGGCGTTATTCACGTCCATCCTCCTCCTCTACCTTAAGCTTGTTCCTCAAAGCTATCTAATCTAGCTATGATCATTAGTTTCTCGGCATGCATGGAGGGACTTTTATTTTATGAACAATTTCTTTGTTTGCCGTGGACGACGGACCGTATGCGGAAACAAATTCCTACTTGGAGCAGACGGTCCGTCGTCGATCTATACCGCAAGCCACCTGATCCAACGGTAGTTATCCATTTCCGAGTGGTTCAAAGAATCAGTTTCCGAACCACACCGGGCTGCGTTAGTTGCTGGGAGTTTCCAACTCTCATCTTCCTTTTCCGCGCGCACGCTTTCTAAATGGTTAAACGGTGAATTTTTTAAAAAAGTACTTATACGAAAGTTGCTTAAAAAATCAAATTAATCTATTTTTTTAAAAAAATAAGAAATAAATTAATCACGTACTAATATATCGCTCTACGCAAGGTAATTCATGTTGGCTGGGCCTAGATGATGATATCGGCTGGGCCGGATCGGGAACGAGATGGGCCCGGCCAGAATACACGGCCATGTAAATACTGGGCGGTCCGTACACTGTACGTGCTACTCCGAGCAAACAAATGATTTTTACATCGGTATTCAAAGAGAAGTATAAAAATTACACCACTCCTACCATATTATCTAATCTAATTAAGAGAGTATAAAAATTACAATTTATTACATCGGTAAAAGCGTATCTCTCGTTTCACTTTGTAACAATAGGTTTAGGTTAAAACTTATGGAAATTCCATGAAATTTCATAAAATCTGATTGGAGCTTTCGTGAAATTAAACCTCATTCAAAAGTAGCAGTAAATTCGTATTTGAAAGTAGTAAATCCAAGTATTTCAAACCAAATATTACAGGGTTTAGGCTAAAACTTATGAAAATTTCATAAGTTCTGATTGGAACTTTCGTGAAACCTCATTCAAAAGTAGCAGTAAATTCGTATATTTGAAAGTAGCATTAATTAAATCCAAATATTTCAAACCAAATCTTGCAGTGTAAGCTGCTCCTGGTGATTGATTAGGCGGGCGGCAACGCAACCTCCCCTCCCAACCCAAAATTTTTCCCCTTCCCTTTTCTTCTCCCATCCCTTCGGTTTCCACCCCCCACCAAAACCCCAATCCCTTTTCTTCTCCCATCCCTTCGGTTTCCACGCCCCACCAAAACCCCAATCCCCTCGCCCTCCGCCGCCGATCGCGGCGGCGCGGCGGCGATGCCGATCGAGATCGACTGGGAGGAGGTGATGCCGACCACCACCGCCGCCTCCTCCTCCTCCTCCTCCCACGGCGATGATTTCGAGGTCCGCTTCGTCTCGACCTCCACGCGGTCGTCGGTGGCGCAGCGGCTGCGGCCGCGGGGGGCGAGGACGGAGGAGGAGGCGGAGATCGTGAGGATGAAGGACGACGAGCTGCGGAGGGAGATGGCGTTCGCGGGCCGCCTGCGGCCCCGGTTCGAGGGGATCCTCTGCGACGGCGGGGAGGGGAACCGCCGCCGCCGCGCGCTGCTCGAGGCCGAGGCGCGCCGCCGGTGGATCGGCCCTGCCGCGAAGGTATTCTGCTCGTGTGATCGGATTGGGCTGGGTTGTAGCTGGAGCTTTGTTCCCCCATGAGATTGGAGTGTTTGATCATCCATTCGTGGAGCAATTAGTGTGCATTTCTGGCTTATGTTTGTTGGTTAGTCCACTAACCAGTGTCCTTATTATTATTTCAGGATGGAGATGACCGTCACTCTGCCTCACGCGATGTATTCAGTTTCGGTATGATCTTCGCACTCAGTGTCGGTGCTGTTTTCTAGGCTTATACCTCAATGACAACAGAATGATTAGGAGTTTTTTTGTTCATCTGCTGTATTAGTGAATTCCTGTGGAAAATGCATTCGGTTAGTCTGACGAGTAGGGGGGAGCCTTTACTACTAAACTATATACAATATACATTGTCAAGGAATATGGATTATAGTATTTGGGAAAACTTATTACCATATGGTAAAAGATACCTTGGTTGGCTTTTTTGCATATACTCCCTCCATACTTGTAAAGGAAGTCGTTTTGGACATTGACACGGTCTCCAAAACACAACTTTGACCTCTTGTTTCTATAAAAATATTTATTAAAAAGTGATATATGTATACTTTTATGAAAATATTTTTCAAGACAAATCTATTCATATATTTTTTACATTTTCAAACTCAAAAACTTGAGAGTTATTCATAATTTATATTCCCAAGGTTTGACTTAAACCTTGTCCTAAACGACTTCCTTTATGAGTATGGAGGGAGTAACAAAGAGAAATGCATGCTGTTCTTCTTATTAAAGGGTGCCTGAAACTACAAGTAGACAGGGTTCAATACATTTATTTTTGCTTACCTATTTAGGGATAATAGACATGGCAATGGGAGATAATTTGCTATTGCCTTTTTATATTCTGTTTCATCAAGACAAAAGGTACATCCTGATGATCTACCATTGACAATATTTATATGCCTCGATGTGTTTGCAGATATTGAAGATCAGCTTGGGGAAGATGCATCTCGCAAGTTCTGTGGTAAACCATGGCCCGTTTCTTCTACAAAGGAGAACTATGGTCAGGTATGTAATGCGATGACGCCGTTTGGCTTTCTTCTTCTTCTTCTTCCTTTTTTTTTTGGGGGGGGGGAGTAGGTGAGGGGTTCTTTTGATATTCCATAGTAACCAGGGGAGATATTTTTTCTTTCAATGCAGCTAGGTATTGAGACACGGAGAAGTTCAAGGCAAATTGAACAGCGGAAACCCATTTCAGTGGATAAGATGTACTCAAGCAAACCATGTTCTTCAACTTTATCTGGGCACAAACTGAGAGTTCATGCCATTGATCCTGATGAGAAAGCTGATGATGAAAAATCTGAACCAAGTACAAGATACTCTTTCAGAAATTATATTAAGAAGTATGTATCAATATCTGTTAAGCTGTTTAGAACGCTTGTTCTATGTATTCCTTGTTCAACCTGAGCTGTTACTGAATTTCAATAATTTTGCCTTAACATTATGTGTAAGTAACCAACTTTTTTAAGCATGCCTGATGTTCCATGATGACACTGTGCTATTATTAGAGAAATTCCTAGTTACTTCTGTAGTTCTGTTGAATCTCAGATATATAAGTGATGTTTACTACTGCATCTTTTTTGGAAATTCATATTAGTAAGGAAATTTGTTGCAACATTGTGCATTTTCTATGATGGGTTCATTCTGTTCTGTAGTATTACAATACTTGTTATTGTTCATGGAATTTTGAAGATTGAGATATCAAGAACCTTTAATCCTTCCAACGAGAAATGTAACGAAACCTTTGTATCTTTGATTGATCTAGAATTCATACATGCACAGTTATGTGTCCAGCATAGGTCATGCTTCTGGAGCACTCTCATTGTTAACAATTCCATCTCTTATGCTTCTTTAGTCCAGTATAGGCATATTTTACTTTTTTGGTCTTACATTATGGGTAGGAGTATTTTTGGAATCACTACTCACTATTTTGTTACTCTGATTCGGGCATCGCTTAATGGAAACATACCATTGAGTCGATAGGTAGGAATCTAATTTCTGGTGGGACTCTAGTGTGAGAAATATCACCTAGTACCTCACATCTCTTTTCATGTATCAGTTTGATGCATTGATATGTTAATTGTGTATTATTTTGTTCAATCAACGGAAAATTCCTCTTCAATTCTTCTTTGCAGGAGGAAGGAAAAACATCAGTCGTGTCTCTCTGATTTTCAAAAGGTGGGTATGCTGATAAGTGATAAAGCATCTATCCCAAGATGAACCTATTCTTTTCTGTAGTATCTTCTTCCATACAAACTATCATATTTCCCTACTGATCTATTGAATGCTCAAAGCACTGTCTATTTCATTTTGGATCAATAGCTAAAAGTGAGAATTAAACAAGCTGCATGTATATGTATTTCTTTTCCATGCTGTACATAACTGAGGATATTATGTTTGCCAGACTTCACGAACTCTATGATGACTGAGTGGGTGGTGATGTCTTTGGTTTGATGTTGCGATATGCTTTCATTTAATAGTTTGCCCATTCCAGTAAATTCTTTGCTTAGAAATTTGGCCATCATACATTGTTAGAGTGAAAATCATTCTATTCCCTCAGTATTATTATGTATGGCACATTAGTGGTGATCCTAATACCACATGCAAGTTTCACTATTCAAATTAAAATGTCTGACCTATCAGGTTCAAGACGTGGTTCTCTTGGATGATGAAGATGTTCAGCCTGAGGGTCAAGTAGACTGTGGGATGCATGACAGAAGGTAAGCTTCTCGAGAAAATGGTGTTGTTGTGTACTTCAAGCCACAATTTCAATTTATGTAACATAACAAATGTGTTTTCAGGAACGAGACCATGATTTACTACCCATCAAGGTGAACATTTTCCATTCTTTCTGAAAGTTTTGATTTCATGGAAGTGTTTTTTTCCTTATGTTGTTAATGTTATTTATATGAACAGAGATGATCCAGAAGCTGTAGAGCTTAGCAGCTCAGATATTAAATGTCTTGATCCTGGGGTATATTTATCATCACCAGTGATAAACTTCTACATTCAGTAAGAATGCACCTTGTTATCTTTTAAGTTTGAGCTTTTAACCATTCTAATATCTAAAATCTTCTTTGGAGACTACTTGAGTGTATAATCTTTTTCTTCCTTTAAAAAGAAATAATTGGTGCAGGATTTGTTTTGATGCTAGTTTTTCTGTCATTTGACATTTAAATATATAAAATAAAGTCAAGATATTTAAAATGATATGCATTCCTGATCATTCTAGTTGCACAAAAAATATGAATACCTCATAAAGTTAGGACTCCTGAATTTGGATTATATCTCATTTTATAAATATTGTTAGTTTACTCTTTCTACATAATGTTATGGCAGGTACATGAAGAGGACCAAACTGCATGATGATGATTGCAGAGAAAAATTCTACATATTTAACACATATTTCTATAGCAAGCTTGAAGAGGCTTTATTGGGGAAGGTACTATTGTGTGCAATGAACACTATGTTTTCTGCCGACTGTGTTTCTTTTCTTGACGCAAAAAGAGAAGGTTAACTCTATTGTTGTGGTTGCCATGAGTGTGGAGTACAAACCTTAATCACTTTCTCTCCATAAGAAGCAGTATGAAGAATACCACTTCTGTTTTGTAGTAGTGCTAACATTGCTAGTACCCTGATTCTATTGCTGTTTGTTGATCTCTTCTGTTACATCTGCTGTTATATACCTTTTATGATGCTTTATCTCATTTTGCTTCTCAGTGTTGTATTATCTTCACATGATAATGTTGGACTGAAATACTGTATATAGCTCATCTCACATAGAGACGTTTTAATTGGTTGCTTGTTCTAGGGTGAGTTTCTGAAATTGAGAAGATGGTGGAAAGGTGTCAATATATATCACACATCATACATCATCTTGCCAATCCATGGAACGTAAGTTGCTATTCATACGGATAATAATTCAAACATTTTCTTGAAATATTCACACCAACATTGTATGTTACTGCTAGTGTGCCTTTAATGCCATACCTTGTGTAATTGTTTACAGTAGGTTTCAATTTATGATGAGTTTGCCTATTTGCATTTCTAAATCAGGGCACACTGGAGCTTGATTATCATCTGCATTCCTTCCAAAGAAAGTAATTCAGGGCCGATCATACTTCATCTGGACTCCCTTGAGCTGCATTCGAGTGCTAAGATTTTTGACACCGTTAGGAGGTGAGTGGCTGATCTCCTATTCATAATTGATCATGTTAAAAGCTGTTTTCTGCCACTATTTTGTGGATAACTTAACCTTATACTGAGTTCTAGCGCAAGTGACCTCTTTTCTGATGTTGGCAACTATACATGTTATAGATACCTTGAAGCAGAATGGTGCCATTTACGGAAGAATCCCCCTCTCGATATTTCAATTTCAGATACAATATGGGATGATCTTCCGAGCAATATACAGAAAGAAAAAGTTCAGGTAAACCTTTGTTAGACATGTGATGTACATATCAATAGTATTAATCAATTAACATTCTATTAGAAGGTTATGGTAAAATTTTGTTGTGCTTGTCTGACTGCATGCATATTGAATATTTGTGTTGAATAATTGTTCAGATTACAGTAATGCTGCAATAAACACTTAGATGTTTTTGCGCTTAATTCAATTTGTACACAATTTTCACTCCTGCCAGGTTCCACAGCAGAAGAATGAGTATGACTGTGGTATCTTCATGCTTTATTATATTGAACGGTTTATAAGGCTAGCACCAGAAAGATTCACTCGAGATAATCTTAGCATGGTTAGTGGCCCTGTCATTTTTCTGCACTTGTTTCTTGTAGAACTTCATCTGTTTAGATCTCAGTGTGTTTTTGAAATTTTAACACTGCGGTTGTAATTGTTATACAGTTTAGTCGTAGTTGGTTCCAGCCTGAAGATGCTTCTGATCTAAGACAGAGAATACGAGAACTGCTGTTGGAAGAATTTGAAAGTGCCAGGCTGGATGAAGCTTTGTCGGAGGCTGACACATCTGACCGATCCGATAATGAAGAAGATGCCACAAAGAGCGCAGAATCAGAACAAGCAGCAGCAGCAGCAGCAGCTCCTGGTAGTGGTAGTTCAGAAATGATCGTAGAGGGTGGAGACACTGGCACAAGTAATGAAGACATCAAGGGGGTCGCGGCATCAAAAGAAGCAAGCTCTAGCATCTGCAGAAGCGCTGACAATCTCGCGGGCTGTGTTCTTTTGGAAGAAGCTACATTGTCGGATAGCGTGATGAAGGATGAAGAAGACACTACAAAAGCAGATCCTGTTAGCTCACAAGATGAACAAGAAGTTGCAGTTTTATCCCCTGGTGCATGGAAAAACAGTGAAGAGAATACACATAAGCAGCCACAGCCAGATATATGTTGCGACAGCTCCGACAGTGAGATGGACGATGTGAAGATAATTGAAGATCCATACCAAAGAACTAACAAGCAAAATTGTCGCATCTTTTGACATGAAGGGCTCATGCGTCACACCATCTGTTCCATTTCCAGGATGATAAACAAAATATGGCAGATGCTTGTTCATGCACAAATTTTGGAGGTGCCTGTTGCCACATGCCAAATGGATGATGACTACCTGATACAACATCTCAACTGCATGATGGTAGGTGAATTGAAGAAGTAAATGAGTGAAGGTGGGTTACACATAATCTGCCTCCCTCTCCCTTCTCTTGTTCTGTGCCCATGGTGGTAGTTTTTTTTTTCCTTTCATTTTTGGCAGGAAGGCCATGGTGTAGTCACGGGAAGTGTACAGTGTACAGGCCAAGCATATACGGAGTAGGTCAGAATGCTAGTTATGTATGGACACATTGTTTATATTCCTAATATGAGATATTAAGCGAACAATGCTATACGTACGACCTGTATGTCCGACCAGCGTACGATCAAACGGTAAAACAACTCAATACGTGACTCAGTATGGTGACAACATGGCTTGGTTATACGGAGATTAACGTCACGAGCTCACGGCGTTAAGGTCGTTCCAAAGTCGGACAAGTTTAGTCGTACGTATAGTATTTTTCATATTAAGCTATTGAAATACTTCCAACATGTTTTTGGAGTCAACGTGATGTGTATATATCATATTTTTCTTTCATATAACTATATTCTCTGAATGTGCTGATGAATTTACTATCTATACGAATTTACTCAGCCAAATCACGTGTAGTTCGATTGTTGTAAAATAATATCGTTATTGGCTAAGATAGGACAACTCAAAGTTAAAATCGACAGTCATTTGTTAATAAAATCGACAGTCATTTGTCAGTCAAACAAGGAACAAGGGCGGATAGCGGATATTAAGTTAATAAAAACTTTGATAATAATTGGCTATGGTGGTTTAAAGAAAAGCAAGTATAATTTGGTAGTGGACAACTTTGGACACAAGTGGCCGTGCATGCATTATATTCCTTTCTTGATCTATGAGACAAGCTATTGAAATACTTCCAACATGTTCAAAACTGAGGCAATATGATATACATATTGCATATTCTTTTCCTTTGATATGAGACCATATTATTCCTTGTCCAAAAATACTTGAAAAAAGTATTCCTCTCCAAAAATGCTGGCGAATTTATTCCCCTCTTGTTTTGCACGTTGATTAACGATACTTAATTTGGTCCATCTTGGGATGGATTCTTCCAGCTAATCTGAACCTTTTTATTAATTAAACACTGGTGCATGCCATCAAGATTAGATCACCGCGGCAGCTGCTAGTGGATGACCATGCGATTATCATCTGGGAAAAAAAGATGCTGCAGATAAGAACAATCTATCAGAGATCGTATATATAATATATTATTATATATTGTTAATTAATATATGGTGCTGAAGGTATAGTAATTTTAGACCGGGGAAACGAATTATTGGAGCATTTATTACTTTGTGCTAAAGCAACCAAAGCTGGCTTAGATATTACTACAAAGACTTCTCTAATCTTCTCAATTTAATAACAAATCATGCATTGTTATTCTAATCACCAGAGAAGTACCTACTCAGGTCACCCACGCTTTCCGGAAGGCAGGAGCATTTTCCTGCTCATCGACGTTTGTCTTCCTGAAGCAACCGGCCAAAGTGCTGATTAAACGCCAGGGAGATGCAATCACATACCACCTCTGTTATTTGGCTGATTAATTTCTCATCATGCACGTCATAAACATCGGACCTGCATCGGATCCGATATACTTCTATATCAGTATCCATCGATTGGTTCACTGGTTCGATTCTTTCTATCATCTTATCTAACTGGTACATCATGAACATCAACTTTTTAAGTAACTACACTGAAACTGAAATTAAGCAGATCTTTCATGTGTTATGACATATTTTGCGTCAACAACTATACACTACTACTACCTCCATATTTTAATGTATGACGCCGTTAACTTTTTATCCAACGTCTGTCCATTCGTTTTATTCAAAAAAATTATACAATTATCATTTATTCTATTGTGACTCGATTCATCATCAATGTTCTTTAAGCATGATATAAATACTTTCATATTTGCACGAAAATTTTGAATAAAACGAATGGTCAAATGTTGGTCGAAAAGTAAACAACGTTATACATTAAAATATGGAGGGAGTATAAGATAATATTGCTTGATCAGAAGAGGACCTAACCTGATGCTGAATTGCTGACCAAGCTGGGCAGCAGTTTCCTAATCATCCACCGCTACTGCTCTCGTTAATTGCACATCGCGTGTATGATTACATATCTAAATCGTACCTAATCAAGCAGCTGATTTCCCGTGGCAAACACCTCAACCAATTCCGTGGAGTACCAATTTGCAACTCCTTAAATAAGCACTAGTCATAAACTACTTTGCCAAAATCCAGCAACTTTTTCAGAAATAAGTGTACTGAAGCAAGCCTCCCAAAACACTCTGCTGATTTGTTTAATTAATTAGTTATAGAAGCAAGTTAACACGACACGCCCTAGCTGATTGGTGATACTAATTAAAATGCTTTGAGCAGCTGATTACTTCAACGTGCCCATCATTTTCGTTGCTTTCACCTCCAAGCTTCCAGCTTTAATTCCTAGTATCATCACACCGGCAGCTTGACAGCTTCTGAAACTGTTCTCAGGCTGAAAGAAAAAAGAAAATGTCCAGGTGCGATGAACCTGTCATGCTGTTACTTTATATGGAGAAAATTGGTTATAAGCTCCCCATTTTCTTGCTCTGTCCCATCCCATGTGTTCTTCATCAAGGACGCATGAATTGCATATAAAACAATTTGATCCCTTTCTTTTGTAAAATTAGAAAACCATCCTTTAAGGTGTGTTTAGTTCACGCTAAAATTGAAAGTTTGATTGAAATTGAAACGATATGACGGAAAAGTTAGAAGTTTATGCGTAGGAAAGTTTTGATGTGATGGAAAAGTTAAGAACTAAACCAGGTCTAAATAAGGGTTTTACTGCTCCTGTCGTTGTCAAAAGATATCAATTTTTTGTTGGTTGGGGAAGAAAGCGAATTATAGTACAGTGACATAGAAATGAATGATGACTACAGTGACAAAATGAACAATTGTGTGTAAGCTAACAATATCAGTAAGACAGTAAAGCACATTGAAAATCTTTACATTGTTACATATGCCAGTGAATATTTACGTATACCCAAAAAAATCTGTTTATTTTTAGAAAAATGACAAGAACATGAGTGTAGGATGATAAACCTGCCTACATCATCACCTATATGCAAATGACAAATGCAGGTTGGAAAAGCTCCAAAAGTGTGATAGTTGGCAGCCACAAACGACCCATCCATACCTAGTATGATGATAAGCTGCTTTCAGTGCCACACGTGGAGTGCTCTAGTTCGATTCTCGCAATTTGTAACTCCAAAATTTTCGTCACAGGTTGCCAACTCATGTTGCGTAATACAGCAACCAAGATCACATCGAACATAATCTATCTTGGAGAAATTCAAAGTCACAAGTTATCGACCTAATTAACGGGCAAAACGAATGAGGTCTCATGAATTTCATATGTCGAGATTATCAAAGGCATGACTCAACCTATCATGTATAGAGTTCTCCCTATCTAGAATAAGTAGGTGTTCCTTATTGTTTGTTATCGTGGAAACAATATTACCGTCGGGTACACTAACGATAAGGATCTGATAACCTCTTCAAGTTTTAGAAAAATAAAATAAATTTTAGTAAATTTCATTAGGTTTTTCCAACGTTCACCACAATAATAATCATATAGTTATCGGATTTATCATCGGAACCCCTCCTTCATCGGTAAGGTAAGGTAAACCCTATTATGTTTGGAATTTCTTAAGTGCTGAGTAAATGGTCAACGTTTATTGACAATCATTCTACCATAAATTAGTATATTGCTGAGATTTACCCTCTCCTTCCAAAAGTCTATGACCTATTTCATTCTTTGGTTTTTCTAAAAGTCTAAGTCCTATTTGTAATTATTATGTGCTAAATTAAATTGTTGATAGAAACCCAAGAAGCCATTTTAATACTTATTAGTTGCATATTCATTGGTTTTGTCATATGGTGAATGAATTAATTACTTCTTGGTCTTAGTGAAAAAGAAATAGGACTCACATTTTTGGAAGGATGGAGTATTATTTCGATGAAGAATAATTAATTAGAGATGATTAGGTGCCTTTTTACCTAACTCCAGATGGAAATTCTCTGATAGGATTTAATAATAAGGGTTCTTTTACCTTACGATGGTGTCTTTTAGTTTGTGTTTTTTTTATATCATATCAGTATGTGTTGTGTTTATTTATGTGTCGATTTTGTAATAATTGATGATAGCTCATTGAGCAAACACCGGAACACTATTTTATTATTAGAAAAACTTAATTAGAGATGCCTATGTGATTATAAAAAAAATAAAAGTATTGACAGCAAAAATGAAGGGGATAGGCATAAACCCTTTCTCTGTCGTGTCAGCAGCCGAACCCAACTGCAAAAGGCGCCATTTTTATTTCCCCCTTTTCCCTCGTCTTCTTCCTCCAAATCCTTCGCCTCCTCCTATAAATCCACCTCGCGCAAATCCAAATCCAAATCCAAGCTCGGAGAAGCGACCTACCTACCTACTCTAGGCAGGAGAGATGGTGGGGAAGAGCGGCGGCGGCGGCGGCGGGGTGGCGGAGGAGGACGGAGCGGCGGCGGTGAGGAGGTGGGTGGAGGCCGGCGGCGGGAGGCTGGTGATGGACGGCGGGCTGGCGACGGAGCTGGAGGCCAACGGCGCCGACCTCAACGACCCGCTCTGGAGCGCCAAGTGCCTCCTCTCCTCCCCGCACCTCATCCGCAAGGTCAGCCCGCAATCTGTCTCGTGCTATCTGACGAATTTGTTCAACTTTGGAGTAGAACAGCTGTGATGTGTTCAACTTGATTCTTGATGCGAGCGAGCATGGTTAACCCAAAAAAAAAGAGAAGAGAATTTATTTAAGATTTGGAAATAAACGACTAGATCAATTGAAGCAGGCAGGGTTATGAAATTGATAGGTCACTAGTTTACTGGAGTAGGGAAAAGTTTTTTTCTGCTTGCCCCTAGAGTGTTGGAACTGGGAAATATCTTGTTCTAAAAAAAATATTAAAAAGAGCATTGGAAATGTCCCCACGGTTCCATTATAATAAGCTAATTGCTATACCATGGACAGGACAGTATCAAACAAGTGTTTCTTTTTACCAACTCTTTTTTTAAAACTAAAACTTTTTTTTTACTGAGTGGAGTAATCCATTCGTCCAAAAAAACCAACCTAAATTGGAGGTGATATTTCCTAGCATAACGAACATTGGTTTTTTTTTTTTTTTTGGGACGGGTGGAGTAGTAAAGAAGGGAAAAAAAACCAGCAATTTTCTGTGCTTCTACTTCTGTGGACTGTCTGATTTTGGGAGTTCAATGAGGTTTTGAAGGATTGATTTGATACGCGAGTCAAGCATGCCGGCTAGGTGCTTTTGTGCTGTCTTTCTCCGAAGGTAGTCTTGTGGGATAAAGTGCAGACCAGCTGCTGAATCTGCCCACAGCATTTGCCAACTGGAGTATATGCCACTTGCCAAACTTATTCTGGCATTTTGGGATAGAATTGAATTCTTATTCGAAAGCATAATTCAAGTCTTGACTGTTTTCCATGACCTGAGCTCAGATCTGGGGGGATTGGCCTTGCTGGTCCAAGTTTCATGGGCCATGTATCCTGGTCCTAGTCTGTCTGTTTTCTGTCCTTTCAGATGATAATTGTGGATTGGCATGTCACAATTACCCTGTACTGTTATGTGAAATAATGTGAGGAGAACTATTACTTAAACTGCACAGATTTTTATATTTTTGCAGTGCTAAGGAGTTGCTAACTTTCCTTCTCCTTTTTTTCTGCTGTATGTACCTAATAAATGTAGTGTACTATTTTCAATCTGACCAATTATTTCGCATGCAAAGAGCTGTTTACAGATTATGACATCATACATTCTCCTTATGTGATGGAACAGGTCCATTTAGACTACCTAGAAGCAGGTGCAAATATCATAATCACAGCGTCATACCAGGTCAATTATATATTTCCACGCATTTTTCCAGTATATATGATATTCTTGTATGAACAGTTCTAATATATTTGATGTTGCAGGCTACAATTCAAGGCTTTGAATCCAAGGGATTTTCAAAAGAACAAAGTGAAGACTTGCTTGCAAAGAGTGTTGAGATTGCACGTGAAGCGCGTGACATGTTTCTGAAGGAACATTCAGATCGTCCCATACAACATCCTATCCTGGTTGCAGCTTCCATAGGAAGTTATGGGGCCTATCTTGCTGACGGCTCTGAGTACAGGTACTTAACTACTTAATAGAGCAGAGCACTCATTTTCCTGTATTACTTCTGGGTAATCACTGTTTCTCTGGTGTTATTAGTGGGGATTATGGCGAAGCTGGCACATTAGAATTCCTGAAAGATTTTCATAAGCAAAGGCTGGAGGTTCTTGCAGAAGCAGGTCCTGATTTGATCGCTTTTGAAACAATTCCCAACAAATTGGAAGCTCAGGTAACAATTCCCAACCATGGATATTTTGCCTCTCATTTAACAATGTGTTCTTACAAAATAATCTCTATTGTTTCGCTTGCTGGTCTTTAGGCTTATGTTGAACTTCTCGACGAATGTAACATCAGTATCCCTGCATGGTTCTCATTTAATTCAAAAGATGGAGTTCACATTGTGAGTGGAGACTCGTTAATTGAATGTGCTACTATTGCTAATGGGTGTTCGAAGGTTGGTGCAGTTGGAATAAATTGCACACCTCCAAGATTTATCCATGGCCTGATACTCTCCATACGAAAGGTATGTAGTTGTACATGCTTTTCAGTTACTGAAACATGTTTGAGCTCAGTGTCCTATGTCCTGGTGAAAGAATCATGTTTCCTGCTTGTTTGTGCTTGTACAAATTATATAAAACATGTTGATTGAGCAAGCAGTATATCTCTTCACTTGACTACTTGTGCATTATCACAGGTCACAGATAAGCCAATTCTGATATATCCCAACAGCGGAGAAAGATATGATGCTGAGAAAAAGGAGTGGGTGGTAAGTTCATCTCAAGGAATATACATGGATTTGAGTAGAAACATTCTTCTGATCATGAAAAATCCGGCAATCAAATACTTTGGTGCTTTCTGAATATATGCATTCTGAAGTGCCAGAAAAACTATACCATCACCTCAGCCAATCTACTACTGTAATTTTGTTTGAAAACATAGGAAAATCAAAGGCCAACTTTCTGTTAAACATAAAAGTGATTCTCTAGTATTTCCCAACTAATATAATCTTTGAGGTTAGTCTGAAATTCTAAACATCTGCTGCATTTGCTGTGCAGGAATCAACTGGCGTGTCAGACGGTGATTTTGTTTCCTACGTAAACGAATGGTGCAAAGATGGGGCTGTCCTCATTGGCGGCTGCTGCAGGACAACTCCAAACACCATCAAGGCCATAAGTAGATCACTTAACCAACGCCACTCTTCGCTGCATTTACCTGTGGCATAGAGTTGCACGCTCCTTCAGGTGTGCTACTCATGCTGGTACCCTGAACCTGATGAACATATCCTGGAGGTCCTTACTAGCAGCATGATGTTCTCTGCTGCAAATGAGATGGCTCTGCACTTACACTTGCGAATAACTGTGCGTTTCGTCTGAGTTCTCAAAGTTGCCCAATCTGGAGGTACAACCTACCAAGAAGGATTAGCAAGCAGCAAACAGTGATAGTGAGCTGTTCTACTAAGTAAGTAACAAGTGAGTGAAAACAATCTGCGGCAAAGTTGATGAAGCTTGTAAGCTATCAAGAGTTGTTGTGCAGACCTGAGCCTGTTATAAGAGCCTATGTTGTGTACTACTACTACTGCTGTACTACTACTACTACTACCCTGTGAACTCTTGTTTTGCTATACTACAAGTCTATAACAATAAGTTTTGTTTGTTAATGGAGAACTTGATGCTCTTGCATTCTGTGGAATTTTCTGATGGTACTAGCCCTACCATCAAGGATTGAGATCCTCTGCAGTCGACATCAGGCCCACATGTAATTGACAAAGGTACGGTGCAATGACTGTAGAGGCACGCCATTAGTGATGGACAATCCTAACAGGGGAACAGAACACAGGACACATAACAGGGGAGGAAGAAACAATTTTGTTGTGAAATACTAGTAGTATTCAGCTCTATTTAGTTGTATAAAGTTTGTGTTGATCGAAGAATTGGATGCTCTTGCGCTATGTGGAAGTCTCTCTTATGGTACCTTGGTACTAGGGTATTAGCCCTGCCATTTTGAAATAGTTTTTTCAATGAAAAATAACAGGAACGGCCCCTATTGCTTTCAAGATATGCTAACTTGTGGCCTTGAATTGTTGTATGTAATCCGCAAGATGCACGTTGCAATGGAAGGGCACGCCATTACTGACGGAAACATAAGACCATGTTCGGTTAATCCGTATGAGGAAGTAGTTAAAGAGGGAATTTATTCTATATCAATTGTGGTGTGTTATTATTCCCTTTTAATTCTTTTTAATCCCCTTCAAAACCTTTCAAATTGAAGAAGGCCTAAGAGAGAAAAATAACACATGACAAAGGTACAGGGTAGGAATAAACAATCCATTAGGCAGGCTGTCAATGTTCTTCGGTTTGACACGCCGGAGGAGATGTCGGTGCCATCGACGCTTGATTCTTCCATTTCTGCTTCCCAACTGTCAGGAGGCAGATGACATAGTGAAAAAAAAGGAATGGTTTTGCCATGTCTATATATGGTGCTGTTTTTTAATTTATATTTTGGTATATTTTTAGTCCATAGGATTAGCGCTGATGTGCGATTGATATCAATGGTATTGAATGTTAACGAAGTTATATTGTGTACAAAATATTGAAAAATATTTACTCTCCTCCCATTTCGAAAGTGTAGCTATTTCTAACTATGAATCTAAAGCAAAGTGATTAGTTAACAATAAGAGATCTAGACATAAACCCAAGTTAATACTCAACCCAATGTTAATATCCTAACATTTGCTCCTTAACAAAATTTGCCCAGGATATTGTAGTTTTGTGGCATTAACCGCAAGGTGCCATATAAATATGTCCTTGCTATAGGACACTATGGCCATTATTTTAGCATTCTCATCTCGATTGGAGACAAAATTTTTAGAAGTAACGCTTTTACCCCTATGACTGCATGCTCGACCGGACTAATTTTTTCTCACATTTTGAAAATCACAAATACTTTGGGGGACAGATTGAATGAAAAATTCTTAAATTTCTAAAGGATTTAATGGAAAACTGTGAGTTTGGAAGAAAATTTATTTAAATTTAAACAAATTTGGAAATTTTAAACTGCTCGCCCCAAATAGTGAAAATCAAAACATTTTTGGAGACCGACAGAACAAAAAAATTTCAAAAGAAAAATCTAAAAAAGTAAAATTTGAACAGATTGAATGAACTTAATTTTTTTTAAATTCTAAATAAGTTTTTGTTTTTTGGGTGGGGAAATATATCACCAGAGACCAAAAAGAGTTGAAATTTGGAAAGTTTTAGTCAAATTACTTAACGGTGCCTTGCAATTCGGCATAGCGGGCAATACTGTCATTTCCAAATTGATGTCTCTTCAAGTAAAAAAAATACTAAAGTAATGGCCATACCATGTTTTTAGTAAATATTCATAAAATCAAATCAGAATATCCTATAACAAATACATGTTTTTTTTATAAGTAAATTTCAGAAAACTGCAACTTTTGTGACAAAACTATCAATTTGCTGCAACATTAGTGACAAGTTTCAGTTTGTTGCAATAATAGCGTGGGAAATTATCATAAAACTGTAACTTTTACGTTATATGCTGCTACAGTATAAACTGAAACATGTCGCTAATGTTAAGTGTTGTACGGTTGATGCCACAAAACTAATGTGTTTTATTGGAAAATTTTGTCGCTCTCGTAATGTTACATACTCCCTCATTCGTTCAAAAGTATAAGAATATAGTATCAGATGAGACATTTCCTACTACTTCGAATCTGCATAGGAAATGTGCTATCTTCGGTTTTAGGTTATTAATACTCCCTCCGTATTTTAATGTATGACGCCGTTGACTTTTTAACCAACATTTGACCGCTCGTCTTATTCAAAAAATTTATGTAATTATAATTTATTTTATAGTAATTATTCACATGATTAATCACATCATCAATTTCCAAATTCATCCTGTCCGTTGGATGGAGATCCTGCGATCCAAAATCGTCCGCACCCTTCCACATATATAAAGCAAACCCTAACCCCATCACCCAATCTCACCTCCCCCCACAACCCGCCGCCGCCTTCGTCTTCTCCGTCGCCGACTTCTCCTCCTCCCCGATCCACCGCCGCCGCCGCCGCCGCCGCCGCCGCGCCCCTCCGATCCGTCACCCACTTCATCCCCTCCCACACCTCGATCCCTCCCCGCCTCACCGAGCCGGAGCCGCCACTGCCACCTCCTCCTCGATCCGCCGCCGCCTCTCCCGAGTTTGTCGTCCACCGCCGATCGGCCAACCCGAGGCACCTTCGACGGTGAGCCTCGTGTACTCTCGTATTACTCACTCTTCCTGTTTTCCATGGCAAATTTTTGTTGCTTTTATTTGGATGCACGCGTGTTACTGAATGATGATGATGAATGCGAGGTTGGTTGTTCAGAAATTAAGCTGCAGTAGCTGTAGTCATCATTAGTTCATTAGACCATTACCCCCCGCATAATTGACTATTTGAATAGAAATCGCCCTGTAAACCTCTGAAAAATGTTGATGGAAAGTTGTTTTTTGCACTTGAAGTTGTACACTTACTGTGTTCGCTGGAGCGTGTTCCCAACCAGAGCAGTGCGCACGGAAAACTGAACGGTCCATTAGCGCATGATTAATTAAGTATTAGCTAATTTTTTTTTTCAAAAAAGATCAATATGATTTTTTTAGGCAACTTTCGTATAGAAACTTCCTTTTTTTTTTTTTGCAAAAAACGCACTGTTTAGCAGTTTGAAAAGCGTGCGCGTGGAAAATGAGGGAGATGAGTTGGGAAATCTGGGGTAAAAACACAGCCAAAGTTGTTTGTGGAAATCCTGATAAAAAATGTAAAATTAGCATGTCTAACTTATAGGTATCCTGATAATGACACAAACAGCACGGGAGATATCATAAGCTTATCAGGCTCAATTGTCCTACTTCTTTGTTCCTGTTTATTACTACTCCCTGCCAGCTTCCATGATCAAAATATCCTGGCTTAAAACAAACTAGGCTGTATAGGCTCTACACAGGAGTACATTGCTTAATAGTAATGATTGCATGTGCTGCCAAAAGTAATTCAAATTTGGTGTATAGTTTCATGGGTGGAGATAGCATGTTTTCTGTTTACCTGCATTTGGTATTTACACAGTGAACAAGACAGTTGGTGACCTTGCTGTTTAACATTTTTGCAGTTTCAAACATGTCTCGCCGAGGATTGATGGAGCAGGACTTAAGCAAGCTTGACGTGACAAAGCTCCACCCATTATCGCCTGAAGTTATCTCACGCCAGGCGACGATCAATATAGGTATGCAATCCTTTTAGCGATGTTTTACTGTTCTACGAGTATTGCATAGCTTGTCACTGCAGTTTTTTTCTGTGTTTCCTGTCTACAAAGTGAATATCATAGTTCTGTAAGATGTTTAGGTTTCCTTCATTAGCATTTAGCTGTGTTATAGTTTGCTCCTTTAGATGCTGGAAACTTGGGAACTATTTCCTTTCTAGGGATGTGCCTGTTTATGACCACTATAATGATACTGAAGCCTGAACTCTCTCACTTAAGACATGGGTACACTGTTGCTGTTTGTACTTGTTGACTAGTTTGTTATGATTCATTTTTGTCCAGATATTGTGCATGGCAGGAAGTACTCTGTTTTTTTAAATTTTTTTTATGACTATGCAATTTATATCTAATGGAGATGCATGTCTCTGGTTTTGTGTTGACTAGGGACATTGCAATGTTATGTTATTTGTCTTCTGATTTTGTGAGCCTCCTGCATGGGCATGATATTCTTTGTTGTTTTGTAACATCAGGTACCATTGGGCATGTGGCCCATGGAAAGTCCACCGTTGTGAAAGCTATATCTGGAGTTCAGGTATAATTCATATATTTCATTATTGCACTTCTTTCCAAGTGATGAATCTAGACTCTGTGTATACCTGAGAATCATATCTCACGTTTATCAGTAACTTTTCCTTATCTTTCTGCCACTTGATTCTTGATGTGCACTATTCTACATTCTTGAGTAAATTACAGTGAACTTTAAAATGTGTGCTGAAAATCACTATAGAGTTTAGATTTCAGAAGAGTTGTATCTGGGAATTCATATAATATAATAGCGCGTAGAAGGATATGTGTTGGCATTCCTTATAAAGGCGGTACAGTTGTAGTTCAAGCTAGACTGGATTTAAATGATGGTTGTTGAACTGCTCAATCGTTTTTAGTATGTATGTACTTCATATGCAATCTGTTTATTTGTTTATATAGTTCTGATTTCTTCCTTGTGATTTGTACAGACTGTTCGCTTCAAGAATGAGCTGGAGCGTAACATCACTATAAAGCTTGGTTATGCTAATGCGAAAATCTACAAATGCGAAGACGAGAAATGCCCACGACCAATGTGCTACAAGTATGCAATAAACCACTAAATGGCATGATTTGTTCTATGCAATGAACTTCCATTTGTATTACCATGTTAAAAACACTTATCTATATAAAATTAGTTTTCCAGTTAATATCTGGTAGAAGTTATGATTAAAATCTCATGATTGATTCTCCAGAAAAGTAACTTATAATTATCTGCCATTCACCTACTTAGGACTGCTGCTTTGATGTCAAGCTAATACATGTGTGCTCTGCACTAAATGTTGACTTTTTTTCCTGTTATATAAAGGGCTTATGGAAGTGGAAAAGAAGATAGCCCTCACTGTGATGTGCCTGGGTTTGAAAACACTAGGATGAAGCTACTGAGACATGTTTCTTTTGTTGATTGTCCGGTATGATATAAACCTCTTACCCTTTGTTGCATATATGAATGTTCTTTTTCTCAAGACATTTCTCTGAGCATTTATTGTCTTCCTGAATGTTTCATGATATTACTTTATGTGGCTTTTCACTAACCTGTATATTTGTTTTAAAACATTTTGTTCCGTCAATTATGATCATGGGGTTTCACTTGCATTGGTTTTATATGCAAATATTTTTTCCACTAGAAGGCACATGGCCATACAGGAGTGAAGGATGTAGATAAGATGTAGATAAGAAGTATAAACTGATGTCATCTCAAATATTTTTATGGGTCACTGCATATTATTTTTTATTTTTTGATCTCTCGAAGTCAATAATGAGAAAATATTACATATGTAATACACTACCTATTTCTTCTTAACAGGGGCATGACATTCTCATGGCTACAATGCTTAATGGAGCTGCTATCATGGATGGAGCATTGCTTTTGATAGCAGCCAATGAAAGCTGCCCACAACCCCAAACATCTGAGCATCTTGCTGCGGTTGAAATCATGCGTCTCCAACATATCATTATTCTTCAGAACAAGATTGATCTTATCCAGGAAAGTGCAGCAATGAATCAACATGAAGCGATCCAGAAATTCATCCAGGTTGCTACTGTCCATTATTATCTTGTAGATGGGTACATCTGTCCGTCTATTTGTTTATGGGTTATTTTATTTCTCTATAGGGTACCATAGCTGAAGGTGCTCCGGTGGTGCCAATATCTGCTCAGCTTAAGTATAACATTGATGTGATATGTGAATACATTGTGAAGAAAATCCCCATTCCTGAAAGGAACTTCACTTCCCCTCCAAACATGATTGTCATTCGCTCCTTTGATGTCAACAAGCCTGGTTCAGAGGTTGATGAAATTAGGGGTGGTGTAGCTGGTGGCAGCATCCTCAGAGTATGTATTCCCTCGTGTGACATGTAATTAGATTTTTTATCACTATTTTTGGGTTATTAGGTATGACTTAAATTGTGATGCTTCTTTTATAGGGAGTTTTGAGGGTGAACCAGAACATTGAAGTCCGCCCTGGCATTGTAATGAAGGATGAAAGCGGCAACATCAAATGCACCCCAATCTATTCAAGGATTGTTTCGCTCTATGCTGAGCAGAATGAGCTCCAATTTGCTGTGCCTGGAGGTCTTATTGGTGTGGGAACAACCATGGATCCAACCTTGACACGTGCTGATAGACTGGTTGGTCAGGTTCTAGGTGAAGTTGGGTCACTTCCTGATGTCTATGTGGAGCTTGAGGTTTGTCAACTCTTCGTTGCATCAAGAGTTAGTGAGAATAAAACATTCATTGCTTAAATCTGGACTTTCATGCATGCAGATCAACTTCTTCCTTCTTCGGAGGCTGTTGGGTGTGAGGACAAAAGGTACTGAGAAGGCTGGGAAGGTCTCCAAGCTCACCAAGGGTGAAATCCTCATGCTTAACATCGGATCCATGTCGACTGGTGCTCGTGTGGTTGCTGTCAAGAACGATCTTGCCAAACTTCAGCTCACTGCCCCTGTCTGCACAAGCAAAGGTGAGAAGGTTGCCCTTAGCCGTCGTGTTGAGAAGCATTGGCGACTCATCGGATGGGGCCAGATCCAGGCTGGCACGACGCTCGAAGTTCCACCGTGCCCGCTCTGAAGTGCAGTTGTTTAGGCAGAAGACCACAAACAGTTTGAGGTAAGAGAGAAGAAATGTGGAAGGGCAGAGAGCTCCTAGGCACTATTTTTGTGAGATGGGAGGAGAAAACATGAGTTTGGAAGACATGTCATCGCGTGCTATAGATTTCACCTACGCTCGTTTCTAAAAGTTTTCTTACAATCCAAATCTTGGGAAAAATCGTTTTTCTTGCATGTTATTATGAAATATGAATGTGAAGTAGGCGAGAAACCTACTAGTACCCTTAATCCAAATCATGGCATTGAGCATGTTGCAACCGAAAGTAGCATCGCTCTGGATTTCGATCAGCTTCTTCTACCTTGTGGCCTCTTGCATTAAGGGTGTGTTCTCACGAACATGGCCGACAAACCAAGTGGATTCAGCACAAGTGGTCGAAATTGTAAACCACAGTAACCTGGTAGTTGTGTACTAGTAGTTCTTGATGTGGGGAAGGGAGGGTTTCAACTAGGAGTGAATTGCCTCCTTACCATCCTGACGTTTTTCCTTTTTTTTTTCAAGACATGCATGGATCCAAACATGCATGATTACCTAGTCCGGTTGGTACGGGAAAACTGTTTTAAACATGTAGGTGGACGTTCACCTATGTCAACTAGTAAATAGTTAATTAATGTAATATATATATCACTTCACAAACTTCGTTCCAATTCGATTTCAAAAACAATAAATTTGGACTTAAAAATAATAAATTTGGCTGTGGATGTATGAGTTTATTTTTTTGCTTTTTTTAATAATTTATAAAAGTCGAATTTGAATTTGTATGTTTGAAAAAATTTTATAACCTTCACGCCAGATATTAGAATTCATCTTCGATTGGTATAGCCCTCTCGTCTGCCGAGGGATTAGAATTCATCTCCGATGTAGCCCAGTCGTACAATCAGTTACTGACTCGGTATCATGCATGAGTTCATGACAGACCGGCAAATTAAGTGCCTCACCTCTTCACATCCTATTCGTACTCAACCAATCAAAATTGTTAGTTAGCCGCCTGCTTTGCGTGATGGACCTCTCGACCGGCGCCGGCGCGTCGCCGGCGGCGAGCTGGTCGGACATGGTGTTCGACCTCCTCGCCACCGTCTTCCACACCTTCAACGACCCCGCCGACCTCCTCCGCTGCGCCGCCGTCTGCCGCTCCCTGGCACGCCGCCGCCGCCTCCGTCCGCGACCGCCACCCGCTCTTCTCTCGAAGCCCGCCGCCGCCGTGCCTAGTCTACACGGCTGACCAAGGCAACGACCACGGCGACCGGCACCGCGTCGCCACCGTATTTGCTCTCGCCGGCGGCGGGATGACGTACGAGGTCACGCTGCCGGCTGAGCCCCCCATCCGCAACAGGTCATGGCTGGGCAGCTCCCACGGCTGGATCGTCACCGCCGACGCCGACTCCGCCGAGCTCCGCCTCGTCAACCCCGTCACCGGCCAGCAGATCGACTCGCTCCCGCCGGTCGACACCATCAAGCACGTCAGGCGCCGCAGCCAGAGCGCCGACGACGACTACGACTACGAGATCGTCCAGTACAACTGGACCATAGAGCAGCGGCACGACAGGCCGCCGACCGACGCGAAGGCCGACGAGCTCGCCGGGTACCTCCTCATGCGCGCGTTCCTGTCGTCTGATCCATCGTCGGACAGCGGCGGCGGCGGCTGCACCGTCGTTCTTCTCCACCGGCCAAGGTACCAGCTCTCGTTCGCGCGGCTGGGCGTCGACGAGCGGTGGGCGTGGGTGCAGCTGCCGGACTCGGACTTCTACACCGACGTCGTCTACAACGACGGCGACGGCATGTTCTACGCTGTCACGCACCAGGCCGGCGTCCACGCCTACGACTTCTCCGGCGGGCCCTCCGCCGTGCGCCGGACGATCGTCCTAGCCGACCAGATATACGGCATCATCGGCACCGAGACCAAGTACCTCGTCCGCGCCCCCGACGGCGGCGGCGGGTGGCTGCAGGTGTGGAGGATGCTAGAGCCCGTGCGCGCGGCGGACGGCGCCATCAGAACCGTGTTCAAGACGGTGTGGATCAAGGTGTACCGCGTGGACCTCACCGCGCAGAGTCTGGAGGAGACGGCGACGCTGGGCGACGGCGGCGACAGCCACGCGCTGTTCATCGGGTGCAACCAGCCGTTCTGGGTGCCGGCCGGCGGCGGCGACGGCGAGCGCCCGGCGGGCGGCGTGCTGCCCAACCACATCTACTACACGGACAACGATGAGGACTACGCGCTGCTCAACCCAGAGGGTCCTAGGGACATCGGCGTCTACAGCGTCGCCGACGGGAGCTTGTCGCCGTTGTGCCCAACTCGGCCATGGCTAACTTTGGCCGCTGCCGACTTGGCTTGTTCCTAGCTTTGGCTACTACCGTCAAGTTAATACTACAAATTAAATTAACAAAACAGATACTTCCTCCGTTTCACAATATAAGACTTTCTAGCATTGCCTACATACATATATGTGTTAATGAATTTAAACACATACATATATCTAGATTCATTAACATCTAAATGAATGTGGACAATGCTAGAAAGTCTTACATTGTGAAACGGAGGAAGTAGCTATTTCTCTCGATAAGTCGACATCTATGCAGAAACTGCAGGATTGCATTTGCATGTGCAACGATGATTGAATTACTCCAGCTTTTTAGCCCCTCTAGATGTGGATGACGAAATTTAGAGGACGACTACCATACGAGCTATTGTCGGAAGAATTTTTTTTAATAATGGAATATCATCTCGGCCTGAAAGAGTTACAACCAATTATTAAAAAATCGTCAAAAAAACAAGTTCACAACCACACTCTAACAAAAACATTAAGCAAGCACACACCAAACACGAAGTTGGTAAAAAAAACATTGTATAACCGTTGACTTAAATTTATGACATGCATTATTCATTAGCCTGGTCGGACATGCTCTTCGACGTCCACGCCACCGTCCTCCACACCTTCAACGACCCCGCCGACCTCCTCCGCTGCGGCGTCGTGTGCCGCTCCATGGCCTAGGGTGTCCGAGGCCTCGGAGGCCTATGTGTTTTATGCGGATCACATGTTCTTCGTGATGATTATATTGAGAGTGGAAAGAGAAATTTAAAAAGGTTAACAATAAATGTTCCTCAAATGAGGATAATCAGAACTAATGAGACATATTATAAAAGCACAAAACAGAGCCCCTCCCAATGTATGTATTACGATCAGATGAAGTTAACTGAAGAAACGAGTTCCATTTTTTTCCCTCAAAGAGGTAGTGAACAAGTGATGACTAGAGAAGTTCGGATTTCAGAAGCATTTAAAAAATATATTCTAGCTTTAAAAAATGTAGCTAAATTGGTCAAATCCATACAGGTAGGAAAAAAAAAGAAGTCTAGTCTTATCAGCACAAAATTTAATTTAGAAGGAAAAAGAAAAGTCACACTCTATGCACAGCCCGACATTTGGATTGAACGCTGATTAAAACAAAAAAAAAATCAGAGACAATAAAACATAGATTTAAATAATGAATGCAACAAAAATCAATCAACCAATCAATCAAACTTGGCTGCTCTGTGTTAATTTAGTTCTTCTAACTTAACCTTGACAGTAGTAACCAAAATTGGGAACAAGCCAGGTCGGCAATGGCCAAGTCAGCCATGGTAGAGATGGCCGGAACGGCGAGAAGCTGCCGTCGGTGACGCTGTAGACGCCGATGTCCCTGGGCGCCTCCGGGTAGAGCAGCGCGTAGTCCTCCTCGTTGTCCGTGTAGTAGATGTGATTGGGCAGCGCGCCGCCGGGGCACTCGCCGTCGCCGCCGCCGGCCGGCACCCAGAACGGCTGGTTGCACCCGATGAACAGCGCGTGGCTGTCGCCGCCGTCGCCCAGCGTCGCCGTCTCCTCCAGCCTCTGCGCGGCGAGGTCCACGCGGAACACCTTGATCCAGATCGTCGTCTTCCTATACACCGCCGTCGTCGGCGTCGTGTCGCCGTGGGTGTCGGCGGCGCGGCGCACGGGCTTCAGCATCCTCCACACCTGCAGCCACCCGCCGCCGTCGGGGGCGCGGACGAGGTACTTGGTCTCGAGGTCGATGACGCCGTGTAACTGGTCGGCTAGGACGATCGTCCGGCGCACGGCGGAGGGCCCGCCGGAGAAGTCGTAGGCGTGGATGGCGGCCTGGTGCGTGACAGCGTAGAACATGTCGTCGCCGTCGTTGTAGACGACGTCGGTGTAGAAGTCCGAGTCGGGCAGGTTGACCCAAGCCCAGCGCTCGTCGACGCCCACCCGCGCGAACGAGAGCTGGTACTTTGGCCGGTGGAGCAGGACAACGATGCAGCCGCCGCCGCTGTCCGACGATGGATCAGACGACAGGAAGGCGCGCACGAGGAGGTACTCGGCGAGCTCGTCGGCCTTCGCCTGGGTCGGTGGCCGGTCGTCGCGCTGCTCCATGGTCCAGTCGTACTGGACGATCTCGTAGTCGTAGTCATCTTCGCCGTCGTCGGCGGCGGCGCTCTGGCTGCGGTGCCTGACGTGCTCGATGGTGTCGACCGGTGGGAGCGAGTCGATCTGCTGGCCGGTGACGGGGTTGATGTTGGCGGTAAATCTTGTATTCTGTTAGTTAGTTAAATTTTCTGTTTTTGTGCATGGTCAGTGCATGAGCTCCAACGTGTGGAAGCCGTGCATGTAGTGGCATCCAAGAGCGAGATTAGCTTGTGATGGATCTGAGCTTTGGGGCATCAGCGCACGTCGTTCGGTCGTGGGGATGGACGCGGCAAACTCGTGCGGCGTGTGCAGTGATCTGGAATTTTTGCATGTTGCATGTCTACAATTCGCACAATAAAAGGAGAAGAAAAAACAGAAAACGCTGCAGCTTCATCGCAGCACAAACACTTGTGTCCACTTGTTCTTCCACCTCTCGCGTGTGTTTGAGTTTTGCTCGAGTTCTTGTTTCGGTTGTCCAGGGAAACCTGACGGCGGACAGAGGCGGCGGCGTCGTGCCAGGAGCGGCAGACGGCGGCGCAGCGGAGGAGGTCGGCGGGGTCGTTGAAGGTGTGGAAGACGATGGTGAGGAGGTCGAACACCATGTCCGACCAGCTCGCCGTCGCCGGCGACGTGACCATCGAGGACGATAGGTCCATCATGCGAAGCGCACAGCTAGCTGAGCTCGACGATGGGTGACTGTGATTTGATTGCGATTTGCGTGCGTATGCGTAGATATGCAGTTCGGCCGGTCACGCACGATTCCAACTCGATCGGTAACTGAGTGTACGGACAGATGGACTACGTATATGCACGGGATGAAACCGGTATTGAAAAATCCCAACCGCATCCGCTTCTGTTTTGTACCGACGACGGTTTCTTCCATGATTAACTACGCGTCGGACGTCTGAGGAATAGCAAAAATATAGCTTTATGCTCATGCAGTCAGTCATGCATACACACTATCACAATTGCTCTCTCTTCCCTCATGCAGTATGAAACTCTACTAACTCTAAACTATTTTTTATCCTAAAATATTTATGCGATGCATGATCCGATTATATCACTATATTTATTGCAATTAAATCTTTATAACAAGATCCCACACGATTATATTTGATGAAGAAAAATATCTATAAAAATAGGATATTGTTTCACCCCTTATAAAAAAATATTTCATCACTTTATCAAATGTGTTCTCGTTCAATGAAAATGTTCCAAAAGATGCAATATTTAAAATATACGAACTGCAGCACCATCAACAAATAGATGCAACATTAAGTCATAACAAGTGAAACATTGAAAAAATATCATCGAAAAAATATCATTGGTAACATGTATTATATTTTTGCAAATACTTAGTTTTATTGAAACATTTTTATATGACGTATGAAACATCAAGCTATAAGTGTTGAAACATCACAAATTACCAACTAAAACATTCTAAAAACATGGTATGCAATATTTGCAAATAAACTAGCGAAACATTATGAAATACTTATGGAGGAGCCTACGCGTCGGGCGCCTGATGGGGGAGGGGGAAAATCGGGCACTGACGTCAGCATGGCACATGCGTGCAAAACTACTTAAAACCACTTTTTCTCTTAAATTATTTGTCCAAATCATGATCCGATTGCACCATTAAATTTGTTGCAATTAAATCTTTAAAATATTCCGAAGAAATTTTTTTAGCTTATTATTGAATTTTTTTAAAAAATGTTGCACAATGTTCCACCAAGTATACCGGGATTGTTTCACTAAGTAGATCGAAAATGTTTTAGTCGTTTAAATTGGGCGTTGTTTCACCTTATATGAAAATAATGTTTCAGCAAATAGCGAAAGAATGTTTCAGTTCACTGCAACATTAGCTCTATGCATAGTGAAATATTGTGAGTACACTAGGTGAAACATTTTTTGTGAAAAAAAAAATAAATTCCCTTAATAGAGGGTTTCCAAAATATATGAGTGATTTGTTGCAAAAGAATGTTTCAGTTCACTGCAATATTAAATCTATACATAGTGAAACATTGTGAGTACACTAGGTGAAATATTTTTTGGTGGAACAAAAAATAAAATGAATTCTCTTAATAGAGAGTTTCCAAAATATGTAGGTGATTTGTTGCAACGGAGTATATGGTGGGGACAAGTAACAGGTAGACAGTGACACATCGTGGGACCCAGGGCGCATGTGCGCGCGCACGCGCATCGTGGGGGGAGGGGGAGCGACCAATTTTTTCCCCTCCACCGGCGATCGAGGCGTAGGATAATCGAATACATTGAAATATATAAATAAAATAATGTGAAACACTTAAAAAAATTTATTGCAAAAAAATGAAATATTTCGATCAGAATATAGTAATGTAATATCTTATTATGAAGATTTAATTAAAATGAATATAATAGTGTAATCGAATCATAAATTTGATAGATGGTTATTGGGAAAAAAACATTTGAAGCTTATTAAAAGAATGCATGCATGCGTAGGGGAGAGAGGGCAAGAGTAGTACGTGAGCTATCTGATGTGAGAGAGAAAGATTTTGGTATTGAAAAAGAGACTGTATGCATGCTAGCTCATAATCTGTGAAAGGTGTTATACGGGTGTTATACGATGCGTCCGCCATCCGAGTGTCCGATAGTTTTCGCTGGATCGGATGTCTGATCGTAAGTATTTTCGCCATTGTAGCGGCCGGTATGATTTTTTGGTACAGAATTCCCAAACAAATTAGGAGAATATTTTGTAGCAGGTGCCCGATGCAAGCAAAAATAAGAGTTAATTGCACTTTGGGTCATACTTTATTGCGATAGTTTCACTTTGGAGATTACCTTTTCACTTTATATTCCGATGATAAAAAAATGTATGTTTCAATAATTAAAAGAATTGTGTTTCATATGTGAGAAAGGGAAAGTAGTTTCAACTAAAAATCAACTTTGTTGCACATTTTTTAGGCCCTTTTTAGTTTTGAAAACAAAATATTTAACGATGTCACATCGAATGTTTGACACATGCATGGAGTATTAAATGTAGGAAAAAAACCAATTACACATATTGCGTGTAAATTGCGAGTCGAATCTTTTAAGACTAATTGCGCCATGATTTGACAATGTGGTGCTACAGTAAACATTTGCTAATGACGGATTAATTAGGCTTAATAAATTCGTCTCGCAGTTTCCTGGCGGAATCTGCAATTTGTTTTGTTATTAGACTACGTTTAATACTTTAAATGTGTGTCTGTATATCTGATGTGATAAACAAAAAAAAATCTTCCCCAACTAAACAAGGCCTTATTTTTCTTGTTGTAATGGATATTTCTTTAGTGTTGCACCTAGTATTTATTTGAATGTTTCGACAAGTAATATTGTTTGCAAATGTTGCATATGGTATTTTCTCATGTCAAGTCCATGATTCATGGCGACCACCGCCTCCTTCTTCCCTCCCCTCACCTCCCCCTCCTCCGCCTCCTCCAGGGACCTCCCCCGTGTGCTCCGCTTCCTGCGGTTCGTCGACATCGAGCCTCCCTCGGCGGCGTGAGAGTCGTCATCGTCGTCAGGTGCAGCGGTGGCGCGGGTGGCGCTCCCCGTGCCTCCCGGGAGGGACTGGGAGGTGCTCGACGCCTGCATCGACGCCGACGACATGCAATGGCCGCGAAGAAGATGGAGAAGGAAGGAAGAAGACTGAAAGGAAGATGATGAATGAAAAAAGTGACGACAATGGCATGGTTCTAATTTCGTAATTGGAGTGGCACGGTTAGGAACAAATGAATTGTGATATCATTTTTCTAAATAGCCACATTTTCAATGGCATGGACTCTAAAAAAAATATTCTAGCTTTAAAAAATGTAGCTAAATTGGTCAGATCCATACAGGTAAAAAAAATAAGTCCAATCTTATCAGCACAAAAGTTAGGAGAAAAAATGTCAATTTTAGTCTATGCGTTCAGCCCGATTGTGGATTGAACAATAATTAGAACAACAAAAACATCAGAGAAGAAAACCTAGCTTTAAATAATGAAAGCAACATCTATTAACTTTAATATTAAAGGAATAGAAAAAGAAGCCTCCACGTTCGCTCTCACGGTCTACAAAAGAAAAACAGAGTCCATGTAGAAATACAATTTAGAAATAGTTGAAATTCGGAATTAAAAAATAAGGAATATTGGATGAGAAGACTAGAGTTCATATAGAAATACAATTTATAAATAACTGAAATTCAGAATTGAAAATAAAAAAAGGAATATTGGAAGAGGAGAGTAGAGTCCATATAGAAATACAATTTATAAATAACTAAAATTCGGAATTAAAAAATAAAGAATATTAGAAGAAGAGTATAGAGTCCATATAGAAATACAATTAAGAAATAATAGAAATTTTGGAATTAAAAATAAGGAATATTATAAGTAGAGTATAGAGTCCATATAGAAATATAATTAAGAAATAATAGAAATTCGGACTTAAAAATAAGGAATATTAGAAGTATAGAGTCCATATGGGAATTTAAAACTAAGATAATAAAATTAAAAGTAGAGTTTAGAGTTCGTATAAAAATACAATTTACAAATAACTAAAATTTTAAAATAAAAAAATCATGGGAAGAAAAGTCAATATATGAATATAATTTAGAAGTAACTGAAATTAAAAATTAAAAATTAAAGAATATTGAAAGATGAATTTAGAGTCCACATAGAAAATACAATTAGAAATAATAAAAATTCAGAATTAAAAATAAATAATATTGGAAGAAGACTAGAGTCTATATAGGAATACAATTCACACAATTCACAGATAACTAAAATTTGGAATTAAAAAAGTAAATATTGAAAGACGAGTCTAGAGTCCATACAGAAATATAATTTACAAATAACTAAAATTTGATATTAAAAATAATTAATAACTAACACGTATATAAAATACAATATGAATATTATAAATTAGTAGTTTCGTAAAGTTAGTACAAAATTTAAAATTACGTTGTCATTTTAATATATTTGAATAATACATTGAGAAAACATATATGCTATTATATGAGAGAAAACATAATGATGTTAGATTGCACGGGTCACCATGCTAGTTAATCAATCAAACAAACAAACAAATTAGCTGCTCTGTGTTAATTAACTTAAACACTGACGATAGTATCCGAAATTGGGAACAAGCCAAGTCGGCAATGGCCAAGTCAGCCATGGTTGAGTTGGCCGGAACGGCTAGAAGCTGCCGTCTGCGACGCTGTAGACGCTGATGTCCCTGGGCGACTCCGGGAAGAGCAGCGCGTAGTCCTCTTCATTGTCCGTGTAGTAGATGTGGTTGGGCAGCACACCGCCCGCCGGGCACTCGCCGTCGCCGCCGGCCGGCACCCAGAACGGCTGGTTGCACCCAATGAACAGCGCGTGGCTGTCGCCGCCGTCGCCCAGCGTCGCCGTCTCCTCCAGCCTCTGCGCGGCGAGGTCCACGCGGAACACCTTGATCCAGATCGTCGTCTTCCTATACACCGCTGTCGTCCGCGTCGTGTCGGCGCCGGCGTCGTGCGCCGCGCCCGTGCGCACGGGCTTCATCATCCTCCACACCTGAAGCCACCCGTCGCCGTCGGGGGCGTGGACGAGGTACTTGGTCTCGCTGTCGATGACGCCGTGTAACTGGTCGGCTAGGACGATCGTCCGGCGCACGGCGGAGGGCCCGCCGGAGAAGTCGTAGGCGTGGATGGCGGCCAGGTACGTGATAGCGTAGAACATGCCGTCGCCGTCGTTGTAGACGACGTCGGTGTAGAAGTCTGAGTCGGGCAGGTTGACCCAAGCCCAGCGCTCGTCGACGCCCACCCGCGCGAACGAGAGCTGGTAGTCCGGCGTGTGGAGCAGCACGACGATGCAGCCGCCGCCATCCGCCGCCGGGTCGGACGACAGGAAGGCGCGCATGAGGAGGTACGCGGCGAGCTTGTCGGCCTTCGCCTGGGTCGGTGGCCGGTCGTCGCGCTGCTCCATGGTCCAGTTGTACTGGACGATCTCGTAATCGTAGTCATCTTCGTCGTCGTCGTCGGCGGCGGCGGCGGCGGCGCTCTGGCTGCGGTGCCTGACATGCTCGATGGTGTCGACCGGCGGGAGCGAGTCGATCTGCTGGCCGGTGACGGGGTTGACGAGGCGGAGCTCAGCGGAGTCGGCGTCGGCGGTGACGATCCAGCCGTGGGAGCTGCCCAACCATGACCTGTTGCGGATGGGGGGCTCGACCGGCAGCGTCACCTCGTACGTCCTCCCGCCGCCGACGAGGGGAAAGACGGTGGCGACGCGGTGCCGGTCGCCGTGGTCGCTGCCTTGGTCAGCCGTGTAGACTAGGCAGGGCGGCGGCGGGCGGCGGGAGAAGAGCGGGTGGCGGTCGCGGACGGAGGCGGCGGCGGCGTGCCAGGAGCGGCAGACGGCGGCGCAGCGGAGGAGGTCGGCGGGGTCGTTGAAGGTGTGGAAGACGGTGGCGAGGAGGTCGAACACCATGTCCGACAAGCTCACCGGCGACCCGCCGGCGCCGGTCGATAGGTCCATCACGCAAAGCGCGCGCGGCTAGCAAGCTTGACGGCTTAGTGCCTGGCAACGTAAGATATGACATGAAGAGGTTAAGGTTGGTTAGTCATGATTCCGAGTCAGTAACTGACTGTACCGTACGACCGTGCTATACCAATCGGACTAGGTAATCACGCAGATTGGATCGATCCATGCAAGTGCAGCCAATTTGAGCCCAAGATCGGCAGATCCCCCGGCCGCCGCGCCGCCGCCGCCGCCGCTACGGCCACCGCCGGTGAGACTGATCTCCAACTGAATGTTTGCTCGATTCTTCCGACGCCAACGATTCATCTCCCCCACCCCACGATGTACCGCCTCTCGACTTCTCTCCTCCATGGCATCTGACGGCGGCATTGTCCTCTACCGATCCCAATCAAGATCGATTTGTCCATCCTATCCTCAGGTGTGTGTTTTCTCCTTCTCATGTTAGTTAATATATCCTTTAGTTACAGTCTTAGAGATCTGGATTGCAACCAATTCTCTCTTCATTTTAATTTTCTATGGTTGAGAAAGCTGGCAGTACTATCGATTTTTGGAGCTGTAACAAGGTAAGATGTTTGTTGAAATTGAAGTTCTTCTGATCATCATTTTTTTTGGGAACGAATTATAAAAATAGATTTCAGACTGGACAATAGTATTACATTTACGATTTAATCGTGATGGATGGATGCTAAGACGAGCCCTTTCTTTTATGCCCTTTGATGATAGATTTGTTTTTGGATCTCAGAAGATGGACATTAGCAGTCATCATGATCGTTATGGTGTTGCCACAGATGATGAAAACAATGAGGGGGCAACTAAAGATCATTTGGGTGATTGTAAAGATAATGCAAGGACCACTACAGATAGCGAAGAACACGACGAGACCATAGAATATCCCGAGATGGCAACCAGTAGCGATGAAGATGCATCGGATAGTGAAGAAGAGGCAGGGATGTCAACTGATAGCGAAGATGACTCCTCTTACAATCCCCCTAAAATTGCAAATACCGCGTCGATATTGGAAGATAGCAGTCACCGTCATGGTTCTATATACAAGGGCAACAGCAGATGGAAAAAAGATTTATCGTATTGCAGATCTTGAGGAGAGTAAGTGATGATCCAGATATCCTTACTGTTTTTTTTTAAAAAAAAAATCTATTTTGGTCTTAGAAATTTTATCAAGCTATAGATCAATCATTATAGTATTTGCTATTGAATCCCAATGTTTGACTATTTTCTGCATTGTTTGTTTCATTTTATATTTGCTACTGTAAATACCGACAGGTTTGGGCTCAAGTTGCAGTATTCTGAAATCCCTAGCTAAAATTGCAACAAACTGATAATTTTGACAAAAATATTTGTAGTTTTTTTATAGAATTACTCAAAAAAGATAAAGCGGTTTGACCCAGGATTTTCTGCAACCCAATTGATGTGCAAAAGTATAGTTTTCTTTATTTGTACTAATTAAGTATTTGTTGACCGTATTAATTGTTGGTTGTAATATGACATGTGATCATTGGGGAAGCTCGATTGGAGGCGATGATGTTATCAGGTCCTAAATATTGCATTATGCATGGTGAAAAATGTGCAAGGCATAGACCATGTCCCATGTTGCACTTTTTCTCACTAAAACTGGCTGAAATTGCTGTCACCAGTGGCCCAGTAGAGCTGTATGGATACTTAGCAGCACGGGACCTTTTGGATCCATTGCGTAACTATATATTCCATACTAGCAGGGATGATCCCATCATCATGGAGAAGGTGCACACCCCTACTCTGCATTTTTTTTAAATTACTTTGTTTTATTTCATAATATGAAGTCATCATCACATGCATACAACAAAAGGAGACAATTTTGATGGTATACTAAAAGCAAGTTTATCTGTTTTACATCATCCAATCAACGGAAATGTTGTCATAACTGTGCTCTTGATGTTTAGACATAGGCTCAATTTGCACTCACAATTTTCTTGATTTTAAGACATATGGTTAGTTTATGTTGCTGTGACATTTATAAAGTGTTTCACTTCATAGCACAATTTATTGTGGTTTTGGGAGCACGGCCATGAAAAGCTATCTCCAGTTATCCCCTATTTCATAACTCTATATTTTTCTAATTAGTTAAATGTCTGTGGCCTCATTACAGTTAAAAGTAATACATATATATATCCTGACATTGCTAGAAACAAATGCATAGATATTTACTTTTTGTGAATATTTCTATTATAGTAATATTTCGGTGTTATGGCTGCAAAAACATGCTTCAAGGTGGTCAACATACCCAAAAGTAGCAGAATAGAAACAGTTGATTGTGTAAGCCATTACGATGCTAACCAAGATTTTGGTTGTGGTAATTATACTATCAAATAAACCTATATAATTAAATTAAGTATGACGTTTTATGTGTTACAAAGAAAATCAAACAGAATAGTACTTTGGACCTTTAGTAGCTATCTGATAATACATTTTTTCGTTAATCTGTAGGAATACAAGATACACAGCACAAACTATCCTTTTTTTTCTCATAATAACTCCACAAACATCCATAATTTAATATTTAACAATCTAGATAAAATTGAATTATTCTATCGGGTAGTTTTGCTATCTCTGTCAATCCTATACACTTGGCAGCCATTCAATGTTTGATGTGTTTAATATACTAGGTTCTTTATTATTTGTGTAATATTCATTTCACTTTTCGCTCAGCTTTATATATATAGTTAATAGTAAAAATAACATATCGACCCGTTTCATTGTCCTATTTTCTATGATGAGCTAATACGTAATATTGTTTCTGTAGGGTTCCCTCATCGAAATATCTGGCCCTAAACGAGGGATCGAAATATTAAGTGATGTCCTAATCGAGTTTGATATGAGGATAAAGACAGGAGCAGAAGAAGATGATGATGGACAACTGATTGATGGTGTATTAGTCGTTGGTTGTGAGACACCAACAGATGTAACATTGAGAAGACACATCTATGGCGATTGCGGTGCGGTCGAGATAAAATTTTCACATCTACATCATGCAGTGGAGGCGACGGTACAGGTTGCCGTATTGGAAGTGCAGAGTCATTTCAATCTGTCTATCGGTTCTTATGTGGGTTCGTTACCTGACGAAATGCAGCTGTTTTGTGGCCACATCGTCGAGCCGTGTGGCTTAAGGAAGTTTGTGCTTGCTGCACTGATGCGTAATTTGCTGCGATTGAAGTTGAAGGTAAGCCAAGGAGGGTCTTACGCTGAACATTTTTGCTCGTTCGAACCAAATCACCATGGACATTCATGTCAACAGATAAATACTGAGTTTGCATCCTTCCTGGTGAAGGTTACTTGGTCGACTTTGGACTTTGGAAATCCACAGAATTATCCGTAATTCACATCCGAGGCTACAGTAATAAGTCAGTGTATTCAATTATTTTTCTCATTGACTTAATTAAGATAAGGCCTTTCTGAGTATGACTGCATTAACAAAGGATCCTAATGTCACTAATTCTTTCTAATTCTTCCTAAACTTGAGGCATTTTTTTAGCCTGTGAGAAGACCAATATAATAATATGTTTCGCATGTCACGAGTCTTTTTTTATAGTTGGAACCCACTACAAGCATGACATCACTCGCCTGTTAGCTCGTGACATCACTGAGCTAACCGTGAAATAAAGATGGGAACATGAAGATTTTTTAAAGAAGGAATGTGAACGAGGCCTAAGATGTAAGATAGCCCACCTCCTTACGGGCTCCCAGCCTTCTGCAGTCCTGCTTCTCTCCTGGCCCAGTCCTGCTTCTCTCCTGGCCCTCCTTTATGAAGTAAGAAGTAATGAGTTCACTTTACATTCCTCAACTATGAGTCAAATTCTATTTACATCCCTTACCCATGAAATCGGGTATAAAACGTCGTCTAATTATCAAAACCAGTGTAAATAGAGTCCCTTAGCGGTTTAAATGGCAATTTTATCCTACGGTTACCCACGTGGCATGTTGGCATGATTTTTATTCCTATGTGGCGCTTGTGCTTATGTGGGATTAGAAAAAAATAGAAAAATAAAAAAACTCAATGGACCCATATGTCATTAGGAAAACAAAGACTCAAATGTGGCCCCACCTCACCCTCTCCTCTGTTCCTATCTCTCTCTCTTAGCGCTGGGTGCGGTTCAGCGGAGGACGGCATGGCACCGACACAGCTCGTCTCACAACCTCACGCGCAGAAGCCGATGGCCCGGATGGCGATTGGGAGGCCGCCGGTGGCCGCTGCTGCCTCCTTCCCGTGGATGAGCTGGCATGGCAAGGTCGGGATGGTGGATCGACAGTGGAGTTGATAGAGGAAGGGCGAGGTAGGGCGATGGGGGAAGCAACAACACTGTTAGAGTATATTTGGTAGTTGTAGGAATATTAGGATAGGATTGATTTGATTAGAGTATTTCCTTATCTCTGTATCTTCCTTATCTCTATCCATGTAATCTCTATATATTTGAGTCCCCAAGACTCAATACAATCATCTAACTCCTCTCTACACTATTCAACATGGTATCAGAGCGGGCTACGTTCTAGCACCAAAATTCATAGTCCTAAGATCTACATGGTATCAGATCTAGACAAATGGTTGTCCAGATTCGTTTTACTAGCTAAAGGTTGTCTTTTTTCTGGGACGAAGGGAGTATGTGGCTAGTGTGGTTTGAATCTTGCAAAAAGTTATTCATGCACAAGACGCATGGACAGTGAAAGGACTAATGTTTCTGTGCCTTGAAGAGAGATATGCATGCCTCCCATGAATTTAACTTGTTCACGTACAGGATCCTAGCATGTCCCTAATTATATGGGTTTAACTTATTAACGTACGAACTCTCAATATATAATAGTGAACGAGTGATAGGAAGTTAGGAACACATAGATCATTTGCATTACTTTTGACATGATCTGAAATCTAAGGCCAACAAATTATGGCACGCATAATTTTCTAAATCACTATTGTCGGAGAAAACTGCAACTTTACAAGTTAAACTGTCTTCCAATACTCTTCATCATGCATGATCTCATCATGCACTGGAAAATACTCAATTTTTCACCAAATATTCAGTGCTGACTGGAGTACTGGACACGCATATATAGACCTCTGAATTGTATCCTGGACCTTGAATGACCATCAGACTTTACTATTACTCGATAGGAACATCAGAACTAATATTTCAGCAGTAATCAACTGACTCTGTCCAGGCTGGTAACATCAGAACTAATAATTCAGCAGTAAGCAATTGACTCTATCCAGGCTGATAGTACATCATACTCCTATCTAACTAAACAGCAGACAGAATCTAGGAACAACACTTGTCTGGAATGGAGATCTAATCTTTTTTTAAAAAAAATGAGGAGATTTTTTTTTAAAAAAAATAATGTGCTTCTAGCTTCCAACATGCTGAGGGTGTGTATAGTTCACGTTAAAATTGAAAGTTTGGTTGAAATTGGAACGATGTGACGGAAAAGTTAGAAGTTTGTGTGTAGGAAAGTTTTGATGTGATGGAAAAGTTAGAAGTTTGAAGAAAAAGTTTGTAACTAAACTCGGCCTGAGTTGCTGACTGTGTGACGCCAATATATTTTTTAGAAGAATGTGACGCCAATTCAGAGAGGCCTTGTTCAGTCCTTGTCACAAAACATATGGTCAACTCAGGCAATACGCGGCAGAGACCTTTTGTCACAGTAATTCGCACATAAAAAATGAAAGTATACAAGATAAATGCAGAGTTGACAGAGTCACAGGCCATACACCACAAAGGCTTCCAGACCAAGAAACCTTCCTCTCAATTTACTGAAAAAAAATCAGGGGCAATTTGTGCTTCTGATACTCACGTATATTTCATACACACGTGAATGCTTTTAATAGAATTCAGAGAATTAGAGAATAGAAAGTTGTCGTTGACTCCATCTCTTTAACATATTTTAGGAGCATGCTTATAGATTCACACAAGTATGAACACATATAGTGATTTGTATATGCGTTCTCCACATGATTCAGAAAAAAAAAAGAACAATGACAACTTGATTTCATTGAATTTATTGTGGCGCATTTACAGATATATAGTGATGGAAGCAGTTTGGTGCAAGACAAAAGTAGGCAGGCGAAGTTACATCATGTACACTTTTGACTTGGTCAAACGCAAATTATATACTGACAGTGACAGGACCTAATTACAGCAGTATAGTATTAATTAATTGTTAAAAGAGAGTTTCTAATCAATTCTACTTGCAATTCTCCAAGAAGATAGCCTTTGCCATCATCTATTGCTCTGATTCAGAATTATATGTGAAAAGAGTCTCTCTCTATTAGGGGAGCGAGAGGAGATGTCTACTCATATATTTTTCTTTCAAATTCGATTCAAATAGTTGTAAAAAATTATAAAAAAAATTGATAATATTGAGTATTTTTATACCTATCTGTGAAAAAAAAAAATCAAGTTCAATGCTGTATTAGCGTTGTCAATTTTTTTTTAGAATTTTTCATAATCGTTTCAATGCTTTTTAAATAAACGAGGAAGAGGATAACACACAATTAGATTAGACATGCTTGGACTGATGACTTAGTCAAAAGAGAAGTCCGATCACTTATTAATTTCTTGTGCATGTGCATCCAACAACCTTCGTCAGCTAGCCAAGAACAATAAGCAACTTCATAGTGTCCTAGCAACGGTGTCACCGGCCATGGCTTCCGGCCATCTCGTCGCCGTCGCCGTCATCATCGGCTCGCTCTGCGTCGCGGCAGTCGGTCAGGGGAACAATATCGTGCTCCCGTTCGCGCCGTCGTGCTCGACCGCCGGCAACTACACCGGCGACAGCCAGTACAAGAAGAACCTCGACCAGCTATTCACCACCCTCTCCGCCGGCGCCATCGCCGGCGACTGGTTCAACACCAGCTCGGTCGGGACGGGCGCCGACCAGGTGTTCGGCCTCATCATGTGCTACGCCGACCGCAACTCGACGCAGTGCCAGGAATGCCTCGCCGGCGCTCCGGCCGGGATCGTGCAGGTGTGCCCGGGAAGCCGAACGGCGGACGCCAACTACGACGCCTGCCTCCTCCGCTACTCCGACAAGACCTTCTTCTCCGAGCTCACCTACGGCGCCGACCCCACCATCGCCTGGAACGTCTACTTCACCCCCTTCGTCGACAACATGACCACCATGAACGACACGCGGCGGCGGCTGATGAGCCAGCTCGCCGAGAGGGCCGGCGACACCAAGCTCAGGCTGGACAACGGCAGCTTGCCGTACGCCGACTCGAAGCTCGGCACGTCGGCGTTGTACGGGCTGGCGCAGTGCACGAGGGACCTGGCGGCGAGCGAGTGCCGGAGGTGCCTCAGCGGCTATGTCGATGACCTCAGCAAAACCTTCCCCAACAATAGCGGCGGCGCCATTAAGGGGTACAGCTGCTACCTCAGGTACCATCTTTGGCCGATCGACATCACGCTGCCGCCGCCGCCGCCGTTGCCACCGCCGTCGCGGCCTCCGTCGTCGTCTCCGGCACCGCCTTCACCTCCTCCCTCGGTGTCGGGAGGACTCGTGGCCGGATCGACCGTCGGCGCCGTCTCGTTCTTGGTGGTTCTTGGTGTCTCAATCTGGCTCCTCTTGCGCCGGCGGCGGAAGCGCGCCGGCGAGGCGAAGGAGCTGGAGATGGACGAGGGCGACTTCTTCGACGATGAGGCCGATGACTTTGAGAAGGGGACTGGTCCCAAACGGTTCCACTACGGCGAGCTCGCCATCGCCACCGACGACTTCTCCGACGAGCACAAGCTCGGTGAAGGCGGGTTCGGGTCAGTGTACAGAGGATTCTTGAAAGAGTTGAACCTTGACGTCGCCATTAAGAGAGTGTCCAAGAGCTCGAAGCAGGGGAGGAAGGAGTACGCGTCGGAGGTGCGGATCATCAGCCGCCTCCGCCACCGCAACCTGGTGCAGCTCATCGGCTGGTGCCACGGCGGCGGCGAGCTCCTCCTCGTCTACGAGCTCATGCCCAACGCCAGCCTCGACACCCACCTCTACAGCGCCAACGCCGGCGTGCTCCCATGGCCACTCAGGCACGAGATCGTGCTCGGCATCGGCTCGGCGCTGCTGTACCTGCACGAGGAGTGGGAGCAGTGTGTGGTGCACCGCGACATCAAGCCGAGCAACATCATGCTCGACGCCGCCTTCAACGCCAAGCTCGGCGACTTCGGCCTCGCCAGGCTCGTCGACCATGGCCGGGGCTCACACACCACGGTGCTCGCCGGCACGATGGGGTACATGGACCCGGAGTGCATGATCACCGGCAGGGCGAACGCCGAGTCCGACGTGTACAGCTTCGGCGTCGTCCTCCTTGAGATCGCCTGCGGCCGGCGACCGATAATGGCGGACCACCAATCCGAGGTAGACGAAGACCGGATCCACATTGCTCAGTGGGTCTGGGATTTGTACGGCAATGGGAGGATTCTTGACGCCGCTGACCGGCGGCTCAACGGCGAGTTCGACGGCGGGGAGATAGAGGTTGTCATGGTCGTCGGGCTCTGGTGCGCGCACCCTGACCGGAGCCTGCGGCCGACGATCAGGCAGGCCGTCGGCGTGCTGAGGGGCGAGGCGCCGCCGCCGAGCCTCCCGGCGAGGATGCCGGTGGCGACGTTCCTGCCGCCGGTTGATGCTTTCAACCACACATCATCTTCAGTTGCGACAGGGAGCAGCAGCGCCAGCACAGACACTAGTACTCGGTCGTCCAGGACGACCGAGACATCTTCCTTGCTGAAATGACACCTGAGCAATGACGTTTTTTATCAGATTAACTGCAGAAATGATTTGTGCTGTGTTTAGTTCAGCGCAAAGTTTGGATTTTAGTTGAAATTGGAAATGATGTGATTGAAAAGTTATGTATATATAACAGGTTGGTGCGATGAAAAAGGACTGAAGTTTGGATTCAAACTTTGGATCTAAGATTGATTCTAAGATTGATTCTGACACATTGTTTACAGGAGCATCATACCTGGTTTTGACTAGAGTATGCAGCTGATTTTGGACTGGTAATATGATGAACATTAGTTACATAACACAAGAACACAATGGCACAAACAAAAAAGGATACAGCTATTGACACTTCCAGCATATTATTTAGTGTTCTCATTTATTATTGCCCCAGGCCATCATATAAAAGGGACTTCAGAAAGGTAGATCAACAGCTCATAATAATTCACAGTGTATGTCTATTTTCAAAACCATTTACAACGAAAAGGCCAGTCTAATGGCGTCCCTTCCCCCCAACCTACGCCCAGCCGACCTCTCCAATCTCCTTTGCTTTCTTCCTTCCATAGGACCATTCACGGTACAGGGGAAGTATAATTAAGAGTCCTCCAAAAGATTGTAACTGGTACTAATTAAGCAGCAGTGGCAACTGGAGTGTCAGGATGGGCTCCCCATTCAGTCCATGATCCATCATATACAGGAACGTCGGTTTTGCCGAGGCGGTGGAGGCCCTAAGAAGAAAGCATAGGTTATGCGACGTAATGTAACAATTGCAAAGTAAATCTTGTGAACTTCCAAGTCACAGGTAGTCTTACCAGAGCTAATATACATGCTGTCACACCAGTACCACATGAGGTCACCAGGGGTTGATCAAGCGATATACCTGACGAAATTAACAACAAAGTAGTAAAGTTATTGCCAATATTACCAAAGATGTTGCCATAATTTTATACTTCCTCCGTTTCACAATATAAGTCATTCTAGCGTTCCCACATCTATTATATTATTAAAGGAATAGAAAAAGGAGCTCCCACATTCGCTCTCATGGTCTAGAAATTCTCACATTAATCGGAGAAAAAGAAAAAGTAGACTCCATATAGAAATACAATTTAGAAATAACTTATATTATTAAAGGAATAGAAAAAGGAGCCGCCACGTTCGCTCTCATGGTCTAGAAATTCTCACATTAATTGGAGAAAAAGAAAAAGTAGAGTCCATATAGAAATACAATTTAGAAATAACTGAAATTCGGAATTAAAAAATAAGGAATATTAGAAGAGGAGACTAGAGTCCATATAGAAATACAATTAGGAAATAACTTAAATTCAGATTTAAAAATAAGGAATATTAGAAGTAGAGCATAGAGTCCATATAGAAATACAATTAGGAAATAACTAAAATTCAGAATTAAAAGTAGGGAATATTAGAAGTAGAGTATAGAGTCCATATAGAAATACAATTAGGAAATAATAGAAATTCGGAATTAAAAATTAGGAATATTAGAAGTAGAGTATAGAGTCCATATAGAAATACAATTAATTAAGAAAAAATAGAAATTCGGAATTAAAAATAAGGAATATTAGAAGTAGAGTATAGAGTCCATATAGGGATTTAAAACTAACTAAAAAGCTGAAATTCGGAATTAAAAAATAAGGAATATTAGAAGAGGAGACTAATTTAGAAATAGTTGAAATTCGAAATTAAAAAATAAAGAATATTAGAAGAAGAGACTAGAGTCCATATAGAAATACAATTAGGAAATAACTGAAATTCAGATTTAAAAATAAAGAATATTAGAAGTAGAGCATAGAGTCCATATAGAAATACAATTAGGAAATATAATATGAAAGAAAATATAATGATACTAGCCACGCAATCTGCGCAGGCCACCATGCTAGTTCATATTGATGTTAATGAATCTAGATAGATATATATGTCTAGATTCATTAACATCAATATGAATGTGGGAAATGCTAGAATGACTTACATTATGAAACGGATGGAGTATTTCATAATTCATACTTGCTACCACAGATCTACATCAAAATACCACAGAAAAATGATGCTAGTAACAACCACTACCAATAAACAAAGCACTGCAAGAAGTCATGCCTGGTCATTACAATCATATAAGCGACAACACCTGGCACTAGTTGGTTAATTAACTCAACCATCAACTTATACAAAAATATAAATAAGAGGCTCTTAATGTTTCAAAAGACCCAGAAGGCCAAAACATTAGGTTCATGGTTAAGATATAGGCATGTTTCAGAATGGGGAGTAGGATTGCAAACATGGCTAAGCAGGGCATTGTCAGCAGACAGAAAGAATTTGAAACTTTATCTGGATAAAAATATTACCTTCTTGTTCAAACCGTTTACGGAGCTCTTCTGGAGGTAACAGCTTTTGCGAACTGTCAAGCAACTGCAGAAGAACAAACAAAGATTCAGCAAAAAGAATTGGTAACACACAAAGATTAAAAATACAAAAATATGGTCACAAATGAACCCGAATAAATAATTAATCCAATGAGATCAAAGACAACCAAAGATCAGGTAAAAGTAATTATCCAAAATTTATGTCCAAAAGAGTACAAGTTGATTGGATGATTGCAAGTCTCCACCTGAGGGAAAGGAACACATTTGCTCCCAGGCACATGCCCACTTCTTATTCCTTTCCGTGGCTCTGGAACTGCACCATCAAATCTGAAGTGAAAGCTTCATGTTAGTATTCAAGACCAATGACCAACATTACAAAGACACAACCCAATGAAGCTTGAAGCATTCGCATTTTTATGAGGTAATATGGCAAATCTAACGCAATTATTGAAACAAAAAAAACAAGTCAGAAGAGTTGAAAAGATAAAACACCATAAGAGTCTGGAAACCCACTACGTTGGTGAGGTGTTACATGGAATCATGGTTGAACTGCAAAAAGATTACTTAAAAAGGCAGAAGCCAAACAGCCAACTTTATTGGCAATGAAGATCTTGACAGATACTACTGAGTCTATGGACATATTATCCAAATCAATGTACTAGGCATAGGAAGGAACATGGTCTGTAGCCAGTGACCACAGGGTCTGCTGCCGTGTAGAATTTAGTTCATTACTTGAATATCGAATGATTGCTGCAAAATTTTGCCATTGTCTCCAAAAATGGAAGCGCCTTTTATAAAATCCACCATAACCCAATGGATCCTTAAGCATAAAGGTCTTATATACATGTAATTGTGCATGGTATATAATCTGGACTTTTCCAGAATTAAAATAGCAGATTTACCTAGGCTTTCCTCGAGCATCTATAAGTTGATGTGTCTTGGCATCAATGTTCTCTTTTACCTGAGAAAAAAACATGAATTAGTTATACCAAACATGAGACTGAGTTTAATAAATGGTGAAGAAATGTATGGGCAAGGTTTTCAGCCTGAAGACCTCTAACCTGGTCAAGATTCCAAATAAGATGAGGCTGCAACTTTGCTTCAAATGTGGAGGGACCAACCTACAAAGATAATAAAAAGTTATGTGTAACTGAAGGTCAAGCTAAGCACCATTCACAGCAGCTACTAGCATGAGTATCACGATTCAGAGGTTGACAAGTACATAACAGCAGTAAGGTCCAAATGTTAGAACAAACAAAATAGAGGTTTAATTCAACCTACCAATTGCCCCTGATAAACTTTCTCAATTGCTTCACGAGCAGCACTGGCTTTTAAGATGGCATCGCTAGAGGCACTTGATTCAACATCATACCCAGAAGCACGCCATTGGGGCAAACCACCATCCAACACCCAAACTTTATCATGTCCGAAAACACGAAACATCCTGATATCAAGGAAGCAGGCATCGCACATGAAATTTAATTCAATTATGAAAACTAACAACAAAGGAACATATTGCAAATGCACTAGTAAGAACGGCTTATGATCATTTAAGGGGAAAAAAAGATTGTCTGTCGTTTCTGCCTGAATTCTACTCTTGATGTTTACTTTGGTTTTGAGAAGAAGCAGCTTACCACCAAACACGAGCAGCGCTAAATAGTCCCTTTCCATCATAAACTACTATCCCATCTTTGTTGTATATTCCAAGCGAAGATACAGCAGCAGAAAATGCCTTTTCAGATGGCAGCATGTGCGGCAACTGACTCAAAAGATAATACATTCAATGATATCAAATATAAGCATGCCGAAAAACAATTAATCAGCTCAACAATAACAACCAACACAAAGAAATCAAGAATGATGCCATGTTTTGCAATTCATATTCCTATCATAATAAGGGCATTATGTTGAATTGTTGATCTACTTAACCAACAGGATTAAAAAAAACATGTTAATTTATTAGTGTTACTTTTTTATCATGAAGATTGACAGTAGTAGATGAAAAATACAGTCAAGGAGAAAGGGAAAGAAAATTTAATTGCCATTACACCAGCTAGTACAATAAAAGCTTGACGTGATCTGAAAGAAATCAAACTTGAGTAACTTATTATCACTTTTTTTTACACCAATCAGGGGATTGGGACAGACCACCAGATCACAACACACACAACTGTTATCAACTTTGTTGTGATCTGTCAGTCCCTGTTTTACTTCACCAGCTTCAACCTTTTACTTTCTGGTGTTGCCTAAAGCTATTGTTGCTGACCTGTATGAGTGGAACTTAAGTGTATTGACGTACTGAACTAAATGCTTTTACTTCATGTATTTATGGAATTGGGTTTACCAGCCCCTAAAATTTGCATAGCACAAGCCCATATTCTGGCAATTTATAATGTTATATTGATAAAAAATAACATCAGAAAAGCAGGATGATGTGGCACATAAAGAAAGTTCATATGATTAGCTAGTAGTGAACGAAAAAACAAGCTAGTGAGTTGAACTTACGCTGGATGTTCTGTCTGATATTCCATCAACATCAAAGAATAGCGCCCCAGGAATATGAGCCACCTGGAAACAAGATTAAAATGCATATGAAAGCATCAGAACTTCTGCTACTATAATTTCAAATGAACTGATAAAAACAGAAAATTAAGGTGACAAGGAACCAGTGAAAATAAGAGCATATAAACAATCAGATAAGAACAATGGCGTCACAGCAGGTGGTAAGAATTCCAAAACTGCAAAACCTCAGTATGGCATGTAATCGCTACCTGGTACTCCTGAAGAGGATTCCTTTGTTCGGCAGGCATATACCAAGAGGCATCAAGTACCTTGACAGAAACAAGAGGATGATTCAATGAGATATAGTGGACTCAAGGAAGACAAACATTTTTAACAGGGAAAAGAAAACTATCCAGTGACTAATGTTATAGTGTTATTATTATACTAGACTCATTTATCCTACTGAGAGTATATCATAACGCATATGAAAAAGAACTTTAATACAAATGCAGCTTCTGTTGTAAAAGCGAAAGTAGCCAATGGAAAGCCAGTGCCATCCTGAATGTACTGTATACTCTAAAGTACAAAGACCTCATGCTTTTCCTCAACCATCAATCCGCACAGCTAACACGACAAACTCAGAAATAATAAGTCACTAATAATCCTCCTACGATTTATATCTCTACCATCATCAATCAAACTGCCAGCATGGTAGAACGCCAGCAACTAGCAATTCACTATCAGTTTATTAGCTGTAGCACGGTATATGCAACAATTCACAAAAATTATCTTCCAGTTTATTAGTTGTAGCACAGTATATGCAACAATTTCACAGGTCAACCGCAGATCGCTACAGTCCCATCACTGCGCACACTACCTTCACATCGGGGTCCTTGAGGTTGGCGTGCAGCCACTCGGCCGAAACCACGGGCTCCGTCCTCGGCAGCGCGTTGGTAGCCTCCGAAACGGCCGACGACGAGGTGGCGTTGCAGCGCGCCGCGATCCCGAACGAACCGACGCCCCCCAGCGCCGCCGGCACCGACGCCCTGCACCCGAACCCGGCGCCCTCCTCGGCGGCGCGCGCCCATCCGACTCTTCCCCCCTGCACCCGCACAAAACACACAAACCACCGTCAGGCCGGAGAGATCAAGTAGAAGGCGGAGCGGCGTCGGAGTACGACCGCGAGGAGCGAGGCGGTGGTGGTGGTGAGGAGGAGGAGGAGAGGAGGAAGGAGGGTTTCCTTGGGGAGGGAGGAGGACAATATGTGGTGCGAGCGGGCGCCGCGGAGGGAGACGGCGGCGGCGGCGGCTGCCCGGTAGAGGAGGGTGGCCGCCATGGATAGGGTTTTGGGGTTGGGGGGTTCTAGAAGGTTCGCGAAGGGGTTGGTGGTGGAAGCGAAGCGAGGGGGGAGAAGAGGTGGATGGGTTGGGGTTTCGCTGCTCAGCGAGATGAAGAGTGGATTTTGATGTTGACGCCGGGGTGTTAATTGATCCGGGTGGAAAGCAAACCGAGGGGACCTCATCGGTTGCCCAAAACTTTATTATAGCAAAAGATAATAATTACTCAATCACATTATTAATTTAAAAAAATAAATGATGTAAAAAAGATAATAAAACTTTTAAAATAAATGATAATTACATAAATTTTTTAAATAAGATGAATGGTCAAACGATGGATAAAAAGTCAACGACGTCATACATTAAAATATGGAGGTAATAATATGTAAAAAAAAATATGTTCTCATAGTAATTTAAAAGTTAATGTAAAAAAAATAATGATAAAAATATCTTAAAATCAACTTTCAAAATTAAGGTTTAAAATTTAAAATTTACAACTGGGTTATCTTTTTGTGTTTTTTAAGTAACAGATGGGTTTTCAACTGGTTTCGTGGGAATCCACAACGCTTGTGATGATTTTTTTTCTTGATAATTTGTTATTGTAGGGTGTAATTTTCTTTCTTATTGATATATGGGTCTATCTGACCCACTGAATGTGAGACAGGTTAGCAAATTGTATACCAGTTTATATGTTAAGAATTGCATAGAGTCAAATGCTTCGTGCTATGTCAGTATAGTGTATGCCTCTCTTGAAATAATAAAACTTTATGAGGTTATCTCGAAAATCAGTGTAGTGTTTCTGCAAAATTCTCTATTTTAGAAAAGGTCTCAACATAGCAATATGTTAAGCTTGAAAAGTGTAAAATTAAAATATTTATCATAGCAAATCTCGCTAACTATGAGATTAATATTGTGTGATATGAGACACATCTAGCAAGGTGGTGTTCTGGTCGGAGTTTATTGGGCATATCGGTTTATGAGTTGTAAGTTGTAATTAAGGGCAAATTTTACTCACTAACGAGTTTGTGAAAAAATACTAATATTTTACAAGGAAAAAAACTTGTTAGCTATTTTAAAAGATCACATAAAATTGCAACCAGCAATAAAAGATTGCATAAGTTCTAAACAACAGGACAATCAAAGATGCTGCCGTGGCCTGTTGGAGTCACCTACCGTCTAGAAGGTATGCTTTTTTAAGAAGAGAAAAACATGCCGTTCCTCCTTTAAACCGAATCGGATGCAGAATTGCAGCTTCATGTGACAAGCATCAATCATATGATCAATTCATCATGCCTGACGTCTGATTTTCTCAATGGTAAAAAAAATGTTGAACAATTATTTTGGTCAGTGGGACAGGAGGATCGACTGGACAGTTTACCTTGGGCAATCGATCTGACCATGGTAGGATAGGCAGTACAGAGAAATTCCACTATGTTCAGAAACTATAAGCAATAGATCTTCTTAATTTGAAATGCAATTCTGAAAGTCTTAGATTTTCAATGTGTTTAGTTTCCAGCAGGCTGGTAGATCAGAGGACCCTGTGATTGTCAACCGGCAGAATGGATGTAACCTGAAAACAGGGATCAAATCTAGCATCAGCTGCCAGGACAGACATGCGGTCGCACCATTTGGGAGTTTCGGAAACGTGGACGTGATAATCCATAATAAGTATATAAGCAAAAAAGAACGGGGCTAAACTAGTATAAAAGTCAATCCAATTTGATCTTCAATTGATGTGATACAGACATATAATCTAGCACCATTTGGGAGCTTCGAAAGCGTGTACGTGACAATCCATAATATATAAGAAAAAGAATGGGACCTAAAGAATGTAAAAATCAATAGTGAAAAATCAACTTCTACAAGTTGTAAAAAAATAAATCAAATTTTGACTAGTATGCATATATACAATCGTATTTTTTCGTTATAAATTGTAGAAGTCGTATTTGAACTTGTACGTTTATAAAAACGATATATCACATATTAATCTACCTTACAAACTTTTTTCAACATTTTAGATGATACTCAGTACACGAGAGGATGTTCCCTAAAGGGCTTGTTAATTTAAATCCAAGGAAAATGAATTGGAAGGGATTGAGAAGGAATAATTATACACCACAATAGATGTAGAATAAATCTTCTTTAAATCCCTCGCAATTTCTTTGTGGGAGATATTAACCGAATGAGGTCTTTTAAGAGTTTAGAATACTTGATTTCTTCTAAGGATGGATTCTAATATTTCGGGTGGACGTCCATCCTTTTTTGCATGTCACCTAAATGATTATAAAAAATTCAAAAAAATACAACATAGGTTAATATGTAATATATCACTTCACAAACATGCAGATTCAAATTCGAATTCTACAAGTTGTAACAAAAATAACAAATTAAACTCTAACTAGTATACGTATATTGTCAAATTTGTTATTTTTGTTACAATTTGTAGAAGTTGAATTTGAACTTGCATGTTTATGAAGTGATATATTACATATTATCCTATCATGTCAATTTTTTTAAAAATTTTTCATAACTATTTAGATGACATGCAAGAAACGAGTGGACGTTCACCCAAATGTTTAAAACAATTTTCTAATTTCTTTTGTGTTTCATTATGCGATGCATTGTACGTATGAATAATACCTGAACACGTTAGGTAATACACCACGAGTGGCCGAATCTTTCTCGTAGTGTAGCGCGCGCGCGTGACTCAGCATGTGACGAACTAGATGAGGTTGTCGCCTGCTTGCAAGGAATGGCTTTGACGCGCGTGGCATAGGAGCCAGTCAGCGCGCGGCTTCATGCCCAGCAGCTGCCTGGATGAGTACTTGCCGCGCGCGCGCGTACGCCAAGTGTTCGGCCGGCGCGCGGTCTCGGCTCGACACGCTAGGTCGGTCGGTCTCCAGGGCGAGAGAGGAAGCACGGCGAAAAGCCGAGAATGGCGCAGGCGGGGTGCTCGATCGTCGGCAGAGGAGGTGAAGGGCGAGGCGCGGATGGCGACGCAAGGTCCTCGACGAGGGGCGGCTCGATGAAGGCGGTGGGGGAAAGAGGCGAATCGAGCTGGCCTTGGGCGCAGGCGCAGATCTGAGATCTATGCGTGCGCGGCCGCATGACCGGGAAGCGAGACGGCGGAGCTTGGCCGGCGGCGACGGCGAGCTTGCCGGCGTGCTCGGCCGGCAGGCTAGCCGGCCTGGTTTTGGCAGGTCATGACGGGCCTGGTGGCTGGCCGCTTTAGCTAGGTTGGTCTGGTAGGCCGGCCTGACTGGCTGAGGAGCGCCCAGGCCCGATTGGTCAGGCTTCTAGCCTAGCCGACCAGTTGGTTCGGTTGGCCTGGGCCCTGGGGTTTAGGATAGGGAAAAGGAGGATGGGCTGAGGGAGATTAGGGAGGCAAAAGGAAGGAATAAGTGTATACGAGGTCTTTTAACTTGTCAAGAAATCCGATCCTTCAACCAGAAAACCAGATACAACGAGTCCCTCAACTATCAAAAACTGGTGCAATATAAGTCCCATGACAGTTTGGACGGCGGTTTTAGCTAACATGGTGCCAACGTGGCTAATTTAACTCGGTCTTTATCTGACGTGATATTGACATGGCGCTGTGACCCTACATGTGTGTTACACCAATCTAAAATCTCCAATCTAAAAGAGAATTGGTCGGCCTAATTTTTCGACCGACCCGGAAAAAATATTGTTGGACCGGCAGAATGGATGTAGCCTGAAAACAGGAGAACAGGACAGTTAATGCTGATCAAATCTAGCATCGCTACCACATACGGACATACAGTTGCACCTTTGGGAGCTTCGGAAGCGTGCACGGGATTACAGGATCGAACAATACCAAACAGGATTGTAGGATCAAACAAGACCAAACAACCCTATCAGAGAGGGTGAATGCTAGGGAAAATCAAAACCTAAAAACTTTTAACAAAAATAAAAGTTACCCTTAAATTGACAAATTGACGGAGATCTTGACGTAGCTGGTCTGATCGTTAGATAAACTCCGTTCTGACCGCAGTGCCGCCGTCGGTCTGACCACCTCCTCGTTCAGTGCCGCCGTCGGTCTGACCACCTCCTCATTGCCGATTGGAGTGCTTCCCTGCAACCGGCGTGACCGCCCGCCGGTTAGACCGCACAATGAACTCCAATCAAACCGTCGGGCTCCAGAAAAACACGTATCGACGAAACTCTTAAAGGAAATCAACTTTATTATATCAATATGTGTTTACAAAGGTGCATTTAAAACACTCATCTCTCAACTCACGAACTAGGATTGAAACCTCGAAGCAAACCCTAATTTTTCCCTACGAAAAAGTCGATATCCTTCTAGCCTCAACCCCTCATCTATTTATATCAAAAAAATCTCCTACTCAAAGTAGGTGGAGAGCTTCTATTCCCAATAGGACTCAATCCCTCATGCCAGTCTCAACCCAATAACTAGAATGGTGTCCATAGCATTAAATAAACCGCCAGCTAGGATGAAAGATGATGTGACAAGTAAATAAATGAGGAAAAAAAAGAAAACCAGGTCATGCATGAGACAATTTCTACACGACATTCAAGACATCACGTGAGATAAGTAGCATTAAATTTAAGTAAGGAACATTGGTGTTTTTATTGAAAGAGTAATGTCTAGTACTAGTTTCTTGATGATGTAGAATTTATGAAAACTATGTCTAGTGTCTTGGGTTAGAAATGGCCTCAATTACCAATGATTAGGCGGGAGGTCGTCGGTGGCGTCCCCACCTCCCAAATCCGGATGCGACCCTCCCCTCCCCTCACCTCCCGTATCCAGTAGCTCCCATCTCCTCCCTCTCCCTGCCAAAACCCTAACCCTAGATCGGGCGAGAGGGGAGGATGGCGGCGGGTAGGGCTGGGCGGTGAATTTTTATTTTACGCTCAAAAATATTTTTGCAAGCGGGTGGATTTAGTTGCCTTCAAAAATCATTGATTTTCGCAGGCGAGTGGATGCAGGCGGAGGCTATGGACGCCTGCAAAAATGTGTTTTGGCCGCCTGTAAAAAATGTTTTTTTTCTAGTAGTAGTAGCAGCTCTTTTCCACCACCAATTTAATTTCATTTTCCTTCTCGAACACCGATGTTTTCACGCACACCTCGTGAAGCCCGTTGCGGAGAACTCTCCCACACGGTGTCCATCTACCGTGTACCATCTCGTATCCAGCTTCATCATTCGTCATCCTTAACCGTCTGGATCTCAAATCCTACTTGAGTCTAGTCTCGATCCCACCGTTTACCGAAGTTGACCTCTAAGAGTCCTAACTCTAATCACCTTCGCACATGGTATCTCGACTGCACTAGACCTCTGCTCCTCCCTGAGCATAGTTCCGATCCTCACCATTGACCAAGGCTGACCTCAAGTCACCTACACACAATTAGACAAAACAACCATTTCTGGGCACAGATATTATAACCTGGCCCACATTAGTCACATGCACTCACACAAACATCCACACATATTCTCAAACCAATTCATTGATTAAATCATTTGCAAAACCATTTGTTAATTACAAATATTAATCATGACAATGTACAATGATTTCAAAGGGATAATCCATAATCCATAAGGACAAAAAACAAACATAACCTAAAGAGTGTAAAAATCAATCCATTTCTGCAGTTTATCTTATACAACAAATGCTTTTCTGAGATATCATCTCAGCAAGGATGATATCTCAGTGTCAGGAGCGCCAGTGTTGTAACTGTTGGTGCTGGTGCTGCTCCTTGTCACAGCCGAAGACGTGTAGCCGAAAGCATCAATTGGCGGCAGGAACGTCGCCAGCGGCATCCTCACTGGGAGGCTCGGCGGTGGCACCTCGCCTCGCTGCACGCTGACGACCTGCCTGATCACCGGCCTCACGCTCCGGTCAGGGTGCACACACCAGAGCCCGACGACCATGACACGCTCCATCTCCCCGTCGTCGAACTCGCCGTCGAGCCGGTGATCTGCGGCGTCAAAAATTCTCCCATTGCCGTACAAATCCCAGACCCATTGAGCAAGGTGGATCATGTCTTGCCCTTGCTCAGCTTGGTGCTGTGGCACCATAATCGGCGGCCGGCCGCAGGCGATCTCAAGGAGGACGATACCAAAACTGTACACATCGGACTCGGTGTTGGCCTTGCCGGTGATCATGCACTCTGGATCCATGTATCCTATCGTTCCGGCCAGCACCGTGGTGTGGGAGCCCCGGCCATGGTCGACGAGCCTAGCAAGGCCAAAGTCGCCGAGCTTGGCATTGAAGGTAGCGTCGAGCATAACGTTGCTTGGCTTGATGTCGCGGTGCACCACGCACTGCTCCCACTCCTCGTGCAGGTACAACAGTGCCGATCCAATGCCAAGCACGATCTCGTGCCTGCGAATCAATGTAGCATCACACGGGAAACTATTTTAATTGCTCGAGTTAATGCCCATTCGTTTATTGCATTTTGACTAAATAGTTATATTTTAAAAAATAAAATGATAAGATACATCAAAATATAATATATCCCGCTAAAATTTTGGTACATCATACGTGTTCGTGTTTGAGTTAGTTATATGTCACCCGTGTCCAATTAGACTTGACTCTATGATAACTACTGTCATGGTTATTGATACCACATACCTAATAGTAGTTGACTAAATCTCGGCAGGACCCACCACATACCATGTCCTATACAGAGTATAGGAGGAGTTTCGGATAAGGAAAGACAACCAGAGTTCTATATGGAAACGACAAGGACTACTCGGATTGTATCCATATTGGTTTCCCTAGTTCTACTTGGACAAGGGGACACCTATGGGTATAAATACAAGCCCCCTAGGAGGACGGGGGGACACACACTCACCATGATATGAGACGATCAACACGATCGACACCCACCATGACGAGACAATCAACACCCAACACAATCGACATAGAAGCCACAACATACAAGCCAACATACTCCAAGACAAGACGACGGATATCGACTTCAGGGATAGGCATAGCTATTCCCCTACGGTATCTCCGGATACCGTCAGGAGAGACGAAAGCGCTATTTCTGATCTCGCCGGGCACGGGTTCGAGGAGGAAGGCTACCCTGTTGTCGACTACAAGTCAGACCTTCAGACCGACATGTCGACAACAGTTAGATAGGCTACCCCACATATTATACTGGTGTGATTATGGTGAATAAAAAGCAACATCGGCTCAGGCCAACAGGACGTAGGGTTATTACCTGACCGCTCAGGGGCCCGAACCTGTATAAAAATCCCTGTCTCCATCTCTTTTACCTCAGTCTCGCGTATATCCTAGCAACGACGATCCCCATACTATGCAAATACCAGAATTGCGACATCAAACGTCGACAACTACTCCATCCGTTTTAGGTTAAAAGACGTTTTGACTTTGGTCAAAGTCGAACTACTTCAAGTTTGACTAAATTTATAGACAAATATAGTAATATTTATAATACCAAAATAGTTTCATTAAATCAGTAATTGTATATATTTTCATAATAAATTTGTCTTGGGTTGAAAATATTTTTTTCTACAAACTTGGTCAAACTTAAAGCAGTTTGATTTTGACCAAAGTCAAAACGTCTTATAACCTGGAAATGAGGTAGGATTATACACCCCCTTCCCGGCCTTTTATCTTTTCTCCTTCTTTTTTATTCCAAATTTCCCTCCTTATAAATATTTTCCTTTTGAAATTCTTATTAAGGTGTGTATGTTGTGAGTTTATTAATTTGCAAATGATTTTCATCTATAGGTAAAAAAAAACTCACTAATTGAATGATCCAATCTTTGATCAATGAAGTATAGCAGATCGAATGCACATTTGCCAACTTATGAAATAGCCATACGATTGATTTGTAAGGCTATGGAAAGGTCTACATAAGAGATTCTTTGTGGGATGACGCATGAAATGGGAGCAACTAGGTTCAATACTATATATGATTTCTAATTTTGTTTTGCCATTGTTTTGTTTGTCTTTCGATTTGTCAATTAAATTGGCGGAGTTTTTATCAATCGTGAAAATTGTATTCACCTATTGCAACACATATATTTTTGTTGGTTAATTACTTTAAAATTTGACTTTAACAAATTGCAACAAAAACAATAAATTCGAATCTAAATATGCATATACGGAATATTATTTAAAATCTCTCTCCAGCGTCATACGCCATGTCTAAAGCTTGGAGCTTTTGGAGAGTGGTCATGGAGATGGTTGTACCTGAGTGTCCATGGGAGCACATCGGCGTTGGTGTTGTAGAGGTGGGTGTCGAGGCTGGCATTGGGTGGGCATGAGCTCGTAGACGAGGAGGAGCTCACCGCCTCCGTGGCACCAGCCGATGAGCTGCACCAGGTTGCGGTGGCGGATGTTAGTTGACAAGGATCAGGACTCCCTGCGCCTACAACTACATGCGATGATGGCGTCAATCCGGTTTGAGATAGAGTCCATCCGGTAGAATTGTTATCATATGGAATGTAATCTCCTAGTTTAGAGGGATAGTTTGTTCAGATGTAACAACCTCTGTATATGCCACGATAGGGGCTATTCCTATCCATATATTAACACGCAAGCGACGCGCACAGGATAGTGCGATCGATCGTTTCCACCCAAAACATTCACATGGTATTAGAGCTTTGATCCTCTTTCCATGGCATCGTCATCAAGCTCAGGAAACGGAAATCCTCTCCAAGGCCACCCGGTTTCAGAGAAATTGGGGAAGGCGAACCATGCGCTCTGGAAGGCGCAGATCAGCGCCGCCATCAGAGGGGCGTGACTTCAAGGGCACCTCACCGGTGCTACGAAGAAGCCAGAAGGCGAGGTGCAAGTCACAGTAGATGGCAAGGCGGTGAAGAAGCCGAACCCGGCGTTCGAAGATTAGGAAGCCTCAGACCAGCAGGTCCTAGGCTATCTCCTTTCATCTCTATCCAAAGATGTTCTCATGCAGGTCTCAACATGTGAGACCGCAGCTGAGGCTTGGGGTGTGATCGAAGGTATGTATTCCACACATACCCAGCAAAATCAATCAGTACTCGGTTTGCTCTCTCCAATACGAAGAAGGGGGGCATGACAACTCCTGAGTTCTTCGCCAAGATGAAATCCCTTGGTGATGACATGGTGCTGGCTGGCGGGCAACCACTTGATGAAGAAGAACTCATCCAGTATATCATAACTGGGCTCGGAGAAGGCTACAGCGAGGTGGTCTCGGCTGTGTGTGCTCGATCTGAGCCACTCACGGTCGGGGATCTCTACTCACAAGTCCTGAATTATGAAGCTCGTCAAGCCCTGTACCGTGGAACGCAAGAGGCTTCGGCCAATCTTGCGAACCGCGGCTCCTACAACTCTGGCAACCGAGGAGATGGAGGCAATGGCGGCCGTGGCACCCCTCGTGGTCGCGGACGCGGCAACGGAGGCGGTGGACGCGGACGTGGACGCGCCCCCAATGGTGGTGACAGACGGCCAACGTGCCAAGTCTGTTTCAAGCGAGGACATACGGCCAGCGACTGTTGGTACAGGTATGACGAAGATTACGTTCCTGATCCCAAACATGTTGCTGCAGCAGCTACCACCGGCTCCTATGGAGTAAATACCAACTGGTATATAGACACCGGAGCCACAGATCACATCACGAGGGAGTTGGACAAACTCACTGTGAAGGAGAAGTATAATGGAGGAGAACAAATCCACACCGCTAGTGGAGCAGGTATGGATATAAGTCATATTGGTCATACATTTGTTCATACCCCTAATAGTGATATACATCTTAAGAATGTCTTGCATGTTCCTCAAACCACAAAAAGCCTTGTTTCTGCACATCGCCTAGTTGATGATAACTCTGCTTTTCTTGAATTACATCGTGATTATTTCTTTCTTAAGGATCGAACCACCAGGAGAACTCTTCTTAGAGGGAGGTCATGGCGCAGGCTTTATCCTTTGCCACAGTCATCTTTGAAGCAAGCCCACAGCGCCGTCAAGTTGTCCTTAGACCAGTGGCATAGTCGTCTAGGCCATCCTTCAATCTCAGTTGTTAAGCAAGTGGTTAATAAATTTAGTCTTCCTTGCTTAGTTTCATCAAAGAGTCATCAGTTGCCATTTCCTGTTTCAACTAGTGTGTCCAAGTACCCCCTTGAACTTATTTTTTCTGATGTATGGGGCCCTGCTCCAGAGTCTGTTGGGAGAAAAAAGTACTATGTTAGTTTTATTGATGATTTTAGTAAATTTACTTGGGTTTATCTCTTACAATATAAATCTCAAGTTCTTGAAAAGTTTAAGGAGTTTCAGGTTATGGTTGAACGACTGTTTGATAGAAAGATCCTTGCTATGCAGACTGACTGGGGAGGTGAATATCAATCTCTCCATTCCTTTTTGAAAATTGGCATTGTGCATCATGTGTCTTGTCCTCACACCCATCAGCAGAATGGGTCCGCTGAGAGAAAACATCGCCATATAGTAGAAGTTGCTTTATCCCTCCTTTCACATGCTACAATGCCGTTAAAATTCTGGGATGAAGCTGTTCAAGCAGCTGCTTATCTTATTAATCGAGTTCCTAGCAGAGTTATCCAAAATACTAGCCCACTTGAGAAACTTTTCCATCAAAAACCAGATTACTCTTCCTTGAGAGTTTTTGGGTGTGCTTGTTGGCCTAATCTTAGACCCTATAACAAACACAAGCTCCAATTTCGATCCACACGCTGTGTTTTTCTTGGGTTTAGTAACATGCATAAAGGCTTCAAATATTTAGAAGTCTCTACGGGCAGGGTCTATATTTCACGCGATGTTGTCTTTGATGAATCGATTTTTCCCTTTACCGAGCTTCATGCAAATGCTGGAGCTCGGCTTCGATCTGAGATAGAACTTTTATCTACTGATTTATTTGGCCCAACGCAGTACCGGGGGACTGAACAAATGTCTAACCAATTGACTAATCCATTACCTATTAATTTATCTGCTGATGATGAGTCACAGGAGCAGGATTTGGATGCAGCCACAGGGAATCCGGATGCAGAAAATCCGGTGGCCACTGAATCCGAGCCGAATTCGCCACAAAATTCAGCGCCAGATGTGCCGCACACTCCTGTTGGCAGTCCCAGCTCCAGGCTCCAATCGCCTGGTGACACCTGTCCGGCTTCGCCCGGTACTGCTGCGCAGTCCCGCCTGGTGGTGGACACGCGGCCTTCCTCCACTGGTGATGGTGCACCGTCCATCAGCGTGCTGCCAGTGCGGGGGACAGGAACATCGGTGACAACGACAGCGACAGCGACAGCTGCTGACGGCGATGGCCCACGTACTGGTACTGATGGTAATGATGAGAGTGCAAGGACTACCTCCGCCCCCATTTTGTCTTTTTGAGTTTTTGGTTATCAATATTTGATCATTCGTCTTATCCAAAAAATTTTAGAATTATTATTTATTTTGTTCATCATTTGCTTTATTATCAAAAGTATTTTACATATGACTTATCATTTTTTATATTTGCACTAATTTTTCAAATAAAACGAATGGTCAAATGTTACAAATAAAAAGTCAAAAACGTCACCTATTATGAGAAGGAGGGAGTACTAATGAGGCTGAAGTTGCTGCTGTTGATCCACTGGAGCAAGATAGACCGCGTACAAGGCTACAAAGCGGTGTTCGCAGAGAAAAGGCTTATACTGATGGAACTATAAGGTATAAAAATTATTGGTTTACTGAGTCTGGTGAACCTACTACTGACATAGAAGCTTTAAAAGATAGAAATTGGAAACTAGCTATGGATTCTGAGTATGATGCATTGGTCAAAAATAAAACATGGCATCTAGTTCCTCCTCAGAGAGGGCGAAACATTATAGGCTGTAAATGGGTCTATAAAATTAAAAGGAAAGCAGATGGTACATTAGACAGATATAAAGCTCGCTTGGTAGCTAAAGGTTTTAAACAAAGATATGGCATTGATTATGAAGATACCTTTAGTCCTGTTGTTAAAGCTGCTACAATAAGAGTAATACTGTCATTAGCTGTCTCTAGAGGTTGGAGTCTTAGACAGTTAGATGTACAAAATGCTTTCCTTCATGGCTATTTAGAAGAGGAAGTGTACATGCAACAACCACCGGGTTTTGAAGATCCAACTAAACCACATTTTGTTTGTAAGCTTGATAAAGCCTTGTATGGACTAAAACAAGCACTAAGGGCATGGTTCTCAAGGCTGAGTAAAAAGTTGCTTGATCTTGGGTTTAGTGGATCAAAGGCTGACACCTCCTTATTTTTCCTGAATAAAGGAAGGATCACTATATTTGTACTAGTATATGTTGATGACATCATTGTAGCCAGTTCTTCAGAGAGGGCTACAACTGCTTTGCTCCAAGATCTAAAGGGAGAATTTGCCTTGAAGGACTTAGGTGAGTTGCATTATTTTCTTGGAATAAAAGTTAATAAAGTACAAAATGGCATTGTTCTGACTCAGGATAAGTATGCTACTGATCTGTTGAAGAAAACTGGAATGATGGATGCCAAACCTGCAAACACTCCTATGTCAGTAAGTGAAAAACTATCTCTGCATGAAGGGTCTTTGTTGGGAGATAGTGATGCTACTCAATATAGAAGTATTGTTGGTGCTTTACAGTACTTAACTCTCACTAGACCTGATATAGCTTTCTCTGTTAACAAAGTCTGTCAGTTCTTGCATGCTCCTACTACAGTCCATTGGATAGCTGTCAAAAGAATACTCCGGTATCTAAAACAATGTACTCAGTTGGGGCTTAAGATTCATAAGTCAGGATCCACTCTAGTTAGTGGATTCTCTGATGCAGATTGGGCAGGCAGTCTAGATGATAGAAGATCTACAGGAGGTTTTGCAGTGTTCTTAGGATCAAATCTAGTGTCATGGAGTGCTAGAAAACAGGTTACAATTTCTAGATCTAGTATAGAGTCAGAATACAAGGCAATTGCAAATGCAACAGCAGAAATTATGTGGGTTCAAACACTTCTGGCAGAGTTAGGCATAAAGTGTCCTCAAGCAGCCAAGTTATGGTGTGACAATCTTGGTGCCAAATACCTTTCTGCAAATCCAGTCTTTCATGCTAGAACAAAGCATATAGAAGTGGACTATCATTTCGTCAGAGAACGGGTAAGTCATAAACTTCTAGAAATTGATTTTGTTTCTTCTGGTGATCAAGTTGCAGATGGTTTCACCAAGCCACTATCAGTAAGATTACTTGAAAACTTTAAATACAACATGAACCTCAGCTGGTCAGGATTGAGAGAGGGTGTTAGTTGACAAGGATCAGGACTCCCTGCGCCTGCAACTACATGCGATAATGATGGAGCAACACATGCGATGATGGCGTCAATCCGGTTTGAGATAGAGTCCATCCGGTAGAATTGTTATCATATGGAATGTAATCTCCTAGTTTAGAGGGATAGTTTGTTCAGATGTAACAACCTTTGTATATGCCACGATAGGGGCTATTCCTATCCATATATTAACATGCAAGCGACGCGCACAGGATAGTGCGATCGATCGTTTCCACCCAAAACATTCACAGCGGAGGCGGCTGATGATCCGCACCTCCGACGCGTACTCCTTCCTCCCCTGCTTCGAGCTCTTGGACACTCTTTTAATGGCGACGTCAAGGTTCATCTCCTTGAAGAATCCTCTATACACCGACCCGAACCCGCCTTCACCGAGCTTGTGCTCGTCGGAGAAGTTGTCGGTGGCCATGGCGAGCTCGCCGTAGCGGAACCGTTTGGGACCAGTCCCCTTCTCAAAGTCGTCTTCCATGGCCGCCTCATCGTCGAAGAAATCTCTGTCGTCCATCTCCTGATCCTTCGTCAGCCCAGCATGCTTCCGCCGCCGGCGCAAGACAAACCGGATTGAGAAACCAATAACCACCAAGAACGAGACAGCTCCGAGAGTCAGGCCTACCACGAGCCCTGTGGACGCTGAGGGAGCAGGAGCAGGAGGAGGTACTGGCGTCGCCGGAATCAGCGGAGGCTGCGATGGTGACGGCGCCGGCGGCAGAGTGATGTCGAACGGCAAAAGTTCGAACCTCAGGTAGCAGCTGTACCCCTTGATTCCGCCAGCGCTTTGGTTGGTGTACTCGCGGCCGAGGTCTTCAACGTACTTCTTCAGGCACTTCTGGCACTCGCTCCCCGCTAGCTCCCTCGTGCACTGCGCCAGCCCGTACAACCGCGACGTGTTGAGCAGCGAGTCCGCGTACGGCACGCTGTCGTTTTTCAGCCTCAGCTTGTTGTCGCCGGCCCTGTCCGCGAGCCGGCTCATCAGCTCCCGCCGCGTGTCGTTCATGGCGGTCATGTTCTCGACGAAGCGGAAGTTGAACCAGTAGGAGGAGCGATTGACTTCGACCTTGCCGTAGGTGAAGTCGGCGGCGTCGAAGAAGGGCACATCGGAGTAGCGGAGGAGGCAGGCGTCGTAGTTGGCCTTAACCGTCCGGCTTCCGGGGCACACCTGCTTGATCCCGGCAGGCGCACCGGCGAGGCATTTCTCGCACTCCGTCGCGTTGTAGTCGGCGTAGCACATGATAAGACCGAACACCTGGTCGGCACCCGTCCCGACGGAGGTGGTGTTGAACCAGCCGCCGACGGCGGCGGAGGTGGAGAGGGTGGAGAGGAGCTGGTCGAGGTTTTTCTCGAGCTGGTTGCCCCGGCCGGTGTAGTTACCGGTGGTCGAGCAGTATGGCCAGAACGGCACTAATTCGTTGTTGCTCTGAGCAACTGCCGCCGAGGCAACCACGGCGAGGAGTAAGAGGATGATGACAAGGCGGGGAGCCATGACCGGCCGGCTAGCTGGCGACGCCTTGAATTTGCTTGGAACATGAATGCTTTGGTCCCAATTTATCTTGGATGACAACTGAAGGGACGGGGTTGTGGATTTTTCATAATTTGGTCCTTTTGAAAAACTTATTTCGTAAATAGACCCCCTAAAACCATGTATCCCAAAAATGGTTCTTTTTAAGGTGCCAGAGTCAGTCTCTCTGGCGCTGTCCTCCTACCGACTTGGCGGGGCGGTGCTGAGGTGGCAGGGGGAGCTCGCCAGCCACATTGGCGCCGTGTGTCCCCCCCCCCCCCTCGCGCGCGCGCGTTATTTTCCCCGTCTTCTCCTCTCTCCTCTAGTATAGAGGATAGAGATGTGCAACATTTTTATTTTTATTTTATTCTTCTTCATACTTAGGAGTACATAAGAACCAACCATGGAAAATATGTAACTTGTATAATTTTTCAAAGCTCTACCAAAAAGCACCCCTGGGCGCTCTCTCTGCTCTTTGTTGTTTTGGTTTTTTCCTATAGTAAAAAAAGATTAGATTTCGAACACTCTTAGCCTTTTTTACATCTTTTACATCCTATATAAAAAGTTAGTGTTTATGTTCTTTTTTTACATTCGGGTGTTATTTTTTAAAATATGCGTAACTTTATGCTACGGACTCGGAATCAGGCAAATAATATATCCACGAATATCTACAGAAAAAGTTACATCCTCCCCCGCTTTGCCGAGTTCGGCGAGATTAAAACCTCCAAATTTCGCTTGCAAAATTGTGTTTTCGAGGCGAGAAGCTTTTCGGTAGAGCATTGGAAAATTTTACAAGTCACATATTTTGTTCGTTTGAGTTAAACTTTTCTATGGTTGGTTCTTGTGGGTTCCTAAGTGTGAAAAAAATATCAAAAATAAAATAAAAAATAAACATTTGCACATCTCTCCTCTACACTAGAGGAGAGGAGAGGACAAAAATTCCCGGGGGGGGGGGGGGGGGGGGGGCGCCAGCCACATTGGCGCGCTTTCCCTGCCACCTCAGCACCGACCCACCACGTTGGTAGGAGGATGGCGCCAGCCTCTCTGTCGCTCCAATAAGGACTATTTTTGGGATAAGTTTTTCTAGGAATCTATTTGCGAAATATTTTTTTCAAAAGGACCAAATTGTGAAAAATCCAGGGACAGGTTCATGTGCAGTTTTTCTAAAGAGAACTAGTGTTCGATTACGCTTTGGATCATATATCTCTTCTCTTGTATTATAAAAATTAAATATGTTTTTGCTAAGATCTTGGTACGTCATTCGTGTTTGAGTCAGTTTTTAAATTCGTTCGCTTTTGGAAATACAGATTTGTGTTTGAGTTGAATTTTAAGCCTGTTTACATTTGGAAGTATAAAAGGATTTGTATAAGAAATCTTTTGAAAAAACTCGCATGCTAACTTACATTGAAATACAGGCTCCTAATTATAGCTTGTGATTTTCTTTAAAAAAAATATCTCGGCGAATTCTCACAGTGAATTTTACCCTAGCTAAACCGTATAACAATAATAAAATTAAAATAGTATTTGCCTGTTACAACGTATGAGCTTTTTTTTTAGTACACTATCTAAGTACGTCTGGTTGGCCACTTGGCCAGATGATTGTTTGGTGTGTGCACCGTATGTACCATGACCGAGTCTGTCTCGCGGTTGACTACATGAGAGGGATCGTTGCCTGATTTGAATGAGTGGGTCTATCTCTCTCTACTAGGGGTAATTTTTTTCGACGCCATTGGCGATATTGCATAGGAACCAGTCAGCTTGGAATTGCATAAGGATGACGTACGAAAACGATTCTTTCACCGCAAAAGAAAAAAAAAAGAAGAAGACGATTCGGTCCGTTCGCCCGATCCAACGAAAAGTAATCGGCTGTGTTGCCACTGCTGGAGTGCTGGTACTGCTCCCTGTCACAGCCGAAGATGTGTAGCCGAAAGCATCAATCGGTGGTAGGAACGTTCACTGCTACAGAATAATAGCTTTTTCCAAACGGTCAAAATGTATTTTCACATACAGTTGGGCGGACCGCATGAAAGAAAATGGCTACGAAAATCATGATTTTCGTATTCGTATTGTGGCTAGCGCAACCACATGCGAAAACAAAAAATCGCGAAAAAAATAAAGTTCCAAGAATCAAAAAATAAACCGCCGCTGCCGGCGGCCCGCCACCGTCCTCGTCCTCAAGTCGCCGCCGCCGTTGTCCTCATCCTCCAGTAGCCACCATCGTCGCTGTGCGGGGGAGGACCGCGGCCGGCGGATCGTGGCGGGGGAGGGCCGCCACCCACGCAGCATGCAGGTTATTTCCATGTGTTCCAATTGACTCCACTCTTGATATATGATACTTTCACATGAACCAAAGGATATTAAGCGCAATGGTACTACACGCTTGGAATTGGTAGCTAAGGAACTTTTTATTCTAGTTTGGATGGCGTAGTACCTACAGAATTTTGTGATAGAATCTACGTGATTTTAGAAACATTATTTTAGTAGATCATATTATTGGCAGAAATTAGGGGTTTGTCCCATCTCACCTTTTTTTAAGCTTTTTTCTGTTACTTTCTGTTCATCTTAGCAAGGACGATGTCTCAGTGTGAGGAGCGCCTGTGCTGCCACTGCTGGTGCTGCTTCTCCCTGTCACAGCCAAAGATGACGTGTAGCCAAAAGCATCAATCGGTGGCAGGAACGTCGCCACCGGCATCCTCGCCGGGAGGCTCGGCGGCGGCGCCTCGTCTCGCAGCACGCTGACGGCCTGCCTGATCGCCGGCCTCATGCTCCGGTCAGGGTGCGCGCACCAGAGCCCGACGATCATGACACGCTCCATCTCTCCGCCGTTGAACTCACCGTCGAGACGGTGATCAGCGGCATCACGAATTCTCCCCTTGCCATACAGATCCCAGACCCATTGAGTAAGGTGGATCATGTCTTGTCCTTGCTCAGCTTGGTGTTCCGGCGCCATAATCGGCGGCCGGCCGCAGGCGATCTCGAGGAGGATGATACCAAAGCTGTACACGTCGGACTCGATGTTGGCCCTGCCGGTGATCATGCACTCCGGATCCATGTACCCCATCGTGCCGGCGAGCACCGTGGTGTGTGAGCCCCGGCCATGGTCGACGAGCCTGGCGAGGCCGAAGTCGCCAAGCTTGGCGTTGAAGGCGGCGTCGAGCATGATGTTGCTCGGCTTGATGTCGCGGTGCACCACGCACTGCTCCCACTCCTCGTGCAGGTACAGCAGCGCGGAGCCGATCCCGAGCACGATCTCGTGCCTAAGTGGCCATGGGAGCACGCCGGCGTTGGCGTTGTAGAGGTGGGTGTCGAGGCTGGCGTTGGGCATGAGCTCGTAGACGAGGAGTAGCTCGCCGCCGCCGTGGCACCAGCCGATGAGCTGCACCAGGTTGCGGTGGCGGAGGCGGCTGATGATCCGCACCTCTGACGCGTACTCCTTCCTCCCCTGCTTCGAGCTCTTTGACACCTTCTTAATGGCGACGTCAAGGTTCATCTCCTTCAAGAATCCTCTGTACACTGACCCGAACCCGCCTTCACCGAGCTTGTGCTCCTCGGAGAAGTCGTCGGTGGCCATGGCGAGCTCGCCGTAGCGGAACCGTTTGGGACCGGTCCCTTTCTCAAAGTCGTCTTCCATGGCCGCCTCATCGTCGAAGAAGTCTCCGTCCTCCATGTCCATCTCCTGCTCCCTCGTCCGGGCGACGTGCTTCTGCCGCCGGCGCAGGAGGAGCCAAATTGACAAACCAAGAACGGCCAAGAACGAGACGGCGCCGACGGTCAGGCCAGAGACGAGTCCTGTCGACACAGAAGAAGGAGGAGGAGGAGTTGCAGGCAGCGCCGGAGATGACGGCAGCAGCGCCGGAGATGATGGCGGCGGCGACGGAGCCGGCGGCAGTGTGATGTTGAACGGCTGAAGGTCGTATCTCAGGTAGCAACTGTACCCCTTAATGGCGCCTCCGCTGTTGTTGGGGAATCTCTCGCTGAGCATGTTGACGTAGGTGGACAGGCACCTCCGGCACTCGCTCGCCGCCAGGTCCCTCGTGCACTGCGCCAGCCCGTACAACGCCGAAGTACCAAGAATGGAGTCCTTATATGCCCTGCTGTCGTTTTTCAGCATGAGCTTTGTGTCGCCGGCCCTCTCCGCTAGGCGGCTCATCAGCCGCCACCGCGTGTCGTTCATGCTGGTCATGTTGTCGACGTAGGGGGACGTGTACACGAAGTAGGAGATGTTGGTGCTGGCGCCGTAGGTGACCTCGGCGACAGAGAAGAAGGACACGTGAGAGTAGCGGAGGAGGCATCCGCTGTAGAAGTTGGCGCTCACCGTCCGGCTTCCCGGACACACCTGCATGACCCCGGCAGGCGCCCCGGCGAGGCATTTCTGGCACTCCGTCGCGTTGCTGTCGGCGAAGCACATGATGAGGCCGAACACCTGGTCGGAACCCGTGCCGACCGAGGTCTTGCTGAACCACCCGTCGCCGGCGGCGGAGGTGGAGAGGGTGGAGAGGAGCTGGTCGAGGTTCTTCTTGTACTGGCTGTCGCCGGTGTAGTTGCTGCTGTTCGAGCAGTTCGGCCACAACGGGAGGTTCAGGTCGATGTCATCACCGACTGCCGTCTCGCATAGCGAGCCGGCGACGGCGAGGAAGAGGAGGAAGATGACGAGGTCGGAGGCCATGGCCAGCCAGCGACGCCCCTAGCTAGTTCCTAGGAACAGGAAGGCTTTGGCTTCAATTCTTCGATAACGAATTAGGGATGGATGAGTGGACGTACACATATGCAGTTCTTTTAAGCGGGAAGAATTATACTCATACGCGCTTGGGCCGATTCTAGCTAGTAGCTACTCGCATGTGTTGGACCATTTCTTTTCCCTCTTGGACAACCATGCATGCACTTGCTTGGGTTTACTAGCCAAATGCGAATTCTTCTTATTCAACTTATGCAAGTAGGATATATTAGGTGGAAGTGGATTTTTTTCCAAGGGAACGTCTCCTCGTTTTGTGCATATCGTTTAAAAAGTTATAAAAAAATTTAAAAAATTTATCAAGATAGATCAATATATAATACTCCCTCCGTCCCTAAATATAACATATTTTGGTTAGATGTGACACATCCTAATACAACGAATCAAGCCTAGGGCTTACGATTCCGACGAAATCCGGTCGGATGTCGCGAAATTTCGACATTCCGACGAGGCTTGAAAGTAGAAACCGTTTGAGATTTCGAGGAGTTTCATCCAAATTCAAATTTAAATTAATAAAAAAAGAAAAAATAAAATAAAATCTTATAAATACTATGATATTCATATAACTTATTGGGATATAAATTTTCGAAAAAAACGATGTAGTGTGTGTATTTACTAAAACTTATATCATGAAAAAAAAGAATTTCAGCAAATTACCTCTATTATAAATTACTGATGATTTTGATCGGAATTTCGCCAAAACCGACCGGTTTTTGAGAACTTGCCGGTAACTTAGGGAATTTGTATCCAAATTTTGGTTTATGAAATTTGTTCGGAATTTACCGGATTTCGCGAAATTCCGAATTCCGCCCGTGCCCGAAACGGAAGGGCCTGTCGGAATCGTAAACCCTGATCAAGCCTGTCTAGATTCGTTGTGCTAAGATGTGTCACATCCAACCAAAATCCGTTATATTTAAGTACAGAGGGAGTATATCTTTTCGTAAACACACGGGTTAAAATTTGACTCATACAATTCGTGGCGGCGTTGGTCGGCCGGCGCAGCGCCGCGGTGGAGTTGCTGTCGTCGACGTTGCAGGACAGCATGATGGGGCAGCTACCGGAGAATCCGAAAGGGTAGGGGACGACCAAGCCGCTGCACCGGCGGCTACACCCCTGGCCCTGGGCGGCGACGGCGGTGGCTTCATGAGCGAGCAACGAGAGGAGGAGGAGGACGACGAGCCGCTGCATCTCGATCTCTACTCGCTACTCCAGCTGGAGTACTATCAACATCCTTCACAGCTGGCCAGTTATTATATTTTCTTCCGTCTTTGTATTTTCTCAGGAAAGTGTTTTCATCAAATGTCCCATTGTTTTTTTTATATGTTACCTACAAATATAGCTGTGTATAATTTTCTTTCAGAAAAAAGTAAAATACCATATAATCTCAGATTTAAACTTAACCTGAAAAACCGGATAAAAAAACTTAATCTCATAATTTCAACCTCACACTAACTCACGGGCATGACACTAAACACGAAGAATTAGGTAGTGTAGGCAAGCAACGTCGGGAACATATCTATGGTTTTTTTTAACACAGTCATACTAATAACGCGTCTACACACTCCTGTGAACACCTTCGGAGAACTTGATCGGCATATGTTGAGATCGATGAAGTCGTCTCACTGTTAATGGTATATCACCCACCATTAGAAAAAAATTAACCGTAAATGAAATCTAAAAGTTGAAACCGGTATACTGACTACGCACACAACGATGGTTTTTGGTACGGAGTTATATTCAAATTGTCTCTAGAAGTCTCAATGGTAAATTTCAAGGTAATTACTCGTGATTCGCAAGAATAGTTTTTTTACGGGGGGGAAGAAAAGTACTACTACTTGTTATGGATTGAACATGTGCCAAATGATCTATGAACTGGACGGATAGCAATGATTTCGTCGACAAAAGAAAATTCAGATGTTGAGAAAAAAATAGCTTAGCTGTCAAGAACATATTGTATACTCATCCGTTTTTTATATTCGCTTTGATTTTTCTCTAATCAAACTTATTTTTTCTAAAATTCATATAGCAATATTTCTAACGCAACATAAACATATTACTAAAATACTCCCTCTATCCTAAAATATAAGCATTTTTTATCTCGGCACGGTCTCAAGATTCTACTTTTACCAACGATATCTATAAAAGTAAAATGTTTTAAATAAAATGAGTTACATATTATAATAGTTCATTTAATGATAAATATAGTAACATCAGATTTACATGATTAATTTTTCTTAATTTATCGTTATTAATAGTCAAAATTTAAAAAAATTGACTTGTTACTATTCTAAAAATACTTATATTTTAATAAAACTAATTTGATTTTTTAAAAGCTACTACATTTTTTTTAACTTGACCAATGATAAAATAAAATCAAACTGAATTATAATATGAAACCGGAAGAGTAGCTTTTAGATTAGCACTAATAACTAATAAGCAGTGACTCGTGAGTCCTCCAATGGCAAGCACGTCAAACGTGCACTCGAGTTATTAAAATCCATCTCGTTTTTGCTTCCTATATAGTTTGCAATATATATTTTCTCAATCAATGAAGTTAGTCAATAACTGGCTATCGGCCATGGCTCCACGGCTTCTCCTGCTCCTTGCCGTCGTCGGCTCGCTCTGCGCCACCGCAGCTGTTGGCGATGGCGATGGCGATGGCGGCGGTGATCAGATCATGCGGCCGTTGAAGATGTCGTGCTCTACGGGCGCCGGCAACTACGTTGCCGGCAGTCAGTATCACAAGAACCTCGACCAGCTCCTCGCCGCCATCCCCATGGCGGCCGCCTACAACCACGGCTTCTACAACGGCTCGTTCGGCGCGGCGCCCGACGAGGTGTTCGGCCTCGTCATGTGCTACGTTCGAGCCACCGGCGGCGCCGACCTGTGCCGGAAGTGCCTCGCCGCTGCTCCCTCGGGGATCATGCAGCTGTGCCCGGGGAGCCGGACGGCGCGCGCGGTGTTCGACGAGTGCGTCGTCCTCTACTCGGACGTGTCCTTCTTCTCCGTCGCCAGCGACCTCGCCGCGTCGTCGTTCTACGTGCAGGCGCGCCGTGGGCAATCATGGACCGCCGGCGGCGGGTTTTCACCCTCCGAACCGCCGTATGTGGTCGACGCGGCCGCCATGAACCGCACGAGGTCCGAGCTGATCGCGTCGCTCGCCGTCATCGCCGCGCACTCTCCGCTGCGGCTTGCGTCAAAGGATACTCCGTTTGGCGGCTCTCCGTCCATGGAAGCTCGATGGATGTCAGGGTTCGTGCAGTGCAGGAGGGATCTTCCGGCGAGCGAGTGCACGCGCTGCCTCTCCGGCTACGCCGCACGGCTGCCGCGGCTGCTCCCCAACAACAGCGGCGGCGCCATTAAGGGGTACAGCTGCATCCTCACGTACGGCATCGTCATCCCCGAAGTACCGTGGCTGCGGTTGCCATCGGAGTGGGTTTTACGGGAAGAAGATGAGGCTTTCTTGATGAAGACGAAGCGCCGGAGACGGCTAGTTGCTGTTGGTTTGTCTGCCGGAGGCGTCGTGATCGTGCTCTGCCTGAGTCTCTCGGTGCGGTACTTTCTTCTTCACCGGCGGCGACAATGGCGGACGGCGGCGGCCGTCAAAAAATCCGAGCTAGAACAGCCAATGAGACAGGACGAGCTCGATAAGGGCACCGGGTCACGGCGGTTTTCCTACGGCGAGCTCGCCGCCGCGACGGACAACTTCGCCGGCGGCAACAAGCTCGGAGAAGGAGGCTTCGGGTCCGTGTACCGTGGGGTATTGTCCACCATGAACGACCTCCCCGTCGCGGTGAAGAAGGTGTCCAAGAGCTCGAAGCAGGGGTGGAAGGAGTTCGTCTCCGAGGTCCGCATCATCAGCCGCCTCCGCCACCGCAACCTCGTGCAGCTCATCGGCTGGTGTCACGACGGCGGCGGCGAGCTCCTCAGCCTCCTCCTCGTCTACGAGCTCATGCCCAACGGCAGCCTCGACGGCCACATCTACGGTCCAGAGAGCATCGTCCTGCCATGGCCGGTCAGGTACGAGGTCGTGCTCGGCGTCGGCGCCGCGCTGCTGTACCTGCACGAGGAGACGACGGAGCAATGCGTCCTCCACCGCGACATCAAGCCGGGCAACGTCATGCTCGACGCCTCCTTCGACGCCAAGCTCGGCGACTTCGGCCTCGCCAAGCTCGTCGGCGACGGCCGCCGGTCGCGCACCACCGGCGCCGCCGGCACCCTGGGGTACATGGACCCTGCCTGCTTGTCCGCCTTCACGGCGAGCGTCGAGTCCGACGTGTACAGCTTCGGCGTCCTGCTGCTCGAGGTCGCCTGCGGCAGGCGGCCCGGCGTGCCCAACGGCGACGGCGGCGCCGTCCACCTGGCGCAGTGGGTCTGGGAGTGGCACGGCGGCGGCGCGATCCTCGACGCGGCGGACGCGCGGCTCGGCGGCGAGTTCGACGGCCAGGAGATGGAACGCGTGCTGGCCGTCGGGCTGTGGTGCGCGCACCCCGACCGCGCTCTGCGGCCGTCGGTGAGGCAGGCCGTCGGCGTGCTACGGTTCGAGGCGCCGTTGCCTGCTCTCCCGGCGAGGATGCCCGTCGCGACCTACATGTCGCCGTCGGCGGTGGCTGATTCGTCGTCAGACGGCGGCGGTGGCTGATTCGTCGTCAGACGGCGGCGGTGGCGACGACGACACTAGCAGGCCGTGTTCCATATCTCGATCGAAACCTGATGACTGAATTCAGACAAAATATATGGTTGATAACACGTAGTACCAGCTTGCAACACAAACTAGAGGAGAACACACGGTACAGAAGTACAGGAGAATTCAGTCAGAAATGTGTTTGTGGCAGCTAATTGTAATGAGAATACATCTGAATAACTTACAAAATTTTCAGCATTGCTCGTCAAAGACGGTCTAGGCATATGCAGCGTCAGCGACGACGAATCTATGGCCCCCCATGATTTGTGTCTATGTTATTTTGGGAGATGGATTTTCATCCCACGGCAACAGAGTGAATTGAGAAATTTCAGAGATTGGTGTTTGAATCTCCTGAAGATAAAAATTAAGTGTTTTTCACAAAACGAGATGGTAATAACGTGTGATTAATTGAGTTTTAATTATTGCAAACTTAAAAAATGGATTAATATGATATTTTAGAACAACTTTCATATAGAAAGTTTTTGTACGAAACACATCGTTTAGCAGTTAAAAAAGTGTGCTATGAATATCTGAAACTTTATCCACTTTTTTAAGTGGGAACGAACGGATTTTAAGTGAAAAAAATTACTATCTACGTCAACTTGATAGTTATAGCGATGACTTGACTAGTGTGAGTCTTCCGAAGTTCCGGGTGCAAGTGTGAAGCAGGACAAAGGTGTAAGCATGCAGCGTCGGCATCTTTTGGTGCAGAGTCAAATTGTTTCCAGAAGTCTCGCGGTTCTCTTCTTCTGAAGATGAAGATGATAACGAAGATTATTTTTTTTACGTAAATATTGATTAAGTTTTAATTATTATAAACTTTAAAAATAAATTAATATGATATTTTAGAGCAACTTTCATATAGAAAGTTTACGCATGAAACGTACAGTATAGCAGTTTAAAATACGTGTCATGAAAATCTTTATCTTAATTCAATTCAGTGCTAAATTTCAAGGTAGCTACTTGTGGACTCTCAAAGAAAAGTTCTTGTTGGGAATTGAACGTGTACCTCATGATCTATGAACTGGATGGATAGCAATGTTTTTTTCCCACAAAAGAAAATTCAGATGTTTAGAAAAAAATAGCTTGACTGTTAAAAGGATGTGTTATCTATTCATTTGTTTTATAATATAAATTGTTTTAATTTTTTTTCAATTTTTTAAAAAGTTGTTTTAAAAAATATAGTAATATTTTCAATACAAAACAAATATATTTCAACATTATATTTAATGAAACTAATTTGATGTTGTAGATGCTACTAATTTATTTTATAAAATTGATTAAAATTAAAGTACTTTGATTAGAAAAGTTAAACCGAATTAGTAATACGCAGTGACTCGGTAAGTCTTCCAACGTTAAGCATTAAGCAAGCCGAAAAGAAGCAGAGTCTGCATCAAGCTAGAGCCTAGAGATGCAGCAGCAGCTAGGGGTGGGCAGAAAAAGACCGAACCGAAAGGACCGAGACCGAGGAATTCGGTCATCAATTCGGTCCTAGGTAGTGAAAGTCCGAATTTTGTTCGGTCAATTCGGTTAGTCTCCTCGGGTAACCGAAAAGACCGAATTATCAAAAAAATGTCTAAATACAACCTACAATCCACTATATTTAATAGGATTAAACTCTAATTTCACATCCCTACTTCTTTTAGGCACGCAACCTAATAAGACTCTTTACTCATAAGTACTTACAAATTTTTTTTTATGATTTTTGTGTTGAAAATTTCCATTATTTCTTTGCATATATGAAAATGTTGTTGAATTTCGCTCAGGACCGAGACCGAGACCGAATTTGTCGGTCCTGACATTTTTTCACTGAAATTCGGTCTTCACTTTTCAAATACCGAAAAGACCGAAAGACCGAAGACCGAGACCAAAATTTTCGATTAGACCGAATGCCCATCCCTAGCAGCAGCTTCTCCTCCATGTCATCCTCTTCTCACTGCTCCTTCGTGAAGCCTCTGCCGCCGCCGAGCCTCCCGGCGAACATGCCGGCGGCGACGTACGGCCCCGCCTGCCATCAACGACGGCTCGGCAGCCGCCATGATTTCCATGGCCGCCGGATCAGCATCAGCTACTGTCCACCTTGCTTGTTCAGAATGTTAGGGGTTAACATTTTCCCAAGGGGGGAAATTCCAGGGTTCACCGAAATTCATAAATATCGGGAATATGTTGTACTCCCTCCGTTTCACAATGTAAGTTATTTTAGCATTTTCCACATTCATATTGATGTTAATGAATCTATACATATATATCTATCTAGATTCATTAACATCAATATAAATATAGAAAATATGTATATATTCATTAACATCAATATGAATGTGGGAAATGCTAAAATGACTTACATTCTGAAACGGAGGAAGTAGCTAACAACTGTTGTGTATCCATCAGAATATGTTGCAGCTAATTACACTGGGTTAACTGTTGTGCCACCAGTGGCAAAAGAAAATTACATCGAATCATTAGTATGCATCCAAAAAAGAAGCGAAACGAAAAAGGATTTTGGTTTGATCTGCGAGTTTTCAGGCCATCTTAGATCCTTATAGAATTCAAATCGAGCAATTACTCCGCTGAAGAGCTGATTGATATCACCATGGGATTTCTTGTCCATCCCAAGCGAAGAACTTGCCGCTGTCGCTCTTCTTGACATTGTCGATGATGGACAGTAGCTTCTGAACAGAGAACTCCCTTGTGAAGGGCTTATCCTTTGGAACATTCTTCTGAAAAGGACGCGAAAGGTCAGTGTCCACGGTTCCTGGATGCAGCAGGATGCAGGCAATGTTGTCCTTCTTCCCCAGCTCAACTGATACAGTCTTTGTCACTGCACAAAATTAGCAAAACAGTTTGTAAATCTGATGGAAACAAATTATCTGTAAAATTAAGATTAGTGTCAAAAGCAGGCTAGTACAGACAAAATGGAACATGTTAGTATTTGCATACATTGATTCAGTGCTGTTTTAGAAGCCCTATATGAATGCCAGCCTCCTAGGCCATTGTCACCTATTGAACCGACTCTGGCACTCATGTTTGCAACCAATGAAAATCCTCTCCCGGTCTCAGAGCGACCTCCAGCCTTCAGGAATGGCCACATATGCTGATAGAACAAATCAATTTAGAGTAAGCATGTCTATATAACAGATGATATCCGACCACATCACGACAAGAATATGAAAACGGAAGTGAAACAGTGAGTTATTATTTATACCTTGATCACTAAAATAGGGCCAACAGCGTTCACTTCATATGCCAGAAGCAGGGATGACTTCTGAACTTTGCTCAATGTAGTCTCTGTAACACAACAGAAAAATATCCCAAATTCAGTAAGCAACAACCAACCAACCAATCAAATGCAACCTGAAAAGCTATGCTCAAATTTCAACTATAAACCTGGATGTATCACATTCGGAATTGAAAGGATCCCAGTTGCATTGATCAGCAGGTCCAGAGATCCATGGGTCTCTCCTATCGCGGCCGCAGCTGCCTGTCACCGGAAGACACAAAATTTTACATAAGAACTCTCAATTCAGTATGTCTTAACTAGCATCATAATCTAGTTCCTACCAAGAAACAAGCTGTGCAGACTAGAAAAAACAAAACCTCATAGCATCCTTCTGAATCTGAATATCAAGTAACTCTGCTCACAACACAACATTGTCTATCCGGGTATGACTAGCAATTCAAGCAAAGAATAATCCAATTCTACCTATCAATCTCTGTATATAGTGCATAGTATATCTATACCTCTATGGTGCTCTCGTCGGTGACGTCGAGCGGCAGCACGGCGAGGCGCGGCGCGTGCTCCTGCCTCAGCTTCTGAAGCTCCACGGCCGAATCCGGCACGCGACACGTCGCGACGACGCGGCCCTCGTCGCTCCTCTTCAGCAGCTGCCTCACCTGCATCGCATACGCACGAGAGATTCAGAGCTCGTGGAGATCGCAGGCAACGCGCATGATCAGAGCAGCTACACACTGCACACCACAGCACGAACTCGGTGAGCCGTATGAGTGGCTGACAGGTGGGCCCCAACAGTTTCGGCCAAGTGCGAAATGGATATGGAAAGGAATAAGGCTGAGTGCTTTCCCGAGTTTTCCCAACTCGTCTCTCCAATTTTCTGCGCCCACGTTTTTTAAACTGTTAAATAGTATGCTTTTTTAAAAAAAGTTTCTATACGAAAGTTGCTTAAAATATTATATTAACCTATTTTTTAAAGAATAAAATAGCTAATACTTAATTAACCTCATGTTAATGGGCTGCTTCGTTTTCCGTGCGCAGAAGATGGGACGAACACAGCGTAAATATGGATAAGCAAAGGGGTTAATGTGCGTAAAGTTGAAAAGGAGGAAGGAGAGGAGTGCTCACGAACTCGAGCCCGATGCCGCGGGACGCGCCCTGCACCATGGACACGCCGCCGGCGCCGCCGCCGGATGTCGCCGTCGACGAGAACGCCCTCGCCGCCGCCGCCGCCGCCAGCGTCCTCGCCGTCGCCATTGCTGCTCCTCTCGCCTCGATTCGCCTCTCTGCTCCGCGTCTTCTTCCTCTGGGTGCTCGCGGGCGGTTCGGTGGCGAGGCGAGGCGATGCGCGCGCGGGGGCAGTAATGGCGGCGAGTCGTTGTTGTGGGGAAATTTTGGGGGAGAATTGCGTGGCCAGACGAAGACACACGTATGCCGCGCGCTGGCCCGGGAACGGCCTCTTTAATTCCTCTCTCGTTTTTCTTCTCTCTCTCTCTCTTCGTTTATGCACTTTCCCCCTTCTTCTTTGCAAAGTTCCAAAGTTCTTTACTCCATTTTCCTAACTTCTGCCTCTCATTTTCCATGCGCATGTTTTCCAAACTGCTATACATTTTTAAAAGATATTTATAGAAAAATTAATTTAAAATATTATATTAGTTAATTTTTAAGTTTTTTATAACTGATATTTAATTAATCACCTATTAAAGAGCCACTCTATTTTTTTCTGTGCCACGTAGAAATGCTGAGAACACGAGGTTTGAAATCAGCCTAAATCTATCATATGCATACAAAGTCCTCTAGTTCAATTGAGATTGTGTGCCGAGCTTCATGGTAAAAATTGATCAGATGCACTCCTTGTAGATACTCCCTTCGTCCCAAAAAAAAGACAAATCGTAGGTTTCCGTGCCAATGTTTAACTGTCCGTCTTATATGAAAATTTTTTATAATTAGTATTTTCATTGTTGTTAGATGATAAAACATGATTAATACTTTATGCGTGACTTATCATTTTAATTTTTTTAATATTTTTTTTAAATAAGACGGACGGTCAAACGTTGGACACGGAAATCAGGGTTTGTCTTTTTTTTTTTACGGAGGGAGTAGAAATTAAGCATTTAAAGCCTCCTGACCTTATATATCATTGGCACTAGAGGATATATCCTCAATTTTGAATCCTAGGCGCCGAATCAGCTTGGGAAGTGAAGGTATACCGGCTTTTACATGAACTCCAAATTTGCTCCAAGTTTGAACGGGTGAATAGCCCAACTCCTACATGAATCTCAATTCGCAAACAAGCATCCATGCTTCCTGCAAAAATTCAGCAAAATTTACAAGGGGACAGGCCTTTGGGCGCAAAATTATGCGTCCATTCCATATGGACTTATTTTCCACTCGGCCCAATCCTTTGCAGGCTGTCCAAATTGGCACATTGATTTCCAGCTGCCAAAAACAATCTGGACCAAACTGAATTACATGTAGTAACTTCAAAGCTACATATAATACTTACTTGAATATTTCTTCTTAAAGAATGGAACAGATATATATATATATATATATATATATATATATATATATATATATATATATATATATATATATATATATATATATATATATATATATATATATATATATATATGGGAATTTCAGGTGACTGACAGCTAGTACAGCTTTAAAATTTTGCAGATGCGCATGATGTATATTATAAAACTCAAATGTGTTTTGTTCTAGACAAAAGGGAGACATGCAGCTAATGGCTCCAATGTTTGTAGTATTATGTACTCCATTTAAGATGATGATGTTGCTGCTTTCGAGATTATATTATTGATTGTTAAGATTCAAACACACGTTCAAATCTGAACTCATCATGATATCAAACTGACAATGAAGCCTTCTATCTTTGTAGTTTATTCGTTTCAAATTATAAGTCATATTAACTTCAGCCAAGTCAAATTGTTTCAAGTTTAACTAAGTTTGTAGAAAAAAAACAATAACATTTTCAATGCAAGACAAATATGTTATGAAAATATATTTAATTATAGATTTAACAAAACTAATTTAGTATTATAAATATTATTATATTTATCTATTAATTTAGATAAACTTGAAATAGTTTGTCTTTGATAAAAATCAAAACTACTTATAATTTATAATTTGAAACTGAAGAAGTATTTTTTTAGAAGAGCATAAGATCCAACATAATCAAAAGCTAGATTTTGTGCATATATTATGAGATGTGGACTGTTGAGCTAAAATTGGGTTGGAACTAACGGGTGTGCTGTATTTGGTGGCCTGTCTGCTCTGAACTGCCGTTATATCTGTTCAGTTCAGCTGTTCCGTGCCCGCTGGCTGTCTGATACAAATATTAGCTGTGTTAATTACTTCTGCTAGCTGTATCTGATTGCCTTTGCTAACTACTTGATTGCGCTCTCTTTAATTTTTTCTTTTTGCCTTTTTTTAACTTCAAATTCGCTTCTAAACCTTGCTAGCACTGCCTCCATTTTTAATTTCAGATGTTATTTTTTTACTTGAATTTCAGATAATAACGTCTAATCTGTCTCAAGACTCCAGGGCTCCTTTTTCCCCCAATAATTATTTTCTTCCCGAAACCCATGTTTGGAAAGGCATTTTTAGATAATGTTAGAAAAGGTAATAAATGTATACTGATTTTAAAGTGAGTACCAAATATCATTTCCGGTCGACAAATTTCTGCTCATATCTATACTACTATAAAATACAATACGCCGTCGAAACCACTAATTTTGCAGTCTTACAAGTTACTCCTTAATATTTTATAATAGTATATGCAATAGTTTAATAATTATTTAAATCAAATGAATAACACAAGCTAAAATAAGTAAATAATAATAATACTAGCATATTTCATAAAAATATATTTTATCTACGATAAAGCATTATATATTTTCTTTTACCCATAGTAAACAATGGGCAATTTGCTAGTGTAGTATATAAGTATGAGCTGTATAGACAGCAACTTGCAGCAAGCTAACAAGCACTCATCAAATTGCATGCACAAATTGCATCTTCACTTTGATCACAAGTCAACTAATTGCACAAAGTGAAGGCAAGCAAATTTATTGAGCTAGCTTGTGGTACACAAGAATGCATCATTCATCAAATTAGCGCCTACTAATGTACCTACATTAACTCCAGCATCATCATATCAACAACCACCTTAATTAAGCTGCATGCATGCATGATGATGATGATGATGATGCATGGCCAACTATACTTATTCATATCATCAAGAGCATAATTAACCAGACCAGATTAAAACCATAACAAACAACTCTATCCATAAATTCATTCATCTGTTCTTCTTTTGTGAAAAACATCATAAACCATAATAACTACACCATGTTCCATACATTTTGCATGTACATGCATCAAATCATCTTCTTCATCGCGCCGAATAATCTTTTAGATCTCGCGCAAGAACCAAATGAACATCAAAATTAAAAATGAAATCAATCAAGGCAGTTAATTTTAAGAACTAATCAAAACAATTACTGACAACATGCATGCACGCATGTACCGATCGAGTAATTAACTAACATTGATGGTGTTGATTAAGCTGATCTCTCTCCATGATCAGCAGCAGCAGCAGCAGCAGCTAGTAGGCGTAGAGCTGGGCGAGCTCTCTCATGGCGGCGTCGTCGTCGTCGCCGTCGCCGCCGGCGCGGAGGTCGACGGCGTTGTCCAGCATCCACAGCAGGTGGTCGAACAGCACGACCTCGCAGTTGACGGCGATCGGCTTCGTCGACGACGACGTCGTCGTCGCCGCCGACGTCGACCTCCTCCTCTCAACCACCCCACCACCGCCGCCGCCGCCTTCTTTTCCGTCTCCGGCGGCCGCCGCCGGGACGTCGTCGTCGATGAGCGCGGCGATCAGCGGGTGGCTGAGGTGCTTGTTGCTGATCACGTAGCGCCGCCGCGAGCTCCCGACGAACACCACCGCCCCGTCGCCGCCGGCCGACACCGCCTTGCTGTCGCCGCCGCCGACAATGCCGCCATCGCCGCCGGCGACGACGTGCTCCCGGGTGGACATGGATCGGAGGTTCCTGTAGGAGCTCGACCTCGAGAGAGAGCGTGACAGGCTCTTGCACTTTCGTAGCAACACATTTCTGAACCTGTTCATGTAACTCAAAAACTAAATCAAAATCAAAATCAAAATCAAAACCAAAACCAAAAACCCTCCAAATTCTCTCAAACTAATTCGACCCAAGTCACAAACACAAAACACAAACAAGGAAGAAAAATAGGATTCAAGCTTAATTACATATGCATTGGGGTATATATATCGATGAGAGGCTATAATGGCTAGCAAATTAAGCTAGCTTCAAGCTAGGTTTCAAGCTTAAGCATTGCAAATATATATAGATACAAATTACAAATGTGTGTATATATAAGTGGATGTGTGTTAGTGAGGAGGAGAAGTGGGTGGCACGTCGTTGTAGACAAGTGAGGACGCTAGCTAGCTAAAGCTATATAGCTATAGGTAGTCACACACTGATCGATCTACCTGTCCATTGAATTTTTGCAAGCTAGCTTAATTAGGGCACCAGGTTGGCCTATTTGCTTAATTGGGGCCCAGAGGCATATATGCCACATTTTTGTTTGCCAGTGACTCTTATCTTATTTCATTTGTTACATGCATGATCCACTTTGGTCTTGAGTAGTGCTCATGATTAGAGCTTTTGGAAGTTTTAGGATGATGGAACATATATAACTCTGGTCTTGATCTAATGATCTTCACCTACAATAGAGATACACATAGCAAAAGTTTGGCTTTTATAAATGTGGTTTGTTGCGTACCTATACGTATTCATAGGTGTGAGTGTGTAGCGTATATATACGTGAATTTCTTGTATTGTGTTTCGTAGAGAAAAAAAAAAGTCTTTCGTCAGAAATTGAGCATTGCAAGCGTAGCCCACCCCATGGTTTCCCTTACTATTTTGGTGATGGTTACCTCTACCCGATGGTATCGTGGTTACCCTAGTATCCATGTGGTTACCATAAAAGCTATAAGGTTAAAAACTAAGGTAGTTACTGAGGGGATAACTATGATAACTGTGAGGTAACAGCGTGATATTGCAAACTCGAACCAATCTCGATCAATTGTATGCAAAGAGCATTGGCTCATGATAGCAAGTGGATTAATTGAGGGCAAAGAATTTTCTTGAAAGAGCTGTTCCAAGTTCCAACTAATTAATCTCCTCTAATGCAACCATCATAGACTTTCAACTAAATTAACAAACAACAGGGACAAGATTAGCAAGGAGAGCTTTCATGGTTTTCAGGGTCTCACTTCAGCATTATATTCGGACCTGCCTGTGCCTACCTGTTAGGCTGTTAGTACTTAATTAGTACAGGATGCAAGCTATGGACCATGTATGAAAAAGGAGGAGGAATTAATCAGAACAAAAAAAAAGATCATAAACATATATATACAAATCCTTTTTGGCACAACTCTGGATCCAAAATTTTTTGAAGCTGGGTACAAAATCAGCGGATCTAGATTACATTGATAACATTTTGATTATCATTTTTTTTCATATTTTATATATAATTTAAAATTTTAAACCATTATTATTTAACATACAAAATACAAATCTACCATGGATTTGTGATCTAAAGCTGTACCAAACAGGGACACAAAGTTTGTCTTATCTAGCCAACAGGCAGGCCTGCTTGTCAGTGCCACAAGTGGCGGCGGTTGATTGGTTGGAGTCAGCATCCCAAGACAACAAATCTGAATAAGTTTTTGTCCAAATTTGTTGTCCTAGAATATGTCGATTCTTTTTGGAACGGAGGGAGTAGTTGTGTATAGGCTGACAACTGCACATGAGGACATGACCTAGCTTTTATAAGATTGCAATGTCTAAACAACCATCCTCCAGTCCTGCACAAATCTTAATATAATAATTGGTGGTACAACATACACCGTTGATTCGTCCGTCCTCTCTCTGGACCATATTCAGCATTGATATGGTACCTCACATTTTAATCTTTTGCTTACATGTAATATCACGTGTTAGATTCACAATTATTTATTGATGTTTAGACCATAGAGATTAATATGTTAGAAAAGACAGCAATCTAGAGTAATCGTTGCACATGTGGCATGTACACATGGTTTGAAAACGTGGAAAAGCCATAGGTTTTATGCAAAAAAAAAAACCCTTTAGACATGTAAGGACTATTCAATTGTTTTTTTTACGAAGTATTAATTAATTAATAAGTACTCAAGAAAAAAGGCATAAAAGGTCTCCAGGTTAAAAAATACCACCTTCGTAGTATGGAAAAAAAGGAAGGGGGTTGGGGCACATATGAGTATTGACATTTCTAAATCATGCGGACAACTTAGACGACCACATATGAAAATCTACTTCTAAAGACAATCGCTTAAGATAACTATATCTAAAAATCAATTTCTAGATGTTCGCATAACCGTCTCTAGAATAGAAATGAGGCGTGCAATACTAACCGTGGGCCGCACAGCCCGTACTGCAGGCATAAGTGGATTTTCTTATGTACACCATCTGTACAGTAAAAAAGACATATTTCTATGTAGTTTTTTTTTATATAGTGAAGTATAAGTACTCTTGTACACTAATTTGTCAGAACCGATAAGGCCATAAGTGCGGTTGAATCATGTTCTTTTCAGATGAAGATACAGATTTTACCTCGGTTTTCGTTAGCATGTTTTTCAAACTTACATTTTCGTGCGAAAACTTGTTATATAGAAGTTGCTTTAAAATATCTAATATATCCATTTGTCAAGTTTGTAATACTTAAAACTTAACTAATCACGTGTTAATATCTTTCGCGTTTTACGTACGTCGTACGCCAATTTAATCTTTATCTTCATAAGTTTTAAACACTACACCAAGATTAGGCTTCAAACCAAGCACCTCTGAAACTGAACAAATTAATTTGGGGCATGTGTAGCAAGATTAGATTATACCGATATGCTTTGATCCTGTAGGTCCTTGAATTGATAGGAATTTGATCTTGTAGGATCAAGTTTGTATATATTATGCTTCTTGGTTGGTTGATCTGTACGGTACAGTTAATTTTACATAAAAGATGGTGTTGCTACTAGCTTTGGATCAGAGTGTAGATATTGGATCCAACACAAAAGGTAATAAGAATTATTACATCTTGTGTCCTGCCTAATTGGTAATTAGTGTGGCACTCAACCTAAGCTTAGTTGGTAATTAAGAAAACCAAGGGTAGTTCAGGAGGTTTATGTTCTAAGCAACCAAAATTAGTTACACTACACTTACTCATACCAATTTCCACTTGCTCGATCAAGAACATAACATTCTTTCAATTGGAAGTGTACACATCAACGACCTGTCCAGGCTAGAAACTGTAGCAAATTTTATAAGTAGGCCTACCAATCTAGCTAGCAGCTTAATTAGTTCACGCGTCATAAAATAAAGTGAGCATATAGATCACCAAGTTGTCCCCTAAGGGTCTCTTTGAGAAGCCTAAATTCTCAGTTTATTTTTGTAGTGTCTCGTTTAAAAAATAAAAAGCGACAACAAAAAACTCTAAATTGCGAAGTGAGTATAGTTTAATTGGTTAGATTTCTCATGGTGAAAACAACCCACCCGGGTGGCCGGGTTTAAGTCCTAGACTTGACACGAGTGCTTCTATTTATGGCTAATTTTTCTTTCAATGGTAGGCGTCGGGTACATACTCGTCGACGGCAAGATGCTCGCGGTGACTTCGTTAATCTTAAGATACGTTGGCCCAGTTTTTTTGAAGATGCTCATATGGTTATTTTAGTGGTAGGCACGAGTATCCATCGATAGCAAGGTGTTCTGTGGTGACTTTTTCAATCTCAAGATATGTCGACCCAATTTTTTAGAGGTGCTCGTAGGAGTGAGTGTGCGTATGTTGTGGGTGCCTACATTTGTACCGTATGTTTTTTTTTAAAAAAACCTCTAATTATTTCTAAAAATTAAATTTAGCTATGGCTGGTGAGAGCCTGATCATGGTTTCCTCCACCCTAACGATTAATAATTTCAAATTTAAATTCCCCGGGGATTTGGGCTAAAATCTTAAGCAAACACATAGACGGGCCTCAATTCCAAAGAAATCTAGATGGGCTGGGAAGCTCGAGCTAAAACCTGGACCTATCAAACCAGGCCAAAATCACTACCCGTTTAACCTAAACAAGGACAGCCCATCAACCTGGCCCATGGAGCCCATCAAGAGCCCAAACAAAGCAGACCGGGTCGCTACCCGTTAACCCGCCTCTGCCATCGCCAAAAATCCCAAAACCCTACACTGCCTCTGCCGCCGCCTCCTCCCCCCATTCTCCCCTCCGCCGCAAAACCCTAGCTCCCACGCCGCCGCTGCCATGATCACCGGCGGCCAGAGCTACGTCTCCGCGCCGCCGGCCTTCTCGGCCGACGGGCGTCTCCTCCTCGCCTGCACCGGCCGCACCGTCTCCGTCTTCAGCGCCTCCACCGGCATGCTGGTACGCGCCATGGAGAGAGAGATTTTGTGGCTCGCTCTGTGTTTTTTTTTTTTTTTTGGGTTACCGATGGGGGAGTGTGTTTGCAGGTGTCGGAGCTGGAGGGGCACGAGGGGGACGTCACGGCGGTGGTGGTGGCGCCGCCGCCGGTGGGCGCCCCCGCGGCGGCGAAGCTCGCGAGCTACTGCTGGACGGCGGGGCTTGACGGGGCGCTGATTTACTGGGACTTCGCGGCGGCGGAACTGGTGCGGAAGGTCCAGGTCGGCCTGCCCGTGCACTCCATGGTGAGCCGCTTTGCGAATTTCGTCGCCTTGGTTGCTACCGTTTTGTTGTGAGCAGTGAATTGGGCAAATGTTTATAGGTTAATTTTTTTTTATTCTGTTTTGGGCGCAGGTCATTCCTAACATAGCCAGAATATCGAGAGGAGCTGAAATTTACACGCCGTTTGCATTCGTCTCTGTTGAAGACACCAGTAAGCCATCTAATGAGAAATTGCGAGGGCAGTTGCGAATTTATGACTTAACCAAAGGGCGTCAAGTGGGTAGCCTTCTGGCTGAGGTACAACTTTTACCTGTCCCAGTTCGTTTTCTGACCATTTTCCTGCGACTATGTTTTTAGATATTTTATTGATCACGCTATGAATAGTGAGCGTCCATTTGGAAATGTAGTTTGCTGCTAATGTTGCTATTGCAATTAGAAATATAACAATAATATTGTGCTGTAGTAGCTGTGGTAAGGTTTTCTATTAAAACTTACATCACTGCGTTGTTTGCTTCGATTTAACAGACCCGTAAACCGGAAATGATTGTTGCAAGTAGCCCTGGTGAATTTTTGGGTATTACAAATAAGAGAAAGCTCCATGTATGGAGGATACCAACAAAAAATTTCAAGCCCGACAAGATAAGGAAGATAAAGCTTAGCCACACAAAAAACTTGAACACACTGGCCTTCCATCCAAGTGAGAGAATTGTTGCGAGTGGTGATGCAGCGGGGCGAATATTGATCTGGAGAGGTTTTGGAAATGCAAAGTTTTCTGGATCAGATGGTGCAAAATCTGAACTAGATGAAGACAGGGGTGATGTGAGGGGTAATGGTGATGCAGATACTTGCACTACATGGCATTGGCATTCAAGCGGAGTGAGGTTTCTCAAATTTTCTACTGATGGAGCTTACTTGTTCTCAGGTTTTGCTTGCTGATTTGTGTCCATTCAGTTGTGATTCTAGGATTTTATGCCTTTCAATGACAAGTTCCTTATCTTATAGGTGGTATGGAGGGAGTTATTGTTGTATGGCAACTAGATACTGGGAAGAGAAGGTATAAACCACGTCTAGGGTCTCCTCTTTTGTCCTTTGTAGATTCTCCGGATTCTTCCATTGCCTGTGTAAGTATCCCCATATTTTACCTCTCCCATTAAACTTCGTTGCACCTGATATAGTAATCTGAAGAGTGAAGAACACACTATTTTGTTGATTTAAGAGTTATTTGAATATGATGTTGCCACATACTACTGCCTCCAGTCACAAAAACAAGTCGTTTTGGACTTATCTAAGTCCACATTATACAACTTTTTACTGCCTAGTTCTTTAGCATAAATTTTTAAAAAGTTTATATAACTGTAATATTATGAAAGCTCTTGTTATGACAAAATTGAATTTATCAGTTTCATTTGTATACCAGAATACTATATTTTAACTGATATTTATGGTCAAATAACTCATGTTGACTGCATGCATTCTAAAATGACTTGTTTTTTTGTGGCCGGAGTGAGTATAATTATATATCATAATCATACATGTCCACATTAGGTTACATGATGTTATTAGAACAGTATAAGAAAACTAGAATGGTTCAGCACTTCAGCATCTTTTTTATGGTAACACATTTACTTCCTAATGGGCTGCACTGATGATGGGGACTCAGAAAGTGCAGCAGGTAGCATCTATGATTGTTTCAAACTACCATTTCTTTTTGTCTGTTTCTGTTTCATTTGTTTGCAATTCATTTTTGAAGTAGAACTTATGTTCTTTGTATTTCAGGTGTCATGTATGAATAACCAAGTCCATCTTCTAAAAATGCCCAACATGGAGGTCATGAAATCTATTGCTGGAATTAAGGTTTGTAATAGCATAAATATGCCCTTTAAGAGCCCACTCATCCAAATAAACTGTATTGATGATCTCTGGTGTTTCACTTTTTGGTGATTATATTATGTGCTAATGGATGTCTTTTATTTGTTTATCTCTTCAGCTACCTATATCTTCCCCAAACCTGGGTGGTTGTTATCGAGATGTGTATGGATTTGATTACAGTAACAAACTTGTTGCTGTGCCAACAGAAGATTATTGTATACAGTTCTACGATTTGTTTGAGAATACTGAAGTTTCAGAGGTAAAGCAGTAAGCATAGGAGAACATTTCATCATATTTTATCCAGTTCTGTGGTTCTCAGTATATTGGATCGGTACTTGTCTTCCTGTTCTGGTTTTGTGCAAGAATATCCCATCCCAATGTTTTTTACTTTCTACAGGTGCAAGTTTGTGAGAGGAACTTTCAGCCTGTTGATGATATCACAGTGAGATAACAACTTCCTTTTGCTTGTACCGTAATTCTTTTGTTAGGTTCTTGTGGCTTAAAATTTTTCTTTGTTTTTCACATTTATTTTAGTATCCAGAAGTTTGCTCTGATGAGAATGCTTTCCTTTCCACAGATGTACATTTCCTTAGTTTCATTGTCAATTGATGGTAAGTTTATGTGCACCGTTGATGTCAAGCTTCCTGAAGAAGAATTAGGTGGGCTTGTTACATTGAAATTTTGGAACCAAGGGTCTCGTGCTGGACAATATTTTTTGTCCACTGTCATTTATGAGCCGCACAGGTACCAACATGACTATATAAGGTCAATTATAAATGGTTGCATATGTTTTCTTACCATTCTTTCATACAGCGATGCTGGAATTTCTGCTATTGCTTTCCGCCCTGGGAAAAACATGGCTGTGAGCTCTTCATTTGGTGGCAACTTTAAGGTGCGCATATCTATTGGTTATTGAGATGATGCTCTGTGTATCTATTTCTTAATTTTTACTGTTTCATCTGTAGGTTTGGGTCCAAAGTATGCTTTCACAACCAAGTGATGAAAAAAATCAATCTGGTTGGAGATGCCAATCCGTCGGCTCATACAAGTGAGTTGACTTTGTTAATTTAATTTCCCTTTAAACAATACCTCGATATTGCTGCCATAAGCATATATATTATTGGCACTTGTATATATGCTTATGCTTTCATCTATTAATTTGTGGCAAATGTTGTAAATGGTGACGTAAAAAATGAAAAATTGCAGGAATAAACCTATGACAGCCGCAACTTTCTCAAGCGATGGATCTGTTCTTGCGGTTGCAGCTGAGAATGTCATCACATTGTGGGATCCTGATAATAACGCGCTTGTTGGTGTGATTGCAGAGGCACTATCGGTATTGTATTATTCCTCAGCTTGGGCTTTTGGCATTCTGTTCAGATTAACAGTTTGATATGTGTATCTCATTTCAATTTGCAGCCCATCACAAAACTTTCGTTCATTGGGACATCACCATTTTTGATGTCTCTATCTCAGAGCTCCAAACCACAGGTTGCCATGTGGAATGTTCCAAATCTTTCCATGCAATGGTCTTACAGCCTCTTTGCAGAAGGTACAAAATTATCTTGTTGAAATGTATCTGATGATTTTATTACATGAGTTAGTTTGCATGTCTAGTTATTCATCTTCATGATGACTACTAAGATTTAATCTTACCAGCTTGAAGAGCTGCCAAATCGTTCTAATAATTCAATTACCCTATACAAATGCAGTCGTCTAGATCCAATTGTTCTGTACGTTCATCATATAGAATTAAGTAATTAAGTAGGCAAACTATAGCTAATAGTCTAGTACAGTAGAACTTAGGTTTGATCTTTGTGCGAACATTTCGAAATTCTATCAAAGAAGTTGGGTTTGTGATATCTCCTTGGATAAGCCTGCAGAAAAGTACATCTGATGTAATTCTCATTTTATATATGTACTTTTGACAGCTGCGTGTTGTTCGTCAAGTAGAAGTGAGTTTGCAGTTCTTGCTCTTTTAAGCTGTCCTGATGGAGAAACACTGGCAGAGCAAGATGGGGTGATACTACTTTTCGATGCAGAAAATCCAAAGCCTGTTTCTTCCTGGTCAGTAAAGAAGGTATGTTTGGCTGAGTTGTTATACTCTGAACAGTCCATAGAGCACATTATATATTTTGTGGGACTAAATTTTTTGGTTAGTGATTGTAGGTAGTGTGCATTGTTAGATACTTATTGCTTTGGTTCTCAAGTGAAATGTTTATATTTTGTTTCTTTCCTCTGCTTGTGTCAATCTGTTGAATGCATCAGTGGCCCATTAATGTATTACAAGAATTAATTTCACTTTTCTTTTGTAGGCAAGGGGAGGCAGCGTTGCTTTTTTGAAGGGTGATTCCTCTTTGGATGCAAACAGAAAAGACAGGATAGATGGAGAGGCATCATCGCTGGTTTATGTCAACGGTTCTCATGAGTATGTTATATTTGATCCCCGAAGCAATGAAGAATTGCATATTGGCAAGAGTGCACACAAAAATATTCAAACTGAGGAGCCTGGTGAGTTATGGTTTGCTGCATTTATTCTAATCAGCTTCTGTATACTTGTATTTTTCATTGTGTTAACCTGCTCTTCTCTACGGCTATATTTGCTGGTGGCAAGATTATATAGTATATGAACATCATATCCCAACATTTTCTCATGCTAAATGTTTTACGCTCCAGAAACCATTCTCTTTTTTAATGCTAGCCTTCCAGAAACCCTTTCTGAATATTGTTGCATTGTGCCTGGCAAAACCGTTTATTTGCCCCTTTTTCTTTTGTACTCTAAAACATGTTGAAAAAGGCTCTGAAGCTCCTTTTTGTTATTCCAGGACCAATTGGTTATGCTTCTATTTTTGGAGAACTTCCGAAACTGGAGTCAAAGAAAGATGTTCCAGAAATTCTATTTATACCGTCAGAGAGACCTTGGGAAACTATATTCAGTGGATCAACTCATGTTCTTCCGCCTCTCACAAAGTTATGTCCTGCATTCTTGGCATCATTGCTTGAGAAGAGACCAGTTGCAAATGAGTGAGAAAGTGCCGAAGTTTTGTCCCGTCATACAATGCAACAAGGAACCTGCTAGTTACAAATGGCATTGCAACATGAAATCCTTATGACTAGTGCTGCCCGAAGCTCGTCCAATACTGCTGAAGCTGTTTGTGGGCATTGATTATCTGTCAGCTCAGCTCACGAGAGAACACATGCGATGATGGCTACAGCAACGCTGTTGGGTGAATGAGCCACCCTACCTCTTTTTGTAGGTGATATCTAGTGATCTATCTTCAGATCCTAGCAAATTTTGTTTCCATAGGCTAATCTGTAATTCTGATAGCAAAAACTAGCTCTTGTTGGTGAAAAATGTAACGCGAAGATCCAGTAACACGGTGAGTGATGCTGTTTTACCGCCTTTGAATCAAGTGTGTGTAATGATCTGGTAAACTGAAAAGTCGGTGCTTCTTTCAGAGTTTCAGTTGTCTGTTGCTTGCATACATGGAATACTTTTTTCTTCTAGAACTCTATAACAACCAGGCAAATAATTTGTCTTCCTGGAAGAAAGGCAGTCTTGTCGATTATGTACTGATATCTGGCAGGCTAAACTTAGCAATTGCATTAGATGCCAAATATTGCCATATAAGTCTTCCAGATTCTGAAATTGATGGCTAAGCTGCACTGATAAGTACGAAACGCATGCAGGCTTGTGAACAGTTTCTGAATCGATAGCAATAGATGTTGACCCGCGCCATATCTCCAATATGATACTCCAGAAATTTGTATGATATTCACATGAATCAAGCTCAGTTCTCGTACAAATCCTATGAAATTCGTTTGTTCCAAACAACACCTAAACAAAAAAATTTATGATGTCATAATACGACTTACAAGTTACAACCAATTTGAAACGCGTGAATTTTACTGAAACCGAATCAAGTAGAATTCCTGCGTTTCAAATGGACCCAACCGCAACAACCGACATGTCAAAGCAATTTTTTACAACCAGGCAAACTGGCGACACAGACAGCGAGATCACATGACGTCCACGTAGGACGACGTGTCATCATCCAGGCCGTCCACGTCACGCTGGTCAAACTTGTCGACCAATCTCGACCCTCCAACCTCGAGCCTCCCGATCATGGCGGCCTCCCTCGCCACCTCCTCGTCTCCCTCGTCGAACCCCACGCAGTGCTTCGCGCTCAGCGACTCCAGCTCGAGGCAGCCATGGATGACGGCGAGGAGCTCGTGCCTTGGCAGGTAGCAGCCGTCGAGGCAGAGGCGCTTGAGGCGCGGCAGCGACGTCGCCATGGCCGCGGCGTCCACGTCGCGGATGGCGCCGGCCATCTTGAGGCTGGAGAAGCCGGGGCAGCCGGCGCCGACGCGCGCCGCCGCCGCCGGGAACGACGCCGGCCTGTGCTCGAGCTCCAGGTGCTCGAGGCGGCGCCACCGCGCGACGAGGCCGGGCAGCCGCGCGTCGTCGGCGGCGGACAGCGCCGGGAGGGCGACCCTCCTCAGCTCCGGGCACCGGAGCGACACGAGGTCCAGCTCGGGCGCGCCGAGCAGCGGCGGGAGGGCGAGCTCGGCGGCGCGGCCCGCGGCGCGCGCGACGCAGAGGCGGAGGTAGCCCGCGAAGGTGAAGCGGCGGACGCCGTAGCGCGCGGCGAACGCGGCGCCCAGCGGCGACCACGGCATGAAGCGCGCGGCGGCGCCGCCGCCGCCGCGGAGGTCGAGCGCCCGCCACAGCGACGCGTCGCGCGCCGCGGCGCGCCACGACCGGCACACCAGCGGCGCCGCCGCGGCCACGTCGTCTAGCGGCAGCCGCCGGAAGATCTCGACGAGGCAGTCGGCGTCCATGTCTCCCCACCGCGCCGCCGCCTCCTCCTCTCCGGTGTCCATTGGCGCCACCGTTGGTTCTTGCTAATTTTCCAATTGCTATCTCCTTAAATAGTAAAAAAAAAAAAAGAAAAGAAAGAGAAGCATAAAATCTTGAGGCGAAAGCCACTACAACCCCAAATGCAACTAAAATTGTACTAAATTGCAATTTGCCACTTACAAGTTGTAGCCCATATCACGTTAATATCGACACTATTATCGATATAAATTTAAGTCGTACAACTGCGTGGGCCACTTACGTTCGATCTAAGATCAATGGACATCTACACTTGTGGATTTGATTTTTGCAACATGTTTAGTCGTCATCATCTTGGTCAAATGTTGTATATATAGGGACAGCTCAAAGGAGAGAAAAAAGTTTAAAAAGAAGGGGAAAAAGGGAAAGTGAGACAACAAAGAAAGTTGGAATTTGGATAGGAGGGAGTATCCATATCACACACGCATACACATGGTATAGGAATGAGTCAAGTTAGACCAGTGGTAGTATTAATTTCCTTAGCAGCCACAGCTAGCTTGGCATTGGCAAAATGTATTTATCAATAATACTTAAAAAGGCTTCAGTGATAGGGATAGTGAAATATATCATTGTAAGTATTCCCATGGTAAATTTTATAAATCACTTCTTGAACATCTTGATATTAAAGACAATCAAATTTAGACACATATAGAATCAAAATAAGTGAATATTCCCCGTAGCAAATAATGGATAGCACACTTCATAAAAAATATATTTATCCGTAGCAAAGCACGGGTACCATCTAATGTATATGTGTGGTATTATTTTGGTGTTTACCCTATTGGTCACTGGAGACAAGACCAGTGTGGCAGTAGCAGTTAAATTCTATTGTAGTAATTAGATGGCAAAATAAAATATATAGGCAGAATTCTTGAAAAAGAAAAAAATGGCATTGTATCTAATGGCCAGTCCTTCAATTATTGGAAGGAAATGATAAGAAAGCTGCCTCCCTAACTTTTGCATAATTTAGTCTTCACGTGAACCACGATAATGCACTTTGTACAGTTGCCGGGCATGTAGCCTGACCTCAACTGAAATTAACAGGATAAGCTGTAATTTCATTGCTTAATGAAACGTCCACTATAAATGGTTCAGTTTCTCCTTCAGAACACGAGAATTTTACAGTATTTTCATAGGAAATGGTTCAGTTTCTCTAAAATTCTCATGAAATTCCTCCAACCTAAATAGGCCGTGTAAGAATTTAGCAAAACAAAATATTGTATGATTGACTAGATACCCCAATTACATCTATATGTTCACGAAAGCTAAGTTTGTATTTTTCAAAATGAAGTCAACTCAAAATCCGATAATGATCCGAAATTATTATTGGTACAACTTTGTCATCCAAGTGGGATTAGTCCTAATTTCTTCGCCATAAATGCGCTGGGCCATGGGTACGTTGTATACTCGACTTTGTCGACATAGCTTACATAAAAAAATTTGAAATTAATTAAACATTGGAACAGAGCTAGCTATCCATGCATGACGTTCGCATGTGCTTAGGACAGAAGGATATTACTCCCTCCAATATGTCTTGATAAATATCGTTTTGGACATCATTATGGTATTTAAAACACAATTCAATAATTTGTATTGTAATATATTATATAATCTTGTGAAATTCAAACATTATGAAACATTTCTCCAGATTAATTTATATGTGATTCTCGCGTATCCATTCTAAATACTTATAAGATGCCGTTCATACTTCAGAGTTTTAAAATGTTTGACCAGAAACATGTCCAGGTACACGCAGGGTGAAATGAGTTTTTTAATATATTTAATATGAAAAAGGTATTCCATTCGTCATCTCTTTTTGTTAAACCCAGCCATATTGGTTAAGTGAAAATGATGGTTTGCAACCTTGCATCAATCAATCTTAAAGTAACACTGTTTTGAGAAAACAAAGCGTTGATGTTACGTTGGATTTTCTTGGCTTCACATTCTCACGTAAGCATAGTTTTTCTTTTAAAAAAATGTTAACCCCCCCTCGATAGCGTTGACAATGATGCGAAGATTTTTTTTAAGAAAAAACCGAATGATGCAAATATTGCCATATACATAATTTAATTGTATTTGTGAATTGTGATACACCGACTGACAAATGTTGATATATCTCCATGTGGTGCAAATCAATCTTTGTACTTTTTTCAAAAAAACAAAATACATGCCAATTATGTATATAATACAGGAACCTGAACAAAGAACAACCACGTGTCTTACAGAGATACCGCACAAATGTGCAGCAAATCAATCATAATTTACACACAGAGTACGTTTCAACTGTAACTGATTACAATCAAAGACGTCATTATGCCTGACAGGATCCGGCTTTGTTGCCATTAGGTCTGACAATTAACCTAAAAATATCTTGATTACGTACGATCGAGATGATTAATTTTTGGGACAAAGATCGAGAAGATGGCTCAAAGTGCTTCAATTTTATTTTATTTTCTCCTTGTAATTTCACATGCGATCGATGAAGTTGGTGTCTACAAGAGTGAGCCAGTTGGCCAATTGCGACTATAGCTAACATTGCGAAGGACATCACACCGAAAAGATAAATTTTGTGAAAAAAAAATTAACTCAAGAGTAGGCTGAAATCGTGATCAATGTTCAATTTGTGCACGTTTCGAAAATTCAAATCCCTGTCCCGCGATGAATTGACGAAGGAACGTGCAGGTCTCAAATTACGCGAGTGGTGGTCGAAACTATAAAGTGCTTTTCTGATTTTATTGGCAATAAGTCCACGCTTTTGCAGAATTGCAGCTTATGCTAAATAAATAGTAGTAGCTTCGTTAAAAATAGGACGCCACTTTTTTTCTTAATTTCAATCACTGTTTTTTATTAAAAATAATAATAAACATAGTTAGTCCCACGAAATACGGGAATAGGTTGTTTAGATATAGAGTTAACAAAAGTGAGAGCATATTTTCTCAATTTTAGTCGTATTGCACAATCCAAATATCTAAATGTGTACTCGTAGAAGAAAATATCTTTCTAAATCTACTTAAGGACGTGCGTGCATTACACTCATACAACTGCGCACGCATATATGAGCGCATCCTTAACTCCTTATACACATGTAACATGTCCACTACAAATTCATATATTATATCTCCGTTTTATAAAACAAATTAGATGCTATCAGGATTTATTATACTCAGTTATGTTTTATCCTATTAGATTGTTTTATTACAGGACAAAATGTGTATTAGACAACCACCTAATTCAGCAACATGAAACCACCATAATATGACTGTTACTAAAGCTAAAGGTTTAGTAAGAAAAGTTTAGTACGTGCACCCAACCCTGCAGTTGGTTCGGGCCAAACCGCACGCGTAATTAATGATCCAGTGGGCTCCGGCCCAATCAATCCAGCTGCCGTGCCACTCATCGGCGCCGACGACCAACATCTCCGGCCCGTTGTTTCCTCGCCGCCGGCCACCGCCGCAAATCGAGCTTGACAATTGACATCGACGTCGACCTCTCCTTTTCCTTTTTTTTTTCTTTTTCCATTTTTTCCCCTCGCTGTGACAATTTCAGCCCGGTGTTGCTACGGCCCAAGGGATGAAAACAGTTGGAATCGATAACATCTCTTTAAAAAACGACGCTCAATCAGTTGATAATTGATCATATTTATTATTAGAAAAAGTACGAATTACCCCCCCGAACTATCGCGGTCATCCGAATTACCTCCAAACCATAAAACCGGGTATTCTTCACCCCAACTATGCAAACCGGACAAATTACCCCCCTCGATCCAATCCGCGGTGGTTTTGGTCCACGTGACGTACGCGTGGCAGTCCAGTCAGCACTCTATTTATAAAAAAAAATTATGGGACCCACCTGTCATCTCCTTATCCTCTCTTCCTCTCTCTTCTCCCTCTCACTCTTCCTCTCTCTCTCAAACGGCTCCGGTGCGGTAAGGTGAGGTGAGGAGGAGTTGGTCTCCTCGGCCGCCATTGCCGGGATTATGTATGAGTGGGCAGTGATTGCTAGTAGTCATCCTCGTCGTCGTCCTCCTCAACCGCCCGCCCGCCGCCGCGTCCTCCCGGCGCTCCGCCACTGCCCGCACGCCGCCGCCGCGTCCTCCCCCGCACACCGCGCCGGAGCCGTTTGAGAGAGAGAGGAAGAGTGAGAGGGAGAAGAGAGAGGAAGAGAGGATGGGGAGATGACAGGTGGGTCCCACAATTTTTTTTTTATAAATTGAGTGCTGACTGTACTGCCACGCGTACGCCACGTGGATCAAAACCACCGCGGATTGGGTCGAGGGGGTAATTTGTCCGGTTTGCATAGTTAGGGGTGAAGAATACCCGGTTTTGTAGTTCGGGGGGTAATTCAGACGACCGCGATAGTTCGAGGGGGTAATTCGTACTTTTTCCTTTATTATTTATTAAATTACTTAACGTTGACACTAATACGATGTACAAAGAAATTAGAAAAAATAAAATTTATAAATAGTGAAAAAGGTACGAGTGGAAACGATACCCCTTATACAGAAACGGAGCTTGATCGATTGGGAATTTCTGTGACCGTTTTCACCTATATACGGCCCAATAACCATTTATTGGGGCTGCGGGCTGCAGGCCCAATTAATCTCGATCTCTTCGCTTAAACCAGGTTAATTAGCAGGGGATAGGATTGACACGAGCGCAGCGTGGCCTAACTAAACCGAACCATCAACTAAACCACCCCTGGCCTTTTCTGGTCAACGGTCAACGCTCAGCATGCAAACCCCGACCTAAACCTCGCCATGGATTCGCCTACAAAAGCTTCGCGCGGCGCAGCCACCGAGCTGCACGACGGCGGCCGGCGGCGAGGAGAGAGAGCACAGCAGCAGTTGCGACGGCGATGGGCTGCCACCACCACCACCACCAGCTGCGACGCCTCGCCGTGCTCGCCGCGGCGCTCTGCGTCGTCGTCGTCGCGACGGCGGCGAGGCCGCTGCAGGCGAGGAGACACGGCGAGGCGGTGGAGATGGACGTGTCGGCGGCGGCGCCCTCCGGCGATGGGGCGGTTCGAGAGGGGAAGTGGCTGCCGCTGCTGCCGGCGGGTGGGGGGCTGATGCACTTCCCGGTGGTCGGCGGCGTGTCGATGCCGTGGATGGCCGGGGCGCCGCCGGCGATGGCCGGGCCGGGGGTGCAGTTGGTGCCGCCGTACGTCGGCGCGACGCGGCAGGAGCAGCTAAGCCTGTGGGCGTCGCTGTTCAACCCGTTCCAGGTCAGGCCCAGGCTGCCCGCCGCCGCCGCAGAGACGACGTCGCCGGCGGTGCCCGTGGACATCCCGGCCATTGCCGGAGTGTCGCCGGAGAAGACGACGGTGGACGAGCCGGCCGCCGGCGAGCCCAAGTGGGGCGTCTTCTTCGGCAACAACAACTAGCCTATGATGAATATTACGATCCATTAGCTTTTAAGTATAGAAATGAATTAATCGACCTTCTTTTTGGATTAAAGTTTAGTGAGTATAATTCAAGTAATACATATGTAAGTCTGCATGTTTAGGTGTCAAACTTATTACAAAAGAAAATATGGAGAGTTGTAATATTTGTAGTGATGAAAACACATGAAAATTCTTCACTTATATCCTGTCCCACCGTTTAAAATATATATATATAGTCACTTGAATATTTTTGTTTTTTTCTCAACACTGACTAAGATAGTTGGATATATATTAATTTAACAATGCCTAGCTGGATAAAAATGATCGTCCTGAAGGGATGGATGATCATTTTAGTTGTCCAATGCTTTTTTTTTGGAGGTTTCTTAAGTCATAAATTTTCAGGCCCATTTGTGCTATATGGGCCGGGAATTCCAGCCCAATTTGCTTGAGATGCACTTGATTTTGTATAGCCAACCTCTGGCCGGCCTATTTAGAATTTGGTAGATAAATGTAATTTAGCATTTTACACTTTCGCAAGAGGAAGATTAAACATTAGCCTCTAGTGAAAATTGCCTAACTCCATCTCTGCATTAAACCATACAACATACTAATTATTTGCTCAATTTGTCCTCCCTTTCTTATCCACACAAATTGGGTACTGAGACTAATCTGATAGAAAATGAAATTGCATAATTGCCAATCATGTGATAGCTAAAAGAAACATAAGACTTGAACCAAGTGCTCACATGCTCTAATATTGCACAGCAATAAATGGGTAGAGACTCCTAGATTTCAGGGAAAATGTTCCAAATTTGTTAATCTCCAATGTCTTGAGTTTAATGCAGCAGCCTGCAAGCTTGTCATAAACCTGATGGAAAAGGCTAGCTGTTGGCACCTGTATTTATGTACGAGTTAATCAAGCTAATGATGATGATAGAAAAAAATGGTGGTTAGCTATGGATGGATGTGAGCCACAAGCTCAGCCATGGCTGCTCTCTCCTTACATCTGAATGACTTCTCTGCCTCACAATCTCATGGGGCAGAGGAGAATGGACGATGCAATGCAAAATGCAAGGCCCCAGAAGGAGAATAAAATATGTGGCTAGGGTTCCAAGGATCTGTTTTGAGGCCACAAGTCCACCAAAGTTTTATAGTGATGTGGATCAAATTCAAAGCAGGTTGGAGGATGAGAAATTCATAGAACCCTTTTTTTTCTCTCTCTTTGGTTTTGGTCTTTGGAATATTTTTTTTCTTTTCTTTTTCCAAGGAGTGTGATGGTGACTATCAATTATTCATGGCTTTTTGGCAAGGAAGGTTCACCTTTTTTTCCTATAAAGAGGCTGTGAGAATATGATTGGATCACTGTGTGTATTATCATGTGAAAGATAACTGGTTATAGATGTATAGGTACTTGTCCAATTGGAATATGAGTGACACTTATGGGTTGTTTGGAGGGTTTTTTTTTTACTCCTTTTCCTCTAAGAATTTAACCTTTTTATCCCATTTTTGCCACTAAGCTGAAAACCAATTTCACTTTTGTTAGTCAGCTGTACCAGCCCCAGTGGCAAAAATAGCAACAGTGAGATATGATCATTGCTTAGTGACAAAAAACATAAAGCCATCCCATAATGTATTATTCCGATTACCCCCTCCGTCTCAGAATATAGCAACCTAAAACCGGATAGGATGTATCCTAGTACTACGAATATGGGCATGCCCCTGTCTAGATTCGTAGTACTATTATATGTCCCATCCGATTCTAAGGTTGCTATATTCTAGGATGGAGGAATTACTAAATTTTCATAATTCGATTCCGTGCCCTCTAGTATGAAATCCGTAAATACGTCGAACCGGAGGGTTTCATTACCAAAAGTAAAAGGGTAGCAACTTTTTTATTACGAAAAGAAAAACAGTAACAAAGTAACAAAAAAGTTGTTGAAAATCACCTTTGATCATTTCATTTGACCAGTTAATACTATCTCTTTTAAAAAAAACAATACTCTCCTGTCACTGCCATCGTTAATATTACCTAATTAAAAAAACCGACTGTTCATGGCCGTGCGGCCGTGCCCATGATCTGAGAGCAAACACGGAGAGCCGTCACATCCTGCAAATTATTTCCTAGATAGAATCGTGTTCTACGCTCAGATGTTGACGTCGCAGACGAACAATTTGGCCGCCGCATTCTCGCTGATCGACCCGTATCTTTGCTATTAGCTTCTCAACTGTTCATGCTTTGATCTCAAGGTTCAGAGCATTGTATCACTCGTCAGAAAAATGCAGAAAATTCAGAGAATTGAACTCGTCAAAACATGGATGGATGGATGGATGGATGCCTCCGTGCTGCATGCTACTGATCCATGGATGGATGGATGGATGATACGCTGCTTCTCCTAGCGTGTGTGAGTTGGAGTGAGATGGACGTGACACTAATCTGGTGCTGGATTTGGGCGCCATACTGACTGACAGACAGGATCGCTTGGAGCTCAGATCTCCCAAATCTTCAGTAACCACGACCCTGCACGATGACAAGTTTTCATATTCAAGTCGATGACTTAACTCTGTGTTAGAGTATATGGTAGTTAGAGTTATATTAGAATAGGATTGATTTATGTGGACTCCTTCCATATCTGTAATCCTTTCTTATCTCCTTCCCGTGTACTCCTATATATACCGCCCCCCCGGAGACTCAATACAAGTCATCCCACATTACGCAGTATATCTCTCTTCATATACTATCCAACACTCTGAATTTAAATTGATTCAACCGGTGTTATAATTAGTAGTCAAACGTGGGAGAGTGTTTTTATTCCTCAAGGGGATATCTCATTGTTTCTTGCATGTCCTGTACATAGTTAGTATAAAATATTTTCAAATTTTGATAAGATAGATTAATACAAGATATATCACTTCACAAACATAGAAATTCAAATTTAACTTCTACATGTTGTAACAAAAATAACAAATATAAATACGAATGTACATTAATTAGTTTCAGTTTAATTGTTTTTTTACAACTTGGAGCAGTCAAGTTTGAACTTGCAGATTTGTATATAATATATCTCATATTAATATATCTTATCATTTTTTAAGTGTTTTATGACTATCTTAGGTGTTATGTAAGAAACGAGGGATGTCCTTCAAGGGATGAAAAATCTCTCTCCGTCAAAGGTGGTAATTATTCAGAATGCTTTTGTAGGTTCAGAGTTTTTGCAGTTAATTTAAATCTTGTGTAAGATGAACCGGAGGAGATTAATTGTGATGCTATGTTGGCAAGGCAAGTTGGGGGGTGTATAATGCTATGTTGATAACCATTCCCTGTCGCTCTCCGGCGAGTCCTCTTCCTGCCCTGCCCTGCCCTGCATTCTTTCTTTCTCCACCAGGGGAATCCAGTTCACCCCCAGTGCTGCTTCTGCTGCTGCTTCTGCATCATCTTGCCCTGTTAAAAAGACACAGTGCCCTTGTTCTTTCGCAGTTGCAACTAGCATCTCCTCCTCTACTTGTACTCACTTCACACCTCAGCTCAGCTCAGCTCATCTCCTGTCATCTCAGCTCAAAGAGAAAGAGCTGAAGGTGTAAGCTGATCACCAGGAAGCAGAGGCTTTTTTTCAGATTACAGTTATCTGAAACAACCAACTTCAGAATCAATCAGCAAGGGTAGAGGGAGTTTCTTGTTTCTTTTGTGTACTACTACATGACTATATCCATATCTCCTTTTTCTTCTACTTCTTTTTCTTTTGTTTGGTTGTGAGTTTTGTTGCTGTGTGTTTCAACAAGTCAACTGGATAGATAGATTCATAGATATGATAGTTTTTATCTGAGGTTGGAGGTTTCCCCTCTCATCCACCACACACATTTTGGCACCCCAATCCTGAATTTACTGTTCAATTCTCTTCTTTTTATTCTTCCTCTGTTGATTGATCATCCATGCATGCATACTGGTATATAGTACTAGTGCTCAAGTGCTCATCCTTCCTGATGGTGAATCTCTTTTGAGAAAAGAAAAGAAAAAGATCTCTCTCATCTTGGCTTTTTTTCCTGTTGATCTGAGCACTGCTCTTCTCCAGGTTGTTTCATTCTGCAGGTCTACAGCTTTTGTCATCAAAGTGGTAGGGTTTGTACTTTGTAGTAGATTGCAGTGATGGCCCTTCTCTGCTTTTTTTTCATTCTCTGTTTGTTCTTGTTGCTCTTATTCTGTTTCATTCTACTTTTTTTAAACAAATCCATCCTTAGAGTTCAGTTTTCCCTTAAAATTTTTCCAAACCTACAAATTTTGTTCTCTGTGAATTCATTTTTGCATGATTCTTGCAGAATCTGAAATGATCATTGGCTTTGCAGGTAGAAACAAGACAGAGCTGCTGTGCTTCTGTGATTAATTAGGGTTGTTAATGCCATGAACCAGTTCGTCCCTGATTGGAACACCACCAGCATGGGCGACGGCTTTGCGCCATTAGGGTTCGTGCGATTCTTGGATCGAAGCTTGAGATCTTTCCATCGATTGGAGGCGATCGGATGAGTGATTCTTTGGTTTCTTGTTCTTCTTGTTGTTGCAGCGAAGACGACGGGCTCGTCGAGCTGCTATGGTGCAATGGCCACGTCGTCATGCAGAGCCAGGCGCCGCGGAAGCCGCCGAGGCCGGAGAGGACGACGGCGGCGGCGGCGGCGGCGATGGCGGAGGATGAGTCGGCGTCGTGGTTTCAGTACCCGGTCGACGACGTGCTCGAGAAGGACCTGTTCACCGAGCTGTTCGGCGAAATGACGGCGGCCGGCGGCGGCGGCAGCGACGTCCGCAGGGCGGCGTGCAAGGAGGAGCGCGGCGCGGTCGCCGCGTTCCAGAGCAGGATGATGCCGCCGCCGTGGCCGGCGAGGGGGAAGGCGGAGTTCGGTGACGTCGACGACGTGTGCGGCGTCTCGGAGGTCGTCATGGCGAAGATGGACGGGGCGGCGGCGGCGGAGACGGTCGGCGAGTCATCGATGCTGACAATCGGGTCGAGCATCTGCGGGAGCAACCACGTCCAGACGCCGCCGGCTGGCGCCGCGCCGCCGCCGGTGGGGAACGGGAAGGCCGGCGCCGGCGCCGCCGGCGCCGCCAGAAGGGCGCACGACACGGCGACGGTGGCGTCGTCGTCGATGAGGTCGAGGTCCTGCACCGCCAAGGCCGAGCCGCGCGACGTCGCAGCCGCCGGCGTCGGCGGCAAGCGGAAGCAGCGCGGCGGCGCCGCCATGGAGTCCGGGAGCCCCAGCGAGGACGTGGAGTTCGAGTCCGCCGCCGCGACGTGCTCGCCGGCGCAGAAGACGACGACGGCGAAGCGGCGGCGCGCCGCCGAGGTGCACAACCTCTCCGAGAGGGTACGTGTCATGCACGCTCACATTTTGTTCTTCTTGCTTTGACTTTTCTCTCTTTTTATTATTATTATTATTATTATTATTATTATTATTATTATTATTATTATTATTATTATTATTATTATTATTACTGCTGCTGCTGCTGCTAATAAAAAATGTTAAATTGATTGTGATGCAGAGGAGAAGAGATAGGATCAATGAGAAGATGAAAGCATTACAGGAGCTCATACCTCACTGCAACAAAGTAAACTACTCTAAATTTAATCTGCAAGCGCCATTACATAATTACAACTAGCAACATTGCTATACATCTCATTAAAATTTAAATCGAATTTATTTGAAAATGGTGACCTCATTCTTGTTTCATATTTTCAGACGGACAAAGCATCGATGCTGGATGAGGCGATCGAGTATCTCAAGTCACTGCAGCTCCAGCTACAGGTTTGTACTACGTAAAATGAATGTAACTCAATACTAAAATTGATTAACGATAATCTGACGATGATGATGTGAATGGCGTGGTTCAGATGATGTGGATGGGCGGCGGAATGGCGCCGCCGGCGGTGATGTTCCCGGCGGCCGGCGTGCACCAGTACATGCAGCGGATGGGCGCCGTCGGGATGGGCCCACCACACATGGCGTCCCTGCCGAGGATGCCGCCGTTCATGGCGCCGCCGCCCGCCGCCGTGCAGAGCTCGCCGGTGGTCAGCATGGCCGACCCCTACGCCCGCTGCCTCGCCGTCGACCACCTCCAGCCACCGCCTCCGATGGTAAGTAAAGCACGTGCCTGTACAGTCACCATGCATCGATCAGTAATTCAGTAGCTGCCATGAAATGTATTTTCAGTTTCGACGCGAATATTAGGGAAGGAACTAATATCAAATAATAGAAGGGGTGAGCCTTCGAATCCAGATCGTCTAGCCCACCACCTTGTAGAGCTAGCCGGAAGACCTTGAGCGTTTCTCATATTTTCAGTTTCCTAAGAGTTTTTTTTTTTTTTTGTCAGCAGCATTACCTGCAGGGGATGAGCTTCTACCAGCTCGCCGCGGCCAAGAACCTTCAGCAGCAGCAGAACACGGCGGAGGCGCCGCCACCGCCACCGGCCGGAGGCAACCGCGCAGCCGCTGACTCCTGACGACATTCTGCACAAAAAATACGGTGTGTAAGTACTATCTACTCCACATTTCAGTGTCAATGTACATGAAACAAAAATGAAAATCAGTGATCTGCTACTAGTCTACTAGTAGTACTAGTATCGTACCACAAAGAATGCTTCAAGGCCTGAAATTTCGACCCAAATACCCGAAATTTCCGGGTTCCGATCCTCGTACAAGTACTACATATGTCCTAAAATATAACAACTTTTAACTATGAATCTAGCCAAGTGCATGTCTAGATTCGTAGTCAAAAGTTAATGTATTTTAGGATGGAGGAATTATGAAATTTTGGAACGAAATACCTGAGAATTCGGGGGTATTGATCCTCCAGTAGTACTATATGTTGGAAAAGAAAAATCAGACAGAATAAATATATGCATTTTTTGGCTTGAAATTTTATTTGAAATTGCCCTGTAAAATGAGCCAGAAAAGTCTAAGGAATTTAAAGATGAATAAAATCTGAGGGTGTGAACACAGGTTTGCTTTCAGCAAAGACAATGTGATCTGGTTAGCTCAAGAACCTGTCATTGTCATGCACTGTAGGCTAGAGTTTACTTTGCTGATTTCACTCGGCTACATGCACTGCATCCATCGGTGTCAAATTCACGGACTAGTTGATCATTTATCTCTTGTAGATCCGTGGATAGCTGCATCACAGAAACTCTGAATTTCTCTGTTCTTAAATGCAACTGTTTGTTCATCTCTGACTTGACTTATCACTCACATATCTGTCTCTTTTTTGTCCCTGAAATATTGCAGACAACTGTAGTAAGTCTGAGAGCAAGGGTGGCACCAGTTGATTGCCGTCAATCTGAAGATATGTATATAAGGCTCTGATGCAATTGAGTTGAGAGGCTGGATCATGATGGCTACCTAATCATTAAGGGGAATTTAAGATCATCCCTTTTACTGACGTCTAAATTCGGTAGGCAGTGTAGATCGATCAGCGGTTAAGAGTTAACAAGTCGTGAATTCTTTTTTGCTATGTATGTAGTACTATTTTTTCCCCTTTGGGGAGACATTGGTTATATATCAGTTGTTGATGTACCTGTTCAAATTTATGCCAACCAGAGCAAATTGTATTATCATCCGCCTCAACTGTGTCATGTCATGTTAATTTAACTGCATCTACCAAAGTACAAAGTCTTAATTAACCAAAATGATCGAGTAAAACCATATCAATTTCATAGAAGTGCTTCAGAGTTCTTCCAAAAACTGAATGGCATAAATTCTAAAGCATTGCTGATAGTAGCAGAGTATTGGCCATTGGATGGATGCAAAATAGTCCTTTATCCCTTTAAAATCTGCTGCATTTATCAGCATGTATAAATGTGTGCAGTCTTATCTGTTAAAGCTTTACTACCCATTGGTAAAAGTTGGATGGTGATGATGTTTACAGAAATAAAAAGCTATCTATAATTTTGCCTTACCGAATCTGTTTTTAGTTCATCTGGACAATAATTTATCTGTGCAATAAGCAGATAAGACAGAGAAGTCTAGTACCTAGTGTACAATACATTCTGATTCTTCTTCTTTTCCGTTCTTTGGTCAAGTATCATGCATCTTCTCAAGTTTCCAGTCTTCATACAAAGAAGTGAAACCCTTTTGCACATTCCTGAAAAGAGAGAAAGAGTGAGGCCTAGAAAATCAGCTTAAAGATAAACCTGAGCAACTGTAAAACAGGTTGGTAACTGGTGCCCTATCATGCCATCTCCAATTTCCAGGAAGAGAGGAAAAAGAGGACTTTGCCAATCATTGATGTGATTTCATCACCATCCATGAATGTCTGCCACATCTGTGGGTACTACTACTATGTATAGGATACCAAATATGCTCTGCCTTCAAATGCCATGGGGCACTCCTGTCTGCAGATGAGTGACAGAAGTGGTGACCTGAGTTGAATCCATGCATGCATCATGCATGTACTTTGCAGTTATGCACCATGTTTGCCTCACTGCCTGCATATCATTCATTTCATGATGGACTGAAGAGTGAAGATGCTTTCATTTCTTAACAGTGTCACAGTGTAATGTCAGTAACATGTCGTGTCGAACCCAAAGCTCTCTAGCTTCTTAATTATAGCTGTGTGATATAAAAGCTTAAGTGAGAAGAGATCAAATTTCAGATAGTGCACTTGTTTTTCCAAGTTTTAGGAAAAAAAACAAAACGGATTTTTTAGCGTAAAAGCAAATCAAACACTATTGCTTTCAGATTGAAAATGGTGGGGGGGGGGGGGGGGGGGGGGGATCTTGTGGAACTGGCAATTTGTTGGGAGGGGGTAGCCTGATCTATCTGTCCTCAATTCCTCCTCACTTGTAGGTAGGGGACAGCAGAGAGGCCCCCTGCCTTTCTTTAGGGCTGCAACTTTGGAAGTGTGCTTTGGATCATTATCTCCTACAGTTGCCCACCCCCAATCTATTCTGAGCTGACACACAACTTTTTCAGATTTGGTCTTAATCTGATTTTGCTCACCCCAGATCTGGGACTATTCACCTATCATTGCATCCCTTGGAGCACACAGTGCTGGGATGATCTGGCATGAGCTTTCCTGCAGATAAATAGCCTCTTTTTCCTACTATATTTTTCCTTCCATGAATGGTTATAGTGTTAGACAGTGCCAGGAAATCATTGATCTTGGCTCATGGCAAATCATTGCCTTACCAAGAGCTCCCTGTGACCCTATTCCTGCATAATCAGGTTATCAATAAGGTTTGATGTTATTTTGTGTGACACAGGCCATGGCCCCAACCTTACACTGCTAAATGATACATTTTTCCCCTGATAAACATGATCTAACATTCTCTTGCTGAACACACTGTGATCCGCTGCATCTTGATGCGGTTAACGCGTCGTGAGGTGGCCTAGTCCTTTGCTTCTGTCTTACAGGTCAGCATCTTGGGTGCAGTGGAATTCGGATCTTGGATGGCACTGAACAATCAGTCCATCAAGAAGAAAATAAAAAAGCAGCAGTAACAGGGAAGGGAAGGATACATGCATCTCTCGGAGTGCAGGAATCGCATCAACCTTCCCTGTCATTTTTGGTTCTTTAGCAAACCAGCCTATAGGACCACACCATCCTACACATACTTGGATCACGAATCAAGTCATAGCAAAGCGATATTCAACTTCTCCTCTCTTTCTGAACATCTGTGCAATGCACCGTTCGCGCCTCGGATTTATGACAGCTAATACACATTACTGTCCTAATTCCTAAGTCACATGCATTGCACTATAACTATTCTTCCATCCAACTGAAAAGATAACCTCACAAAGTTGTTTTCTAACTCCAAAGCCAAGAAAAATGTGGATAAGGATTATCTAGGATTCTAGGTAGGAACAGCATACTTCGTTTCTTTGTTTTATGTGTGTAACCGTGGCTCAGATTGCACGCTATCCATCTTGTTATATGACAAGGAGGGGGTCAAACACAGAGATATGGACATATCAGCATATGACAGCGACAGAAACCGATCAGTAACTACTAGCAACAACACAAGTTACAATACTGCATTTCAGAAGATGAGAGCTAATGCAGAAGCTAACTTCTGTAGTTTCAGATTTTCTTTTTCAGTGCAATGCATGCATCAGATTTGCAGTTCAGATAAAAGCAACACACCAAACAATCACCACAGTCCACAGGAGCATATCCATTTCTGCTCCAATACTCCTGCCATCATCATCATCGTGTTGAGTAATTGGAACCAATAATTATGTTGTGTGATGTGATTTTACTCTGCTGGTGATTACTGAAACTAAATTATTAATTCAGAAAGCAATGGAGTACCTAGCAGCAAGAACTTGTAGGGGTCGTCGATTCCGGTGAGGCCAACAAGCCGTGCAGGGAAGGGGAGAGCTGAGCTGCTGAAGGCGAGGTTCCCGTACCACATCCGACCTGACTCCCATCGCCGCCGCCGCCGCCGCCGGCGGTGGTGGGGGTCGCCGGAGAAGGGCGTGGGCGCCGCTGGTCGCCGGAGAGTGGGTTGGAGGGAAGAAAGCTGACGCTCCTTTGGTGTGGGTCGTTGAGTCGTTTACCGGTGCACCGCCCGACGACCTCGCCGGCGACGAGCTCCGCGCCTCCGCCTCCGCGGCGTGGCTGCCGGCGACGAGAAGCTAAGGTAAGAAAAGTCAGTGATAAGTGGGCCGATTTGCTCATTGGGCCTACGCAGAATCATTATGTCGGCCCATTAAAATTGGGCTTACGAAGTGATGTGCCTTTACTATGCAAAATGTCCTGCTTTTCTCCTGCGATTTTGCAACCCCTATTGGTGAAATTCAAGCAAAAAGATGGGGGGAAATACTTGAAATTCAGTCATCTTGTCAGAACATGTATGATGAAGATTATATGCATGCCAAACACTAATCTCTCGTTTTGAAATGTGGGTTCTCTTGTAAAAAAATATATGAAATTTTGGTTGGATGAGACACATACTGCGAATTTATACGTCCAACCAAAATCTCTTATATTTTGTATCAAAAGTGAGTAGTACTTACTATGATGTAGTACATGCCAAATGAATCTGAGCTACTGGTCACTGGTGTCAGATGGGCTGATTTGTGAAATGGGCCTTGTCAGTCCATGATGTCTCCTTCTACTGGTTTGAAACGTAGCCCAACTTACAAAATTCACTGGAAACTCGTTAAAATTCATCTCTAAACATGTGTGGACTGTGAAGAAAAAAGAGGCCCATCACAAAGCCATACAAGCATAGCCCAGCTTCAACTGACTGAAACAAAAAGGAGAAACTGAACCCAAGCATAAAAATCTGCAAAAGATAATGTTGATTATTACACAATCATACATTCAATCTATCCAAAATCTGTAGCACTGCATGCTTAAGATGGAAGAGATCAAATGCTTAGTCTCACCCTAATGATTGACCCCTCCAGCAATAATGGCCAACAAGACTAAAAAGTTCTCTCTTTTTTCTGACAAAAATAGTGGGGGCTCCTGTTTCATGAGCACCCACAGTGCAGTAGTGCAGGCCAGGCCACACTCACTGGGCTGGTTGTGCCAAGATAGCTGGACAGTAACACTGACACCCGCTGCCAGGTGGGCCCTGCCCCCCCCCCCAAAAAAAAAAAAAAACACCAGACACACACTGTTACTAGCAAAGCCAGCTCATCCTATTGGCAAAGATCCATCACCTGTCAGTGAAACAGTGAGAGCTAACCATTGCTGGCCGGCCATGGACACTTTCTCCATTGAAATTTCTGCAGCTCAAGTTCAGAGCAGGTCATCAGTTCGTCACCCTGAAAACCGCTTGGTTTTTTCCCTTCCTTCTTCTCGAGAGGAAGATGGAAGGGAAGAGCAGGAAATGGGTTTAAGCTGACGAAAATCGCTTGGTTTTTTCTCGAGAACCAAAGTTTTTGGGACGGCTCGCGATCGCAAACCACTCAGACTGTGTTTAGTTCCTGAAATTAGGGAGAAGTTTGGGGAAAGTTGGCAGTTTGAAAAAAAAGTTAAGAGTTTATGTGTGTAGGAAAGTTTTAGATGTGATGGAAAGTTGGGAATTGGGGGAAGTTTGGTGTAAACTAAACACACCCTCAGTAAATCGGTCAACTTTAAAAAATTTACACTTAGCACCTCGGTAATCGATGGTTTCATATAGTATATATTTTTTTTGGAAAATCATGAAATCGCGTAAGCTTTTCTATGTTTTGTGAACCTTTAGAGCAGATACAATAGCAGACTGTAAGGTCAGTCCCAACCTAAGACACTAGACATAGTTTCTATAAACTCCACACATCATCAAGAAATTAGTACTAGACACTACTATTTTAATGCAAACACCACTATTCCATACTTAAATTTAATGCTACTTATCTCACATGATGTTTGGATGTTGTGTAAAACCATGTCTCATGCAAGACCTGATTTCCTTCTCTTTCTTCATTTATTCACTTATCGCATCATATTTCATCCTAGGTGGTAACTATTTTAATGCTATGGACACCATTCTAGTCATTGGGTTGGGACTAACCTGAGTAAGCTATAAACACACGTCGAGAAGATAAAAGAGAAGAGAGAAAACCAACGGGCTACATAATTATACATAATTATAGTCAGCTGCAGCACGGACTGTAAGATACAATGTGTATGACATGTGAGATCATGTATTAATAACATAGAATATGTTTATAGGTAACTATTGTATGAATTGACTATAAATGATTTAGAGTTAGTAGTTGACTATACTATTAAACTTGCTCGATCTCTACACGAATACGGAGGCATATGATTGTTGTGGCATTGAGATTTGTGGCTTGAGAGTTGAGACCACCATTGATTTGTTCGCGGTATAATTGATGGGGTTGGGGTATATCTCTCTTTCTGTTTCTATTTCTACTTTTGTTTTGGTAGTACAAGAGATTAAATGCTACAGTACATCAGGAGGGAAATGAAGACACGATCTCGATTTTATTGTACGGTGTGGTCGCAAACGCACTCGTGCTGCTGTGCGGCCAACCAAGCACGTTGTGCATCTGATGAGAAGAAATTAAAGACCTTGAATGGGACATGAGGAAAAAAAAATCCAGTCTCTTTGCCATGCCAATCCTCCTATCTGGCAATTGTCAGGTTTATGTTCTATATATTCACCTAACGGATGATAAATTTCTAAGGATAGCTTTCCAAGCTTCTAAATATAATTATTTTTTTAAAAAAAAGTTTTCTAATATATAATTTATGGGATAATTTATTTGTTTTGTACCCTCGATAATTATCACAAACCCGATTTCATCAACCATCCATTATCCATCAGCACTCTAGAGTCTAGACTACTCTACTCCATCCCAAAATAATTCGATCTCTATCTATGAATTTAAACATACTAGCCTATGGCCTGGTTTAGTTCTCAACTTTTTCTTCACATCAAAACTTTCCTACATACATAAACTTTCAATTTTCCCGTCACATCGTTACAATTTCAATCAAACTTTCAATTTTGGCGTGAAATAAGCACATCCTATATGGATTTATTGCTAAAAGTTAATATATAATTTTTAAAACTAATCCCAAGAATCAATCAGCTGTACAAATATCTTTTGTCACCGAGAAGAAGAAGAAGAAACCCAGCCATGAGTTGACAGGTGAAAAGGGATATGCGTATATATACTGTTTGCCAGATCGACCGATGCACAGTGCGTGCCTGCATGTCGTCTCCGGTCAGACCAACCATGTGGTTCTGCATTGCTTCTTCCCCAATCCGCTCACAAATTCTATCTAGCCAGCCAGCTTGTACTACCACTCACGTTGAAGTTGAAACTCGCCGGTCTCGACTTGTGAACACAAAAAAACAACTCAAACGAACTGGAGTAGAGTAGGAGTAACATGCATTACACGCACATGTTATCACAGATTGCTGTTCTTAATTTGTTCTTAGTTTGTGTTGCTGTATTCTTCTTGAAATTGAGACATTGACTGAAACTGAAACTATACTGATCATTGGAGGATGGACGGATGATGCGTTGTTGCAGTAAAGGCTCCAACCAACAGCTTTAATCAAATGATCAATGAACCGATCGATTGGAGAGAGAGGGAGGGAGAGAGGAGGGCCAGGGCAATGCACATGCGTAGCTACCAGCAGCAGCATATCCAGCAATGAAGCCGGGGCGTGAATGTGATGGTGGTGGTCAATGAGTGACCATTTGGATTCTGGACCACTTACCCTAGCTTGTTGTAGTTGTAGCTGTAGATCATCCAACCATGGCCACCCCCACCCCCACCACCACTATCACGATGGGGAAGAAGAAGACGACGACGACTACCGGTCGTCTCATCTTCCTCGCCTCCGGCCAAACTTTTTATCATCGAATTCGACATGGTATCTGTTTGATTGCCTGCACCCGTACACATTTTATCTCGATCTTCGTTAGTACGTTTTTTTTTTCAAACTGCTAAACGCGGTACGTTTGGTGAGAAAACTTGTCATATACTATAAATTGTTTTAAACTATCAAATAAATTCATTTCCCAAGTCTGTAATAATCAAAACTTAATTAAACACACTCTAATGGTTTTCTTTTTTTTTGTTTTATGTTGTGCCCTAACTTCGTCGACATCTTTCATGTACCATTACCAATGCCATTGTGAAACTGAATCAAAGCTGTGCAAATGCATCTCCGACAGTGAGAGAGATGTTGGTACAAAACAAAGCTGTACAAAACGCTGCAGCTGCTGCTGGTGCTGGGCTGGGGGTGCGTTCCATACTTAAGTACAGTAGCACAAAAACAAAACCGAGTATCTGACTGACACTCTTGCTGCCGGTACTTGCTCGCGCATGCATGCAAAAACCATAGTAGCTCGAACTTTTTCCCAGCTCCAAACATTTCTTCAGGCAAGCAGATGCAGCAGAGTCAAGCAAAGCACGACGCAATGGGATCCGAATTCCGATGCAGAGTTCATCACCATCATCCATGCAATTGTACTTGCTACTATACTTCAGTAGAGTAGTACCAAAAAAGTGTGTGAGAAAATTGATCAGGAAAGAACATGGAAAGGTTAATTAATTAGGAGTACTCGATCGCTGATCTGAATCATTCTCACCTGGAGTATTTACATGCCAAAGTGCTAAATTCTCTGCAAGAAACAGTAGTTTGGGAATGGTGATTACTACTGATTTTTTACAGGTAGTAGCAGTAGTCTCATCTCACTACTAGAGGAGCTTGCTTAATTAATCATTAGCATAATTAAGCAGCAGCCATCGATCACTCAAAAACCAAAATGATTAATTAATTAATTAACAGAAAAAACGACGAAGCTTAAGCTCTCATCAATGGTGCATGGTGAATTGTGATTTTGTCAAGAAGTTACTGCGGTGCAGCGGCGGCGGCGGCCATGGTGGTGGTTGCTTCCTTCTTCGCGAGCTTGCCTTTCTTGGAGGTGGCGGCGGCGGCGGCGGAGGAGGAGGAGGAGGGGGAGAAGAGGCGGTCGATGCCGAAGACGGAGACGGACTTGCGCGAGCCGCGGAGGGAGCAGACGGGGACGTTGAGGACGGGGGCGACGCGGACGTGCGCCGAGTAGGAGCGCTCGATGCCGCCGCCGTTGCGGCCGTGGTGGTGGCGGCGGCCGCCGGCGAGGCTGCTCGGGCTGCTGGAGCTGCGGCCCAGCCCGTTGAAGACGACCTTGCCGGCCGCGTTGAGGCGCGGGCTGTCGGCCGCCACGGCGGGCGGCGGCGGAGGCGGAGGCGGCGGTGGCGGTGGCGCCTGCGACGGCGAGAGGCGGATCTTGGGTGGCAGCTGCTGGGTCGACGGGGATGGCGGCGTGGGCTTGTCGTGTTTGGTGGTGTCGGGCTCGTCGGCGGGGACGGAGACGGGCTCGCGGAGGAGCGGGAGGCTCAGCGATGGCTCCGCCTCCGGCGGCTTCGGCCCGCGGCGAAGGAGGCGGCGGAGCGGCTTGGGCTCGGACGACGACGTCGCCGACGACGACGACGACGATGACGACGACGACGCCTGCTGCTTCCTTAGCCGGAGGAGATCCCGCCACCGCCTCGCCGGGATCTTAGCCTCCACCACCACCTTCTCCTTCATCGCCACCGCCTCCACCTGCACCGCCGCCGCAGACTGACTCACCACTGTCGCCGCCTCCGCCGCCGCCACCGCCTCCCCATCCACCGCCGCCAACGACGACGACGACGCAGCCACGCTGGGGAGACGGAGCGGCACGAGCTTGCCACCGGAGAAGAGCTCGTCGGCGGGGAGCATCGACACGGCGGAGCACCCGAGGAGGAACTCGAAGTCGGCGCTCCCCTTATTCCCCGCCACGGCCACCGCCGCGTCCGGTCTCCCCACGCCAGCTCCACCCCCCGCGTCGTCGAGGCTGAACGACACCCTCGGGCTGAGCCACTGCGCCGCCGCCCCCGCAGCAGCGGCGGAGGATGGCGCCGGCGGCGGCGGTGGCGGTGGTCGCGACGCCGCGGCGGACGCCATCGTAGGCAATGGCGATGGCGAGGCGGACGCGGCGGAAGAGAACAAAATAGAGGAGGAGGAGGAGTAGCTGGCTAGCTACTAGCTAGCTAGCTGTACGCGCTATGGCTATGTAGGAGGAGGAGTAGCTGTGTGCGTGCGTGAGAGTGAAGCGTGTGTCTCGGAGGAGGTGCCCGCTAGTAGGGCAGTTACAGCCCTTCAACTAGGACGCTGCCTATAATATTAACTATATTGCTTTAGTTTATATGACACTATATTAATTAAAAGAGAGAGTGAAGAGAGAAAGAAACTGGGTCTTATGCAAGACACAGCTTTAATACGAGAACCTATGCACTAGACATTATCAAGTTTTGCATTGAGAGAATAATATTTTCATAGGGCTTGTTTGGATCCTTCGGGATATTAAATATCCCTCCGGAATCTTGCTATTAAGAAGTATTAAACGTAGATTACTGACAAAACCAATTCCATAACCTCTGGGCTATTTTGCGAGACGAAACAAACGAGATATATTAATCCATGATTAGTGGATGATTACTGTAGCATCACCGTAGAAAATCATGGATTAATATACATCTTTAGATTCTTCTCGCAAAATAGCCTAAAGGTTATGGAATGGGTTTTATCAGTAATCTACATTTAATACTCCTAAATAATAAGATTGGTAGAGAAGAGAGATGACGTATTTATTAATGGCCCACTTTAAGAATATTATAATGTCTTATTGATATGGCACAATAGACGCTGCTTATGGATATTATGGGTTGGCACTGACCGTAATAGTAGCCTCGTTGCTTGCTGCTTTGTTTCAGAGTTTTATTGGGCTGTGTGTGTACATGTGTGGTTCAAGGGTTGAAAATAGGAGAGTTGGGGTTTGGGGATGGTGATTGCTGAATTGGATGTGATTTTATTGTTGTTGTTATTCAACCACTGCTTCATTGTTTTCTTTTTGTTGAATTATGGGAGTTCTTTTTAAAAAAAAATTAACCAAATTTGCTTCTTGACTGTTTTAGCAAGTTTAGTAGTATGGAGTAGCTAATATTAGCTCTAAATCATCTATAATCATATATATATATATATATATATATATATATATATATATATATATATATATATATGACACTCATTGGGCACCATGGTATCAAATACACAAATTCACTCAAATTTTTTAAAAATTTTAAATTGTGAGTATATACCTAGTTATAAGAATTCGATTCATATCTATACCTATCAACAAAACAACTCAAATTTAACTTTATTTCACAATCTATGATTACATACCTACCTAATTATATGTTTAGATAATATATACCTAGAATCAAAATCTAACAAAAACAAGTTCAAATTTAGTTCAAACTTACTTTGAACTAGTTAGTAAAGTAGTTAATGTTAATACCTAAACATTTCAAAAAGTTTTATACTCATTTGAATTGAGTATATACTCAATTTCAACCATGGTGCCCGGGCACCATGGAGCACCAAACAAATTTAATATATATATATATACATATATATATATATATATATATATATATATATATATATATATATATATATATATATATATATATATTGTCTTGGAGTCCGTACTGTAGCTGGATACAAATCTGTAGCCTGCTACTCTTCTCTCTCATTTTTTTATCTCATTGATATTCCCTCCGTCTCAAAATATAAGGGATTTTGAATGGATTTGACATTTTCTATTACAACACCAGATTTGTTGTAATAAGAAATGTCACATCCGTTCAAAATCCCTTAACAGGGGGAGTATATGTTTATAGTTTGCTATTTTCCTTGCTCTTATTTTCCATTTGAAATGGAGAATTGACGTAGGACTTTAGGAGGATTTAATTTCTTAAAAGGATTTTTTCTGTAGAAAACATGTGCTTCATATGAAATGATAGGATAATTTATATATGATTGTATTTTTATAGTTCAATTTCACATGAAAAATAACCAATAGATTTAACCTTTTAGAAAATTTTCTTTACTTTGTATCATTACGTTATCAAATGGTTCATCTTCATCTTTGTATGTACGATTAGAGAAAATGTCATTTCCAATTTATGTATGTTTCAAACAGGCCTTTAAATTAAAGGCTTGTTTGAAGTAGTGTAATTTTTATAGAGTGATTAGTTTAGTTTCTGAAAAAAAACTCAAAAAACTGGATTATATATAGTGATTACTGATTATTAGTACTACGCAAGAGATATTTTGATGCTTTAGCAGTTGCTGACAGAGTGATTGGTTAGGTAGTAAGGGATAACACCGCATGTAGTATGCGTTGCCATAAACAAAATGCGTGCTTAATCGACCAAACTTGTCTAACTCAAAATGGGTTGTCAGACTGTCTATAGATCCAAATATGCTTACAGTTTTTGTGAGGTGGTTTTATTACGTGCTCCATTATCCAATCCTTATTTTTGTTAGGTGTGTTGTTTTACATCGCTTTTGCTGGAGTATATATATATATATTTGTTCTGTTTGTACTACTATCTGCCAAACAAATTCAGAAAATGACACGCTTTTATTGATGTCGTGAAACTGATTGGAGAGATGATTAAATGTATTCAGATCTTGCATGTCTGGCAAATGAGAAAAAATAAATCCCAATACTTTTGCATGCCACATGATTTCCTAGGATAAAATTGCATTTAGAAAAACAATAACACAATAATTGACATATTGTTTCACATGGAAGTTATCTCTTTCGTGATCTCCTTTTTGGCATGGCCAACCTGTCTTCAATTCCCTTCGTAGCTACAGACACTTCACTTTTACATAATCTTGTAATCTCACCTTAAAGCATGCATGCACATTCTTGCCCAATATTTTGATGACACAATATCTCATGCATGGTTGATTCTTGGTGGTTTCTTTTGCCTCCAAGCTCTATTTTCTTAAGATGGCCTTTAATCACCTTCAACTTTGGAACTTTTCATGTCAATCTGTCATCATCTAGCATGACAAAAAAATGAAACAAATAAATTAACAAGAAACCAAAGTACAAATAACCTACTAGTATGAAGCAAATCATAACAGACCACATAAACAAATCTATACACTATCCAAACCCAAATATACCAGCCAAAAAGGCACAGCTAGACAGTACAAAAAGGAACATGTAAAATAACCCCCCAAAAAAACAAAAGATAAAAAATTCCAAAGCTCACAATAGACCAAAAGAGGCAGTTATTGCTCTCTCTTTTAAATTTTTTATTTATTTTTCTAGTACTAAAAAAATTGGTGATGAGATCTGACGGTTGATGTGATCATGTGATGTGAGGTTTTAGCCTAGTACCTACTGGCAACGGTTCACACATCAGCACCTTTCCCTTGTGTCTCACAGTGGGTCCCACCAGTCAGTGACAGAGTACACAGCTCGCCCCGGGCCCACGATACAGTGACCGGTCGCCTGACGTTGACCCGGGCCCGAGACCCGCCCGGGGCACGTGACGAGCATCGGAGCCGTCCGTTTCCCGAGCCCGTCGGCATCGGGACGGCTGTGATATTGACACGTGTGAAGGGGAGACATCGTTGGTGGTGGGCCCTGGCCGGGTGAGTGGGTGGGGCCCACCGGTTTACGCGACGACGTGGCGTCGGTGATGCGTTGCAGTGTCAATGAAATTTTTTTCGATGGCGGCAACGTGCGGTGTTCTCTTGTTATTGATGGAATTTTGATTTCGAAAATATTTTCCTTTTTTTTTTGAAAAGAGTTTGAGGATAATTCTGAATTACAAAGTGTCCATTTCGGAGCTTGCATTTCATGGGTGGTGCTGACAACTGACAACAAATAATCCATTGTTGCCACGTGGTTGCTATTTTTATGGCCGTGTCGTTAGCTCAAGGATCGTGGTGTTCTGAATGGTTTAAATTTAAAACTGTTATTATAAGCATGTGAATTCTAGAGCTATTTTGGATTGGATGATTCTTATAAGTTCTTTTTAAAATTCGTTAACGTAGTATTTTATTAAACATTATTAACCACGAATGTGCCCTTAATATATGCAACCGGCGGCAAATAATTGATACATGAAATTCATATTTGAAACGCACCTGCATATAAATATATTCATGAGTATCAAGATTCAAATTTTATCGGTTTATCTATTTATATTCATTTCAATCTATCGTTTTTTCCCTACAACTGTATTTTGTGATCACAAAGCTTTATAGATCACACAGCATTCACCGGTGGAGAAAGCTTTTTTACTCCCGGTTGGTAACCCCCTATAATCCCGGTTTTCCAACCGGGAGTACGAATCCGGGACTAAAGATAGCGAGTCCCGGTTCAAATACCCGGAACTAAAGATCGATCTCTAGTCCGTAGCGGCAGTCCAGATGGTCTTTTTTTATTATTGTTTCTTTTGCTAAAGTTAATTCCTATATTTTATCCCGAATCTAGCGCCATGTATATCCTCAAATCCTCAATTCAAAGTAACATCCCAAATCTTAAATTACTTATACACACAAATCAAATACATCACAAATCCTAAAAAATACAAGCAAATCAAATACATCACAAATCCTAAAAAATACACCGAAATCAAATACATTACAGATTCATCTCAAATCCATGCAATGATTCACAAAATTATACATCTCAATGAATCACAAATTATATAAAAAAAAAGACGCCGACCGACAGACGAGAGGGCACGGCCACCGCCGCGCGTGGCACCTTCGCCCGCCTGCCTGCCGCCGCCCGCCATGGCTGCCGCCGGGCGCGGCCCCGCCGGCTGCCGCTGCCCGCCATGGCCCCCACTGGGCACGGCCCCACCGGCCGCCGTCGCCACGACCCCGCCGCCTGCCATGGCTGCCGCTGGGCACGGCCCGGTCGGGCGCTTGCCTGCCAGTCGTCGCTGCCCGCCATGGCCGCCGTTGGGCAGGGCCCCACCGGCCGCCGCCGCCGCCGGCCGTCGCTGCCCGCCATGGCCGCCGTTGGGCACGGCCCCACCGGCCGCCGCCGCTGCGGCCCTGCCGGCTGCCTGCCCGCCGCCGCCCGCCATGGCCACCGCTGGGCACGGCCCTGCCGGCCGGATGGGAAGGGAGGAGGGGGAGGGGAGGGGAGGAGGAAGGGGAGGAGGAGAGGATAAGTTTGAGAAGGGGAAGGGAAGAGGATAAGTGTGAAGAAGGGGAAGGGATCTGTGTGAGGATGCTGTTGCGATTGTGGAGGAGAGGATAAGGAAGAGGGATTATATTCTACGCATTAGATCATATTGATATTTAGTCCCGGTTAGTATTACCATCCGGAACTATAAAGATGATCTTTAGTTGATACCAACCGGGACTAAAGATCCTCGGCCCTCTGACATCCTACTGACAGGGGATGAACCGGGACTAAAGATGATTTTTAGTCCCGGTTGGTGTTACCAATCGGGAGTAAAGATGATAAAATGGCTGCGGGGTTTTTAACCGGGACTAAAGATTGATCTTTAGTCCCGGTTCTTTTTGGAACTGAGACTATTGTGGTTTTAGATCGACCCAGCAAAGATCGTTTCTCTAGTAGTGATTGACCGCGTGACTATTAACAGAGGTTGAAGAACTCATAAACCAAAACTTTTAATAGTGGTAGGCGATGTATTCGTCGACAGAGAGACATTTGTGATGACTTCGTCAGTCTTATTATATGCTGCCATATTCCTTCGGAGGTGTTCATAGAGGTATGGTGTATACGTGTGTGCGTTTATAGGGGTGAGTGCACACGCGTTATGAGCACCTTTGTTTTTTCTTTCTCAATTTTTTTACCGTGACGGTGGGACAATATATTTTCTACTGATATGTGGACTTTGAACAAGTGTTTGAGTGAGTAGCAAATCTTGGGGGAATAAGTTAACTTTAGGTCTCTCATGTTAACGCCGAGTTTGAATTACATCTCCGGACCGCAAAACCCAATATAAGATTATCTTTCAACTCACGATATCGGTCGGTGAATTGAGATCCAGTGCAGTCCTAACTGCTACTGCAAGTTATGAACTGCACACATAATCTCAGCCATCCATTTTTTCAGTGAACGGTCTAGATCTGATACTACAGTGCTGCCACTACAGTAACTCAACTGTTTTTTTCCACATGTGAACAGTACCTCATAAATTTTGGACTCTTGAATTTGCATCAAAAGGTCCTAGTGTGACTGCTTATGGTGCAGTCATACTAGGGACTGCACCGGATCCAAATCCTCAGTCTGTGTATTCTGTTTGGATTTTTTTTTTTAGAAGAGTTTGGACTTAAGTAGCAAGTTGACTGCGACCTACAAAGCTGAGATTCCAAGGCCCAGGAGCCGCACTGCCAAATGGGCCAGAGGCCCATAGACACCGCTGCAAACGAACTGCTCGCGTCAAAGCCAGGGCCCAACAGCGAGCCCAACCAGAAACCAACCGTGTCACCACCTCACCCCTCTCCTCTCCACAAGCGATGGCGGCGGCGACTCCGGCGAGCGGCGGCGGCGGCGGCGGGTACTCGTGCGAGACGGCGGAGCAGACCCGCGAGTGGATGGAGGCCATCGCCGCCTTCCTCCGCCTCCACCGCCCGCTCCTCGAGGCGCACGTCGTCAACTTCTTCAAGGTGAGAGATATTTTGGGTGGGGGGTTTGGGTGATTGATTCCGTCTCGCTGAAGCTCACGAGGTGGGGTTTGGGGTTGGGGTTTGGGTTTGAGCAGGATCGGCTGTGGGAGATGGTGGACGCGGAGTGGATGGAGTGCCTCCGCAGGGAGCCCGTGGAGAGCTTGCTCATGTTGCCCTCCGGATGTGTTCAGGCATGGCCACACACTCTCTGATAGTTCTGATGGGTGCTACAAGCCTGACGTTTCTTCAGTTCTTATGCTGCTGTTGCTGCTGCGGCCAACTTATTTCAATTGTCTATTGTTCTATTTTTCAGGAGCACTGGCCCAGTTCATTGCGAGATTTTGTACTCACTGCAAAGTCACTTGTTCTTCCACGGGAGCAGAAGTCACCGCGATCAGTATGTTCCCTGAACGTAACTTATCAGATTGTAGGCATTGGCTGTGTTAGCGCTAGCTGTTCCCTTTTTGAATAGCAATGGAAGAAATCATGAGCTACAATGCTACATATAGCCATATACAAAATCTTGGCCGATTTTCCACTTGCATTCCTGCTACATAGTTTTAGTGAACTAATAAGACATTAAGCATGTGGAGTTTTCGTCACATTTTTCACATGCATCGCTATCATTTGTAGCCGTTGATTTAGCAAAACATGCCTGTTTCTGCCATCTGTTTAATCCCGACGCATGTTTTCTTCAATACTTGCAGCTCCTACCCGATTTGCATGTAGCATCAATTAATACTGTTCTTGCTCAAGGCATGAACTCCAAGAAGAAGCATGAAGTAGGTAATTTGCTTGTGCTGATAAAGCTTAGTTGTTTTTACAAATCCATTTATATTATAACCTGTTCGTTGCATTCTCATGTTTGGAGAGGTTGCTTATTGCAGATTGAAACTCTAGCTGGGTTGGTTCATGCAACTACTAAGAGCCGTGGAGCAAAGACAGTGATTGATGTAGGTTCTGGCCAGGTAAGCCATCTTCATGAAGAAGCTTTGCAAGTGTAAAGTGTAAACAGGATTCGTTTATGTAAGGATAATTATACATCATCTGATAAATACTTGGTAGTTGACTCCATGTTTCACTGCTTTTGATTTGGCCATATCTTCTTAGGATAGGTTCCTTATATTCAGTAAAACACAGATGATTTGCGAAATTACTTATTGTTTCTATGCAAGGCCGGTCTAGGTCCACATCTCAATGATGCAATGAGTGGCACTTCTGTAGTTCTGTTAGTTAAACTTATTTGCAAATTGGAATCATACTGTACAAAGTTAGGTCATCTTCTGGAACTCTTAAAATTTGAGATGTGTAATACTTGCTTGGCCAATCTGTGAAGTGTAAAGTCATAATTTTTCTGTAGAATTTGCATATATTGTAAATTTTCTGTTGCGTTCCATGACTTGATTTTCCTTGGCTATTCTGAGAAAAGTTTTGAGTTCTTCCATGATTCATTTTCATCCCTGTATTTGTTTCTTACAGGGTTATCTTGCCCAAGCCTTATCTTTTGAGTATCAACTCCCTGTTGTAGCAATAGATGCTTCATCACATCATGCATCAGTTACAAATACTCGTGCAGAAAGAATAAAGAAGTACTACGCTGCTAAATGGTGTGACTTTCGTCAATTTAATCATACTTACCTAAATTTGAACTCTGAACTGATTTATGTTGTTTTAAATAAATGGCCACTATTCCTTGCAGTGTAGGGAAGCAACAGCTCAGAGTACCTAGAACTGTTACTTGCCATGTACTTTCTAGTGACACATTGGCAGCTGTGACATTGGAAGCATGTCAGGATGATCATGCTGAACATGTACCAGAAAGTAAAAACTTCAACGAGAGCAGTCCACAGATTGAGAAACCAAATGACAGCATTCCTCCATTAGTCCTTGCTGGTCTTCATGCTTGTGGTGATCTGTCAGTTAACATGCTAAGGTTCATTTAGTGAAGTCTTACCCCCTCCAACCTAAAAAAATACTGCAGCTTCAATTTTCCCTTTTATGTTGTATTCTATTGACAGGCTTTTTGTGTCGTGCGAACAAGTAAAAGCATTGATAAGCATTGGCTGTTGCTACAACTTGCTCTCTGAGGAATGCCACGAAGACACAAATACATGTCCTGGTTTTCCTATGAGCAAGGCTGCTAAACTATCTAATTTGGTGCTTGGGAAAAGCACCCGCGACCTTGGTTGCCAGGTATTATGGCATCTTTTGATCTTCTTGTTTAGACATTCTATTTTGGTGGTGGACCTTATTTGAAGGTACTCAGCATATAAAAGGCACAGTAGCACAAGATAGTTGTTTAATTGACTTTGAACAAAAAAGGTTCAAAAAGCTTATGGAGGTTCAGTGTTTTTTGTTTGCTTATATGGTTTGCAATGCCATTGTTTAACACACTAATGCTGTTTAGAGATCTTTGCCTCTGCATTTTTTTTCCATCTGTCATCCTATGCAACGAGAACATATTCAGTGTTGCATGGTTGAATATCAGAAACATGTCTGTGCCTATGAATTCTAATCATTTTTGAAATTTATTATTGCTTACATTAACATATTATCTCCATTGTTACTTGAGATAATCTAAAATAAGTGATTGCTGCACTTTGCCTTCTCTTTTTGATTCCATTCATGTGTAGTTGTTTGTTTTTTTTAAATATATTGCTACTTTGTGTTAATTGCTATCATGCGATTTTTGTACTTTTTTCATTATTAAGATGCACGCTTAGAATTGTGTAAGTTATGTGCTGAGTTGACATTATGGTACATAATTCTATTTATTTATGCCTTTTTTTTTCAATCCTTCTTAGAGTGCAGAGAGATGGAGAAGTCTCACTAAGGACATAGCCCTACAAAATTTTGATGTACATGCCTTCCGTGCTGCATTTCAAATGGTAAATGTTCTGTTATTTCAACTCTTGTCATATAATATGCTTGACTTTTCACTCAGTCCTTCACTGTTGGTTTCTGTCCATTTTATGGTCATGTTTATAGTAGCTTCAGCTGGTTTGTTGTACACGATATTATTATGTGAGTTTGCTTGCTTATAGGCTGATCATGGTTAGTAGCTTATGGAACACCTCTAATTAATCTCGGGAGTTTTAGAAAGCTGGCTTAGATGTACAATAGCTTATGATAGGGACCTCTATAGGATTACATGCCTACATGTGAGCCACATAAGCTGGTTTCTGAATTTTAAGATATTAACCAAGAATTGCATCATTATTAACCAAGAATTGCATTTCCTGTTTATAGTTAGATGCGATGGTTCATGACATGAAATTGGATCTATGCTTAAATGAACATATCGACCATAATTTTAGTATTAGCATTTTCTTGGCTACGATTCTTGTTGCAAGAAGAGATTGGGATTCAGATTCTAGCCACTAAAGTGTTAAAAGCTAATTAACACTTGTTCTTTCATCTCATTCACTGCTTTAGACTCATCTAACTATGTGTCTCATGGTAGGTTCTTGAGAAACATTTCCCAGAGGTGTCAAGATCGAGTCCATCAATTGGGAGGCAAGGAAAAGCACTACGCCGTCAAAGGCTTAGGAAAGTTATGGAATCCCCTATGGCTATGGCAGAAACTGATGCTTTATCATATTCCACTCAAAAGGAACAAATCATGACCAAAGATGATCCACTGCCCACAGGCCCTAATAATTTTAAAGAGGTTCATGTAGACTTTCTTCCTGAGCTTTCAACAGGTTAGTTAGTACCTTCAATGGCTTTCAGTTACATTTACACACTACGGCTTACGGGTGTTTGACTGTTTTAGTTTACAAGTGGACAATGAATAATATTTTTCAACTTCAGGGTTTGTTGATTCAGCTGTATCTGGAGCTGCCGTTGTACCAGATGACATCTATCTTGATAAATCACAAAAGTTCACCCTGTTTAAAGATTTCACAGTGTCAGGATTAGGTCGCCTTGGCTGTGATTTTGTGGAAAATGTTAGTTTACTTGAAATATGGAAGGACGTGCAACCCTTCACGGTATGTCTTGGAGTATCCTTTATGCCTTGTTGTAGGATAGTTCCAAGAAGTTAATGGATTAAGTATTTTATTATATATTACTTCTTAGCCCTCAATCAAAGTGAAAATAATGTTATCAGGCCTTGAAAATAATGTAATCAATATCATACGATTAGAGTATGTTCATAGAGAACATAACACAATGTGCACAACAGCTATATGAGAGACATGCTTGTGAATGTATTTTTGTATGTTTTTTATTCATAAGAATGTAGAATTAATTGGGATACGACAGTAATTTCATTCTTTATTTAGTACCGGAATGTCTTATACTGACAGCCTTTGTAACCATCTATTGTTCTTGCAGGAATTTATAGGTCCCTTCTGGTGCCTTCGGGTTGCTTTAGGGCCACTGGTGGAAACATATATTTTACTTGACCGGTTACTATTTCTTCAAGAGCAAGGCAGTGTTATTGAAGCATCTTTGTTTCCGCTTTTCAATCCCACTATGTCTCCAAGGAACATGGCAATTATTGCTTGGAAGTTGTCTGCAAATCCTTCAAAAGTGTGACATGGTAACTCCTCTCATGCCTCAGTTTGTAGGTTGATGGGATGGTGTTGGTTTTAAGTGTAAGCAGTTTATTCTCATGTGGCAGAGCAAGTTCTTTTATTAGATGTAGAGACAAGTATCCTTTTTGACTGGACATACAAAAAAAAACACAGCTTATGTGTAGTTGACATTTTTGTAGCCATTGTTGTGTCCATGTGCTGGTACATGGCCTGCAGCAACATGTGGATTTACCTTATCTTTAAATGAAAAGCAATCAACAATATGAAAATGGTCTTATCTTTAGAACGATGAGAGCGATACCTTTTTTTTCAATGATGCTTGGCATATGTTGGTTGATTCTTTGATTTTGCGTGGTATACTTGTTCTTTAGTATGTACTATTTTGCGCAGGTAGGATGGAGTTCTCAGTTTCCAACACTGCAGAAGTCCTTGCAAATCCATATACGGGAGAGTGGAAGATTTTGCCCTCGAACAGTGTGCCTTTATCCAATAAATGCTAAGTCAACATCTAGAACGGTTCCAAGGCCATCCAGTGCATGGCTGCTTGTCTCTCTGAAGTGATATCATACAAGTTGCCACCAAACTTCACATTCCCTGCAGGCTGCAATATGTTTATGCAAGATCGACAAGCTATCACTAATCAAGGAAAAAGTTGACGAGTCACCTTTTGTCTACAGATATACAACTCGCTGTTATTATTTATACTTCTTTGAAGTGGATTAATCTTTATATTATCCTAACTGGCTGGAAAATATGTTCAACAAAGCAACACGGATGAATTGTTTCATGAGATCTTATTTCTTGCCTATCCTTATTCAATCGGTAAGCTTGTGTTTGATATATGTGAAATCATTTGGAGAAGTCAGCACAGCAGGGTTTGGCTGAGAGAGACAAATAAGATTTGCTGTAAGCTGCCTAATTACATTGACTATTTACTCTACAAAGCTATGTATTGTCTCATAAAATACTGATGAAACCTGTTGGATCTTTGATGTGACGCTACCAACATGGGAGGCTGGAGGATGACTAATGCAAGAGGTTGACTTGTGTAAGACATTGTCTATAAGCATGTGCTTTTTCATGATTTTATTAGCATAGTTGTGGTTCTAGGTTTTTCATAGCTAATCTCCGTATGTGTCTCTGTGTGCCTGTTTCTGGATTGCCTGCATTTCTTTTAGTCCTCATTTTTTTCTACTGTACCGTTCATTGTTGCATAAGCATTCTTTAGTGGGTTTTTAACTCCTTGAATTGTTAGTGTTTTACCCATATGTAAGATTTTTTTTTGAACTTCTGTACTGCTGGCTTAGCAGTTTTAAGAATTGGCTTCTTTACCTACTTCTGGAAAAAAAAATCAAATCTTGCTAATAGAAGCATGTCCGCGTTGACCAGTCCTCAACATTCTTATTTTGAGACCAATCACGATTGGACAGTTCAGAGTGAAGTGATGCAAGCAAAGGTACAATGTGTAAAGAGAGATGGTTACAAAATCCTTGGGCCACTTGTAGATGGATAAGATCTGTAGTAAACCTAACTCATTTGTGTGTGATAGCTCAAGAACAGCAAGCTGTCATTTTGATGGATGAAAATTTACAATGGAATTCAACTGGCCCAAGCTATATGCTTTCACTGGCTTGCTGTCAGGGTCAAGCTAGAGTTAATTCGTTTGGCTGTATTACCATTGCAATAATTGGCTGATTTTACTTCCATGTGGCAACTCGAGCTTTCCCTTACCTTCTGTGTTATCTTGAAGGTGAGAGAGCTATGTGTTATGCCAACTTGTTTCGTCCTTTTTTTGCACAATTTGTTCACAGATGGCTGTGAGAATGACAGTGCCTGTACTTCCGATGATGGATCAGCATCAAGGTGGCCACTCAGAGCCGTCGCGACTCTTCCCGTCTCCAAATCCTTATCCAGATTTGTACACTCGGAGGTGCCATGCAAAGCAGCAGGTCAGTTTCGTCTACTTTTCACCGATGCTGCCAACATCTGAAAGGTAATGACACGAAGCACTTGACCTGGAACCTCACCCCCCTCTTTGTGCAGGCTGTGTGGTGGTCTAATTCTGACCAGCCAATAACCCGTGGCGAGATCTTCAGTATCCCCTGTAACCTGGACTATATGGCGAAAAACTCTTCTCCGGTTTGAGTTCCTGGCATGAGCTGATTGATTGATTTAGGCTAAAAGTGATGGAACTGGGGGCAATCGGCGTGCGGTGTTAGGCCGTGCGAAGGAAGGGGAGAAATGGGGGGAGGTATGTGGATGAGCTTTCTGCTGTTGCTGTCATACCCATTTCCATGTCTCTTTCACTGGTTAGACCGGAGCATAAATTCCCCATTATTTTGAGAACTGCTGCTCAGCACAAGCCCTCAGTCAAGTCTTGCAAGAACAGTTGGTAATCTTATTCATTCATTCCCCGGGGCGTGGATGGATCCATGGAATATCATATCAGCATGTGTGTGCTGCAGTCCTATCAGTTTTATCACCTCCCTTATAGGCCGGCCTGGCTTTTCCATGACCAGTAAAACTACTTCCTTCTTCACAACAACAGTGGCTTGAGCAATTTGTTTGGTTTAGTGGCTAGTACAATTATAGTACTACTGTAAAGACATGTTGAGGAATCTGGTGCTGCTTGAAAAATCTTCTCCTTGGGATCGATTGATCGATCAAATGGATATCATGATTAGCTTGTGATGAACTCCAGTATGTATACCACTTGTGAACTGATGTGCTGCTGCTCCTGCAGGATTGCAGAAGGAATATTTCCAGCAGGAGAGGTGCAGAAACCCCGGGCTACTGTCTATTACACCACCCTTGACTGGAACTCCACTACAGTACATCCAAATATGCACCTGCTGTATCCTACTTCTGGATCATCATCTATTAACCTCTGCCGTCCATCCTCCATCCGACGGACCAGATTCCTTTGTCGCGTTGCGGCGGGCGCCGTTTTGAGATGGACTGGAACGGAAGACTGAGCTCATGAGATCGGCAGGGCGGAGCAGCACGCACGCTCGCGTGGTTTGTGTGACGCCGGTGCGCGCCGCGTGCGGGTCGCGCGCGTAACTGAATTGAGGTTGAGGCTGCCCGGCTTTGTCGACAGGAACAGGGAGGGATGGCGATTGGCCCGTGTGTCACTGTGTCAGGTCAGCTTCCTCCTCGTCTCATGCTCCAAGTCAGCATGGTGGTGCGGTGGTGGTGTCTACTGGAATGTGATCACCTCTGACAGCAAGCGCGTCTCGGGAGACGTGCCACGGCGTCGTTGACAGCTGGCACACGATCCTACATTCCTTGGCCTGGAGCTCTGGTGTCAAAATGTCAGCCATGGGCTAAGAGGCTTTGGATCAGCCTGAGCTCGACTGTTTTGACCCACATAGCATGGTGAGACTTAGTTAATTCTTGGGGGTTCTTCGGATCATGCTATATTGCTGACTAAAATTGTGTGCATCAGTGCACAAATCTCCGAGTTCCATGCATGGACCAGGATCTCTGCTTTGAGTCGTGGCAGCTCACTCGCCATGAGATCATGGAGGCAAATTCTCCATACCACGTGCTCCATGAGTTCATGGCACCACATTAGCAAAGGTCAGAGACGAAGAGAGAAATGGTGTGGGCCTTCTCTCTCCAGAGAAAGGCGAGAATAAATACATGCAAGTCACACTCATTATCTCAACACGTTGGGGGCCACCTTAAAAACGCCAATGCTTTCAACTCCTCTTTGCAATTGCTGCATGCTGCTGCCCCTTGCAACTCATGTGGGGCTGGATATATATGCATCTCCTCCATCTTTCTGATCCTGAATTCCTCATCCTGTAAATCTCTCCTCCCAGGCGCACGAATCTCGAGGCGCTAAGGTTCTTGCATGCATGCCTTTCAACATCTTAGCCACACGGATGTGATGTTGGGCATGGTGTCCCTGATCCTAATCCTAATCCATCATCACATATGTAGGCTTAGATTCTGCTAAGATTATAGCCTTTTTTTTCTTCTTCCTCTGCACTGGTCAATTGTCAAAGATGAAACTTAATTAAGTACTACCTCCATCCCAAAATGTTTGACGCCGTTGACTTTTTTAAAAATGTTTGACCGTTCGTCTTATTCAAAAAATTTAAGTAATTGTTAATTTTTTTTCTATCATTTGATTTATTGTTAAATATACTTTTATGTATACATATAGTTTTATACATATCACAAAAGTTTTTGAATAAAACGAACGGTCAAACATATTTAAAAAAGTTAACGGTGTCAAACATTTAGGAAATGAGGGAGTAGTAATTAACAAGCCAAATATGTGGGCCACACTCTAAAGGCAGCTCTTTTTTTTACACCAAGTGGAGAGCAACAAATGGCCTGTCTTGACAGCTAACTAGTTAATCTCAAGTCATCTTTAAGAACTATTAGCAGGAGATCGTACCGAGCATTAGCTTAAAGGCAGGAGTAGCAGTATTCTACGACATGTACACGTGTAGTAGTACAATATTAATTGTTACAGTGCAATTATCACAGCTTATCAGTTGTCACTAACAAATTAGGCACGGGTTAGATGTTTTAATATTATTTTTTGTTTTAAAAAATGGGTATCTAGCAGCAGGGTTAGTTCGTAGGAGTACTAGTTTGGATGATTGGATCTCCAAATAAGTTTGCACCAGATATGCTCGTATCTTGTCCTAATTAATGTGCAGGATTAAAATTACATAGTTTCATAAACCTAGTACAGCACGGCTTATCATATAACTCCAGCTATTATATATTTCACTAGCTTATTCAATTGTAGTACAAGTATATTTTTAACTAGTAGAGTATATAAAAAAAACTATCTAGGCTCCTAGGTCTAGGCTACTCATTGTAGCCACAAGATTGACTTGAAGTTTATTTTGCAACAAACAATTTTTGTCCTCCTAGTAGTAGAGAGTATTAACATTTGACTGAAAAAAGGAGTTGGCCAGCTACACACACCTTAGCTAATGACAAGTGGAGCTCCCATCAGTTATGCATCCTTGGTAGTAGATAGCAATCCAGCTTTCCAGTTGCATTACAACAAGGTCATGGACTACTATTTCTAATTCTTCTTCTCTTTATTTTAAATTTATTTTTTTTCTTTTTCTCATGGCATATGTGGGAGCTTGTAGTGCTGATGTGGAAGTTGGCTCCTCTTTTATTTGTGGAAAGAAAAGGCAAAATGGAAAAAATAAAGGAAAGAGAAAAAGAAAAGGTAGGAAAAGGAGAAGGGGAGATTGAGGTAGACCCACTACCTAAACCACCTTATAAACCCCTCTCCTCCAACTCTCTCCTCTTCACAATTTGCAACACACACACACATGACACAAGCACACACACCCCTATTCATACACATACTCCATATGTAGCCCTTTCTTGGTTTCTCTCTCTAGCAGCTAGCTACCCTTCAATTTCCTTAATTCTCTCTCTCCTCTTGTTCTTCTTCTTCTTCCTCCATATAGCTAGCTAGAGAGAGAGGAGGTGATCGAGGTTGATGTCGATGATGAGCTTCTTGAGCATGGTGGAGGCGGAGCTGCCGCCGGGGTTCAGGTTCCACCCGAGGGACGACGAGCTCATCTGCGACTACCTGGCGCCCAAGGTCGCCGGCAAGGTCGGCTTCTCCGGCCGCCGCCCGCCCATGGTCGACGTCGACCTCAACAAGGTCGAGCCATGGGACCTCCCAGGTAATAATCGATTAGCCTCACATATTAATTTCTTGAGTTCTCTCTTCTATATTAATTCTTGTACATGTAGTATATCTTAATTTCTTCTTGATCGATGTGAGCCTATGTCTTGCTGATTGTATCTTTGATTCACATCTCTCTCTGCTTGTGCAAATTAATTTTCTCTTCCCCAAGCCTTTTTTTATCACTTTTAATTTCCCCAATAATTTTTTTGATGATCTTGTGATCCATATTATTTCTAGTTGGAACTGGGAGCAGCTTGTGTTGCTTTAGTGCCAAGAAACAAGCCAAAGTCTTCCAATGCATGTTGTGCTCTTGTTTGTCAATGACAATTATGCCCTTATGTTAAAAAATATATAGGCTAATTAATTTCGCCTTTATACATACGTGTGATTCTTATTTAATTTGTCTTCTATTCTATACTTTTTTTAATTCAATTACATGTATTTGACAGAGCCTCGATATTGAATTTGAACAAATATTAGGCAAAAGTAGTAGTATATATTGTGCAATCGATGAACGAGAAATTAATGATTCCAATTCATTTTCTTGTGCTAAATTAATGATTTGTTTGAGAGGATCGATATATCTTAATTACGCGTATTTTTGAGAAAAGGAGAAACAGCGTAGAGAGGCAGTGTAAAATCAACGTCACTGTCAGGTAGGCGTATATATAATTGATAGAGGACCATATCAAGAGTGTACTTCAATTATGGAAGTACAGAGATAGATGTATCTATTGCCTATATTAAGGTCATTAAATTAAGTGAAGACTAAGCTTTTGCAGTTTTAGTTTTTTTTTCCCCTTATAAAAAGTGGAGTTAATTCGATTTCCATGGCCATGTTTTTCATATTTGTGAGGTCTCTAGTTGTACAAATTAAATAAATTATGTTTCTCTCTGAAGCCATTTATTTATTGCATGTACGGTAAAATTGAACAAAAAACTGTTATATCACTTCCATTTCGTTGTAAAAAATCAATGTTTAGCATGTGGTTCAATTCATTCATCAGTTAAATGGTCTCCAGTGAAGCACTGATTGCTCTACTATTTAATTGATAGGGAATGTTAATTAACTTTGTTAGTTTCTCGGGAAAAAAAAATCTCTACATCAGCATTAAGATTACCTTGTTTTTAATCTAAACACACAATATGTAAAATATATATGCAGCTTGTCTGTATATGACACCGACACATTAAATTATCCTCCTTTGTCTTGAATAGGTGGATCTTTATCAATTATCGAATACTGAAGTATTAATATTGAACAATAATAACAAATCCGATAAAATAATTTGCAAACAAATCTAGAGATATATGTGTTTAATACTAGAAGGCTAAGAAAAGAAAAGGAGAAAATGGTAGCTAGCTCGATCGACTACGACATCTCATCATAATGGAAAGGAGGAAATTCTCTCACCAATTATATATACAATTTGGCATTTCCTCCATTTCCAAAGAAGGAAATATTCCCTTTATTCCAAACTTAATTTAATTTGCAGCCCAGACTTTAATTATAACGTCTTCTAGACTAGACGATATCCTTCTCTCTCCATGCATCCACTTTCAGTTTGTGTCCAAAATAATCTTTTTTTTAGATGTCCAAAATTAAACAATCATTTTTGTAGGGTGGGAGCCGGGAAAGACACGTTTCATAGGTTCTGCAATTATTAAATTTCCATCGATTTTTATTAATGAGATGCGGCATGACATGTGTACTAATTGCATTAGCTAAAACCAGATGTAAAATAATTAATTAATCGACCGAACCTTATGTGTGTTTTCGATTCAGATAATCGCATTAGCTAGCTAGCTACAAGAATCTTTGCATCACATCAACCTAACCTTTGTAGGAGTAAACAATTACTAATTTGTGACAATATTAACATCACTTGTAAACTACCCCAATTAATCCCAAATCACATCATCCCATCAACCTAACCTTTCTAACAGCAAACACATTTAATAATTTGTGACAATTAACATCAGTGTAAACTACCCCAATGAATGTCAAATCCCCAAACTACCCCAATTAATCCCAAGTCCCATCAACCTAACCTTTCTAGCAGCAAACACATTTAGCAATTATTTGTGATAATTAACATCATTGTAAACTACCCCAATGAATGTCAAATCCCAAATGATTAATGCAGTAAAATAATTCCAAATAATTAACATCATTGTGAACTACCAATGAATTAATTAATGCAGTGAAAAATAAAAAAAGAATACCAAATAATTAAATAATTAACATCATTGTGAACTACCAATGAATTAATTAATGCAGTGAAAAATAAAAAAATAATACCAAATAATTATTAATGCAATGAGTTTTTTGAATAAAAAAATTAGAAAAATGAATTAATGCAGTGAAAAATAAAAAAAGAATACCAAATAATTAATGCAATGAGTTTTTTGAATAATAAAATTAGAAAGATGAAAAATGGCGTCGCCCGGACTCGAACCGGAGACCTTCAGTGTGTTAGACTGACGTGATAACCAACTACACCACGACACCTCTTGATTAGACAGTGATGTAGTAATTTAATTACCTTATTTAATATAAGATTATGAGAACATCCTATCCTAACTAATTCCTCTCACTGTCTAATCCTACCATGTGAAGTGCACACCTAGCCGAGATGGCGACCAGCATGCATGCATGCTTGCCATCAACAATGTCGCCACAAACTGCAAATCACATCTTACGCATGGGATCTCAGCGCACACACTCTGTATGGGCCTAACACGTGTTGATGCATCCAAATTCCAAGTAAAATTAACTCTCCAATAGCTCAGCATATCTCTCCCTTTCTATCAAGAACCAGTGTGCTTGTGACCAAAAGGGGATCCATCATGGATCACCACATCAAGCACCACTACATACTACTGTCCAACAATAACACCAAGAAAAAGTATAAAATTTTTTAGCTGTGGACAGGAATGTGTGATAACTTTATTATTGTCTTTCAGTTAAAGCTAATTGTTTTGGTTATTAATTGTTGGTGTATTTATAGTTTTATAATTTTTTTATGATCAGCGGTGGCGTCGGTGGGCGGAAAGGAGTGGTACTTCTTCAGTCTGAGGGACCGAAAATACGCGACGGGACAGCGTACGAACCGGGCCACAGTTTCGGGGTACTGGAAGGCCACGGGGAAGGACAGGGTGGTGGCGCGAAGAGGGGCACTTGTGGGGATGAGGAAGACACTGGTGTTCTACCAGGGGAGGGCACCCAAGGGAAGGAAGACAGAGTGGGTGATGCATGAGTACAGGATGGAGGGTGTGCATGATCAACAAGCTTCCAGCTTCTCCTCCAAGGTATGTTTGGTGAAATTAATTGTTCACAATGTCCTGTAAAATGTTTCACAACTCACTCATAAATCATGATTATTCCCTAATAAATGGTATTTCTTTTAGAAAACCTAATGATTGTTACTATCGTTGTTTCAAAAGACTTTATTTCTAGCTATGCAACTGAACAAAGTACTTTTCCAGATGCATAGTTTAAAATAAAGTTTTTTGGTAGTAATTGCTAAGCATATGTGCACGACAAGTTGTGAGCTTAATTCCTAGCATAGAGACCAACTTGTAGTGTAGTGTGATTGTATTTATACAACAGTTATTGTCAAGACTTTTGGGCATAACCTCTCGCTCTCTCTCTCTCTCTCTCTCTCTCTTAAAAGGACTTTTGGCATACTGTACGTCCCAAATAATCCTCACAAGTTGTCACTTTTCATTGATTCATTTGTTTGCTTTGGCACACTGTTTATCATTTAATTATGGAGTGCTACTTGCTAATTATTTTTTTTCTTGGGCACACTGTTTTTGCGTGACAAGTTTATATTTGTGCACCGGCCCACTAGTTTGCTCACATTTATCTTGTCATAACTAATTTTAGTTTTTTTTTAAAAAAATAGGGCATAAATATAAGACCAAACGGTTTTCTAGAATAATATAGTAGATTCAAAGCAGTGATCCCTGCAAACAAATTATTACAATTGAATCCCTATCAAGCTGCAAATATGCACATGCTTCATCATTGATCATCATTGACTAAAAAATAGCAAAAAAGGTGTAAAAATTTAAATGGGTAGAAACATGCATGGTTGTTCATCAGTAGCCAAATTAATTTGTCTTCATCAATAGGTCAAGTAATGGAACCAGAGCTACTACAGTAACAATATCAATAAGATTGTTTTCATATCTATAGGCCATGTTTTCATCATTGATCATTTTTGACCAACACATAGCAAAAAAGTGTTAAAAGTTTAAATGGATTAAAAAAAATCCATGGTTCATCAGTAGGCCAAGTGAAAAAGGGTTGTAATTAATGTATTTGTCTTCATCAATAGGCCAAGTGAATAAGTGATGGAATCAGAGCAAGTACAGTAAACACTAATCAACAAAATTGTTTTTTCATATCTACCAAAATTACACCTGTCATGAACTAATCAAATGCTTTTCTTGTCCATCCACCAATGTGTTGTTTTCAGCAGGAAGACTGGGTCCTGTGCAGAGTCATCTGCAAGAGGAAATCAGGAGGGGGTGCAACCTCCAAGTCAAGAAGCCTCACCACCACCACCACCACCATTGTCCATGACACATCCACACCAACCTCCTCACCACCATTGCCACCCCTCATGGACACCACCCTAGCTCAGCTCCAGGCCTCCATGAACACCTCCTCCTCCTCCGCCATCGCCGCCGTCGCCGCACTTGAGCAAGTGCCCTGCTTCTCCAGCTTCAGCAACAGCATTGCCAGTAACAACAACAACAGCAACAGTGCTACTGTCAATGCACAGCAATGCTACCTGCCAATTGTCACAGGTAGCAACAACAATGGCATGAGCTACCTGGATCATGGCCTGCCTGAATTTGGCAGCTTCTTGGACACCCAGAGCTGTGACAAGAAGATGCTCAAGGCAGTGCTGAGCCAGCTCAACTCCATTGGGGGTGAGGTGTTGCCAGGCCTGCCTCCTCCATCTGAAATGGCTGCTGCTGCCAGCTCTTCTTGGATGAATCACTTCTAGGGAAAAATATTATTCAGACAATATAAGAGCAGCTAGCTAGCTAGTAGTTGATCTTCAGTGTGTATGATGAATTGATGATTTGATATGGTATACATACTTATTTGTGTGATGGTACAATATTTATGTGTGAGTATTAATAGAGCATGCCATAGTTTTTCTGTAAGGCATAGGAAAATTCAGGACTAAAACTGTGTAATGATTGCTAAAGTGTGTATACTCAGAAGTAGAGGTTTGCGTTATCGAAAAATTTTCGGATCGATGATTTTCTGTCTATCAATTTGTGCATATCTATATGGAGTAGTATTTAAAAATGTTTGTGCGGCATCTGTGTATCATTCAAAAATAATTGTGAGCTGTGACATGTCATGTAATCCAAACAAGAACAGAGGATTCAAATCATAGCTCACATTTTCTTCTCTCTCTTGAGAACACAAATAGGCATTGACTGATTCTAGAAATTAGTTTACATGTATAGTAGCAACACCGAACAATTTTCAAAAAAGTACCAACAGTACAGATTTTTTAGAAAAGAAAAAGAAAAAGGAGAAAATAAAGTGGATGTTGCTAGCTGCTGCTACAAATGATCATAACATTTATTCAGAAAAAGCTCATATGACAGTCTCGTCCAAAAGCAAATCCTGTTTTATCATATCTCTTTCAGCTGTACATACAACGACAAACATATATACAGTACAGATTGATGAACAGTAAGCTGAAAGGCCCTGGCTGTTCATCTTACTGTTCTTGAAAATGCAGGCCAGCTGCATGAGTGATCACCTTTCTAATTCACTGCACCTTTCAGAAAGAAGCCTGGATCTACTTTCCTCTGTACCACATGTCATCAATACTAGTACCCGTATGCGTATAGCTACAAGTCTTGAACACCCTCTCTTAGTCATCTTGAAATAATGTGGAGTTGAAGAACAGAAGAAAGATCATCCTGTACTTTCATCAGGGTAGCAGCTGCCTGATGTTGACATGTTCCAGTCCTCTGTGATCTCATGCTTACAACATTGCACACAATTTGTTATTCTAACTGTAAATTATTGTGCTATAGATTTGCTTAGATGCATGTTGTTGCATTTCTTTCTTTATTATTTCAGTCCAACCTATGAACATTTCTAGGATATGATAAGATAACAGAGATTGTAAGTAAGACTGATGTGTTAAACTAATAGTCATGTCTTAACTCCCTGATCAGTTGCATGCTAACTAATTTTTTTTGTGGAGATTCCTGATAGGAACACATGGCCAACCTCCTACATAGGAGCACCTTCATGCATGCATGTGTTCCTTCTCTGATGAATCTACATCAACTTGAACAGCTTAAAAAAAGTTTTTCTCATTAAGTGCAGTAAGGCCTGGTGATGGATGGATCATCTAAGCAACTCCAAACAACTTCACTGCTCAGACAATAAAACAAAGCTCAATGCAGTACAACAGGTACTAATTGTCTGGAAAGCCCATGGTTCACCAGACAAGCCTGTTAAATAATGAAAAGTTGCATCCACCTAAGCAAAAAAAAAAAGGACAAATTGGCAGGACTATTAGTACAAGATAAAATTTACACCCACAAAGTAGTAGAATTTAATAGTGTAACAACTTGATCTAGCTAAAGCCCCATAACCAATTGGAGTTTATGTGTTTGTACTCTTGGCCTGCTCATTTCAGGCCAAGCAAGATGGAACAGTTGCATGCCAAATTTAGCACACTGGTTCACTGAAGGTTGTGATCCAGCTCCCACATGGAGCAGATAATAGACTTACAGTTCTTCTGCCCTAACCTGAGTACAATCCAAAGACAGAAACAGTGCATTGTTAATTTTGTCATGAATGAGCTGTCCTGAGAGATATGGACAACTCATTGGCCGGTCACATTGGAGCGGGGTGAGTTGGCTGCTGCTGACAGTAGATTCAGGGCCAGCATGAGCGCGACACCGATGAACGATGACACGAGTGCTATTCCTCCATGGTTGCAGAAAGAACCAAATTTGTCGCAGATCGGGTTCCAGCGTGCGTGCAAGTTACCATTCTTCCCTAGCTGAGCCATCGACGCCGCTGTGGCAGAGCCGGTGGCCAACAAAGTCAGGATCACCTGGGCCAATGAGAACAGAGGGGAAAAAGAATCATGAGCTCATGTCAGCTGACAATGGTTTGATATTTGTCATATTTGCTACAGTGCAAGCCCATATATGTTGAGCACCAGAAGTCACTCTAGCAACTGGTTCTTGATAGTTGCAATTGCTAAGATTCTTGATTATGCTCAAGTTGTCTTTTAGTTGATGTCTTCAGTTCAGTTCTCTGATCAGATTTGGCTGGATTATGCAGCATGATTACTAAGTATTTTACATGAACTAACAATCATGTACTTGGACTAGATTGCTTCTCTCGGTATAATTTGATCACTGATGTGTCCTATTATCAGAAACAGTTCTAAATTTCATAGTGACAATTAACCAATGAAATGTATCTATCCCAAGAGAGAAATCTCACGCAATGAAAAACTACCGGTGAAAATGACACTTCATATGTTGCTTCTCCCTAATAACTTAACATTTTGGAGAAGCAACAAGCAAACACCGACACTTGAGACAAGAAACAGATACCATATCAAGAAGATGAACAGACAAACTCTGCACTCTTCGTTGCAGAATGCGCCTCGTCACCAGCACCATCAGGTTATAACCACTGGCAATGGCATTGGCAATGACAAAGAACCTGCACAAGCAAGAACAAATCATTAACCTCAACAATTCAGTCAACATCAAAATTCATCTGAAAAACTACAATCTTGAATGCTTACTTACACAAATGCAGGAGTGTCTTTGAACTTTGCAGTGAAGGTCTGTGTGACTGGCCTGGTGCCCACAATTGCAACAACTGTTGTGTAGGATTGCTTGTTCAGCCCCATGATCACAGCTGCCACTGCTGTTGCCAAGAACACACAAGCTCTCACCACTGGCTGCAGGGTGATGAGCTTGTCCTTGGCCTGCATGATCCTGCAGGCTGCAGCCTGTTCTGATGGCTTCTTGCCCTTCTCAAGATCCATCAATTGATCAAGAAACTGTATATGTGGAAGATTTTGGATGATTGGAGCTGAAATTTTGGGCAGATTATATAATGGTGATGGTGTCCATGACCCAAATCCTGGGTTTAAACAAATTGTGCAAGTTTGCACAAACCCTGATAACCAGCAAACCGTTAATTTCGGGCTACTTATGTCTACCAAAAGTGTGCACACAATAGATGATTAGTCAAGAAAGTATGCAGTATTTTGGAGCCTTTTTGGGTCCCTGCGACATGAGCAGAAAGTGAAGTGTGAAAGAAGAAAGGACAGATTCTTTGGATGCTCCAGGAAGAAAATTTTTCAGGAAATCTTCAGGTTTACATATCTCTGGTTACATTACAGGAGGTGAGCAAAAACGTACGAGACAAGGGATGACGAGTGAGAAGGAAAATCATTGTCGTCTTCAGAGTCAAAAGGGCACTAAATTCATGGTTAGTTGCAACTAACAAGGACTGATCTGATTTAGATTTCATAAGTAAAATGTTCTTTTAAGTATATACAATTTTACCGTTGGACATCGATGGGGTGGTGGCGCAGTTGGCTAGCGCGTAGGTCTCATAGCTAAAGCGAGTGATCCTGAGGTCGAGAGTTCGAGCCTCTCTCACCCCAATTTTTTTTTCTCTGTCGATTTTTTTCCTCGTTGTATTTCAACTTTGCAAAAATCTACTTTTAAAATTAGAATTTTCTTAATCTTTCTCTTTGAATTTAGAAAAGTAGTTTTTTTTAATCTTTGTCTTTCAATTGTTCAAAACTAGAGGTAGTATGTCCGTATGTACCATCCTTTTGCACTTCTAGTTTCTTCAGATCTTTACACTTCTAGCATGTCTTTCAGTTTGCAAAACTAGATGTATGTATATTTTTATACTTCTAATTTCTTCAGATTTATTTAGGCTGTCTTTCAAATTCATTAAATCTCTTTTATGGTATCATCTTGTATTTGTCGCATTGATTATGCTCATTATCTATTCACAAGTTATTGTGATTTGTGAGAAAGGAGAAAAGGAAATGCCATGAATTGCACCTTGTCAGTTCTCTCCATTAAATCATAAGCACTTTACATAAAGTTGTCATTAATTGCAACAAACAGCTGTACTATCTACTATGTCCATGTACATGTCCACTGTGATAACAACTACTCGATTTATTTTAGAAATAATATTATTTTAATAAAAAAAATGCAAAAATAAAAGTTGATCGGCTAAAATCGCAAGTTTAACACCCTGTCGAATAACCATAGTTCGATATATACCCCTGTCGAACTTTGGTTGTTTGATGGGATACTAAACTTGCAATTTTAGTCTATCAACCTCTATTTTTGTAATTCTCTAGTAAAATGGTGTTATTTTTTTAAAAAAATTCAACTACTCTCTCCGTTCTAAAATATAAGAGTTTTTGGGTGGATGAGACACGTCCTATATCTCTACATCCTAGTACAACCACTGATCGTACGAGCACAAGTCTGTGGGAGTATATACACTTGCAAGAAACATGCAAATAAATTTCAATATACATTGATTATGTAAATTTCAATATATATTAATATTAACTTGCAAGAATCAAACAGAAATATTACAAAGCAGCAAAAGCCACGCAGTTAGCAGAATCCAAGCTATGTACAAAACGTGTCTGGATGATGGCCAGGCCGGGTGTTGGGCCGGCTGGTGAAAAAGAGGAAGTGATAAGATGGGCCGGACTGAAAATGAAAAGGGAAGAGGAGTAGGTGGGCTGGGCTGCACAGAAGAGATGAGAAGGTGAAGAGGAAGATTGGGCCGCGTGCAAGTAGGCTGTGAGAGAGATGAAGAGATCTACTCCCTCCCGTTCTAAAATAAATCATTAAATATAAAATGGGAGAAGACACTACACGTGCTAGAATCATGACGACCTCATCGAACAAATATGAGTAGACTAGATCTTGTGTGGTGGTACTAAATACAAAGTTCTCCTTCTCATTGATAAATAGGGTGTGACTATAAAGCAAGTGTCCACAACAAGACAAATCCATATTTTCGAGAAATTGGATGAATTGGTAGCCTCAATCAATTTCAGATAATCCATTCTACTTAAACGCAAAGTAGAATAAGCATAAAGAGAAAAAAAGAGAGTAACATTTTTTAACTGGTTTATCTCATGTTTTCAAATTAGTTGTACACTATTTGAGATTAGTTTATTTTTAGAAATGGAGGGACAATAGCTGAAAGACATGTCTTTCTCACGTGCTTAGATTAATTGTACACTATTTAAGATTAATTTATTTTAGAATGGAGGAACTATAGCTGAAAGGCCTGCCTTTCCCGTACATGCTCATTCTTGCGATAGATTTCTCACTTCACCTAAATCTGATCTCAAAAGAATTAGCACAGCGTGACTGCTGAGGTTTGTCCGGATTTCAATAATTTCTTATAAGAGCATTGTTCTACGATATTTTACCTTTCATTACATGATTTATTTAATGAACACTTTGTATTCAATACAATTTCATGATATCTTATTCTTATATAATTCTTTAGCAAAATATTTTATTTTTGATTTACTATTGATTTTCGTATGCTTTTGGACACATAAATACCTCGTTTGCCTCCTTCAGGCTCATTATACTCCATTCTGTCCACAAATTAAAATAATTCAAGTGTGCGAAAATTGCCCATAAATATAAGAATTCCTACCGCATCCATCAATCGCCTCTCATTCAAACCTCATCCATCATATCACCTTCATTCTTCAATAATTTCTGATTTAATAAGAGGCTCCAAAGTATTTTATCCTCAACCTTGATATCTGCTAAAAAAAGCTACTCTAAAATATAAAAAATCTAATACTGGATGAGGTGCATTCACTACGAATATGAATAATCTGTTCAGATTCTCATCCTGGACTAGATTCTTATATTTTGGGACAAAGAGATTAGAAATACTTGTATTTTGGATGAAAAAAAAGTAAGTTAGTGTGTTATAGTTTTCTGGTTCTTGCAAGGAGATGAAAGGTAAATGCCATAAATTGTTTGTACCTTGTGCCTTTAAAAATAAATTGTTGTAACTTGTCAGTTACAAAAATTTTGATAATTTGACCCTTTGCAAAAACTAATTTTACAAAAAAACATTGACCCTTTTATTCAGCGCCAAATCGTATGACACTGAAGTTCACCTCAGCGCCACGTCAACTAGCGTTGAATGCCATGCCACCGCGGATAGGAGGCTGAGTCAGCGTGCCAATGTGCATTCAGTGCGATGCTATTTGGCGCTGAGGTATCTAAGTTCAGCGCCATACGATTTGGCGCTGAACAAAAGGGTCGTTTTTTAAATAAGTTTTGGCCACGATTCATTTATAGAATTAGTTTTTACAAGGGGTCAAATTGTCAAAATTTGTGCCCCTTTAAACCATTACACTTGACATAACGTTCTCATTAACTGCACCTAGCTGTACCAAATACAGTGTGCAAATGACTGGAGTACAGCCACTATGCATATGAGCATAATTCAACAGTCCATATGATTACAAACAATATGCAAATAAATTTTAACACACGAACGATGAGATGGCATGCTCAGTCTAGTTCCAGAAATAGTAGTAAAACCATGCATTTTACAAAATCAGCTCATTCAGGTTGTATACAAAACATGCGCTATGTTGAACGCAATCTGTTATTATTCATTGAGAAGGCAGCTAGTGCCATCTGGAGATGATTTGATCACACAATAAAATCCAACAGAGCTCTCATATTACATACAAAAGAATCAGGGGTAACAAACTACAGTATCTCAGTATTCACACCTGCAGTTTGTTTTTTTAGCTTGATTGTAATTGTGCACATTGCGAGTGCCCCTATGCTCTTCAGGGTTCCTTCCAGCAATTGATCACAAACATTTGTGTATAATACAAAGTATTTCCAACTCCATATATGGAACATAAAACAAGGTGCACTATGTGCAAATATGTTACTTTTTACCACCAGTTGTAACCCCAACTACAACGTTGCTCACCTGCGTAGAAAACATTGAGTAAATCAGTAAGAATGTAGTGACTTAACCAGGGATTAGAAATATGCATGCAGGCAAGGTTGACAGGGGATAGCAATAAGGAGGTGGCTTACCAACTTTCCCTTTGCATCTACCGTCATAGGATTTTCAACAACAACAGTAACATTCTGTGATTGAGTGGTTGGCTGCCAACGACAAGGGAAAAAAGAAGTGATTAATGGATGGAAATCACCAATATGAATGCCCAAGAGAACTCAAGGTATGAAAAACTGGACATACAGCAGAGGTTGATGGGACAGTATATGAAGTTCCATTTGGTGGCAAATGTCTCATTGTATTCATCTGAGTATAGGAAATAGTTTGAAGTCAATAAGCGTAGATGAGCACTTATAGCATTTCCAGCAAAGATAACCAGTAAAAAGAAACAGCCTTACCCCGGTATTTGTAATAAAATTGCAGATAGCACACTTGACAGAAGGTGCTCCATATGGATACATCAACACTGTCTGGCACTGGCCACAGTTCAAGTGAGCTATACTACTCACTGCATCAAAATTCACAACCAAACAGAATCCATTAAGTTGAGAGACATGTCAGACATCATGATGATTAATGATGTACAGTATATGGGAGGAAACTTGGATGCATGAAACAGAGATACAGGGAAGACAAGAACCTACTGAAGGTTTATTATCAGCTTATTGTCTTTAAACTCCATGATTTTATACTTCAGAAAATATTTGCTCCATTTCAATCATATAAATGAAACTAGAAATGGCACACACGTAATCGGGACCAGCAACACATGTTGAATCCTCTAGGTCAATTCTTATTCAATCCATAAAGTCCATGAGGGAACAAGGCAATACACTTTCAGATAATAAACTCATCCACAGAAAAGAAAAACTGAGCATTATTTAAGAATCAGAAAAGAAAGACTTCAGCAACACAGGTGCTCTAGACACAATTTTGAGTATTGACTTTGAAATAAACTGACCTCAACTAACTGATCAAGTAGTCAATTATACATATTTGCCAGATGAGAAGTCAACAGCCCAGAAACAATGTAAGAACTGATGTAGCCTAGCTTTCAGTGAAACCAGCTTATGTAAAGTTGCAATACACCAAATTTGCACTAACCTAACTGTAAATAGGAGAGCTATATTGATTTTCACATACATAACATCACCAATTTTGGTTGGTTTACACTTAACACAATTAATTATAGATTTATGTGCCTGAGCAACCTATACTGGCTCTATATAACATACCTAGTACCCTACAATACATAGTAGCATGCCCAGTAGGTAAATGCAGATGCTTTTAAGGATAAGCAGAATAAAAATTCTGCCAATTCCACAAATAAGTGAGTACCTGGTCTGACAAGATTGACTGTATCGCAGCACGAACATCTAACAGATGTCGCATTGCGAGTATACATCAATAAAGTTCGGCATCCACCACATATAAGATGAGCTATATCCATTCCTGCACATGAAATTTTACCCAACTTTCATGAGCATGACACCTTGAAGCAACTACAAAGTTCACAGTGATATGAAGCAATGAGAGCGATGGTAAAACGATAACCGAGGTTTAGATTCTAATTACGTGAGCTACCCCATTCAGTGCTTCAGGAGTCCTCTACATATGGCATTTGTAGCTCCTCCTAGGTGATTGTTGGACTTGGACATTGGGATGCGCTGCTAGGCTTCACGACAAACCAATTCTTTATTATTTCTCAAAAATCAAGCTGGTTCTTTTTGGCCCACAAGGGGCTCAGTGTTTGATGAAAAAAATACATCACACAACGGCCTGCAAAAGAAGATCTTATGCAGGAGAAAGAGCACATTTCTTTCGTTTTCCACTCTATGGAACAGAACATAATTTGGTAGATAATTACAATCTAGTAGAAAAAAACAGCAACACCATTTAAACAAATAAGAACCAAATGCTGCAGTCTGCGGGAATCAGGCAGTAGAACTAGGGATGTAAGCTTAGAAACTGAGCAGCATGCGCTAGTATATGATATTTAGGCTAAGACAATGAGCAACTGGGTTATCTATAAGGATAAGTTAGCCGTGGAATACCCTTTATATTTCCATGTCACCTCTCTTTCACCGTCCTATCTTGACCTTTGTCTAACTGGACTTGCAACATTGGAGTTCTAGCAGCGTTGAAAAGAAACAGTTTTTCGGGAATGATCATCGCATGCATTAAAGAGTATCGTCACCCAAATATCAACATTGTAATACAGATATCTAATATCAACCCTCGAAATTCTGATCCCTAGGATGAAACGTTGATTTTTTCGACAGCATACCGTCAAGATGGAAATGCAATCTGTACCTGTAAATCCTCCAATCCTAATAAAATCTGGTCGGCCTAATCCTTCGGCCGACCCGGCAAATTCTGGCGAGTGTTTGCAACCTTGATGGTCAATTGCACAAACGAAACTAACAAAAGCTTTAGATGTGCCATTACCTGGAGACGGCGCTGTGCTGGACACGGCATGGCACACCGCGCAGCAGACGCTCGGTGCCCCTCTCGGGTAGAGCAGAATGTTCCTGCACCCATGGCACACGATCTGGCTCTGCATGCCTGCCAAAAAAAAAAAAATTTCCCGCCAGAGCAATCAGCACAGCATATAGCGGATCACAGCACAATCAAATCCGAAATCCCTAATCCTATAACCCCAACCAAACGATCAATTCCACGAAATGCTAGGTTCAAATCTTAGAATCGCCAAGAAAGCCCCCCAAATTTTTGGGCAAGCTGACCGTACAAATCCCGCATCGATCGATTCCCCCCAATCTAAAATCAACGAGCATCCGAGATCTCCCAACGAATCGTCCAGACCCAATCCAACCGGGTTCGCCCAAACAATCTCAATTCATCATCATCATCATCATCATCATTCCACGATGCGTTACTGTTTGCTTACCTCGAGAAATCCCTCCAACAAAAGAAACCGCGGGAGGAAGGGAAGCGGAGGCGCCAACGATCTAGCGTAATGGCGGTGGCCGGATTCGGGGGGGCGGAGGCGTCGCGTCGGTCTCACTCCTCCCTCTCTCCCTCTCTCTCTCTCCTCCTCTCCTTGGCTTCGTCGAGCTCGCGTTGGAGATGACGACGACGAGGACGAGGAGGAGGAGGACGAGGAGGAGAAAAAAAAATGGTGGTAATAAAAGTAGTATTATTACTGAGCGTGTGTCCTAATGGGCCGGCATGAAGAAGTGGGGGTTAGATAGAGGTTGGGCCGAATTCTCGCACACGGTTTGGGCCCATGCCAGCACCCCAAACAATGTTTGCTGAAGCTAATTCTGGATTTAAAATTTGAGGGCTGCTATAAAACGGGATCCCGTTACAACGGGATAGACATATTAACTATTCTCTTGCACGAGTATCACAGGTATCAGGTCCTAGATATCATAGGTATCGGGTAGTATGTATCACAGGTATCGGGTACCATGCAACTGGTACCATAACACATATCAGGTATCAGGTACTGTCTCATAGAAGGATATCCCATTCCAACGGGATACCGTTATCTAGGTTTTCTGTTTAAATTTTGAGTTCACGTGAAAATTTCGACCAGTTCAACTGGGTAATGATTTGGGCTTCTGTGATCCCTGTACACCATATGGTCCATATGTTGGAAGTAGATTTCTTCAGCAAGTGGCAGCAGGCCCTGTACAGGCTGTGTTCACCAAGTCCTGACTTCAATGAGATCGATCATGAACTGATACAAGGGCTTGAAGGGCCTTTTTCCACCAGAATTTCTTGCCAATGAGCGCGGCCATGGCGAGGATTTGAGCTTTAAGGAGTCTATCCAGGCATATGCAACGGCACAAGGCTTACTGTTTATGCCTAGAGTTGGTAAATTCTACAATGGTATGCTAGTGTATGAGTTTGGCACCGTGAGTATTTGCATTGATTCTGTGAAGCACCTACTCTATGCACAACTTCAAGAAGGAATTGAGAGATGGAGTGCTGTGTCTCTTACACTACACATTGATGGAAATGAACCGGAAGGCTTGATGAATGTTGCTTCTTTATAGATCATATGTACTTCCTCCGTTTCATATTATAAGACTTTCTAGCATTGCTCATATTTATATAGATGTTAATGAATCTACACACATATATGTTTAGATTCATTAACATATATATGAATGTGGGTAATGCTAGAAAGTCTTATAATATGAAACGGAGGAAGTAGATAACATGTATAGCATGCTATAGGCGTGAGTGAAAATGTAAGTCAATTTGTTGTGGATGTGAGAGGTGTGATTTCATATCATGTTATGATATTGTATATGTTCCCCCACAAAAAAATGATATTGTATATGTAACTGAAATTGTGATGGTTTTATAAAGTTTTAGTTCTGTGGATTTATGGAACCTTCTCAGTTCCCATGATTTTGTGCGGAGAGACTTGTTGTCTTTTCAGGCATTTGAGGCTTGTGTCCTGATGTACTCCCTCTGTATTTTAATGTATGACGCCGTTGACTTTTTGAGCAACGTTTGACTATTCGTTTTATTACTTTTTTTTGTGAAAATATGAAAATGTTTATGTCATGCTTAAAGAACATTTGATGATGAATCAAGTCACAATAAAATAAATGATAATTACATAAATTTTTTGAATAAGACGAACGGTCAAACGTTGGACAAAAAATCAACGGCGTCACATATTAAAATATGGAGGTAGTAATTTGTAAGGTGTTGAGGCATTTGGCCGAATTTTGTTTGTTTTGTAGGCCTGATGGGATGGAGTGTGGGCTTATTGCTATGGAGCTGCTGCTCATTGTACTCTTTTGGACTTTTGCTACTTGCTACTGATTGCTGAATTTTGCTGCTTTATCAATATATGTGGAATTTAATTTCCCTTCAGAAGTAGCAAGATAGTATTAATTTGTTTGGTATGGCCTAACTGCTGAAGATTAGAGAGTAGTAGATTTAGGTCATGTAACTCAGATGGCATTATGAACTTCTGAACCTGATGAGAAACCTCTGAATTTGCAACGTTGGCTTCATTGATCTGAGTCGTAGAATTCTTTTTCTTGTTTTCTGTATAATTGAATTGTTTATATGAAATCTTAGCAAAATTATTGCGTTTCAAGTGGGGCATAAATTTTGTAAACCTCAAGGACTAATATAAACACCAAGGTTTTGTATAGTGGTGATAATAAAACTCAGATGCTATGTATACAAACAACATTCCTACAATAGTATCTACCTAGCAAAACTACACAAACAAAAAAAAAGTGTATAAGATCCTCTTTGGCTCTTTCCATCTCCCTTTCAATTTACAACCATTGCTTTTCAGGCATCTTTTCATTCTTCTTTTATATCTTTCTAACCTGAAATCATCTTTTCCTTCAGATATCCAACCTTCCATCAGGGGCTCTCTTCTACCACAGTGCTACCAGCTACTGCAAGCATGGACACCTGGGAGTTGCTGTCTGAAGGAGATTTGGGTGGAGAGGCACTGAACTGAACCGGCTCAACCGTTCTGATTTTCAGGTCCATGACATCTGTGATCAGGCCTGGCCTCATGATCTTATCGCCAATTGCGCACTCGCCCTTCAGCATCTTGACGATCGTCGACATGGAGGGCCTGATCTTCGGAGTATCTTGAGTGCACAAGAGACCTATTTTCAGTAACCGTTGCGCTTCCTTATTGTCGAAGACGCCTTTCAAGGTGCTATCAACTAGGCTTTTGAGATCACCAGACTCGTAGAGCGCCCAAGCCTGTCAAAAAAAGCATGAGTTTATGATTTCAGATGCTTTGAATCAGTTCTAATAGTAGATATCCATGTTATAAAAGTGGTGCTTCAAGTATTGTAGCTAATTGTTCAATTCTTTTAAGAATCAGTTCATTTCAAAGCAGTCCACACAATAATTGGACCAACACGGAAACCCCAATGGATGTGACTTAAGAACTACTCCCTTCGTCCTATAATATAAGGGATTTTGGAGGGACGTGACTTATCCTAGTACTATGAATCTGGACAGGTCTAGAATATGTCACGTTCCTCCAAAATCCCTTATATTATAGGTTGGAGGGAGTAGAAAGCCAGCAAATGCATGTGGTATTGAAGACCATTTCTGACATAATTCAGAGCCATGTGACCCATACAAGAACACGAAGACCCGTCAAAGGAAGCTGATTCAGTTCTATGAATTGTTTACTTTAATAAGAGAGGAAACTTCCTTGTGCATATCATTGCAAAGCTCCCAGTCTCACAAGCATATCAAGCATATTATCTAATGGTGATTATCTGAATTGACCAGTTATGTGACCAGAACAGGTATGTGCCTAGTGGTTTGTCTTACAGGGAACATCTGGAATCTATCATAGCTGTTTACTGAACTTATACATAAAAGAATGGTTCTTGCTCCAATTTGTTGTCTGAAATAGCTAAAGAATCAGACAGTAGTCTGGGAGAAGTCATATGCAATAATAATAATGCAGATTTAGAAAAGTTATATGCTATTGTCGGCATTGTTCTTTACCCTTTCTAGGAGGAACTGATCTTGAAGAGGCAATCTGGGGTCAGTGTGGCATCTTCCACTGACAATCTCCAGAAGTAGAACTCCAAAGCTGTAGACGTCGGCCTTCTTTGTCAGCTGCCCGCGGATCGCATACTCCGGTGCAAGATATCCTCTAGGAGGATGAGAATGAAATGCCAAATTCTTCAGCCACAACAATATGCATGCAAGATCAAAGCTAAAGAGCAAGATAAGAAAATGCCTCTGCTTACAGTGTTCCTGCAACCCTAGTGCTGATATGTGTCATGTTGCCTGGGAAGAGTTTTGCCAGCCCAAAATCTGATATCTTGGGGCTCAGATCCTTGTCAAGAAGAATGTTGCTTGCCTTGATGTCACGGTGGACGATGACCGGCCGGACTTCTTCATGAAGATACTTGAGCCCACTCGCGACGCCGATGCATATTTTCACTCTTGTTTTCCAGTCTAATTGGATACTACTATGGGAATTGCCTGAAGGACATGATCATGATGCTTCAGAGATTCAGAGTTCTGAGAACTAAATGTATCACAAATTCACCATGATTTGAGAATCTACTGGAAACTGATTTTTTTTGTTCTTTACCAAAGAGGGACTGTGCAAGACTGTTGTTCTCCAGGTAATTGTAGACCAACATTTTCTGATCTCCGTCGACGCAGCAGCCGTGCAATTTCACAAGGTTGTGATGGTTTATGTTGGATATGACACTCAGCTCATTCAAGAACTCCCTTGTTCCTTGCCTTGACTCGGAGGAGAGCACCTTGATGGCAACTTTCTGACCATTCCTGAACTTTCCCTGGACAATTCATGTGAGGAAATGCGCAATCATGTTAATGACTGGTCCAAATGGTACAGCCATAGAAACTTCTAAGCATGAAGAGAATGGCAATATTGCATCTACCACTGTTCACTAAATTCAGTGATAGAAACTACATGAAGTATATGTATATATTCATCAGTTTATGATAATTCAGGCATTTGGAGGAACTAATTGGGTTATGGCACACAAGGCTTTGAGCTTTGAACTTTGAAATGTCAATGCTTGAAATGACTAGCAATCTACCAGGTAGACGCAGCCAAAAGAACCCTGTCCTAGTTTGTGTCCTGAGCAGAAATTTTTTGTGGCTTTTCTGAGCTCCTTGGAGGAGTAGATCTTCACATTTCTGATGGTCGGTATATCTGGGAAAGAACAAGATCAATCAGAAGAAGGTATCTGGATGTTTCAGAAGGAGAAAATTTGATGAAATGTGAGGGTTTACCTTTGTCATGCTGCACAATTTGACTCCTGGATTTTTTGTTTCTCCAGAACGCAGGAAAGCAAGTCATTACTGTAGTTCAGGGTTTTTGTTCTAGGACTCTTCAGCTATGTCTTCAGAATATCATGTAGAGACCACCGTAAAAGTACTCTTGGTAAAAAGTAAAACCTGAGAAAAAATAATCGAACGATGAAAAGAGATTGAGATAATGTAGTACTTTGTTGAAAAATTCTACACAATGAACCTACTTTTCTCTTTGTAGAGTAATTCAAGAAAAAAGGGCAAAACTCATGCCCTCAAGGAAGAAAAGACAAACCGTCTCTTTACTTGTGTTTCTCCTTGCTGTGTGTCAGAAACGAAGAACAAAATCTCTAGAAAACTCAGAAAAATTGTAACAAAGAAATAAAGACATGAAGTATGCAAATCTGACAGAGAAACACTCGTCCCAGTCAGAGTTAAGAATTGTATGTTGTCCAACAAAATCCATGAGAAAAAACACTTGTATTCACATTGAATTGTAGAGTAACCAAGTTTGCGGTGTGACCGTCGATCTTCAGAAGATGAACTGACGGTTACAAACAGAAATAGATGAACTGATGATAAGCACAAGAACCGAAAGGAAGAGCCCATCAAATACACCAAAGAAAACTGAACTAATACCTTTCCTGAAAAAGGTTTCCATGAAAAACTTTCCCCAGATGAATTGAAATATTCAGTAAAGACAAGAACAATGAAATTCTTGCAACAGACCTAGACACAGAATTTAGTATATTCAGCAATGAAGAAAAAAAGAATCCAAGAAGCAAAACTCACCTGAAGATCAGTTAATTCACCAGCAGAAAGACTTGAAGCCTGTAATCTGTATGAAGATCCAAGAACAGCCAGCACCCAGCAAAGAACTCTTGGAGAAGAGAAGAAAGAAGAGGAGAGAGTATGAATCTGCAATTGTAGAAGCAAAAGCATACTGCTCTCTGCCCTGAATCCCTGAATATATGGGAGTCCACCAGCAGATGTCCCACTGGGATTGACTTTAGCTGGTTGCAACTCTGGGAAGTAGCATGGAAAAGACATAGTGCTGACCTCACACAAGGAAACGACAAGCATAAACAAAGGTAAACGAATTAATATTTTGTACATTTCTTATTCTCCGAAGAATCAGATTTAAGTTATTCTAATGATGTAAGGTGATTTAGAGTTGTTGTGAAGTGTCTGTGTTCTCATCTTTCTTAAGTTAGTTCTTAATAGTTAATACCCAAGATCTTGAGTTGATTATGCTATAGATGGATATAGGTTGATGGATTAGGTGTTACTTAGCAGTCGTTCACACTGTTTGAGGTGCCATTTCTGCTCAGACTTCAGAGACCATATGAAATTGATTTGACTTGCTCCCAAAAAGGCATATGTATACTCCAATTCCAAAATATTTAATATTTAGTTTTAAAATATAGTGGTATAACAGAAATATCCATTTCATCAAGAAAAATGTATAGTTTATATAAATCATTTTGAAGACTGAAAAAATTACAAGCATAAACAATATTTCTAAATGGTTCATGGAATCCACACAAAAGGGCTCCACGGAAACAACCATGTCGGTGTACTCCTTAACTGCAGTTTGACATGCAAGTTTTCCTAGGGCTGTTCCATGATTAGGACTAATATAAGTGAACAAGATGATCCTCTTAATACAACTGAAAAGGTGTGCGTTGGGTTGTACTTCTGAACAATGTATTCTGCATTACAGTGAGCATGCAAAATGTCATTGTCACTTAGTACAGACAAAAGATTTTAACAGATAATTCAATGACCATTGGACATGTGATCCAGTTATTAAATTAATCATGGCTTTAATTGTCAAAGTTGGATCTCGTATACGACTTCAATTTTTCTCATCCAAAGTGACAGAACAATTCAATCTTCTTTGTGCCTACATATTTTCATGCAAATAATATACTTGACCCATTCATTACATGAGTTATCAAATACACTCCAAATTTTGACCTTTTGAGCTGAAGAAAAGAATTTAGTTATAAAATCACAACCAAAATGTTAAGCTGACTCAGCTCTGGAGAATCCCTGCCGCTTGCTGCCTGTCAAAGTCAAATTCAAAGGCTGCTCATTAGCTCATAGGACGACCTAAGAAATCTTCAAGCATTTTAAGTTCTGCAAATATTATAGATTCATAGTGAGGACCCATTGACCACATATTCCCATTGATCAAGTCTTCCATCCTTCTCTCCTCTCATTAACTTCTTGTGCACCAAATTTCTCAGTTGTCCCATTGTTTAAACATGTATAACTTCTGGTGCACCGGATTTTTTTTTATTCAAGTATGTTATCGAATCTGAGGAAATTTATTGTTTGGATTTTTCAAAGAGTAAATTTCAGAAAACTGCAATTACAGTGATAAAACTATCAGTTTGCTGCAACATTAGCAATATATTTCAGTTTGCTATAATGATAATGCGGGAAATTATCACAACACCGCAACTTTTACGTAGCTCAAGCTTTATGTTGTCACCTACATGTTGTAACAAACTAATAGTTTTATCATTATAGTTGTAGTTTTATGAAATTTACTCTTTTTCAAAAGTAAACATGTACACATCAAGTAACTAAGCATATCACTTCTTGAATACATGAGGTAAATTTTAAGAGCTTTGTTACCGTCCATCATCCTTTTTAGTACCTCCCGGTACTTGCAATCGGGGCCATCCGTTGAGTCTGATCCAACGGTTCAGAAGCCTCGGTATCGCGAGGTACAAGAATTTGGAAGCCTCGGTACCGCGTGCACTGGAACAGGTGGAAGGGCAAATTTGGATTTTCGCATAGTGCATTCGTTTTCGTAGAGTCCGTACAGCCGCCGGCAACCAGCTCCTCCCGATCCCCTCCCTGGAGCGTCATCTGCACGGTGGCGCGGCCAAGCTCGCCGGCGAATCCAAGTTAGCTGGACACCTCCGCCTCCCTCGTTGCAACTTGCCGCTGCCACCCAACCAACCCAGCCCCATTTTCTGATGTTGGGCCCAAAAAATCGGTTCGTCTTCCTCCTGATGCAGATGGCCATTGAAGACGATACAAACTGCTGAATTCGTATCGTCACCATGAGTCCCGAGAGGCAACCCAGAAGACACTTCATGCGAGCCTTCTGTTTTCAATTTTTTACGCACTCTTTCTTTTCTTCCTCTTTTTTCATTCCTCCCAAGCAAAATCTCTAGGGAGGGTTTGTTTTCTTATTCACCCTATCTTTTCTACGAGCAAGATCTGGGCCAGGGTTGCCGCACCGCCACAACTGACAAACAACGTCAACGTCCCTGCGCGAAGGCCACCGCATCGGGGTCGCTGCACCACCGCAGCCGCTGAACGAAATCGGTGTCACCGTGTCCGCCGACGCGACACGCATGAGTGGGAGGATAGGTACGAATCGACTAGCAGTCGCCACCCCGCCCACACTAGTAACTCGTTTCCTTCTTCGGAATACTGATCGTGACCCTAGCGACTCAACGGCTTGATTTCATTTGGTACCTGGCAGTACCAGTACCTTGAGGTACCACTTGATGGACCGTAGAAACGCTCAAATTTTAAATACTAGTACTATTCATTCAGTTTCTTTAAAATGCATGATGTAAATTTTAAATCATTAACAGAACTTTGATGAACCCTCTTAGTGAAAAATGCATACCAGTGCAGTTTTACTCTAATAGTTGCAAACTAGATGAACTAGACAGTGGATTTTGAAGAGGCAAGAGTATGTATGCATCAATCAGTCTCTGTCCCGGCTCTAAACCTCCAGTAGCAACTACTAACAAATGAGATTATTTAGGTCAATGAGTACATCTCAGACATTTCATGTCATGTCGAAAGGTTCCAAGTTTCCTTATCATGCACGGAGGCTACACAAGAATTTTGTAGATTTAGTCAAGGTTGAAAAGGGAAAGAAGGTTTCTTTCAAAATAAAATGAAATGAAAAGGGAAGACTTTTTCAGCTTGACTCAGGGTATTTATTATACAAGATGCATGAGCAACTTAGATTCATTTCATTCTTTATTACTACATCACATATAGTTACTTCAAATTCTGCTCAAATAGTTGTTTGCAAAATGTCAAATATTTTTTACATTGACCTTCTGGGAGTAAATCATCAATTCTGCACCTAGGATCTACCCCCAAGTCTTTCATGGAGGAGTTTATATTGTTTCTTTTTTTTTAAACCGATATATTGTTTCATTTTTGGCATTTAGAACATATCATACATTTATTTGATTGATTGACTAGAGAGGTATATAACTAATGCACCACATGAAAAGTCCATAGTGGTTGCTCATTACCTTGACTTCAAGAGTTATACCCAAAAAAACAATTGAGAAAAACTCTTGTCTTTTGGAGAAAATGGAAAGTTGAAAAAAAAAACACTAAAACTAAATATTTGGTCTTAACAAACAATAGTGCAATTTTTGAAAAAGCAAATATTTTACACTCTTGAGAGAGAATTTTTCTAAAACTCTGACCTAATTGTCTTTTGGCAGCAACTTGGTTAAACATGATGAGGACATTTTATTCATCCTTGCTTCTGGATGAGGTGAAAAAGAAAGCAAAACCTCCCAAAAATAATTCATTGTCCACTAGCTATGGAAGGAAAATGACCCAAACTGATGTCATGCCAAGCGAAGACTTTTGTCATAATGTGGATTTAGAGGCCGAATTAAATTCCATCATCGAAAAATAGAAAAGACACTGTGGATAGGTCCATAGCTGTAGACATGGAGCCCTATTTGCTGACAGGAACAGGCAAGCTAAATACAAATGATAAGAAAATGACAAGGGGTTTATAATGCTATCCAGTTCAGAAAAGTACAGCTCTCAAAAAAAAAAAGTTCAGGCAAGTACTGGTCAAACAGATTAGGCATACTGGTCACTAACAGTAACAGCATGTGGAAATTTGTCACAATCTAATCAAGTTGTTAGAAAGGTATTTTTTTACCCGTCTCTACATCCAACCGAATATATGTAGGCTTTTTGAATTAGGAGCTTAGCCCCTCAAATAACACAATGTGAAATTCACTCCTATCAAGTTGCTCCCTTATCCTTGTCGATGCAGTGTTGGGCTTGTATATATCCATATGACTATACATATGTATACCCCTTTTTTTTTATCAGTAATGGGACTGTGAGTTGTGACAATGCAATTTTGCATTCCAAATTTCCAGCTTTAAATTTACATGTTCATCCCTATCCTTGTGAGTAGAAGAGCAAGAAGCCAAGAACCAAATGAAGCTCCATGTTCGTCCCTATCCTTGTGAGTAGAAAAGCAAGGAACAAATGAAGCTAGAGTGTATGACCAATCAACCGACAGAGAAGTAATATGACTTGAAAGCTGCTCATGATCCTGGTGACACACACAATCTTGCTGGTTCGGTTAACACTATTGTGTTATTTGATAAGCTACTTAGAAGTAGTTAGAACTTAGAAGTACTAGCCAGTGTGACATTGTGCACGCATGGCCACTGACTTGTACTAAGCAATACGCTTTGAATAACTCGGCTTTCTGACTGTTTGGCCATTCAAGTAATACACTCTTGACATTTTAGTCTCATGTACGTTTCTGATGGTCCACGGAGTAGCAGCAGTACATACACTAACAATTCATGCTCGCATTAATTAATTAATTCTGCACTGAAGCTGTGCCTTTGCTAACCGGCATACACATTTTCTTTAGAGATTAACTGCAAACTCTGCCTCAGCTGAAAGGACATGCACATTTTCTTTAAGAGATTAACATAAATTCTGCCTCATCAGGAGGGGGACAGCATTACAGCTTGTCCAAGCATTTTCTTCAGCGAAAATGCTTTTCCAGGATATCAACGAAATTCTTTGAAAGAATGCAACCTCGTCAAAGTGGAAAAGAAAAAAAAAACTAAAGAAAGCATCCCATTTTTTTTGGTTCTGGCATGTGCATCAACCAGTGCAAGAAGCACGAGAAGCATCAGACAATGGTCACATCTTAGCCGCCATCCTTCCATTGCAGATGAACACTACTACAGAAGCCGCAATTCTGATCATTAGGTATGTAGGTTATTATAGTCCAGAAAGGCACCGTTAAATACAATACAAAAGAACTACTACCAAAAAAGGTACTTATAATATATCATCTGCAGAAGGTCCTCTGCCATATTTTACAGGTATGAGCTAGATCGAGCACCAGAAACTAAACTACTCCTGCAAACATGAATGCTTGCAGGAGGAATAACTAAGAAAAACAAAATAAGACTGGTGATTATTTTCTGCTGCCTTCATATTCCCTTCACCCATAATAACGATAAGCATATGCTATTTGCACTAGATATCCAGTTTTGTAGTGATTCCGGAAAACAAACAATTGGTCAGGAATTCCCTTCGGTGGTGGTGGACAATATCTGAAAACCATCCATCTAAATTTGTAGCAGGCACCCATAGCATAGATGAAAAACTGTAGTTACTTTTGCCCTAGTATAGAAGCTGCCAATCTAAGAGGAGCCAAACCCACCGGATTGTCCAGAATTGTTGCCGCCAAAGTTGCCAAAACTGCCTGAGCCAGAGTTACCAAATCCCCCACCAAACCTACCTGAGCCAGAATCTCCAAATCCACCTGACCGGCCAAAACCAGAACGGCCTGAGCCACCGCCGGAACTACCAAATCCTGAATCACCGTAACCGCCACCACCTGAGCGACCAAATCCTGAGTCTCCGAAACCACCACCACCTGAATGGCCAAACCCAGAATCACCGAAGCCACCACCACTGGAACGGCCAAATCCTCCACCACCAGAACGGCCAAATCCACCACCTGAACGACCAAACCCTGAATCACCAAACCCACCGCCTCGGCTTGAAGAGTTGCCAAAACCACCACGACGCCCATACGACCCACCCCCTTCACGACCAAATCCACCACCACCGAAGGAATCAAAGCCACCACTCATCAAGTCAGAACCTTCAACATTAATCTTTGGAAGCTGGATCAAAATAAATAGCTCTTTTAGAATCATGTATGAGAAATGGTTTGAAAATTAACTTGCATAGAAAGCTGTATATGCTAAGATACATTGGCTCTCAGCTTTGCGTTTGCATACAATCAAGTCTTACCTCTGTAAATTTGCAGCCAACATCATTCTCAACCATCCTGATAGCTCTACTTTGTTGATAGCTGTGCATAACAATTGCCTTACCCTTCTTTCCAGCACGGCCAGTTCGGCCAGACCTGTGAACAAACAATTCCGAGGAGTTTGGCAATTCAAAATGTATCACCTGTAAAAGTAAGGGAAGTCACTCAAGCACTGTTCAACACAAAGTGTAGTTGCTATTTTTATTTTAAAAAAAAACAACCTAAAACACAGCGAAATAAAACCAACCTAGAAACAGCTATTTCATACAAAATTAGAAGAGCAGAATAATCAAGGAAAACACTAACCAAGTCTACATTTGGGATATCCAAACCACGAGCAGCAACATCAGTGGCAATCAAAATATTAAAATGGCCTTCACGGAATCCTTTTAATGTTCTCTCTCTTTGGGCTTGTGTGATGTCCCCATGAAGGGCCTGGCACTGGAAACTCCGACCCATGGTGTAGGACAATCGATCAGCATCTCTTTTTGTTTGTGTAAATACAATGCATTTACCACCTTTTGCATGCTCCTGCAATGAATGAACAATTAATTTAAAGCATTTTAGAAGTAAAAATTAGTATTTAAGGTCGATATGGTCAAACATAAAAAATGACAGTAAACTACATTCACCTTAATCAATTCTCCAAGGACAGCAGGTTTGGCATGGCCCTCTGAAGCGATAGAATAAAGACTGATTCCTTCTGCTAGCTTCTGATCATCTTCACCCACCTATAAAAGGAATAACATCATAAAGTAGTACCAGATATTGTGCCAATGACTTCTTAATGGAAAGACATAAGAACAATTTTAACTGTATAATTCAAAATAGATTAAACTGGACCATATTTGCCTCATAGTTTTCATTTGGCAGTTATACTACTGAAGATAGTGAATGAAACGAACCAAAAAAAATATGTACTTCAAGGTAAATTTTATACCTTGCTGGAAATAATTAATGCTAATACCTCAAGTTCTTATACTGCATTGGTCTTTTGCACAAATGAAATATATATTGATTAGAATATAAAAGATTCAACAGAATTCAAGAGTAGCATTTAAGGTTTGAAGGATCAGGCATCTAGCAAAACAAAATATAAATACAACAGAACTACAGTTATCATGGCAATTTAGTTTACAATCTGACAATGCCACTAATGCATTGAAACACAGCAAGAGGATAGTGCATTTTAAATAAAAACAGATATAGTTCCACAATCTATGCAATGGAATATGTGTAAAACCAAGAGCAAAGGAGTTTAGCAAGTATAAAACTCACAAGGTCAATTGTAACAGGACTCTTAAGGTATTTCTGGGTGAGTCGCCGAATCCAGGTTGGCATAGTCGCAGAGAACATCAAGGTTTGACGTTTTGGAGGTACTCTATCCAAAATTGTCTCAACATCTTCATCAAAACCCACTGACAACATCTGGTCTGCTTCATCAAGAACAACAAACCGGACCTCTGACAGATTCAGAGCACCTCTTTTAAGCAGGTCAATTACTCGTCCTGGTGTCCCAATAACAACATCAACTCCATAATTGAGTTGTCTTATTTGCTGGCTAATTGGAGTTCCACCATATACACAGATCGTTTCCACATTGGAAGAATCAGAAAATTCCCTCTCAACTTGTTTCGCGAGTTCTCTTGTTGGGGCCAAAACAATAGCCAAGGGAAATTTACCAGGGCTGTTGCATCCAAAGGCTCAAAGGTTACCCAAAAAACAAAGAGGAACAAACCAATAGTAGTAAAGAAAAAAAATATATGAAGACAATAGGACCAAAACTTACCTATTCTTTTCATTGTGCCGAATAATTGCGTCCAGTATGGGGATTCCAAAAGCCAAAGTCTTTCCTGTACCTGTTTTGGCACGACCAACCATGTCCTTTCCTTGCATTGCTGGTTCAAGGACAGCTCTCTGCGCAGAGCAGCAAAACATAAGTCCAGGATTATTACTGAACAAAATGAACCGTTGACTTAATATATGCAAGTAACTTAAATGTCCTATGCTATTGCCAGGAAAACATTGAAACTTGGCCACAGCATACATGGAGAAGCCACTATAAGCTCGACAATAAAAAAATATAAATGATTGCATTGCCGCACTGTGTTATGTCTATTAATCTATTTACACCTATTTACACACAAACGCACATATTTATCCAAAAACAGCTTCCCCATGACTCCTAAACAAACCAAAATATCTGAACCAGGCATTTGGCTACTTGTGCAGTTATATAAAGTGGATATCACAATAATCACAGCAAATATTTCAATGTATAACTTAAATATCTGAATATATAAATCCCATAACAAGTGCTAGTAATTCAGCATCAAGCAGCCGACAGCACATAAAACAAAGCATAATTTAGGTCAGATAAACATTTAACCCCATCAGAGATACTCTGACTGTCCTGTCAACAAAATCATTCAAACCAACCCGAATATATCAGGTAAGACTAATTTTCTTAAGCACTGAATATCTCTGCACCTATTGATCACACTTCAATCTTGACTACATGACCCAAATCTTAGCACAAGCGATCATGATGCAGCTTGGCATATGAGTGCCACAATTTGTAAAAGAGGATGAAAACTTTCGCTACGAAAGTATGATTCAAGGAACAAATTGTTCACGATTCAATTGGAAATGGAACAGAAGATTGGGGGGGGGGGGGACTGCCCGCTCCTGATACCTGGATTGGGAACAGCTTGGTTATGCCGCGCGAGGCGAGCTGGCTGACGATCTTGGGCGAGATCCCGAGCTTGGCCACCTCCAACCCCTCCTCCGCGCCGCCCGCACCAACTCCACCCGCCGCAGCCCCTCTCTTCTCCTCCTCGTAGAACAACCCCTCATCCGCCGCGTACTGCGGCCTCGCAGCCGTGGCCCCCGTCTCCCGGAACCCCAGCCACGCCGGGGACGAGTGGAACCACGCCGCCGCGGCGGCCGCCGGTACCGGCGGCCGCGACACCACGACCGCCGCCTCCTCCCGGCGGAGAACCGCGGCGGCCAGGGCGGAAACGGCGCGCCGCCGGAGCGGCGCCGCGCGGCGAAGGATAGAGTACATCGCTGCAGCCGCTGGTGGCGGTGGTGACGCTGCTGCTGCGACGACGACGACGACTGCGGCGGCGGCGGCTAGGGTTTGGGGGGTTTAGGGTTTTGGAGGGGAGGAAGAGACGAAGTGAAAAAGAGGGGGAGAGGCGAACGGGTTAAAAGGCACAGGACGCGGGATATTTTCCCTGGGATGGCAGTGGCTGACATGTGGGACCCACCGATCCACGCGTGCATTGGGCCCACGTGTCGGTGGGATATGAGGTCGATGGGTGGAGGTAGATGTGGGGAGGTGTGGAGTCGCGGGTCGTAGGAGGATGACATGTGGGGTAGGGGATGTGTGGGGTCGGGATGTCAGTGGCGTAAGGGGTCGGGGTGGTTTGGTTTGGTCGTATTGCTTGGAGGAAAAGTTATGGCGGTTTGGGAGGTGGGCCGGACTGTCTTATTGGGCCGTGGAGTGGGCCTGATGGGCTTGTGGCCTGTTTGGTTGTGAGCCTCAGGCATCATTTGATTGGGCCTCAAATTCAGCCCATTCAATGCTTGGAGGTGGGCTTGTGGCCTGTTTGGTTAACAGCCTCAGGGCCTTGCTTATATGGGCCTCAGTCTAGCCCATCCATATGTGGGCTAGATACTTGGGCTAAAATCCTGGCCCACAAACTTGGATGTATATTTCGGCCTATTCAAACAAAGGCCTCAGTGGATTGAAGCTGTAGGTGAAAAGTTAAAGAACTTTTGACATCGTCTGCAGATTAAAAAACGGTGAACTTACAGCGAAGATGATTTTACCAAAATTTTGACATCAGGATAAAAAATGGTGTCTTCAAATGACAAAACTTTGGCTCATGTAGGCAGCGAACCCAAGCAAGCATGCGTTTAGCATGAAATTTTGTCACAAACCCAAGCGTACACTCTTGAAGAAACGCAAGGACTCTCACAATGGTCATCACCCAAGTTTGCCAATCCGTTTCAAATTCGTTTGAGACTAACAGAATAAAGGATGCTCGTACATACGTACTTAGGTATAGTTAGCTTCGCAATTTCTGACTTTGATCATGCAAAATTTCCTCGAGATGGCGTGCGAGATCTGAAAGGAAACCCTTCTTCATCAGTTCTTCTTCTTCTTCTTCAGACTTTGCTGCATTTCTGCACTCTCCAGTCTCCATTTCCCAAAATCTTCAATGATCCAATCATTGGCTGATGGTGACTGCTGTCAACTTTAATTCGAACGAATTAGGAGCAAATTTCAAACGCAAAGTTATACTACTAGTAGCAAGATCTTGCTCGTGACTTGAGCTAGGCTCTGCTTTTCCTGCTGTTTGCTACCACTGCTCTATGCTATTCCTTGCTCTCTTTCTTTCATTTCTTCTCTTGTTCAACGTTTGTATAATTATATCTATGAATGAATTAACAAGGTTATGGATTATAGATGAGTTAGTAAGAAAGTTGGTTAAAAACCATAATATGATTGAGGTACTCTGCAAATTAGACAAAACAAATTATGAAGTTTTTTTCTGAAAGACTGAAGCTTTAGTTGAGCAGAAGTTGCTTTGGGTTAATGCAGCATGGAAGCTGATACTGGTACAAGTACTACTACACAATAAAAAGGACTGTCTGAAATAGAGCATAGAATTGATCTCGAATTTATCTCTGCTTGGCATTGGGTCCCTTGGATGATGATTGATTGATTGATGGATGGATGCCTCTGAATTTCAGTGAGAAAATGTATTAATGAGGATGCCAATATGCCATAAAGGCCATTGTGATTTTTGGACCACTCAACTATGCATGCCCCCAAATGATAGAAGAACTTCAAAGTATAGTACATACATGAGCTGAACATGTAGCAGGAAAAGAGGTAAATGGCTTTGCATAAGGATAGTTTATTTTTGTGTCAACATGTGATCAAACTTTTGCATCATGTTTAGGTTAGATTACCAATGGTGAAAAAGGCCATGGAAGAATGACCCCTGCTCAGTAAGTTCATCAGTACATGTCTTTCTCACTCTCATTTTGTGCTCTCTTTTTTTTTTCTCTTTTTGAGTTCCTACCACTTTCATGGGGACAAGTGTAACTACTCACATCTGCACTTTTGCTTTGGTGTTCACCTATAAATTAGCCATGCTTTCACCTTTACTACTACTCACTGTCTTTTTGAGGGACAGTGGAAGCATCCATGCGTTTCATGACAAGGCGGGATCTCACTCAAACTGACACACTCCATAACCAAAATTGTTTCACCAGTGGTGGAGCCTGCGGCACTGTGGAGTTCGGGCGACTAATAGCGTTTTTCGGTGACCGACCATTACATGCGTCGATGACTGTGTTTTACATTTCTTTGTAAATTCCTTTCACTTCATCAGCATAAGTGCATAACAGCACAAGTACATTTTCTCTGAAGACAATTGATCAAGGACAAAAGACTGCAAGAACAGGTTCTCAAGCCTTTTGCATGTGCCAGTAATCACAATGAACTTCAGTAAAATCCTCCAAATTAGTAGTTTTTTTTCTGAGTGATTTTGGCTGCATTACTAGTTTAGTACAACCTGGGCTTATTCAAGCCTCTCTGGACTTCTGAAAGGGAAAAACATGACAAGAAAAAAAAATGTGCTTCACGAGCTAATTAACTAGCAGTAGCAGGTAACCTGAATTAACTACTCATTCAGAGATCTCGGTCATGTCGTTTCAACCATATATGACTAGGGAAGAGACCCTCATAAGATCTTGAGCTGACTAATTCTAGTTAAATATGCCATACAAGCTAGCAGTGTTAATTTTACATTTTTTTTACTGCCCTCTAAACCCTTGGCCATGGACCATGCAGTAATTAACAATAACTAACCACATTATGTGTAGCTGACCCTAGTAGTAATTTGTTAACCTAGCATTTCAACGCTGACCTTTGGTTGAAAACAGCAGAGGTAAAAAAAAATAAGAATCAAGCAAAGCCCTCCTAGATCAATGTGTTTCTTCACTGAAACTAAAATATTCAGACACTGAAACTAAAAACTAAAGCTGCAGATTCGTCTCGACATGCTACAAATTGCAAGCGAAATTTGCCGCGAAAACTCGACGACAAAAGTCTGACTTGATCACGTTACCTGAATGGTTAAACAAAGCTGTTAATCTTGCTGGATTTGCCCACCACATGGAAGGTTCCGGTGAAGCTCTGATCTCTGAATCTCTCTGCTCCCAAATTCCCAAATGCTCGAGCAATTAAGAGGCCACTGAGAAAAAGAAATCCTCAGGCCACAGCATCCGAGGATCGCAGTGACAACAACTTTCAACTGCTCGGAGGCGGTGAAAAAATCGCACTTAGAGGTAGGAGAGATGATGGTTAACGAGGTGATCACTCAGATCAGGCGTTGGTAATTGGGCGACGTGAGATCTATGGCGTTGGTTAGTTAGTTTATCTCTTGAAAGAAAAAAAAAACACTTACCTACACTCTCTCTGAGACTGTAATTTATTTACCTCCATTCTGAAAAAAATGATGCAGTTTTTTTCAGCCTTTGTAGATTACTAGATCGTGTGCAGATACTAAATTAATTCAGGAATTAACCGCGGTTGAAGCTAGCTAAGAGCATTGGGCCAAATGCAGCGCCGTGAGATGCATGGAGCCTGAACAAATTGCAATTTACAATCTTTTAAGATATCAAACACAGGTACAGGAATCTCCCAGATTTGCAGCAGTACTGTACTGAACTGAAGAGATGCTCATCTTTTTTCTTGTCTTCGAGTTGCCTGTGAAAAATCTCAGTAGCATCTGTGCATGCAGCTGGTGAATTTGGTGAGTAGTAGTACATGCAGAATTCAGATGCTGCTGCAGCCACTGTTTTTTAGCACAAGAACAGAAATAGTTTGGTATGTGCTGTTTCTGCTACAGTCTTCTCCATCCGTGTGATCTGAAGAAAGAAGTCCATGTAAGTAACCAGCTGGTAGTTCAAATGGCAGCTATTGGGTTGGAGGATCGTAGCTTGCCCATCAGCGTCCACTTTTGTCAGTTTCAGTTCCAGTTTCAAGTTCGTCCGGGACACGGATATTTTTCCGCGTCCCGATATAAAATTGGAAAAAAAAACATATGTAATTTGTAAAGCTTAATGTGAGATCCTATGTTCCAGGTGAGCCCTCAATAATGTTGAGAATGAAATTTCGGACCCCACCGGCAAATCAATATATCAACCGATATTTTCGGGTTTTCTCATATTTTTGTTAAAGTTTATTCAAATTCAGTCAAAACTTCAAAAAAAAAAACGGTCCGAAAAGTACCGAAAATCACAGAAGTTCAGAAATTTCAGTCCTACCAAAATCACCGAAATTTTCGCCGAAATCGAAAGTGTAAACTCTGGTTGAGAAGGCCAACTCTTCCGCAAATTCGAACCGAGTTTGTAGATATTACTAGCTCACATATAGTTATGTCCTCACTCAAGAATGATTTCCATGTTTCTTTTTCCAGCCTTATGGGGAAATGTATATATGATTGGTGAGAAACAAAAATAAATAGGCTTGAAAACAACATATATCCTTGCTTGATACTAGTGGACTACCAAAATCAAACTACTACTGCTCTACTACTAGTCTACTGCTACTACAGTATTAAAGTTTTCAGGGATTGGATTGGATCCAACTGAAGTGTTAGAAAGGGGCTTGCTGCCTACACAGTACCTACTTCTTCAGCTACGTATATATACGAGTATCTTTACGATTGTCTATAATGGCAATATTTTACTACTGGTATTATCACCAATAAAAACGATATCAGCCCTTAATTTATGAGTTATACTACTAATAGAACAAAATACTTATTCTACCATCAGTAGTTGAGGTAGTAATATAAATAGAGACCATCGAATAGTTGAGGTGGGAGTATAAATATATCGATTATATTAGTACAAAATATGAATGGTCGAGATTGCTTCTACTATAGTAGAAAGACCATTGTAAAACAACTCGTATATACTGTGTATATACGCCTATACGGTATAAGGCTACAAGAAATGGAGTACAGGAAAGGATTACAACAATCTGAAGCTACTACAGTGTCCATGGCAGGCAATGATGCAGCTGGAGAGTACGTAGAAGTTATCAGCAACTTTATGCAGACTTCAAGTCTCATCTTCCCCAGCCTATTTTTCTCACTTGAAAGCAAGCTACTACAAGAATTGAATTAAAATCGTCAAGGGGATATTAATTATTTTTATCACTATATGTTCATCGTTGATTCAGTGTGTAGTGGAGCTATAGCTAGTTTAGCTGCAGCTGTGCAGCATTCATGCTGAACAAAAAAAAAAGTGTCCTACACTGATACGGAAAAGGAGGCTAATGAATTTTGATTAAATGGGAGTTTAAACATTGCAATCCATGGCAGTAGGATTAGTAGTCTATTAACATCAGGAACTAATCGCTGATTAGGACAGTGATGATCCGAATCCTGTCAATTTCAATCTGATGGGAGGGAAAATAAATTGAAAATTTTTGGGAGGAGGATGATGATGAGGAGGAGACTTTGTCAAGGCATCATCTGCTTTTGCTTTGCAACTTGCACAAGTTTCTTGCATATCTTAATAACCCATTTTTATAGAAGAATTCGAAACCATTCGAGCACGAAACTAACTAAACCGAATAAATAACATTCATATCCTTGCTTGATGGATATAAGTTACATAAATATTTATATAACTTAAATTTATAAATATTTCACCTCATTTCCATCTTGGTCGGACCCGCATGTCAGTGACTCGACGTAAATAAAAAATAAAAATTAAATAACCATCTCCTCGATCGGTCTGTCCATGGATGGCAAATGTACAAAACTTCTACACGTACGACGTCGCCGGCGATCGCCGCCGCCGCTGCTAGTGGCGGCCGGAGTCCAGCGACGCCGCCGGCGACGGCATGCTGGAGACGGTGGTCCTGGCGGTGGTGGCGGTGGCGGACGACGTGGTGGTCGCCGACGAGAGCCTCGCCGGCGTCGCGGCGGCGGCGGCCACCTGCTTGATGACCACGTTGGGGAGCCCCGGCGAGGCCCGCCGCCGCTCGTGCTCCTTCACGAGCTCCGCCGCGAACGCGTCCAGCTTCTCCCGGTTCGACTTCTCCGACAGCCGCCGCCCCCGGAACAGCTCCGCCTCCACGTTCCGCTGCGTCAGCATCCCGTCGGCGATCGCCGCCGCCTTCTTCGCGTCCAGCGAGCTCAGCCCCTTCGTCTTGTACGCCGGCGACGCCGCCTGAGTTAACACACATCGCCGACGAGGTCAGTAAAATGGTAAAAAATATATATATGGAGGGGTAATTCGGTAATTAGTTTTTGCTGGTCTGACCTGGATGCGGACGTAGTTGCGCCCACACGTGTGTCCGAAAGCCATGGCCACCGCTTGGTCGACCTGAGAATTTACGGTTTTACCCATGTTAAGTTAGTGACGTGGTTCGATGGGAGCCGTCGGATTCGAGATGGAGGGTTGGGATTGGGGTGTGAGTGTTTTTTTTACCATGTCGGCGACGCCCTCGGCGGTGAGGCGGACCATCTCGGCAGGCGACGGCGAGCGGGAGGGGAGAGGCGTTCGCCACCCGGCGGCGGTGGACGGGGTGGCGGCGGAGGAGGAGCCGGAGCCGATGGAGACGACGAGGAGGTCGTCGACGCCGGCGGCGAGGGGGAACTCCTGCTTGTTGTGGAGGACGTGGGTGATGGCGGCGGCGGTGGGGTTGCCCATGGCCGCGACGCCGCCCGACGCCGCGGCGATGGCGGTGCGGCCGTCGACGGAGCGGACGGCCGTGGCGGCGGCCCCGCCGGCGCACGTCGCGGCGCAGACGTCGCGGAGGCGGAAGTCGAAGCTGCCGCTCTCGACGGCGTCGGCGCGGGAGAAGAGGAACGGCGCCGCGGTGGCGAGGTCGTAGCACGGGACGAGCAGCGGCGCGACGGTGTCGCGCAGCGTGGCGTCCCCGAACACCCGCCGCAGCGACGACCTCTCGGCCGACGACCCGCGCCGGAACAGCGCCGCCACACCCCACCACCTCCTCCCCCCGCCGCCGCAGCCGCCGCCGCCGCCGCGCCACCCGCCCTTCCCGAGGCTCGCCGCCACGAACGCCAGCGCGTCCGCCGCCGTGTACCGCGGCCGCCCATCGGCCCCCTTCAAGAACAGCATCGCCGCCAACACACCCCCCGCCCCGGCCCCCGCCGCCGCGTCGAAGAAATCCGCCACCCTCGCATCGCCATCCCCGGCCTTCTCCCGCAACGCCGTCTCCAGCCTCACCAGCGCCGCCGCCGCCAGCAGCGCATCACCTGGTCCCGGACCACAACCATCGATCGCGAGCACCCTCACCTTCCCTCCCCCACCACCACCTCCAAGAAATGCCCTCCCGGGCGTCCCAGGCAGCGAGCAAACACCTCCACCGCCGGCGCCGGCGCCGAAGAGGAAGTTGCTCTCGAGGAGGGAGAATATCTCGTAGCTGAGCTTGCCGAGGTCGACGTCGACCGGCGGCGGCGGCTGCGGCGTCGGCGGCGACGCCATGGTTAGGAGAGTGCGAGCTTTTCGGTGGTGGTGCGGTGTCCAATTTACTACTGCTCACCTTTCTCCCTCGCGGAGAGGACGGCCTAAGCTTATAAACGGCGGCAAGTACGCGTCCCAGACAACGAAGGCGTATTCTATTATAATACGCCTTCACCGCCACGTGGCTCGAGACGCCGCTTGTCGTATACACGCACGCGGTGAGAGCCTCCCTTCGCCGTCGGATGCGGATCGGGAGGCGGACACGTGGCGGGGAGGTATGGGGCCCGCGTGTCAGTGGAGCGCACGTGCGGGGCAGGTGTGTCGGGGGGAGAGAGGACAGTGGCTGACCTGTGGAGTGGTGGGGCCGGATGGACAGGTAGATCATGGGTAGATGGTGGGTGGGGCCATGGGGTCAGTGGGCCAGGACGATGGGGGGTTAGTCACTGACAGTGGGGCCAAGGGGTTGGGGTGACCTGGCAGTAATTTGTTGTCTGCTTTTGAGTTGATGGTGGTTGCATTTATGCAGGAAAGGCATGGTGAATGGTACTCCTACGATTGTCCTGCAGTGCCCATTCACTTGAGTTCTACTCCTTTTATTTTCAATTGATAATCATATAAGTAACTTTTTTTATATTATTTCTAAATTATCGTTATATCAGTATTCATTCTCTAATTCTATTTATTATTTGTGTATAAGAGTAATAGACATAAGTGCATTTATCCATGCACAAAACTCTTTACAACCAGCATACAACCAGCATGCAATGTCTTGCTTTGTTAATAGCTAGAAAATAGTGAGGATTATGTATATATTGGGTTTGTTGTCAAAGTAGTAGTATGAGATGGTTATTGGCTTTCTTTGGCATTGGTCCACTTATGTAATACTGACATATACTATAACCTTTATCTTGGAATATATAAAATATATATGGATAAAGTTTTTATATTTTAAGACGAAGATATATAATTAGTTAGATACATAATTGATGTTATTTCCTAATAATAAAAAAACACAATATCAATCTTACCCTGATGATTTTTCTAGTGGCTATATGTTCTATTGTCCAAGCGCTTCGAAATACTCCCTATATGATGATATGATATTTTAATAACCAATAGATCAAAATAGGTACTCCTATATAGTCATAATTTTTGTATATTGAAGTACATACTAACAATCAATTATTTTGAGTAATTAGTAGTAGCATGTCAAAAGAAATTCAAATGTGCAAAAACATAATGTACGTATATTCCAATACCCATAATATGCATGTATTCTACCTGTCGATCCAATACATAATTTAATATTTTAATTAGCAGCAGAATTAGTTGAAAAATCCATTAATGTGTGTTATAATTGCGACATAATATATCTAATTTCTACCGCATTATTATTGTGTTCTAACTTGGGGTGCACACTACACTAGTAGAGTGGGCGTGCCCTAGTAGGGTTCTTCCCTCCTAACAAAATTAAAAGATGCATGCACAATGTATATCAATCTCGCTCGATCCTATATATCCAACCATGCATATATTTATTTGTGGTTAATTAGCCATTAATTGATCATCTCACCCAATAATAATTCATGACCATGATCGATGTACGGACGGGCGAGTGAGCTCACCGCGATCGAGATCTCATGGAAGTGCCTACTGTACTGTGCGTGCGTACAGTACCTAGTACGTTCTACGTACACCGCAGTTTTGGTACTGTACATGTGCCCAGCATTTAAATCACCTTCGTTTCAAATTAAATTCGATCGTGGCTTTGAATTAAATTCAGCAACAATTTATTAATTTGTGCCGTAACTGCATGCAGGCTGCACACATATACATTAATCATAAGTGATATAAACTTAGATTCACAAATTAACCGAGTAATATTACTCACTTGGTTAGATGCCTTCCGATAGAACTGTCCGTCCGAATTACTCCCTTCATCTCAAAAACAGTGAATCTAGCATTAGATGTGACATATTCTAGTACAATAAATCTGTACAGATGTATATCTAGATTCTTTGTAATAGGATGTGCCACATTTAGTACTAGGTTGCTTTTTTTTATGTGATGAAGAGAGTAGTTTGCCGAGTCATATAGTTCAAGTTTGGTTGGCAAATGTTGGAATCGACTTAGGGCAACTAGGTATACTCGAATGGACGGTTCCATCATACAACCATAGTTTATCGTCATTTGCCAGCAAATACTCTTCTAAGGTGGCAACAAACTGTCTTCAAAAACTCATCTACACTTTACCATGTCATTTGCCTACAAAAATTGATTAAAATATGTGCCACACCTTAGCAAGGATAAGAAAATAGTCACAATTTTTTTAAGTCAATGACTTGGAGCTAATTTGTTGGAATCAAATATTATCACAACTGGTCAAATTGTCTTGGTTAAACTCGTCTAACCTATATGGCAAACTACGACAAATTAAGTGTTCATGGCAACCATTCTATCCTGGTACTCGTATTCTATTGCTAATTGTTCTTTCGATGGTAGCTAGGTGATCACGTCGATATGAAGCACCTATGCTGACTTTGTTAATCTCTCGAGATATGCTCATGTCTGTAGTGATTTTATCACTCTCAAGTCTTAACACTAAGATATGCTGGTCGGACAGTTTTTCGAAGATGCTCATACCAGTGTGCTTGAGTGCTTGACTACGGGTGTGTTTAGTTTACACCAAACTTCCCCCAACTCTCAACTTTTCATCACATCATATCATATCCAAAACTTTTCTACACATATAAACTCCCAACTTTTTTTCCAAACTACTCCCTCCGTTTCACAATGTAAGACTTTTTAGCATTGCTCACATACATATAGATGTTAATGAATCTAAACACATGCATATGTCTAGATTCATTAACATCTAAATGAATATGAACAATGCTAGAAAGTCTTACATTGTGAAACGGAGAAAGTACCAACTTTCCCCAAACTTCTCCCCAATTTCAGCAATTAGACACAGCCTACGTGCGTGAACCTTTGTCTTTGTACCGTGTCTTTTTCTTAAACAAAAAACCTTAAATTTCCTTTTTTTTTACTGCCTTTCTCGATCCATGCGTGAACAAGACACACTGCGAAGTCGCTGCAAAAAAAAAAAAAAGCATAGCTACCAGCTCTGAATTCTGATCGAATTGATTCAGAGTTTCAGAGAGATGGAGTGGCACATCCAGCATGCTATAGCTAGCCTCGACTTGAAATTAAGGCGTGTCACGGTAGGAGCATATATATATACTGCTGTATGCTGACCTGGTTGAGTGCTGGCCTGCAGCACACTGGCACTGTAGGAGTAAGTGCATGTATGCATAGATCGAGTACCTGGCTCTGCCGGCTGCCTCTGCTTGCAATGCAATATTGCAATATATGTATGCATGCTCTGTCAAGTGACAGATGCAATATATGCGGTGCAAATGTCCATTGCAATGCAACAAGCCAGTGGTGGTGACACAATCAATATGGACTCCTGTGTGGACTGTGTACTGTGGACTACCACAGCAAGGATCTTGTCACCCGATAAGAAACCAAGAAACATCGTTTTCTAGTAGTCTGTACTTTCTCGGTTATCAAATAATTATTTCCCTGTCTCAAAATATAAGTTACTTTGATCGAATGTGACATATCTTAATACTGCAAATCTAAATAATGAGTATGTCTAATTCGTAGTAATATGATGTATTCTTTATATTTTGGAACGGATGAAGTGAGTGCTTATTTACTTCATTGCCCAAAGAAACCTGGTCAACCTTTGATAATTTTCCACCAAATTACTAATGATTAGTAAGGTAAGGTCAGGATTAGTGTTTTATATACCTTATTACCAAATTCTGGTATGAGTTTTGAGTGTAGAAAGTTCTGAAATTATTAAAATTCGATGTTGATAAGGATATATTTAGTTTATTACCTTACTAAATTTTGAATAATACCAAACTTTGAAAAGGTTGAAAACAACAACAAGATGAACAAACACTAACATTGGTATACTATTCAAGTTTAAACTTTGACGAATAAGCTATAATACTTAAAAATACGTTATATTATTGTTAACGATCAAATTTGATCAACAATTATCAAAGTGTGTAGTGTAAATGAATATAACCCTACAAGTTTCATTTATCATATATATAATATAATATAATCATTTAAATGTAATTTGTAGTTCAAGTAAGTCGGCAGTTGTCAACAGTGTCAGTTATTCGAGCAAAAATATACCGTTGAAAATACAAGTATTTTTAAGATCGTTTAATAAACACTCTTCCTTACAGGTTAAGGGAACATTTTATATGTGCCGGTGTGGGTGTGTTCACTGAAATGTAAGCGAAGGTACCTAAGCTTTCCATGGATTAATCTCGGTGTATCCCTCACTCTCTTGGTAATAAGAGCCCCATCATTTGGCCTAATAAGACGTCAATGCAAAAGCAAAATTTAAATTTTCGACCTTTGTTTTAAAGTTGATTTTAAGATATTTTCAACGTGATTTCTTTTTAGTGTTGGTTTTTAAGTCGCTACAAATATATATATATATATATATATATATATATATATATATATATATATATATATAAATAAATTTTACCTATAAATTAATTTTTATTTCCTAATACTTAAAAACAGTTTATTAGCGGGGAATATGAAGGTGAGGCTCTATGCTAGCTAGGCTGGCCTTATATATCGTACGTACACGTAATTAATTGAAGTGTTGGGTCTCTTCACTGGTGGAGAAACCCTTATTAGTCCCGTGTCACACCCTAAAAATCTTAAAGTTATAAATTATTGTTTAAATGGAATTATCAGAATTGATTTTTTTTAAAAGCCTAGAAGGAAAGATCTAATTGTAAATAATAAATTCCAATATAAAATTGGGCCAGATAAAATTTTATTAAATACTTTGCTTAATTCTATAATTCCTAGATTTTTCTGGGATTTATTTGAGCTAAGGAAGTATTTTTAATAAATAAAATTGCATTTCATGAATTATTTAAATTGAAAAAGGTTTTAAAATTCTCTCTTTTGGCTTTGGGCCGAAAGTCGGCCCAAAACCCTTCTCTCTCTTTCCTCGGCCCAAGCCGGCCCAGTCCGCCGCAGCCGCCGCGCGCGCGCGCCCTCGGACGCTGACAGGTGGGGCCCGCCTGTCGGAGTCGTTGTCTTCCTCGCGCCCGAAACCCTAGCGCCGCGCCGCCGCCGTCTCCTTCCAAATCCGGCCGCCCCTTTCCTTCTCCGGTGAAATCGATTGAGGGGAAATGGTCTCCGTGATCTCCTCTACCTTTTCTCTTATGAAATCATCGGCTAAGTCGGTTTGGAAATCGCGGATTCGAGCTCGGATCGGACTCGGTTTCTCTCCTCCGAACCCTAACCTTTACATCGCCGTCGCCGGGCCGCCGTGGGCTTCGCCGCCGCCTTCCGACCCCTATAAAAGGATCCCCGAGCTCCCCTCTACCCGCCGCCGCCCTCGTTTTCGCCTCTCGCCGTCCGTAGCGCTCTAGCGCCGTGTAGCCTAGCGCCGCCGTCGCCGCCGCCACTCCAGCCGTGCGCCACCGTCGCTCCAGCCGTCGCCGTCGCTCGGGAAGACCGTCGTCGTGGTCACCGTCGCGTCGCCGTCCTCGTCCGCCCCTTCACCGTCGCCGTAGACCGCCGGAACACCGTCGTCGTCGTCAAGCCGAAGATCTCCGCCGCTTCTTTCTCGTCGCCGGCGTCGTCCGTTGCTCCTCCACCGTTCCTTTGGTCACCGGTGAGTTCGCCGTGCCGTCCGCTACCCGTTGGTGCCCTCCGTTCGCGCCGTCGTGCCGTCGTTCGCCGGCGAGCATGTCCGCCCGAGCCGCCGCCGGTGGTGACGTCACCGCCGACGTCATCGTCGCCGGGTTTCGTGAGCCGGCCGTGGGCCGATCGATCTCGGCCGTTCGTTTGAGTTAGATCGATCTCGGCCGTTCGTTTCCGTGAGCCGCCGCCGTGGACCCGGTCCACCGTGAGCCGAGCCCCGCTGACGCAATAATTCCTTTTTCCTTTTCAAAAGTAATTTATTATTGCGTCATGATTCAATTAAAATTTATATAAATGATTTAATCCGATTTAATCTTTAAAAATTCATAACTAATTCATCTTAGCTCGAATTTAGTTGGTTCAAGTCTCTAATTTTTTCTAAAATTGAGAACTACATGTTAAAAATATCCACATGTACTGTTCATGCTTGCTTATGTGCTGTTTTGGTGTTTTTGCTCTTTTCTGTTTAGAATCCAACGTTTCCGGAGAGTCCGTTTTCGCAGGAGAAGATTTAGAAGAGTTCCAAGGCTAGCAAGGCAAGTCACACAGATCCTAATCAATCCTTTGAGCATGTTGATCCTGTTTAAAGCTATTGTTTCTATTCAACTATTGCATTTATTTTCGAATGTCATTGGGTGGAATTAGCCTATTGTTTGTTATAGCCCTTTTCTTCTTGATTATCTTATTCCTTGATACCTTGGGTTATTATAACTTGACTAGTTGAGCTTTATATTGGTTCGACTAGATATTAGATATAACTGCTTAGCCATGCTTAGAAACTTTAGCACACTAATGGGATAACTTATGATTCATTATTACTTAATAATGGCTTAATGATAGTTCACGATGGTCAATCGTGATTGGTTAATTAATTAATTTGCCAACTAAAACTTGATAATGGTGGGTTGTGAGTACATGGTTTTGATGGTCGTGCTCATGACAATTAAGGACCGGTTCACGAGTTTCGGTTGTGAAACATTAACCGTGCCAACCACAAGCCAGCGTGGGCAACGGCTTTATCTTTTGTATAGCATAGTTCATTGCGGAGCACCAGACTGAGAAGTGGCGGAGATAAGCCCACTGGGGTCGCTGGGGAGTCCATGCCTTGTTTATAAGGGGGTGATTATGATCCAGGAATGGTGCACTGTGGTGGATTGTGTTGTGTGAGGGGTAATGTCACAGCTCCTTTCCGAGGTACCGTGGTGGTATCAAGGCACATGGTGACATGTTGTGGGGCTGTGTCTTGTGGGTACAGTGGTACACCTCTGATCAGAGTAAAACTATTCGAATAGCCGTGCCCGCGGTTATGGGCGGGTCTAACAATGTCTTTCGTGATTAGTCTCACCCTTCACACCATAATGAAAGATGCTATGACTGGTAATAATTGATTATCTCCTGGTTTGGAATGGTATATTCCTGGTTTGGAGATTAGAACTGTGCAGCCGGGGTTGGTTGTACAGAATGGTTGGGCCTATACAACAGGGAATGTTGTATAGTGTTGGTTTAATACTGTTTAATTAATACCCTACTGTTTTATTAAATTCTAAAATATTTATTAAATGCGATTTATGCAAAGAAGCCTATATTACACCATCCTTGGTTATCCTGTGCACTTGCATATTTGCTGCGTGGCTTGCTGAGTATGTCATATACTCACCTTGCAATCATTCATCAGAGGAGGAGTTCTACAGTGATGCTGATGGTGTTGAGGATTTGGCGTAGTCCTGGTCAAGCTGCTTGTGGAGTGGAGTCGTCTGCGCTGTTTATCTTTATTTTCCGCTGCTTAGTTCTTTATTGATTGAGAGGAACTATCTACCTCTGTAATGACATTTTATTCGCTTATTAGTTAGAGTAATAATTGTACTCTATTATCAATTTGTTATTGTGTGCCTCGGCTGATTCCTGGACAAGGGTTTACACACATGTAAGCGTTTGGAATTTTGGATAGAAATTCCGGGCGTGACAAGTTGGTATCAGAGCATCCTTGATCGTAGGATATGCCAAACAGTTACCTATAAGAGCCCTCTAAAAATATTGGAAAATTAGAACTGTTCTCCTCCCGTTCTCTTTTAATTAAACCAAGCTAATGGCACATGCAGTTTATAACCTCTTAAATTGTTCCTTTTTTAAAAAAAATTTACTTTTTGTTTTTTTTTGTGTTGTTAGTACTGTACATCTATTACTGTACTAATGGCCCAGTTACTAGCAAAGGTTTTACAACAGTGTTTTATTTAATCTTGCTGCAATATAATAAACTTAGCATGTTGATTTTATAACTTTCTTTTAAATTATTTCTTTTGAAACCTGTTATTCAAAAGTGCAAAACCAGTGATCCTGTTTCTAACCGTTTCAACCTATCTTGCAAGATTGGTTTATTTTATTCATTTACCTTTTATTTTGAATTTCTATTTTTATTCAAAGTAACCCGAAAACTTGTGCTATTAATTGGATAAATGTCTTAACTCCCTCCTTTCACTTGTCTTTAGATGACGCGCTACAAGCCTGAGTACTTGTTTGGTACTGAAGGATTTGTCCAGGAGTTGCGTACGATGTCCTTTGCCATAGGATTTGGTACTGCCCCGTTGTATGCCCAGATTTCTCATGATCGCGATGAAGAGAAGTGCCGTGTCAAAGTCACCTTGAACAGTAATCGTGAAGATATCCCATCAGTGATGTTCGAAGCTGGAGGGGGAAACTATATGCATGCATGTTAGGAGGGGGCAAGAATCGCCATCGGAGAGCTCCGCGACCGCTACAGTAATCAGTTGGCCAATACGGAGTATCGCTACCATCCTCGGCAACCCCAGGGAAGTGACCGTGGCAGCTACCTTGAACCTGCAGGAATCGAGAATGATGCTACTACAAGACAATTGGTCGAGATGCTATGGGCTATGGATGAGACCCGTGCTGAGATTGTGATAGCAGCTCATGATCGCGAAGACTGGAATCGTGTTAAGATTTGCAAGCTGGAGGACAAGGTGGATCGTTTGGAGAAGGAGTTAGCCGCACTGAAGGGAGAAGCACCACCACGAAAAGCCAGAGTTCGTCTTACTGCAAGAAAGAGAGCTCTTTTTGTTCCTCGCTACCAGTTGGCGCCAAAGGTTCGTGTGGTGGAAAAAGAAGTTACCCCAGCGAATCCCCAGGTCATCAACATAAGTGATGATGAAGAGGAAGAATCGAAGCGCACCCATTCAAAGGTCGAGTGGGGAGCAACTCAAGATGATGATGAAGACGAGCCGAACGAGCCCTCAATCAACTCCGATGCTCGGAAGACCTAGAACGCCTTGTTAAGCCGTTGCCTTAGATCGTTGTGTTAGCTTGCTTGTTTAAGTTTGGTTGTGTGTGTGGGTCTCGCATGTGGTTTACATCAGTGGTGAGATGTAAGTGCATGCGTTGGTTTGCTTTCGAGTGTTAGGTAGTGGTGAGTTTAGTGGTGTGAGAGTCTTCAAGTCTTTGTAATAATGAAACTCAGTTAAGATCAATAAAAGTTAAGTTAAAAAAATTAATTCTCTGTCCTAAGTAGTTTTCCCCGGTTTCTCTTCTTGTGCTCCTGTCCATGCCAGATGGTGCTCACTCGCAGCGTTGGAAATGGTCCCAACAACAGCAACAGCAACAACAGTAATAACAACAATGGAGAGAATCCCACCCTTGCCCAAGTTTTGGCTCAACAGACACAGCTGATGCATATGATGATGCAGCAACTCCAGAACCAGCAAAACCAAGGAAATAACCATGCACCTCCCCAGAACAAGCTAGCAGAATTTCTTCGTGTGAGGCCACCTACATTTTCTAGCACTACTAATCCGGTAGAGGCTGGTGATTGGCTGCACGCAATAGAAAAGAAGTTGGATTTGCTTCAGTGCACTGATCAGGAGAAAGTGTCTTTTGCTTCACATCAGCTGCATGGCCCTGCTTCTGAGTGGTGGGATCACTTCTGTCTCAACAGGACCACGGCAGAACCTATCACTTGGCTAGAATTCACTGCTGCTTTTCGCAAGACGCACATACCATCGGGAGTGGTGTCTCTCAAGAAGAGGGAGTTCAGAGCGCTCACTCAGGGATCTCGCTCTGTTACTGAATATTTGCATGAGTTTAATCGCCTAGCTCGTTATGCTCCGGAAGAAGTACGCACTGATGAAGAGCGTCAAGAGAAGTTCCTGGAGGGACTGAATGATGAACTTTCTTACCCATTAATGACTGGAGATTATCATGATTTCTAGAAATTGGTGGATAAGGCTATTCGCCAGGAGGATAAGTACAATCACATGGAGCAGAAGAAACGCAGGATTGCTCACTTCAAAGCTCAGCAAGGGAATAGTCAAAGGTCACGTCTTGCTTTGGGATCTCAGTCAATGCCACAGGGAGGTTCTTCGTCTGTTGTTCGTCCGCAGCGTCAACTCTTCAACAACAATGCTGGCAACAACAATCGCAACCAAGCTTCACGTCCTGTGACAGCTCCGACGCAGCATCAACCTGTCAAGAGGGAACAAGGAAACAAGCCCGGGGTATGTTTCAACTGTGGTGAACCAGGCCATTACTCCGATAAGTGTCCGAAGCCCCGACGCGTGAAGGTTGTCCCTGCACAGAACAACTCCACCGCACCAGCGACAAAGGCTCGTGTCAACCATGTTGCTGCTGCAGAAGCTCAAGATGCTCCAGATGTGATTTTGGGTACGTTCCCTGTTAACTCAGTCCCTGCAACAGTACTTTTCGACTCTGGTGCTACGCATTCATTTTTATCTATAAGTTTTGCGGGAAATCATGGGATGGAAGTAGAAGACCTTAGACGTCCTTTGATGGTTAGTACCCCGAGTAATCAAGCACTCTCAGTGCAACGTAGCCCCTCTGTCAGAATAGAGATTCAAGGGGTGCCATTTCTGGCCAATCTTATTCTGTTAGAATCCAAAGACCTTGATGTCATCCTAGGGATGGACTGGTTAGCAAGATATAAATGAGTGATAGACTGTGCCAATAGGAAAGTAACTCTCACCAGTAATGGTGGCCAAGTTGTAACTGTTCACGCACTGCCTTCAGAGCCTTTAAGGTCAAGTCTGAACCAAATAGCTTTGGAAGAGATTCCTATAGTACGAGAATACCCAGATGTGTTCCCGGATGATCTACCTGGTATGCCGCCTAAAAGGGATATAGAGTTCAGAATAGATCTGGTACCTGGTACTGCTCCAATCCATAAGAGACCTTATAGAATGGCAGCCAATGAGTTAGCAGAAGTCAAGAGACAAGTAGATGATTTGCTTCAGAAAGGATACATTAGGCCAAGTTCGTCTCCATGGGGTGCTCCAGTTATTTTTGTTGAAAAGAAAGATCATACCCAGAGGATGTGTGTGGACTATCGTGCCCTAAATGATGTGACTATCAAGAATAAGTATCCGCTGCCCAGAATTGATGATTTGTTTGATCAGCTCAAGGGTGCCACTGTTTTCTCCAAGATCGATCTCCGATCAGGGTATCACCAGTTAAGGATTAAAGAGGAAGACATACCTAAGACGGCTTTCACTACTCGGTATGGGTTGTTTGAGTGTACTGTTATGTCTTTCGGACTTACCAATGCCCCTGCTTTCTTCATGAATTTGATGAATAAGGTGTTTATGGAATACTTAGACAAGTTCGTGGTCGTCTTTATTGATGACATTCTTATCTACTCTCGAACCAAGGAAGAGCATGAAGAACATCTTCGCCTTGCATTGGAGAAGCTACGAGAACATCAGTTATATGCCAAGTTTAGCAAGTGTGAATTCTGGTTGTCTGAAGTGAAGTTCCTTGGTCACGTCATCTCAGCCGGAGGAGTTGCCGTTGATCCTAGTAATGTGGAATCGGTAACCAGTTGGAAACAACCAAAGACAGTTTCAGAGATTCGCAGTTTCCTGGGTCTTGCAGGATATTATCGGAGGTTTATAGAAAATTTCTCCAAAATTGCTAAACCCATGACACGACTGCTTCAGAAAGATGTGAAGTACAAGTGGTCAGAAGAATGTGAGCAGAGTTTTCAAGAGTTGAAGAGTCGCTTAATATCAGCACCCATTTTGATTTTGCCTGATCCAAAGAAGGGTTTCCAAGTGTATTGCGATGCATCTAAGCTTGGGTTAGGATGTGTCCTGATGCAAGATGGGAAGGTGGTTGCCTATGCGTCTCGTCAGTTACGTCCGCATGAGAAGAACTACCCTACTCATGATCTCGAGTTAGCTTCAGTGGTTCATGCATTGAAGATTTGGCGTCATTATCTTTTCGGTACCCGTACAGAGGTGTACACCGATCACAAGAGTTTAAAGTACATCTTTACTCAACCGGATCTGAACATGAGACAACAGAGATGGTTGGAATTAATCAAGGATTATGACCTGGGAATTCACTATCACCCGGGAAAGGCTAATGTTGTAGCAGATGCTCTTAGCAGGAAAGGCTATTGCAATGCTACGGAAGGACGACAGTTGCCATTGGAGTTATGCAAGGAATTTGAAAGATTAAATTTGGGAATTGTCACTAGAGGTTTTGTTGCAACCTTAGAAGCAAAGCCTACTCTCATTGATCAGGTTAGAGAAGCCCAGATTAATGACCCTGATATTCATGAGATCAAGAAGAATATGAGAAGAGGAAAAGCTATCGGTTTCTTGGAAGATGAGCAAGGGACCGTATGGTTGGGCGAAAGAATTTGTGTTCCAGAGAACAAAGAGTTGAAAGATACAATTCTGAAAGAAGCTCATGACACTTTGTACTCCATTCACCCTGGTAGTACCAAGATGTATCAAGATCTCAAAGAAAGATTTTGGTGGACAAGTATGAAGCGTGAAATAGCAGAGTTTGTAGCTATGTGTGATGTTTGTCAGCGAGTTAAGGCAGAACATCAGAAACCCGCAGGTTTGTTGCAACCTTTGAAGATACCAGAATGGAAGTGGGAAGAGATCGGTATGGATTTTATCACGGGTTTACCCAGAACGTCATCGGGCCACGACTCTATTTGGGTGATAGTCGACAGACTTACTAAAGTGGCTCATTTCATTCCAGTAAAGACAACATATTCCGGAAGTCGTTTGGCGGAATTGTATATGGCAAGGATTGTGTGTTTGCATGGCGTCCCTAAGAAAATAGTGTCTGATCGAGGTAGTCAGTTTACTTCGAAGTTTTGGAAGAAGCTTCAGGAAGAGATGGGTTCTAAGCTGAACTTCAGTACTGCTTATCATCCGCAGACAGACGGACAAACCGAAAGGGTGAATCAGATTTTGGAAGACATGTTGAGAGCTTGTGCTTTAGATTTCGGTGGAAGTTGGGATAAGAATTTGCCTTACGCAGAATTTTCGTACAACAACAGTTATCAATCTAGTCTTCAAATGGCTCCTTACGAAGCACTGTATGGTCGTAAGTGTCGTACTCCGCTTTTGTGGGATCAAACAGGAGAACGTCAGGTTTTCGGAACTGATATCCTAAGGGAAGCAGAAGAAAAGGTAAAGGTCATTCAAGAAAGATTGCGTGTAGCTCAGTCTCGTCATAAGAGTTATGCCGACAATCACCGTAGAGATTTGACTTTTGAAGAAGGAGATTATGTGTACCTTCGTGTCACGCCTCTCCGAGGGGTTCATCGTTTTCATACCAAAGGAAAATTGGCTCCGCGTTTTGTGGGACCTTACAAGATTGTCAGTCGAAGAGGTGAGGTTGCTTATCAATTGGAGTTACCTCAATCGTTGGCAGGAGTACATGACGTGTTCCATGTGTCACAGTTGAAGAAGTGTTTAAGGGTACCTACTGAGGAAGCTAATCCTGAACAGATAGAAATCCAAGAGGATCTGACATATGTCGAGAGACCAATTCGTATTTTGGAGACAAATGAGAGAAGAACCAGGAATCGAGTTATCCGTTTCTGTAAGGTTCAGTGGAGTAATCACTCAGAAGAAGAAGCTACTTGGGAACGAGAAGATGAATTAAAGTCCGCTCATCCGCATCTTTTCGCCAGTTCTTCCGAATCTCGAGGACGAGATTCTGTTTAAGGGGGTAGGTTTGTCACACCCTAAAAATCTTAAAGTTATAAATTATTGTTTAAATGGAATTATCAGAATTGATTTTTTTTAAAAGCCTAGAAGGAAAGATCTAATTGTAAATAATAAATTCCAATATAAAATTGGGCCAGATAAAATTTTATTAAATACTTTGCTTAATTCTATAATTCCTAGATTTTTCTGGGATTTATTTGAGCTAAGGAAGTATTTTTAATAAATGAAATTGCATTTCATGAATTATTTAAATTGAAAAAGGTTTTAAAATTCTCTCTTTTGGCTTTGGGCCGAAAGTCGGCCCAAAACCCTTCTCTCTCTTTCCTCGGCCCAAGCCGGCCCAGTCCGCCGCAGCCGCCGCGCGCGCGCGCCCTCGGACGCTGACAGGTGGGGCCCGCCTGTCGGAGTCGTCGTCTTCCTCGCGCCCGAAACCCTAGCGCCGCGCCGCCGCCGTCTCCTTCCAAATCCGGCCGCCCCTTTCCTTCTCCGGTGAAATCGATTGAGGGGAAATGGTCTCCGTGATCTCCTCTACCTTTTCTCTTATGGAATCAACGGCTAAATCGGTTTGGAAATCGCGGATTCGAGCTCGGATCGGACTCAGTTTCTCTCCTCCGAACCCTAACCTTTCCATCGCCGTCGCCGGGCCGCCGTGGGCTTTGCCGCCGCCTTCCGACCCCTATAAAAGGATCCCGAAGCTCCCCTCTACCCGCCGCCACCCTCGTTTTCGCCTCTCGCCGTCCGTAGCGCTCTAGCGCCGTGTAGCCTAGCACCGCCGTCGCCGCCGCCGCTCCAGCCGTGCGCCGCCGTCGCTCGGGAAGACCGTCGTCGTGGTCGCCGTCGCGTCGCCGTCCTCGTCCGCCCCTTCGCCGTCGCCGTAGACCGCCGGAACACCGTCGTCGTCGTCAAGCCAAAGATCTCCGCCGCTTCTTTCTCGTCGCCGGCGTCGTCCGTTGCTCCTCCGTCGTTCCTTTGGTCACCGGTGAGTTCGCCGTGCCGTCCGCTACCCGTTGGTGCCCTCCGTTCGCGCCATCGTGCCGTCGTTCGCCGGCGAGCATGTCCGCCCGAGCCGCCGCCGGTGGTGACGTCACCGCCGACGTCATCGTCGCCGGGTTTCGTGAGCCGGCCGTGGGCCGATCGATCTCGGCCGTTCGTTTGAGTTAGATCGATCTCGGCCGTTCGTTTCCGTGAGCCGCCGCCGTGGACCCGGTCCACCGTGAGCCGAGCCCCGCTGACGCAATAATTCCTTTTTCCTTTTCAAAAGTAATTTATTATTGCGTCATAATTCAATTAAAATTTATATAAATGATTTAATCCGATTTAATCTTTAAAAATTCATAACTAATTCATCTTAGCTCGAATTTAGTTGGTTCAAGTCTCTAATTTTTTCTAAAATTGAGAACTACATGTTAAAAATATCCACATGTACTGTTCATGCTTGCTTATGTGCTGTTTTGGTGTTTTTGCTCTTTTCTGTTTAGAATCCAACGTTTCCGGAGAGTCCGTTTTCGCAGGAGAAGATTTAGAAGAGTTCCAAGGCTAGCAAGGCAAGTCACACAGATCCTAATCAATCCTTTGAGCATGTTGATCATGTTTAAAGCTATTGTTTCTATTCAACTATTGCATTTATTTTCGAATGTCATTGGGTGGAATTAGCCTATTGTTTGTTATAGCCCTTTTGTTCTTGATTATCTTATTCCTTGATACCTTGGGTTATTATAACTTGACTAGTTGAGCTTTATATTGGTTCGACTAGATATTAGATATAACTGCTTAGCCATGCTTAGAAACTTTAGCACACTAATGGGATAACTTATGATTCATTATTACTTAATAATGGCTTAATGATAGTTCACGATGGTCAATCGTGATTGGTTAATTAATTAATTTGCCAACTAAAACTTGATAATGGTGGGTTGTGAGTACATGGTTTTGATGGTCGTGCTCATGACAATTAAGGACCGGTTCACGAGTTTCGGTTGTGAAACATTAACCGTGCCAACCACAAGCCAGCGTGGGCAACGGCTTTATCTTTTGTATAGCATAGTTCATTGCGGAGCACCAGACTGAGAAGTGGCGGAGATAAGCCCACTGGGGTCGCTGGGGAGTCCATGCCTTGTTTATAAGGGGGTGATTATGATCCAGGAATGGTGCACTGTGGTGGATTGTGTTGTGTGAGGGGTAATGTCACAGCTCCTTTCCGAGGTACCGTGGTGGTATCAAGGCACATGGTGACATGTTGTGGGGCTGTGTCTTGTGGGTACAGTGGTACACCTCTGATCAGAGTAAAACTATTCGAATAGCCGTGCCCGCGGTTATGGGCGGGTCTAACAATGTCTTTCGTGATTAGTCTCACCCTTCACACCATAATGAAAGATGCTATGACTGGTAATAATTGATTATCTCCTGGTTTGGAATGGTATATTCCTGGTTTGGAGATTAGAACTGTGCAGCCGGGGTTGGTTGTACAGAATGGTTGGGCCTATACAACAGGGAATGTTGTATAGTGTTGGTTTAATACTGTTTAATTAATACCCTACTGTTTTATTAAATTCTAAAATATTTATTAAATGCGATTTATGCAAAGAAGCCTATATTACACCATCCTTGGTTATCCTGTGCACTTGCATATTTGCTGCGTGGCTTGCTGAGTATGTCATATACTCACCTTGCAATCATTCATCAGAGGAGGAGTTCTACAGTGATGCTGATGGTGTTGAGGATTTGGCGTAGTCCTGGTCAAGCTGCTTGTGGAGTGGAGTCGTCTGCGCTGTTTATCTTTATTTTCCGCTGCTTAGTTCTTTATTGATTGAGAGGAACTATCTACCTCTGTAATGATATTTTATTCGCTTATTAGTTAGAGTAATAATTGTACTCTATTATCAATTTGTTATTGTGTGCCTCGGCTGATTCCTGGACGAGGGTTTACACACATGTAAGCGTTTGGAATTTTGGATAGAAATTCCGGGCGTGACATCCTGGTTCGTAACCCTCCTGTAGTCCCGATTGTCCAACTGAGACTACGAATCCGGGACTAAAGATCGCTATCTTTAGTCCCGGGTGAAATAACCGGGACTAAAAATCGATCTTTAGTCCCGGTTGGTAACACCAACCGAGACTAAAGATGGCTCAACCACGTGGACTAAAGATCGTAGTAGTCGTTATCTCCGAAGCTAACGACTTATAAATTGTATTTCCGTCGTAGTAGAATTCACCCTCGGGATCAAGGACTTGTTCGTTGATGAATCCTATTAGTTGTTCTTGAACCGCCGCGATGAATTCCTTGTGTGTGAGGTTACCAACCGGGACTAAAGATCGAGCTGCCATTTTTTTTTATTTGCATGGCCCTGTTGCTGCATGCATGCATAATATATATATATATATATATATATATATATATATATATATATATATATATATATATATATTACATATATAATGCATGTATATATATATATATGAAATACATATATATACATGCATAATATATATGTATATATTAAAGCACTTAACATTTTATGTGCATATATGACCAAAATATATATTTACACTAAAGTAAATGTGTATATATATAAAAATAGACATGTATTAATTACAATTCATTATGTCCTAGCTAGCTACGACTTCGACGTAGTAGTCGTTATCTCCGAAGCTAATGACTTATGAATTGTATTTACGTCGTAGTAGAATTTACCCTCGGGATCAAGGACTTGTTCGTTGATGAATCCTATTAGTTGTTCTTGAATTGTCACGATGAATTCCTTGTGTGTGAGGTTATCCCTCATGTGAATAACCTATATATGAATGTATGAAATTAATTAGTAATGAACAAATCGATACGTACGTAATAAAAGTTGGAATTTATTTATACGTACATCGAGCTCTCTTGTGGTGTATATTTGGGTTGTAAGGCAGTGGCAATACTCGCATACGTAGTAGCCGCACAAGTTAGTACCCTTGTCTTGCTTTGCACACTACATATATATACATGACAAACGGCGAGAGATTTAATTAATGTACACTTATATTTGAATTAGAGATTCAATATAAATGTAGAGCATGTACTCACAGGAAATTTGAACCTCCGCCTAAGTTTTTCTTTCCAATTGCCGCGGACCAAATGACGGAACCGATACCAAGCCCTACATGGAGTTTAAAGCTATGATTCGTAGTAGCAATTAATAGCAAAATTCGTAATAACATTGGAACTTATGACATTACCTGTCTATCAGTTCAAAAACCTGGTCAAAAGTAGACTCATCTTTATTCATTGAGTCATAGACATTGACGGTACAGGCCTCCATGTCAAAGAGTAAAAGGACCTAGTGGAATCTGCAATATGTGTAAGGTGATATATGAAAAACTATAGATCTATATATGTACGGGAACGGACTTTGTTCGGAAGACAGTAAAAACTAATGTTGTGTTGTACAGCAATAGTATGAACGTCTTGTGACGCTGCTCCTTCAGGAGATTGACGAGATTGTCCTCTGTGGCTTGCGGATAGTCGGTGATCATGGCGACGTTTACTTTCCGAGGGTCGATGAATCCAGTATCAAAAACCCCCCGCCGTCAGGCCCTTTGAATCTCCATTCTACAACGATATAAAGGAATTGTTATATATACGGTGTACATATATATACAAGGAGCTAATTAAAGGAACGTAAGAAATATATCTCAATGATACGTACAAAATCCATGCGCTAAGAATAGATACGTCGAGGGCGTCCAGCTGGTATAGGTCGTAGATATCCTTGAAATTGATCCGGAGAACATCTTCCCCTTGTAAGAAGTCGGAGCTCTTGATCCTCGCTCCGATAATCTCCCTACCGCTTGCGCTCATCTCCATGTACCGTTGATGGAATTTGTACATCTGTGTCGGTAGGGACTGCAGCTGCTCAGGCTTGACAAGCGGTTTACCGAGTTCGTACTTGTGTCTCACTTCCGCATTTGGGATTGGTGCGCCTTTAAGCAACTGATCCATAGTTAGCCCGGTGTCAGAAATGAATTCTTTTATTCCAATTTGTTGCCCTGTCACCAACGGCTCGACCTCCTGGTTTGGTTGCTCTCCAAGCTGAGGGACTTGTTTGTACTTTCCATAATATGCTTTCTTAAGTGTTCGCTCATAGTCCGTTAGCTTGATGGCCTCCTTGGCTGGTGCCGCATACTCCTGAAGAACTTCTTGGCACTCGGGTCTATAGGAATCTTCTTTTCTGGACTCCGAGGCTTCAATTGCCTCTTCACTTCTGCTGCCACGTAAGCGTCAAGCTCCTGTTGCCTGCAATCATACAGTGGCTCCTTGTTCTCGGCGGCGTCAACTTTCGCCTTCTTCGTTGCCCTTGTGCGGGCAGGCGGTGGTGCTTGGTGAGTTCTTCACTTGGAAGGTGCTGGAGGACACGGCGCAGGAGCCTGAGGAGGAGTCGGTGCATGAGCCTGAGAAGGAGTCTGTGCAGGATCCTGAGGAGGAGTCGGTGCAGGAGCCTGAGGAGGAGTCTGTGCAGGAGCCTGAGGAGCAGTCGGCGCAGGAGACTGATGAGGAGGAGACGGTGCAGGAGTCTGAGGAGGAGACAGTGGAGGAGCCGGAGGGGATGGTGCATGAGACGCCGCTTGTCGCCCAGGGAGGATGATGTAGCGCTTGCGCCATAGTATAATGGCGTGGCTCGTGTCGCGTAGATGCGTCTCACCATCTCCTCCAGGGTAGTCCAACTCGAGGTCCTCGTACGTGGCTTCCACCAGCTCAACTTCGACCCTCGAGTATCCTGCTGGAATCGGCCTGCAGTGGTAATTCCCTGAAGGGTCCGTTGGGATGGCCATTCCCGACGCAACCTTCACGTGATGAGAGGTTATCTATTAGTAATCAACATAAGCAGAAACTTGCGGAATGTACAAGTCCAAAAAACATAGAACTACCTTGATTGATAAGTTCTTGAAGGGAATATGCAACTCACATGGTGTCCGCTGCGTGATCTCATCAACGGGGCAGGTGGTTTTGTCCTGGGTTTGCATGGCATCCATGCTCTGTGATTCTACCTGCCCCGTTGAGGCGTAGCTGCTACGATTGTCTGAGAGGCTGACCATTGCAGGAGGAATGGACGGCTGGGGATCCTGGCACCAATGTGCGGCCATACGTTCATCCACCTTCCGTGCCACCTCCTCTTGCATGCTGAGCTCGTAGCTCGATACCCTGTACTCAAGATCTGCAATCTTCGCCTTGGTATCTCTCTTGCTCCTCATCCGACTCCTGTACGTGTGGATGTCCTTCTTGAATCCAATCTTCCAAGGAACAACGCCTTTCCCACGTGTTCTTCCTGGATGCTCGGGAGTCTGCAGGGCGAGCGACAGCTCGTCCTTCTCTCTGTCGGGTCGGAACGTGCCCTGCGTAGAGGCTTCCACTGCGTCCGTTAGTCGACTGGCAGCCTCGCGTATCTGATCGCTGAACACCAGGGAGCCATCAACTGGGTTAAGTGTTCCACCGTGAGCATAGTACTAGAACTTCGATCGATCCGGCCATTTAGCGGTGGCCGGTTCGATACCCCTCTCAATCAAGCCTGCCTCCATCTCCTCCCACTTCGGTATTGCGACGCTATAGCCGCCTGACCCCAAATGATGATGGTACTTCTTCTTGGCGGCATTTTCTTTGTTTTTGATCATCATCGCTTGCCCTTGTTGCCCTGTCTTGTAAGCAACGAACTTGTCCCAATGATCCCTTAGCTTTGGGAATACGTCGAAGTTCGGTGTCAGCCCCTTCAGGATGTATTTATTGTACAGATCTCCCTTGAAGCTCTGGAACTGTTCTGCCATTTTCTTCAGAGTCCACTGTTTCATTATGTTCTCCGTACCCGTGGGTAGCGTGAACGTCTCGAGCATTGTGGTCCACAACATCTCTTTCTCTGATTCCGGGACAAAGCTGTCATTATCCCCGCGTGCCCTTGTTCTGCGCCAGTACACTGTGCTGACAGGCACGTTGTCCCTCACAACCCAACCGCTGTGGCGTACAAAATTCTTGGCTGCTTCTGCCGGGGCACTAGGTCGGCCATCTTCGTCCACCTCAGTTATGATGTGCCGACCCTCTATCTTCTTCGCAGCACCTCGTTGTCCGTATGCCCTCTTCTGTCCAGCGGAGGGATGACTTCCACTAGCCTCCTCCTCGTTCCCCTCCTCGTTCCTCTCCGCATCCCTCTCCACGTTCCCCTCCTCGTTCAAGTACTGGTTTGGATCCTCGTTCCCCTCTTCTTCATTCCAGTACTGGCTGCTTCCCTCTGCGATTGTATCGTACAGTATCTGTTCCTCATCGCGATCAGCCATCTGTGCATACAAAAAATATTTGTTAGCTCTATAGGTCATATTTGCTTTAACAATTTTATATGCTAACAATCATATATGCTAAGTCTAAGTGTCGTATATTAGAACGCTAGATAATCATTAAAACTGTACTAATCTTGTATTAAAACTCTAACAATCATATATGCTAAGTCTAATTACAAATCTAATAATCTTACATTAAAACTCAAATAATCTTATATTAAAACTCTAACAATCATATATGCTAAGTCTAAGTGTCGTATATTAGAACCCTAGATAATCATATATGCTAAGTCTAATTACAAATCAAATAATCTTATATTAAAGCTCTAATAATCTTGTATTAAAACTCTAATAATCTTGTATTAAAACTGTAATAATCTTGTATTAAAACTCTAATAATCTTGTATTAAAGCTCTAATAATCTTGTATTAAAACTCTAATAGTCAATTATGCTAAGCCTAAGTGTCGTATATTAGAACCCTAGATAATCATATATGCTAAGTCTAATTACAAATCAAATAATCTTATATTAAAACTCTAATAATCTTGTATTAAAACTCTAATAGTCTTATATTAAAACTCTAATAATCTTGTATTAAAACTCTAATAATCTTGTATTAAAACTCTAATAATCTTGTATTAAAACTCTAATAATCTTGTATTAGAACTCTAATAATCTTACATTAAAACTCTAATAATCTTGTATTAAAACTCTAATAGTCAACTATGCTAAGTCTAAGTGTTCTATATTAGGACCCTAGATAATCATATATGCTAACTCTAAGTGTCGTACATTACAACTCTAGATAATCATATATGCTAAGTCTAAATGTCGTATATTAAATCTAATAGTCTTAATTGCATTAAAAATCTAACAATCATATATTTACATCACTTGCCTGCGCGAATTCCTTCGAGGGCTAGCTACCACTCCGGCTTGACGGACGACGACGACAGCGTCTTTTCTGCAACATACAAAAAAATGTATTAGGCTAAACGCAAAGTAATATATATTGTATTTCACGTTCGCGTTCTCGTTAAGTTCACGTTTCGTTCACGATCGTTCACGTTCGCATTCTCGTTTCGTTTACCTACGTTTGTTCGTTCACGTTCGTTCACGTTAACGTACGTTAAGTTCACGTTCGCATTCTCGTTAAGTTCACGTTTCGTCCACGCACGTTCATTCGTTTACATTTCGTTCACGTTAACGTACGTTAACTTCACGTATCGTTCACGTACGTTCGTCCGTTCACGTTAACGTATGTTAAGTTCACGTTTATTCACGTTCGTTCACGTTCACGTAAAGTTCACGTTCGTTCACGTTCGCGTTCACGTTCACGTACGTTCGTTCGTTCACGTTCACGTTAAGTTCACATTCGTTCAAGTTCACGTACGTTCGTTCGTTCACGTTCATTCACGATCGTTCGTTAACGTTCACGTTGTCGTTAAGTTCTCGCCTAAGTCACGTATCGTTCGTTAACGATCGATCGTTCGTTCACGTGGCGGCAACGGAGCGACGGTGTGGCGGCAGTGGAGCGACGGCGTGGCGGCGTGGCGGCGCGGCTGCGGCTTGGCGCAGCGGCGGCGTGGCGGCACGACGGTGGCGTGCCATGGCGGCGTCGTGGCGTCGCGGCGTCGTGCCGCCGCGGCGGCGTGGCACGGCCCGGCGTCGTGGCGCGGCAGCCATGACGCGGTCCGGAGGCATTGCGGCGGCATCGTCCGGCACGGCCGGTGCGACGTCATCGGCGGTGGCGGCGGCATCGAGGTCGGAGTCGTGTTTGGCCGTGTCGACGTCGGCGGCGGCGTCGGCAACGAGGCGGCCGGCGGCGGTTTGGGGAAAGAGAGAGAAAGATCGAGGTCGTCAAGAGAGAGAGAGAGAGGGAGGCGGCGGCGGCTCTCACCTCAGAGATGCGGCAGCGGAGGAGGCGGCGACGACGACGCCCGTGAGATATGGTGGCGGCGGCGGCGGCGGCGCGGGGATGCCCTAGGCAGTGGCGGCGAAGGAGAAGCCGATCGGGGAAAAAACTTCTAAGTGTTGGTGGAGAAGACGAGGGCGCGCATCGGGAATATATATACCCCTAGATCATTAGTCCCGGTTCTAAGAATAACCGGGACTAAAGATATCTTTAGTCCCGGTTGTTCTTACGAACCGAGACTAAAGATTTTTTTCCCGCTATTTCCAAATTCTTTTTAAACCCGGTTAGGGTTAAAAACCAGAACTACTGATAAACGCACTGAATATTGATTTTTATTACATATGTGTTTCTAAAATAGAAAATAATGAATTAAAATTATTTAAAGTCGAAAAATTAATGACAATTACTTCGAAAAATTATTGTTGTCTGTAGTAAATTAAGTGGATAAAACGTAATAAGCAAATATATGATTTAAAATTAATAAAAATTCTAATAATCATATATAATTAGCATATGAATGATATTAAATTGTTAAAAACTATAATTAACATATGTACATACCACATGCATGATTTAAAATTAATAAAAATTCTAATAATCATATATAATTAGCACATGCATGATATTAAATTGTTAAAAACTCTAATTAACATATGTAAATGCCACATGCATGATTTAAAACTTTTAAAAATTCTAATTATCGCATATAACTAGCATATGCATGATTTAAAATTGTTAAAAACTCTAATTAACATATGTAAATGCCACATGCATGATGTAAAACTTTTAAAAATTATAATTATCGCATATAACTAGCATATGCATGATTTAAAATCGTTAAAAACTCTAATTAACATATGTAAATGCCACATGCATGATTTGAAACTTTTAAAAATTCTAATTATCGCATATAACTAGCATATGCATGATTTAAAATTGTTAAAAATTCTAATAATCGTACGTAATTAACATATGCCATACAACAATTGATTTATATGGATAATCAATACATCCAAAATAGTTTACATCATGTACACAATAATTACGGCAATACATCGGCGGTGACGGTTGACTGCACGTACTTTCTCCTCACTATTGTTCCCTCCTTGTGATCGCTACGTGAGTAAGGGGTGTCTTCATTTGATAGGAGGATGCTAGGGTCAATCGTCACCGTGAAAGGGGGTTGCCCATCCAACTGATCGTAATCCTCGTCAGTTTTGTCCTCAACTCCGACGATTTTTCTTTTGCCTGAGAGAACCACGTGACGCTTCGGCTCGTCAGGCCCTCTGCCCTTCTTTCCTTTGCTAGACATGTCCTTCACGTAAAAGACTTGCGTTACATCATTGGCAAGGACAAAAGGTTCGTCGTCCGAGTATCCAACCTTGTTAAGGTCAACCGTTGTCATCCCACTGTCATCAATCGTTACACCTCCACCAGTCAACCTAACCCATTGGCACCGGAACAGAGGGACCTTGAGAGGACCATAGTCAAGTTCCCATATGTCCTCGATGGCACCGTAATACGTGCCAGTTGTTCCATCGTGTCCCATGGCATCGATACGAACAGCGTTGTTTTGGTTCGTGCTCTTCATGTCTTGGGCTCTCGTGTAGAATGTGTACCCATTGATTTCATATCCCTGGAATGTCGCGATCGAGTCAGATGGTCCCCTCGCCAGGAAGGCCAGTTGTTGGTTAATCGTCTCGTTACCCATGAGATGTTGTCGCAGCCACGCGGAGAAAGTATCAATGTGATGCCATGTAATCCATGCATCAGACTTACCGATATTTCTGGCACGAACTAAAGCCAAGTGCTCCTCGATGTAAGGAGCCACCAATGAAGATTGTTGCAGAACCGTGAAATGGGCTTTACAAAATAAATTGTTGTCTACCATCATTATTACGTGGCAGACGTCCAAGAATTCTCAATAGGGTAACTCCCAAAATATGGAGTTTTTTTCCACATCGCCGCGTGACCATCTTCGCTCTCTATAGGCTGGCTGCCAGGCCCCTTTCCAAACACCACTTTAAGATCTTTCACCATAGCAAACACTGTTTTACCGCTGCGATATTTTGGCTTCGTACGGTGGTCCGCCGTATGTTCAAAGTGCTTGCCTTTCTTCCGTACTGGGTGGTTTGCTGCAAGGAATCGACGATGACCCATATACACAACCTTCCGACAGTGCTTAAGATACGTACTTTCTATTTCATCCATACAGTGTGTGCAAGCCTTGTACCCCTTGTTGGACTGCCCGGATAGGTTGCTAAGTGCAGGCCAATCGTTGATGGTTACGAACAGCAGCGCTCGTACGTTAAACTCCTCTTGTTTGTCCTCGTCCCACACGGGGACACCTTCCTTCTTCCACAACAGTTTAAGATCTTCGACCAATGGTCTTAGGTACACGTCGATGTCGTTACCAGGTTGCTTGGGGCCTTAAATAATAATCGGCATCATTATGTACTTCCTCTTCATGCATAGCCAAGGGGGGAGGTTGTAGATACACATCGTAACGGGCCAAGTGCTATGGCCGCTGCTCATCTCTCCAAAAGGATTCATGCCATCCGTACTTAAACCAAACCGTATGTTTCGTGCGTCCTTTCCAAAGTCTTTAAATTTTCTGTCGATGTTTCGCCACTACGAACCATCGACGGGGTGTCTCAGCATCCCGTCCTGTTGACGTTCTTCAGCGTGCCAACGCATCATTCTAGCATTCCCCTTATTCCTGAACAAACGCCTTAGCCGTGGTATTATAGGATAATACCACATCACCTTAGCAGGAATTCTCTTCTTCGTTAGTTGCCCGTCAACCTCACCTGGATCATCTCGTCTAATCTTATATCGTAGTGCTTTACAAACAGGGCATGCTTCTAGGCTCTCGTACTCCTCACCGCGATATAGGATACAATCATTCGGACATGCGTGAATCTTTTGAACTTCCAGTCCTAGAGGGCAGACTATCTTCTTAGCCTCGTACATTGTCTTGAGCAATTTGTTTCCCTCCAGAAGAATGTTCTTGACGAGTTTCAATAAATCGCCAAATGCCTTGTCACTAACACCATTTTTTGCCTTCCATTGCAAGAACTCCAGAGTGGTATCCAACTTTTTGTGCCCCTGCTCGCAACCTGGGTACAACGACATTCTATGGTCCTCTAACATCCGCTCCAATTTATGAGACCCCTTTTCACTTTCGCAGTCCTCCTTTATGTCCTGCAACATCTGACCAAGATCATCCGCAGCGTCATTATCGCCAGCATCCCTGTCCACCTCGCCCGTTTGATTTCCTTCAAATCCAGCATACTGAGCCCAGTCGGGAATGTTCTCGTCCTCCGCTTCACCTTCTTCCATTTCAACCCCTTGCTCACCGTGAGATGTCCAACAATTATAGCTTGGCATGAACCCCGACTCAAACAAGTGGAAATGAATAGTCCTGGATGCAGAATATTCCTTCTGGTTCTTACACTTATTGCATGGACAACAAATAAAACCGTTACGCTTGTTAGCTTCGGCCACTCTCAAAAAATAATGCACGCCCTCGATAAACTCTTTGGACCGCCGGTCAGCGTACATCCATTGCCGATCCATCTACATGAAATGAAAAAAATCGTACATAAATAAATTTTCGTACAATAATGACAGTCAAACAGTGTAATGATAAAATAATTAAAAACTCTTTGCAAGCAATTCTTATTAACTATTTTTGAAGTTCTAAACTAATATTAATGTTGTACTTCTCTTAATTTTCAATTTAGTTTGTTTTCTATTTTTTAAGATTAATTTTCATCATATTTTAAACTATGAGAATAAAATTTCTATATATTCTTCTTCCCCACACAAATTTTCTCTCTCATCAACTTACAACAAAGTTTTGGAGAAAAAAATGTGTGAAACATAGCTCCAAAAGTAATATAACAACAAAAAAACATTGGATGATGAAGTTACTAACCTTTTAGACACCTCCAATTTGTATATAATCACTAAAAGAATTTCACAAGAAATTTTGGCATGACCTCCCCTCTTTCTTTGAGAAATTTTAAAGCTTGCTTTCGGGCTGGAGGAGGAAAAAGGCATATATAAAGAGGGGATCTTTAGTCCCGGTTGATGTTACTAACCGGGGCTAAAGGTCGCCGTGATCTTTAGCCCCGGTTGGTAACACCAACCGAGACTAAAGTTAGGATCTTTAGTCCCGGTTGGTCCCAGGGGGCCTGACAAGGACTGACACCTTTAGGACCAGGACTAAATATCATCTTTAGTCCCGGTTTTAAATGGATCCGGGACTATTATGATTTCGGCCGACCGATCAAAGATGGTTTCTCCAACCGTGCTTATAATTAAATAAATTAGCAAGGTTGGGATCAGTAACATATATTTGTATTTACCCTAGCTACATATATATAACTATCACACTAATATGTCATAATTAATTGATCGACCAATTAATCATCATAACATGCTCTATCCAGTCCTATTCATTCCCATTAGTGTGTGACAACACCTCTCGCACGAAAAGTAGTTGTGTTAGCAACTGCCTAGACAGATGTGCTTGTGGTTGGTTGACGCGTACACACTAACATATTATTTATTTCTATATCACATCCTAACATATATTAGCTATCTACCCCTCCGTCAAAAAAAACATATGTCCAGATTTATTGCTAGAATTAGTCTTTTGTTGGGACGGAGTAGTACATACATATTAATTTTTTTCTATGTGAAATTAATTAGTCCTAATGTTTTATGTTAAGTAATTATTTATTGTTTCGAGCTACTTCAACTGCATACATTCTAGCGGACCCATCGTTTCGCTTATTCTCGGAATAAGCCAAATGGTATATTTGCAAATAAAAAATAATTTGTGAGTAAAACTTTTATATACGTGTTCTTAGCGATCTAAAAACAAATGCTGAAAAATAAATTTCAATGAAAAACCTTAAAATCAGCTTCAAATTTAAAATTAAAAATTTAAATTTTGGCTGATAAGCATGAGAATAAGCGAGAAGATGACACCCTATATTCGACATATGCGCATGGTTCGATATAGTATTAATCATACAGATCTGAGTTTAATTAATTAGGGATAATTATATGGTTTGGTTAATTAAGTATAGTCATTAACTTCCTGACCCAGACAGTTGCCTGCATTAGCAGACAAAAGCTTTCTGGCATGTAAGCTAGTCCAAGGACAGGCCATTGATCGTGCAAGGGGTTAACACTGGATTCTGTCGTATTAGCAGAGCTTCGCCGTGTAACCCGCTGCTTTTTGGGCACTAATTAATCAACTCCCCCCCCCCCCCCCACTAATTAATCATGTTGGATAATGTATGTACTTGTATGTATGTACGTGCGCTAAATTACAATGTCATCCATTAGCTAGGAGGAGGTCTAATGATCAGTTGATTAACTAGGCTTAATTTTTAATTATCTAAAAAGGCTTAGTTTTAAAATTTTGAGAGGAGGGGGTACTTTAATTAATTAGTCTGGACCATCTGGTGTTAATTTTTGTAAGAATTACTAACATTTGTTTGTTGCAGAAGATAGCTAGGTTAGGTGTATATAAAAGGGTGTGTGTTCTGTACTTGTGTGTGGTAATTACAAATTAAGTTGCAAAAAGCCAAAAATAAATAACTTCTGAAGAAGAAAAAAAAAGAGAGAAAAGATTTATACTTTTCACAGGCAAAGGCAACAACCTGATCATGAAGTCATGATGGTGTGGCCGGTTCCTGTCTTTAATTGTTGTGGGCAGTGTAGCATTCTTCTCATCGTAATTAATCACAGCTTAATTAGTCATAGCAATTAATTAACCTGCCAATTTGGACCTTGTGTTGGGAGGTAGCTAGGCGCAAGACGGTGACGGTGTCTGAAGTCTGAACAATGCAACGTGTGCATATTCGATCTCTGAACAATGCCAAAAACATGCATCTGGCAAACGACTCGTGTACTAATTGCTAGTCTTATACTCAATACACGTATACATAATTTACGCTTAATTTTAAGTAACACACGATAAATATAAGATTTTTCTTAATAATCTTGTATAAATGTAATACGGTACTACTTGAAACTAGACCCGGTTTTGAGACAGCTGAAATCGATGGATCGATGAATAATTTGGTTTCTAGTGTTTAAGGGAATATAATAAATTAATTATTATAAAGACAAAATATTGTTTTACAGTAGTTTCCTTTTTACAAAGCACATTATATGGTTAGAAGCTTGAGAAGCGTGTAAATGAAAATAAAAAAATCTAGAATAAAAAAAAGAATACGGCCTTAATATTAATTAAGCGTAGAACAGTGACAGGCCCGGAGAATTCAATCGTATATATAGACGTGGTTCGTTTACTAACGACGACCTAGCTTGTTGTGTATAACACGCCACGAATTGTACATAATTACAACCACATCAACCATCTAACTCGTGTAATTTATGTGAATGTATTTAATTAATTAGCATAAGTAAATAATTAGCTAATGTTTCCTGGACACTTCCTATGGTGTATATATGTAGTACATCGTCCAACGTGGGCAAGCATAGAAAGTGGTTGAGGGTGCTAGTGACACTTGGAGTTGTTAACACATACACTAGATGATGATTATTCGATTATTGTTGTTGAAATGGCAAGGGATTTTGTGAGTTAATTAAAACATATGGGGAAATTATGTTTTCGTACTATAACAATTCTAAAATAGTCTACCTGCCTCTAGTTACATATCGCCACATGCGTGAATGGGATCAATATATATGCGACCAGCAATAATTAATGTTGTACTACTTGTAGAATCTTTTTGTTTGTAGTGCATACTTTCATAACAGAAAATCTTTATTTCTTTACTTATTTTTTTATTACACGAACAGTGCATACATATACACAGCACACACACCTATGAATGTGCTCCAAGCTCAACACATGTTTAAAGAGACGGATAACAACAAATTCCTGATCATCTATTGAAATTTGTTACCATATCATGGACTTATGGTCAGTAGACCATGAGAAAAATAAAAAAAAAATGCTTATCCTTTTTAGACATGGGACGTTTACTATAGTTTACTTGTTTTCTCTCGTCTTTTTTTTTACATATGATGAGTTTGATCCCTAGTCATGCATGAAATTCCCTAGCTTGTTTCAAAAAGTCATATCAAACGGTCAACTTCCACGGATAGATTTGAATAATGTTTGGCTTAATTTTCATGCAGCTCAATAATTGTTGCTTCCCATCCATCTTATGTATTTATGTTTGTCTAGAATCTTTGATTTATTATGTAGTTATATGTGGGCGAGTTGATGTTGCTGATTTTTCTTTGTACAATATGTTGATATGGCTTCATTGTCAGTCTGTATCATAATATTCAATCCTCATTAAGTACACATACTTGTCCATGATGTGCATGTACAAACAAATGTATAAAATTTCAGCTATACCTCATGAATTATACCCTATCAAGTTACATATGTAGTTGATTATATATGTCTCCTAATGCTGGTCATAATCCTCATAATTCCTGAGCCCACATCTGTACACACTTAGGTAGTAGTAGTCTTTTAATAGCACTCACACACTAATTAATGGTGCAATTTAGATTATGATATTTGTGATGATCTCCATGTCCCTCCCACTAACTGAGGTGGAAGGAGGATATAGGGGTATGTATGCATTGTTTGGTAGAATGTCTCTAGGCAACCAATTATTGTGGATCTCCCAAAAATCAAACCCTTTTCTATGCAAAGCTAGAGACATGTGAATGGTGAGATGCACAACCAGAAGAGCACTTAGGGTAGGAGCCAACTGAGACAAAACCTTTCTGTGATTTATATTACTACTAGTATATGGTTAATTGGCTTACTATCTGTCTCATCTAGGAGTAGTCATCTGCAAAAGAGGGCATGCATGGTCTTTCTGTAATTTTGTTGTCCTTTGATCTTGATGTTTTGGTGGTTAGGGGTGTGATGATGTGAGAAAAGGATGTCATGCTGCATTGCATTCATTTCATGTTCCTGTCTGTCTGGGAGGTGAGAGTGAGACAGACATTTGATCAGAAATGACTCTCAGGTTGGAGCATATATTTATGTCCATGGAACATCTATCTAAATCTCAGTACTTGAATTGAATTGAAGTTGAATTGCAGTGTCAGGGAGGTGAGTAGCAGCTGTGAACTTGTTGGCAACCACAGGGAGTACACTACTAGCATCAGGCTGTGTTTAGTTTCTGAAATTGAAGAGAAGTTTGAGGAAGTTGATAGTTTGGAAAAAAATTGAAAGTTTATGTATAGAAAAGTTTTGGATGTGATGTGATGTAATAGAAAGTTGAAAGTTAGGGGAAAGTTTGGTGTGAACTAAACAGGGCTTCAGTTAACTTTCTGAAATCTGAACTTGCAAACTGCCAATCTTCAGAAAATTGATACTACTACTACACACCACAAGAAACAATGCATGCAGCATCTGATTAATTACTTTCTGTAGTTACAAACTGTCAATCTTCAGAAGAGTGACATTACTGCTGCACCTCACGAGAAACAACTGCAAGAAATTCTGCAGCATGAGCTGTTACTCACTGAAATAAGGAAAAGTAATGAAGGTTCTCTTATCAAGGAGCGCCCAACTTAATGTCAGTGTGTAGTGACAGTGTATGATTCAGCTTGACAAACTGAAATGAAGAGGATAAAGTGTATTTTGTTTGATAGCACTGCAATGCCAGATTGGCAGGGGAATGGATTTGCTATCAACTTTTCTGGGCCTACTAAAATTGCTCTTGATGGGCCAGGCCCAATGTTGTTGGTCGAAGACTCGAAGTACAGAGATCAACGAAATGGGCTGGTAGTGGATAAAAAATTTCTTAAATGGCCCAGTTATTCAGATGGACATTCAAGGTCCAGAAACTGAGTGATGATACTTGTACATTGAATGTACAGCATCTTTTTTTCGCCCCCTTTTAATCTCAGCTTTTCTGTTGCTCCTGAAATCTGGGGGCAAACAAACTATCCCCATCCCCCAGCTCGTTTTTGTATGTTAAGTTGTTAACACATGATGTAATTTGTTCAGTACTGTCCAAGATTACGATACATCCCCTGTTAGTGTTATCGAATAAACTTGACCGTCTGTCTTTTTTTTTCTTTCATAAACATGTTATATGCAGTATGTGGCGTAATAAATATAACCACACAGTAAATTTCATCAATTAGTAGTATAATCATTCAAAAGTAACTTATAGTTAAAGTGGGATGACTGTAGTCAACAGTATCGTATATTCGAGAACGGAGGAAGTACTTATCCAAATTATCTAATTATTTTTAAAAAAAGGAAAATCCCAAATGTCATCCGAAGTTTGAGATTACCCCTTACAAGACAATTTATTGCAAATGCCCCTCCTAATTCACCTTTTTGGATATTCCTCTCCAATTACTGATGTTCACGTGTTTTTTCGTTCGCCCTCTTTCTATATGTGTTATATGACTTAGCGCATCTTTTTATAGGCATATCCTCAAAGACATCTTCTTTCTCAGCGACACAATGTCGCACCAAGTTCATCTTTCTCGTCTTGAATCTACTGAAGAAAACCATCCGCCGCTGAATCCCATGAGGCAAACACAACAACTCATCTTCTGACAATAAAGATGCGAAGACCACCACCATCTAATGGCGTGTTCGACGTTAGGTGAGGAAGCGACGGTTGTATCATATAGGGTATGGCCGATACGAGTGGCAACCGTGGCTTCTCACCTATTAGTATTTGTACGAGCGATCTAGGTATCTCAAACCAAGATGAATTAGGAGGGGAGGGGGTATTTTCAACAAATCGTCTTATAGGAGAGAATCTCAAGCACAAGGTGATATTTAGAGTGGTATTTACAATTTTCCCATTTATCTACCTTAATTTTGTTTTCTCGGCACAAATTTTCTCTAATGTTTTCCTTTTTCTCTAATATTTTAGTTGGGATCACTGACAACCTCATCTTTTCACTTATGCTTATACTTATCAGCCAAAATTTGAATTTTCAACCATAAATTTAGAGTTGATTTTGGAGGGGTTTTTTTCATCGAAGTTTATTTTCTAGCCTTTGCTTTTAGATGGCTAAGAACACGTATATAAAAATTTTATTCTTAAATTATTTTTCGTTTACAAATATACCGTTTGGATTATTCCCTGAATAAGCCAAAGATGGGGCTGTGAGTTCAAAGTGTGTGAGTGTGAATGTGTGATGCTGTCATTGTCACATTGGCATCTGAAGCCAGCTACACAGATGATCCATGCAGAGAATCAGAATCAGCAGCACTAGTACCAGTCCAGTCTCCAGTGTGCCGCGCCGCCCAAAGCTGAGCAATCATCGCATATCCCACCACGATCCCCTCCCAAACCCAAAGCGAAATCTGCTGCTGCTGCTCGTGGTGGCGCGAGTGTGATTGATTGATTGCCGCATCCACAATTCTTTTCTTTTTGCGAGTTTCTTTTTCTTTCACCTCCACTTCTTCCAGTACGGAAAAGAGTGAGAGCACTGCAAGCAAAAAAAGAAGAGAGGAGGAGATTTGTTAGCGCCTAATTTTAGCTGCAGCAAAGCTCGGATTCCCCTCCCATGGCGGATGGCGGGCGACAGGAATAGGCGGAGGATAGGGAGAGATTGTCGGAGGAGAAGTAGGGAGAGGGGTTGGTTTACATGCGAGCAGGAGGAAGAAGAAGAAGGTGGCGGGGCACCGGCCGGGCGATGTAGAGGAGGCCGCGGCGGCGGCGGCGGTGGCGGTGGTGGCGGTGGCGGTGGAGAAGCAGAGACGGCGAAGGCTTCATCTTCTTCCTCTTCTTCTTCTTCGTCCTCGCGGTGAGGTGATTCTTGTTCTTTGGCCATCCCAACATCTCGCTATGCAAATCTTGGATGGATCTCTAGGATTGGCAGGACTACTATTGGCGGTGCTTGTCTGATTGGTTATGTTTGATGCCAATATCTTTAGGGTTGGCGGCAGTTTCTAATCTTTAGGAATGTTGCAATGCTTAGCCTGCAGACTGCAGTTTGTTATTGATGAACAAATGAAGAAAAGGGTAGTAAAGGTGCTGTTTTGAGATTTGATTTTGGGGGGCAATAGGGGCTTTCTTATTTTGTTTGTGTTTGCTGAAATGGAATTGCGTTTTGGGCATACATTCAACGAACTGGGCATAGAGATTAGATCTTCATTTGTAAGGCTGATTTGTGTGCTCTACACAGGTCTGAATTCTGAAATTAGTATGATTAGATCATCTTTAATTGTTTGTTGTCCTCTAAAATATAAAATGTTTCATGTTGGGGATTGTTAGAAATGAGGTGCTGATAGAGGCTGCTTCCTTTAGTACCACATGAATACATGAACATGATGTATTGAAATGATTCAATAATAGTTTATCTGTCCTACTAACATATCTATCCATTGCTGTTGCATTACAAATTTAGAAGATAAAGGGTGTACCTGCAATTCATCTCTTTCTTCTTATTTCGAAATTAGTACTTTCTCTAATTGATACTTGCATCACATTGCTTGTTCTGCCACTTATTCTTTCTGTTTGCTTACTTTCTTCTGTCTCTTGCATAATGCAGATTACTTTCACCTTCCGAAGTTTGCTACATTTCCCAGGAATAGAGAATATCCGAGACACCTCTCATCTATGCTTATCAGAGTCTCATCTATTTCCTGTCTTTGTCATAGACAGATATTCTCATGGCTAGAACCTCTCCTTTTCCACCTCTAACTAGACGGAAAATTGCTTCCCTCAAGTTGCTGATACCATGTGTTCTAGTTCTTTCAGTGGCTGTTATTGTTGTTACGCAGTATTTCCATAATATTTCTTACCTTCTGCGGCCACTGTGGGACACACCACCTAAGCCATTTATCCGCATCCCACACTACTATGCCCCCAACATTTCCATGCCGCAGCTCTGTCAGCTCCATGGTTGGGGTATCCTCCCCACCCCTCGCCGTGTCTTTGACGCCGTCCTCTTCAGTAATGAACTTGATATTCTAGAAATTCGCTACGGTGAGCTCCTTCCGTATGTTGACAGGTTTGTCATCCTTGAAGCTAATGCCACATTCACTGGCATCCCGAAGTCACTCTCTTTCTTGGAAAATATCAATCGCTTTGCATTCGCTGGCTCCAAGATTGTGTATGACATGCTTCCTGTCATGGAAATGGATCCCGGTTCTCACCGTCAGCCCTTCCATGTTGAGGCCGGCCACCGTCGTGCGCTTAATATGCTGCTGCGAAGATCAGGCATTGCTGTGGGGGATGTATTGATCATGGCTGATGCTGATGAGATCCCTAGCCCTGAGACGGTGCAGTTGCTCAAGTGGTGTGATGGAATACCGCAAGTCATGCATCTCGAGCTGAAGAACTATATGTACTCCTTTGAATTTCCTATAGACTACAACAGCTGGAGGGCCACAGCACATGTGTTCACTGAGCATACATTGTACCGCCACTCCCGTCAGAGCAACCTTCTGCTGGCTGATGCAGGCTGGCATTGTAGCTTCTGCTTCAAGGACATCAAGGAGTTTGCTTTCAAGATGAAGGCATATAGCCACGCAGACCGGGTGAAACAGGACAGCTTCCTAAATCCAGACAGAATCCAGAGGGTCATATGTAATGGGGAGGACCTGTTTGACATGCTGCCTGAAGAGTACACATTCAAGGATCTCTTCAAGAAGATGGGACCCATACCAAAGTCAGGATCTGCCGTTCATCTGCCTTCCTATTTGATCAAGAACGCAGACAAGTTCAGATTCTTGCTTCCTGGCGGATGCTTGAGACCAGGCTAAATCAGAGACGGTCTTTAACTTTGCTAGCCAACAGTACAACTTTTAGACGTGATACTGTTGCTTCTGCTGAAACAGACGAATTTTGTTGATGACACAGTAATACTTTTAGATAGCGTGGTAGGATTTTGATGTTGTAGGCAGTAAGTGAGTTTTAACCTTGTATTTGTAGTGATGAGCAACTCAACACTAGAATTTACAGGAAGAAATATTAAAGGTAGAATGGCTGAATGGCAACAAGAAATTGCCTCATTTTTGGTTCACTGTGGCCATTTTCGCAAACAGTTGGGGATTGTTTGTTGGCTATTGAGTAATGCAAAATGGCCTCGATGAACTGTGCCATCTGTTGCACTGTTCATATGAGCGTTAATTGGTACAAATTTATGATGCTCATCTCCTCATTTAGTTATCAATTAAACAGGACAGTCTGGGAATTGTACAATAAAAATGCATTGCATCATCCAACTGGAATTGCATCACCCAGCTAGAATTACATCATCCCATATTTGTCATATTCTCCATTTTTCCTGAGATCTCTCTCATCCTCGGTGGCTATATAAGAAGAGAAGATGCTCACAAATTGTGTTCTGTTCTGAATCATATCCTCTGCACTGCTCTGCTTCCTTCAACTTTATTCTGGAGAAGAAAATGGGGGTCCTCAAGGTGTCAAGCTTGTGGTTCCTGCTGATCATGCCACTCCTGTTAACTTCAGGTAATAACATTCACAAACTCATAACCTATGCAACTCCTGCTGATGATGCCACTCCTGCATAAGGTTCATTTCATCTGAAAAAGCATCAAAGATTCCATTGATTCAGACATTCAGTGAAGAACAAGTGTAGGATTGGGTTCTCTAGCTTTTTCTCTGCAGGAACTTTGCCAACGCATCACGATAATCAAGGTTGGTTAAAATCACGATCAAGATCCCCAATCGGAATCGGAGGTCTCAATCATATAATCGTAAAAATCATAGATTCTATACCTACTAGAATCGTAGAACCAGACCCCCTTAATTAAGATCTCAAGGTTGTAAAATCCGTACGATAGAATCGAGATTTCATCGACACATCCCTAATAATTATTCAGTATGGCTCTACCACCTTGATGTGTAATCGTCTGAGTTCAATAAAAGCTTCCGTTATCTAAAAACAATCCCTGATAATTGTTCTTTATGGGATTCACAGCACTAAAATTCTAAAACTGAATCATCTGGCACTGAAAAAAGAAGAAAACTTTTTTTGGTTTGCATTGCAGGTGTGTTTGCAGGGACAGTGAGGACAGAAGGCTGCGGGGACACCTTCTTCAGCAGGACGTACAAGTCGCTGTTCTGCAGGAAAGGGCCGTGCAGGGAGCACTGCGACAACGAGGGCGCCGACGGTGGCTATTGCATCTTCTTCTACCTCTTCGTCCGCTGCATCTGCAACGAGAAATGCAGCTCAAAATAGTCAATCCTCCTCCTCCTCCTGCTGCTGCTGGTGATGATGATAACTGATGTTTCAATTGATTGTAAATAAAAAAGATCAGGAAGAGGAGAAATATGGTAATGCGTGCAATGACAGGATGTTGAATTTGAGATAGATCTTATCCCCTTTAAGCTGGCCGGCCGATGGCCGGTGATCACCGGAGTACCGGCCGGCGGCGCATTAAGCTACCTACTTCCTCCGTCTCTAAAAAACTAATATAGTATTGGATGTGACATATCCTAATACAATAAATTTGGCCGGCGGCACATTAAGCTACCTAGAATTAAGCTGGTCGGCATCTCGGAGATGAATTTTCAGCTAAAAAAAATGGTGGTCTCATGTCAGTGGCAGCGAGGAGATGGCGAGTGAGAGTGGGGTTGAGGGGGTTCGGAGAATTTGGCGACGAACCCCCATGTACCACAATTCGGGTTTTCTGAGGGGCTCTATTGCAAAAGAGCATGATCCAGGCCGTAAGCGCCTGATCCAACATTCCAATGGCTGTTAAACTCAACCGAGTGTTTCACTTATTTGTGGAATAAGCCAAACGGTATATTTGCAAACGAATTATAATTTGTGAATAAAACTTTTATCTACGTGTTCTTAGCGATCTAAAAGCAAAGATTGAAAAATAAACTTCAATGAAAAAAATCAGCTCCAAATTTAAAGTTGAAAATTCAAATTTTGGCCAATAAACATAAGTATAAGTATAGGAAAAAGATGAGGCCGTACACAACAGAAAGGTGCTACTCCCTCCGGTTCCAAAATTCACGTCGTTGAAGCGTTTTGTGGGTTGAATGAAAATTTCTGTCGTTGGATTAATTAATGAACATTTTGGACAAGTCCAAATTTCCTGTGGACCCGATGAAAATTTCGAATTTAATAAATTATTAATTAACATTTCAGATGAGTTTACTACTCAGGTGAGTTTGGTTGGATGGAGTTTTTAAGGAGAGATTGAAAGTTTATGGCTCATTCGGTTCAGAGGATTTTCATAGGATTAATGTACGAATTGAAACATTAGGATTTTTTTTCTCATACACATCATTCATTCCATAGGAATGGATCCTACCAAATTCCTAAGAATTGTAGTTCCAAATTTCATAGGATTCTTAGAATGAGGTTTTTGAATGAGGTAAAACCTTTAGGAAAAATTCCTAAGGAATGGAGTACACGTGACATCTTAATTTTTTTTTCTATTCCTTTGATTTGGAAATCCTATAAGCCAAATAAGCCTTAGAGGGATAGGGTTATTAACGGTTTTTATCATGGGACATGTATGGATTGAAAATTGTGGAAGGAACTCATGTTTTTAAATACCTAGGTAGGTGGTAAGAGTTGGGAAGAAATTTCTTCTTTACGTGCCTAAACAAATCTCTAACATCTAAATGCCTTGTCATTTGCACTACCTTTACCAAATAAAAGATTGGCAACCTTATAGAAAGGGATTAGGAGTTTAAAGGAGAGAATTGGTAGAGGTTGGTCATTGTAGCTTTATTTTTACTCGTCCCTGGTTAATGCTGCTGTGGTTTCTACTTCCCAGTGAGAAATGCCAAGTCCAAAAGGTATTTAATATAGGTAGAACAGAAAATAGACACTAATTAATTGCTCCTCGGTAAATAAGATCATGTTCAAAATAACAAGAAATGTGGAACAATAAGACAACACATGATTTCACATTTCACAATTGATTCACCATAAGAACAGCATACTCCATTGATCAATGGATCAATCCAAATGTTCAGACATAGGTTCAATTACCATCATCCATGCATTAAACTGCTATAGACATAACAAGTGGACCACCCTCACACGGTTTTATTATTGTGGTTTTGATTCTTTCACAAGCTTTTACATAACAAGATCATCAGCAACAGCGCAGCAAAAGATTCTTCAGGTTCTCGAATGCGCCATCTTGGAGTGTGACTGACGCCATTCTGTTGGAAATTTCATTCTCAGAAGCTCTGTCGAAATCATACTTGGCGCAATAAATGAAGTAGCCACTGCACTCCCAGGCAGAAAGACAGCATCCAGTAGCCAGATTCTTCACCTAAAGCCAAAGATATTAACAATATTCATCCACTTATTGGTTGCTGAAACAAAAAAGTTTGCAAACGAAACAGTGCAGATCAACGAGTTTCACCTGTGGAAACAAGAAAACCTTTGTGCCATTGTTGGAGATCAGCAGGCTGTACGCAGTATTATTGTCATGCAGAGTTAAAGATACTTCACTGACAAAATTGGCAAGCGTGTTTACGTCCTTGCCAGTGAACACAAGAGCCTTCATAGGATAATCAATTATTTCATACAGGCGAACGGCTGATGTGGCTTTGCCATGGTAAATTGCAACAGTTGATGCAGACTCCACTGGCAACGGGTTTGCGAAGTAACAAGCCTGTGATTTTTATAATTTTGCAAAAAAAAAAATTAAATTCTCCTTCACACAACCTTTGCAAGTAGAGAATTACAGTATCTCAGCTACATATTATTACAGAGAACTTATTCACTCACTAGTTTCTATACTGAACATTAATAAACCATTCAAAAGGCAAATGGTACAGGATATCATGGCTGTATTCAAATGTACTGCTTTACAATCTTACATATCATAGCAAATTAAAGTAGAAGATTAAAAACAACAAAAGGCAAAGATTAAATATTGATATATGCTGCAAACACTAGAGATACACTATAACAAAAAGTACAGGATAGCAGTTCAATGCTTAATACGAGTGTTCTACTTAAAAAACTGAATGTTGCTTCCATCAAACAGGGATACAAGGATGCTCAAGTGAACAACGCATGATTGGAGTAATAGAAAGTTCTTTGAGCATCAGAACTAGACAGTATTACCTGAAAAAACGTGTGATCTGGCATCGTGGATGTGCAACTATCAAAGAAAACCCGGAATGCTGCACTATTTACTTCAGAGGCAATCCTTGCAATCAGACTAAACATCCTTTTGTCCCAGAAGAAGGATAGCTGATTGGTTGCACTCGGGACCAAGAAGATATGACCATATTCAACAGGATATACCTTCAGAACGAACAAGCAATGTCAAACTAGCAGTTATATCGAAGAAGGGATGGTAGGAGTTATTTGAAGCTCATCCCGTAACTTACGTTTGCTATCAGCAGTATTCCATCCTTTGGTGGTTTTGTTGAAGGAACTACCTCAGGTATATCTTTGTCACCTTGAGTAATGCACAGAAGCAATTCATCATAACTATTCATACAGTTTGGCTTCAGGCATCCAACAGGTTCAGGGAACTTGTCGTGTTCCTTGAGTACACATGAATTCCACTTATCATTCAGCTGAACAACAAAACTCCATCCACCTTCAACGACCTGCAGAACCCATTATTACAATCTAGTTCATGTCTAAGGGCATCACATTGACCTAGAGATATTGCTAACTGGGCTGGCATCCTTTTTTATAATGGAAATAATAATATTAGTTTCACAGCCATGCAAAGCCTCTGAATGCCTATTAATGATGGACGGATAGTAGGGAGGAGAGGTGGTTATATATCCAAAAGAAAAATGTTTAACACGGCTGCCGTTCTTTTCTTCTAGACAAATATCATACCATGGGCTGTACAAAGAACTGACCATGATCTCTTGCTAGGGGAAGGTATGTATCGGGACAAGATGGTTGGTGAGGTGGGCGCAAACACTTTTCATTCCAATCCCTTCGTGTTCAAAAAGCAACTTAAGCATGCCAATTTTACTTATGGATTGCATATCATAAACCACTATAAACAAAAGGAATTTAATAATTTCCTATCATCCAACTTTGGAAGAGATGGATGAACAAAAAGATCCAGTAAGCACCTTAAGATTGCAAGCAGTTACATCATATCCAAAATGGCCCTTCCAAGCATAATCCTCCCACTGTTACAAAGGAAAATCCATGTATTACAAATGGGGCAACAAGAACTCTGAAAATGATGTGGAATCCTGGATGATACAAACCTGAGAAAGAATGATTGTATCAAGCAAACTTGGGCTGCCCTGATCAGTATATGCAAAGCTTTTGAGGGTACCATTTTCATGTTCTGCACCGAGACGGTAAAGATGTGTCTTCACACCTGAAAATCCAAAGAGTTCATGACTATTGCAATATTAAGGATAAAACTTAACTGAACCTATGCCGTTATTCTAAATTTATTCGACGTGCTTCTGAGAACTTATTTTGGTGTTCCCATTCTAAACTAACCCTTGTAGAAGGAAGGCATTTATCATGAATTAAAACTGCAAAACAGCTAGCTTATCTGACTCATGTCGTGTAACACAGAATTTTAATGCAAATACAATATTATTCAGCTTACACTCGCTAAACCTATTATGATATTGCTGTGTTTTCAGTGTCACAGGGAATAGATATAACTCAGAATATAGGAGTAAAGAACAGCATGGATCAGATAGACAATTATTGCTTACCTTCAAATTGATCAAGAGGAGATTTCTTGCTCGGCAATGAATATTCACCTTTGAACTCCGTGGTCGATACCATACTTACAAAGCTTAATATCTGTACTACTACTAAAAAAATATCTACAATGCTAAAGCCTAATTCAGACTTGAACAGCACCACCACCGGCAAGGTAGGTCAAATCAGAAGGATGCCCCCCTGCAGATGGGAGGGCACCGCGACCACCGTGGAAAGAAGGGGACGCAAGAAGAAACTTAGGAAAGCGATGGGCACATTGTGTTCCCCTTCTTAGTGCAATACGGGATCCTTTCTTTGGAGCCGTGGTTGCTCTTTTCAAGCCAGCCCTATCGGACCAGCTAACCACCTGAGCAAGACCAACTTGGTTATTCTTTAGGTGCCTCCAACAAGTTCTTGGATTATGATGGAGCCTTTATGCAGCCTCACAGGGCAATCTGGAACACGATAGAAGTCAGAATCAAATCGAGCACTTAAAAGGAGTAGTCAATCTGAAAATGAGTTTTGAGCATTAAAAGAAAAACAATCCATGAGTGGATCTATGGTTGCATGAAGAATTCGCATAACTATATTCATATGCCAAAACACTGTAGAGATACTCCGAACAGATCAGTCTCCTATCACACCTGGCCACTGGTAAGCAAACAGGGGAATACATAAATTTGTCTCAAGTAAAGATTGTGACTTCTGAAATCACAGTGTATATTGGATTATATTCACATATCTTTATGCAACATAATATCTAACGCTGAAGAATTCTTATTACTGTCCAAAAAGGTAGACACCTATGCACATTCTTCAAAACAATCGAGGAAAATATAGCAATTAGAGTATGTATTACTATCTAACACAAAGGTAGATTTTTTTTCCTTCTTTTGCATGTATTGCCGCATCAGGTGCCTAAAACCAGAAGCCTTTGAACATACACACTATATCATCATCACAATTCTAACCCAATAAATTGGGACGTGACAACCGTAGGAGCAACCACAGATTGCTCCACACCACGGTGCAAAACCCAATCTTTTCCCCCACAAATCCAGATTGGACCAATCAATACCAAAATTTTCCCACATCCGCCACCAATCTCGCCCAATCCAAACACCACCAAACCAAGAATCGGCGGTAAAGGTAAAAAAAAAAAAAAGAACATGCATGAACAGGAACCCAAGAAATTGCATCGGATCAAGAAGAAGGGTTGGGGTAAAGAATTGGTACCAAGAATGAATCGGCGGCGGCAGAGTGCGCGCGGTCGTCGTCTGACCCAAGGGCAGGAAGGGGAGGAGGAGGAGATGGGGAAGTGGACGTGTGGACGGCTGCTCGAGGAGGAGAGGGGGGAGAGAGACCGTGAAACGTGAGGACGCCTCCCTCTCGGCCTCTCTTCTCCTCTGCTTCTGCCTTATCTACAGTGCTCCCAGCGGTGAAAATCTTAGCCTTGTTAAATCACGACTAAATTTCACTTTTACCATATTTTATTACCGTTGTTTTTTTTCATTACCTTAACAAATATTTTTATTTTTAACTGGATAAATTTACCTTGGTAGCACTTTAGACCATTCTTAACTGGTCTATCCATCTACATCAATGTGTCATATGTCAAAACGTTCATAAAAGGGTATTTCTTTGAAAAACATTTCATAAAGATGGCAAAATCTAAACCGAGAAGCCTCTCGGTCTAGTGTTAACCAGCGACCAACCAGTTGTGACAAGAAGTACTACTACTACACGCGCATGCTTTTTTTTTCTTAGACATGCATGTCTTTTTCTTTCTTCTTATAAAGTTTTCTCTCAAATTACTTATCCGATCTACAATCCGATTACACAATTGTGTTCGTTACAATTAAATCTTCACAACAAGATCTTACATGAGTATATTACTGTCAGAGATATGGGCCCAAGGGTATGCGAAGTGAGGGGAATTTACCTTCCCATCCTGCCGCTTGACCCTACAGCCTGGCCCTATCCCCGCACCCCACGGATCGCAGGAGCAGCCAGGGGGCCTCGGGGTGCCACGTCATGCCCCTCGGGCCCTCACACCGCTTTGCCCCGAAGCCCTCGCCCAGCCGCCATCTGGCGGGGGAGCAAGCGGGGAGGGGGCCCAGGCTGAACCAACTTTAATGCGCGCAGCGCCCCAACTGCCCCCTGCCGCATTCAATGCAGTGGGGGCAGACGTGCGGCGTGCCCGACTGGCGCGCGACGGTCAGGAATGACCGGTCTGTGACCGGCCTGTCGCCGGTCACATCTGGACGGACGGCTGTGCCCCCACGTCGCATCTGCCTCCAGCGGAGTGGAGGTAGGTATGACCCGTCCCATCGGAGGGGTCATTCGGAGTTCTCCCCACGAGAGGGCGGCCACCACAAGTCTTCACCCATTAATGGGGGAATGACAGGGCTGTCCCCCGTGTCAAGCAAGGGACGGCGTTGGGCCCCACTCAAGGACAAACTGTGGCTTAGCTTCCAGGCGCAGGCATGGGTCAAGATCCGGTCAAGGTAGGGTGGGCCCCCACCCGAGAGAAGAGTAGGTAGAGGTGGTGCATGTGGTATCCCCTTGAGGTATAAAAGGAGGACCTTGCCCACCGAGAAAAGGGATGACTCTCAGAAAACCTGAGCTCTAGGAGAAGGGAAGCAAGAGCGCTCTCCGGAGCTTAGGGACCTTTGTAACTCTCAGTCTAAATCCTATACACAGGAGTAGGGTATTACACTTCATAGCGGCCCGAACCTGTATAATCTTGTTGTGTACACACTAGCTGGTAGCCTTGGGGGCGGATACGTGATTTCCAGAGGCAGGCCTTTTCCCCCGGCTGAACTCACGAAAGGGAGATCCCACGATCTCCTGCTAGAGACGATCACTCCTCGACAATTACGTTGAAAAAATATTTATATTTGTAAATTACTTTTATTATATACGTAAGTTACTTTTATCATATATATATATATATATGTTACTTTTAGATTTGACTAAATTACTTCTCAGACATATAAAAGTAAATTCAATAAAGTTTAAAAGTAATTTACATATATTATAAAAAGTATCTTAAAACAAAACGGAAGTAACTTTGTCACGACATTAGAAGTAAATTCGTTGTAGGGATAAAAGTATGACTTTATCCATAAATTAAATTTAATCAGCACAGATCAACACACGTAAGTTTAACAATTTTTAAAAGTAACTTCAATGTTAATTGGAAATAACTTTTGTATGGTTCAGAAGTAACTCTCTATAAATTTGTTTAATCATCGATTGTTTTTTTCCCTTTCATTTTTGTTTTTCATGTAGAATGAGAAAAGAAGATAAAACCTTTGATGGATTGTAAATAACATTAATAGAATAAATAATGAGAATTAAGATGTAATAGTTACTTCCTGATAACATAGAAGTTACTTTCTAACATGTAATAAATTAAACTCAACGCTAAGACGTGGAAACGTCACCCATCATGAGTACATCCAAGTGGGAAAGTCGGTCTTAATCAAATTTATCTCATTGAGGATATTGGCTATATAATTTGAAGAAGGAAAAGCTCATAATCAGCAGAGTTATCTACATGCTTGGTCATCGCTTTGACTTCTTCCGAATGCTTTCGAATGTTAGAATATATTCAATATGAATCTCGTTTTGTCACGTATTTTGAGTGGAGTACAGTGATGTAAATAGATCTTAAAAACAATATGTGATTTAAAATATATAAGTTATTAAATAGATTAAAAAAAGATACATACTATTGCATTTTTCAAGTTGAAAGGAGACACTAGATGGAGTACAAACCAGCTAGCAATAGCTGTGTAGTCACGTCCAAAGAGAAAAGGCATACATTAAAGTTACTTTCTTTTTGTTATAAGTCACTTCTATAATATATGTAAATTACTTTTAGGTTTTATTGAATTTACTTATTTATGTCTAAGTAATTTAGTGAAATCTAAAAGTAATTTAGATATATTATACAAGTAATTTATAATTTTTCATCAAAATATAATCATGTGAGATCTTGTTATAAAGATTTAATTGTTACGAACACAACGGTGTAATCGAATCGTAGATCGGATGAGTAGTTTAAGAGAAAATTTTATTTGAAGTACAGGTGGATAGGGTATCTCATAGATAGAGTGGTAGCTGGTTTAGACAAACTAGCTACCACTAGCTGTGTAGTCACATCCCATAAAGATAGTTTTTGGCTGCTTGAAACCTTGGCAACCCAATGGCCTTCAGAACCCAATTAGGTAACCCAATCGCCATATAGGGATGCATCGGAATGGTAAAAGACACATATTTCTCGATAAAAAATGCAATCTATTGAGTTGGATTTAGAGGAGCATAGTTAGCCATAAACTAACTATAAGCCCATACGAGCGAGAAAGAGAGACAAATAAAAACGTGAAATGTTGACTCTAAAGCAAGAGCTAACTATGTACATACTCTAAGACATATATTAAAATCATAGTAATAGAAAGAGAGAGAAGGGAAAAAATAGAGTAATTTTATAGCTAATCTATTATAAGTTAGTAGTGCCTTGCTCTAACCTGAGCAACATGTGATACTTGTGCTAATCATACCCCAGACAGGGAGACATTAACTAGTTTCTAGCTGCCTGAAACGGAGGTAAACTGGTACTTGTGGCTTCTTGATTCTACATGTGCTTCACGGTTTTGTCCACTTTTTTAATTAAAAAATAGTTGTTTATTTATTACACTTTTGTATTGATCCGTGCAGAAAATGCCTGTAACTGGAAATGTTTTATGGGATATTTGCCATAAATGACAGTTATTTCCTTTTTTTTCTTTTATTATTTTCATGGTCATGAAGAAAAGCACAACTCTAGATTCACACTTTACACTTGCATTTGCACAGTTTTATTTCAGAATACGACACAAGAATCAAGCTGGCAATGTCAAGAACACATCACAGGAACTGAATGCACAGATTTCATTAACTAACCACCTATAATATTACAACTCCTACCTACTGCCTTCCATTCCACAAAGAATCTTTACAAAGCCTGCACTATAGAGCAAATGGCAAATGCTAACAAGGAAGATCACTGACAAAACCATCTATAACTATAGCAAGCTGCACTTTGTTGCATGCAGACAAGTAATTACTCACAGTGAAACCTGAAACTACAACCAATACAAATATAACCTATAAACCTGTACTCACAACACCACTAACTGAACTTTTTGCCGGGTAACACCACTAACTGAACACTGATACAATCATACAAATGAACAGATGCCGTTGTTCACCCTATCAATGGAACAATGGTAGCTAGCTAGTTTACTATGCTTAGCCTTTGTATGTTAACATCTTAATCTTTCTTCCCTGTGAGACAATGAAAAAAAAACTTGCTTATGGCAATCAGTAACTGAAGTATTGAAAAATCTCAGTCATAATTCTATCCATGTCAAGCCTTTTCACGAATAATGTTAAGGTTTTCCCTGATCCTACTAAATGCTTTCTCCTTTCAATGCTTTCTGAACCAGATTCAAAATCTCTGTGACCTGAAAACATTATGAAAAGGAAAAACGTCTTTATATAGAATCTTGACAGAAAAGAAAGCATATTCAGGACATCAACAAAAAGTGCTAAATTATTGTCAGGAGATTTATGGATTAATTGTCTTACCCCAGGGTAATGCTTCAAAACAGGAGAATAATGATCAAGTGCTATGTAGATCTTCCCAAGAATACTAAGAAGAGCATCAACTTCATCCCCAAGTATATCAACCTGGGTCACAATGGGAAAAAGGTTGAATGAATGAATGCTATTGTCACATGAATAAAACTTTATTGTCAAATAAATATTATTGTGCTTTAGTCTCTATATACTTCGCGTATTATTTTCGATAAAATTCAAGCATCATGTGACCACTACTTCGTGCCTAGAAGCTGAAAATCAACTATAGTTTTCAAGGAAAAATGTTTCTTAGAAGTTTAAAAGTGAAATGGACAGAAAATAGAAAGAGCATAAAGAGAAGGTTAAACCTCAGCTTCTGCTTTCTGGAGATTAGAGCATTTAATCTCGAGTATCTGTTTATACCAGAATTCTTTTTTCTTTAATACAGCAACTTGCTGCACCAGTGGGTTAAACTGGCAAATTATATTAGTCAACCTGCATGGGAATAAAAAACAAAGAACTCAATAATTGGCAAGTTATACTAGTCAACCTGCATGGGAATAATATATGCCAAAATATGAAGTGGACAATTTAACTTAGCTAGCATTCACTAACATGCAGAATATTTCAATACATTAAGTGATGAGTTGAGGTAGTCAGACAAGTGAGCCTAACTTATCTAGTATTGCTCTAAGTAAACAAAAAAGACCATAACAAATATTCAAGGATATCAATTAATTTACATACCTAATTTCATTTCTCTTCATACTTTGAGCCAATCTGCTTTCAAAATCGCTGTATGATTTAGATAACTTCTCCATACTAACAAGGACATATTCTAGGTGCCCTGCTTGTCCCTTATGACTGTTAATGCTTGGCGCCGATGTTTTCTTCATTTCCTGGATGGTGGCATCAAGTGAGGCATTCTGTTCTTTGGCTTCCTCCAAAGCAATAGACATGGAGGTTAAGTTGTCAGTCAGACCATGTATCTCTTGCTTGCATACATTAATTTGCTGCAAAGCCTCATACAAGCTACTCTTCATTGAATTCGACTCACTCTTGGACTCTAAGATCAACAACTCTTGCTCGCACACCTTCTCCCTAAAATTGGTAAGGTCATTAACCAAGTTGACTTGCTCATGGTGCTGCATTAATGTTGATCCTGCAATTGATACAAGTTGATTGTTTTCATACTTTAGCTTCTGTCTATCTTCATACATAATACTCAACTGCTCTTCTTTTTCTACAAGCAACTCTCTGAGGAAGGTCTCCTCCTGATTAGCATCATCAATATGATTCTCATAATTATCAAAAACTTCTCTTAATGTCGACAGCTCCAATAAATCTTTAATGTGACTCTCAATCTTTAAATCTTCAAGTTCATGGCTAAGCTTCTCAACTTGTTTCACAAGTTTTAACTCGGACAACGAATGCTGTGCCATTTTCCTCTCTGCATCTAATACTTGTAAAGACAGATGTTTAGCCTCCATTTTTTTGTCAGCTAGCAAACCTTGTAGTTGTTCATTTTCATGAAGTAAAGAGCCGATTCTGTCCTTAAATCCGCAAACCTCGGCATCATCATAATTATCACAATAAGGGTTATCTTCTCTCGAGGTGATTTCATCCAATTTTGAAATGCTTTGAAGCAACTTTGATTTGATGATTTCAAGTTCTCTCTCTTTCCTAGAAGGCAACAAGGCCATATCTTTCGCAAATTCCCTTTTTAGCCTAAACAACTCTTCTGTTTTCTCATGCAATTCAGACTCATGCTGTCTTCGCAACTTCAGCCATTCTGATTTTAGAAAATTTGTGACTTCTTCACTTGGCATGTGCTTTAAGAGTGAGAAGTCCGGGATATCAAGCATGAGCTCACCTGAATCTGTAGTTCTCTCTGTGATTGATGACTCGTTATCATCCTTCATCTTCAAAAAGTTCAGCTCTTCGACCTTTTCATGACTACCATGGGAAGAAAGCACACCAGATTCTGAAGCTGATACAACACTGTAAATAGTACTGAGTTCATCTCGCAGTGCGGCAATCTTAGAAACATTTTCCTTCCAGTTTTTGTTCAAGGTACTAATGCAGTTCTGATTCTCCCATAACTTTGTCTCGAACTCTCGGCGCACACTAGTAATGTAGTTCTGGATCATGATATTAGAGACCTCCTTCTGCAGCTCATACTCCAACTGGTGAAAGATTGCAAAACCATACAAGTCAAAGTTAGTCTAACTTATGGGATTGTTTTCCACAATGCAAACTCCAAGAGAGTTTTTTTTTTTTTTAGATAATGTCGAAGAGATAATTATAGTGAAGTCAAAATGTTGCCATTCAACACTCAAAATTCCAGAAGAAAATGCGCATAAAAGTCAAGAGCTTCTCTTAGCACGTGCAGCAAACCTAATGCAGAAAATCATTACAAACTTGAGGTCCAAACTGTTTAAAGACTGACTAAAAGATGAGATTTTCTCATAAAACTAGGAGAATTGGAGAAGTTTGACGATGCCAACTGATGTTCACCAGAGATTCAGTTGTCCTTTTTTTGTTCTTTGCTGTAAGTAAATTGCACGCTAAAAGTTTACAAATTTGTCGATTATCTACATACTCAACGAATTTCCCCAAGTCTAAAAACTCCATATCTACTGCATAATCTGCTCAAGAAAGAAAAAAAAATCTGCACACGCATATCTGCAAGACAACCACCTGGCAGGAAGACAAACTAAGAGCTACAACTAAATAACTGAACTGAATCGAATCAATCACACCGTATCAGACTCAGAACTGAACCAGAAATTCAAAAATTAAACCAACCGACCGACCTGAAAGAACCAAGAAACGAAAAGAAGAAAATGCACGATATTCCCAATGGATTCACGAGGAGCACTCACGGATTCGGCCGCCTCCATGGCGGCTCGCTCGCCGCCGGCAAGAACACGGCAAAAATCTTTTCCCTTCTCCCTCCCCTCTCCTCCGCGCGCGGGAAACCAAAACGCGGAGAGGAGAAAGCCACACACACGAAATTGAAATGGGAGCGGAGGAAGAAGCGAAAAAAGGAGCAGCTTTTTCCGCTAAAGGTGCCTCCTTTTCTTTTTTCACACCCCCACTACTATCTCTCAATCAATCTCAATCACTTAATTTCTCACGCTCCCTGCGGTTAATTAGCGGAAAACCAAGAGCAAGAGACAGAGAGAGAGAGAGAGAGAGAGAGAGGAGGTTGCAGTGACATCTGTGTGGAGAGAAGCGGTTGGGAATGGAAGATTGGAAGTTGGCAAGAACTGTAGAGAGAGAGAGAGAGAGAGTGAATTAATGGAGGTGGTTGCTGCAAGCAAAGAGAGGGAAGAGGATGATAATGACTTAATGAGAGGCACGGAAGCGTGTTTGCAGGACAGACAGCGTATTAGAGCAGGTACAATATTATACTATAAGCTAGATATAAATAAAATATATTTTAAAGAGAAAAAAAAGAGAGAAGAGCAGCGGGCTATAAATCTGTAGCCAGCTATAGCACGGACTATATAAGACGTAATATGTGTATGACATGTAGGACTAGATATTAATATTATAATAAAGAACTATTGTATAAATTGGCTATTACATTAGCTATAGATGATTTGGAGCTAGCAGTGGCTATACTATTAAACTTGCTCTTAGCGAGGGGGATTAGTTGGTGCTTTGTTGGGGATGTCACATTGTCCGTTGTCACGGGCCACCCGCTCCACTGCTTTGAGATTCGTGCTGCTTCCATTTTTTTTTTCTTGCTTGAACTCATCTTCTTTTGTTTTCGCTTGTGTTATTTTTCACTCTCAAACTCCGGGACATTTAACTTTTTGCCACTTTTAAAATGTGGCAATTAATTATCTGCCACTCATTGTCTATGAGTCTGTGACATGTAAATTCAGTGACAAATAATTAATTATTCCTCAAACTCCTCAGGCGGGGATGTCATGTGAAAATAATTGTACTACCTCCTTTTTAAAAATGTATAGATCATTCGTCTTATTTAAATTTTAATATAAATATGGAAAAGTATAAGTTAAGGTTATATTTTATTTGATGATAAAACAAGTCATAACTATGTTTATATCATTTTTTGAAAAAAAAAGAATAATCAAATATTATGTGAAAAGTAAACGGCGTCGTATATTTTGAAATGAAGCGAGTATTTATTTTATGAAATTGCATATGAGTTTATTTCGACTTTGATTAGTAGCTTATTATGCTTAGAGATAAGGAGTGCATATCAATAGCAAGTAGGTCAAATTCTTCAGCTTCTGAGTTTAATTAGAGCTGAAAATTATCCACAGCTATTGTACATTTATAACACATTAATAATATTATATAGAGCAACTGTTGACTTAGGGAAAGACCTAATATCAAATAATTAGAAGGGGTGAGGCTTTGAACCCAGGTCGTCTAGCCCACCACCTTATGGAGCTAGCCGAAAGATCCTGGGCATTTCTCAAGCAACTGTTGACTTAGATAAATTTTTAGAGGTACACAAAGAATTTTGAATTTTTCTTATGTTTCATATATTTTGAAACAGGGTTAGTACAGTCATACTTACTCCATAATTATTTAAAGCCCATTTTGAATGGTTAGTGTTAGTCTTAGTAATTTAAGTAGAGACTTTAAGTAGGTCAAGCACTCTAGTGCTTTACCTTAATTTATTCAAGCACTGATGATGTTAGGCTCGATACAGATGTTCATGTTTGTCTCTTCTAACCCCCACAGGCAAAAAATAATAACAATGATATTTTTTAGAAGAAATCAATAAGATTCTACTACTCCAAATATAATATGTTTGACTTTTTTTTTTCCATTCACTGTCCTTTTCTTGGTGTTATACATTAGATCTCCAATGAATTCTGGTCAGTCGTTTCCTATCCAGTTATTCGTAGTGAGCCGTGTTCTGACCCTTTCCTTTCCTTTTCCGTGTGCCATTCATTATTAATCCTATCTTTTTCATCTTCAATTTCTGATGTAATCGCCGTATGTCGTACGATTTCGTATACACTCATAAATGTGACTTGGTAGTATTTCACCATAAAAAGGTACTCCCTGGGGACAAAATTAATTGATGCTTAGGACAACCAAGTCAGTACTCCTGGTACCTAGCACCGTAAATCTAGAGAGAGAGGATATAGTCTTATACTCCCTTCGTCCTATTTTTAAATGTAGTTGTAGATTTCTTTATTCGTTTTATTTGATTTTTTATTATTAGTATTTTTATTTCTATTAGATGATAAAATATGAATAATACTTTATATGTGACTTATTTTTTAAAATATTTTCGTAAATTTTTTAAATAAGACGGACGATTAAAGGTTGGACACGAAAACTCACAACTAGTAAGGTACTACTCCCTCCGTCCTATAATATAAGAGATTTTGGAGGGATATGATATTTCCTATGACTATGAATCTGGACATGTCACATCCCTCTAAAATTCCTTACATTATTGGATGGAGAGAGTATTTTAAGATAAATGGTGCTAAATTGCAAAGAAAATAAGATAAAACATGTGCGGGAAACAACAAATAAAATTGAGTGGACTAGATAGTACTGTCCTTTTCCCCCTTTTCCTGAATTAGATCCAAAATTGGCCTTTTTCTCATTTTATTCTGAAAAAACATACTAGTGTTCCTAATTATGTGTCATTGACTCATTTTTTATAATAACTCATTAACATGTGTACTTAACAAATGCTTGCTCATAGATGCTCTAATTGCTATCAATCTAAACTCAAGAATGGTATCAGAAGTTCAGAACCCAGGAGTTGCTGCTATGAAAATAACAACCTGATGATCCAGCCCCACAAATGGAAAGAAAGTTCATCTCATAAATGTCAACAGTTCTTTTTTATCATCAACCAAAATTACCAGTAGACTGCATATGTTATACTTGCTGACTGCAGAAATCAAGCCACCAAATTTATAATGTGACAATACAACCATACAAGTTCATGTTAACAAATGAAAAGTGGTAAGAAACCAGCAACCATATCACAGGTGATAAGTAACCTCTATGTTTAGCAGGAGAAGATACAGAGCAGTAACTGACTAACCATAAATAACGATAACGATAATAGGTGAGAATTAGATCTCTATTATCACCAGAAAATTGTAGGATGTACGTAGTGTATTACAACACAGATCTGAATTATGGGAGTATTGCACAGGATGTAATCACAGTGTACAATGTTACAACAGTAATTTCTGATGAAAACTTTTCATGTATTTACAACCTACTCTCTCTTTTTTTTGTCATTTTTTTTCTCTCCTACTGTTCCCCAGAAAGATCAGACCTTAAATTGCTACTCTGATCAACAACTTTTCAACACCTGCAGAACTTGTGCTGGCAACCAGGTATGAAGTTTTGAAATTCTCTCAGATGCCGATCCCCTAAAACTACTGGAGTTAACATGCTACAGAGATACCCTTCCGAGTTTAGGATGAACTGATGAATGACACACCATCCCAGTATCTGACCTTTTCGGATAGAACTCGTGGGATCTCATTGCAGAGAACACTAATTTCAACAGTCAGATTCATTGCAGTCATGTCTTAAGCGTTTGTTCCTTTTACCCCCTTGTTTCAGTGTCTCTTTTTGGACAAAATTAGTTGCTCATCCAGGCAAATTGTTGGTCAGTCTATTTACATTCACAAAGAGTATAGCCTTTTTCAGTGTTGTACTCAGGTGACATCCATGCTGTTCAATGCCATGCCCTTATGAGGATCGCCGCCAACTTTTTATCCCTTTTTGAGGTAGTTTGAAGGGGCTCCAGCTTTTCCTGCGTTTCGGGCTGTCAGAGAAGACACCTGATGCCAATGCTTGTTGAAGCCATAGCTCAAATTCATCTTCAGGGATCATCTCAGCATTCAAACTAAAGGGATAGCGAGAACTGTAGGATCTCTGAGACATCCTATCTGCGCCAACCATGTTTACCATAAAAGATGGGCCGTGAGTGTTAGGTTTGCACTCCATGCCCTAGACAATCAAGCAAAGAAAACAGAGTTAGAAAGGCTCCCATTTTTAATGTATGCAAATGAACCTATCACAAGACCCTGTATGTATCGCCAGAAAATTGGCGTATCAGCTTTTGATGTTTATGTTGAATGAAGCAAGTATGAAATGTAAAATAAATTTTTGGTCCAATTTTGCACAGCCAAATTAGTCCTTTACTTTCGTCATTGTTGGCTCTTCTCTTAGATAGGTACTCCCTCCGTTTCACAATGCAAGTCATTCAAGCATTTCCCACATTCATATTGATGTTAATGAATCTAGACATATATATCTATCTAGATTCATTAACATCAATATGAATATGGAAAATACTAGAATGACTTACATTGTGAAACGGATGAAGTATGTCAATAATTGAGATATCAGTCGGGATGACATGCGGGTGCGATTAATATGTTGTGTTTATTATAGCTATGACAAACTTGACACAGAAAAATAAGGCTATGGCATGAATTATCATATCTCCAATGAAGTAAGCAAAATTTCATTTACCAACTGAAACAATTTTTAAAGTAAAACTGAACAAAGTCAATTGACCAAAGGCATATCTATAGTCAGTTAAGACATCGAAAACAGCAGAGAGCAGAGTATAAAAATATGTATATGGAGATGACATCAAATCAATTGAGACATCCAAAAATCACTGCTGCAAGTGCACATACATGTCAACTTAAATCAAACATATAAAACATCGTCAGACACTCACCTGGCAAGTAGCCCATTCAGACACATCAAATACTTTACTCTCCGCACAAACAAAAGCTCGAGGTATTTCCTGAAGTGAACAATGCACTTTGATTCAACAAAGAGTACTGAAGAATTTACACATTAAAGTTCAATAAAGAGAGGTGAAGAATTTACATATTATAGTTGGAAACTACAAAATGTGTGCACATTTTTAAGTTGAGTAATTTCTGAATCTCACCCTATAGTCAGAATAAGTTGCTTATGGAATGAACAAAATGACTGTACCTAACACTTGGGATGAGATGCTTTCTTTAGGTGGAATACAATCAGAAGATAAAAGATCATCAACTTGACACAGCTAAAACTGAGTTTGCTCAAGTCCAAAGTTGGTCTCGGAACACACATGACTAACTTCAGGCAATAACAACAAGTACTAGGAACTGAGGCTTGACAATGGTAAACAGCGCCCGATAATTTTCTATCAAAACATTCAGAACATTGTGCTTCCATTCATAAAACCTCATTCTCCATTTGTTCAAAATCAATATGTACTCAATTTCCGTTTTCTAGTAGTTAAAATTCTATTGACACTAGATCTCTGTCTATGAGTACCGTAGAAGGCAAGCATTAAGTAAAATAAAGTGAATTTTTCATATGATGTGCTTATAAAACATTACCTTGAAGGATGACGAAAATTTATTTTCCACCCATCCATCTCCATCCTTAGCTGGATGGAAATCAGAGCAATCCTACAGTACATGGTTCCCACAAAATTAGCTGTAAGAACACTCTCGATTAAAAGTACCTGAAAAATAAATTCTGGCCTCCAAACCTGACACCATCTTGCTTTTGCTTTGCTTTTCTTGGTACATATCCACAGATGAAAATTACCACACTTCGTGCACTGTATACGCCTGGACTCTTCGGAGAGAAACTCTACCCCAGTCTGCAAGATGAGTTTATCAAATTACAAATGGGCCCCATAAAGGAAAACAGCAAGTAGGTCAGTAGGTCAAGGACATGAGAGCATGAATAAACTGCATTCGTATGCTTGGATAATTGATAAGATATGTTAAACAAATAATCCAGCCATGTGGATTCTAAATTTGTGAAAACTAGAACCCACCTGTTGAGAGACAACACGTGATCTCTGAGTCATTTTTCGTGATTCTTCTTTCCTCAGCTGGTCGTCGTAAGTGTTTTTCTTTGTGAAATCTGAGAGTACCTGCAGCATAACTACAATGATTACCCTTTATCCAGGTATAGAAGCCATGGTTGGTATCAAGAGAAGATATTCAACCAGATTTAACTGTAATATAATCAAGGAAGAGAAAAGGCATAAACTTCCATTGTAGTTTACCTCATAAGCTGACTGAAGCTTTTTGAATGATTCACAGGCCAGTGGATTTCCCATATTTTTATCAGGATGTACAAGCAGGACCTAGACAAATAAAGCATACGTGCCATGAAAATAAAGTAATTGTAACATGAATTTCTCATTTTCCCTTGTATAGAAGGCCGTGGTTTATTACCATTCTGTGGTACTCCTTTTTCAGAATCTTTTGATCAATACTTCTATTCCGAGGAATACCCAAAACTTCATAATGGGTCAAACCATCCATGATCCTCTTCATCTCATCCAATGAAACAGAATCCGATTTCACTACTTTGCTAGGAGATGCCTCTTTCTGTACATGCAACACATCCTGGACGGGTGTTGAGCAAAAGGGCTTTGCAGAAGAAACAGTCTCAGGTTCACTATCAGGAGCAGAGGGAAATTCACAACTGCGATAGAACTCATCCATGACAGGATCAGAATGTTTTGGCTCTTCAAACTGTCTTTCTTCTGTGCTTCCCTCGTATCCTTGCAGCAACTTATTCAGAAGATCATTTGTCAGGAAAGAAAGATTCAATGTCAAGAAGACACCAAGCGATCCAACACGAACAGCCACACAATAAACAGCATACATAGCCAACACAGGTATCACAAATCGTGCATGTTTCAAAGAGCACATACAACCTGCATTACCAGAGAGAATCCTCCTTTAGGTCAAAAGAATCAAACGGATGCAACTAGGGAGGAAGAAAAATTTATGGATTTGCCAAACAAAAACACAAAATTATCATTATGAACAGACTTAAATATTAAGATAAAACAAACCTCCAGCAATAAGAAGCATTCCTGTAATCCAGAAATAGCCATACATCCACATAATCAATATTCCAAATAATCCTACAATGAAAAGACCAGGCGTATAGCCCATGTAATGAATGACTGCCCCAGCAGCTCCCTGAAAAAAAGCAAGGTATTAAGCAATTAGACAAAATGATATTTATAGTATCCATCTTACATGGGAAATCTTGCATCCTTACTCGCAAGTAGAAGTTACTAACTGAACAAGTATGACAGATGACAGTAAAAACAAGTGGTTCGGTCTGCATTGCAATAAGAGGAATTGCAAGGAGAACAAGAGGAGACATAGTCCTGGAATTCTTTTTCTAAATTTCATTCCTATTGCTTATTTCAGTATAATTTATCCAGTGCAATCTAGCTGAAAAGGTCAGATACTGCCTGACATTCCACTGAACACAGGTGGTATCCCAAAGGGAGAAACTCATACCACAGTAGAAAACCAGCAGAAGTAAGTCATATAGTCAACTACAGCAGTAGTTACAGGTGTACCAGAGCCTAAATAAATGGTCAGGAACCAGTCTACCTAAGTTGACTTCGTGTGAAACAACTGGAATTTCACTAGCTAGTAATTCTTCAGGCAGGTTCATACATATTAAACACAGTATCACATTATAAGATTTTTCATAAATATCAGGCTGAACAAAGAAACGAGTTGCATTCATGTTATTGAAGTACACTGTGCAAACTACGAAATGACCTTAAGTATTTTGACATAAATCAACCAATAAGATAATCTGCTAATGAACCTGAAAATGAACCACCAGCAAGAAACACATTAGCTAACATACACAAAATAGGAATAGAACCAGTAGTGCTTATCCCTAAATATGCAAGTGTTAGTTTCCATGTGCTCCTTCCTCTAGCAAGACAAACTAGATAAAACTTTCTAATGCAAATGATGCTTAAAATACTGTGAACGGTTCCAAAATAACATCTAGAAACAGCACATGTGAATTACTGAAGTGTAGTATAAACTTGCAATAACTAAAGCATAAATGAATCTAGAAACACATCAAACTGATCAATCTCATGAAAGTGTAATGACATACTACTTTTGTACCACCAATTACCACTTTAACTATACTTTTCGAAAGGAAAGGTAACCTAACATGTAATCCACCCTTGATAAAAAGGAAAAAAAAAAAGAAAAGATAAGCACATGACAAGATTTAGAATCTCTCGCGCACAAATCGTTATCCATAATCCAGTACATCATCAAGGCGAAAGCGCAAAGCAAGCAAGACTTGCATGCCGTACCATGCCCAGGAGAGCGTAGAGGGCGCACGCCGGCGAGGTGATGCACACGAAGCAGCTCCAGAGGATGACGAACACGGACGCAGGGCCCAGGCTGGCCATCTCCAGGATCCCGCGCGCCGCGCAGCCGCGCCATTGCCGCAGCGCGGCGAGCGCGAGGCGGCCGGAGCTCACGCAGGCCCGGGACACGGCGGGCCAATGCCGGTCGACCAGGAAGGCCAGCCTCTCGGTGCCGCCACTCGCCGCCATGTGCGCCCATGTCAGGATGTGCTTCTGGGACACCACCCACCTCCACCCTTGCTTCCACAGCCCCAAATCCGCCATTGCAAACCCCTCCCCCCCTCTCGCAATAATCTTGATCCAATTCGGTCAACCCACACACCTCCAAACCCCCATCTCTCCACCGATTGGAATCAAAAGACGCAGCAACAACAAACTCCCCCCAAAAAAACCCAATCCAACAGCTCCAAGAACAATAGAGAACACTTGGAACTCAATCAAGAACCCCCCCCCCCTCTCTCTCTCTCTCTCCTAAACCAGGGCGGATATATCCGCGCGCTCACTGGATCAAGAACGCAACCGCCTGCAAGAAACGACGAGAAATCCCCCCCTGGAAACCTCACAAAGGCGGCATCTGCCGACACCTGAAGAGGGGTTGGATCTTTGCGTCGGTGAATGAATCGGCCAAGGGGCTCAAAGAGAGGGGATGCGGGTGGTAAAGATAGCCCACGGGAAGAATCTGAGCTTTGGCCACTGCTGCTCCTCGCCGCTTTTGCCCTCTGCCCTCAAGCTGGCGTTTTTTTCTTTCTTCTTTCTTCTTCCTTTTTTTTCTTGGCGTACTTGCTTTCTTTCGCTGCTCCACTACTACTAGCTTCAGCTCGGCCACATCTCGTGACAAAAGATGGATTGGTGAAGCAAAAGGGGAGAGAAAAAAAAGGGAGGAGAAGAAGAAGATGAACAAGAAGAGATCTTGCAAAAAGAGATGAGAGAGAGAGAGAGAGAGAGAGGGATATCAATCTAGCTATCTGACCATCTCTCACACACTAGCTCTCTCACTCTACCTCTGTGGAAGAGAGAGAGAGAGGGATTAGGGTTGAAGTGGTAGCTTGGGAGGAAGAGGAGTGAGAGAGGAGTTACTGTCCATGGAGATATGTGGAATGTAGGAGTAGAAAGAAGTCTGCAGCATGGGCAGTGTTTGGTGGTGTTGATGGCTGTGGTGGTGGGTGGTTACAAAAGAGAGCTCGATTAGAAAAGAGGCTGTTTTCTAGATCATTAGATTTCTAATTGTATATTCTCTCCGTCTCAAACTATAAGTATTGTTAGACCTTAACATGATCTTCGAGATGCTACTTTGATCAACTATATCTATAAAAGTATGATATTTTAAATAAAAAGAGTTGTATATTATAATAGTTTGTTTAATAATAAATCTTACATAATTAATCATTTTTTTCTATTAATGGTCAAAGTTAAAAATGTTTGACTTGTCACTATACTATAATTGCTTATATTTTAGTACGAATGGAGTATTATTATTTCATAGTTCAGTCATTAGGAAAAGAAAAGATTTAGCTTGATTAGGGTGAGTATACTATTTATATGATAGTGACTGTGTTAGCCTAACTTTTTTAGCTGAAAAATAATTAGTAGTAGGATATTTGAGCTACGGTGGATCGTTTGAACTATGGCTGATAAGCCATAAAAAAGAATGAAGCAGAAAAAGAAAAGTTCATAGATAATTTTTTATATTTTTTATTGACGGTTCTAAAAGACAATATTGACAATAAACGATGATTCAAGATAACTTAAAACTAAGTTTAAAAATTTTATTTTTTGATGTGGTTGATAAGCTAACAAACAAGCAATGAGTAATACTCCTATATGCTAAGTATATGATTGTCAACGGGAGAACAACTGGATTTGCAGAGAGTTCATTTAGTAGCCCTAACCGAGGCCTTAAGTTTTGAGTTATTATGCACGGGATAGTACGAATTATGCATTGCAGTTAATGAGAAAAGAGAGAGATTGGAGTAATTGCAAGTAGTTAGTAGTAGTACTTCTGTATACTGATTAAGAGCATGTTCCTGCCATAATCACAGTCTCTCCTCCCCATTCTTGGCATCTTACTTGTATGGATTATGCTACACCCCACTTGCATCAATTGCAACACACACCTTAGTACAAAAACTAGACAATGTTATAATATATATCACATGTTGCTTCTTACTTTCTCCGAGATAATTTAGACCTTGCTTTTAACAAAGTGGTTTTAGTTCTATAATACTTAATTAATTGTTGCATGTTTGATTCTGGTATATACTACTAAAACATTTGTTTTGTCCTTGTACATATAGCTATAGGGCAACATTTTATCCCACTGATAAAAGAAGAGAAATTCATTAAGAAACCTAAAATCAGGAGGCTGTCAAAATTCTCAAATATCTCTTCCAATGACTGTAAAAATATATAGTCTGATCATGATATTGTGTGCAAGAGAAAGGGGGAGAGAGAGAGAGAGAGAGAGAGAGGCAGTCTGATATCTCTTTTATTCTTTATGATACAATATACTACTGATATGGAGTATAATCTAAGAAAAAAGATGAGCATATTAGCCTTTTCTTGCTTTCCTTTTCTTTTTGTACTCTCTCTTTCTCTCTTGCTTGTGGCCCCCACACATATATGCAGCTTGTTTCTCCCATCTTCTTTGTTTTTCCTAAGCCTATTTTGGTGCTTCTACCTTTGAAGAGAACCTGCAAGTGATCAAAAAGGGGAAATTTAGGAAAGAAACTTCAGAGGTTAGCACTCACTTCTTCTTGTTCTTTTTCACTGATCTGGAGGCTCACCTTCATGTTCTTGGCTGTTACAGTTTGGTGTGAAAGTGCTGGCTCAAAGGAGGTAATGGTGTCTGAACCACTGCCAATGTGCCAATGAGGGAGATGAACCACCATAGCTAATATACATCACAAGAAAAAAAGCTCTTCATCTTGTCTTTCATCTATCAAATGGGACATGCAAGTATCCTAAAAGTAGTTAGCGGCATATATCCTCTCCAGTATTGTTGGTATAGTAACAGTCACTGACATATGGGTCCGGATCCACACGTCAATAGCTACTATTACATCAGCAGTAATTCAGAAAATCCCAGGTTGGTAATCAGTGATATATTGCACTTTCATGTCCTTCTCACGTTGTTGCAAGCCTGCATTCTTAGAACATTCTTAGACTGCTCCTCCCTTAATTCTTACTAATTCTGAATTTAGCTGTCTAATAATGACATTTCTGGAGGATCAGTCTGCTAAATGAGGTTCTGTCACATGCTAACCACATGCCTAATTATTGGGCAAGGTGCTACCAAATTATAGGTGCTGCATGGTAAAGATAAAAGAGAAGCAGCCTCTCCTAGTTGACCTGTGATGAGAGATTAGAGATGCTGCTGCTACTACTAGGTCAAGTAGGGATGGCAATGGGTCGGGTCGGGTCGGGCACGGGTAGAGAAAAACCATGCCTGAACCCATGCCCGTCGTCGCCCGTCCAAACCCTACCCACTAATGTTAGCGGGCAAAACTCTATACCCGTATCCATGCCCGACGAGCACGGGTATACCCGGCGGGTACCCAATGGATCTCACATGAATAATAGCTCGAAAGATATATAATTTAACAAAGAAAAATAAAATCAACAATTTACCAAATTATCAGTTATCAACAATAATTGAATTACATCACAACTTATTATTAGTTAGTATCGCAAATGAACCGACAAAAAGGGGTATAAGAATTAAGAGATAAGTCGAAATTAGCTAATACATATGTATTGGGTCGGGCATGGGTTATCCACAGGCAAAAAATGAAACCCGGCTATTGCCCACGATGTCTACGGGTTTCGGGCTGGCGTGCCCACGGGTAAAAAATCACACCCACGTTCGTGCCCATTGGGTCGGGTATCCGCGGATACCCGGACCCATGGGCAAAATTGCCATCTCTGAGGTCAAGAAACTCTGCATGACACTTAGCTGGAGTTTGTTTTTGGCTCAAGCAAAGCAGATTGGCATTTTCTTTTCCTCTTTTCCTCCTTTTTCTTCTCCTTTTCTTTTTTCACCGCATACTCATCAATGGAGAAGGGGGGTGATGCATCAGAGATTGCATCATGGATCTGAGATCAGATTTAGGATATGGTTTTCTTTGCTTTTGCTTCTCAACAATTGCCATCAATATACCATGCCTCAGTAGTAGCAACAGAGATGCTGTTGGGATCTTGACTAGGCATTTATATTCTTGCATCCAGATTTGCAGGGGTTTTTTAATCCTTGACTGCAATGGAAGAATTAGTTCACCAAACTAACATAATGTTAAGTTCCTATCTTGACTTGGTTTCCTTAATTCATATTGTCATTCTATATCATCTCAAAAGGAGAAGGTCAAGCCATGCCACATTGACCTCCAACTTGTAGAAATGTTTTTCCTTTTCTTGATCTTGTGCTTGATGTTACTTAATTCGACAAGAGATTAAACATCACTCTCAACTAGTAATATATTTCTTAATTACAACTTCTCCTATTCTTGGCCGAGCCATACTCCCAACTGCCCACTCTTATGATATAATACACAATCATCAACATCACAAAACCGCGTGTTTTCGATGTCGAAAAATTCATCTTACAAATAATGCAACCACAGTTGGCAGATCAACTCCAAAAATCCTCTTTTGTTTGTAACCATGCGTGGTATACAATATTACATGAGCATTTGGCCAGGTCTCAAATTGTTGGACAAACAAAGCCAGAACATAACATAACAGCTTAGCTTGATGGACAATGATGGGTAGATGAAAAGAGACAACCACTTCACATGCTGTCAGCTTGGCCACACACACTACCTAATCAAGCACTAAAAATTCTCATTCACAAATAATCACATCTCTCTAGATCATGTGGTCAAGGAGTTGGCCTAATTGGCAGGTGTAGGAGTCTACTACTGTTGAGTTACATCATCAATAGATTTGAGAAGATGAGATGGCATCTATAGTGTGACTCCGACATTCCTTTATAGTGACAAGTGTACTTTAATCCTTCCATGTCACATCTGATGATTTTTAACCTTGACCATCTTTTTATCATGGAGGATCAACAAGAGCACGGTTTTCTAAAATGCTTTGATTGAAATCATCAGCCTATCAAATTTACATCATAGACAGCCAAGGGACAAAATAGAGGGAAATATTAGTAGCCTTCAAAAACATGTAGTGATAGTAGCCTTCAGAAACATGTAGTGATAGTTTCTCATGAAAAATGTCAGTCAGCATAGTGAAGCACTACACCCTGCCTTTTTTTTTTGTGAATGCAAATTACTTTTCAGTTCTGAAAAGATCTCTCTGTTTCGATTTTTTTTTTGTAACCAGAAAAACAAGAAAATAGAAACAGTATTCCAGTTGCTAGAAAGCTTGGTAAGGAGACATTTTCCATAGAATTTACATGGAGATTGATTCAGAAGGAGACTTAGAGCGTTCAAATTTTGTCCCAAAATATAGCCATTTCTCCATATATTTTCGCATCTCAACTAATCACAACCATCTCATATTTAATTTCCTTGACTATTTTCTCATCTCAGCCAATCACAATCATATCCCATTTAATTTCAGTCTCCTTAATCTTCATAAAAAACTCAAGAAATACTTATATTTTGGGATGAAAGGAGTAGATAAATTCCATATGATTTGTACATAGAGATGGATTCAGAGGGAGACAAGGACAACCAAAAAAAATCACAGGGGGCAACACAGCCCACAGCACTAATAATTAAGCAAGCAAGGTGGCGTGTGGACGGCGGAATAATTTTGGACGCTGCAAAAAGCCCTCCCCTTTGAATCACAATCATAACCCAACACGCCACAAAACACAAGTGGCCAAAGAAGATACAATTTTGTACACAAACTACTACAAAGACTCATGTCGACCGTGTAGAGCTTCTCTGGACCACCACCGGTTGCGGACTCGGCGAAAATTATCATCTCACAAACACACAGAAAATGATTGACTTTGCACTATAAAATTTCCCAGCTAGGACTCTAGCTAGGAGGCTTAAATCACAAGTGATAAGCTCTGGCTGCTGTGCAGAGGAATTTTGTAATGAGTTGTTTCGCTTGTTTCTGAAGCCAGATCGGATTACCAGGATGTTAGTCTCCTCCTCCAAATGGCAAGGATCTGAAAAGCAGAAGGAAGTGAATAGCGCAGTTAAATGTTGCAAATGTGAGCACAGATTTACCTGGTACAGGAAAGCATTGAGATTGCATAACACACTTCTGACAAACAATGGTACATTTCCTGGAAATTTTGGATAACTATTTAGAAATACCTGTAGAAAAGAGTAATGGAGTTGTATGTAAAACCATGCTTGATAATAGGATGACTGCTGTACAGCACATCCTATATATTTTGGTCCTATGATCAGTATAAACAAGGGTAGTTTAGGTGCAGGTTCATGCGAACTTTGCCAATGAATCATTGTCACTGCTACTGTACTGTCCTCAAATTTTCATCGTGATTATCTGGATAGTGTCATAATTATCATCTTGCAAATAAACTTGTGGCGCATACAATTCTATCGAAGATATTCAGCAACAATAGTGAAAATCAACAAATAACTTATGGGGCGAATTATTGTCTAACAGAAGTTTAGGGGCTATTTCTAGGTATTGATCATGAAAATGTCTAACACAAGTATGTTTAATATCATTACTGCAAGGACGAGCAAGGCATTGAATTCATATTCAGCTCATTACCTAAATTATGACTCAAGACTCAAGAGCAAATGATCAGATAGAGGTTCAGTCATTCAATTCTCCTTCTACATCATTTGCCTTTTCTTGAACAAAGTAGAGAACCTACCCCCCACGTAATTACAGAACAACAAGGACACTAGCCTTTTTCTCAAACGAGTTGGGATAAGCTTATTTCCCAACTTAATTATCGAACATATTTCAAATGCCAAGTTTGCAGACATAACATATACCTGAATTATATCATCCTAATATGCAAGTCACACCAGAGCTAAAACGAATTTTATCAAAATATCATTGAACATCCAAGATTTTACACATGAACTGAGGTGGCATAACACTATTGCATTGCAACTAAGTCAGATTTTTTTTAATATGCATGAGTATGTGTATCATTTCATTAAGAAGCAAGAAATGACAGGGGAGTGGCTAAAACGCCCTCCACCCTAAACAACAACAGCAGATTGCTACACAAACACAACTCACTTGACCTGACCTGACCTTACCCAACTGGGGTAAGCGACTTTCTAAGGAACTCGCCGAGCTTAGAGGCCTCGGCCAGAAATGGCATCATTCTTACCCAAAGAACTGTGGGAACAAAATTGGCATCCAAACATTGTCTTGAATCCATGTATTACTGATCATCTGCGATATCCTGTCACAAAACGTTTTATGTCTGCAAAGTCTAAAACTGCTTCAACATCACGAAAAGAAGAATCCCACTTTGTCCGTATGAAATCAACAAGAAACTCTGACTGTTTGTTGCCATTTGTCTGCATCATAGACAAGAGATCTTTGTCATGTTACATCTTTTGGAGCGACAACATGTCAAAAACTGAACATCAATGTAAGTCCTTCAGGACTTGCAAAGCAACCAAAGCAAAAAGAACAAGGTACATCTGTCCCATGGAAGGAATGTTAGTCAAGGATCGCTGGGGTCACTCAGGTGGGATAGACAAGAATCTTGATAGATGTAAGATCAATCCTTTTACTGTTTCATGTCATGTGAGATCATAATGAACACCACTCTCTCTAAGAAAATGTACCAAACACTTGTACTGAGTAATCAATTGCGAGTCATAAGAAACAAAATTTTCCCTTCAGCTTAAGATGAAAGCATCTTGGTAGAAAATTAAAGTTTCAAATAACCGAAACATCTTGAATTTTTCTAGTGATATTTGCAGTGGTAAGGTACAATACCCAGCAGTACACAAACATATATACATAAGCAATAAAATACTAACAGCACAAAATCTAAGACATGCCATCAATAGATATTTTACCTCAAAAACAAAGAAACCACCAGGCTTAAGTACTGATGACAATCCTTCACAAAGATGAAGCAGATGCTCAAGTCCATCTTTGCCTCCATCAAGCGCCAGCTTTGGTTCATGCCACCCAACTTCAGGTTGCAGGCCAGGTAGATCTTCAGTTGGTATATATGGAGGATTACTAATCACACCCATGAGCTTTCCTTTCAGATCTTCTAAAGGCTCAAACCATGAGCCATGCCTTATCTCAACTTTATCCTAATTATAAACATGGACAAACTCAAGATCACCAATGAGTGTCTTTGCATTTAAAAATTGAAAACTATCAATTCAATTGCAAAGATCCTCACCTGCATCCCGTATCTCTGAACGTTGAGCCGAGCTACCTCAATGGCGACCTCGCTGACATCAGTGGCGAACATCCTCCCCTCCGGGCCGAGCATCCTCGCCACGGCCACCGCGATGGCGCCGCTGCCCGTCCCGAGATCGGCCCACCACCCGGCCTCGAACCCTTGCACCTTCGCGACCATGTCCACCACCGCCTCCGTCTCGGGGCGCGGGATGAGCACGCCTTCCCGGACGGCGACCACCAGGTCCCTCCAGTGCTCGTTCCCGACGACGTACTGGAACGGGCGGCGGTCCCGGACGTGGCGGAGCCAGAGGGACTCGAGGTCGCCGAGCGGCGCGCGGAGGAGCGCCGGGTCGGCGCCCGCGTCGTGGGCGGCGTCGGCGGCGTCGGCGAGGAGCCAGCGGAGGTGGCGGTGGAGGTGCGGCGCGGAGCCCGGCACGAGATCCGCCGCGCGGAGCCGGAACGCGGCGAGGGACGCCGCCGCGACGGGGTGCGCCGCCGGGCGGAGGAAGAGCGGTGTGGTGTCCGCCTCCGCCTCCGCCTCCGCGCCGCCGCTCCGGGGGCTCGGCGGCGTCGACGCGGAGGACGAGGCGGTGGCGAGGCGCTTGAGAAGGCGGGGCGTCGGCTTGGGCTTCAGCCGCCCGGGGAGCAACGCGGCGACGCCGACGCCGACGGCGGCGGCGGCGGCGGAGGTGGAGGCGAGCATGGCGGCGGCCAGTGAGGAGTGGCCGCCATGTGCAATATAGATGGGCCTCACTTTGGAACGAAATGGGCCGGCCCAATGCAGTACAGATCGGCCTCCATTTGAAGCAAAATGGGCCGGGGCCAACTGCAAAGTGAGTACTTCATCAAAGAGCATAAATTTTACTCCTCCGTCCCATAAAAATTGAATTTATAGGAAATTAAGGATATATTAGGAGAATAGATAATTGACTACAATAACCCTATTTAATGAACACAGTATATGCACACATGCCATATATAAACTTGATTAGAAGGAGTACCAAGACAATGGGTTAGAGATGGGATGGAAGGAAAGAAGATTACAAGGAAATGTAATCAGTTTACTGGGTCCCACATTAATAGAAATACATTTTTTATGAAAAAAATATTCAAAGGTAGAAATTCAATTTTTATGGGACAGAGGTAATAGGTGTTTTGTAACAAATTTTAATACCTATATAGAAGATATAGATTTGCGTATGAAGAATAGGGAGGCCACTAGGAATCGGACGCCGGATTTTTAGGAGAAAAATTGGACTCCCACGTCAGCATGATGTCATCAAGCATGCACGCATGGAAAACTATTTTAAACTATTTTCTCTTTTAAATTATTTATCCAAATCATGATCCGATTGCACCATTAAATTTGTTGCAATTAAATCTTAAAAACAAGACCACGCATGGATATATTCCGATGAAAAAAAATTTAGCTTATTATTAAATTATTTTTAAATGTTGCACATTGTTCCACCGAGTATATCAGAATTGTTTCACTAGGTAGATCGAAAATGTTTCAATCGTTTAAATTGGACGCTGTTTCACCTTATATAAAAATAATGTTTCAGCAAATAGCGAAAGAATGTTTCAAGTCACTGCAACATTTGATCCATACAAAGTGAAATATTAAAAGTACACTAGGTGAAACATTTTTGGTGGAACAAAAAATTAAACGAATTCCCTTAATAGAGGGTTTCCATAATATATTGATGATTTATTGCAAAAGAATGTTTCAATTCACTACAACATTAGATCTATACATAGTGAAACATTATAAGTACACTAGGTGAAATATTTTTAGTGGAACAAAAAATGAAATGGATTACCTTGATAAAGGGTTTTCAAAATATGTGGGTGATTTGTTTCAACGGAATTTGTGGTGAGAACACGTGGCAGTACGAGAGCGTGCGTGGGAGAAACGTGGGCGGTACAGCAGGTGGCGTGGTGGGCCCCGGCGCAGCAGCGCCCAATGCGGCGCGTGTATCGGGCGCGCTGGCATTATCCGTCCGATTTTTACCTCAGGCCCGAACGTCCGAGAGAAAGCATTCCCGAACAATTATTGTGTAATTAACCAAAAAGAATAATAACTAGACTAGTAAATTATAATGATCGAAGCTTAATAATTTATCTAGGTATAGGTAGTAATAAGCTTGGATTTAGCGTAGAAGGTTTCGGCCAGGTTCTTGATGACTAAAACTGCGAACAAAAGTTCAGGACCAGCTTCTCCAATAGCTCCAACGGCGCCGGCGTAGACGGCGAGCCCGCCGACGGCGGCGGCCGCCGGGATGACACGGTCGATCCGCCGGCGTCCTTCCACCTGCCGAGCAGGTTGACGACGAAGCTGCCGCCGCCGCTGTGGAGGTGGAGCTGGTGCGAGACGACGCAGAACGCCGAGACGGCGGCGGCGTACAGCATGATGGGCATCGCGGAGGTGTAGAGCAGCTTGATTGGGACGAACTCGTCGGTGCCGCGGCGCGGTCTGGAGCGGTACAGCCGCCGGAGGTGGGTCTCGTCGAGGCGCACGGCGAGGACGAACACGACGCAGGTGGTCATGTAGTTGGAGAGGTTGGGGAGGTCCAGGCGGAGCAGCGTGAAGAGGAGCGCCCCGGCCTTGTGCCGCCACGACGGCGGCGCGGCGGCCACGCGGTGGGCGACGGCGAACACGAGCCCCTCGAACTCCGGGCCGGCGCCGGCGAGGCGGAGCTTCACGGGGCTGAACAGGTGCGACACCGCGCGCTCGCAGGTGTTGGTGGCGATGAGCAAGGAGGAGGCGGAGACGCCCTCCACGCCGTAGCCCGTCTCGTGGAGGAGGTCGGCCAGCACGACGACCACGCCGGCGGCGAAGAGCTGGAGCACGACGAGCGCCGCGTCGCCCGCTCCGCCGTTCCCGCACATCCCGAGCGCCGCCGCCTCCGCCAGCGCCGCCACGATCCCAATCACCAACCGCGACGCGTTCCTACGAGAGACCATGACGTGCAAAGCTCAAGCCGGAGAGAACGTGACGTGACGTAAGCGAGGCATCGAGCTAACTCACAGGAGGCCACGGTGGTTGAGGATGGGGTCGTCGGAGTCGAAGAGGAGGGCGGCGAGGAGGCGCACCACCACCCACGACGTGACGACGGGGGCGACGCCGAGCTCCATCACGGTGCCGCGCCCAGAACAGCGGGTCGGGGTCGGCGTCGCCGGCGCCGGCGTAGAGCGGGACGTGGCTCAGCGAGAGCAGGAGCAGCAGCGACGCCGCCGTGTTCCGCACCTGGCCGCGGAACGGCACCGCCGCCTCCCTCCTCCTCTGCATCCGCGGCCCCAGCAGCACGGCAAGCGGCTGGAGCAGCCGCCACAGCGCCGTGCCGCGAGCCCGTGACTTCTCCTCCGCCGTGCGAGCCATCTCCGCCGCCGCGTTGGCTCGCCGGCGATCTCTTCTGCCTCGTCGTTGATTCGGACTGTTCGATCGATAGGCCGAGTTGATATAACGTGACATCCGCGCATGTGCGTAGGCCGAGTTGGGCTGCAATTGGGCCCAAGGAGGACGCGACCGTTGGATCCTATTCGCAGCCCTTGATCGGCGATGCAAACGGATTATTTAGTTATTTTTATTATTATTGGATTGTAATGAGAAACGTAAAGCTATTCTTTTGTTATCTGAAAACAACGTATTTGTCTCATATTTACATTGCTCGTTGGCTTATTAATTGTAGCCAAATTTTAATATATGAAACTTAATTTTAGAGTTGTTTTTCTCATCGTAATTTGTTTTTCAGTGTTGACTTTTAAATCGTCAAGAACACAACATATACTCATAAATTATTTTTGGTTGATTATCTATTAATTGCCGTCTCCGCCTCCGCCTCCCGCCCTCGGCGAAGCGCTCCACCACCTTCTTCTCCTCCTCCTCGCTGCTCTGTGTCCATGGCAGAGATCGCCGGAGAAGAGATCGCTCGACTTGAGGCCCGCGGCGCCGGCTGCGAGGCAGGAGGTGGTGGATCGAGAGACGTGCGTGGGCCGGTGATAGGCTGAGTTGGGCTGCAACTGGGCTCAAAGAAGACACGATTCTATTCGTGGCCGAGATCAGTGAGCGGGACGTAACAATTGAGAGAAGTCTATTTGGACTCCCTCAACTAGATGGTTGGCAAGATGGTGTTTAATTAAATCATTTGACATCTACGTGGTACTACAATCAGCAAAGGATAAATGGTTTAAGCTGATAGCATAATGAGCCGGATTTGATAGCTAGAAACGCTTTTGTTTCTAGTTTTACGGTCGAGGAATACGAATCACATTCAGCAAATACTTCTTTCAGCTGCATATGCATCAACAATGGTTCAGCAACAATGGTTCAGCACGGCATAAACCAAGGTAACTCAATGCCGATTGCTCAAAGCATACACATCACACAATGCATAGCATTAGCATAGATAGATAGAGATACATGGGTCCTGAAACTTGTTCTTCCACACAGCAGCAGAAAAAGAAAACCAGGGTTCTAAAATTTTAAGATTCAAACATGGAGAGACCATACACACAGGTGCTAGCACTAGCTAGGATAAGGCAAGCACCATGCATATATGGACATATGTTTAATACAATACGGTGGTGGTATTCAGGTATTTGTTCAGTTTGCCTCAATGGCACAAAGCAAAAGCACTAGCTGGAAGCTGGAAACCATGGATGGTGGATCACATGAAGGTCCAGTTGACGAGCATGAAGGCGAGGCAGTGCGGCGCGTCGTCGTCGCTCAGAACCTTCCACGCCACCGCCTGCTCGTACGACGCCTGTCGCCCCATGCTCGACTTGCAGACGCCTCCGGGGAGATAGGTGAAACCCTGAAAGAAGAGAGACAGACCCCAAAGAGGCTTGATCAGGAACATTGCTCATGGTCTGGTAGTACTCAGATGGATGCGTCACCGGTTGTCGCGAGGCAGGGAAGCGGTGGTTTTACCTGCTGCATTATCTTGGGGAACTCCGAGCACAGCGCCTTCCGGCCCTCGTCGTCCAGGATCATCTCGAGCGAGATGTCCTGGAGGTTGACCAGAGTCGTCTCGAGGATGTCGAGGCCGGCATTGTTGGCGAAGGTGAACATAGGAGCAGGCTGCCAGTCGATAACCAAACTGATCGTTAGCAAGGTTTCCAGAACATGCATGTGATGAAATGAGCATAAAATTAGTGGGCAGCACTACTAACCTTCAGAGAACAGCACAGTATTGCGTCGCTGTGCTTCCACAGGAGCGCCAGGGGAGAATCGGCATCTTCGGTATCAGACCAACGGATATCTGCTCCGGTGTGAGCCCTGAAAGATCCACGGAAATAACTAGTGCATTAACATCATTGATCATGACTTCAGTTGTTGCAATGTGTAGGTGGTTCTGATGATGAAGAACCTGAGATAGACTTTTGCTAAAAATAAGGATTTTACTTACCTATAGCTCCTACCAATCCAGCTAGCAAGTGTAAGCGCCTCAGGAGAGGCTGGAGGGTGCTTCATTCCGATCTGGGGTCCAAGTCGAGAAGGAGCTATTGCCACAGCCACCCTCTGCACGGATGCCATCACAGCTCTGACATAACTCCTAGCCATTGCCGCCACGCTCTCACGAAGGTGGTTCTCGTATGAGAATTGGAAAGCAATGGTCAGGACTGATCTGTTGCATGTGCCAGATGCATCAGTTGAAGCACGCGATGCTCCACCTGGTCCAACCTCAAGGGCGGATGCAAGGTCAAGCGTGCGTGTTGCAGATGGCCCATCCTGCAGGTTTGAGTAAATAACGGTTAATTGGTGAGCCAACATGGGAAAGACAAGGCCTCTGAATAAGATTATGGACCAGTCATACCATTTTTGTATCTAGTGGTATCACACGGAATCCTGAGGGTAGAAGTGGTGCATCATCAGCAAAAGATTCATCAATAGGAGCAAAGACAAGCTGTGCAGATGCACTAGTAGCATTCTCATCAACCCCGCTGCAAAGCTGCATAGAAAGCAATCTCTCAGAATCAGGAAGATGCAACAAACAGGTACTACAACTTAGGGCGATAGATCAGAAACCACAATACCTGTAGAAGGTACATATCCCGTGATAGAAGCACCTCATCATGGCTGAAACCATGTCCTTCGAGCCTAATAACCTCCAAGAACTGCAATTCAGAATGTCAGGTTGATGCATTAATATTTGCCATTCATCGTGGCAAAGGAGCTACAAGCCTACAAGGACTCAATTACAACATTACCTCTTCATGCTCTAAGGTATGCGCAAGGGGTAGTATAACCTGACTGCCCATAAACCCGCTGGTCCTTAAGCCTGGAACTGCATATGGGCTGGCCCGCAGAGAAGCAGCAGAATAAGCATCAACACCAGGATCAGCCCATTCAGAACGATGCTCCCTCAGAAATCGCACAAGTAGAGCAGGAGGGACATTCTGCATTATCAAAAAAAGGACATTTTGTAAAGCTTAATTCTTTGATTTGGATAATTTTGGTCAAAGTGAAACAAAGATAGAGACAATCCATAATTAGCTGAGTAATTAAATAGAGCCTATGTCAACCTGAAGTAGCATTGATGCCTTTGCGCACAAGATGCCGCCTCCAACAGTAGAAAACAGAGGGTTCGGGCTGACATGGGATCCAACAAGCTTGTTTGGAGACGAGTTTACTGAAATTGTAATGTCCTCACTACCATCACTGCTCAACAAAGACCAGCCATCATCTGGAAATCCACTAACAGCATCATTGAAACCTCTGCAAATTAGAGTATGGAGTTCAGATGTGTGAGCAATGAGACATGCATGGAACTGTGTCATATGACAGTATGCCAATTGGTTCTAATACATGGGAACCCTCAAATAGCTACAGACCTGCTGAGCCTTTGACTAAAGGTCCTGAAAACAGCAGGCTGGCGCCCAGCACCATAGGGGATTTCACCGCTTGACTCATGCGCAATTTGCCTAATGTGTCGCAATGCCTGAACAGAATGAACCATGTCATTGGTGATCAGAAAAGTTATGCACTCACAATCACCATGAGGTGAACAAGTGCTCTTCAACAACAGAATAAAACAGTGCACATACTGCAATGGTCATCTTCTGTGCAAGGATCTTTGGAGATTCATAGAGCGGTCGAAGAACCTCAGGCACACTCCAAGCCTGTAAAATACACAGGAATAATAAGATATGTATCGCATAAAACTATTCAATATTACACTAGTTAATGTGAAAACACTGTTGTTACTTACATCCAAATCAACATGATCCACAATGTAAATCATGGAGCCACCTCCCTCACATGGCCGAATCAGATAACCACTAGGAAGTACCTCGGCTCTGATAAAATTCGGAGTGTTAGGCCCAGATGGGCCACCAGTGGACTGAGTCAATGACCTTTCACAGATCTACACAACAGGAATGGTGTCAAGCAATATTTAATACAACAGAAAATACAGTTCAGTTGAAAAGCATGATGATGTGATATGATCCAAACAGAATAAGTCCAATCATAACATGACGAACAGACCATAAAAGAAAATGAAAGGAAGCATTTTGTTTAATGAGCTGACAGCAGGCAATTAAAGATCAAAGTAATACCACAAGACTCCCATCTTCAAGTCCACTGGTGTAGCGGAGAGTCCAAAAGTCGCGTGGTGCCGCCAAAGTTGTCGGTGCATATGTCTAAGGAATTGAAAAGGGCAATGGTTATTACCAAAAACAAAGAGTAGCTAGTGATGCTTGAGAAAAATGCAACACATGAGTCCCGATTGGGTATATTTACCTGCATGTAGATTAGCTCAATGGTTCCACCGTTACCCGTAGGGATAACATGGATGATATCGACGCATCGGCAATCACGGTACCAAGAGGGGCGATCCTTGAGGATCTCCGCAACCTAAAATGAGGCTTATCAGGGTCTGTAGCATGCCAGTTAATGGGAAATGTAACACAATATCAAGGAAAACAAATAATACCTTTGTGGGCTCAAGGCTCACAAGGCCGCAAGCTCGTGCTGCTACGCCACTGCAATTGTGCGAAACAGCGATGATTCCAATGGAATCCGGACCAGGCTGTAATCAAATTTTCATTTCAGTTGATTTGAAAAAAAAACATGAATGGAAAGAGAAAATCAACATACTGCACAGTTTTCTTGTACAACGAATACATTACCTTCATCCCAACCATTTGCACCCATTCGACAGCAGTTCCCGTCGCCTTCGACATGAACTCTGCCAAGGTCTCCTCAGCAATAGCGAGAAGACTGCGCAAATAAAAGCATCTCAGCAATCTTTCATACAAAAAAGCACGGCCTAACAAAAGAAGAAAATAGACCAGGTTTTGTGGATACCCTGCTGGGTTGTTCGCATCCCTTTGCGGATGCAGAACTGCTGGGTTTTGCTGTTGATGGTGCTGACCACTTGTCACCACAGACTCACAGCTTGTATCTGTGGTGGCTGCAGAAGGCTACAAAGTACATACAAACATTACTGATTAAGAAAACAAGATAATCAAAATAAGAAGCAATTGTAAGAACAAAAGCCTGTAAGCACAGGGAGCTCACATTGTGCAGTTGAGTCCGCATGTAGCCGTTCTCGTAGACAAGACGGGACACCTGCTTCTGCAGCCGGTCATTCTCCTCCATCAGCAGCTTGTTCATCGCATTCAGCTTCCGGTTCACAGTTTGCAGCCGGGAGGCCTCCTTGCGCTGCTTCTCCCGGCATCTGCCAATTACAAGGAAGGCACAATTTCAGTGGCAAAAGTACATGAATAAAATATCTGAAGGATGGTGTCTTCTAATACACAAGATTCCAATACTTGTTAATGGATACTGATTGGCACAGCCCAAATGAGCACAAAGGCAGTTAGGCAAAGGCATTTTAGAAAATATTCCCCAAGATCAAAAGGGGGTCATTGAACAGGAACAAGCAAAAGGTCATTTGCAAAAGAGACAAGTGACTATATACTATGCAATAACAGTTAGTATTCCATATGTGAAAATCATTGCCTAATTGACAGTGATGTTTCTGTCTGCATCTGTGAACTCAAACTCTAAACAAGAGAATCCTCTACTTAAAAAAGGATTCTTGATTTATATTTGGCCTTCATGAGTACAGTAATAGTATATACCAAACTTGCTCAAAATGTTGCCCTTCACATTCTTCCACAGTGACACCACTAGTGACAAAACTATTGCCCTACTTGTGATCCACTGAAAAAAGAAACCGAGATGATAACCAGGAGGTGATGCTTATGGGGGCCTATAGCAAGAAAACATGAACACTACCACAGCCCACAACACAGGGTTAAAAAGATGGCCCTCAAAGTGGCAAGCACAGGAAACAAGAAATGACCTGAGGCAATTTTGCTCCAACCAATCATTGGTCACCACAAGCAACAAAACAAACAGAGAGCAAATATTTACAATTTAAACCAAACAAAATTAACTGTAAAGTCTGTACAGAGATCCAGGATATTTGGCTATTCACATCACCACAAAATCCAAGAGGAAACCAACGAATGATGCTGCCATTTCGCTCCCTACCCACCACACAACCCAGCAGAATAATGCAGCGAAGAACAGTGTGGGCACAGGAACTCAAATCATTGCCGCAAAGTTTTGTAAAAGAAAATATCCTGATAAATTTCAAGCAAACAGATTGCGCTTCATTACTGCACAAGACGAACTAAAATAAACATTTCAAGTTTCCAACCCCCTGAAAAAAAAACAAAACCCATCATTTAGGATGCAAATCCCAGAAATGAACCTTCTTGTCACCAATCCAACACATTGTAAGCCCTAAAATCAACACCCAAAAAAGTTACAGACATCTACAAATCAAAACAGAAAACAACAACAACTCATCTCAAGAACCCGAATCTCCCTCACAAACATGAAAAAAAAAGTTTGAACAACACAGGAATCAATCTCATTACATTACACAAACCCAAGAAAAGAAAGAAACCGAAGAACACACGCCATGGCTGCTGAACAAACCCGAGCAGAAACAGATCGAAGAGAGAGAGAGGGAGATCAGACTGACCTGCGATTCTGGAACCAGACCTTGATCTGCTTGGGCTCGATGTTGCTGAGGATGGGGCACTCCCGGATGAGCTGCTGGCGGCGGAGCGAGCTGGGCTTGGGGCACTCGGTGTACACCCGCTCCAGCGCCTCCACCTGCTCGGGCGTGTACCGGACGTACTTCCCGGCGTCCACCTGCGGCGCCGCCGCCGCCCCCGTCGGGGAGGAGGACGACAGCCTCTCCCCCCTTCCCCCCACCGCCGCCGCCGCCATCCCTCCGCCTCCTCCTCCTCTACTCCCCTCCTCCTCGTCGCTGCTTGTACAACAACAACCCAGAAAGAACTCGCCGCAGTCATGGCCCGTAGCTCGCAGTCGCAGCTCCCTCTGCCGCCGCCATGGTTGCTCGTGGTCGTGCTCGTGGTGGTGGTGGGGGTGGTGGTTTCTTGGAGGAGGAAGTGGTTGGTGGCCTCTCTCTCGCTTGCTGCTGGTTTTAATACTGCTAGTACTTCACTCCACTCCACTGCGATCGCCTCTCGTCTTCTCTCTGGTCTTCACATGAAGACATCCACTTTCTCTCTCTCGACTCTTTTCAGAGAGAGAGAGAAAGATTGAATTTTTCTGATCAGAATGGGTCGTTTCCTTTTTCTGAACTCTCTTTCTTTTTTCTCTTCTTCAGACTCGGCTTGGTACATCAAAGAGTCGCGATGTTTCGCTTATTTATATGTTTATCCCAATCGTTTATTATCATATAAAAGATTATTCGTGGGTGAAGTTTTCATATACGTGTTATTAATGATTAAAAAATAAGTACAGTAAAATAAACTACGACGAAAAAACCAAAAGGTCAAATTCAGATTAAGTATTAAAATTTAAATTTTGGCTTATATAAGTATAAGTCAAATAATGAGGCAAGTCTCTTTTCTGAATCCGTTTATAAAAAGAAAAATGGTTTCTTTTCTGAATTTTTTTTCTTCAGACTTGGCAAGGTACAGCAAGTCTTTTTTCTGAAGTGGTAGTAATTCTTTTTTTCAGACTTGGCTATAGCAAGTTTGAACTGACTGAAATTTGCAAGATTTTGCATTAATCTTGAACAAATCACTTCTGCACTTCCAATGCGCATGCACTCTCTCTTTTTTAGGTTTAAAACAGGGATGAGCTGTCCAAAACTGAAAGGTTTTCTGGGGGTAAGTGGCAGCTTTGAACAGTGTAAAGCTGTCTCTCAAGTCTCAAGAGAGAGAGAAATTCTACTGTAGGCTTGGAGGCAATGCAAGATTAGTTTTTTATTTCTCTGAAATGTTACTGCTGCTTTTGAGAACTCAGTGAGGTTATGTTTTTTTTTTAGTTTTCGATAGAAGCATGGTTTCTATTCTTTCCAAGTGTTTGTGTGTGTGGCTTTTTCTGTTATAAAAACTATTTTCAGCGCTGGATATACTCCTACATGAACTGTCTCTGAAAATACAGCGGTGCAGCTGGCCCAGCTCCTCTGTACTCGTGTGGTTGAAAAGTTTATCGCCATTTCAAACTAAACTTATCTTGGTTTTCAAAAATTCCGGATTAATGAAGCTTGAGAGAGAACTGAAAAGGAGAGAGATATAGGCTGTGTTTACATAGGAGTTTTGGCGTGTGAAATTGGACTAATAAAAATACTAATTACATAATCCGTCAGTAAACAGTTAGACAAATTTATTAAGACTAATTAATTCATCATTAGTAAATATTTACTGTAGCACCACATTGTTAAATCATGGAGCAAATTAGGCTTAAAAGATTTGTCTCGCAAATTAGTCGAAATCTGTGCAATTAGTTATTTTTTTAAGTCTACATTTAATACTTCATATAGGTATTCAAACGTCCAATGTGAAAGGGCGAAAAATTTTAGGGTGGGATCTAAACAGGCTACTACACAATCTTCAGGCCCTGTTTAGTTCCCACACAAAAATTTTACAATCTATCACATCGAACGTTTAAACACCTGCATAAAGTATTAAATATAGGCTTAAAAAAATAACTAATTGTAAAGATTGTGACTAATTTACGAGACGAATTTTTTGAGTCTAATTGCTCCATGATTTAACAATGTGGTGCTACAGTAAACATTTACTAATGACGGATTAATTAGGCTTAATAAATTCGTCTCGCGGTTTACTGACGGATTCTGTAATTAGTTTTTTTATTAGTGCCCAAACACCCTATGCGACACCTTATATAATATCTAATGTGATACAATAAAATTTTACACCCCTGAATCTAAACACCCCTATGTTTTTTTTAGTTTTCGATTCGAGCATGGTCTCTATTATTTCCAAGTGTTTGTGTGTGTGGCTTTTTCTGCAATAAAAACTATTTTCAGTGCTGAATTATACTCCTACAATGAACTGTCTCTGAAAATACAGCGGTGCAGCTGGCCTGCCACCTGCTCAGTTCAGCTCCTCTGTACTCGTGTGGTTGAAAAGTTTATCGCCATTTCAAACTAAACTTATTATATTGGTTTTCGAAAATTCCGGATTAGTAAAGCTTGAGAGATAACTGAAAAAGAGAGATGTACACAATCTTCAGTCATTTTCTCCCTCGTGAGGCCCTCTTTAGTTCTAAAGTTTTTTTTTCTAAACTTCTAATTTTTCATCACATCAAACATTTCATACACACGACTTTTCATTCACATCATTCTAATTTCAACTAAAATTCTAAACTTCAGTGTAAACTGAAATTTCCAAACGTAACTGAACAAGATGTCGGTGGTAAAATATTTGAATATTAATAGTAGGGTATGTTTGAATATTAGTAGTAGAATAGTGTTTGAAACTCTCGATACACTCCAGTGTCACCCTGGAGTATATAGTAACACTTATTACTCCCTCCGTCCCAAACTATACTCCCTCTGGTTCTATATTAATTGACGTTTTGGACAAGTTTGAGGTTAAACTTTTATAACTTTGACCATCAATAACTTTAAAAATATTTAGTTTAAAGAAACTAAAAAAACATATATAAATTTATCTTTCAAAACACTATAATAAAAATAAACATGCATTTATTTATTGTATATATTATAATAGAAAAATATGGTCAAAGTTATATCTTGTAGAGCGTGTCATTGTCCAAAGCGTTAATTAAAATGAAACCGGAGGGAGTAAGCATTTTTAGCTATGAATGCGTCCAGATTTATAGCCAAAAGTTATTGTATTTTAGGATAGAGGTAGTAGCGTTTAGGATAAAGCAATTTTTTAAAATTTCTCTAGAACTTTGACATAGCGTTCTTAGCATCTTAAAAACCAATGCTAAAAATAAACTACCATGATGAACTCTAAAATTAAGTTATAAATTTTAATTTTTATTATGGTTGATAAGATGAAGAGCAAACGATGGAGCAGTCTGTTTGCAGATAATAAATAATATTTAACTTTTTTATGTCTGAATTATTTAAAATTAAGCCTTGGCTGCAGATAATAAAGCCAACTAAGACAACATTTTTGCACAATGGCTCATTGAAGATGAAGAGGCAAACCACACTGGCTAACTCCTCCATGTCCAAATAAATCGAACAATATTAAAATAAAGCAAAAGGCTGATATGATATATATCACATTTCTTATCAGGCGTTGTGTTTCCCAAGTTTTTTTTCCCAAAAATATTATATCGAATATTTGTATACATGCATGAAGCATTAAATATAGATATAAAGATAAACTAATCGTACAGTTTGCATGGAAATCGCGAGACGAATCTTTTAAACCTAATTAGTCTTATAATTAGTCATAAGTGCTACAGTAACACCCACGTATGCTAATGTTGGATTAATTAGGCTTAATAAATTCGTCTTGTGGTTTCTTGGCGAGTTATGAAATTAGGTTTTTTATTCGTATCCGAAAACCCTTTCCGATATTCAGTCAAACGTCCGATATGACATCTTAAAATCTTCTTCTGGCTAAATAAACATGGACTGAATTTATTTCGAGTCGGAGGTAAGATGAAAAATCAAATGATGCGGTAGCTTGCATCACCGATCGCTCAAGCTCAACTCTAGGCCATGTCACTGTTCCTCTGCAGCTCGCAAATCCAAACAGTGTGTCTCACTCTCTCTCTCACACACTGTGCCTCACCTCACAAGCTCACCAAGATCTTCTGAGTTCTGTCTGATACACCGCAATGAGTAGCAGCAGCAGCAGGAGTATACTCCAAGTCGATAGCATCACAAGCCAAACAGCCAAACACAAGCATCCAAACATTACAATCACATATACTCCTCCTACTACTGGTACGTACTAGTAGTAGAAGTAACATTGCAATATCATTTCCTTTTACAAAAGAAATATGCTTCATACATAAAATCAGAATTTTGAAGTTTGTCCAACACATTATAATGTACATCTGCAAATACTCATCGCCACGGCTATTTCATCGTCATGACATGGTTTTCCACCGGTAGGAGCGGTCGACCGCAAGGCTAATAACAGATATGTAGCTGATGCTACACATTAGGCGTAGCGTCCGAAATAAGCAGACGCGATTGTAGTTTACTTCCTATAAAGAAATTCTATCGTAAATCAATGAACCTTATATTTTCCCTCCTAATATCAATTAAATAAGGTGGAAACTCCGAAAATCCCCCGATGATCAGTCAAAAAAACAACACTTTCAACTTGTGACCTTTTTGCCAAAAAAAAACATTATCAGAATGTGTTGCTGCATTCTAATTTGACAAACTATCAAGCTTCCATTCATCGTAAATTTAAACAATGTCGAATATTTGCAAACGGATGGAGTATTTGGGATGTGAAGCTGTTGCTGCTGCAGGCTGCTGCAGCCGAGCAGGCACAGAAGATCCGGAGAACAGTGACAGTGGCCGCAGTGCGCGTGCGCCGTACGGTCGAAGAGAGACGGGCTACGTGGACCGCGCATTGACCGATCGTGAGCCGCAGGATCCAGGCGTGGCCGTTAGGGATGGACGGTTCAGATGCGGCCTCGTGTGGGGATTAATAAAATAATAATAACTGGGACGCGACGCGATTCGTCCTCCGCGACGGCGGATCTCGGCCGGGATCTCCTCTGTCGCTTTCCTCTTTTCTTCCTTCTTTCCCCACTAGTATTTTTTTTTCTCAAGTATAGGAGTAATGTTATACGAGTAGTATGTACTATCCGATTTTGTAACCCATATATAATTAGAGACATATAAACCATAAATAAATTAAGGCTGTGTTTAGTTCCAAATTTTTTCTTCAAACTTCCAACTTTTCTATCACATCAAAACTTTCCTACGCATACAAACTTCTAACTTTTCCGTCACATCGTTCTAATTTCAACCAAACTTGTAATTTTGGCGTGAACTAAACACACTCTAAAGAAGAATATGTCATATGCACTGCAACCGTTTACAAACGTCGATCAAATTCAGTTCTACGTGAGTTGGATAGTTCGGTCGTATGCATAGCAAATTTCTTTTTTTTTCTTTTCTTTCTTGCTCCATGAGTAGCCCAGTGAAAGAAATCATTTTTATATTTTTAAAAGTGTTACTAACTCCGTCTCAAAATATAACAACTTTTAGCTATCCCAATTCATAGCTAAAAATACTTATATTTTGAGACGGAGAGAGTAGGTAATAAGATATTTAATTAATGACTAAAATGGTTCATAAGGTGTTGGTTTCATTTTTTTTGTTTCGTAGGTAGTACATGTAAGAGATAAATTGTATTAGAAAACAATGTTAACATGGTTTCATAAAAAAATACTGGTATGACACTTTATTATTTTTTATCACATCATCAAAAATACTTTCATGTCACCTAAATACAACTTCATTTTAGTTCTCCATTAAAAAGTCCAACATAACTTGGCTCTTTGTCTCTATTCTCTCCCTGAATCCCTCTGTAATCCATTTAAGTTCTCTTTGATTTATAAATAAGGCGTATGAAATTTGGGGTATTTAATCTTGCAAGGAAATTTTGTATGAAATACTTTGAAACAGATGATTGATAGTATGAATTTCAAAGTTGAACATGAAGAAATAAAACAAAATAAAAAGCAGGATAGCAGCAGCGGCGAAATACTGGTACAGTGGCAGTGCAATGTGCAGCATATGAGAGACAGTATGACAGCACTGTATCCATGTCGTCTCTGGTTTTGCATTGCATTGCATCTGTCTGTTGACGAGACGTTCAACTGCACACTCCGTATCACTTCCGGTATACGAGAACTGTTACTGTGGGCTCATCCATCCTGATTCGGTTTGATTAGTACTCCCTCCGGAAAAAAAAATAATAAACCATGCATTTTTCCGTGTCCAATGTTGACCGTCCGTCTTATATAAATTTTTTTATAATTAGTATTTTCATTGTTGTTAGATGATAAAATATGATTAATACTTTATGCGTGACTTGTCTTTTTAATTTTTTTATATTTTTTTCAAATAAGACGGACGGTCAAACTTTGGACACGGAAAGTCAGTGTTTGTCTTTTTTTTTTTTACGGAGGGAGTACTACTGTACTCCATGTATATAATGAAAAGTATATATCACATGTAACTATAATTAAAATTTTTGTTAGGTTTTACTCTTAGCAAAATTTCTACTCATAATTAATTCTAAGATTATTAAGAGTGCTCTTAACAAATCTTAGAAATCTAATTTTTTTAATCCTTCGATAGATTTTAAGTTTACAAGTGTATGCCCTCTATACTACATTCCATTTTATATACCGTCACCTCACGGTTTGACGGTTCGCGGTTACCACGAAAACGTGAGGGTACCATAAGATATGATATGGTTTTAAAAATTGAAAAGATTACTGCACGTGGTAACCGTACGATAATTGTAGGGTTTTGTCAACCCATAGTACTCCACCTATATATAGCCCGTGAGCCCTGATTAATCTACATTCACGAGTAATCAACAGCATCATTTTGATTCTGCATATTACTATTGTACTATACAAAAGAACTTCAGATCAGACCGCAGATTAATTGATGGGTAATACGTTTTGTCGGTTGAAAAGTTTATGTTTTGCTCGGGCTCAGGACTTCAACCAAACACAGATCTCATAGGCTTGCCTGGTTAGGCATAAATCATCGAATTCTCAGGCTTGCATTTTTCTCAGACATTACTCAGGGCGCCAATCAAACATGTCGTAGGATATAATGGTAGTTAATATTCGTTCTTTTTGCTAATGAATGTTTGGATTTGTTGTGCCATACATGCGTATGATTTTCTCAATTGTCTATAGAATAGTATTCATTAACTTTATATTCTACTCCCTCTATCTTTTTTTAAGATGTTCAACTAACCAGCGTCAAAAAAACAACAACAGGGAGTATAATATTTAGTAAATTCATGTATTAATTTATCAGCTGATAAGCATAATCAAACGGGACCTCCTGTAGCAAGGTCCCGTTTGATATAGCTGACATTGATGGGTAATCTGATTTTGAGTTAGCTAGTAATATTAATCTGGGGATATGCACAAATGAGTAGGAAAGTTGCTTTAGAAAAAGCATTCGGAGAAAAATTAACATAGAAATATTTTTGCATAAAACATGTGCGAATAATTAACATAGAAATAATTTTGCATGAAACATGTGGCTTATGCACCCAATTTAATTCTCCTATGTGAAGTGTATCCCTAACTCTCCATATAGGAGCCGATCCCCTTTTCGAGTCGGGACCAGGGCCTTACGAGGGAGCGCATCGCTCTACGGGGGTCCCCTTATGCCTCGGCTCCACATTGGGTGAGCCATGCCTCTACCTTGTGGTAGTCCATCCCCATACCCTCTTGCACAAGCGACAGTTGATCTAAGTCCTAAGAGAAAGCGGCAACATGGGATAGGTGATGAGAACAAGCGCGGTGGAGGAAGAGGGGGAGAGGGAGCCTACTGTCATGGACGCAAGCAAGCTCACCCCCCTCATGTGCATGATCAACGGCCGCCATGGTCGTATCCAGTGCTACTCATGGCAAGCCTATAGGATCGAGGAGTTGCGCCGTGTAGACTGCTCGCAACCCTAGTGCTCGGTGGCGGAGGAACTAGGAGAAAGCCTTCTCGACCACCATCACAGTCGATCGTAGCCTCGTCGACCGAGCTGCATGAAAGAGGAGGAGGAGGAGGAGGAGGAGGAGGAGGAGGGGCAGTGGAGACGACCTCCTCGAATGAGCCATTGCCACTCCTGACCCATCCGCCACGAGACGAGCAGATCTGAGGCGGCGTCCGCTTGGTCTAACATTGACGGTGTGAAGCTCGTGGTCATCGTTGAGTAGAGCTTGAGGTACAGGGAGGGGAGAGTGCGGGGAGCCTAGGGCCGCCGTCGTCATTGGGGAGCTCAGGGTTTGCCATCGTTGTCAACCATATAAATTGAAAAAAAAATCAATGACTGAAATAAAACAAAACCAAGATCGTACATAAAAAATTAGGCTTGCCAACTGAAACAACTTGCAATGTGAAAAAAAAGCCTTTTGGTAATGTTATCTCATTCTAAATAGCACTTGAGGGTGAGGTAGCCGCGTCCTTAGAAGCTTGGGAATCGTGTAAGCAGAAAATGGTAAAATGCGCAATCAGAAATTATCTCTTTTTCTAGCGGGAATAGTACTGGGAATAGTGGAATAGGACTAGCTACGTACAGGAAGGAATTGTCACAGGGAGCATCAATATTCAGTTATTGCTCCTCTCCTTGAGCTGAAGTCAGAGACAATGTTCTCCTTCTGTTTAAAAAAGAAGTTTATTTTTCACCCATACATCCAACACGTAACAGTAAAAATTCATAATACCTCCACTTTATCAATCATAATACAATTAATCCTCATCTTATTTACTTCCAGTGCATTCATCATCTACTTTTATAAATCCGATATTAATAATTATTTAAAAATAGATTTATTTTAAAATAAACGAACGTAGTTAAAACTTACATCGTGTTTAGTTCCAAAATAATCCTTCAAACTTCCAACTTTTTCATCACATCAAAACTTTCCTACACACAAATTTTTAACTTTTCCGTCACATCGTTCCAATTTCAACCAAACTTCTAATTTTGGTGTGAACTAAACACAACCTTAACTTAGAGCTTATTTGGGGGAGTTTCTAACAACCGAAGATTCTTCTAAAACCTACCGTTGCCAGAAACTCCGCTAAACAGTCCTGATTTTCACACAGGTTCTAAGAGGTTGTTTCTCAAAAAATTTAAGCTTTCCAAACAGCTTCTTATTTTGAAATTGAGGAAATACTCCTATATACTGTACAGTACTCGAGAGATGCTCTATGTCAGTCATGTAAGTAACTACTATTTAGGCCGAGTTTAGATCCAAACTTTTTCTCCAAACTTTCAATTTTTCCATCACATCAAAACTTTCCTACACACATAAACTTCCAACTTTTTCGTCGCATCATTCCAATTTCTTAAACTTCTAATTTTGACGTGAAATAAACACACCCTTACATGCAAGGCAAGGCAAAGGCAGCAGAGTTAAGCCTGCACAGTAACGTACTCACAAGTAGCAACAGATATGTTGACCACCACCCATAGCCATAGCCAGAGCTAAGCTGCATGCGCGCGTGAGCCAATCTGTTTCAGGCTGGAGACACCACGACGACGACGACGACGAAGAGCTCGATCACTGCCATAGCCATGGCTGGCTCATGCAGCTACTACTCCGATGCAGACGTATAGATAGGTTGGAGTAGATAGGATAGCATAGCAGTGAGCCATGGCTGCTCTGATCTGAATCTTCTGTTGTTCGCAGCTGCTTATTTGTGCCTGCTTCCATCCCTTTTGCCCCCCCTTCTGCTGCTGTCTGAATTCTGATCGATGCCATCAATATATGCTTCTGTCTCGTGATCGATTCATCCTTGCATACACACACACATTGAATGGTTGGTCGAGGACGATCGACGCATTCATATGCATAGCCCGCTGCTGCAGCGCCACTACTGCATATGCTATGCTCATCGGTCAATTGCTGGTAGCATGCAGCTGCATATACACTGCTCGACAGATTGGGACCTTTTTTTGGATCATTAAATTACTAGTACTCATACTTCAAATTACTACTCCCCTTATATAGGGTGAATAGCTAACACGGTCTTTGAAGTCTCGTTTCGGGTTCAGTTTAGTTCTCGAGGTTTCAAATCGTCCAAACAAGTTCTCCAAATTAATCATTTGGGTTAATATAGTTCTTGTACCACAAAAAATGACATGTGAGCATGCCAAGTCGTCCTCGCATGCAGCGGTATGAATGAAATGAACATTCTACCTTTATATACCATATAGAAAAGAAAGAAAAAAAAGAAAAAGAAATGTTTCACACGTGTATGATCGCTTTAGAATTGTCATTTACGATTGTTGCAACCAAGCACTGATCGCGTAAATTCCTTTGTCGGCCACCCATCCGCAACAATGTTGGGCCTGGGCTGGCCTGTTATTTTTTTTTTGTTTGTGTCTTTTCTTTCTTTTCTATATGGTATATAAGTGTAGAATGGTCATTTCATTCATACCATTGCATGCGAGGATGACTTGGCATACTCACATGGTATTTTTTTGGGTCCAAGGACAATATTAGCCCAAATGATTAATTTGAAAGACTTGTTTGGACGATTTGAAACATCGGGGACTAAACCGAGCCCGAAGTGAAACTTCAGGGACCGTATTGGCTATTGACCCCCTTATATATTTAAATAGTACATACCTTTCATTCCAAAATATAGTAATCTGAAAGAGAATTAGAGATAAGTTATTAGCCAATAAAGTCCCTTATAGTAATCTGAAAGAGAATTAGTATAGTGAATTTGAAATTCTAAACAAACGTTGTAATAGGTTACTAGTACATTTTAGGATATAGGGAATCGGTTGAACTTTTGGACTTTGACATCACTGGCTCTGAAAGAACTCATATTTAGTTTGAAAATATAAAAAACAGAAGACATAAGTACTTGTAAAATATTATAGAATATTAGTACTGAAATATTATAGATATTATCGTTATATTCTGGTAGGAAAATAGTGATCGAAGTTGCACACCATAGACCAAATGAAGTGAGCAGCATTATTATATATTTAAATACGGAGGTAGTAATACAAGTACTGTAATTTTTTTTGGTAATGTTAGGAGGTACTCCTATACGACATGCATAAAAAGTGTGACAAAGTTTTTTGCTGCATTAGAAGCCTGTCAGGACGGGGCTAGCTGTTTGGATGTAGAGCTAGCAAGCAATAATCCCTGCATGTTGGTCTCATTACATCATAATTAGGCTATGCTTAAGCGTGCAGTAGCAATGCACGGCCTGTGCCCTAGCACTTAATTGATCTTTTCCGTAGCTTAATTTTTACAGTGCTGCTCCTGCTTAGCTGAACATGCATCAACAGACAGAAAGACAGACAGATCTCACTCTACACATCTCTAGACAACATCAACCTAAATTTCACTCCATGCTTGGTAATCTAATTAACTGCTGGTCTCTCTCCAGTCTCCACTATGATACCGACAGTAACCAGTGATTAGCAGTAGCACTAAGTAAGGGTGTGTTTTGGTTCTTTGCTAAACTCAACCATGCCAAAATTTTGTCGATAGAAAAGCTTTAGACGTTGCCGAGAATTTGGTAAGGTTGCTCATTTGATTTAATGCCAAAATTTTTGAAATGTGTGTGCTTCACTTGGTTTTGCTTGCTAAATTTTTGGCAAAGCCAATATTTTGGCAACAAACCAAATGGAACCTTCATACATTGTCATTACCATTTTTTTTTGACATGGTTGAATTGGACAATGAACCAAAATCCAAATTTTAAAATTGAAATTTCCATTTGCTCTTCAGCTTATCCGCCGCAGCCAAAATTTAAATTTCAAAACTTAATTTTAGATTTGATTCCGATGTTTCTTGCTCAACGTAGTTTATTTATAATACTGCCTTTTTAAGTCGCTAATAGGTGTTCCGGTTTATAGTCGGCTATAGGAGATGCAACGAGGTTCAAACTAACCACAAACTCTTGTGTTGTGTGGTGCATGTAGGGCATGTTTGGCGAGTTTCTCAGAGATGTTTAGAATAAAAGCCCCCACCCCCCCCCCCCCCCCCCCCCCCCCCCCCTTTTCATCCATGTTCTGATAAGTTAGAGTTACATTTGGTTTCCAGTTTTTCTACTTATGTTTTCCAGTTTCTCTAGATGGTAAAAAGCTGGCTACCAATTAGCTCTTGCTAAGAAAGAATCCATGGTAGCAAGTCATGTCAGCCTGAAGAAGGATGCTGATGCTGCAGGCATTGCTTGGATAATTGGATTCCCTTTGGCATTCTAGCATTAGCGTTGGGAGGAGTGGTGAGGTAGCACCACCATGTCTCGTGCTCGCTGCTGATGCTGATACTGCTGCTAGCTTAAGCTAGTAGTAGCTGTAGCTGGAATCGATCAGTAGCAGCAAGCAGCATGTAGAGGCGCATCGAGAGGCGAGAGGGTCCAGATGCAGATGAGATGAGGCTTTGGATCAGAGATGTGTGCGTCGGGCGGGCGGGGGTCAGGCTTTGCTACAGCCTCAGGCGACAGGTCGCAGCGCACGCCGCATCCCCCCCCCCCCCCCCCCCCCCACCTCCACGTCCCATCCATCGCCCACCATCCACTTCTTCTTCCTCTCAGTTTTTGTTTCCACTTTGCAAAAGAGATTCATTGCCACTTCTTGTATGTACTATACCCAATAATCTACTGACATAAGTACCTAAGATAATTCAGTTTCAGCAGAAATTTTTAGTTCACTTTCATCAGGAATCTTTACTAGAAGTTTAGTTTCAAATTCAGCTCAGTTTCAGCAGAAATTTTTAGCTCAGTTTCAGAACACATTTTAGTTCAGTTAAAGGTTTCAGCACAAGTTTCTAGTTCAGTTTCAACTACAAATTCTTAGTTCAGTTTCAGTTTCAGTACAGCTTTTAGTTCAGGTTCAGAACAAAATTTTATTACAATTTTAGCAGAATTTTTTAGTTCAGTCTCAGCAGAATTTTTAGTTCAGCTTCAACAGAAAATTTTGGTTCAGTTTCAGAACAAATTTCGGGAAATAAATCCTGAATTTGAAACGGTGCCTTTGCTGCATATGATCTTGTTGTTGATGGTGTCAGCGAGAGGGGCTGTGAATGCATGTATGGATGGATTATCCAGAGTTCAGAGAGAGATAGTGTTTGCTGGTGATATGCGACGATATGGTTTCAGACTTTTTATCCCTTTATTCTTGTGGACTGTGGTGTGGTGCAAATGTGCAATACTTCAGAATGTCAGAATGGGCATGCTCAGGACCACTTGGCAAGAGGAATATTTGCATACAGGGCATCATCATGCTTTCTTGTGGGGTTGCCTCCCTTCATGCTCCTCCCAGTCATTTTCTGTTTCTGTTTTACTATCCATTTTTTCTTTGTTATACTCACATCCTGTTCTTGTTTGTGCACAATTTATTCAGTTTCAAACTTACAATCTAGGTGGCATTCAGCAACAAAGCGTACTTCTTATATTGATGCGTAGCTCTCCTACGCGTTCGAGAAAAAAAAAAGAAACAAACCATCCAAACTTCTCAAATTGTTATAGTGTTGAGTGAGATAATGTTCTTCTGGTCTTCCTATCAAAATCCAGTGTGCATCGCAAATGAGACTAGAATACATAAAGTTGTACAAATTCCAAGATGAAATGGTGAGAGAGGAAAAAAAACAAGCTTTTTATTAGAGCCTCAAGTGCCAAATGGGGGTAATTAGTGGGGTGCTTCTTGGGATATGATAGTTTTTAATCCACACATTGCAGTTGTCAGTGGAGCACCCAGCCTACTGCCCTGGTGTTAGGGGCAAGGCAATGGCATGCATGATACATGAGTGAGTTTAGTGAGATAATGTTCATCAGGAGAGATTAAATAAAGAGATTAGTATACATTAGCACCTTCCTATTGGTCTTTTCTGGTGTGCCTTGCATCCAAAGTGATGCCACTATCTCCACAAATGCAGGCTTTACCCCATGATCACCAAATATGCTTATGGGAAAAGGAATTAAAGGAGAAGATTTTGGCCAGTTGAATGAGTTTAATTGCACTGTTTATTCTTTCAGTGTTGGAATGAAATGTGAGGTCAAAATTGTTCTGGTGATGTATTCAGTAGTAGAAGATTTTTACTCTGAAATTGACCGTTGTCCTGAAGATAAACGACTGTGAACAGTAAATTTTTTACACTTCTGTAATAACTGTTGCTGACTTGCTGTACCTGTACATCATTAACCTGTCTAAAATTTTTTCAAATCTTTACACAAGCAGAACAATTGATGCTCCGTGGCCGTAAAATTGTCTCTCTTGTCTGATTCCTGCAATCTTTGGACATTCAATCCAGATCTGAAATTCTTGCTGTTTCTACACAAACAAGGAGTATACTATGCAGTTGCCAGTGGATTTCACCATCTTAAAATTGTTTGCATTTACATCAGCACAATAGACAGAAACATTTCTATGCTGTACTACAAACGTGACAAGATCTAGCATTGCATCAAGAAGGATCTAGGAAGAACAGAAAACAGGAAACTGTTCTTAGATCTTCTCCTCATCAGGTTTCCTCACTGAAGAAACTTGCAATGCTCATCTCTGCAAAAGGTTGATGGATATGCATTCAAACAGCTCTCCAAAATGCTACAAGCATTATCTATATTGACCAAAGATATGTTCTTAGCATCTATACCTCACAGAAGAGATTGCTTGGAACATAAAAAGAGCTAACGGTGAAATAATTTCCATGGAAAGTGTCATGCTCTTGTTGCTTCAGAATGGCAGGCAAGGGTGGTAAAAGCTGATGGGTGCAAGATCCTGCATTTAAGCACCTGGGTGCAGTTAATGGCATTACTCATGAGATTGTGTAGATGGATGTGAGGCAGTTCAAGTGCCTCTGCTGGGTTTGAAATGGCATGGCAAGCTTCTGGCTGACAGAGTGACAGAGTGCATTCAATTGGTTGTCATTGCTGCATATACTCCTCTCTCTACATGCAGGGTACTAGGGGTTGAAAATGTGCAATTTTTTATAGACTTTGAGATGATGCTAACAATAACAGTAACACCTGATGTTTTTTTGGGGGTTTAGGATAGATTCATGATCAAAGAGTTGCAGGCTATTCATTGAGTTTCAACTGGTTAACCACCAATTGGCATGTGTAGTCACATTCAGAGATATCACTGTCTTTTTATTGTTTTTGAGAACTCATTGAGTTGCTTTTGGGTGGTCAGCTTTTTCTTAGAGGGTAACAAAAAGGAGGGACTACTGGCTGGCTGAGTGAGTGGCATGAAAATAAGAGAAAAAAAAGAAAGGCAAAGCATGCACTCCTGCACCTTGCTACTACATTACAAACATAGCCTTTCAAATCCAGAGCAAAAGCAGTTTGTCAAGATCATGCAGTCAGCCAAATGGACATCACATTTCTTCAGTGTTTGTTGATCACATACAGATCTAAGCTAGTGATGGAGTACTATCAACAGCCTTAACCCCTAAAAACCCTAGCAGGACCCCTACTTTGTCCTGAAAGCCACTTTCTTGGCATGAAGAGAGTGAGGCACCAACCTTCACTTTCCAATAAATTTCTTTCTCCTCTCTTTCACTCTCATCTTCCATCTCTTTTTCATTTTTTCTCTTCCATGGGTGACAAGTGAGGATGTTGGCCACCCATCTCCCTTCACTCCCAAGCTTGTCATTGTCTTTATGCATTCATCAAAAGGACATGGGACTAGAGAGAGAGAGAAAAGCACCATACTTTCTATACATGCTTGAGGGCAACATTTTCAGTTTTTTCTTTTCTTTTCTAAGGTTGACATGCACACCATGGCTTTGCTTTTTGTGCCTTTCATAACCCAAAAAAAAAATTGCAGTATTTTGTTGCCCCTATTTCTTCCATAGTTGGGAAAATCATGCATGCTCTTCTCAGTACTAGACATACTCTCATGTCTTGTCGCTTTTACAAATGTGTTTGCTTGCAATGGAGTGTAGTAGTACCATGGAGCAGAGAAGGACCAAAGCCACATAAACACCGGAGAATGGTACTAGCATTGACATGACTTGAGAGAGATGTTGTAGCCGCTTTAATGCCTGCACTTAGTTACTCTCTCCGTCCCAATAAAAATCAACTTACGAGGGGATGTAATACAATTCAGCACAATAAATCTGGATAACCCAGGTTCGTTGTACTACCATTCTAGGTTAGTTCTTTTTGGGATGGAGGGAGTACAAATGTTTCATACATTATATATAAATAAACTACTAGTAGTATCCCACTAGCTACACAGTACACATGTCAAATTGTTTAACAATTTATTTGTAATCTACCAACTTTAATTGGTACAGGAGTGTTGTACATATTCACTAATTAGTTAACTGTAAGTTGTTTGGTCTCATTGTTGTCAAACTAAATGATGGCTACGGAGACACTGTTGGAATTGTAGGTGCTGGTGCAGTAGTGCAGTGCAAGAACATGGCAGGCACAAGGGAGGAGAAAAAAAAAAGAGCCTCTTTGGAGTACTAATCTAATTGATGCAGGAAAGAAAAGAACAAGAATGGTAACTAGTACCAACCATAACAACACAATTAATGGGTCCTGATGGATATTGGGTAAGTGTGGGAGGTCAAATGGGCCTGAAGGGCCTGTCTGTCTGTCTGTCTTACACCAATGTTGTGTTTCTGTCCCCCTGCCATGGCATGATAAGAGCTCATGTCACTTTTGCCATCCGTCCATGTCCTTCTCTCCTGAATTTCTTCTTGCATGGCTTGTTCTTTCACAACAATTTACAGATGCACCAGTTAGATAATGGAAACAAAATGCACCAGTTAGAAGTCACATTGCATTTTTAAGATAAATGAAGCTTTATTGATTTCAGCCGATTACATCAAAGTAATAGAATCATACCGAGAACCATATAGATCGCATTTTTAGATAATGAAAGTAATTTCTAGCCTCTGCACCGGTTACGGATGCACGATAGCTTTTTAATTGTGGGCACCAAGATTTGAACTCTGCACGCACAACTTCACAACAACAAATATGCTTCCCACCGTAAAGAGATGCATGGTAGAATAAATAAAAACTATTCTTGTCCATGGAGGAGGAATGGGGCCTGGCTTTGTAGTGCAAGCAAAGCATGTCAAGCATCCCTTTCACTGTTCTCTGAGGAGGTAGCTCATGCATGCCTCCTCCTCCTTTTTGTGTTCTTTTTAGGGGGGGTGTCATCAACATCTTGATCCTCCCACTCACTGTTCCATCAAAAGATTAACATGAACTAGATCTTGATTCAGTAACAACACTGAAGCTCACTTCACTTGATCACCCAATTTCTGATTGGTCCTGCATTTTGAAGAACAGATTGTTACAAAGATTGCTTCATGTGCAGGCAGACTCAGGCTAATGGATGAAGAATAATTAGCCATCCAAAACTGCTTCATGTGCAGGCAGATTCAAGCTAATGCATGAGGAATAATTAGCCATCCAAAACTAGTCTTTATCAAGTTCCTTTTTTGTGCCCTTTTTAAATCTGAATAGATGGATCAATCTAGCCAAGAAATGATTATAAGATTGACCTAAATTTGCATTCCGTAACTACATGCAGGAATACATGATTAATGTTCGGTACGTACACACAGAACCTGTGTAGATTCTGGCAATTCTGCAACTGCAAATATGCAAATACCCTCTGGGTTCTTGTCTGCATGCCTGCTCTGCCTCACTCATAATTCTTCAGAAGAGGGTCCCAATTAACAAGCATTATCATTTGCTTTCTGCCTCAATTGATTATTAATTTGTTCATCTCTCTCTCTCTCTCTCTATCTCATATCCATGTTTATGTGTGAGCTGATTTGTTTAAGGATTCAGATGAGGAGATCTATGCTTTTGTTAGTAACTTGTGTGCTAAGGGAGAAGAAGTATGGTGACTTGGCAGTGTTGTGTCTGGACTTTGGTAAGCACCTGACATAATCACAGAGTGTTGCCTAAGATAATCACGTGTGTCACCATTGTCTGCAAAAGTTTCAATTGCAGAGAGGGTGTGCATGCGAGTTTTGGTTCAGATTTTCAGAAAGCTCATGCTTGAGATTAGCTGGATTTATGACACAAAGTTCAGAACTCTACCAGTCAAAGAAGAAGTTCAGAACTACTGTATCCTTCAGAGAAAAAGTTCAGAAACTATTATCTAGAAAAACAAAGAGAGGAAATTTTCGTGCCCAGCTTCCCAGAAGCCAAACAGAAGTTCAGAATTCCATTCAAAGAAGAAGTTCAGAACCTTTGAAGAAAGTCGAGATTCAGAAGTTCAGAATTGTTCACATTAAGCTCAGAACTCTTACCATTCAAAGTAAGTTCAGAACCTTTGAAGAAAGTCGAGATTCAGATTATCCTTTCTTCCTCAGTATTATCCTTTATCCTTGTGGTCTTTCTAAGCAAAAAAGCGAGATGTGCTCGTGCGAGAAAAGGTACAAATTAAAATGTTTCAGTGTTCTCGAGAAAGTATATTCTTCTTGGTAATGGCTGCTAATTTCCATCTTCTCGAGAAAAGCATATGCTCATGTGATGGCAACATGATGGAGAAGACATGCCTGGATTGTAATAGGCCTATCAAAATCAGGTTCAGAGATATGTTCTTAGTCTCACATAATCATCAGGTAACTCAATGGAGAACATGCATTACAGGTATGCAGCAAGCATCATATCAACAAGCCAAAGAGGCTAAGACATAACCTAAGATCATGGATTGCCATAACAGCTGTTAAGATCACACGAATACATGATATTCCAAGAGAAAGATGGGAATATCATTTGGCATCTGGAGAGTGTGCAGAACAGATAAAGCTCCAGATGAAGTCACTGCTTGTCCTACATTTAAGGTTTATTGTCATGAACATACACATATCCAATGTTTTATTCTGTGCACTGCAGATGATGATGCAAAGGCAGTAAGAGACCAATCCAATCCAAAGCAAACAATTGGCAAGCTAATGAACTCTTTAAAACTACAAGACTTCCTGAAGAAATTCAGCTATCCCCATGACAAAGCACAACTGACGAAAACTACTCATTGTACAAGGTAAAGAAACTAAGCAGACCGAACCAAAGGCTGCAAAATCTGTTGCCCTGTCTATATATTCTCTATGGAGCATTATCCTACAACACCCAATGACACCATTCTTTGTCGATCACTAGCATGTACTGTACAAAACTGTTTCCATGTTTCACACCAGGTGCTTAAATCCCGTTTAGTTACTGGTTTTTGACTTCTTATTTTGTTTAGCTGACGATGCACCCTTTGAAGATGGAGAGGTAGACGGTTGGCCACTATCACGGGGTGCAACTCCATCCTGTTTATCTCTGGAACTGGAATCAGAATGCTCTTCCTTGTCATCCGATTTTGAATTAAGAAATCGGCCTCCAGCTCCCCTAGCCCTTTTCAGGGCATGTTGATGCCGTGACTCATGGAGATATGGCTGCACAGTGCAGACGAATCAAAATCTTTAGAAGATACAGAAACATAGGTACAAAGAACTGTACATTCCTGATAGTGAGAAACACCTATAAGAACACCCAGAGATGGTATAATTTTGTGGAAGTCCTAACTTAACTTCTGACAGAAAGTGCCAACCTTAAACTCTGTCAAGATTAGAACCAATGCAGTGATCCAAGTAACAAGAGTTTGTATTATTTTGGTACAAAAAGAAGTGAAAAAGGCACAGCTTGAACTTACAAATTTTACATGGAAATAGAGAGCAAAATCAGCCCACATCCATATTTGAAACAAATTTCGTGTTGTGTGGTATCCAATTCCCAGATCCTTAATGTTTTACAATGAGCAATAGCCAGAAAACATTGGAAACTTGTATGGTAGACATGATAAAAGATTGGACGTATATTCACCATAAGATTTACAGTAGAGCAGGTTGATCTTAGTATGGAAGTGGGATATGTAGATTGGAGAATTTAGTCGACTACTTGAAGCAAGTTGTTGTTCACTTGTGCTTCTGACCAACTCGAACTATAATGAAGCATCAGGAAAAGGATAACTAATTAATATTCCATGTTATATGGTTTTATAAAAGGTGCTAATAAGATTTACCTTACGGCCCTTGACAAGCTTCTTTTCAGACTCAGCTTTGGCTCGAGATTGTCGACGCCTTAATATGGCATTGTACTGTTTTGCATTCACATAGACAGGTTCTTCAATTGCATCGGTAGGCAGTGGTAGTCCAGCTGGATGCATCCCGACCAATGGTGGATGCATCTGAAAAAAAGGAACATCACAAAAACATTTTAACAGAGAGTGGAAGTAGCATACAAAGACCCAGAATTACGTAATTGTTTTTTTTTTTTGTCCGGATGCGACAGATCAGGTTATAAAAGGCTATGAGATACTGGCCTACCCTCCCCACGCAAAGTACATGCAGATATAATAATTTGTACATGAGAGCTTACCATAGGCTGTCCACCATAAGCTGCATAAAGGCTTCCGTAATATGGATCAATATTTGCGTAAGCAATTTGGCCCTGCTGAAAAAAATATGCGGAATTAGACAATAAACATTCCAAATGGAATTTGGCGTTATGCATGAACTGTGATCAGGAAATCCAAGCAAAGAAGCAACTCATGGTGCAACCACCAACACTCTCTTTGGTTAAGGTTAGTAACGAAGAAATTTGGCTAGGTGTGGTCGTGTGGAGACTTGTCTTATGGACTGGTGAACATTTGTTGACAACGTATCAAGGAGACGTGGCATAGCAGTATAAATGGGATATGGTATAACTGTCATGGAAGTCATGCAAACCTGCTTGACAATCAAGGTGTTACGCATGGTTTTCATAAGAGGGTCAACTCAAAAGGAAGTAAATTGGTCCTCCACTATGCAAGAGTTTTTCTCTCTGTATATCTGTTAGCTTTAGTATGAAGAGGTGGTTATCAGCCCAAGAATCCAAATCCAAATTCAAACTTGAATCTCCATAGTGATTCTACAAGCCTGCCATGTTTCTCCCATATTTCACTATGATCAGTTGGCTAAATATCCTTAGACTAGAGCTCAAACTGAAAGAACAGAAGTTATACTACTTGCTCATAACTAAAAAAGGGAAAAAATACATGTAATGTACCATTGCATGGGCCATATCGTGATGGGCATAGGGTGTCGCATAATCTGTTGAAGGTGTTGCTACCATTGTATGGCTATCTGTACTAGTAACTGAGGCTTCCTGCTGGTCCTCAGGTTCACCTTGCCTTTGCTGTTTTTGCCGCTCATCAGCTCCATGGTTGCCTACATAGGAAAGAAAACAAAAATGAAAAGGCTTAAAGTATTGCCATTTTTAAAAAGGGGAAATAACTGAAATTATATCTGCCAGCACTTAGCAAGCACCGATGGATGTTCCATCAACACTTCAGCACGTCCTTTTTACATGTAGTAATTGATCTAAACACTGCAGAGTGTATGCCAACTTAATGGAACAACTAATATTTCCATAATCCCACCAGCTATAAATTCAGTGTGACAGGCTGCATCTGGTATATACCTTAATAAATTCAAATTGCCTTCTATACCTGGTTACTAATTGTCCGCGTAAATGCCACTGTCTGCTAATACAAATGCCACTGTTTGCTTGGAAAAAATCCATAACCGTCATGCGTGCTCAATACACTCCCAATGGAATTTACAGTTGAGCTATCATTGTTGTGATTACAATTTATAACCAGACACTACCCCACTATTTAAACATGAGTAAAATACAAGGAAGACATTGGTGGATGAAACAGACATACCTGAAACATCATGAACTACAGACGTCATGGCTTGGTTGTTTTTGCAGACAGAAGCAGAATCAGGATGATTGTAGTCAAAAGAAACAGACGTTAATCACCCCAGTTTTCGGTGTGCTTCAGGCATATTTTGGTTTTTCGATATCTTGTAGGGAGACAGGAGCTTGCAGCACACCACACTTCCTGCCAATGAACAAAAATAAATTGAAGCTTCAGTGATCCTAAGCACAACATAAACGAAACATTCATTGATCCTAAACACAAAAAAAAAACTTCAATTCAAACTACAACAAAGCTGATAAAAATAGTCCTTAAGAAAGGCAGGGAACGTGCATGCATATCTAGGTCTTGATGCAGCACAGTGATGAGTGGCACATAACCTCCACCATTATCTATAATTTCGACAAAATTATACAGACTGCATTAATATTAATGTCTCATTCTAGGTGTGAAAAGTACAGCGACAATTGGCAGGCGAAGATCTTTTTCAGACTCGTGTGAAAATCATTAACGAATACCGGATATATCAAGACAGGATTATCTGATGATTGCTTAGCCCTTTGACCTCCCACCTTCCAAACCTCACCAACGCAAAACAAGAACCGCACATCACAGGGATAGATATTGTTTGTCGAATTCTACCCGAAATTCTTGCTGCCGTGGGTTCACAGATTCGGAGGGGGAAACGAGAATTCTCCTCGCAAACTTCCTCCCTCCAGAAAAGCAAAAGGAGCAGAGCAGAGCAGAACAGAAAGCGAGAGGGAGAAGGCGGGCTTACTGACCGAGAAGAAGAGGCCAGGCGAGCGGAGGTGCGGGATGGTGAGCGACCTCTCCCGGCGAGGCGATCCCGGCGAACTCTATCCCCGCCGGCGGCGAGCGGCGGCGACGGCGAGAGGCGGCGAGGGGAGAGGAGAGGAAGATGAGATGAGAAGAGGAGAGGAATTATTTTTTATTTTTATTTATTTTTTTTGGGTTCGTTTGGGAAAAGGAAAGCGGAGGGGCGCGCGTGATCTGGGCCGTCGGATGGATGGGCTGGGTGGATTGGACGGCCCGGATATGGCCCACGCGTTGGGCGTGGTGGGCCCGGGCGCATCCGCGTGTGTGGCTGCCGAGGTGTCTGTCTCTCCCGGCCTCTTGCACACCTCACCCTCTCCTACCTAACGTCACTACTACTGTTTATGACTTGAAACCGTCAAAATGGCCCATTATACACTATTACTAAATATTTATATCATTATAATATAAGTAAATTATACCCCCCGTTCATTCAAAGTGTAGTTGTGGTTTTCTATATCTAACGTTTGACGATCCGCCTTATTTAAATTTTTTTATGATTAATAATAATAATATTATTATTATTAGATGATAAAACATTAATAGTATTTTATGTATAACTTATCTTTTTAATTTTTTCAAATAAAACGGGACGGCAGTCAAACGTTGGATATAAAACCCCCACAATCGCACTTAAAATAAGTCGAAGGGAGTATAATTTTGGTCATATTTGTCGTTTTAGTATTCAATGCTTTTTTTATTTGTTTCACACTACAAGACGTTTTGGGTTTTTAATATATTCATGCATGAACTTATGTGTGTGCTTCGTCCAAATTTATAGTTAATCCACGCGAGGGATAGAAAGACCAAAACAACTTATAATGTGGAATGTGGAATGGAGCGAGTACTGCCTCCGTCTCAAAATAAATTTATTTTTCATACATTTCACACATACCAATACAAAATAAAAAAACTATATAATATACATACTTTAATTATCAAATCTCAATGTAACTATTCTTCACTTTATCTTCTCTTTATATATTCCATATTTTTATAAACTCTGATGCAATGATTACCGTAAAAATGAACTTGTGTCGGCACAAACGTAAGAGCTAAATTGAGGGCCTGTTTAGTTTGTGAAAAAAAAAATTTTATGTCACATCGGATGTTTGACCGGATATCAGAAGGGGTTTTTGGATACGAATGAAAAACTAATTTCATAACTCGCCTGGAAAGCGCGAGAAGAATTTTTTTAGCCTAATTAATCCGTCATTAGCACATGTGGGTTACTGTAGCATTTATGGCTAATCATAGACTAATTATGCTCAAAAGTTTTGTCTCGCGATTTCCTCCCTAACTGTGCAATTAGTTTCTTTTAATCTATATTTAATGCTATATGCATGTGTCCAAAGATTCGATAGGATGTTTTTGAAAAAAAATTTGGGAACTAAACCAGGCTTAAACTTATTATGGGACAATGGGAGATTTTACCGCAATCATTGCATCGGGGTTTGTGAAAGTAAAAAATAATTATTGGGAGTACATAAAGTGAGAAATATTTGTATCGTGATTTGATAAAATTTGTGTATTCTGTTTTTTTATTGGCATGTGTGGGATAGTGGGATGTGTGAAAAATAAACTGAGATTAGTAAATATTTAGATCTATTTATAGTCTAAGTTGTATAAAATCATAAAATTTTTGATATATGAGTATCACGGTTGATGTGACCATAGCTACTATGGATACGACCATTGCTCACATCATAAATCAACAAGAAGACATCAAGATCGAGTCCTCCATGTGCTGCAATCTGATTCGGCCACGTGCTACATTACTGACTTCAAACAGCCGCCAAATCTATATACGTGCTCCGTTTTGGGCCCGTGAGTACTTGATGGAAAGCTCTCGAAGTCCTCCTTCCAACGGATCTAGCCTCATCTCGGAATTCTATCTCGTTTGGCGGCAATCACAGAAGTAAGGTGCTGCATCACCTGTATTGGGCCAATGGGCTTGTAATTTTGTTTGGGACCCTGGCCCATGTGGGGTGCGCCCAATCTGATGGAGCACGACCCTTGGACCCTCTTGGTCGTCCTCCCACCTCTATAAATAGTTAGGTACCTCTTCAGGGTTTCTTGGGTTTTGATTAATTGTAAGTTTAGCCATTGCTACTTCGCTTGCAGCGCGCGTGTCGGCTAGACCGTCCGTCTGCTTGTTCGGAACCCCACTTTATCGTATATCAATTCATCTTTGTGCGTCTTGTCTATCTAGCAATTCAGTTGCTTTATATCTTGTTCTTGCTTGTTCTCGATTGCTTGCAGGAATAAGGTTGATCTGCACCGGCAAGATCAACAACCCACGGAGAGGTGTATCGATCGCTAAGGCGTAACGCAACGTCTTGTACGGTTGTAGTCGGATCGTCAACGTTTCTCCCAAATTGTAGTTATCATCAACTCACCGAAAGATCGGGCCAACAACAGTCTTGAGTGTCTCAAGTGGAACTCAGGGGTCATCAACGGTACTAAAATTTTACAAAACCATACCGTTAACTACACGCAACACAGAGTCTCACACGCTTCCAGCAGAGTAGCTACGCACTATGTGACCCAACAATCCACCATAGAATTCCAAGAACGAGAACGACCTTCTCTATCAATATATATATATAAAAAAGGCAAAGGGCCTTCTCTTAGGGGAAAAAAAAGAACGAGGACTTAACCCAACACTGTCTTTTTCTTATCCATACCGAGTCTGGTTAACCTCGATTTCCACATATAAATTAGATGTCTACAATACGATGGGACCTGAATTATGAAAAAGAAACTGAGCTAGTTATATTCCTTGAATTGGTTCTTACTAATTTTATTGCATGCAAGTGACAACGGTTCCCAGTCATCATATTTCCTGTATTTACAGTCAAAAAAACTTATCGGCGGTATGTCACAAGGGATGTAATACATTTCTATTATCTAAAAGTCCCTCGCATTCTATGTACGTTATTTGTTAGTAGACTATCCAAGGATTTGCAGCATAATATTATTGCGACTATCTTCAATTCAACTATTTTGTAATTCCTTTATAACGCCAGCCGCAAAGCGCTTGGATAAACTGGTGGTAAACAACTACTCCCTCCATCTAAAAAAAATAAACTTAGAACTGGATGTGACTACAACTAATCTGGGCAGAGGTTTGTCCAGATTCATAGTACTGGGATGTGTCACATTCAGTACTAGGTTGGTTTTTTATGGGACGAGGATAGTTGGAGCTAAAGCTTCTACGAGAAAAAGAGTATTCCCTCCGTCCCAAAAAAATAACAACTTTAGCAATTATGATTTATCCCAAAATATAATAACTTCTCCACCAACATTCCCTTCCCAACCGATCATAACTAGGGTTGTAAGTGGGTAAGCCGCGAACCCACTTATAGGTCAAAATAAGCGGGTTCGCGGCTTATTTTAGCCTATAAGTGGGTTTCGCGGGTTAGCCACTTACACCCCTAGTCATAACCCTCTACCATTCATTTTTTTTCCACCTAACTTCACTTCTCAACCAATCACAACATCTCGTTTAATTCTACATATTTTTTTAATAACCGTGTTCAACTCCGAAACTTAGATGGAGGGAGTATCAAACGAACCACAAGCCTGAAACAGTTCAAGCTGGTTTTCTTTCGTTCTTTTTTTTTAAAAAAAAAAGAAGAATAAAGAAGCAGTTCAAGCTCAGCATCTGTTAGGCTGTTACTAGTTACTACCTACAAACATCTTGGCCCATTATAACGAGCCCATGAACTGTACGGCCCATCGTTGAGGCCCTAGCAGGATCAAAACATAACCTGGAGGCCCAATAATAAAATTTTGTCAACGCTAAGGCACATCAGAGGAAAGTGTGGTCAAATAGGCTATCACAACAAAAGTCCAGTTTCTTCATCTCGTGATCTCGTCAGGTCCAAATTCCAATAGCACAAATTTCTCCTTTTCATTTACCAATGTGAATTCTTCTGCTACAGTGCTAGGTGCCTACGTTACAGAGTAAAGAGGAGAAAGGAGAAGATATGTAAAACTGGATAAGCTAGGCATTAGCTTATTATTAATTAGGTATTAATTATTTTAAATTTGAAAAATAATTAATATGTTTTTTAAAACAATTTTGCTATTTAAAAGTCAGGAAGCTTGCAGATAACGAGTGAGCTTTCTACTCAATGTGATAGTATTGCCGAACACAGGGACGAGGATATTTGGATGAAATTGACTTATGAGCACAAACTAAAGAAAAAGGATAAATCACTCCACAATTTGCCACATGATGACATAAATTATTATTAATTAAACTAAAACCAACGCAAATGATAATGGGATAGATCATATTTACATACAGGAGAAATAGCAATCACACGAGGGAAAAAAACAACTGAAAGTAAAAAAATGTAGCGCCATAATTTTAGCGATCCCGATGATATATAATTGACAATGCAAATATTACTACTAGATATCTATCTACACATAATAGTATAATAACCTTTCTTTGTTCAGTTGCCGGCGCCGGCGACCGCCGGCTTGCTGCCGCCTTCCTCCACCTTGCCGGCGGCGACCTCGGCGGCGAGCGCCTTGGCCGTGTCGTAGGAGGCGTGCAGGCCGAAGAAGAAGTAGTAGGCGAGCAGCGCCGCCGTCCAGACCCCGAACCGCATGAACGACCTGCCGTCGATGGAGCCGAGCAGGAAGATGTTGATGAAGATGGACGCCGACGGCAGCCATGGCACCAGCGGCACCCCCCACTTCTCCGGCGTCCTCGCCATCGGCACCCGCAGCTGCAGGAACAGCGTCGCGGCGAGCCACGCCGGCACGGCCACCACGTACGCCGCCCACCCGCCTTCGCCGCCCAGCCCCCAGTACGCCGCCGTCGCGATCGACGACGCCACGATCACGGCGAGGCAGCCGACGAGCCTGTTCCGGTCTCCGCGCGCCGTCTCGCCGGTGGCGTAGTAGCGGCGGACGAGCAGCGCGACGGCGACGAGCATGAAGATGAAGAGCGTGGAGATGGAGAGGAGGTTGGAGAGGACGCCGAGGTCGGTGAACAGCGCGATGGCGGCCGTCGCGGCGAGCATGGCCACCGTGGCGTTCACCGGCGTCCCGAGCCTCGGGTGCACCCGGGCGAGGCACGGCGGCGCCATGTGTGTCCTCGCGATGTGCGTCAGGTACCTCGCCTGCCCGACGGCGCTGACGAGCAGCACGGTGGTCATCCCCTTGAGCGCGCCGAACGCCACCACGTACCTTGCCCACCCCATGCCGGCGGCGGAGAACGCGACGGAGAAGGGCGCGTCGGGGTCGATCTCGCGGTAGGGCTGCATGAGGCAGAGCGTGGCGGCGAGGGCGCAGTACGCCGCCGTGGTGACCGACATGGCGCCGACGAGCCCCGCGGGGATGTCCCTCGCCGGGTCCCTCGTCTCCTCCGCCATGGTGCTGACGGCATCGAAGCCGACGTACGCGAAGAAGAGCACCGCCGACGCTGCGAACACGCCGCGGGCGCCGAAGGGGGCGAAGTCTGCGGTGAGGTTGGAGAGCCTGGCCCTGGGGTGCAAGCGGCCGACCCACGAGTTTAAATAAATAATAATTTATGGGTTTTCGTGTCGCGGCCCGGCTTGCCGCATCTAAATATACGAGTGGATCAATTTATAAACTTATTTATAAGTCAAATTCATAGTTAACCCGATAGTCAAACCGGCGGGTTACCCACTATTTTTACCTATAAGCGGGTTCGCGGGTAAACCCACTTGCACCCCTACCTGGAGAGGCCGGCGGCGACGATAAAGGCGAGGACGGCGAGGTGGGCAATGGAGAGGGCGTAGTTGAAGCGGGAGGAGGCCTTGGTGCTGAGGACGGAGAGGGCGCAGACGACGGCGATGACGGCGACGGCGATGGGGTCGAGGCGGGAGTAATCGGCGGCGAGGGAGGCGGCGTGGATGCGGAGGTCGTTGGGGCGGTGGTTGAGGAGGGTGGCGAAGTAGGACGTCCACGCGCGCGCCACCGCCGCGCCGCCGATGGAGTACTCGAGGAGGATGTTGCCGGCGGCGATGAACGCTACGAAGTCGCCCAGCTCCACTCGCACGTAGGCGAACGACCCACCTGTGAGCGTATGCGACAATGACACACACACATCGTGTCAATTAATTAACTTAATTACTCCCTCCGTTTCAGGTTATAAGACTTTCTACCATGTCTGATTCATTAACATCTATATGAATGTGTGCAATGCTAGAAAGTCTTATAATATAAAACAGAGTTAGTAATTTAGTTTCTCACTTAAAATTTTGTTCTTTATTTAAAAAAAGGTTTCAGTGTTTACTTGTGATCTAGCATATGATTTGAATTTTCGGTAATTTCGTCCCCCACCGGCAAGCACAAAGCTCCCTGAAATTTTCCCCTTTTTGATAAATATTTGGTAATTTGGTAATTCAAAAAAAATAGGGAAAAAATTCCGAAATTTTCCCCCTTTTGATAAATATTTGTAAATTTGGTCAAAATTATGTATTAAAAATTCAAAAAAATTAGGGAAAAAAATTCCGAAATCACCGAATCGGTTCTTTCGAAATTGCAAACCATTCTAGCATTCCTTTTTCTCAGGTGCCACCTTAATCATTAAAATATACAGTATTACGAATGAGCAATTTTGACTCAAAATGTTTGTGATTAATTGATACTATTTGAAAGAAAGCAAGAATATTATTATTATTACGCAAAAATTTTGCCAATATTATTTAGTAAGTGTACTGTATAAGTATGGGTGCCATGCTAATAGAGTACAGTTTTGCAGATCAGGAAAAGAGATACCTCTAATAGTAACAAATTTGTCAGAATATTATGGTCACAAAACAAACTTCCTTATCTATCCAAGGATATTAAACACCAAAAGAAAAAATATATAATTAGAAAATGATGAGAAAATTAATTCGATTAATTAATGGCCTACAGAAGCAGTGCATGTGAGACTGTGTGAGAGAGTATCACGTTCTAAAAAGGCCCTAATTAATTCATCGATCTCCTTTATTCTGTGTACTGAATATTCACCACCACCAGGACGTATTCCTGACCAGATTAAACATGATTCTTCTACACATATATATATCGGATATTACATACTACTCCCTCTATCCTATAATATAAGACGTATAAGACGTGCACTTATTTTAATATTCAATATTTACATGATTTGACCAACGTTTAGAATAATATGAAATGAATTTTATTTGTTAAAAAATATATCATTAGATTGAGGTTTAAATTTATTTTTATACGATTATAATTTTATTGTTATAAATCTTATAGCATAAGAGAAATTATAAGTTAAATATTAAGAGTAGTTTTGGAGACTGTGTTAACTTCGATCGAGTGGCCGGATAGAGGGAGTAGTAATCAACGTCGTATAACTAAGGCTTAATCATCCAGAAATGGTGACGTCATTGAATGCAGAGGCGGAGATGATCGTATCACTGACCGGCGACGGGGATCTCGATGGCGAACTCGGTGTAGCACAAGACGGAGAGCATGGCGGAGACGCCGGAGACGGCGTAGGAGAGCACGACGGCGGGGCCGGCGGCGTCCCTGGCCTCCTGCCCCGTGAGCACGAAGATGCCGGCGCCGATGACGGCGCCGACGCCGAACCAGGCGAGGTCCCACCACGTCAGGTTCCTCTTCATCTCCGCGCCGCTCCGCCCCCTCACCTCGTTCACCTCCACCGCCGCTGCCGACCTCGCCGTCGCCCGCTCCACCAGCCGCGGCCCCGTCTCCATCAGCGCCCTCCCGTACGCGCCCCAGCTCGCGAACGATTCCTCCGGGAACAACCCCCCGCCGCCGCCGCCGCAGCACCCTCGCCGCCGCACCTCGCCGCCGGCCGCCTCCGCCGCCATGGCTGCCATTTCAGAGGAAGGTAGCTGTGCCTAGGTTTAGCCCGCGAGATCGCGGCTGCGAGAGCGCGTATATATATAGTAGCTAATGAGTAGGTAGGGGGGGGGGGGGGGTTACCTGCGGGAATCTCGGCCGTTCGATTCAGATCCGACGGTCAGGAATCTTCATCTGCCTGCTGATTACCAGTTCACTCACAGCCCCAGAGGGAATCTCGGCCGTCCGATTCAGATCTGCACCTGCCTTGTTTCCAGGTCATGTCTGTGGTGAATCTGTTGGGCGTCAAGATTCGTGCTGGGTGTGAATATTGAATATTCCCTGGCCCCACCGTTCGCAGCTGTGAGTGTGACAGCACAGACGAGACAGGCTAGCAGATTCTGGCACCGGGCGGTTACATTAGTTTCCGTTTTTTGTTTGTTTTTATTTTGGGTTAATTACGGGGGAAAGACGGGTACAAAATTAGCAAGCAGTTCGTGGGAGAAGCCACACGGCACGGCCAATATTAGAAAAACAGAATGTTTTGAATCGAGGATTATATTCGAAAAACTGGATTTCACTCGTATAATATACGAAAATTAACTAATATTATAAAGTCGTAAAATAGATTTAGGCTGCATTCGGTAGATCAAGTTTCAACTCCTCCTAATTGCGAAGATAAAGGAAAAGGCAAAATGTTGGGCTATGGCGGGAGCCAAATGCCTAGCAGAGATATTATCGTAGCCCCCGACCGTGTACTGTAAATATTTTTCCTTACCTATCAATCTGCCCTCTATATTCAATAAATAGGCAAGCTTTGCCTTTCGTTAAAAAAAAAGATTAATCCGGTATTTACATCCAAACGGATATTCACAGCCAGCACACGGTGGAGATACAGGAATCAGCCGGAGAAACAAAAATATTGCAGTGTAGCTGCGTGCACAATGCGGTCTAAACTTGACTCCAAGTTAACATTGCTGCAAGTCGTAGAGAAACCAAGCCGGACTGTTGCATACAACAAAAGAGAACTGCTTTGGTAATGTGCAACTTATTTTTCCTTCTTTTTCGACTGTCTTTTACAATTTACATCTTCACAAGACAAAAAGCGAAAAAATTGCATGAATTATATAGACTTTTTTTGTTGAAACAGTAACAATGACTACTCTATTCGTCCCAAAAATATAAGGGATTTTGGTTAGATTTCTGTTAGGATTCGTAATACTATGGTGTGTCATATTCAACCAAAATCCTTCATATTTTGGGATTGAGAAAGATACTCCTACTTACACATCCTTTGTTGCCAACGAGAATAAAAATTGAGCTATCCGAATACTATTGACCTAACTATAACCTACAGATAACTTTGAAAAAATAATTATAATTCAGAATTAGCAATGACATAAATATAGGCATACATATGTCGGCCTGCCGGATTCGAACCGACCACCAAAAGGTGATTAGGTGAGCATGGAATTTCACCTCCATCCCATGCATATCCCCTTTGTATGCTCTTCCGACCGAGCACAAGGCCGTTGACACCTTATTGACACACATGAATAATACTTTTCCATTATTCTTTTCTACTTTTCTTTTCAATTTAGTAACAAGCATTCACTTGTGATCTCACTATGGGCTAACACAAACATGGAGAATTTTCTAGTCACCCTTAACTATTCCGTCAGATCCATTATTAGTTTAAACAGTTTTTTGGACCGCTTTACCAATGACCCACTGCAAATGACTCATAAGTGGCATTTCCCTTTGTAAAGAACCACATTTTAAATTTAAATTGTGTAACAATAATTTGACAATGTATTGTAGCCCACTCTAAAAACAAGTACTGCACTGAAGTATATTTGGGCTCATCGTTCTTTTCTGTCCAAGGATTTTGGGCTTAGGAAGAAAGGGTCATAGCTTTGTGCCAATAATACGTTACGTACCCCCAAGTTGGCATTGTAGTGCATTAATATATGGTTTCAGCGGTCATGAAGTGAGGCATCTTTTCTCTTTCTCACTCTCTAAACACTTCCATTCTTCCACAGTGAAAACCCTTTCTAATTGTAAGCTCTACTACGAACATCAAATTTTCGGTGCCAGCAGCCCAGCATACAGCAACAGTTGGCATCAGGTGAACAGCAATATTACCGTGCACTCTCGTGCTGCCAGTTCGCTCGTCCAATCAAGGAGCACTGTTGCCAAAAAAAAAAACGTGGTAGCTATTCCGAATAGCCAAAAAAAAAAATGAATCAAGAAATCGTGAGGGAAGGGCTGTTATCGACTGTGATTTGCTTGGGATGGTCTAGACGCCTAGTTTCCTCCCTTGAGCTGAAGATGATTATGCGACGCATCATGCTGGTCTACGAGTGCACCTTCGGTTCCCACTAGGCAAACAAGCTAATAGCAATATAGTACTCGCTAACTAATTAACATATCTAAGAATTTGTGTTCATTTTCTGTCGGTTGACATAATGGCAAAATCCAGGACCTTGTTTTTTTCTTTTTCTTTTCTTTTTGGAACGGGTTGGTTGTTAGTGGCTTGCTTTTGCCCTGTTGTTAATATGGACGCCTGCACAAAGTACATATAAGCTGGTAAAATACTTGAATTCATACTTACGATTGTGGTATCAGATATTCATGCACGTGTGTATCCACCTGACCTGCCAATGGTAATTCTGTGGCTGATTAATGCATGAGCAGTCCAAATAAAAAAGGCATGGGCGCATGGCCCCGTACTTAACAGTTAAAGAATCCGGACAAGCAAAGTGATGGAACACATACCACATGATTCGGATGTTTTTTTCTGGACGAAATACATACACATACACCACAGATGATAGATTAAATGTATCCATGTACCTGCAGCAACAACAGGAGTAGGTCCATGAACATTGATTGGCTCACACAAACAAGTGTGATTTATAGCATACAAGTGATGTAAAATCTGCTTGCATGGAAGTGTGATTTAGCATGACATGAATTGAAAATGAAATGGTCTCATCAAGAATGGTCTCAAAAGCAGTAGACTTGCCCTGCTGAAACTAAAATCACATCTTGGGTACTGTATGATTATAAATAAATGATAGACAAACAGAAGCCCAAACTGCACTCATGTTGACTCTGGATGTTGGCACATGCAGAAGAGGCCCATGAAGCAGAACTGGAAATTTCTTATGTGCAAACGATATGGCTAATCCGGTCGCTATATTCACAGTATGGCAAGGCATCAGAGTGACTTACTTCAGTGCAAACAGCACACATCTCAAAAGGTGAAGGCAGATATTATTATTGTCATTGTTATTGTTATAGGGTTTATTTTAACTTTACAGCTAATTAGATGCTTCAAAAAAAATTGAAAATGACCAGGGGTTCATTCAAATGTACCCCCGGGAAGAAATCACCGTGTAAACTCTATATCCTCAATCCAGTCAATGTAATAATGTTGTTGGCCTGTACAAGAAGGGGCAGTATTAACCTTGTCAGCAAGTAAACATGAACCTCGTTCAGGAGACACACTAAGGCAACCAACAAGTCCATCAGCCCACACTTGAGCGCTTTACCTTCCTCTGGATAGCCTGAATTAGTCCATCTAACCTAAATAAATAACGTGTTCAAATTCTTCTGCGCCAGAAAGCTCAGCAACTTTGTGATCTTTTTGCAGTACAGTATGTTCCACGATCCCATACCTTGCTACACAATTACCATCCTGAAAAATGGACAAAAGAAAGAGTAAAGAACTCCATCTCCATGAAGTCATTTTAAAGTCAACAAGCCGTATAGAATTTTATGATTGAAACAGCATTGAAGGTTGGCCAGAAGATCAGGTATTGTCATGCACAGTACATTTTTCTCATAGTCCTCACATGTTGAAGGAACTGGAGATACCGACATAAGGTTTCTGCGGCAAATTTACATCGCTTTAATAAATCTAAGGTAAATTTATATCCATTACTCATGATTGCTTTAATAAATCTAACCATGAGTGCAATAATTTTGTTCCTGAACACCATCGCTATATTAAACCCTGGAATTACTTCTCCATGCCCAAGTGATCAAATTCACTGTATGGATATTAATCTTTAAACAATTTTCTTCAGTTCAATTGATTTGGATAAAATCCACAGAAATCTTAGCAAACAACAGGTGCTAACCTTCAGCGAAATTTGGATGAAAAATACAGTGTATCTATTTAGGGTATGTAGCAAATGTTAAGTAAGCAACGACCTAGTAGGGATCTTATGTCACTAGAAACAAACAATAGTAAATTGTGCTTTCGGTTATGTATTCTTGCCAAAGTTTCAATTTGGACCGCCTTGGGAACATTCTTTGGCAAAAGTTGCACTTTGGACTGGGTGGCCCACATGTCAATGAGACTAACCATCTCTGTTGTCCATGTCTCATTTACATGTGGGTCACCCAGTCCAAAGTGTCTGATTAACATTTGCCAACAATACCTAGCCCACAGTGAAAAAATAACACTGAAGGGTGGTCCAAAGTGAAACTTTGGCAAGAATACCTAGCCCAAAGCGCAATTTACTCAACAAATAATGACCTTCAGTTTTTGTTTCCCTTTTGGTGCATAATGATAGCATGAGCTGCAGATTGCACAGGTACCTGTCAGTAAATCTGAGAACATTTCTGCAGTGAACTTCTGCCCAGTACAATTGACAAGCATGCATGACACATACATACTGGGGTAGCACCCAATTGCAGTTACCTCCTGCCAAAGACAACAAGTGATCAGAATACACAATGGAAGGAATTCAACGAATTTTGGTCCATATGAGGCAAATTTACATATGTTGTTTAATGTTGGCAGAATTTCCGCTTACTGTAAAAATGAAAACTATAAATTTACTGGACCAAACAACAATTCTAGTTTCCAACACAAGTTTTTTTATGCTCAGATCAGGAGAGACAGACAAGCATATGAAAAGGAATGATCTGAATGCTCATCTATGACTATGAGCTTTACATTGCAAATATTAACTGTAATAATTACCTGACTTATCAGCTTTACTTCCTAATTCATTGATCCGCGGCACCTAAACAACCGGAAAATAGTTAGCAGGAGAGGTAAATAAAAATATGTATTGCATCAATAATAGCACAAGAGATTGCATTCAATGAACAAGAAAATGTGTTTATGCAACTCCAAAGATTCAAAATGCTGTACCATGAGAGTAGCAATCTAGGCTAGGCCAAGGCCACAGTTGAGATAATCAATGGTAAATATAAAATATGCAACCTTGGCAACAGCATTTACAAACTCGTTTCAAACATATATAACAGAATGCTGTTAGCAAAATTTATGAAAAAAGGGGTAACAAACTAAGCATTTAATTTTTAAAAAAAAATGGATTTGGCATGTATGTATACCATAGAAACGTAATACTTCAGACATAGCATAAAATAAAATAACTGTTCTTCCTAAAACTCATTAAGTAGTGACTACTTCAGGACAAGACAACATTATGTTTTGGCACAAGTTTGTCATGCTTGATAATCTATCTCAAGGAGATTTACCTCTGGGAACCACAATGGCATGGAATCTTTTTTTCCTCCAGTGGAAATTTATAATTATAAGTCAATTCCTCGCCAGCATATATACGCCTCTTTGCATAAATGACAATCTTCTTCTGGCCCTCGACAGTAATTACTTTTGTATAGCAATTTGGCTGGTGGGAAAAACAAGACGTCATTTAGCATAGAATAAGCATCACAACTGAAAGTTTCATGTTAAACAGCTTACATCACAAGAATGGTTGATGAATCTTGCTAACCCACCACGCTTAGTAGCATCAACCTTCAAAGATTAAGAAAATAGGCACAATTAATACAGAAGAGCACAAGGTGCACTAATAAAATTTGGTAAAGAAAGAGCGCAACATAGAACAGGTTAAGGTTACAAAACAACAGAACTATCTTGACCATACATCAAAACAAACAAAAACCAACTAACTCTGCTGTTGTCTAATAGGCGAACATAAAAAAGAAGTAAAAAAATGTACATAGCATCTTAGATGGATGTAGTTGAAGGAAACTGGCTACACCTACCACATAGTCATCGTCCAGACGGAAAAGGTAACTGCTTCCAATTCCACTTTTCTCGTATCGATCCTCGCGTATGTCCGAGACCTGCGGGATATAAATCAATCTTATAACATGTTGCTCAAATGCAGTAAATCAATGAAGGGATCGTTGTTCATTAAGTCATAATTACCTGTCGACGGATCAGCTCACCAACATATTCAATTACAAAATCTTCTGCATCAATAGACTCAAGAGCCACCAGACCCCATTCATGGATCTTACTCCTTTGAAAACGTAGCCGCTTCTTCCTTGACTGTATACCATTTTCAAATTTCAAATTTCACAGAATAGAAACATTTGCACTTGACAAAATAAAATATACTGTTTTACCTTTGATTGCATAATTTTTAGTAGGTCAGTGCCTTCAGCGGCTGCTAACAGATTCCGTAGCTTAACCCGGTTTGTTCTTGCAGATGAGCCCTTAACTTGTGAACTTTTCAACACATTATTTTCTGGAGCTGAGAGAATACTCCTCACTCGGTAGCCTCTCACTTGAGCTCTTTCTGATGGAGTGGCATTGCGTGCCCAATCACGCCATTCCCATCCACTCACAGAAGCTCTTGCACAACCATATGATTCAGGACATAAAACCAACGGTTTTTTCTTCAGGTTGGACTCATTGGACAAGTTTTTCTGCTTTCTTTTCTTCGCAGGCATTGTAGATGTAGTTCTATTGTCAATAGGAGCTTCACAAACATGCGATTCTGGACTTGTTAACGGTTTTGCCTTCAGTTTGGATTCACCAGACAAGTTTTTCTTTCTTTTGTTTACAGGCATTATAGCTGTAGTTCTTTTCTCAGTAGGCGCTTCACAATCATGTGATTCTGGAGATAAAATTACTGCTTTTGCATTCAGATTGGACTCAGTGGCCAAGTTTTTCTGCTTTCTTTTCTTTGCAGGCATTGCTGATGTAGTTCTATCCTCAGTAGGCACTTTGTTACTAACAAGAGGCTTACTGGTAGGATGGGAAGACCTGTTTCCTGGCAACGAAAGATGAATGTTAACTCTGTGAAATGTATTTATATTAAAAAGGAGATGGAGATATGAGGACTGAAAGACTCACTCTTTGGCACCTTGTCGGAAAGGAGTTTCAAGTCCTGCTGGATATTCAGATTAATATTATCATTATGTGAAGGTTTGGAACGCTTTTTGGAGGGCTTCTCCACAACAGAAACTCTCTGCGAAATCCCAGCCTTGCTTGATCGATGGATATTTTTCATATTAACCTTGCATTCAACAAGATCACGAAGAGGTCTGGAGAGCTGCTCATCCATTGGTTTTTCTGATGATGATGCTTCAGAGTTTTTCCTCAGTTTCCTCTTCCTGTAGTAAGTATATTCTTTGGGTCTCAATGTATCATCCATGGTTTTATCGACAATATTTTTCCTGGCATACCATGAGTCAAAACAATTGCTGAGAGCACCTGAGAAGAGAGATGCCCACTCTTTCATTACACTCTCATGCAGTATTTGCCTGAAGAATGCCCAACTAGTATATCTATAAATGTCAGGCACCGAGTCTACTGATTTTGAGGGCTGGTATTTGTTTTTCTCCATAATCACCAATGAAGCTAAGCCAGCCTCTGTTCCAGGAGGCACCTCATCAAAACTGTCATCCAATTCAGCTTCTTCATGTACATCCAACTTTTCAAATATACTTGCATGAGATGCAGAGGGCGATTGATGTTCCACTGCATCCAAATTAAGGAATTAGAATAATTTAATGTTGCTCAGGTAAGGCAATGCAACAGAGGATGTTATTCATTTACCGTAAGGAATGATCAGTTTGTCTGTTGTCACTTCAGGAACAGTTGATGTTCCAGATGCCACCATATCAGCAGGGCAGGGTATTGTATCTACAGCCATATCCGAAATTTCATCTCGAGCCATTTCAGCCATACCCGAAATTTCATCTCGAGGCATTTCAGCGGGACTGGGCGTTTCATGCACAGATATTCCAGGAGGACTGGATGGTTCTGGTGCGTGAACAGGCGTACGAATTCGTTCCTGCAATACAACACTTGGATGTAAAAATCATGCAAATTCTGAAATATCAACAGCTATCAATAAAAAGTAGTTATTATTGTCATCTCACTTGATTAATACCATCTTCAAATCCAATGCACAAACAGTTTGTTATCTCCTCTGCAATGACCTCCTCAAAATGCTGGAACAAAGCTTCCTTTGCTGCCACATATAGTTCATTTGCCAGCATTACCTGAACTCGTCCTAAGGGGCCAGAAAACAACGTGGTACTTGATCCAGACCTCCCATATGTTTTTTCAGTAACATACTCAACACACACAGAGTGGGAATGCTCAGCAGATTCCCGATTTGGTCCAAATCCTGGAGGGAAATCCATGTCACTTTCAGGAGCATCTGAATCACAAATTGCCTGCAAACCATGAAACTGTCAGAAAATCATATCTGCAGCGAAAGAAGAATTTACATCTTAAATGTTAAACCCATCTTTCAAAGAAAGAAATGTGTTTAGTCCTATTGGAGAAACCTTTGGTGACATTTCATCTGTGTCTTGCATCTTTTGGTTATCAGAGGCTCCGGGAACAACTGTAGAGAGAAGATTCGACTCATTTTTTCTTTTAAGCCATGCATCACAGTAGTCCATGACAGGATCATACAGTACTTCATCCCAGATACTCTTCATGGATTCATTATAAATTGTTTCCCAAACTGCCGATAATATATCAGCAAATTCATACTGTATTGCAGTTGATTGAACAGCCACAGAAGGATCTTCCGGTACTTTATTATTATATGAGTTTAGGCTTTTTGGACGAGTAGATGTTCCATCACCCTTGCCCTTAAGTACCAAAGCATTCTTGTTACTCACATTGTCAGTCTGGAAAAATAAAACCATCTTGGACAGGATTAAAATTTGCAAATGGGTAGGTAATACAAAAGAAGTTCATGTCCCAAAAACCATGACAGATAAAACACACCTTAGCAGCTTGGCTCTTACGTTTTGCAGCCATTTGCTTCTCTGTCTTCCTGCAAGCAATCATTTCTGGAAGTACGCTGCTAAATATTTCATCAATAAAAACTTTGCGGGCTGATTTCATAATTCCAGCATGCAGTTGATGGCTGATATCTTCAACTACATCATCCATTAAAGCGTTCAGTGACCCAGAATCATTGGCTGAAGATTCTGAATGCTCTGTGCCTCCACTCCACCAATCAATTAGTGATACAAGCGTAAATGGGCCAAACTTGCTATCAACATGGTAAATCTGTTAAAAAAAGAAGTGTTATTGTTCAGATCATGTACTAGTGAGAACCAAGAATAATTCACAAATGTAAATCCACTGGAATTGGGGGAGCTGTGTATGTAACACATTATAACTGATCTGTCATCCTGTTACAAGAAGATACTCAAAAAAACCTAACCAACAGAGGTTCCACCATAATCATATATTAGCCTTTACCCATAAGTTGGGTGAACCTAAATGATTTCCATACAGCACATAGCCTATTAATTTATTGATTTATCCCAACTTAATTGAGATACCTTAAAAAAATTCCTCCACCAGGAGGGAAAAAGATATGTATAAGAACAATCACATCAAATATTCTTTTTATGATGCTATCTACCAAAACCAATAAATGAATTAAGTTTCAAGAGGTTTTTCAAAAAAAAAAAAAAAAAAAAAAAAAACAAACAAACAAACAAACAAATCGAATCTAGTCCTAAATGTCGAATAATTAAATTGAATCATAAAAGTTAAACCAACATTTATTATCCATCACTTAAATGATTCCACCAGCTAAAGATTACATGTATTTCATTATTTATGGTGCGGTCAGAAAGTCTTTATTACCTCTTATAGATGGTAATAGTAATACTCTTTATTACCTCTTATAGATGGTAATAGTAATACTAACCATTAGATCTCATAGAATGGATGGCTCAATATAGATGTTTGGTTCAAACACCGTAACATTTTCCAATTAAGCTGACAGCTAATGGAAACGGGATGAGGAATAACAAATATTGTTTGGATTGAGTGGGAGATCGCTTTTGCGGTAACACTTTCCAAAAGCACTCGATATTCAGTGGTAACGAGATTGTATTGGGACCGTATTACCGCGGTATCCAATACTAGTGTACGCAAACCAAATAAATTATAACGTAATCAAGTTGCAGTGTTAATGGATTGTGGAGAAAAACAGCCAAACCAAGCAGCACTCTAATTTGGTGCACCTTAAAAATCTCCTGTACTATTTTATCATCTAGTACATAAGAGCATTGTAACAGCCTGATATTCTAGATGTAGTGGTTAGTTAGGGCCAAATTGAAACAATATCTTTAATTTATTCTACAACAGCCATTTCATTACTTGTTTAAAAACACTATGCACGTCACATTAATCACATTAACAGTTCAATAAAATAGAACATTTGCAAGCAAAGCGTAAGAGTGGATCCAGAACACATGGTTTCGACTGATGCTTTTCTTACCATTGAAAGGTCATGTAGATAGCTACTGTGATGCCAATAAGAAAGTTCAGCAAGAGAATGCGGCCCATGCCTGCGGCCTTCTGCGTCCTCAAACATCCAACATGATTCTTCACTTGAGAGATTCTGGCAGAGAGAACAGGAACCACACAAATAAGGAAGGTAGACAAGCAAGAGGATGATGTGCTGATATGGAAAGAAATAAAAGCCGTACATCAGGAAGAATCAATTTGTTAACGGGGGCCATTTTCTTATTCTCCGCCGACTCGTCTCTTGTGGCGACCACAGAATCAGAACTCCATTGTGAAAGAAACTGTTTCAGGGAACCTAAGGAAACAGGGTTGGCCATTTTCCCACCAAAAACGGCATAAATAGCAAGGTCTTGATGCAAGAAACCAGTGGATAACCCATCGTACAGCTGTTCAGGTGGATAAGGGCCGCACATCTGCCCAAGCTGATTCATATACATGCAGCCTTCAAAATTCTGATGCTGCATAAACCCGCCACCGCCGTGTGTCCCGTTCTGGCCAGCTGAATACCCTAGCCCGGACTGCGGACACACCACACCATTGCTATCGATGGAGCAGGCGTTCTCCTGCATCGCGGCAAACATGCTGGCGCTTTGCGCCTGGCTGCCGCCACCGCTGCAGGAAGCCACCTGATGCCGGTCCGAACACCTGAGCAACACAACTGTATAACTGATGACGAATCAGATAAGGAAAGGATCGTTGAAGGCTGTACCATCCAACGAAATCTCCCCGCACATCGCCGCATGCTGGCGCCGAGCTCCCCTCCATCCCCGACTCCTCCTCCTCCTCCTCCCCGAGCGTCAACAGCCTCCCGCGCTTCCCCCCACGGCAACCGCGGGAGCCCGACCCCTGAACACCGACAATACCCGCAAAAACAAAATCATCGCGTCAGCACCAGCAGATCTCCTCCTCCTCCTCCTCCTCCTCCTCTTAACTAATCAACCCGCGGATCTAGAGCTCCGATGAACCCTAAGTTTAATCTAACACGCCGACGACGAGCCCGCCGGAGAGTGTGGGAGGGAGAGAGGGGGAGCTTACCGGATCGGAGCGCGAGTGCGGCATGGCGACGCCGGGGTCGCGTGGTGCGGCGGGTCGCCGCGCCCCGCCGCCGCCGCCGGTGGGATGGAGTGGTTGCGTTGGTCGGATTCGCGATGAGCCTCTCTCTCTTCTCGGGTTCGCGACTCTTGGATGTATGTGTGTCTTTGATTGGCGTGCGGTTCGCGCTGCATCCACCGTCCATTGCCATCCCAACGGATCCGATCTGGCCTCTAGTAGTTGGAGTACTATACAAGCCAACAGTGAATCTCTTTGGAGAGTTTCTGCTAGCTGCAGCTTATTCTAAAATCAGAGGGCTCTCTTAGATAGTTCAGATTCTAGTAATCCATAGTGGTAGAGTCTATAAAATGAACTAGAAGCCATAAGTTGAAAAACCCATCTTTTTCAGATTCTCGTAAACTAGCTACCAATCAGCAGATTATCATAATATTAAGCTTCCAATCAAAACCAAAGTCCGATGAGGCTTCTCTGATTTTGTATAGTTTTGCAGTCGTTCTACTAAGAGCAAGTTTAATACAATCTATGTCTCATATAATTAAATTTCTATGATTCAAATCTATACTAAAATAGCTGTCACAATAAAGTATTAATTATCATATTAATCACTTCTCATTTAAAACTTTCTATATTATACCCTCAACCACATTTCCACTCTTATCTATACACCATTTAGTGAGGGGCACCATAATTTTTCTTCCAAAACTTAATATATGCTAAATAAAATTATAATTATTTTGGGACTAAGATAGTAGTAGTATAGTTGGCTACTAGTAGCTCCAAAATGTTTAGAAGATTATTTCATAACTTTCTAAGGCCAATCCTACTCATAAACTTTGAAATAGTTTCCATACTTGCTAAGTCATATAGCACTATGTATGAAAACAATATACCTAATGGATAGTGTCATGAAATTAAATTATTATCAATCACCTATTTTCTCTTTCATTTTATTTACATATTACCTTGTTTTGATTCTTACTTTTTGTGTATAGATGGGTTATTGTATGAGAAATGATTTCTTTATCTATTTACTCCTCTTCTCATTAATTCTCTCACCACATCAGATTTTTACTTATATGACAGTGGATTTAATGCTATGGATACTAGCTAATATGAAGTGTTAAGACTGGCCTAATCTAACCAACTCTTGCAATTGGTATGGAGGGTGAAAAAAAAATACGTCTTATTTTAGATCGGAGGGAGCCTATTTATCGGAACAAACAAGAGTAAATAATAAGCAAACATGCTACTCGTTATGTTAAAATATACTCCCTCCAGATTGATAATACTTGTCGTTTTAGACAAGAGCACTATCTCCAAAGAGTAATTTTGACAAATATTTTCTATTATAATATATATAGAAAATATCAACAAATATATGATTGAAGTACTTTTTAAGACTAGTCTACACATATAGTTTTCATATATTATTTTAGAAATTATTTATAGTCAAATATTTTAAATTTTGACTTTACTCTTGTTTAAAACGACTAATATTATTAACCCGAAGGAGTAAAAACTTAATATGAGATTGGGGACGCAGATTCAGTGACATTCCCACACGTCACACACGTCAGTGACTCAATATCACCGAGAATGTCACCGAATCCCAATCCTGGGATTGGATACTGCAGTATCTGAATTTGGGAGAATAAGAACGGGAGTCATTCGAAATGAAGAACTGTGTACTCCCTGCATGCACGCTTCCAGGAGAAAAGGAGTCAAAGATTGAGAGATCAGAATTCAGAAGTCATTGACAGTCTCACAGGTAATCATTCGCTCTCACTAGTCACTTGAGTCATCAACTCAAGAGTTACTTTTTACTTGTACTAACTACAAATTGATGACGCCATCATTCTCTTCCCTCTTCGGCTCAGTGACACTTCACCTTGACCAACACGATCATGGCGCAGAGAAGAAGAAGAAGAGAAGCTTTCAGGTTTCAGGTTTCAGGTTTCAGGCCTCCTCGTCGTCATCGCCGTCGTCCATGGACAGCTGCTTCTTGTTCTTGGCCACCTTCTTCTTGTGCTCCTCGTTAATCCGCTGCTGCTCGGCGGCGTCATGCTGCGCGCTGCACATCTGCAGCTTCATCATCCTCGGCGTCAGCATCCGCTGCACCCGCGCCGCCCACCCGCCGCCGTCCTTGCCACCGGCGACGACGCCACCACCACCACGGCGGCGGCGGCCGCGGCCGAGCTTGCGGATGTCCTGGCGCATGTCGGAGCACTCCCGCTCGAGCTCCATCAGCCGCAGCCGCATGCTGTCCATGCCGACCCGGAGCGCCTGGTTCTCCCTCACGGCGGCCGTGGCCCAGCACCCGGCCTCGCCGGACGCCGCCACCGCGCCGCCGCCGCCGCGGAGCGTCCTCGACGAGGCCTCCAGGTTGTCGGAGACGAGCAGGCAACCCGCCACCGACGTCCTCAGCTGCAGCTGCTCGAAGAAGAGCACCTGCACCACCACCCGCAGCGGCAGCCGCTCGTTCTGCGCGGCGTGGGTGCACGCCTCCAGCGACAGCTTCTGGCAGTCGATCAGCCGGCATAGCTGCTCCCGTTCAGCTTCAGGCAGCGTCGGATGCGACTGCCAAGAAAAAAAAAATGGAAGCAAAAAAACATCAGCGCCATTGTTGTTCAAGAAATCAAGACAGTGTGGATGGCAATTTTCATGTGGGTTTCAGAATGGAAACAAGTGCAAATGATGACTTTGTCTGAAGAACTCATGTTAGCACTTGGCACATGGCTTTTCGGTATGATGATATGATCAATTGTCAGCTCAAGAACTTCTATCGCGAATTCGATGATAGTATACACTGGAGAAGTATCAGATTCAGAACTATAGCTTTCATTCATATGATATGAAGAGGATGAAATTGCACAATGGCATTTTTTATGCAAGAATAGAGAGCTCGAAAGTGTACCTTCAGGTATACATCGATGGCGCGGTAAAGACCGTCATCCAGTGGCCGAGCATATTCAGGTAGAGCAGCTGCCAGAGACTGGAATTTCAGTGGCTTCAGGTTGATATCCGGTGCAATCTCAGCAAGGTAGCCATCAATCAGCTTCGCGACAGCGGTGATCGGTGCCAACGAAGGAGATGCCATCACATCATCCAAGCATGGGGAGGCGCCACCGCCACCCATGGTCTGATCCATTGCCAAGAAGTGGTCGAGAATCCTGTGCACGCACTCGACGTTGTAAAGCGTGTCCATGGTGTATGAGAAGTTTGGCAGCAGTAGATCCTCCAATGTGGCTTCGTCTAGCTGCATGCCGACTCTTTTCTCCAAGTTTGAAATGCAGGCGCGGTCGACTTTCAGGATCATGGCGGTCCGGAGCAGCCAGAGCAGAACATTTGTGGATATTAAACCTCTCTGAAGTGGCAACATCCTATCAATCTCTTCAAGCAGGCGCCTCTGTTCTTCATCAGACAGGGTGGCAGCCGGCAGGGGCATTGGTCCGGTGCTTTGACGCCTATTCAACCCGGGGAGAAACTTCTTGGCGTAGTATGTGAGCGAACCCGCAATGATCTCCTGTTTGATGCCTCTTGACTCCATGGAGGAAATAAGCCTCTTGTATGTAGGGAAGCTCACGGATGAAGCATCATCATACCACCAGTCTGAACTGCAGTTCCTAACCTTCGCACCCGTGCTTATGCCGTTCCACAGGACACTTCCCCCGGGGCTTTGCATGGTACTATGTTCCGAGACTGGCCAGCCGAAGAGGTCCGGATCGATGCTAGCTTTGCCAGCCAATGATTCGATGCATCTCTTCACAATGTGAAGGTCTTCAGCATGAGGGAGAAGGCCATCGCATGTCCGAAGCGCTTCCAGGGAATCTTTCCAGCTTCGGAGGACTACTTGGTTAAAGAATGACTCTGTCTGATTAATCAGATTATCCCCAGATGTTTCTTCTGTCATCTCAAGATGTTCAGCAGCGCAGCGTAGGTAGACGACATTTTCTGAAGATAGCTCTATCTTCAGCCCATAACAGAACCTTGCCACTAACTCGAACGATTTTGCGCCCCCAGGGATGTCAGACAATTTGATGACACATTCATCGCTGTCTGAATTCTCCTCAATCAATCTTCCCAGGATGGCACTCTTTGAAAGTAGAGGGAACTGCAAGCAGATAAAGGACGATTAGAGAAAAAGGGCAAATTTTCAAATCTCAAGTTCATACCAAGTACAGAAGAAAAAATCACATCTAAAAGCTTTTTTGCCCCTCTTGAGAATCAGCCAGTAACTGTGTGACTGTAAGAATTACTTCCATCAAAGTTTCTTGAGTAACTGGGGGCGCAAAAAGGAACTTGTGGTTGTTCATTAAAGCTCATTTCTTCAAAATTCTCCCTAATCACAAGCAAAGTTGTACATATTGCTTCATGCATCTACAAATTTACAATGTGTAGCAATTTACCTTGTGAAGGTGGAAAGACATCTCCCCAACCTCAACAAGAACATCGCTGGGAAGCCCTGTTGTGCAGTACCTATGATGATCACAAGAAGTAGATGATTAGTGAACGAATCATTAATCCTATGTCCTATCATCCTTTACCTCATACAGTCTAAGTTAACCAAGTGAGAAAATGCATTCGCTATAGTTGTGTAAAGATTCTTTTAAGAAACTATGGATATTTTTTTTAAAAAAAAAGGAAAACAGAGTGATTGTGCTAAATCTTTTGACACAGCTTGCTGATGAATTAACTAAACAAACCAGTACAGCTCCTGCATAAGCCAGTAGATTAGAATCAGAACCTTGCTGCAGGCTAACAATAAACTATTCAAACTGAGATACTTGCACTATCTTTTCCCAACAAAAAATGTACAACCATCCAATTGAGATCAGAGTGAGGTATCATGTCACGTGTACATTACTATATTTTTCATGCGCCATACCGAAATATGTGCTATCAGCCTACCAGCATACTAGCTTATTGGCTGGCACATGTGAGTAGAATGCAACTTGAACCGATTGATTAGTTTGAAAATCCAGAATCTTTGACTAATATGATGCAGAAGAGACACAAAGGAACCCTCCCCAAGCATTTTAACACTACATACTAAAAACAGTCAACCTTATCTTCGTTATCGATGGAATAGTTAAATCCTTCTTACATTTAATATTAATTACACAGTTCATCAGTGATTAGTATGTAGGTGAGCATAGGCATGAGGCTTGAGGCATCTGATTTCTGAACAAGATGCGACATAAGTATTGGAAGTAAATCCTGGAGCTTCACAATGTCCTTATGCCTAAAATTTAGCAGTTTATTCACTGGAGTGTCTTTTCATAAAACAACTAGAGGGTCACATTTGACAAACATTCGCGCAAATGTATCATGTATGGCATCTGTAACTTCCATTACACCTAGAAAAACTAATTTTGACAAGCAAATTTCAGTAAGTAGATTTGAATTACTCCAAAGATCTTGAGCTCCTCCCTCATGGACACAATAAGTACTAAAGTGGTAAACCAATGGCAGGAAAAATGCACAAAAGTAAAATGGGAAAGCCCCATAGCTTTCAAAAGCAAGACAAACAAATTGTATGGCAAGTATCACAACGTGCACACTGAAGCAGCATAAGCTGCTCACTCACACCAGATTAGACACATAAACTAGATCAAGAAACAAGGGGGGAAACAACCTTCCATTTCTATCCTCCCAAATCCCCATAAAAATGTGTTATTTTTCCTTAATTCACCCCCAACAAACTAACAACAACAAGAAGAAGACAAGACCATCAAATTTACCAATTCTTTATCCGGCCAAGAAGCATCCATACATGACACTAACCCTAAACAAAAACCAAACTGAACCTGAAACAAAGAGAGAAAGAGAGAGAGCAAAGAGAAAAACCGTACCATGCTTGCCCTCGCCTTGTGAAAGCATCCGGCTTGGAGCTTAGCTTCATGGAACCCATCCTGCAAATGGATCTAGGCTGCCTCTCTCTCTCTCCCCGGGGAGGAGAAGAGGAAGAGCCACCACACACACACGCACACCAGAGAGCACACAAGAGCAGAGTACACTCCACTTCACTTCACTCCAAAGCTCAGCAATGGCCACCCCCCCTGGCCATCTAATCAACCTCCCCGGAGCAGCCAAGAAGACACCATCATTTCAATGGGGTCCAGAGACAGAAGAGAAGACCAAACTGGTGTGGGGGCTCTCTTGCTGATGAACAAACAAGCCCTAGTTCCTCTCTGTGAATGAATAAATGAACTCAGTAAAAAAAGAAAAAAAAACAAGTTAGTAGAAATCTCCTAAGATTCGGGCTAGCAGCTTAGCTGCATTCTTGGCAGTGTGTTCTTGACTGCAATTTGGAGGGTTGTGACTCAAATGCGGCAGCAATGGAGAAGGCAACAAAACGCAATGAAAAGGGGGTTTGCTTTGCCAAGAAACCGAAAGCCGGCGACTTGCAAGAAAAAGACTAACTGGGGACAAGAGAGTGACGGCGAGTGGCGACGACGACGAGAGCCTGCAAGATTTGTCCGCATGCATGGAGGGTGAAGAGAAGAAAAAAAAAACTGAAAGTGAGAGAGTGGCCGGTTCTTGTAGGGGCTCAAAGCTCAAAAGCTCAAAAAGCTGTGTGTGTGTGTTCTGGAAATCTGGGGCCAAGTGCACAGAGATCCTCCTCTCTCGTACTCCTATCCTCTCCTATCCTGGTTTTCATTTCAGTATTTCACCATGGGAGTGAAATGAAATCATGGAGAGTGGCTGAGCTGAGTGAGAGTACGGGGGACCTGTGCAGGAGCAAGGACAGTGCATTACTGCATACAGTACAGTACAGTTCCACAGCATTATTTATGCTTGAATCTGAATCCTGTTCTAGTAGTTAACTTTGCTCATTATGAAAAGGGAGTAATTAGCAGCTTCTTTCTCTTCCCTTAGGAGTTAGGACCTTTTGGCACAGCTCAATGGAGCTAGAGCCCAAAATCCAGCTCCGTTCAAAAAGTGAGGCTGTGTTTAGATCTAAATTTTAGATCCAAACTTCCAACTTTTTCCACCACATCAACCTGTCATATACACAAAACTTTTCAGTCACATCGTACCAATTTCAACCCAAACTTCCAACTTTAGAAGGAACTAAACACAGCCTGAGTTGAATTGGTTGGAGTTCTCACAAAATACACCAGAGAGGTGAAAATGTATTTATGCTGCTCCATTTTCACTCCATACCCAACTTCCTAGAGTTAAATTTGATAAAACCCTACCAAACATGTCCTCATTTATTACTCTCCCTGTTTCACAATGTAAGTCATTCTATCATTTTTCACATTCGTATTGATGCTATCATTTTTCACATTCGTATTGATGCTAATGAATCTATATAGATATATATGTCTAGATTCATTAGCATCAATATGAATATGGGAAATGCTAGAATGACTTACATTGTGAAACGGATGGAGTAGTACACTATTAGTCCTACAATATATAAAAAAAAATTGTCTACGAGGTTACATGAGCAAAATCTACTTTGGGAGAGGGAGCACTAATAGTACTACTACTCTTGGAGAGAGCTTGGGTGAATTGTTGCTGCTGCTGTGACTTGTGAGTACATGGAAGTAGTACAGGGAGTGAAGCCAGCATCTGCCATGGCCACATGGTTGAAGCTTTGGGGTTGCAGACTTGCAGCGTTAGAGGCAGCAAACCGGGACAAAAAATTTCTCAGTTTTCATGAAAAACGTTGACTTCCGGTCAGATTTTGTCAACAATTTAAACTTTAGTTTGGTTTTTTTAAAACCTGACTGGAAAACCAAGGGATGTCCGGTTTTGGTTGGTTTTGTAAACCCTATAAACATAGGAGTATACTAGGTCAGAATTATGGAGTAGGATGGACACTTGCAGCATCCACCGACAGAAAGACGCTTGCTGCAGCAGACCAGTGTTCACATTTTTGCTGCCATGGATGATGATTTCGACAGACCTGCTGAAATTTGTTCACCTTTTTGTACATCCACCATTGATTCCTCTCCCTCCTTTTGGTCAAAGGCATGCGTACCAATCCTAGTACTACTTCTGCACCCAAAAAGTAGGATGCACGGTCCTTTCAACGATTTTGAGTTAAACAGGAGCCAAACAAGATTGAATACATCACGCTGCAGCATTACCATATTATCCATGAGAAAGAGCTAAAAAAAAAGCCAGTTGATATACAGAATGAAGTGAACCAGTCAACCAGACAGACACTGTTACATCTGTACATGCAACAACAACGCAAGACTCTGATTATTTGATGCCAAAGCCCAATTACAAGGTGAATTACAATCACCCAAGGAGGAATGGGGGTAACCATGATGTAATTCTACTGGTCACTCCCTGATTATCCCAGCATATGTGGGTTACTACCATGAGCGAGTCAAAAGATGCCGTAACTGCAGTGCCTGTGCAGATCCAGGCGTAACAAAACTGTTGGCAAATCCAGCAGATGCGGTGCAACAGAAGACAGAAGGAGGGTTCCGGTTTGGGGCTTTGGGCAACTTGGTTATGTAATAAGCTTCCATAAGTTAAGGAATGAATAGGGTTGTCGCTAGCCCAACTGGAGTAGCAATTGCATTGCAGTCGGAACGCAGGACAAGTGTACATACAACAAGGTCGGAGGAAACTGATGCTGCACCAGCTCCCACAGGTAGCCTCAAGCTCGAATGATCTGCAAGCGAATGGAGGCATTCAGCATTTACAGAAAGAAATAAGACAGATAGTCCTACAGTTCTCCACTTCCCCATTCCTAGATAACTTTCTTGATGAGAAGTGTCTACCTGGAATGCTCATAGTCTACGTACATCTATAAGTTTCACTAGTATGAAGGACTAACTATTTGTAGAGGCCTAGGGGGATCTTTAAGACAGGTATAGACAGTGTACGGTCAAAGTGAATGACTTATTTAGTTTGAAATATACAAAATGAGGAAGCAAAGAATTTAAAGTGCGAATATGCAAAAGTAAAACGTTTGAACCATTTGAAACTAGAACTAAGGTACTTAGAACAATTACCAATTTTGCTGAACTTCTGTTTTTCAATGTAGCCATTGCTGCCTCCGCAAAAGCTTGTGCAGCTACAGCATCAGCTTCTGCAGCCTCTGCTTCTCTTACTGCGGCTTCGGCTTCAGCCATGATAGCCTCAGCCTCTGCAACTGCACGAGCCGCAGCGGCGGCCGCCTCTTCTGCAGTCATGGTTCTCATCCGAGCTAATTCAGCATCGATTTGAGATTTAGTGAGGACTGCGACATCTTCCCTATCTAACTTTGTTGGCTCTTTTTTTATATCTTCGAGCAGCACTACTTTGGAGCTTCGCCCTTCTGACAAAGATGAACTAGGGGCTATCCTGTACTTTCGATTCACCTAAAATAGTTGAACATGAGTAATGAGTTGCGTGCCATAATGCTATAAAGTCTTGATGTGTGTAATGGTAGTCCTAGGATCCTAGCACCTAGCTATACGTGTCAATGCTTAAATAATAAAGAAAGATTATCCATCTTGGCCCTTAAATGCCAACAAGATCCATAATACTCTTTTCTACAGTTTTCATTTAGAACAAAGCCTGTAAGCCGAGGAATTTGAAGGCGGACAAGACAAGAATTTAAGGATTGAGAATACGCCATGAGACACCAAAAAGGACTAACAAGTACAAAAGAATATTTTTCTACAAAATATGGGATGGCATTTTGGATTCAACTCGCGTCCACAGGTGCAGTAGATATGTTACAACACTGAAAGAATGAATGGAGGAATTGCTGCTAGCCTGCTAGAATGTGTTAGTTGGAGGGCGCATTATATTTTAGTACACAACAAAAGTTTAATATGTCATAGCAATGATAATTGGTAACATTTTACTGAATTTGCTACCGTATCAGAGCACATCTTGGTTCACCTCTTTGCATGAAAATTGTATCAGCTGCCATTTCTCGAAATGCATAATAAAACATGCCCAAACAGAAAGGATTATTACCTTTATCAATTTCCCAGATGCTGTCAGATCATTCAGTTTTGAAGACAGGACATGATCAAAATCAGCAGGAGGCCAGTATTGCTCCTACATGATATAACAAAAGGTTAAGGAGGTCGAACAGCAAATTAGATCAAGTGAAACTCAGCTATATTGAAATAGAACCCACTGGTTTTCATGAGATTATTTCAAGGCTATCATTATCACAGAATCTCATATGCACTTGATGCAAAATGCCTGAATATCAATGCATTGCGCTCATCAATTAAGTCTCCAGTTCTACGCAATATAGTACCGTAGAAGAGTGTGTGGATCAGCAGGATAACAATAACAAACTTTAGACATGTATACACAAATGAGATGTTGGTTCTGCAGAATGTTGCGCAAAGGATGAAAGGAAATCTCCTATGATGGGTTATTGGTACCTCACAATCATAATACAGAAAAGTTTATAAGATGAAAACAGACCTCTATGTAATTAGCTATGGCTGTCTTGTATGACCCTGTAGGCTCATTCAAGCTCCTCACTGCCTCTACTATGATATTGTCTAGCCTGCAGGAATGCCACACGAAAGTAATAAATAAACTGGTCTAAAAAAAAGATGGAAATACCATAGCATTGGGGCATTCACCTCGAGAGGGATCTCTTGGATGAAGTAGACGTTGCAAGAGGCACAGGCTCCGCAACATCATCATCACCATCTGAAGTTACCGCGGCGATAGCTGTAGAGGTAGAGTGGCCTTCATGCTTAGGAGCGGATCTTGGCTTCTTGATGACGGGCGCTTTCACCCTGTCGCGGGCACCGGACGCATTCACGGTTACGTTCATGTTCCGCCATTTGTCCTGCGACCAAAACCAATCAATCCATCAGGAACAAGTAACTATAAAACTTTGCTTCCCTGAAGCAACCAGACAGAGTCAGCTATAATAAACCTTGAGGTCAACATTGGAGCGGTAGCGCAGGACGTTGCTGAAGTCTGGGTCTTTGAGTATGGTGCGCCATTTCCCAGCCCCGTGCTTCGCGATCCCGGCCTTGAGGGCGGACTCCTCCTCCGCAGTCCATTTCTGCTTCGGGGCACCCATATTATGCTCAAATCAACACTAAGCTACCTCTTCTTCTTCCAGGGGCGGGTCCAGCTTGGGGAATTTTACGGGGAAACAGACAAACGAACTGTTTGTTACTTCCACAGATCTACAAGATAAGCTAGGGTTCAAGCAAGCAAGCAAATTCAAGACAAAACTACTCGAGAGAGAGAGAGAGAGAGAGAGAGAGAGAGAGAGAGAGAGAGAGATGAATCGGAGACAGATGCGGATCCTCCTCACCAGGATGCAGCAGGATGGCGGCGGCGACGGCAAGCTCGGCGAGAGGGGAGGCGGGCGTGAGGAGGGGCTTGGCGGAGCAGCCGCTTCACCCGCAACTCGAGCGGGGGGGAGGGGAGGACGGGGAAGGCGACGATGGACGGCGGTGCTGGGCGGGCGACCTGGGAGGACGACGGCGGTGGCGGCGGCGGCGGCGGCGGCGGCGGGCGGCGGCGCTGGGTGGGCGGGAGTACGACGACGGGTCGACGGCGGCGTTGGGTGGGGAGGAATGGGGAGAGGGGTGAGAGAGAGAGGGTGGGACCCACGCCGATGGCCAGCCGTCCCCCGCCCTCCTCATCTTTTCGATTATAATTATCATCTAATGATCTAAATTTAAATTTTTTAACTTTAAATTTAAGCTGATTTGGGGAAAATTTTTCCGTCGTAGATTGTTTTTCAGTCATTGCTTTTTAAATTGTTAGGAACATGTATATAAAATTTTATTCACAGATTAATTTTCATTTGTAAACACGCCGTTTCGATTTTTTCATCCAATATGTCAAACGATGGGATGCTAATTTTAATTGAATGAGAAGTTCACTTGAGGTTTGAAAACAATCCTATAAAATTCCAATCACTGGGTTCAAAATGGGTTCAAATGGCTTCGAGTAGACACTGCTCAAGTATTTGATCAAACATTTCACACTATACTACTTGTTGACGTGAAATTCGTCATTCACATGAAGGCTTGAGAGATTTGCGTAGCTCTAGTGCAAATCCTATCAATCGGGTTCAGGAGTAGTTTTATATTACAACTAACAAGATAGATAGAATGATGATCAAGATCAAGGAGCCAATCAACCAATAAACTGATGAGTTGTAGCAAGGGCAGCCGATGTTGATAAGGTTTTGATCAATCGGCTATAGGTTCAATGTAGATTTAATCACATAAACAATTAGATCATGCTATCATTGGTTAGAACTCGTCGGAATATAAGGTGGCGATGCCCCGAAAGTTGTATATTGATCGAGAGATAGATTACAAAATATCTTGGATGCACATATTTGCATCCTTAGGTTAATTAATACAAGTTCTGCTAGGGCACGAGATAAGACATTCCTACAAGAAAATGAAAATAACTAACACCGACTATTTAAGATATGTACTCCCACTATTTCAGTATGTAGTAATATAGAATGATATTAGATCCATCCTAGGACTATGAATATGGACATGGGTAGATAGGTGTAATCCCATTATAGGTTACTTCCTCCTTCCCAAATTAAATCATATATGTTTATGCACCAAGGCCATGTTTGGAATATTAGCCCAGGGCTAATTTTGAGAGCTAATGTTTAGTCATGAATTGGTAGGCTAAACATTAGCCTAGGGTGGCATGTTTGGATCATGGGCTAATTCAAGGCTAAAAGGTGGAGAGAGAGTAGAAAGAGAGGAGAGAGAAGGAGAGAGAAGGAGAGAGAGCTGCTTTTTGATGGTTCCCACACAAAATTAGCCCCATTAGCACCCCTTGGAGGGGCTAATTCATATTAGCTCAAAATTAGCCTACCTGTTTGGATCCTTGAGAGCTAATTTGAGGCTAAAAGGTGAGGGCTAAACATTAGCCCATGGAACCAAACAGGGCCTAAGACTAATGATAATTTAAATCATACTCCCTCCATTCTAAAATATAAGGCACAACCACCCTTAACCCAAAGACCAAGAAATAATTATTATCATCTTGTAGTTTGGATTATTCTAATAAATATAATGCATGCATCCAATAGGATTAGATAAGATGAGAGTGGAGGATTTAAAAAAGTAATAATTTAATGGAGAAGATGTCATAATTAATTGCATACTTGCATGTATGCCTTATATTATGGAACATCTAAGAAAAGTGGTTGTGCCTTATATTATGGAATGGAGGGAGTATCAATCAAGACACCATGCACACATTCTCCTACAATGCATGCATCAATTAAAACACATGCCTGTGGAGGAGTGATCCTCTCTAGCGGGAGATCGTGGGATCCCCTTTTTTGAGTTCGGCCGGGGGAAGAGGCCCGCCTCTAGAAATCTCGTATCCGCTCTCTAGCCTCTCAGCTAGTGTGCACACAACAAGATTATACAGGTTCGGGCCGCTAAGGAGCGTAATACCCTACTCCTGTGTGTGGGATTTAGATCAAAGTTACAAAGGTCCCTTCGTTCTGGAGATGGCTTTTGCTTCCCTTCTCCTAGAGCTCAGGGTTCCTCAGAGTCGTCCTCTTTCTCGGTGGGCAAGGTCCTCCTTTTATACCTCAAGGGGATACCACATGCACCGCCTCTACCTACTCTTCTCTCGGGTGGGGGCCCACCCTATCTTGACCGGATCTCGACCCGTGCCTTCGCCTGAAAGCTAAGCCACGATTTGTCCTTGAGTGGGGCCTAGCGCCGTCCCTTGCCTGACATGGGGGACACCCCTGTCAATCTCCCATTAATGGATGAAGAATTATGGTGGCCGTCCTCTCACGGGGAGGATCTCGAATGACTCTCCTGATGGGACGGGTCATACCTGCCTCCACTCCACCGGAGGCAGATTCGACGTGGGGGCACAGCTGTCCGTCCAGTCAGATGTGACTGGTGACAGGCCGGTCACAGACCGGTCATTCCTGTCCGCCGCGCGCCAGTCGCGCACGCCACACGCCCGCCCCTACCGCATTGAATGCGGCAGGGGGCAGTTGGGGTACTACGTTCATTAAAGGAGGCTCGGCTTGGGCTCCTTCCCCGCTCGCTCCCCCCGCCAGATGGCGGACAGGCGGGGGCCTCGGGGCAAAACGGCGCGAGGGCCCGAGGGGTATGACGTGGCACCCCGAGGCCTCGGGGCAAAATGGCGCGAGGGCCCGAGGGGGCACGACATGGCACCCCGAGGCCCCCCCGACCGCTCCTACGACCCGCGGGGTACGGGGGTAGGGCCAGGCTGTAGGTCATGCGCCAGGATGGGAAGGTAAATTCCCCTCATTCCACATACTCCCGGGCCCACTTCACCGACAATGCCAATTACACCTTAGCATGACACACATTCTCCCATGTTGTATTAATTGTATTATAATGAAATCCGTGTCCATACGGTTATATGATGATCAATTTGAGCAATTTTGAATTATATGATATGATGATCAATTTGAGAAGGAGGATGTACTACATATTAGGAAAGAGGGAGTACTTAAAAATATGAAACTGCTCTGCTATGATCTTCACGATTTCTTTTTAAATTCAGCTTGATCTGAATAAACTTCGATCTATCAATCGGATTATTTCCTTGCCCGCGAATCTACAAGTGAATCACATCCATTTTTGGCGTTAGCACTACTATACCGAATAGGTTATTTGAGAAAGAGTGATAAATACAATAGTTATATGTGTTTAGTGTTTATTCTTCAACCTATGTGCTTGTTAAGATGTTGTATTATAAATCGTATGAAATCATGAATTTTGATTGTTGATTCAAGCTTAATTGTAAAATCTTTGGTTCATGGTTATACTTTAATGCATGCTTGTTATATCATAGATGGGTTTGTCTTCCTTTTATTGCAATACATGACATGATATGCTATATGTATGCTAAGCTCTTGAATATTAATGGACATAATTCTTATGCTTGATGAAATCATTGTCAAAAGGGGGAGAAGTGATGTGAAAATTTTTCGATTTTTGGGAGAAGTAAGGTGAATTGAATTTTTGGAGAGTTGTTGAGAAGAGCATGTTTTTGGTTCAATTGGAAATTTCTTTATTTTAAAAAGGGGGAGAAGTTTCTCTTTTGGATTTTTGAGCACTTTGTTTGTACGAAGTGTGCTTTTTACCACTTTTGTTTTTATTTTTCCAAACACCCAAACATTTTTTTTATGGGTTTGCCAATGTGTTCATCAAGGGGGAGATTGTAAAATCAATGGTGTTTTTGATTATTATTCTGTGATGAACAATTGGGCATTGGAGATTATTGGTTTTGTGATTTGGAAGTTATTCACGAAGTGGTTTTGGAGATGATTGGATTTAACAGGTGAATCTACAGGATACTGCTGTGATTTTATGTGGACCGGTCAGACCGGGCTTGTGCTGCCGGTCAGACCGGCGTGTATCGCGCGGTCAGACCGGCCGACTCTGTGTCGGTTTCGGTTTCAGGTTGTTTGTTTGGATATCCGTGATTATTTCATGATTATGGCTTCTAGATGGATACTATACGTATGTAATACTATTGTTTGCTGCTAATGAGTCAAGTTGGTGATAGCTTGGTCTCGGAATATGGTTTCTTTGTTTGTTCTATGTGTAGGTGACTCGATGCCTCGGGAGAGTATTTGCGGTGATGGACCGGGAGTCAGCTTGGGGATAAGACGACGTCCGTGGTGGTCGGAGATCATGCGGGATACTTAGGATAGAGTTAATGCACGTGGTTGATGGAGATTCCATATGGCATACGATGGAGGTATTGCGTGCGTATGGGATGCGGAGTCAAATTTGGAAGGAGTCCAAATTTGGTACGATTGGTTATGTAAAGTTTCTTTCTTGTACTAGAGGGTTTCCTAAGGTGTTTAGGACTCCTAGTATGAGTTTGGTTCGTGGCTTTAGGCTGCCTACCTCAGGGTATAAATAGAGGGGGAGCGTGAGGCTTCCCGATATCGCTTTTAGAGAGCAATTGAGTTGAGTTTTGAGTTAGGGTTTCGAGTTTAGTCGAAATTTTTGTAAGGAGTGCTGTTGTTGCACTTTGTAAACACAGAGAGAAGTAATAAAGTCGTCATCCACTTTAAGAGTTCTTCGATTTGTGTTTCACCGGGTTTTGGCGGTCTAACCGGCAACTCACCAGCGGTCAGACCAGCGGCGAAGCGGTGGTCAGACCGGCGGCGGCAGCAGGCACGGCAGGTGACTTCGGCGGTCAGACCGATTGATCTATACCGGTCAGACCGGCGGCATCCACTCGGTCAGACCGACTAATCTACTCCGGTCAGACCGATCTCCGTCGAATTAGAGGGTAACTTTTATTTCCGCTAAAAGTTTTTGGTTTTTGGGTATATCAACCATTCACCCCCCTCTGGTTGGCTTAGTTCTTGTTATTCGATCCTACAAGAAGAGGCTTGGCTTGGCTTGGCTTGATTAATGAAACGAGCTAAAATAGCAGCTCGGCTCGGCTCGTTTCAAAGCTCGAGCCAGCTCGAGCCAGCTTGGTTCAGATACAGGCAATGAGGTGATGGACGCCGTAGAGGATGGAGGCGGTAGACCGGTGGCGCTGGGGATTGAGGTGGCAGGCCGGCGACGCTGTAGATGAGGGAGGCCGCGGACCGGCGGCGTTGGCCGCTAGGGATGGAGGCAGCGCCATAGGGAAGGGAGGCGGCGGACCGGCAGTGTAGCGGAGGGAAGAGGCGCCACAGGGGAGGAAGGAGACGGTGCAGCGCAGCGCCTCGACGTCCTCATGCGGTCGCGGCGGACTCGCGGTCTCGCGTGGTGAGAAGGGGAGAAGACGGCTGCATACGTGTGGGGTGGGTGGGAGACTGGGAGAATAGGTTAGGAACTTAGGGTTTTTGATTGGTCTTGGGCCACACCAGCGATAATAATGGGCCAGGCCATTTTTATGCAGAAAGCTTGATGAGCTGAACAAGTGGCTTGCGAGCTAGCTTGGGCTCGGCTCGATTTAGAAACGAGCTGCGTAGGCAGCTTGAGCTCGGCTCGTTTAGGTTTCAAGCCGAGCCGAGCTTTTGCGAGCTCGAGCCAAGCCCGAGCTTTTTTCCACCCCTAGTCGTCTTCTATCACCGTTTCTTCTTCCCCTTCCAGAAGCTTCCATGTCCAGAGTTACGAGCAGTCACCCGTTTACACCCCACCCCGAACCAACCCGCACACTGACGCTGACCAAAGGGCCCCACCACACACCCGGCCCCACATGTCATCCACCCATGCCCCCACCTCCTTACCGTAGCCCGCTCCTCGCGGCGTATAAACCATTAAACCCCGACCCCTCCAAACCCTAGCCTCCCCCCTCTTTATGCTCTTCCTCCCGCGCCAAGTCGCCCTCTCCGCCGCCGCCGCCGCCGCCATGGCCAAGGAGGAGTCGAGGAAGGAGAAGAGGAGCAAGACCAAGGCGGCGTCATCCTCCTCCAAGGACCCCTCCGCCGACGCGAGGAGGGCCGCCGTGGTGGCCGCGGTCGCCGCCTTCCTCGAGTCCAGCGGCTTCCCCCGCGCGCTCGCCGCGCTCCAGTCCGAGGCCAACCTCGAGGTAACGGCCGCTACGTACGGCTCGTCGCCGTGCTGTGCTTGTCATTTCGGTGCGTGGGAGTGAGGGGTGAATGAGGATTTTCGCGTGTTCGCAGGCGGGTTCTTGGCGGGCGTCGCCGGTGAGCCTGGAAGAGTTGGTTTCCAAATTCTTGGAGGACTCGAGGTACTCCCTACTTAGAATCAACGGCACGATGCTCAAATCTCGTGTTAAGAACTTAAGATAGATTTCGTAGGTGATCCATATCCATGTGCCATGGTTGGTTTCTTATTAGAATTTGGTTGTGGAATGCAGCAATTCTGCTCCAGGAGCCAGCATCAATGGGAGTATCGAGCACGGTTAGTGTCGATGTTCATTATTACGTCGCGTAATGATTTGGCGTAGTCTCGCGTAATTGGCGCTGATTTGAAGCTTATCGTGTGCAGAGAAAACAGCCGCCGGTGTCGCGGAAGATGCTGGCAAGAAGAAGAAAAAGAAAGGCGGTGACACAGAAGTGAGTGAAGCTGAGAACAAGGCGGCTGAGCCTTCTGCCGTGGAAAAGCCCAGTGAAAATGCGGATGTCGAGACCAAAGAAAAGAAACAGAAGAAGAAGAAAAGCAAGAAACAAGAAAACGACGAGGATGTTGAAGCTAGGCTGGAAAAGGCAGAATCGGCCATCATTAACAAATTTGAGACCGTGGACACATTGAAGGAGGATAGCAAGAATGGTTTGGTTGATGTTGCTCCTGTGGAGAAAGGGAAGAAAAAGAAGAAAGGAAAATCAACTCCTGAGACATCAGATAAGGTTGACACAGGAAGTACAGATGCTGGGGCTGATTGTGCCAAGGGAAAGGGTGATGCTGCAGAGATGGAGAAAGACAACAATGAAAAGAAAAGTAAAAAGAAGCTGAAGAAGTCCAAGGAAAACGTTGAGGTGGTTGAAAACAAAGAAGTTGCAGGGAATGGTTCAGCTCCTAAATCAAATGATGAGAACAACAGTGGAATGGAGACTGACAAGGGGGAAAATGGAATGCCTCCAAGTGATAATGCGGTAGTTGGCAAAAAGCGGAAACTTGAAGAAGTCAAAGGAAGCAACCTCCCAGCTAAAGAAGATGACACAGCTAGCCAGAAGCTCAGCAATGGTTCTTCAGAGGATGATGCCAAACCGAATAAAAGGCAGAAAAAATCATCTGAAGTATGTTATACTATGTTTCTTTCTTTGCCTTGTGTTATTTCCTACTTTACTGCAATTTGTTCCTGTTATGTTTATGAACCACAAAGTTCCTGTCATCTAGAAATTTTAGGCAAACTATGACATGATCAGCAAGTATATGTTTTGTGTTAGTCATGGATCAACTTCTTTCTTTTCTGACATTTACTAGTATTTCGGAACAACCAAATAATGTTGTATTGAACAGTGGATATTTGTATTTAGTTTTTTTACCAGCATTGTGATGGTGATTTCTTCATACTTTCTGGTGATGCCCTGACATTAATCTGGTTTATCACTTCCATGTCTTGTATATTGACTAACAATAACATCATTTTGATCTACTATTTAGCATTCACTTCTGATAATTGTCTTATAGACGTCCCGGTTATGGATATTCTTGATGTCCGGCAAATGTTTGTAATCTGATTGTCCATGCCATCTCTGTGCACTGCAGCCCAAAACTGTGAATGCATTTCAACGGGTGAAGCTGGAGGATGTTAAATTTGCTGATGAGAGGCTTCAGGATAATTCATATTGGGCTAAGGTAATGCACATTTCTTTTGTGTTGCACTGACCATATCTATACTCCTATAAAAGACACCAGTGGTGGTGGTGACACCTACCCATTGTCATATGGGCCCACATACAGTCAATGGTCTTACAATAAAGGACAAAATAAAGATAAAATTTGTTTGGACTAGCTGGTAAAAAGATATACTTTGATCTTTGTCCATTCTTCATTAGGAGCAACAGTTGTATCTGTTAGGCACAACTTTACATTAACGTGTGATTTTTAAGAAAAAAAATACTTAGACAGTTTACTTTACATGTCCTTTTAGCATTTATACAAAGAGAACCAGGCTATGAAAGTAAAAGAAAATCCACAAGAAATTTAATACCACCTTAGATTATGATCATGATTAACAATCATTTTGTACACGATGTCAGCTAACCAATAAATTGATTGATGCTAGTCTTGTGAGTAGACAATGGGGAATGATTTTAGAAAGATGTTCTCTTTTAGAACTTCGTTACATGTCACACAGGCATTTAGCTAGTAATATGTAGAAATTTCAACTGTTCTTGACAATAACCAAGTGGTGAACCTATCTTATGGCAGGGTGGTGCAGACTCTGGGTATGGTGCAAAGGCACAAGAGGTTCTTGGGCAAGTTAGAGGAAGGTTAGATGCTCTTCTTTCCTTCTGACCTTCATACTCCTTGCTAATCGAGTCATTTGTTCTTTCCCACTTGTGATTATCTTAGTGCCGAACATAATTTCATCATTGTTCAATTTTGCCTTTGCAGGGGCTTTAGACATGAGAAGACCAAGAAGAAGCGTGGATCCTACAGGGGTGGGCAGATCGATTTACAAACCCACTCGATCAAGTTCAACGATTCAGATGATGAGTGATGGCTTCAATTTTGCGAGTCGCTCACAGTTTACCATTCTTGCCATCGTTTACATGATCAGCCTTCAGAAAGAATGAACTGGAGGGAATGCTGCGTGTGTGGCGAATTCAGGAGGAACATGAAATTGCTGTATTATGCCCATTTTGTTAGTGCTGGGTGCCCTGCTAAATCATCAAAATTTTGTATTGATACTCACTGAGATGTATCATTTTGCCACTGCTAATGCGAAGTGCAAGAGTATTAGTACATCACATATTACTTTTTTTTGGGCTTGCTGTTGTGCCTCCAGCTGATAATGTCAGCAGTTACCTTCTCCCTTGTTTACTGCTGATACTTTGGGCCTGTTGCATTGAAAGAATGCATATAGCATGTGTACATTGTGATTATATACATACTGGGCTGGGCCAGATTGCTCTCTGCATTTCCAAAGTACATGTCCTATGACTGTCTTTTTCTTGGGCTTTACAGGTGCCCAGCTTGCACAAGGATAGAAGAAGTTCTCAAGGAGCAGCAGGTGTTGCTTTGTAGAGTGCCTTCTGTCACTGCCATCATGATTCATGACCACAACAACACTTCATGATGATGATGAACAAGATGATGATAGCACCATCATTTTTGAGTGGATGCTCACTCCTTTGAACTTGGTCCATTCAAAATGCAGTCAAAAACATGGACTGATTCCAGCCTGCTACAGGCTACAGCTGCTGCTCCTCCTTCCAACTTTCTTCATGCCTTTGAAGTGGTAGTCAAGATCCTCACAGACCAAAACCAGGCCAGGAGATGTGCCACTGCAGTAACCTAGTAAAGCCTAGGAGTACTATATAACCTAGACAGGTCACTTCCAAGTGATGTGTGTGTATTGTGTATTGACATGTTGCATGCACTGTAGCCATACCTGACCCTTGGAAGAATTGCCTTTCTGGCTGGCTACCTGCATCCATCCATGTTGATGCATGCAATGCATATGTATATTTTCATTCACAAATCACAATGCAGGGGAGGATTTCCTTTTGTTTCATCAGAGTTTCAGGTTACAGTAGCAGCAGATAATCAACAGGAAGAAAGCATTTGCTTTGTGAAGCATGCATGCAGACTGCAGAGGCAGAGAGCTGATGATCATGTCAAAACATGAAAGGAGTGAGACCAGCAGCATCTACAGTGCTTGCTCTGGCTTAGCTGCATCTTGGTCCGTGAGTGCTCCTCGTCTCCTTTCAACTGTCAGAAATCTCCTTTGGTTTTGGCGATGACAATGGCTCATATAGATGGCCACTGTTGGCTGTCAAACTCTGAACATATGACAATGACTCAGAAATCTCCTTTGATTCTCTCTGTATTAGTACTAGTAGTAGCACAAACAACCAAGTTTAAGGTAATTACAGGACCACATGGTAGTAGTGCAAATCAATGAACCCAGGAGCAGTAGTAAATCAATGCTCCACTGCTTGCATCCATGGCCATGAGTGCACAAACATAACTTTTATTTTCTGAACCTGAAAGGATCCATTCCTGAAAGTATTGTTTGCAAGAACAAAAAGAAATGGTGATTTGATCATGCTGCTGCCTTGTACTGCCTCACATCACAATAACTGCCACAGTACAATGAGGATGAGCCACCTGCTGCTGCTCTTGAAAGGTGAACACTTTTGCAGGATCTTTTCCCTTGGATTGCAAGCAAACCAAAACCCTAGCCAGTGGTAGTAGTAGTAGCAGTACTTGCTGGCCAGTGGTGACCCTAGGCATTTTTCTTTCTCATGTGTGATGACTGGTGATAGTACACAAATGATGCATGCTCCCATTGAAAACAACTTTGTGACCCAAAAGTCATGATCACATCTAGTACTATCATTTGTTAGTGTAAAAGGACACCCTTCACATATTAGGGCATGACACAATTGAAATGATTAACATTCTTAAAAGCATAGCATCCTATATACAAGATCTTTTATAATGATCTATATATATTCCCCTATAGTGCCATAGTTCCATAGCAGAAGAATCAATTCATGGCACCATTTGGACTTTTGGAGTAGCACTACACAAGAATACAACATTACTATAGTATGTAGGAGTATAGGATAATAGGAGTATCCTCTTATTAATTTTAATTTAAGTATGCAAGTTGCCGCCATCTCTTTTGAAGAAAATTTGCCGCCAAAAAATTTACGCCACAAGACAAACTGGATTCTGCTTGGCACATCAACTGTTGAAGCTAATCACCCTGGCTGAGTTAGACAAGCACATAATTTAGATGTATATTTGCATAAGTGTGACATCAAGCATTGGATAATGCGACCTCAAAAACCTAAACCAGAACGGTCAGATTAAATTACATGCTGGTGGAACTAACTAGAAACATCAAGACAAGAAATCACCTAAAAAAAGGTAATTAACAAAAATTGGTTTGGTGGACTGATGCTGTGCTTGAGGAACATGACCTGATGGCATTGCCAAACCCTAGAAGGAAAAAAGGTGGTTAAGCAGGGTTATGTCCTTTCTTTTGTTGTGGTGTGCTCCTCCTCTTGTTGGGTTTTGGGCTTTGGAGTCTTCTCTCCCTCCCCTTTCTTTGTGGCTTTATCTTTGGGTGTACATGGGGTCTAGTGTTGGATAGGGCCATAGAGGTTGGGTGAAGAGAAAATTTTTGAAAAATCATTAAACAACTCAGATGTTCTTCACTTCCTTCTTGCAATGGGCATTTTGAGAGTAGGAAATTTCACTTCTTTCAAAACACAAAGTCAAGGACTTCTGTAAGCTAAAGCATTGTACCATCATGGACTCTATGGTTATGCGAAAGCGAGAAAGGCGTAAATGATACCACGCTGAAGAATTATCCAAAATAATTTGTGCTGTGTGGGAGAAGATTAGAAAAGCCTCCATCCTAATTTCACATAACATTTCTCATCACACATTAAAAAAAATAAAAATAACGAGACTAGAGAAACTTTGGACATGTAATAAAGGATTTGTGTTTGACCTTCGTAAATTTTATAAAACTACAGATACTTTGATCAAACTATTATAGAACTACAGATTTAAGATGTTTTTATCATAAACTAAAAACTTAATAATAATTTTATCATGAAACTGCATATTTAGAACAGTTTTAGAAAACTATAGATTAAGTAGCAAATTTATCGTAAAACTATAGGTTTATTGCTAATTTAATAATAAAACTACAACATTTATAGCTCCAACATAATGGTGGTGCTAGGGATTTCATCACATTGTCCTTTGCAAAATAAAAGTGAGGGGAAAACATATTTTTTTTTCATGCACAAATGTGTAAAATATGTACTCCAATCAACAGTGTAGTCCTAGAGAACTTTTGGACCAGTTGAGCACAATATAGTTACTTGCCATAGGCCACTGTGGAATTCACACTGATACTTCTACCACTAAAAAATTTACAGGAGATCGATGCTAGTATGCATATGCAGAGGTAAAAATTTGGTACTCGCTCAAAATACAATCTGGACTAACCCTCTATCAGATTTAGATTTATAGTATTATAATATATGAATCTGGACTAACCCTCTATTATAATATATCACATCCGGTACTAAATTTTTATACTGTGAGACGGATAGTGCTCATGCATTCCTGTGATGTGGTTTCGTGTGAGGTGAGCTCATTCAGTTCTCGGGAAGAACAACGAGTAAACAACACACCCGTTTGCCTCTCCTCTCAGAGCAGAGCTTTAAATCTGAATGAAATTCGTAGAAAAATTTGTTAAAACCAAGAAACTTTGTAATAAGATTGTTCGGTTAGTCCCTTCTCAAATAAGATTGAATAGGATTTAGAGGGATAATTAATCCCTTTCAATCTTTTGCATAGAGGGATTAACCGAATAAGCCCTAACAAAGTTTTGATTATGTTTTAACGGTAAAATTTATCGAAGCCCTGTTTTTAATTAAGATACAAATTTTAGTTTGGTTTCCGTTAGCACGCTTTTCAAACTACTAAACGGTGTATTTCATTGAATTTTTTTTATAGAAATTGCTTTAAAATATCATATAAGTCCATTTTTTAAGTTTAAAATAAATAAAACACCATTAATCATATGCTAATGGGTTTTTTTTACATGTCCATGGGTAACGTTAGAAAGTTTTATAATATGAAACGGAGAAAATATTTTCTTAACGGTTGTACGAGATATGCACAACATTATTACACATGCACATGCCACAATTACACGCTCGTGAATACGCCTCCTAACACGCACGCTAACCTTGATTAGAAAATTTTAGTGATGTTTTATCATGTCTGAATGAACAACAAACAAACAAACACACAATGGCCTAGAAATTTCATACTTCTACTGCATTACTGTACTTGTATTCCTTCTCACGTTGAATTTAGCTCGGACATGTCCCGAAACTTTCGCGCGCTCGCTGTAGAATGCCTTAGCCGAGCCGTTGGGCCCCACCAGCCAGTCGGAGCGATGATATCTCCGCCGTCCGATCACGCGTGGATCGGACGGCTCGTGGAGCAGCAAGAGGAGCCACACCGATGAGCGCGCCGGCGAGTGGTCCTCCGCACGGATTCCACGCACGCACGCTTGCTCGCTCTCTGAATTTCTCTCTCTTTCTGAAATTTTCTCTGCTCAGAGTTGCAAGTGCACCAATGCTACAATGCTACGTGCCTCCTTCCTCTAGTATTTATCGTCTTCCCCATCAGAGCCAAAGCAAAGCACAACACTCGCAGCCATTCTGCTTTGCTGCTTCTTCCTCTCACTCCCTCCCTGCTTCTTTGCTTTCTTGCTTTCTTGCTAATTTGCAGGTAACTAGAGGTAGGAGTTTAGCAAGCTCAAAGCTGAGAGAGAGAGAGGGGTTATAATCTATCATGGAGTACGAGAGGATACACAAAGTTCAGGTAACAAACTCACTGTCCGAGTATTCCATTACAACGACATCGCACAGTAGTAGTCGTGGTGGTGGCAGTTCATTCCTCCATATGCTTTTTTCTTAGCTACAATTTCAACCTTAGTTTGCTTAGGTTGTGTTTGATTTGTAGAATTAAGTTCATGTTCATGTCTGTAGGCATGCCACATTTTCTTTTTCATGTATCATCCAATATCCATGTACTACTATGCTTGATCCATCTCTGATCTCTATTTTTTAACCCCTTCTTGAAGCTAAGTACTGCTATAATGCAATGTGACTACTCCCCTTTCTCATCTATCATGAACATTTTTTGTGGGTGCCACTAATTACTTTACTTTCCAATATTGAACTCTCTAGCCATGTCCATTTATGGTGCTTTTGATTTATTATTGCTACTATCACAATAGGGCTCCTATGCATGTTTCTCTCTCTCTCTCTCTCGGCCTTTTTGGTTGTGGATCCTACCTTGCTCTCTCAAGCTCAAAGTAGCCAACATTCATGGCTGCTCTGTTCAAAGCTGTAGTTGATTCTCAGTGTTTCTTCCCTTTGCTCACATCACTCTCCAATGGCAACTGCAGTATGAGCAGTTCAAAATCTCTCTCTTCTTTGCAGCAGGAAGCCAGAGTCAATTCTTGTAGTAACTTTTTTGCTCCAATTTACCAAGCCATTAATTAAACTAGTACTTCTCCTGAATCTTGGATACTAGTAATGACAGTTGAAATTTGTCCTGAATCTTGGGTGATTGATTTTCATTGGAAACCATCAAATTGGTTAAGGTTTACTATGTATTTACTGAAAGTTTTGCAATGCAGATGGGAGTGATGTCTCCAACCAAGCTGAGGATGAAGCTGCTGGGATCCCATGGCGGCAGCATCGGCAAGGCTGACGAGGCGAAGAAGTCGCCGCGAGCGTCGCCGGCGAGGCTCGACGCCGACGAGGACGACGACGACCACCCCAAGAACAGCCTCCTGCCCCAAGAACTCGACGAAGGTTCGATTCCATTGTGGAGCTTGGAATGGCAATGGTGATGGTGTTTGATTCCGGTGATTTCTTCGTCAGATTATCCCAAGGATCAGTCGGATTCCTCTCGCTCGCGCTCCGACGCGAGCCATGGGAGAGCTTGTCACGGCGCCGGCGCCGGCGGCGGCAATGGCTACGACAGCGGCGGCGGCGGCTTCGAGTTCTACAGGGAGGAGCGGCCGGCGGCGGCGGCGGCGGCGGTGGTGGTCGGCGGGACGTTCTTCAGGCAGGTGCCGTCGAAGTGGAACGACGCCGAGAAGTGGCTCGCCGGGCGACACGTCGTGCACTCCAACCCAATCTTCTCCAAGAAGGCCGCCGCCGCAGCAGCGGCCGTGTCCGGCCGCGTCGCGCCGGAGGCGGCGTCGTCGTCGCCGCCGTCGGTGGCGAGCAGGCAGCGTCAGCAGAAGAGGCTCCGCGTGTCGTCGGAGGCGGCGGTGTCGATGCGGGACGTGGGGACGGAGATGACGCCGATGGCGAGCAAGGAGCAGTCGCGGAGCGGCACGCCCGCCGGCGCCGCCACGCCGTCGCTGAGCCCGCTCTGCTCGGTGCCGTCGAGCCCGAGGTGCGCCGCGTCGTCGTCGGCGTCGTCGGAGCGGGAGCTCCAGATCAGGACGCGCCGCGAGATCGCCGCGCTCGGGCTTCAGCTGGGCAAGATGAACATCGCGTCGTGGGCCAGCAAGCACGACGACGGCGACGGCGAGGAGGAGCTCCCCCGCGCCTCGCCGGAGAAGAGACCGAGACCGAGACCTCACTCCGGCGACGGCGGCGGCGACGGCGAGGCCAAGAAGCGGGAGTTCGAGGCGCGCGCCATGGCGTGGCAGGAGACGCACAAGTGCAAGCTCGCGTTGAGGTGTAGCAATATAACTCTTTTTTTGGGTTCTCTGAACTTTTTTTTGGTCTGAAATTTGATTTCTGAATCGGAAATTTGGTGGTGAATTCGTCAGGTTTCAGAGGAAGGAGGTGAAGATTCAGGAATGGGAGAGCTGCCAGAAGGCCAAATTCGAAGCCAAAATGAGGCACGCGGAGGTAAATTTACATCGAATTCAAAAAAAAAAAAACTGTAACCTTTGTGGGGGCGTTCTAATCAGCTTGTGAGAATACAGATTATTCGTGCTGCTTCTAAAAGAGTAAAAGTATGATTTTTCAAAAAAAATAAAATAAGATAAAAACTTTCTATACATGCTTAGGTATCTTTTCTAGGCTATTTTTAGCCCTATAATATACGTAGTATATATAGTGCTTATTCATCCCTCAAGCAATTATGGCTAATTTGTCGAATCATTAGTTAGAAGTATGGCTAAACCTAAACTTATATATAAACTTACAGAGTAGAATGTATCACATCCACCCATTATCCCTTATATTATGGGACAGAGGGAGGACAAGTTTGTTTGGCCGTGTACTTCCGATTTGATGTATTGGCTGGGTTTTACAAATCTATTATCTAAAAAACCAGAGTTTGGGTAGAATTCTTCAGACAGAGAATGAATGATACAGATGCCTGTGTATGTTTATCAGGTTCAGGCAGAGCAGATGAAGGCGAGGGCGAAGCAGAAGCTGAGCAGGAGGCTGTCGGCGTTGAGCCACAAGGCGGAGGGGAAGCAGGCGAGGGTGGAGGCTCGCCGGAGCCGGCAGGCGGCGCGGCTGGCCCGCCAGGTGGACCGCATCCGCGAGACCGGCGCCGCGCCGTCGCGCCTCCGCCGCTGCTGCAGCTGGCTGTTCCTCTGAACATCTGAAGAAAGAAAAAGGAAAGAAAAAAAATTCTCAAGATGGATCATGATCATGATCATCATGCTGTCACTCAAAATGCCATGGGAGCTCTGTATATGAAATGGAACTAAGCTGCAATGGTTTGTTTGGAGCAATGTGCTGTAGACTAGAATTGTTGATGTTTAGCTGCTGCTTGCCTTGTGTGATGTGAATTTGGGTCTAACCTAGGTAGTATTTGACATTGATAACCTGGATTTGCAGCAACCTTGCTCTGCTGACTTGAAAATCCTACTTGTCTTTTTAACTGATGAACATTTCAAGAGAGGAGAGATTTTTAGTCAGTTGCATTGTTACGAAAAGAACAAAGCTTCAGGCCCCCTTTTTATGCTTGGCTGGCACAGGAAAGCCTCCAAGAAACCCAAAATGAAAATTTTAGACCACTCTGTCAAAAACAGGCATAATTATGTCTTAAAGTTCATGGCATGGTGAAATCTTTGAATAAGTATGTAATAAGTAGGAGTCCAACAGTATTAATGTCACCACATGGAGCTACTAGGATTCCTCAAAAAGTTCCTCCTATCAACTATATAGACCACACTTTGGAAATTTGCACGCATGGGATCATGATTTTGTCCAGCAAAACTGATCCTGCGTGAATCATGCACAATGGCATATAAGTAGGCAGGCAGGTCAGAGCCTACAAACCAGGACAAAATGTTTTGACTCAGTAGCATGAAACAAGATCATCTAGCCACAATTTATGGCAAAAACATGAAGAAGGCGACAAATGATTGATTTTGATATGTTCCGGGCTCCATTTGGAAATTGGAATCATCAGTTCTAGACATCATATTATAGCTACAGAATAAGGTCAATTCTACAGCGACTGCCATCATTCATCATAGAACTGTTCTTGCCTAGTTGCCTGCCATTAGAGATTTAATAGAGCTAAAGCAGCTATCATACAGCATGTCCATGATCAGATGGAATACAACGGATCATCTAGCTATATTATTGACTGAGTTGCTACTGATTCGGACAGGACTAGTGAAGATCGCATGGAATGCAGGCGATCACGAATGGTGACCCTCAGTAGTCCAGAGGCGCTACAGATGCAATGTTTCCGGAGATATTCTGCATGTTGTGGCTTGCAGAATAGTCGTCGCAGGCATTGCTCTGCTGCATCCTTGCTCCAGGTGAGGACAGAAGGCCGTCTCCACCACGAACCAACTGCTGCACCTCCTGTGGCGAGAGTATTTTGATGCACCATACGCTATTTGCAAACTCCCTGAAAAAAAAAAGAAGGCATAGAATATCATGTTTGTTTGCTTCGAACATTGAAAAATATTGTGTTTGCATACGAAACATTTTAGTTTTGTAAGTGCTTACTGCCATGGATCGTCGCCAACGAGAAGAATGTCATTTTCCCGGTCGACAAATACAAGCTGCCAGCCTGATCTTACAGGGTCCTCCAGTTGGCCTTCAAGACCAAAGAGACGCTCAAGCTCACTACGTAACTCGCAGTAGCTGCTGAATCTGGAGATGTCAAGTGATCTCCCAAGGGACCCTGATTTGTAAACCTATTGAAGAAAATGCAGAAGATATTAGCCAGATCATATAGAATAAATGAGCAGCTCACACTCACAGACATGTTGTGTAGGGTAGTAAAAAGAAGAGAATCAGGCATTTCCAAACTTCATACAAAACTTTAAAAAATAATTGCCTCCTTTGCTACCATCATACTAAAATGTTTGTTATTTATCTACTTAGTAAAGTACTTTTAGCGATCAATGTTCGCAATCAGTGAAAATTGAAAAAAGAAATGCAGAGAGAAGAATTAACGCAAGCTAACACACAAGTTGAAAATGCATACCTTCACAAAGGTTGCTCCTTGTGATGGATTTACAGATATGTTATTAAGAGGATTGAACGTTCCAGATTCACCTAAACAATTGGAGGTTGCTAAGGTGTTTTCAGTTGTCAAATCTGCACCACTATATCTCAACAAAGGTATGGCCATAGTATCAGTTTCTCTGTTAGCATCAGTTATGATGCTTGTCATGCCATCCTGGAGTTCAAATGATGATGAAAGTAGGCGGTTCTCAGCATCTGCCCTGCAATCCTGGACGATGGAACAGCCTCTTGCTGATTGTGGTGGAAAGGCGCCAGGAAAATGAGATATACCCTGGTGATTTACTTTCTCAATCTTGGGGTGCATGGACGGAGCTTCAGGATGAACAGCAGATTCTAAAGCTAATCGTTTTGAAGGCCACCCATCTGATGCCATTAATTGGCTACTTCGAGGCAAACTAAGAAGGTTTGAGGCTTCCTGGTTAGAGAAGTTGTGGAAATTGTTGTGTAGATGTAAAGGGGGATCACTATTTCCTTCTAAGAGGTTTTGATTGTAGAACGATGATCCACTAAGCAATGATGATTGTGCCTGAGGAGCAGATCCAGACTCAGAAGCTACATCAGCAACACAACGATCACTAGATGGGAGCTGTTCTTGCATCTCTTGATGAGATTGCTCTTGTAAAACATGCTGTCTTTGCTGCTGCTGCAACTCTTGCTCCTTTAGCAGCTGCTGAGTGTTATGCAACTGCAGCCGTGGAAGCTGACCTTGAAGGAACCCAGAGTCACCAGTGTTCTGACAATGGCCTTGCTGAACCACTTGCAGGGGTGACTGCTGAGGTTGAAACTGCACCTGCCCTAGAACATGGCTTGCAAACAGAGAATTTAATCCACTGTTCAGATTCTGAGTCTGTTGGTATTGCAGAGTAGCTGGATGCTGCTTTGAAGGGTCCCCATATCGAATTTCTTCCAGTGCTGCTGCAGCCATTTGCTGGTACGTGTCTGGCTTAAGGCCCAGCAATGGAGAATCTATTCTTGGCTGAAGCCATGGTGAGACTCCATGTCCTTGAAAATTCAGGGACTGGGTTCCTCTATTTCCGTCTCGAAGCCACATGAGAGAAGAATAGCGTGCAAAATTGTCATTTCCCCCACCTGCAGAAAAAGAAGTGGTTAAAGAGTAAACTGAGATGCTTTTAGAATTATGCGTGCTAGTGTTCCGGCCATCAATCAGCGTACCATTGAACATGCCATGCATAGGCAGTCCTGAAGCCCACGGACGCTTAAGTCTTAAAGGAAAAGCACTGGGGTACATCGGAAAGGTTGTCAAAGGCTCAATCTCCCAAAGAGAAACCCTTGGCTGTTTATCACCAGTGGTGGACTCATCCCAACCAACCTAATGCGCCATAAATCCAAAATGAAAAAAAAAATCAAAAGGAAAACATATCCACAGAAAGGGATCCATGAGGGATGTGGTAACAGATTTGACAGACTACTAGATAATGGAACAAGATAACATCATTTCTGTAGAGACCACAAAATATAATTAGCAGATATTACCTTAACAGAACGCCAGTGTGAGTTTGGCCAGCGTACTGAATCTAGATCACTTATGCTGGTGATTGTACCCATGTATCTGAAAGTAAGAGGTAAATATAAGAATTAATGGAGCTTTCACGGTTCATGCTGTGTGCTTAATATCAGCTTACCGCCTGACGCTTGACTCCTCTGTCTCGAAAAGCATTCTAAAACGCATTCCAACAGATATACGCGTGTGGTAAACAGCTTTCACATACTTGGCCAATGGAATCACAAATTCAGAAGGGCTAGCCCTGCAAAAGGATGCCCATGTCAATTAAATATGGAAATAAAATAAGGCGTTAAAGGCTCTGCTGTAAGATTGCAGTACATTTACCTGGGGTTATAGAAAATAGTGAAGCGACTATTTGTGGCTGCGGCATGAGCTGCTGCTGCAAGAAGACCTATATGCATGCTATCGCTTGACAGCACGGAAGAGGGCATAACAGTCTGTTGGCGATTTGCACGACGTATTCCCAAAAGAAGTTGATTGTTATCATTCCTGGTAAAAATGATAAAGGTAATTAAGTCTCAGCAATGAGTACAACCTCTAGCAACAGTATGCAATTTAACTAAGGAATAAAGTGGGTTGTACCAGATAAATATAACAGAGTCTCCTGCTACTAGTCTTTTCGCACTCACAAACACACTCCAGCCTGTTGTCAGGAGATGCCTTTTTGGCTGACCTGCACAACAAATGCATAGCCAATCGAAAGTTCAATAGAAGAAGATATCCCCCACAATATAATTTCACAATTCAACAATTCTGCAAGGCAGGAACAGGAGGAGGCCAGTTGCATTATTGTCATTATAGAATGTCCAGATAATTTCTTAGCCAGATAAAAATGAATAAACAGATCTTGGCAACAAAGAAAAATGAGCAAAACAGATAGATGTCATGTCTAATGGAAATGCTATCTAAAAGGCACAGTACATGATTTTATGTCAATTTTTTTGTGTACACAAACAATTCATAATCAGTTCTATGTGTGTCGGCCATAGTTACATACCACGAAATATATGGCGAAATTTCCACTCATTATCATGCAAATCTCTTGCAATCAGCTCTTGTGCCGGAGGCTGCTGTGAAAAATCCTACAGAGAACTAAAGGAATCAATTTGAAGAATACATAGCAAATGAACATTTCCTACCAAAAAATACTGAGCTTAAAGGCAGACCAGTGGAGGGAAGACTTTCTCAGCTGCCCGGCGAGGAACAGAGAATCCACCATGAGTGCTCGTGTCACTTGCAGTCAATGTCTTGCAGAAGTAATTAGTAGGTTGCTTGCTAGCAGCACCCAACTCCATTGGAAGGAAAGGCTCCTTTTGCTCTTCCTGTCAACAGGATTACATGACAAATACATAATCCTTGTAACATCTTTGACCTTTTAAAAGAAATCAGGCTAGAAGTGCAAAGCAGTGGTCAAATACCGGGCTCAATGGTTGCAATGTCATCTGAGCATAAACTTCATCTGTCTCTGCATCAGCCTGAAAAAGCACCAGGTGAATTATCATAAGCTGCTTATTAAGAAGCTACATGATGGTTTCTTTACGAGTGAACTCACATGCATGGTGACATTATGAAGCTGGCAGATTAACTGAGGAGGTAAGTTTGGATAATTTGGGATTTGAGCATCAACTTCCTTATTAGTCGATGCCGCAACCTGCACAGAACTAAAATTACTTTAGACAGTACAGTTTCAGTTCATTCTTCTGCCATATTAAGTTTAATGATGCACTGAGCAAACAATAAAGACAATCCTCTGCCCTATTATGTACTGATGCACAAATGCAAAAGCAGAGCTGTTCTACCTTCTTTTATAAATTCTAGTAAATTAGAGTCAACAAAATCCGGCCATGCCTAGCATATTGAAAGAGATGTGTGTACAGACTACAAACCAAGTGACCGACCTGCTCGCTATGGCCCTGTGGAAAGTAGACGACCCTGCTCCTGACCACTGGCAAAGACACAAGGGGCCCAGCGCATGCATGCCACAGCTCCGAGTTCAGACATCTTTGTTCCCCTGCAACATGCCAAACACACATGAGCTGAACAGCAAACCACCAGAAACTTGAGTTCATGTGAAGCTACTATTTGTACTTGCCCACAGACAGTAGGAGGTTCAGTCAGTATCAAATAATGTTATAACATGGGGGCAATGAACAGAGCCAAGTAATGTAGTAGTTCTTTTTTTCTTTCTTTTTTCTTTGTGTGTGTATCTGTGAGTATGTGCAAGGCAGCAATGGAGACTCATGTATGCATTATGTAATCATGCACAAACAACTCAAAGTGCAGAATCACAAAGCTCCATGATCCATAAATCCATAATCCACTTCACAATGCAGGCATCAACACAAGCTGAGAAAGTGCAGAACTGAAACAATGTCGAAATTGTGAGCAAGGATATATACCGTCGTTCTCCGGCAAGGCCTGCGGCATATCCGCCGACGCCGACGGAGAGAGCTTCATCTCCAATCACCAGTGCACCCGTCGCCAAAGAGCACGAAACTCCGCCGCACCAGGACACCGGAGAAGCTGCTGGTCAGCTTCCCATTATGCTCCCAGCAGCAGCAGCAAAAACCTGCCTTCCTCTCTTGCGCCCAGAAATATCTTCCATTTTATCTCCCTCGACAACTAACCAAAACCTGGACCATCGCAGCAAATCCTCCCCTTCATCTCCCGAAAAAAAATCCACACAAACTCTCTAAATCAATCAGACTTGGAAGAAGGGCCAATCACCCCCTCAGAGCTCGAGTATTTTCACCCAAAACTGATGAAAAACACCTAGGCGACCGCAGCTCGATCCGAATAGCCGGATTTTCGCCAACGGCCGGAGCAAGTGAGCGGAGAAACCGAAGAACGCCGCCGACCCCGAGTTCATCAGATCAACACGCAGCTCATCCCAAGCACTCAAAACACAGCACCTTCACTCTCGGCGACGGCTAACCCAAACCGCCGCCCTCAAATCGCCACCGACCCTCGCCCGCCGCCGCCGCCGCCGCCGCGGACGAGTCCAGCCTTCCTCTCAGGCGCCGCCGCAACCGCGCACCCCCCGGAGCTCACGAGATCGCCGAATCAGGCGACGACGACCACCACCACCACCAAACGGCGTAGCATTCGGCGCCGGCGGCGGAATCAGGCGGCGCGACAGCGAGGCGGGAGCTGGGGGCGCGCGGTCTCCGAGACGGCGGGGAGGGTGGTGGGGGCGCGAACCCTAGGGGCTAGGGCTAGGCCGCCATGGCCGGATCGAGGTGTGAGTGGTGGAGGTGGTGGTCGAGTTTTTTTTTTTCTTCTTTTTTTCTTTCCGTTTTGAGGGGTTTAGTAGGAAGAGAAGAAAAAGGGAGAGAGAGCTTCTTGGAGATAGTAAAAAAATTCTGATGAAAAGAAAAAGGTCAGATTTATTTCTTACTGCTGCAAGTTACAAGTCGCCCCTTTTGAAATGAATTATTTTTATTTTTCGGATTCTGGTCATCTTTGACTAGATTCTTTGGAGTTGGGTTCCTTGGGAACGCATTAAAAAACATATGTATGTCATGCCTCATTTGATATCTGTGTGAAGTGAATTTATAATTAATTTTTTAAAATAAATTGATAACACTATATAAAAAATTATAGGGAGTTTGAGAGACAAAAAAAATTATAAGATCTTACTACTTGCTAATTTTCCTCTAAGCAAGGACATGTCCATCAGGAGAAGATGGGTCAATGGTTTTATGTTTATGATTTAATGGTACTCATAGCTTTTTTAGTTTATCTGTAGGGCTCTTTTCCTAGAGTATTTTTTTTTTCGGGGGAGGGACGGATGGCTAAAATTTGCATAGGAATTTAAAAAGATTTAGTAAAAGTCACTTCTTTGACCCATTCATATACTATTTCAATCCTCCAAGATTTCTCTAACTCTCCTATATTCCAAAACAGATGAAACTAGCATGCGGTGCAACTGGACCAGGGGTACTTTGCTTCAAATGTTAATTCTCAGCAAAATTGAGTTAGAGTCAACTAATACTTTAGACACGGTTTATTATCACATGTTTTTCACTTGAAGTATCATTTGTGCTGACTGAAGTCCTACCACCACCGTCTTAAAATTAACACAACAATTTTACAATTAGTAGTTTGTTTCGACATGATATGGGACCTTATTGTTTGCCCTATGACTTATAAGACATTGCCAAAATTTGATTTGAACAAATTGATTTTGAAGGTGATTTTAATGTTTTGTAGCATAGTTTTTTTTGGATATTGAATTTTAAGTCGCTCAGGACATATATGAAAAAAAATTATTTGCTTATAACTAATAAGTCGTTAAGGCTTATAATCAATCATAGTTAACCGATGAGGACCATTTTAATTTCTTAATCTCACCCCAGGACTTGTCTCGAATTTTTTTTTAAAAAAAAAATCACTCGAGTTCTTCTCCACTACTACCATAGCAAAATTATTGTTCTATAGTACTGTTTGGAGTAACAAGTTAGGGTGTATTTAGTTTCTGAAAAAAGTTGAAAGTTTGAAGAAAGTTGAAAATTTATGTGTAGGTAAGTTTTATGTAATATAATGTGATGGAAAGTTGGGAATGGGAAACTAAACATGGCCTTTTTGTATGCGAGGTATCCAAGATTCCAATGACTTATTCGCAAATAAAAAACCAGCTAGGTTGCAAGCCAAAAAAACCACCACACGCCACGCTCCTCCTGTACAAGTGACGTTGAAGTAGTACTCCTACCAAATTACCACGCTACCCTTGGGGCGGGTCTCGACCTCCACCTCGAGATCCGTGGCACCAACGCCACCGTAGTACAATCGGACGGCCCAGACGGCTCAAGCCATCCCGAGGCCCAAGCAGACGGGCGGGGGCACGTGCAGGGGCAGCAGGGTCTTTTCCCCCACCCCCGTGCGTCTCTCGGCGTACGAGGATTCGTCCCTTTCCTTCCCCCACGGGTCGGGGGTGTGGGGCCCACCACCATGCCGCGCGTGGACCACGATTTACTGCGGTCCTCGCGCCCGTGTCTCGGGGAGTATGTCGACCGTCCGATCGGGAGATGGACGGCGTGGATCGCCTCTGTAGCTCTGCGCAACAGGTGCGAGCTTTCTATTCCGTGCAGTTCGCTTGTGGTGTCTGATTTCAATTTTCAGCTGTTCATACTTCTGAATTCTGATTACGGCCGTGTTATGCCGTGTTTAGTTGCAAAATTTTTCTTCAAATTTTCAACTTTTTCATCACATCAAAACTTTTCTACACATAAATTTTCAACTTTTCCGTCATATCGTTTCAATTTCAACCAAACTTTCAATTTTGGTGTGAATTAAACACAGCCCTAGATTCAAATTTTTTTCTTCAAACTTTCAACTTTTCCATCACATCAAATGTTTGGCACATGCATGGAGCATTAAATATGGACGAAAAAAAATCAATCGCAAGTAGGATGATGTGGCTTCATGAGAGAAGAGAGAAATGACATTAACTGCACTTAGTGGGGATGACTTATATAAGTATATAGGATATAATGTAACAATATTTTAAGTATATACAACGTAGTAATTTTTCTTAAAAGGACGAGCAGTCAAAGTTAAAAGAACTTATTATTGATCGATCTACAGCACAAGCCATGGAAAGATAAAATGAACACATAAAAAAATTGGCAAAATTTGTTAGAGAACATCACAACAACATGTGTTTTAGTGTCTTCGGGTAATTAATATTCTTGCAATGTCTCTTAACAAAACACATACATTCAAGTGTCCCCAGTAAATTTTACCAAAATAGTTTATAGGCAAACTTTTATATGCGTAGTATGTTCTCTTAGCAGTTATTACTGCGGAAAAGCTAATGCAAGAAAATAATCTACAATAAAAACCTCATCGTTAAATTTGAAATTAACTTTTAAATTTTGGGCTGTAGCTAATAAAATTAAGCAGATGATTAGAGGCCGAGCACTCCTATTTAAGAGCAGAGGTAGTCAAACTCTTCAGCTGGCTCCTGAGAGCAGGTATAATAGCAAGCTATAAGCCAGCTGTAAACATATTTTAAAAAAATAAATAAAGAGAGAAAAGAGCAGCGGGCTATAGATTTATAGCCAGTTATAGTACGGACTCCAAGATGCAGTGTGGGTATGATATGTGGGACCAGGTATTAATAGCGTAGTACTCCCTCCGTTTCAAAATATTTGACACCGTTGACTTTTTAGCACATATTTGACCGTTCGTCTTATTAAAAAAAATTATAAAATATGTAAAACTATATGTGTACATAAAAGTATATTTAACAATAAACCAAATGATATGAAAAGAATAAATAATTACTTAAATTTTTTGAATAAGACGAATGGTAAAATACGTACTAAAAAGTCAACGGTGTCAAACATTTTAAAACGAAGGGAGTATATAACTATTGTATGAATGAGCTATTAGATTGGCTATATATGAATTGGAGCTAGTAGTTAACTATAATATCAAACTTGCTCTGATAGCAAAATGCTCTGAAACTACAGTACACTCCTCCCAGTACAACCAGCCCATGCATGTATGCAGAGTTTTTAAGGCCCGGTTTAGTTACCACACAAAAAATTTATATCCGCCCTGTCACATCAAAGTTTGAATACCTGTATAAAGTATTAAATATAAGCTAAAAAACAACTAATTACACATATTACGAATAAGCCTGTGTTTAGTCCTTCCAAAGTTGAAAGTTTGGGTTGAGATTGGTACGATGTGACTGAAAAGTTGTGTGTGTATGACATGTTGATGTGATGGAAAAAGTTGGAAGTTTGGATCCAAAGTTTAAATCTAAACACAGCCTAATTTACGAGACGAATCTTTTAAACATAATTACTACATAATTTAACAATGTAGTGCTACAGTAAACATTTGCTAATAACTGATTAATTAGGTTTAATAAATTTATCTTGCAGTTTACTGACGAATTCTATAATTAGTTTTTTTATTATTGCCTAGACACTCCATATTTTTTAACCCTGATCTAAACCCCTCTTATTTTTTACGGTTTCACCACTGCCGACCTCCCTTTCTTTTTTTACCACGCGCTCCACGGCCTTTTCTTTTTTTTTTCCCTTTCACCTTTTTACGGTTTTACCACCGACCCCACCGGCGCCGCTTGGTTCGGCGCCGAAACGATGGGACCTGACGGAGCGCATGGCGGCCGGGCCGTCCGATGCGCGTGGGCCCCACCGCCTCGACGGGACGGCTCGTGCTGTGGTGGTCGGCCCGTCTGCCAGCTGGGCTCCACTGGACCGAGGTGACGTGTCGTGAAGGGTGGGGGCCTTTTTTGCATGTGTGGGCCGGGCTGGAAGTATCGGTGGGCCCGGCCCAAGCGTGGGGGCCTTCTGGTGCTCGTGGAACAGCGATGCGTGATGATGAGAGGGAAGGCAACTGCCAGTTGTCGTGGACACGTGGCTGGATCCCATTTGCTAGCTAGAAAAGGACAAGGTCGCAAATCGCAATTCACGTAACACACTCACACAACCATTAATAATTTTTCCTTAACTCATGTTTAAAGAGCCGGGCACTAAGGGCATCATCTTCTATAGTTCAACTAAAAAACACGTTTTCATGGATACAATCTTTCAAATGTAATTCGATCACTAGTTTTCGCTGCAAGAAATTTAATTAAAAACCTAGATAAAATAGTGATGTTATGAACTTTTCTTTTGCAGAATCCTATGCATATAGTACCTTTTATGCATCCAATCGTGATATGAGTATTTTTACAAATTATGCTGCATGTTTGTTTTGTAGTTGTTTGCTGCTATGCAATCACAACATTTTGTTCGCAGTAATTAATAGTGACTGTATTATTGAATTTGTACTTAGTAATGTATAGAGTTTAGGACTCGTTTGATTAATTAAAGAAACGGCACTATTGCTCCACATGATGGCCGAACTTGTATTTATTTTATTTTCCTACTGGATTGATATCATACCTTTCACGTGAGTGATGTTTTTTTTTCTAACTTCTTTTTTCGCAAACGTGTAAAAGGATTGCACGTTAATATATTAGAAAAAAAGTAGGTTTGTTATACAACACAATCAGTCAGACCGACTTATAACAAGGGAAGGAAGAAAAAAAAGGCACAAAAACCAAGAAAAAGGAAGAGACACCTACGACGGCTAAATGCAACCCCAATAAGCAGAAAGGAGGCGTAGCCACACTACCCTCTCAAGAAAGCCTCGGAATAAGCACCGCCAGCTAACAACAATAAATGGCCCTTTGAAATGATGGACTCTAAAATAACTGAGATCGAAGAGAGTACACAGTCGAAAACCATAGAGTTTCATTCCTTCCACAATTGCCAAGATCTTCTAACTTTTCTTGAAGAATTCATGCCACCGTCAATTTCATTTTAATAAGTATATAAATTCTGCATGAATCCTGGCAAACATTAGAAAGAAACAAAATCAACGTCTCAAACCTAGCAAAGTTCAAAAAGTTTTATGTAGGGCAAGAGCCAAGCATCAATCTGTTTATCTTCATTCGTTACAAAATATAAGAATCATGCAGTATTAGATTGTGTCTGGTGTGGTATTAGGTTGCTATATTTTGAATGTAGGAAATGTGGTGTTTTGACATATTTTATGCAATTTTATACGTTTGAATGGAAAAAAAAAAGCACTAACATAAAATAGCATTGAGAGTAATAACATATAAAGTCACTAACTGTAAAAAAAACTTTAAATTGATCGTAGTAACATCAAGAGACATCACTACTAGCAGCATTAATAATGGTAGTACTGGTAGTAACATCCAAACTACTTCATCCGTTTCACAATGTAACTCATTCTAATATTTTCCACATTTATATTGATGTTCTTAATATTTTTCATATTTATATTGATGTTATATAAATGTGGGAAATATTAGAATGAATTAGATTGAAACGGAGGGATACTCCACTTTACTTAAAAAAAAAACACAGATAACTCCAAACACAATGCAAATGCAAGCGTAACTGCATAACCACATGAGCAATTGACATCTCATAAGTAACTGCCACGTCAGCACCAATCCCATTAATTAACCGCGAAGGTTTACCTCTCCCTTTCCGAATCCCAAACCCGGAAACCGCCACCCCACCCACCCACCAACTCAACTCCATTCCGAATCCCGACCCGCTTCCCGGACCCACCACCCACCACCCACTCCTCGCCGGCGAGCGACGCCGCCATGAAGAGGGCGCGAAGCTCCGAGGTCTTCCTGGGCGGCCGCGGGCGCGCGCGTCGCCGCGTGGCGCCTCTGCTCGCTGCGGTGGCCTTCGTGTACCTCCTGTTCGTGTCCGTCAAGCTCTCCGGCCTCGCCGGCATCGCCGACCCGGCGGCTGTCACCCGCCCGGCGAGCGGCGGCGCGGGAGAGTTGGTGATGCCGCGGCGGCTCGAGGATCCGGCGCCCCGCGCGCGGGGTGATGGGGATGGTGTCGCCGTCGCGGGGTATGGTCGCATCACTGGGGAGATCCTTCGGCGGCGGTGGGAAGCTGGAGGGAGGGGGCGGAGGCGGTGGGGACGAGGCGGGAACTTCTCCGAGCTCGAGAGGATGGCCGACGAGGCGTGGGAGCTGGGCGGCAAGGCGTGGGAGGAGGCGTGCGCGTTCACCGGCGACGTGGACTCCATCCTCTCCCGCGACGGCGGGGACGAGACCAAGTGCCCCGCGTCGATCAACATCGGCGGCGGCGACGGCGAGACGGTGGCGTTCCTCCCGTGCGGCCTCGCCGTGGGTTCCGCCGTGACGGTGGTGGGGACGGCGCGGGCGGCGCGGGCGGAGTACGTGGAGGCGCTGGAGCGGCGCGGGGAAGGGAACGGGACGGTGATGGTGGCGCAGTTCGCCGTCGAGCTCCGCGGCCTCCGCGCCGTCGAGGGGGAGGAGCCGCCCAGGATCCTCCACCTCAACCCGCGGCTGCGCGGCGACTGGAGCCACCGCCCCGTGCTGGAGATGAACACCTGCTTCCGCATGCAGTGGGGAAAGGCGCACCGCTGCGACGGCAACCCCTCCAAGGATGACGACCAGGGTACATCCCTTGTACTACCCACTCTTTACAGTTGATTTTTCAGGTTGCATTGCAATTAGTCGTGCTCATGCTTGCTTAGTTGCTGAATTGATGCTTCATACATCGCTCACAAGTTACAAGTAAGCAAGATTGCTAACTCTTTGATCTAATAAAAGAAGATTGCTAATCATGTTGCTAGGAGTAGTAGTCTTTGTGGATCAAGATAGCATTGCTGGCATTTGGTTACATTTCACATGATTTTTAACCAGTCACCAATTTTTTTTGATCTTGGTGAGCTAATTCCTAGTGGGATTTGTTATCCTGTATTTGGTGACTCTGGATGTTGTTAGGGTATTTAGTGAATACACATTGTAAGGTGAAAAGTTGAAACTGTCCCGCATTTATAAATGGGATTGCCTAGCAAGCCAAATGTGCAGTTTCATGGTTGATACTGCAATGTGTTGCCTGTATCATGTTTCTTTTATGCAAATCTGACCCAAAATAGTGCTGTCTTCTAGTTACAACATCGCGGATTCCTTGCCTGTATTTATGTTTGATCTCCCTTAACTTTGTAGTGGATGGATTAATTAAATGTGAGAAATGGGATCGGAGAGACAGTGTTGATTCAAAAGAAACAAAGACAGGCTCATGGTTGAACAGGTTCATCGGCCGAGCAAAGAAACCAGAAATGAGATGGCCATACCCGTTTTCAGAGGGGAAGATGTTTGTTCTTACCATCCAAGCTGGTATCGAAGGATATCACGTTAGTGTGGGAGGCCGTCATGTTGCCTCATTTCCTCATAGGATGGTAATTTTTCTGTTACTTTGGCCAATATTATGTTACCTTGTACAGAACTTTAGCTTCTTCGAGTGAAAATACTGAGTAACTACTGTCTTGGTTTCAAATGTTTATCAGGGATTCTCTCTTGAAGATGCCACAGGTTTAGCAGTGACAGGCGGCGTGGACGTTCACTCTATATATGCAACCTCCCTTCCAAAGGTCCATCCTAGTTTCTCTCTCCAGCAGGTCTTGGAAATGTCTGATAGGTGGAAGGCTCGCCCTGTACCAGAGGAACCAATTCAGGTTTTTATTGGCATAATCTCTGCTACAAACCATTTTGCTGAGCGCATGGCTATAAGAAAAAGCTGGATGCAGTTTCCTGCCATCCAACTAGGAAATGTGGTTGCTCGGTTCTTTGTTGCACTGGTAAGATAACTTTCATGATTTGGCAATGGTTTTTGGTCGCATTTGTTAACATATGGTATGTCATGTTACATTGTAATCCTCCATATGTTTACTATCACATGAGGACTTAGGAGTAGTTGGGGCCTTGGGGGCAATGGTTTGTTTTACACTCATCTTTCACTCTGGAAGATCTTTTGTGACTAGATATATGCAGACATATGTGTTCTTTACAAGGTCTTTTGTATGACATTGCATGCGCCTCACATGTGTATATGTAGCTGGGTGGTTGGTTAATCTCATGCAGCAATATACACAATTTTAGATTTGAGGATAATTGATATTTTTGCATTTTTTTAACTTAAGATTATAGTGCATTTATTAGGTATTTGCTGCAAATGCTGTTATACATAATTTCTGCATATCTCATTCAAAATAGTTTCCCAAAATAACAATAACAGAAGTCTGTGACCATTATGCTTCTGTAGAGTCATAGAAAAGAGATAAATGCAGCACTAAAGACAGAAGCAGAATATTTTGGAGATGTTGTCATTCTGCCATTTATTGACCGATATGAGCTGGTGGTTCTGAAAACAGTCGCAATATGTGAATTTGGGGTAAGTCATATACATCTCAAAATAGCTCCGAACAATGTTACTGACAGCAAGCATGTTTTTCCTCAAGTAGATACTATTGCAATATGTGTGTAGGTGCAAAATGTAACCGCAGAGTATATCATGAAATGTGATGATGACACCTTTGTGAGGCTGGATGTAGTATTGAAACAGATCTCCGTCTACAACAGAATCATGCCTCTTTATATGGGTAACCTAAACCTGTTACACAGACCTCTCCGGCATGGTAAATGGGCTGTGACGTATGAGGTATGTTCACTTTTGTAAAATGTAAACTTTCTGGATTGACATGTATTTGGTTACTTTAAACATGGTGGGTACCAACAGGAATGGCCAGAATTTGTGTATCCCCCATATGCCAATGGACCAGGCTATGTTATTTCAATCGACATTGCAAGAGACATCGTATCACGCCATGCAAATCACTCCCTAAGGGTGAGGCTTATTGTGAAACTTCATTGCACCCATTTTCCCTGTACATACCGTTAATGCTATCTGATTATCACCTGACTGGCACTGCAGTTGTTCAAGATGGAAGATGTGAGCATGGGCATGTGGGTCGAAGACTTCAACACCACCGCACCAGTTCAGTACATTCACAGCTGGAGGTTCTGCCAGTTTGGCTGCGTGCATAACTACTTCACGGCGCATTACCAGTCACCTTGGCAAATGCTGTGCCTCTGGAACAAACTGTCATCAGGACGAGCACACTGCTGTAACTACAGATGACGCTCACTCATCCACTCCTTCGATTTCACTTGAACAACTGACAGCAGGCAACGTCGACCGATCCCCCCATGAAGGCAATATTTTGCGCCGCGCATACATGGACCAGGGTCTCCATTTGCTTGACCTGAATTCGTCTTGCTCGACTGACAGCAGATACCATTTCACAGAAGCTCTTCTACACCAAGATAAGTACTATCGGTGGGATATTTACTGCTTCACCTCCCGGAGCTCATGTGGTATATATCTAGGCGTACCATACAGCTGTGTTTGGGTGATTGAGGTGAATGCGAATGTGGGTGGGGAAATGAAAGCCTGAGACAGGGGCAGAAATCACATTTGCATTTTAGCTGCTGGAAGTACAGCACAGGGGCAAAGCACTTTCTTGTCTGCAATTTATGCACTAACTGGAGGTGGACAGTTTTGGATGAGATTATATCATTTCTTTTGTTGGTTGTATGCCAGTATATGCTGGTTCTTTGGAGTAGTCAATTATGTCCTGAAATTAGTAATGCATGCTCGGTAGAAAAAAAGATTGAATTTCACGCAGACGTTATCCTTGGATATATTGCTTCTGTTTAAAATACTACTCCCTCCGTCCTATAATATAAGGGATTTTGATTTTTTGCTTGCAACGTTTGACCACTCGTTTTATTCAATTTTTTTTTGAAATTATTAATTATTTTATTTGTGACTTACTTTATTATCTTTATTATCTATGGTATTTTAAGCAGAACTTTTCGTTTTTTATATTTACAAATTTTTTTTGAATAAGACGAATGTTCAAATGTTGAGTAGTGTTGAGTTTCTTGTATGATGTACTGATGTGTCAGCCAGGTAGCCTGACCAAGTGACCATAGGACTAAAGAACGAGCTATCAAGGACAAATGCTATTTTTTTTCTTGTGCAAATTTATTATGTCACAGGTCCTAATACTAGTAACAGTTTTTCCAGATCTCCTATTCGGTGTGATTTTTGGAAAAGTACTACCTCTATTTTGAAATGTATGACCTATTTAATTTTGAAAAACAAATCAACGTTAAACAAAAAAAAATGGATGTCGTACTTTTCAAAATCCATTTTTAAATTTTTAAACATTAATTTTAATTCATTCGTTGGTGTTCTCAATAATCGACACAAAATCAAAATAATCTACTGTCCGTACTCCGGATTGAGATCCTTTGCATTCACTGCACCGTGCCTTTGTCACTGATATGTGGCCCCGATAATCTTTGGGCCCACATGTCAGTGACAAAGATGCGATGCAGTCGACTGCAGCACATGATAATCTCTGGGCCCACATGTCAGTGACAAAGACGCGGTGTAATTCTCCATGGTCTAAAACAAACATGGACTTTATACTAGATTTTTTTTAGAGGGACTATATGCTAGAATTGACTCAATTACTATTTATAATTGATTCTGAATTTGGTTTCAGCAAATCCCCCTATCAAGCTACTAGTAAAAATCCCAGCAGCGAATTTTTATTTAGTTTTTTTTTTTAAAAAACTGAACCAAAGTATACTGTTCGGTCTCGATTTTATATTTTTCCGGAAAAACCCTCTTTTATCTCCCCATTGTTTTCTCGCCTATTTACCATACTGCCCCTCTCCGTGTGCGAATCCAGGGGGCTCGGTCGCCGGGTCGCGTCGCACCGCATCAAAAGGAGTCCCCCCACCCGGGTGCGGGCCGACGGTCGGTCGGACTCGCCTCGCCTCTCCCCGAATCCCGCCGCCGCCGCCGCCGCCGCAGCCGCCGCCGACGAGACGCGCCGCCTCCTCTCCTCCCTCCCCGCTCCTCTTCTGTCCCGGAACTCGGCGGGGGTGGAGCGGAGACACACACGCGACCCGGCGGGCCGGTTCTTCCCCCCCCTTCTCCGGTGAGGAAGCCTAGCTTTTGCTTGGGCGGGTGGGCGGGTGGGGTGGGTTTGGTTACTTGGTTCCAAAGTTTGACCTAATCTGAGTTGCTACTCTCGCTGTTGCTGCGAGCAATCGAACCCGGTTTCGAATCTTTCCCGGGGCGCTGCCACGTCCAATTAGTGTAATTCCCAGTTGAGGGTTTGATGGGGGAGCTGTGGAACTAGGGTTTTCGAGTTTTTTTTTTTTGATGGGGGAGATGTGGAACTAGGGTTTTCGAGTTGCATATGCTATGCTCTGGTGGGTTCATTGTACACTTGCAGTAGCAGAGGAGTGCGTTTTTTTTTGTTATGTGCCGAACTCTAGCGCAGTTCGCATGATCATCAATTTAGTGACGATAGAAACATGCCGCCATATGCTGTGCATTTTCCCCCACAACAAGAATGGCGTGCTAGAAAAATGTTTCGTGTGACTTTTAACTCCAAAAGGGAAAGGGGGAGTAAAAACTGTTGCTCTTTTTTTGTAGGGAGAAGATAAATTTGTTCCTCTGGTCTGGCGAGCATTAATCTTTCAGTTTCTAGTAGTGGGCTCCTGGAGATTTGAGCTGATTTCAAACAATGTAGGTAAAGGTTGTAGGGTTCATATGGTTTATGGTTTGGTCCGTTAGAAATAGAGCATACCAAGCCTCCAAGGCTCTGCCTGCTAACCCAGAGTTGTGTTGGGCACAATAGTCTTTTAGACTTTCGGGTCAATGTCAAAGCTTGTGAGTAGAACTTTAGATCATTTACAAAATGTTGCTTGGATCTGCTAGAAAGTAGATCACACAAAGGTCCTGTCTGCTAACCAAGAGATGTTTTTGGATGCATGCTCCACGTCCTTATTTCTCTCCAGTTTTACTGTATCAATCTTGGGCTCTGTTACTGCTTCATTCATGTTCAACAAAGAAATAGAGACCCATCTCCCAACTCTGTTACTACTCTGTTATTACTTTGCTACTATGTGGAACAAGAGAATTATGCTGTCAGTATAGAAACGTACACAAATACAGTTTTCCAGTATCGTAAAAATTGTGAAAGAAAACCAGTTTTAAAACTCGTAGAGCCACTTAAGTTTCCTCATTGTGATAATTTGACAGTTCGACAGTAAGTACTAAGAAGTTCAAGAAAACTAAGATATATGTTCCATAATATGAGAATATTTATTGTAAGTGTCTTCCAGGATTGGTGGAGTTTAGCTTATCCATCTGTTTATTAATATTTACGCAGTATTGCAGTCATTGCATTATGTGGTCGAATATATAGATGGATAGTAGATGATCTGATTTGAAATGTGATAAATTGTTTTCAATAAATGGGTCTGCTTTTGGGAAATGAAAATCAATTTTGTTTTGGTAGATATTCTGTTTCCGGGAACAGGGATCAATTAAGCCACAGTGTAAGCTCATACTGTGACCTATTGACTTTGCTTTTGTACACTAGTTGTAAAATTTTGTTCAATTGAATTTCAGGTGAATATGCACTGTGCTTAGGCTAAGATTCAACCTGATGGATTCTGATGACAAGAAGTTTGGAAAAGGTAGGGTTTTTGTTGATAAGGAAATTTTTTTTCTGAACATCAAAAGATTTCCAGCAAAAACGTCCCAACTATGTTTGAAGAATAAGCAGGGATAATCTGTGCTTTATTTGGCATGTAGCTGATGCCACCATAATCATTTGTATTGGTTATCTGATGCAAACATCATGTTGTTGTCCTGAGCTGAGTGAGCTCCATGTACCGGAAACACTATCAAACATCTTGAAATATTTGTGGTCAATCTTTTTTGGTGGGGGTGTTATGCAGTGATTTTCTTTTTGTTGTGATTTAAATCAGTGCTGACTTTTGAGCCTACCAGTGCTATGACTGTCCATTATAAGCTATTTTCTCTTTTGTAACATAATTTTTGATACATGTTCTTTTCCATGTCTTGGTTGCTTGAAATGCTGGTGGATCTGATATTTCAGGCCCTAGGGAGCTCACTGGTGCTGTTGATTTAATAAGCCACCATAAATTGCTTGCCCACCATGATTTCTTTTGCAAGAAGCCTCTGCCATTGGCAATATCAGATACACATTATCTTCACAATGTTGTTGGGGACACTGAAATTCGTAAAGGAGAAGGAATGGAGCTAGATCAGCTGGTTCAGAACGCATACTTGAGGGACAAGCCTGCTTATATCCAGCCGTTTGACATGGAAACACTGGGGCAAGCATTTCAGCTTCGAGAAACGGCTCCAGTAGATTTGCCCTCTGTAAGATCCATTTATCCTCCTACTTCTGCTATCACAGTGTTCATTTGCTCATTGTCCTCTTTACAACATTGAACCATTCATCAGGGTGAAAAGGGTATACCGACTATATCTGGTAAACCAAAAAGTGAGTCCAAAGACAAAGAGAAGAAGCATAAAAAGCACAAAGACAAAGACAGGGACAAAGACAAGGAGCATAAGAAGCACAAACATCGGCATAAAGATCGGAGTAAAGACAAAGACAAAGACAAGGATAAGGACAAGAAAAAGGATAAAAGTGGGCATCATGATTCTGGTGGCGATCATTCAAAGAAACATCATGAGAAGGTTTGTCCATTTAATGTAGGAAATTTTGTATGTTGAAAACTTCTATAGCTAACCATCTTTCCATATGCTGGGCTTTGGACATCTTTCAGAAAAGGAAGCATGAGGGAATGGAGGATTCAGCCGATGTGCATAAGCACAAGAAAAGTAAGGTAGCACATACAGCCATTATGATCCTTGCTGGTATTGCAAATTTCCTCATAGAGTAATTCGTTTTTGTTTGTTAACATGGCTTGTGTATGTCAGCACAAGAGTTCCAGAACAGATGATACAGGGAATGGACTTAGTTAGCTACACTTTCCTTAGTTCGATTGTCAATCCATGTCATATGTTGTTAAAAAGGAGGCTCAGAAGGTTTCTGTCATCAAAACCCACCGCAGTAGTGGTTAGTGCTCCTTGAACTTTTTTGTTTGCAGCATTCAAATTTCTTTTCTGTACTTCCCATAGATCTAGTGATGGGTTGTGGATGCATGAACAACAATCTTGCTAATCTATGAAAAAGAAGTGAATTAACACCAACAAATTTAGTAATGTGTCAGGCAGAATTTCTACTTTTTTTTAATCTTAAATGATAAATTAATAAATAATTCGAAGTATTAATCAATGAAGAGAATAAGACATTCTGCCTTTTGCTTGGCTCCCTAAACAATAGTCTCATCTGGTATTTATTATCCACATCATAGTAAAGTAAATATGTGTAGATGTATTTTCCCTGATTTTTTCTTTGTGGGAAGTCAATTTTGGACCTCGACAAATTTCTGTCTTCCTTTTCACACAAACCATACTGTAACTATAGAGTTGTAGACCATCTTCAATTTACCTGATGCTATTCTAGAAAGAGAAAGAAATTAATGCTGCTTTCTGTTTAGATCATAACAGAGGAAGACTTTGATGCAGAAATGTAGTAATGTATCATAAAAATACTTTCTTGCAGCACACTGCATGCTTAATGTTGTTTCTTTCCAGAACATCCAGCATCATTTGCAAATCTTCTTTAGTTATCTGTTCTTGAAATATTCAATCGTATGACAGAGCTGTTGTTGTAATGCATATCCATTCGCGCTATGCATATATATATATGACATGTTATGAGATATCAACTGCCATATGAAAATCAATCTACTAAGTTTGACGGCAATATTTTGCAATTTGCAAATCAGTGTTCGCTTTCTTTGCATTTTCATCATACCCATCTAATACTTACTTTATGTGGATGGTGCAGATACCATGAATATATATTTAGTTGAAGCTGTTTCGGAAGAACACGTCTTGCCTGCTATTTATGTTGGTTTTGCAGCGTCGATCCTGGGGAACATGTAACTCGTAAAATAGGGACTAACCCACTTTATTGTGCAATTCTTTTGTTTCCTGGCCAAATGGTTGTAGGAACACTTGTCGATGACTCCCAACTTGAAATTTCTTAAGATTAGGCGTAGACTATTTCAGATCAGGTTTCTGGTTAGCATTAACAGTGTTGGATAGATCTAGAAATGCGTTTGTCGTAGGGGAATGAGAAATTAACTTGTATTCAGGAAAAAAATATTTCTTCTATATACTTCTATCTGTTATCAAGGAAGATTGTTAATTTTGCAGCCATTGAGAAATGCAATGATCTATTTTCTACAGCCCATTATATCCATTTTCTTGTTCTGTCGTGTAAACATTTTGTCGTCAGATTGTGATGGTGGAATTTAACGTTATTATGGAAAAAGATCACTGGAAACCATTTAAATGTACATATTTAAATAGCGATAGATGCCATTTTATTCATCTGGAGAGTAAACAAAACAGGAAGGGTAAACAAAATAGGATGAACGCAAATACAAATTACAAAAGTAACAGTCCAGAAATCGTTCGAAGCATGGCCCAAGTTTGGGAAATTTCAGTCATGGGCTTCAAACTTTGGTCACTTTTTTGGGCTTGGGCCCTCTAGCTTGTCCAGCTCCTCTTTCAGCTTCGGCAGCGGCAGCCGCATGTATCCCTCCTCCTCCATCATATCCTTCCACTCCTCTTTCGCCGCCGGCGGTGGCGGCGGCGGCGCATCGCTGTTCGAATTGCTGAGAACGGAAGTGATGGCGGGGTTACGCAGGGTGATGAGTTGCAGGTACAAGTCCAGGCTGTGCGTCCTGATCATCTCCAGTGGCGACAACCAGTTGCCGCCGTCGTCGAGCTCGATGATGTCGTAGTCGCCGTCGCCGGCGTCGGCGTACTCATCCCCCATCGGCAGCTTCGGCACGATGTCCTGCTTGACGATGACGCGGAACACCTCCACGCCGCGCGCGGCGACGGCGCGGCGGAACGCGTCGTCGCCGACGCGCGGCGCGCCGAACGTCACGGCGCGGACACGAACGCCCTCGGTGTCGGCGTCGGCGTCGGCGGCCAGCGCCGCCGTGACGTCGTGGGCGGTCATCACGGCCAGCGCGCCGCCGAGGCTGTGCCCCGTCACGGTCACCCGCACCTTGACGGGCTTCTCGCCGACGGCGCCGGAACGCCGCCGGAGATGGTCTACCAGCCGCTTCACTTCCATGACGACCTGCTCCTTGGCGCTGACCGTGCCGTGCTTCTCCTTCTTGTCCTTGGACGTGTACACGTTGTAGAACCCCTCCGCCACACGGCCGGCGCCGGCGCCGAAATCTACGAGATCCATGACACGCATGTCCATCATCCAGTCGGCGAAAGACGCCGAGCCGCGCCACGCGACGACGACGTCCCAGCAGTCGCCGCGCCTGGCGACGGCGACGTAGCCGAGCCAGTACGTCTTGTCCACGCCGCCGACGACGGGGAGAGCGTCGACCACCGCATGGAGCGGCTCGATGGTGGCGAAGAAGTGGGCGGTGACGACGTGCCGGCGCCGGCGCCGGCTGGCATCCTCCCCGGCGGTGACGATGAGCTTGTCGAGCTCGCCGGACAAGACGGCTTCGTAGCACTCGCCGCCGCCGGGCTGCTTCGTGACGGCGTCGTAGGTCAGGTAGGCGGCTTCCACCATGAGCCCGTAGCCGAGGAGCTCGGTTCTTTCGTCGTCGCCGGCCATGGAGGAGATCCTCAACCTGGCTGGCTTTGGCTTGGGAGTGTGTGTATTTTGCATACGGCGTGGGACACATTGCAATACAGCATGCATTATATATACGGGATTGCTAAATGGCTGTCGAATGATTTTTGAGCCTAAAATTATGCCGATTACTAACCATAGGATTTACTTTGCGATTCGTGCTCCAGCGACCTTAGCTCTTCTCCTCCAAGTCTGGCGACCCCGACGACAGCAATGGAATTAGGGTTTAGGGTACCGGGTCGGGATGGGGGTGGGAGGGGGGTTGGGGGGGAGGGGGAAGAGAAGGGATCGCCGGGCTTAGAGGGATGGCCGTGGGAGGCGGTGGGCTGGCGTCGGCGGTGGGGGCAAATGGCTAGGAGACGGCGGATCCGGCGGTGGCTAGTGGTGGTGGATCCGGCGGCGGGAAGCCGCCGGATACGGGGAAGATGACGATGCGGGGGCACTCGCGCAGTCCGTTGGGGAAGAGAGGGGGTAGGGGAGGAGGCCGGCCGTGAGGGGGGGTGGAGGAGGTGGGCTCGCCGGCGAGTCCGGGCGGCGGCGGAGGCAGCCCGCATGCGAGAGAGATGCGGCGGCGGCATGGAATGACGAGGGGAGGGAGAGGGGTTAGGGTTAGAACTGCAGCACGAATCTTAAAGCGATCCAATGGTCCAGAATTCGCATGATTTGTGAGGTGTTTTTCTGTCAAATGCTACCTACACAGCTCCTGGTCCATCCTTGCTAAAGTAGTATTAAGTGGTGAAGTTCTTTTTGTACATAATGAAAATGGTATAGTTGTTTAGTACCTTTGTTACAGAATATAATGATTTTTAGGGTTGAATATAGTTATTATTAAGAAAGTACGTAAAACATAATATAATGATTTTTAGGTTGAATAGGTACTAAGAAAGTAAGAAAGTAGGTAAAATTTTATTCCAAAAATAATATTATGATTGAATAAGAAGTGAAGGTATGAATGTGAGGAAATGAAATGGTGGAGGGTTGTAATTAGTTGGAAAGAGAATATTGGTGAAGTTGTTAAATTTTGGGATAAATCTTGAAGACTAAAAAATTATTATATTTTTGAACGGAGAAAGTACATGATACGATAGTCAAAGTTTTTAGGCTGAATTTTAATCAGCTATTCAGAACGGCCACTTCTTCGTTCTCCGTGAGCGTACTATTAATCCCACAAAGGATTTACTTTTAGTGCCGTTATAATTTATTTTCGTTTTGTTTGTTAAGTTACTTTTATAATTGTATAAATTACTTTTAAGTTCTTACTTTCATAAATGTCTAAAAAATAATTAATTAAATTCTAAAATTAATTTACATATATGATAAAAATAATTTACAACATATATATTTATACTTCTTTCACCAGACTTTTTTTAAATTCTTTCATCGGAATATAATCATGTGAGATTAGATCTCATTATAAATATTTACTTGCGACAAATATAAGATATAATCATACCATAAAAATATTACCTGGTTTAATAAAAGATATAGGTTGTAAAAAAAAAACTGAAAAAACCGTGCAATAGTTAAAACAAAAATCGCCTACACACTATTTAGATTTTGCCTTAAAAAATGTTAATATGTCCCATGTGTAAGTTGCCTGAAAAACTCAATTCATCCCTGAAGGAGATATCTCCTCATTTTTATGTCACTTAAAAAGTCATGAAAAAATTTAAAAAAATTAGTAGGATAGATCAATATGTGATATGTCACTTCACAAACATACAAATTTAAATTCAACTTATATAAGTACAAACACAAATACCAAATTTGACTATAAATAGAACGTGTAATTTACGGTTAAATTTGTTATTTTTGTTTCTACTTGTATAAGTCGAATTTTAACTCACATGTTTGTGAAAAGATATATTATATATTGATCTATCTTGATAATTTTTTTTTAAAATTTTTTGATAACTTTAAACCGATATGCACAAAACGAGATGTCCCCTCGAGGAAAAAAAATCCACTTCCTAAGCTGCGTAGCACATGATGCATGTAGCTAGTGGAAAGTCGATTGTTGTTCTTTTTTTAAGTAACTTATAATTGATTAATCAGTCATCACATGCATTTGTTGGATTAAGTAATGGCAAAATTTGCTACAGGACATCAAAAAATTACGGTCTTTGCTGTGAGATATCCGAAGATCGTGTATTTGCTCGTGGATACCTAAAAAATGTGGTAATTAGCTGGCGGACACCGGCCACATTATTTTATTATTTCAGGTGGAAACAGAGAGAGAAACTTTAATTAAAGACAAGTTTGCCCATCGGACCACTTGTCAATCTCTCTTTCTCTATTCTTCTTCTTCCTCTCATGTCATGGTGCCCGCCTGCGTCACCATGGTGCATAGCCTCGTCGGCATCTACGGCATGCTCGGCGACATGCGCCGCCTCCGCACGAGACCCACCACGGAGGCGGAGATCCGCCGCTTCCACTTGGCGGAGTACGTCGACCTCCTCCGTGACCTCACTCCGGAGAGCTATGCCAATGACGCCGTGCTTCGGCAGAAGGCGGAGGATGACCACGGCATCGGTTTACTCGGCGGCTACGATGATTGCCCCGCCTTCGACCGCCTCTGGAAATACTGCCGCGGCTATGCCGGCGGGTCGCTCGCCGCGTCGCGCACGCTCGTCGACGGCGCCTCCGGAGCTCGCCGCTGCCGCGTCGTGATGTTCCCGTTCCCGTTCCGCAGCCACATCGCCCCGATGCTCCAGCTCGCCGAGCTCGTCCGCGACCGCGGCCTCGCCGTCAACGTCGTCCACACCACCTTCAACTCCCTCGATGCCACGCGCTACCCGGAGCTCACCTTCGGGCCCATGCACGAGCGCCTCCCTGACGCCGTCACTGACCCCGCGTCGACCTGGTCAAGCAAACGCTGGCGCTCAACGCCGCCTGCGAGGCGCCGTTCCGTGAGGCGCTCCGGTGGCGGTGGGTGGTGCGGCGCCGCGGCGCCCAGGCCGGGGGTGGACCGATGTGGCGTGCGCGGTCGTTGACGGGCAGTGGTACGTGCCATCACTCTCCGCTGCATGCTCAGCTACTCGCGCGTCCGCTCCCGGGCACCGGTGCCATCAACGACGTCTGCGAGGGCGTTGGCAAGCACTACAGCGTGAACGTGTCGCTGGACTCCGGCTGCTGGGCGGCAAAGACGAGTTCTTCCTGGGCACCGTGTGTCGTTGGCGTCGGCGGTGAACCCCGGCGATGCACCGCCGCCGCCTCACCGTGGCACGCGTCGCGCCTCTGCTTGGCTCAGCAGCAAGCGCGAGGAAGAAGAAGGGGAAAAGAGAAGAAGGAGAAAAGGGCATTTTGTTACTTGCACAACTCTTTCTCTCTCTATTTTGACTAAAAATAAAAAAATAATGGGAGGAGTGTCCGACAGTTAATTACTATGTCCACGAAAAGATTCACGATCTTCGGATATCTTATAGCAAAAATCATAATTTTTCAGTGTCCTATAGCAAATTTTGCCTTAAGTAATAGTACTTACTAGTACCTATTTCTTCGTATCTAACTGTTCTAATTTCAGGCTTAGGTGGACGGCTGGCAAGATCCACTCATCCACATCCCAGAGTTAGGTGGACGGCTGCATCTGGCTCCGCACTGTGCAGAGCCACATGTATTATTTTTTTTTCGTGCATATATGCACGTGGATGTGCGATTCATTGTCAATTTGTCATTGGTAACGAATAAGATGGGGAAGAACATGAAACCATGCATGCATTAATCCATCATTATTCGGATGCAGCTAGTTTAGATTAGGATGTGATCATCTGTCATCTAAGCTAGCTGGTTATACTTAACGCTGTGTTTTTCCCCTATTTTCCTAACCCATTTATCTCGTTTTGTCTTAAAAAAATCATATTAATCTATTTTTTTAAAAAATAGTTAATAATTAATTAATCATTCAATAAAATGATTTTCGTTTTACGTGCCAACTCCTCCTCCTCTGAACACAGCCGCAAAACACTGGATCTTGTCTCTAATATGTGTTGATTGGATAAGGGTGTTTGACTATCCTGATTATATGTGTATCTCTCTCTCTCTCTCTCTCTCTCTCTCTCTCTCTCTCTCTCTCTCTCTATATATATATATATATATATATATATATATATATATATATATACATATATATATATATATATATATATATATATATATATATATGAATGAATGTTCTAATCTTATTATTGTTTATGCTTGCATACGTACTTTTCTATGTAAATGACAACTATGCGTGCGATATAAACGTGCCAGCTTCCGATCGACCATCGATGGATCGCTAGCTCATGCATAGGAATCTTCATTGTATTGTTTAGTTAATTACATTTAGTTAACCTTCGTATCGATTGCTCATGCATAGGAATCTATATATATTGCCTGAAGACAATGTTTAGTAAAGCTATCGTATAGTTGTTCTATATCGGTGAGCACTTGTATAGCTAGCTAGAAAACATCGATTATTTGTACCTCGTAATACTCTATATGTTAGTATGCTGGGAATATTGTGGAAGCTACTAACCATCTTTTAGCTTACGTTTATACTTATCAACCAAAATTTGAATTTTCAACTTTAAATTTAAAACTGATTTTGAGGTTTTTTTTAACCTTTGCTTTTATATCGCTAAGAACATGTTTATAAAAGTTTTATTCACCAATACCTGCGTCTCCACCACCGTCACTGGAGACAGACCAGGAAGTTGTAGGAGGAGGAGGAGGAGGGCCAAATCACCGACTGTGTCATCATCGACTTTGCCAACGGCTGAGTCCCACTAGTGGTGGCTCTAAGAATTTTTGGTCGGATGTGCCTCCTTTACACTCTAAATTTTTATAACACTGACAAAGCGCATGTAAAATTTTCCTTTTGTCTAAATTAGGGTAAAAAAACACCACCTTAACCTTAAAGGCTTTCAATTAGCTTTTTTTATCAAAACTAGGATGGTTTTTGTTTGGCTGAATCCAATCAGAAAGTGAATAAATATGATTGCCCCAGCTGTCACCAATTCTCTTCCTCCTCCCCTCTCGCTCTCTCTACTCTCTTCCTCCTTGCTGCTGCTTCATTATGCGAGCAACTAGCAACAAACAGATACTGCAAAGATTCATTGAAATAAACGGAGAGCAACAAGTAGAGAATCAAGGATCCATTCATCCAGGAAAGAGAGCAGCTTAGCTTGCTATTAGGCCACAGGAGGAATCAACACGTTTGTTTGATGGCTGCTGGCTGCCGGTGAACTGAGTTTGGGGGCGTCAGGAGGTATGCTTGGCCAAAATCCACCACCCCTTGGAGCCGCCACTGGGTCCCACCAATCATTTAACAAGCAGTAGGCGCCATGCACTGGGTCAAACAAGCCACCTAGGAAAGAAGTTTGATCCAGGATTAAAGGTATTACTTCTTCCGTCCCCTAATATAAGGGATTTTAACATTTTACTTGTACTATTTGATCACTCATCTTATTCAAAAAAATTATGCAAATATAAAAAAATGAAAAGTTTTGTTTAAAGTATTTTGGATAATAAAGTATTCCCTCAATCTATTTTTGATAGTCATATTTCCAAATCTGAAAAATTTATTTTTGATATGCATAATTCAATCCAACAACCTATTATCTTAATGATTTTCTCGGATTTAATGCGTGACTCTCCATTCTTCTACACATGATTGGCTACATGGGCATTGAGAAATGTAAATATTAATAATTCGCTTGTTTACAAGGAATGACTAGTAGCATGTTTAAATGGATGATAAGTAGAATTATTTATCCTTGGTCTGTATGCCAAGATGAAATATGACTATCAAAAGTAGATAGAGAGGGTAAGTCACAAATAAAATAAATAATAATTTTAATTTTTTTTGAATAAGATGAGTGGTCAAACAATGCAAGCAAAATATCAAAATCCCTTATATTATGGGATAGAGGGAGTATTTTTTAAAAATTCTCTCTTCGAAATAGTAGAAAAATCATAAAATAATGTGTATGGTATCTACCAACAAATTACCAAGTTTTTATAGTGTTCATGGTAGATCCCCATTCTTATAGTGCCAACCAGCAAAGACCATATTTTTTGAGTGTCCTCAGCAAATTTTACCTTGTAAGTAAGAACTAGTGAAGTATTTTTGGGTCAGTTTAAGTTTTGACAGTTGCATCCAAAAGAAATAAGGGTCCGTTCAGATCACATGCTTTTCACAGGAAATAAGTTTCTATGGATTTGCTACTGTTGATGCTTGCATTTGGAACATATGATTCACCCCGGCCCATTCTATTCCCGAGGATTGTTGGAGCTATTCATTACTTTTGAAGAAATTCCATAGGAAATAAAGATTTCACTCGATCTAATCTCATTTTTCTGCGTAGGACTGAGGCGATGAAGAAATAAATTAACTCAATTCACTACTGTGGTGATGGCATATTGTTCAATGGTCCACACATTTAAGGCATCTCTAGCGTTTAGTTCGACTGGCATGTCCACGAAAGCCGAACAAAATTTCTGTTCGAGACCATGACAAAGTAAAAATCGATTGTGGGACGCATGAAAAAAAATATCACAATCTCAACTGCCTCCGCTCTCCCTCCCGGACCTGATAACCATGTGCAACAAATATATTCTTTAATTGGTTGTGTTCGGTTTTTCTTAAAAGTCGTTTTTTTCCTCAAACACTTACCAGTACTCGGCTTTCACAGTGTGGTCGGCTCGGTTTTTCTTAAGCATGGTTCAATTTTAGCCTCATACTTGAGGGGCTCTAAGTACACAAAATTAGATAACATTCTACCACGTTATACCTTCTAATAATGAATTAATATTCATGAGTTTTTCATATGCCCTATCCGAACGATTGTTTTTCAGTTTTCCTATGTTTTTTAATCTTTTGTTTCAGGTCCACATTTCTACCATGCTCCTCTATTTTTTTCTGCTCCTGTGATTTTTATTCCTACGATCCAAATGAGCCTCGAGGGTAAAAGGCAACTTTTTTTTTCTCCCCTTCCGCTTGGCGTGGCTTGCTGGGATGGCGGAGGCAGCCGGGGGTTATGACTCGCTGTTTATGTTGAGAATATTGTTGAAATTATTACCCTAGTGATCGATTAATTATTCTGTCTCTTGTTCCCCAACTTAGATCTTGTCTCATTTGTAAGTTGTGTTGATTGGCTAAGGATGTTTGACGACCCTAATTATTAACATCCTAATCCTATTTTTTCTATGCATGCCCATGTACTTTACTAAAATGGAAACCATCCATAGGATATAAAAAAGCATTTCAGGATGTGCTTATATGAACTCATGCACAAGGAATCTTCATATTGAAATTTTGTGATAACAGGGCAATCGTGAGTTGATGCTCTCACACTGCCATTTGCATTTGTTGGAGTAACACAAAATTATGTTCTACTTATTAGAAGAAGATTTTTACAACGCAATGCATATGCACCTACATTACATACCGACTACCGAGTCATTGGATGCTTTATTGTGATTCGTGCTATATCAAAAAGAGGAATATAATGATAATTAAGCTTTATTGAAATCTGTACTTACATACATAAATCTTAAAGAAAATAATGATAAAGGGTGTAGGTGCACATGCACTTGCAGTTTAAATTGATTTTTCTATACTTATCTAATATGTCTTCCTATTTAATATTCCAAGGTGCAAAATATGCTTTCTTGGCAAGATCCAATGCAACTACCGAGCTAGTGGTAATGGTTGGGAAATAATTTGGTTGTTTTGAAACCGCTAGTCCATTGATTAGATGTAGCCACATTTTTATGGTGATCTTATATATATTGCCACCATTGCTAGAGATGTGAGTATGCATATTGGGTCAGGAAGTGCAGTTACAATATAGTTATAATGTAATTATATTTCAATTATACTATAGTTACATTTGAAAATTTTTGACTCAAAAAACATGTGGCAGTTTTTTTTAAAGATATTCCCTTAGTTAATTCAATTGCCAATAAACTTTTCCTCAAGAAAAATCATGAATTAACTAATTAATAACTAAACAATGACGTCCTTTCTTTTTATTTAATGGAGGCATATCAATTATCTGTGTCATGCTTTTATAATTACGATTTCTTAAAAAAAAATTCATCAGCATTGCTCAGATAACTTTTTTCTAACCTATTTGTTAACTTTATAGTTTATATAATTAATTGATCCGTATATTCATTTACTGGCTAATCAACTGATAAGCTGAACTAAACGAAGCCTAAATTCGGAGCAAATTAAGCATGGGGGTATTTGCGTTATATATTATCATGTTCTGAATTCAAATCATGATTTTCCTCATGTTTTTCCAACTTTATGATTTTGACGAAGCTTGTACTTGCCCTTATTGCATTAGGGGAATTTAATGGTGTTAAAATTCATGTTAAAACAGGGGCAAAGTTCATGTCAAGCTTATGCTTGTCCTTATATTGAACAAGCGAATATTGCTATTAAAGTAGGGCCAAAGTTCATCTCAAAATTTTTAATGTCAAAACAAGGGCAAAGTCACAAAGTTCTTAGGGAAGTAGTGGTAAATCTGCAAGGACATATATATAGGGGTGAAAACAGTACGGAACCTTTTCGGATTCCGGACCTATTTTCGAAAACGGAATCTGTCGGTCGGAAATTTTCAGAAACGGAAACGGATTCGGAAATATTTTCTCGGAAACGGAATCGAAAATGGTAAGGGCAGTTTCTGTCGGAACTCGGAATCGGTCATTAACTTTCCGGAAATTTTCTCGGAATTTCTAGAAATCACAAAATACCCTGGATTCTTCTTTGTAAGCACTGAATAGTTAATACCATGGTGTTTGGTTGTTATTTTTTTAAAAATATTTGTTAAGCAAATCTAAAATTACATAAGAATATTTTTTTCCTACATTGGGATTTATCAACAGCATTACTAATTTATTCCATAGATTGTATTTTGTGATGTACTATTGATACTTAACAATTGGACTTATATGATTGTGTTTTATGATGAATTGTTGACCGTTGAGACTTGAGAATTGGGTTTATCAGTTTAAGGGGTTTTTTTATTTCGATAAATTTTCGTTACCGTATTCGTGCCGGTTCGTTTTCGGTTTCGATAATATTCTTCGATTCCATTTTCGTATCCGGGGTTTCCGATTCCGATTTTGATTCCGAAAAAAAATGAAAACGAAAACGATAAAAATGATTTCCGTCCGTTTCCGTACCGTTTTCACCCCTACATATATAGATGAGTTTTAACAGAGTCCTCTGATCGAAATAGGAGTGGGCAAACACAAATTGCAGTTCAAGAATGAGGGTAAAATTACAAGTCAAAATAGTGGTAAGAACTAATTGTCCCATTAAGCATAGGTCCAACGTAAAAGGAGCATATACCAAACCAAAGTTTAACTCACATACTAGAGTTCAATGTAAGTACTCATATTGGTGGAGTATGGTTTGGTGGGTAATCGGACAAACAGGCAGGGTTTCAACTTCTAAATTTAACTCGAGTTAGATATGGAGTAAAGTTGTAGAGTAGTCTGAAACTAATTCCACTTCTCTAGTTCATTTTATAATAGCACTAGCTCATTTTAATTTGTTTTATAGAGATGAAACTGTTTGGCTAAACAATCCACCTTACCAAGCCTATTTATCTGTTTGAGTTTTTTTTTAGCCAACGGTTCATTAACAAGCATAAAATTGATAACATATGAATTCCTAATACTTTGTCAAAAAAAAGGAATTCCTAATACGATTTTTGCCCCTGGATGAGCATCTACTACTAGGACATGTCCACCGTCACCACCACCCTCCTCGATGAGGTGCCGGTCCAGGTCCAGGTTGCGTGACCCCAGCTCGAGCGGCGCCGCCGGCGACGTGTCGGCGACGTCGTCGAGCTCGACGACGAAGCCGCCGGCCTCGTCGTCGAAGCAGCCGTCGTCGCCGCGCACGCCGACGGCGACGTAGCCGAACCAGTACGGCGCCCTGTGCTCTAGGCCGCCGCCGCTGGGTGGCGCCAAAGCGTCGAGCGACGCCGGCACATTGACCTCGTCTCGACGGTGGCGTAGAGGTGGACGGGGCGGCCGACGATGCCGCCGCCGGCCTCGTCGAGCAGGCTGCACAGGACGCCATCGTAGTCGTAGACCTCCTCTTCCTCGCTGGCCACCATTTCCCCGTACCTGATGAGCTCGTGGTACGCAGGGCACATCCTAGAACCGTCCGCAGCGGTGAATCCAGAACAAAAATCCCGGGTTTTTCGTACGCATCAGTACACATACCACATCACATCTTTAGGCCCCGTTTAACACAGCTCCAGCTCCCAACTCCGACTTACCTGGAGCTGGAGCTATGCCAAACAATTCGGATTCATCAAGAAGGGAGCGGAGCGGTGTGGATCGCTCCAAAAAAAAATTACACTAGCACGGTGGAGCGGCAAAAACGCAACTCCACAGCTCCAGCTCCCATTATTTTTCACAGAAATTACACGCAGAATGCCACCGCCCCTACCCCTTCGTTCCCCACCCGCACCAAGCCGAGTTGCGCATCCCCGCGGTCGCGCGCATCGCCGCTTCTTCGAGACCGTGAAGAGAGAAGGGGGAGGGAGTACTAAGGCGGCGGCGGCGGTAGCAGTGACGGCGCACGGCGGCGGCGATGGCGGCTGCCTCCTCTCTCGCGGCTAGGGTGCCGGACAGAGGTTTGGGCGGAGGTTAGGGCGGCGCACGATGGTTGGGCTTGGCGGCTGAGACCTCACGGCGGCACTTGGAGGCGGTAGCGGCTCCCCACAGTGAGGAGGCGCACGGCAGGAGCTGGAAGATGGCGGCGGCATAGCAGATCTGGTGCAAGGAGCGAGGTAAACCCAAACCCTAGACTCTCTCCCTCAAATCTGGTTCTTTTTTTTGATTGATTGCCAAGATGTTGGTTAAAATTTCTCCCGATCTGTGTGTCTATTATTGCTTGATTTTTGGGGATTGACTCAAGTTATTACTGTTTTTACAGTGCAGCCATGTCCATCTCTATACGCTTTGTTCAAATCGAAGTTGTGGCAAAATATGTGTTTGGTAGCATTAAAAGATCCCTGCTTAATATAGTTGTTTGTCATTTGTAGATAACATTGCAACTATACTTATTTTTTTTTTTTGGGGGGGGGGGGGGGTTAGGAATTGACTGTATTTAAATTTTGCGTTTCTAAACCAGGCCTTCATTTTTGTCAAATTAGTACTAACTTAGATTGAACACTTATCGATTTTTTTCAGGGCAGTCAGTCCCAGTCGATCGATGGACAAAACGGGGATCAACTTCAACTGTATTTCACTCACTGTTAACAACAATAACCATTCAGAACGTTCTATTGTCGCACTTTGAATATCATCATGTCGATCGTTTAGAGCGTGCTGAAATAGACATTTGTATGGCATTTGGAATGAGTATGGTAACCAGCTTCTCAAGGAGAAAGCAAAGCTTCAGGATTACGTTGTTTTGTATGAATCATTGAACATTATGGTCCCGTTCGTTTCTAAAAAAAAGTTAGATGAAAATTTGGATATTGCTGAAACAAAAGTTGAACATTATGGTACCCCACATTTATTTCGTGTCATTGCTAAAACTCCATTTATATGACTTGCCAAATAAAACTAAATATAACCGTAGCGTTAGTACGGGCAAATTACTAGTTAATCCTAAGTTAACAAGTGAAAAAACACAAGGGTAGTATTGTCTATCTACCTCCTATCCTCTTTTTTAGGATTTTTAGAGCTGAGCAAGTTAGCCAAACACTTTTAGACCACCTACAGCTCCCAATGGAGCTAGCTCCTACTAGAGCTGGAGTTTGGAGTTAGGAGTTGGGAGCTGTAGCTCTACCAAACAGGCTCTTAATATACTATAATTATAATAAACATATAGTTATAGAACATTCGCTGTATATGATAATAATAAGATGTACTCCCTCCATTCCAAATTGATTTACATATAGTTTTTTAAGGTTATTCCTAAATGATCTACATATTTGTGTTCATTCATTAAGTCTATTCGTTATTTGTGCATTGGAGTAAATGGACATTGATGTATGCATCCATGCACACAAGTATTTATAACCCACATGCAATATCTTGATTTGCTATTGGCTAGGAGATAGTGGGGATGGTGCATACATCGAGTTTGTTGCTAGAGTAAATATAGTATGAGAGAGTTATTAGCTTTTCTTGGTCTTGGTGTACCTATGAAATATGTAGATCAATTTGGAATGGAGGGAGTACTACGTATAAATAATAAATATGCTTACCAAGATAAAGAATGACAATTTCCCACAAGTAGAAATATGAGTAAAATCGGAGAAATGATAGATAAAGTTCCCAAAAGCCGCAAGCTCTGGTCACCGCCGGCCATGTCTACCTAGGATCAGAGTGGGCAACTTGTTTTGCTTGGGTTAGGTACTTAGGTTATGTAGCTTCTTATGCATACACTATGTGTATGTGTAAATTAACATTAAACATTATAAGATGTTGACATTGAACACTAATTCAAGTTCAAGTTGATAAAGCTATGTCACATTGAACATGTTGTCAACACTTATTAGTGACCTTAATTAGCTCTAGTGGACATGTTGCAACATGTTAAGATAACATGTCCACCAGAACTAGTTGCATTATACTCACTACTTTCTAAATTGATCATCATATATGTTTATTTACCAAGACCAAGGATAATTTAAATCGCATCAATCAAGACACCATGCACACATTCTTCCATATTGTATGCATCGATTAAAACAACATGACAATTAGGGCAAGGGCAATAATAGAGTAAACATCTTACTATTAGTATCCTCCACATCATCTATAGATGGTTTAACAGACGATATTTACAATAAGATAGTACATGCTGTCTCTAAGCCGTCTCTAGCAAAGCAAGCTGCATTTAATTCTCTAATTGTATCTTTGAAGTTATGTAGGATCAACTGTAAACATCACTTGAGTAGCCACTTATATGTCAACCATAGATGGAAGACTATGTTCAATCAATAAAAAAAAATAAATCATGTGATTTATCACAAAGCAGACGGATTTATCAACAACTATGGTGTAATATTCCTAATTCATTCGAACTAAACAGTACAATAGTGATTCAGATTGTTACTTGATCGAAAGAATGTTCACGGATTGACAAATAACTAATTCATAGACCGACAAAATAATTTAGTCTGTTGCAATGATCGATACATCAACATTCGACAAAAGAAATTAGGCCATTACAACGATCCATACTGCCAATAGATGGTAACAACACAAGTGTTCTTACATGACACCAGCGAATTACTAAAAATTATTTTATAACTAGATTATCTTTCTCAAGCAGAACCAAAACAAGCTGCCAGCCTGCCAAATTGAGCATCTTCACTACCTGTCATTAAAGCAACATTATTTCCATGGAAAATAGGAGGCTGATGATTATAGAACAATTGTAGCATATAATCTGGATGGCAAAACAACTGGAAGGAAGTAGTACTACTATTTTAAGTAGAAACAAAAGGACTATTAAAGGACTTATTTGATTATGTTGTTCTTTGGACTGTACAGTGCAAGTAGACATGTACATACCTCCCAAAACCATAGCAGAAAGCACCAAAAAGCTAGCACCAAAGTTTTCCATTGTCCCTGAAATAAATAAATAAAATGATAAGTGAATTAAGATGCTTGCAATTGTAATTGAAAATGTTAAAACAAGATGCTTAATGTCCTACCACAACTTCTTAATTTTATGAAAACGGTATTTGATTTGTTTTTCTTGCCTTGTCTTGTTTTTGGGAGTGGTGCTATTATACTCAGCAGTAACATCTCCCCAATAACGATCATCTTTCTTAAAATTACCACTGATTGAATCATTTGAGTTGTTTAGCCAAGCACTCACCTATAATCAAAACAAAACAGGATTAGTCCTATACCAGAAATAAAGTAACAGTCAATGAGAAAACACGATTCATTGCCTACATCCTTATTTACTTACTAGTCTTATGTCCTCCTCTGTTGACCATGTCAACCGCTTCTCAGTCCTAACAGTGGGGCTTCTTCATCACCACTATCAATGTTGACAGGTTGTTGTGCTCCTGGACGTAATTTTGAACATGGTGCTACTAGTTCAGCAGGATAATAATTTGGAGGCACAAAAGGTCGATGATTCTGTAAAATTGATGGATCCTGAAAGTAACTTAAGAAACCACCAGGCGGATGAAAGTCCATAACACTGCAAGAAAAAGACAGAGATCCAAAATTATTGCCATATAACATCCTTAGCACTTTTTTTCTCTTCATCTGTAAATGAGTACATTAAAATTTGACAAAGCACAGCCTATGATACTAATAATTCTCATGCCATATAAAGTTACTATTTTTGTGTCTGTAGATAAGTTGATTTGTCTGTTCACTACCTATGTAGTAAGAGTTCTTGATTATTCAAAGTGTATGTGTAGATTAGTACTAAAAATTTGGCCATGCACTGACCTATGTACACTAGTTTTTGCTATTAAATAAATCTATATGTATCTGTAGCCCTTGCTTACTATCAAGTTATTCTCTTGCCACAAATTTTTTTCCCTTTCCGAATATAGCAAGACTTAACTTTAGTATGAGAAACAGATGTACACGTTGATTCTTTTGACATATTAGCAGGGGATATGCTAATCTGCTAGCAGCAGATCAGATCGTGAGGGGAAAACTAGAATACGGCAAGAATCAAACTTAGCTAGTCAACACCATTAATTTTCTAATCAACATGGAGGTACACGGAACTTCCAGAGCAAATCAATCCAAAACCATTCAACATCAAAAGTACATACCGTTCTTGCAGATCTGACAAATCAATGGCACTATGATCCAATCCTTGCTTCATTTGGGCCATGGGAAAAGCAGAAGCAGCGGCGCCGTATGCGTAGAGCAAAGGGTGCGGCGGCTGCGGTGGCGCCGGACCTTGCCAGGCACCACTGCCTAAGGATCCCGGCAACATCATGCCAGATGCGAAGGATCCCGGTGAGGCTTGCGACGGAGATGGCAGCGGTGGCGGCGCAACTTCCCGTTTCGAGCGACCCATTGTTTCAGCAGATTGAGTTGAGGGATTACTAACTGGATGGGGTATATCAGTAGGAATTTGACGCTTCGACTAACTAATTTGGTGCGTGAAGTGCGATTTTTTTTCCCGCGGATGGGGATTTACCGCCAAATATACAGAGAAGGGATGAGCCATGGAGCATGGGATGCAAAAGGCCAAGAAAGCGCGTTATTTGTCGACGGCATCGGCTCCTGCATCGTCTCCACGCCTACTCCATCCATCTTGTTGCTCGTGCCGAGCTGTTGATTAAACAAGCGTCCGTTTTCTTCTCTCTCTCCCTTTCTCTGTCCTCCAGCTCAGATTGTGGTGACCTGGACGGGCTAATAGTAGGTTGATTAGTCCTTATTGTACTTGCCCTTACACCTTAGCATGCACACATTATCTCATACTGTATTAATTATACTCCGATAAAATCCGTGTCCATGCGGTTAATTAGATGATGATGATCAATTTGAAAAATTTTGAATTTCATTGTATGATGATCAATGTGGGAAGGAGGGAGAGTACTTATTATTATTGCACTCAAATATCAAGGACCCACTAACAATAATTTGCCGCTGCAGCATCGTAAGTCCTTCGAAACCGGTGGTAGCAACTTGTAAGTCCTACACAAGGTACATGCATGTGAGTGTTGAATGAAAATTTTGGAAAAAAAATGAGAACAGAAATCAAAATTGATACATCACTTCACAAGTATACACGTTTAAATTCGTCCTTTAAATTTTATTTAAAAACTTGATTGAACTACTACGTGCTATTTGCAATTAGATTTGTTTTTTTCTTTAACTTGCATATGTCGAAATTAATATTGCATATGGTTCGAGTGGTGTGTTACCTACTGTTCTACGTTGTGATTATTATTATTATTTTTACATTGGATGATAAGAAACTATGGGACACGTGGGGAACATTCTCCTCAAGGCTTTGTTTGGTTAATCTATCCCATATGAGAATCGAGGGGGATTTGGAGGCCCCTCGTTAATCCTCTCAATCCATCTTTCTTAACTGAATAAATCCTAAGGAAAAGATATCTCATTGATAGATAGCAGCTGCAATCCTGAACTAATATAGATTGTTACTTCCTAATGACTTACATTATAAAAAAACGGAGGGAGAAAATAGTAATTCAACATAGATTGCTAAATAAAACACAGAAACACTCATTTTCCTTTGACGTGTACACAGTACACCCTATATATGAAAGACCTGCACCACCTGGCCGAACTACTTGAGGCCAGCGTGGATATTCATCAATCATCATTTAATTAGGAGACCTAATTGTCTGACCCATTACTGTACTTGCCCTAAGAGATGAGGTCGAAGGGCAGAGCACTATTAAAAAAACATTTTTTTGCGTGTGATCAAAACATATTTTCCATGCGGTTCGATTAGCCATCTGCCCCAAAAAAAATCTGCGGAAATAGCGATTTTTTCATGTGGGTGGTGCATCCGCCACAAGCGAAAATCTGATTTTCGCATGTGGGTGCTTATGTCGTCCACGCGCGAAAACAAAAAATCACGAAAAAAAGAGTAAAATTTTCAAAAATCGAAACCACAAACCCTATCCCCCAGCCTCCCAATCCTTCATCAGCGCCTGCTGTCGAAGGCTGAGCCCGCCGCTGCCGTCGCCTACGCCAGATCCGCTACGCCTCCCGCTGTCGCTCGCGCTATATCGGCCCCACCGCCGCTGGATCCACGCGAGAGGGAGAGGAAGCACCGGATAGTGCCGTCGTTGCGCCTCCTGCCCGCGGCACCGCTCAAGGTCGTTGAGCCGGCCGCCACCCGCTGCAGCCGTCTGCTCCTGCTCGGATGAGAGGAGAGGAGAGGAAGAGAGAGAGAGGGGGAAGAGGGGAGAATGTCAACAAATTTGAAGTGTTCTGAGAGGGAAAAGAGATAGGAGGAGAGAAAAAAAATCTGTGGAGGAGAGGGAGTATTTTCGCATGTAGACCACTTAAGAGGCCTGCATGCGAAAATATTTTTGCAAGCGGTCCCTTAAGAGGACCGCATACAAAAATAGACTTATTTTTGTATGCGGCGCCTAAAGAGACTCGTCTGTGAAAATATTTTTTTTATGCATGCCTCTTTAAGGAGCTGCATGTGAAAATAAAGGTCGACTTTCGCAGACGCGACTAATTATGATTCACCTGCAGACTATAGAGGCAGACCGTGAGCCATTTGAAACCTGCATGTCACTACCCTACGAAAGAAATCTATTTACTTATATATTTATTTTTTAAAAATGTTTATAAATGTGTATTTTTGTTTTCAAAATTTACAAAAGTGTACCCTCTCGCTCTCTGGTAACATTTGGTTTTAGAAATCACCCTCCCAAAGGATGATTTTTTTGACGTGACAGCCCAGGACATATTCCAATCAATGCTAACAATATACTGTATTGCTTTTCGCTTAACTTTCCCAGTCTCACCGATTGGAAACAGAATAAGGCCTCGTTTGGTTCGCGGAAAGAAAATGTTTAGGTGTCACATTGGACGTTTGATCGGATGTTGGAAGGGGTTCTCGGACATGAATGAAAAAACTAATTTTATAACTAGCATGGAAACTGCGAGACGAATCTTTTAAGCCTAATTAAACCGTCATTAGCACACACTAGCTACTAGAAAAAGTATTTTCGTAGGCGGACAAAAGTGATTTTTGCAGGTGGAGGGTTGGACCGCTTGTAGCATAATGACGGTGAAAATCAACGATTTTCGCAGTCAGGGCAACAGCCCGCCTGCGAAAATCCATGAAACGAACAAAAAAAAAATCACGGCAGTGGCTCGCCGGCGCCGCCACGCGCCTCACCGCCGCCGCCCTCCTCCGGCCGGATCTGGGAGGGGAGGGCAGGGGAGCCGCGCCCCGCGCCGTTGTTGTCGTCGCCGCCACCGCCCCGCGCCGTAGTCGCCGCCGCCGGCCTCCCCCTCCCTCCTCCGGCCGGATCTGGGAGGGGGGAGGGTCGCCGCCGCCGCGGCCCCGCGCGTCGTCGTAGCCGCCCCCGCCGCCCCGCGCCGTATTCGCCGTCGCCGGCCTGCCCCCTCCCTCCTCCGGCCAAATCTGGGAGGGAGGGGGGAGGGGAGCCGCCGCCGTGCTCCGCGCGTCGTCGTCGCCGCCACCGCCGCCCCGCGCCGTATTCGCCGTCTCCGGCCTCCCCCCTCCCTCCTCTGGCCAGATCTAGGAGGGAGGGGGGAGGGGAGCCGCCGCCGCCGCCCCGCGCCGTAGCCGTCGCCGCTGCCCTCGCCGGCCTCCCCCCTCCCTCCTCCGGCCAGATCTGGGAGGGAGGGGGGAGGGGAGCCGCCAGCCGTACGCCGCACCGCCCCGCCGCCTTCCGCGCCACCCCGCGCCGTGGCCGCCGTCGTTCCCCTCCGGCGGCCGGGGAGAGGAGGAGGGGTGAGGGGAGGGGAGAGGAGGCGGCGTGAGGGGAGAGGAGGAGGCGTGAGGTATGGGGAGGGGAGAAGCCGGCCGTGGGTGGAGACTTCGAAAAAATCAACCCCTACCCAAGTCTATTTATATTTAAGTCTATTTTCGCAGGCGGACCACTTAAGCGGCGCCGCTTAAGTGGTCTGCCTGCAAAAATGCGGACCGACCATTTCACCCCTATTTATATTTTTGTAGGCGGTCATTTGGCTTTAAGAGTCATGTCCGCCTGCGAAAATGAGACCCCTACGTTGGGAAAAATGCCTTTTCTAGTAGTGACATGTGGGTTACTGTAGTACTTATGGTTAATCATAGACTAATTAGGCTCAAAAGATCCGTCTCGCAATTTCCATGTAAATTGTGAAATTAGTTTTTTCATTTTATCTATATTTAATGCTCCATACATGTGTCCAAAGATTCGATGTGACGTTTTTGGGAAAAAAATTAGAAACTTAACTGGCAACATGGAAATGACAACATGAACGGATCAGTAAAAAAGCCGTTAGAACAATCCCGCATAGGGACATTTAACTGAACATGGAAATGAAACTATTAGGGTTTGCCAAAAAAATTTGAAAATTTTATGGATTTCGGTGTTTTTTTTACAGAAAAATATTTGAAATTTAAACATATTTTGACTGAATTGAACAAATTTTGACCAAATCCACAAATATTTGGAAAAATCTGAAAATTTCAGGGGAGATTTATGCTTGTCGGCGGGGTACGAAATTACGGGAATTTTGAAAATTTCCAAAATTTCGAACTGAAATTTCTTCAAATCATGGTGTGTACTGTATCAGCAAACAATTGGCAATTATTTTTTTTCCACAATGGCGAAAGGAAAGGCCATCCGAATGATATTTAGATTGAGAGAAATAAAAAGTTACATATATGAAGCACTATGCCACTATCGTCGACCCAAGAACCACACACCAATAAGGCAAATATTAACACAAACAGACGAGCCTAGCACCAAACTAGTCACTGCTATGCGTAGCTGATCGCCACAATTATTCTGCGAGTAAACAACATAGGATGGGCTCATGTGTAGAGAGGAGCACATGAACAACAATACAAGTTCAGTTTCCGCAGGGATCGTTGGAAACATGGCCACAGTTTGGGAAATTTTGGTCGTCATGATCAGCTTCAAACCGTGTGACTTCAAGCTTGTCCAGGTCCGACAGTGGCACCCGCATGTAGCCGTGCTCACTCTTCTCCTTCATCTCCGGCCACTTGCGCTTCTTGTCGGCCGGCGCGGACGACTCGCCGCTCGCCGCCGGTGACACCTCGTTACAGTCGCGCAGCAGGCCGATGAGGTGCAGGTACAGGTCAATGTTGTGCGAGCCCAGCTTGAGCGGCGACCTGTCCACGTCGAGCTCGACGACGCGGTCGCCGACTTCGACGTACCCGTCGCCCATCGGGAGCCGCGGCACGACGTCCTGCTTGACGGCGACGCGGACCACGCCGACGTGCTTACCCCTGAGGGCGCCGCGGAACGCCATGTCGCCGACGTGCGGCGAGCCGAACGTCACGGCGTGGACCGGAACGTCGCCGTGCCCCGCGATGGCCAGCTTCGCTGCGACGTCGTGCGCGGACATCAGGGCCAGCGCGCCGCCGAGGCTGTGCCCGGTCACGGTCACGCGGACGTCCGTCTTCTTCTTCTGGCTGGAATGATCATCTTGCCGCCGGAAATGGTCCACCAGCCGCAACACCTCGCCGACGACCTGCTCCCGCGCGCTGAGCTCGCCGTGCTCCTTCGATGGATCGCTGGACGTGTACACGCTGTAGAACCCCTCCGCCACCTTGCCGGCAGCGCCGCCGCCGTACTTGAACGGCACGAGGTTGATATGGACGTTCATCATCCAGTCGGCAACCGTCACCGAGCCGCGCCACGCGACGGCGATGTCCCAGCGGCGCCCGCCGCGCCTGGCGACGGCGACGTAGCCGAACCAGTACGGCTTGTCCACGCCGTTGAGGACGGGGAAAACCTCGAACGCCTTCAGGACGGCGTCGATGGTGGCGTAGAGGTGGGTGGTGGCGACGTAGTCGCCGACGCCGCCCTCGACGAGCAAGTGGGGCAAGTTCTCCTCGCCGGCGAAGGCCGCGTAGGCGACGTCCGCCATGCGCGCATACCTTACGAGCTCAGCTCTGCACACGACTGGCGGCGGCTTATGGTCAGCTGCTTCGTCCCGTCCCCGGCCGGCGGAGAGGCTACTCTTGTCTTCGCCGCCGGCCATGTCGCCGACGAGGTTAATTTTTTGAGTTCACGCAAGATGGATATGGTTCTGTACACCCGCATGCATGCATGATATTATATAGAACGTAGCTCGTTCGTCGTGTCCTTGAGTCGATCGTTGACAGCTAGCACTTATGTCTGTATGCATGTGCGCCTAGACCATGTCAATCCTTCCATGTATATATTATAACATATTAAGAGGTATATTAATTATTGTATTAGTTAATAATAATCATGTTGGTTCGAAAAGAGTAGTTAATAATCATGATATATACTCCCCGTTTCAGGTTATAAGACATTTTGACTTTTGTCAAATTTAAATTATTTTAAGTTTGATTAAGTTTATAGAAAATATAGTAATATTTATAATACTAAATTACTTTCATCAAATCAACAATTAAATATATTTTCATAATAAATTTGTCTTGGGTTGAAAATATTACTACTTTTTTTCTATAAACTTGTCAAATTTAAAGCAGTTTGATTTTGAACAAAGTAAACGTCTTATAACCTAAAATATAAAATAGAGTGAGTATATTATATATATTCGTACACAAGTAGTATCGATAGTTTAGTTGGTGACGGTTATGATTATATATACTTTCACCAACATGTATTTGCAGTTGACCTAATTGATCAATTGGAAAACAAAAGATTCTAATCACTCAATTGAATGCCCACTTATTTATTACATGTCAACTAAATAGTAATATTTTTTTTAAAAAAATCTCGATAAGATATATTAATACTTAATATATATCAGTCCATAATCATAAAATAAGTTCAAATTCGAAATCTACAAGATGTAACAAAAATAACAAATTAAACTCAAATTAGCTACTCCCTCGGCTGTTTCAGGTTATAAGATGTTTTACCTTTAATCAAAGTCAAACTGCTTTAAGTTTGACTAAGTTTATAGATAAATATAGTAATATTTACATTACTAATTAGTTTTATTAAATTAATAATTAAATATTTTTTATAATAAATTTATCTTGGGTAAAAAATATTACTAGTTTTTCTATAAACTTAATCAAACTAGAAACGGTTTAACTTTGACCAAAATCAAAATATTTTATAACCTGAAACGAAGGGACTAGTGTACATACATATTAAATTTGTTCATTCTATTATAATTTATAGAAGTCAAATTTGATCTTGCGTTTTTATGGTGATATATGATATGCTAATCTATCTTAACTTTTTTAAAAAATATAACTATTTAGTTGATATGTAATAACGAGTGGATATTTACTCAAGTTATTAAAATTGTTTTTCCAGAACCGTGATTGAAAGTGTGAGTTTCCCCAATTAGACATCATATGCATTTCTTGTAGTAGAGAAATGATCTTTACTGAATCGGCCGGAAACCACAATTGCCCGGTTTTAATAAGAGTCAGGACTAAAAATATTTTTTTAAGTCCCAGTTTAAAACTCCAACGGGACTATGTAATCTTTAGTCCCGTTTGGTAACACATCCCACTTGAATTTGTAAGAGAGCAGTTGTGAAGGCGGATACATGCATAAACATTGATACGTACAAGCCATTTTTTCAGAGCGTCCGATCAATTGTTCTATTTTCTAATCGCAGGAAAGAAAATAAAAGGTGTTCTATCTCTGTTTCTGTACGATCTATCCTGTTCGTTATTTTGTAAGCCGTTTTGATTGGTTATGGATGTTTAACAACACAAATAATTAATATTCTAATTTTGTTGTTTATGAATGCATATGTACTTCTCTACATAAACTAAGTGACAACCATACATTTCACATATATACTAATTGCGAACATTCAGACCGTAAACTCATTCTCAACGAATTAGTCTTCATGGTCGACATCATTTTTGCAAACCAATGAATCATATATCCCGCACGTTCTAAATCGCAAGTCCTTATAGTTTTAGTTTTGTTGTAAAAGTCAAACTTCCCTAACTTTAATTAGTTTATAAAAAATACACCAACATCTACAATATTAAATGAATTTTATGAAATCCACCATAAAATTAATATATGTTGACAATATTATTTGTTACTTTAGATGATGTTGTGTTTTCAATAACTTGTCAAAGTACTTACTATCCTCTTTGTTATGAGGTTACTATATAGGAGTAGTAGGGAGCACTAGATGACAAGCTTGTTGACGAATTAGGGAAAGGAGAGCTGGAAGTAAAGATCCTGCTTGGCTGAGATTAAGCTGATTTAAGTTTGATTTTGTGATTAATATTAGGGTTTTTTTTTGACAAATTTAGTTTTAGAGCACCGAAAGTTCACATTCTTATTTCTATAGCACCGAAAGTTACTGGTTTATTTCGACTAGCACTAAAAATTACCTCCATTCCCCATTTTAGCACTTCCGTTAGTTTTCTACGGTTTGCCGTCAAAATTTTCCCCTCTCTCGAATCGGTTGCGCCATGGCGGCATCTCGTCCTGCCATACTGCCGCTAGCGGAAGAAGAGATGGCACAACGCGATTGCTCCTTCTGCTGCTGGCCCCATCGCCTTGGATCGCCGCTCGCCCTTGCTGGACCGATTGCTTGTCGTGAGTCGTCACGGCCAGTTCATCAGCTCTTCGGTGGTGTGTCTTCGGCAGACTCACGTCCATCGCCGGTACCATTGATCCCCATCAATCCTCAGTCCTGCTAACAGGGGAACCCTCACCGGCATAATGCAACCATGGCCGGCGGAGTAGACACAACGGCTCGCACGCGCTAATTGATGTGCAGAACCGTGGGGTACTATCGGGAGTGATGCAGCGAGCTGCTCCATGACTCAGGGCCTGGTTAGATCCCACTCTAAAATTTTAAATCCTATCACATCGAACGTTTGAACACCTGCATGAAGTATTAAATATATGATAAAAGAATAAGTAATTGCATATATTGTGACTACTTTGCGAAACGAATCTTTTAAGCCTAATTGCTCCATGATTTAACAATATAGTGCTATAGTAAACATGTGCTGATGACGGATTAACTAGGCTTAATAAATTTGTCCCGCGGTTGACTGACGGATACTGCAATTAGTTTTTTATTAGTGCCCAAACACCCTATGCGACGCCCTACGTAATACCTAATATGACACGCCAAAACTTTATACCTCTAACCTTCAAAACACCCCCCCCCCCCCCCCCCCCTAAACTTGCGGCGTTGTGATTCCTTTTGAACGCAGATACTGCCAGTGAATCAAGAAGCCATTTTTCCCTTCTTTCTTTTCTTTTTAAAACCAAATTTTCCCTTCTTTCTTGCCGTGCACATGTACAGCCAGATTAGATTATACTCCATCAGTTAGTTTCCTCTAGAAAGAGTATTAAGTTATCATTCGGTTGTTGCCTCCACGGTTGGCACCGGTACGACCAGCACCAGCCAGCAAGGCAACGGGCAGAGGCTAAGGTCGCTGCCGGCGAGAGACCTAGGGTCCGGACTGGTTGATCTCCATGATCTGGAGATTGGCTGAGCCATATAAGTCGACGTTGACGGCAAACATAGAAAATTGACCAAAGTGCCAAAAACGAGAACGGAGGTAACATTAGGATGCATAATGCTATTAAAGTGAACTAGTAAATTTATGAACTTCCATTGCTCCAAAACCAATTTTGCCTCTCTTTTTTCATCACTCTCATCTTTTCATGACTGCTATGAATACATGTGAAAGAAATTGTGAAAAATTAAAAAAAAAAATAGTTGAGTGATACTCTCTCCGTTCCATATAAATATAACTAATACGAGATGTGATACATCATAGTACTTATCCAGATTCATAGTATTAGGTGTCATATTTTATACTAGATTTATTTTGTCCAGTTTCATAGTAATATAATGTGTTACATCACATAGTAGTTTTGTTTTTTTATGGGACAGAGAAAGCACGTAGTAAATCTCTAGTTATATCATCCGTCCTAAAATATAAGTATTTCTAGCTATAAATTTGAACAACTGTATGTTTAGATAGCTAAAAAATTACTATATTTTAAGATAGAGATAAATAGTAAAATTATAATTCAAAGTAGAATCGAAATCTTCAAGCTGACAAATAGGGTGCATGACAGGACACATGTGTTCTCCTGTGAGGCCTTATTTGGGAGACCAGGCCAGTTTCACGGCACACCCGTGTAGATGCCTTAAGAGATGAGGTGGAATGGAATAAGTTTATTTTATCTCTTCCTTATCTCTTGCTTCTGATTAAATCGTTTTTTTCATCTGTAAAATCAGATATAACTTCTATCTCACAAATGTTCAAAAACTGGTGCAAATCGACTCATTTGACGGTTTGGAAATCGTTTTTTTGCTGAGGTGACAAGTTGGCCGTGATTGACTCGCTAAATCAGCAGGTAGGAATTCATATGTCAGTGACTTCTTTCTCACCTTTTCCTCTAGTGGAGATTAGCTGCTTGGTTCCACTTTCTTTTGAAAACTTTCCATTGCTCGTGCAAGGACACACTTGCACTGCTATTAGTCACGTTAATAACTCAAATATTTTTATATATAATGTTTATATATCAAAATTTCTACGTGGAAAGTTTATATGTACAAGCTTTCAAGGACATCATACCGTGGAGGGCCAGATGCACTTGGGTCACGTGGGCTGCGGGTGGACATTCGCCCGTGTACCCAAACTTTTGGGCTTCCAACATTTTAGGCCCTAAGAGATGAGGTCCAAGAGGCCGTGAATACGCTTGGGCCTGCAAAATCCATGGGTTGTGGACTCAGGATGGAATAAGTTCACTTTGTGACCCTCAAAAGTGATTGAAATCTAATGCGTGACCCTAAACCACAAAACGGGATATCTCAACCCCCAAACTCTTAAAACCGGTGTAATTTAACTCCCTCAGCAGTTTTGGAGGACGGTTTCACTGACTTGGCGCCTACGTGGCGATATTGACCGGGTCTTTGTTCCACGTGGCGTTGACGTGGCACTTACATGGCATTAGAATTAAAAAATATATATGGGACCCGTTTGTCATTCACACACATAAAAATTTGTGGGGCCCACTGACTCTTCCCTCTTTTTTCTTCCCCCTCCTCCACGCGGCGAGGGCTGGAGCGGCGGCGGCCGCGAACAAGGATGGCACTAGCGCCTCTGTGTCGGCCGGTGAGCGAGGCCAGTGCGTGGGCCGCCGCCTTTGACCTCCGCCTCCATCGTCGGCCATCGACGATGCCAAGGACAACCCCCGCCGGTCGACTTCCTCCACGACGCCGACCCCATCTTGCCGAGCGCTGGCCTCGCCATCGTCGACTCCTCCACTCCAGGGACCGCCTCGCCCCATCCCTGCACAAGATGCTCCTCACGTCGAATGTGCAATCCTCAAACTGCACATGCGTGATCGATGCATGATCACCAACGAACAAAATGGAAATCAATTAGCTAGAAGAAAATCTGTCAGCGTCAGTGCTTACACTCTCAGGAAGACAGTATCCATGGTCGATTGGAACCAGGGAGAGGCCATGGCCTTGTTCGTCTCTGCAGGTGAGGATGTTGCCGGTGTGCCTGTCGGCGTTGGCCAGCCTGATGTCTAGCACGCAGATCTCATCTCTCCGAGCGCTGGCCTCACCGTGGACCGCCTCTTCGTCGCGCCGAGGTCCACGGCCATCGACCCAGGGGACGAGCTCCCCCTGCAGCCTCAGCCTCAGCCCCGTCGCGGCATCGACTGCCTAGCCTCATCCGCTCCCTTGTCTCCATCATCGCCGTCGCCATCGGTCGGGGGGACGATTGAGCTCCCTGCGCCAACTCCGTCCACCACGCTAGCGGCGCTGCCGCTCCAGATCCCGTATCAGCTCCAGCCCATCGCCGCCGTTGCCGCTCTAGCTAGCTCCCGCTGCCGCTGCTGCTTCAGCTCCCGCCGGCCGCCACCACACCGCGGCCCATGCCCCGCCGCCGGCCGAAGGGGAAGAAGGGGAGAGAACGAAAGAGAAGGGAGAGACGGAGGAGGAAGAAGGAAGAAGGAAGGAGGACCCCACATGTCAGTGGGCCCATATTTCTTTTTGTGTGAATAACAAACGGGTCCCACACACATTTTTTAATTCTAATATGTCGAGGAGTGATCCTCTCTAGCGGGAGATCGTGGGATCCCCTTTTGTGAGTTCGGCCGGGGGAAAAGGCCCGCCTCTGGAAATCTCGTATCCGCCCTCTAGACTATCAGCTAGTGTGCACACCACAAGATTATACAGGTTCGGGCCGCTATGAAGCGTAATACTCTACTCCTGTTTGTATGACGATTCTTCTGTGCTTATGAAGCCTCTGAATCTTAGATGTACAAGCTAGGGTTAGAGAAGCTGTGGTCCCTGGATCCAGAGTCCGATCTATCCAGAGTCCATCCTTTTCCCGCTACGCATGGTCCTCCTTTTATACTCTAAGGGGATACCACATGTGCTGCGAGAGCTACCTAGTGAGAAGGGAAAATATTCTCTATATTAATTACATGTCTTGTGCCTTGACTTGAAAGCCACATACACGTCGTCTCGGTCGTGGGGCCTACCACACCACGCCGCCTGACACGGGAGACACCCCTGTCAATTCCCCATTAATGGATGGAGAATTATGGTGGTGGTCCTCTCATGGGGAGGACCTTGAATGACCCTTCCGATGGGACGGGTCATACCTACCTCCACTCCGCCGGAGGCAGATGCGACGTGGGGGCGCGGCTGTCTGTCCAGTCAGCTGTGACCGGCGACAGGCCGGTCACAGACCGGTCATTCCTGAACGCCGCGCACCAGTCAGGCACGCCGCACGTCTCCCCCTACCGCATTGAATGCGGCAGGGGGCAGTTGGGGTGCTGCAGTCATTAAAGGAGGTTCGGCTTCGGCCTTCTCCCCGTTTGCTCCCCCCGCCAGATGGCGGATAGGTGAGGGCCTCTCGGAGAAGCAGTACGAGGGCCCGAGGGGTACGACGTGGCACCCCGAGGCCTCGGGGCGAAACGGTACGAGGGCCCGAGGGGTACGACGTGGCACCCCGAGGCCTCGGGGCGAAACGTGTGTCACACCCTAAAAATTCTAAAGATATAAATTATTGTGTAAATGGAATTATCAGAATGATTTTTAAAAGCCTAGAAGAAAAGATTTAAATGTTAAATAATAAATTTCAATATAAAATTGGGCCAGATAAAATGTTATTAAATACTTTGCTTAATTCTATAATTCCTAGATTTTTCTGGGATTTATTTGAGCTAAGGAAGTATTTTTAATAAATGGAATTGCATTTAATGAATTATTTAAATTGAAAAAGGTTTTAAAATTCTTCTTTTGGCTTTGGGCCGGAAGTCGGCCCAAAACCTCTCTTCTCTCTCTCCTCGGCCCAGTCAGCCCAAGTCGGCCCAGCCGAGCCGCGCGCGCGCGAGCCGCCACTCTCCTCTCTCTCTCCTGCCGCTGACAGGTGGGGCCCACCCGTCAGTCGTCGTCTTCCTCGGGCCGAAACCCTAGCCGAGCGCCGCCGCCGCCGCCCTTCCAAATTCGGCCGCATCTTTCCCGATCCGGTGCAATTGATTGAGGGGAAAGGTGCCCCGGGATCTCCTCTACCTTTTCTCATTTGGAAGTTTTCGCTAATTCGGTTTGGAAGTTTGGGGATTCGAGCTCGAATCGAAGTCGGCGAACCCGAGGTTTCCATCGCCGTCGCCGGGCCGCCGTGGGCTTCGCCGCCGCCTCCCGACCCCTTTAAAAGGTTCCCCAAGCTCCCCTCTACCCGTCGCCGCCTTCGCCTTCGCCTCTCGTCGCACGAATCGCCCTAGCGCCGTGCAACCCTAGCGCCGCCGTCGCCGCCGTCGCTCCAGCCGTGCGCCGCCGTCGCTCCGGTCGTCGCCGTCGCTCGGGAAGGTCACCATCGTGGTCGCCGTCGCGTCGCCATCCTCGTCCGACCCTTCGCCGCCGCTGTTTCCCGCCGGAGCACCGCCGTCACCGTCGACCCGAAGCTCGCCGCCACTTCAACCTCGTCGCCGGCGTCGTCCGTTGCTCTTCCGCCGTCGATTTGGTCACCGGTGAGTTCGCCGTGCCCTCCGCATCACGTTGGTGCCATCCGTTCGCGCCGCCGCGTCGTCGTTCGCCGGCAGGCATGCGAGTCCGAGCCGCCGTTGCCGCCGTCGGGGGGGAGGGGGATGACGTCATCGCTGACGTCAGCGTCGTCGTTTTCCCGTGAGCCGCCGTGGTCGGGTTTGATCTCGGCCGTCCGTTCGAGTTGGATAGATCTCGGCCGTCCGATCCGTAGACCGCCGCCGTGGACCCGGTCCACCGTTAACCCTAGCCGCCGCTGACGCAATAATTCCCCTTTTCCTTTTCAAAAATAATTCATTATTGAGTCATAATTCAATTAAAATTTATATAAATGATTTAATCCGATTAAATCTTTAAAAATTCATAACTAATTCATCTTAGCTCGGATTTAGTTGGTTCAAGTCTCTAAATTTTTCTAAAATTGAGATCTACATGTTAAAAATGTCCACATGTACTGTTCATGCTTGCTTATGTGCTGTTTTGGTGTTTTTGCTCTTTTCTATTTAGAATCCGACGTTTCCGGAGAGTCCGTTTTCGCAGGAGAAGATTTAGAAGAGTTCCAAGGCCAGCAAGGCAAGTCACACAGATCCTAATCAATCCTTTGAGCATGTTGATCCCGTTTAAAGCTATTGTTTCTATTCAATTATTGCATTTATTTTCGAATGTCATTGGGTGGAATTAACCTATTATTTGTTATGGCCCTTTTGTTTTTGATTATCTTATTCCTTGATACCTTGGGTTGTTATAACTTGACTAGTTGAACTTTATAGTGGTTCGACTAGATATTAGGTGTAATTGCTTAGCCATGCTTAGAAACTTTAGCACATTAATGGGATAACTTATGATTCACTATTACTTAATGATGGCTTAATGATAGTTCACGGTGGTCAATCGTGATTAGTTAATTAATTAATTTGACAACTAAAACCTGATAATGGTGGGTTGTGAGTACATGGTTTTGATGGTCGTGCTCATGACAATTAAGGACCGGTTCACGAGTTTCGGTTGTGAAACATTAACCGTGCCAACCACAAGCCAGCGTGGGCAACGGCTTTATCTTTTGCATAGCATAGTTCATTGCGGAGCACCAGACTGAGAAGTGGCGGAGATAAGCCCACGGGGGTCGCTGGGGAGTCCATGCCTTGTTTATAAGGGGGTGATTATGATCCAGGAATGGTGCACTGTAGTGAATTGTGTTGTGTGAGGGGTAATGTCACAGCTCCTTTCCGAGGTACCGTGGTGGTACCAAGGCACATGGTGACATGTTGTGGGGCTATGTCTTGTGGGTACAGTGGTACACCTCTGATCAGAGTAAAACTATTCGAATAGCCGCGCCCGCGGTTATGGGTGGGTCTAACAATGTCTTTCGTGATTAGTCTCACCCTTCACACCATAATGAAAGATGCTGTAACTGGTAATAATTGATTATCTCCTGGTTTGGAATGGTATATTCCTGGTTTGGAGATTAGAGTTGTGCAGCCGGGGTTGGTTGTACAGAATGGTTGGGCCTATACAACAGGGTATGTTGTATAGTGTTGGATTAATACTGTTTAATTAATACTCTACTGTTTTATTAAATTCTGAAATATTCCTTAAATGCTATTTATGCAAAGAAGCCTATATTATGCTATCCTTGGTTATCCTGTGCACTTGCATATTTGCTGCGTGGCTTGCTGAGTATGTCATATACTCACCTTGCAATCATTCATCAGAGGAGGAGTTCTACAGTGAAGCTGATGGTGGTGAGGATTTGGCGTAGTCCTTATCAAGCTGCCTGTGGAGTGGAGTCGTCTGCGCTATTTATCTTAATTTTCCGCTGCTTAGATCTTTATTGATTGAGAGGAACTATCTACCTCTGTAATGACATTTTATTCGCTTATTAATTAGAGTAATAATTGTACTATATTATCAATTTGTTATTGTGTGCATCGGCTGATTCCTGGACGAGGATTTACACACATGTAAGCGTTTGGAATTTTGGATAGAAATTCCGGGCGTGACAACGTGCGAGGGCCCGAGGGGCACGACGTGGCACCTCGAGGCCCCTTGGCCGCTCCCACGATCCGCGGGGTACGGAAGTAGGACCAGGCTATAGGTCATGCGCCAGGATGGGAAGGTAAATTCCCCTCATTCCGTATACCCCCGGGCCCACTTCACCGATAGTAGCCCCCGGCACCGCGTCGGACGTCGGCCTCTTGAGGTTGGTCTGACGCGGCGCCTCATGACTTTCCTGGCTGGGGTTGTGGGCCCGACGGAGAATCTAAACGGACGCTGTCGAGCGGCTAGGTCGGCGTGCTGATAATAACGGTGAACCGACCGCCATTAACCGCGCTGATGATGGGGGCGCTTTAGGCACGAAAGTCAGGGGGTCGGTTGGACCACACCTTGACCTCCTCGTCCACCACGCGTGCGGCGGTACTGATGGCAGCCCACCTAATCTACGCCCGTGAACGCCGCACACCGTACGCCGAGCGTGCCGCTGGCAGGCGCATTAAATGCGGGACGCGGATTCTGTGAGCGACGTGATGAGTGGTCGCAGGAAACGATGAGGAAACTGCAGGTGCAAGAATGATGGAGGCAACTGCGAGGGCGCGAAACGAGGAGGCGGGTGCGGGCGAGGCAGGGATAAAAGGATGCGGAGGCGGAGACTTCGCTTCCTTCCTTTCGCCGAATGCTCACCCGCACACTTGCTTCCTAAGCCCTTACACTCTCGCCACTCCACGCTTCTCCATACACCAAGCCCCTCGTCGTTTCACCGCCGGTCATCATGGCCCAAGGCGCTGGCGACGCTGTGCTTCCGCCATCGCGCATCACGGCGGATAGGCACCTTAGTCTCCCCCACAAGATTATGCCGGAGGGCGCTGCCATGAGGGCGGGGGAGTCGCGGGCGCGACCGCGATACCCGGAGCGATCCGTGCACTTCCTGTCCTTCGCCATGGCGGGGTTGGTTCCGCCATTCTCCAGGTTCTTCCACGAGGTTTTGGATTTCTACGAAATCCATGCCTTGCATCTCGCACCCAATGCCGTGATGACGTTGGCCATCTTCGCGCATCTGTGAGAGATGTTCGTCGGGGTGCGGCCGACGATGCGACTGTTCCAGTTCTTCTTCGTCTCGTAGCTGCTGCAAGGTGCAGTGGTGGGGGGATGCTACTTCCAGCCCCGGCCAGGCACGGCGGGGCAGTACATTGAGAGTCATCTCCGCAAGAAGTGGGAGGATTGGAAGAAGGACTGGTTCTACACCGCGCTGCCGGACCATCCGCGACTTCGACTCCCCGCCGGCCCTCCCGAATGATCCGTTGCATGGTTGGTGGCTTCGGAACTGGGCGAGGAGTACGACGCAGTGCGGGACCGCCTCAGGGGCCTGCGAAGCCAGGGCCTCAAGAGGGCGATGGTCTTTGGCGATTACTTCCGCCGCCACATCGCACCTCTACAATAGCAGTCCCGCGAGGCGTGGGAGTACACTGGACCCAATGATCCCATGCGCACCCATGTGGGCGAGCGTTGGGACTGGGGCGAGGAGGATGCGAAGACGGTGATCCGGCGGGCACTGGGTCTGGACACCGCCGAGCAAACACTAATTCCAGACGGAATCCTTCCCCTCTGCAGCGACCGCGACCGGGAGAGAATCCTGGCTATGATGTCGGCCGTCGGCGCCGGCAGTGACCGGTCCCGCCGGGGTGGCACCGGTGGCGGTGCCGTTGGCGCGGGTAGCAGCGGCGCCGCCGCAGGCAGGAGTCGGGCCGACGGCCCCGGTGGGGGTGGCAGCTCCAGGGCGCCCGGCCCGAGCCGTGGGCCGGGGGGAGATTCGGCCAGCGAAAAATGACCGAATCCCAACCGCCTTCTCCCTCGCGCGGAGGGGGCGCCGAACGCACGGCAGACCGACCACCGGCGGGTCGCAAGCGCCCCGTCGCACCTGAAGTTGGACCGAAGAAGAAGAAGCGGCTCCGGAAGATAGGTCAGATAGAGCCATGCCGGGGGAGCTTTATCGAGCCCCCGAAGTGGACCTTCAACCGCCCCCCCCCCCGCCCCGCAGGTACGATTGCCGGCATCCGCTTCGGTGCTCCTTACTCATCTCAATCTCTTGTTGCTTCTTCTTCTTTTCCTTTGTTCACGCGATCAGGGTTCTTCTGCAGCGAGATTCCTTCCCAGGGGGTGTCGGCATCCGACCCCTTGCAGGGGTCAAAGTCCGAGCGACCGGAGCGGCCCGGGCTCGGCCGATCCGGTGCCTCGGGGCCTTCGCGGCCTTCCGGCGGGGCCCACGGGCCACACGCCGGGTCTGGCTCCGGGTCCACCACAACCAGAGCATGTCCTGCCGCAGGCGATAGCGGTTGCGGTGTCCCCCCCGGGGGCGGCTCCGAGGGACAGACCCGCGCGGAGCGCCTCCCTGGAGAGGGGGCCGAGGGGGGTCGCGGCCCGGGATTTGAGGCTGGAGGCAGCCCTGAGCCCGGGGCCGAGGCCGAGTCTGCCCGAGTGCCCGAAACAGGAGGCGAGAGGGACAGCCGCTCCCCCTTGCATTTGGAGCGCCCTCGGGGCTGGCCGCGCGGGAGGGGGGTTGAGAGCAGCCCCCAGTCTCGCGGGGGATCTAGTAGCACCCCGTCGTCCCGAGGGCGGACCGCAACCTTCTCTTCTCCGACCCCGGCAAGCATGGAACCACTCCTGCAGGTGCTCGCCGCCGTCGACTCCACCGTCCGGGAGGGGCTCAACACTCAGGTTCAAGCCCTGGCGGAGGAGCGGGCGGCCCTGGAGGCGGAGTGGGCACAGCTCGCGGCGGACCGCGCGCGGGTTGATGAGGGGCACCGCGCCGTGGACGTCATGGTGGAGGTGGGGCGCAAGATGCGCCAAGCCCAACTGGTAGAGATCCGGGCGCGTGAGGAAACGCTGGACTCTGTCATGCGGGAGACGGAGGAAGAGCGGCAGGCGGCATTGATCGCCTCAAGGGTCCTGGACGAGGCGCTGGACGACATCTGCCTGCAGTACGAGGCCTATGCCGAGGACCTAGCGAAGAGGGTCGAAAACGCCCGCGGTGTCCTTGACGTGGCTGCCGCCCAAGAGCGGCGGGCGTCGGAGGCCGACGCCTTGCTGTGGCCCCGGATGGCGGCGCTCGAGGTCGAACACAAGGCCTTGGACGAGCGCGTCCGTTCCGCGCAAGAGTTTGAGGCCACGATTTGTCGGCGGATTGAGGTCCTCGACTTGAAACAGCGCGAGCAGGACGCGCGCAACCGGGAACAGGCGCAGCGAGCCCGAGAGCTGGAGGGCGGGCTCAAGCGCTGGAGGAGCGAGCGTGTCTGCTAGACCAGCGGGAGTCCACCTTAGCCACCCACGAGAGGATGGCGGCGGAGGTGGAGGCCTCCCTTCGTCTTCACGAGGAAGTCGCAGCTGAGCGTGACCGGACCACCCTTGCTGCGAAAGCTTTGGCGGCCTGTTGCGCGGAGGAGCTATGGCTCCGGGAAGAGGCGTGCCGGGAACGGGACGTCGCGCTCGCCGAACGCGAGGCCGAGGTGAACCGCCGTGAGGTGGCGGCGCGCCGGCTGGGCGAGCAACTCGCGAAACGCGAGGAGGCCGTCACTGGGCACGAGGCTCGTCATCTGGAGAGCGCTCGTGCCGAGCGCGTGGCGATGGCGGTGAGGGCTTCCGAGCTGGAGGCCCGGGAGAAGGGCCTAGCAGCGAGCGGCCAGCCCGGCAGCGCGGAGTTGGCGAGCCAGCTTGCCACCGCCCAGAGCGCTCTTGCCGTCCTAGGGCACCTGGTGCAAGATCAAGCTGGGGAGATTGTGGCCCTTCGCCTTACCAATGAGGTCAGGCCCGGGCAACTCTCCGATGCCGTCGCCCAGCTGGAACGCGCAGGGCGCCGAGTGGGCATCTCCGTACGCCGAGACAGGAAGCTCCCACCCACTCAGCCGGCACTCGCGCTCCGGCTGGATGGGCTAGCGGCTGACCTGGAGAGGCTGGAGGAGGAGGTCGGCGAGACCATCAAATCGTCGTCGGCTTCATTGGCGCGGGCCGCGGTGGAGTTAGTCCTCGCCAGCTACCAAGCCCGCGACCCCGACTTTGCCCTATGGCGCGCACTCGAGGAATTCCTCCCGGGAACCGAGGCCGGGGCTCGGGAGCAAGTCCGGGAGGCGGCCGACGTGATCGTCTCTAATTTCGAGGGGTCGGCCCCTCGGTTCACCTCCGGGCTTGCCTCGGACGAGGAGAGCAGGAGCGAAGACGAAGAGAGCGGGAGCGGAGACGGTGGTGACGACATCGGCGGTGAGGATTGGGACGACGTGGTCCGCGACGCTAGCCTCGAGGGCTTGGGCACTCCGTGATTATCCTCGCTTTTAATTTCCTTTTGTTATGTGCCTGCTTTGGACACCTCTTATCCTTAGGCCATCGCGTCTTCTTGTCTGTAAATAAAGTTTCTTCTTCACACTTTCTACCCTTTTGCTTTCTGCATTAAATGCCTGCGGCAAGAAGAAAAACAAGAGCAAAAAATATTCAATTAACTTCCCTATGACTGAATAGCCGTTTTTACCCCATCTCCCCCTCGAGCTCGTCCTTGTGAAAAGGCAAGTCCGTGCTCGGCCCGTGGGACCTAAATGGTAAGGGGCAAGGCCATCGCCCCGAGGGAGTCGCCCGGCGGGACTGGCCAGACCGAGGCTACGGCGACCGGGGGTCGGGGACGGCCGTGTGTAGGCCCTTCCGAGCCCCCGGGGTTCGCCGCAGCCCGGGGCACTGCCCGTGTTCAGGCTCCCTTTTGGCGGTTTTCAGGTCGCCCAACACCACTTAGGGTCCAGAGTAAGCGTGAATTATCCTTTGAACCAGGACGAGCCAGAGGAAAGGGCAGAAAAAGGGTGCATAGCGGCGTCCACCGAATTCATTGCTTGGAAAGAGAAAAAGATACAAAGTAATGCACAGTGGTAGCCCCCGGCCAAGTCCGCGCAAGCCGAAGGGTTGTGCGGGGCTTGGCCCGAGCTCCTGGAAAGCAAAAAAGAAATACGACGCTATGGATAGAAGCGGCGGAGATGTTCGATATTCCATGGATTAGGCAGCTCCGTGCCGTCGTTCGTGGCTAACCGAACAGAGCCTGGCCGGGGAACCCCGATCACTTTGTATGGCCCTTCCCACATTGGTGAGAGCTTGTTCAGCCCCAAGCGCGACTGCACACGACGTAGGACGAGGTCGCCAACTTGTAGTGATCGGGCTCGGACGTGGCGCTAGTGATAGCGCCGCAGGCTTTGCTGATATCGCGCCACCCGTAGGGCTGCGCGCCTCCTCCTCTCTTCCAAGTAGTCAAGATCGTCGCAGCGGAGGACATCCTGAGTGGCCTCATTGTACAGCGCGACACGAGGCGAACCCAGGGAAAGCTCCGATGGCAGGACCGCCTCGGCGCCATACACCAGGAAAAAGGGGGTTTCTCCTGTGGCGTGACTTGGAGTGGTCCGGTTTGCCCAGAACACGGCGGGCAACTCTTCAAACCACGAATTTCCGTGCTTCTTCAGGACGTTGTACGTCTTAGTCTTGAGGCCCTTGAGGATTTCTGTGTTGGCTCACTCGACCTGGCCGTTACTCTTGGGGTGGGCGGGCGAGGCGAAGCATAGCTTGATACCCATGTCGTCGCAATAGTCGCCGAACAGCTCACTGGTGAACTGGGTGCCATTATCCGTAATGATACGGTTGGGCACCCCGAACCGGGACGTGATGCCCCTGATGAACTTGAGGGCGGAATGCTTGTCGATTTTGATGACCGGGTAAGCCTCGGGCCACTTGGTGAACTTGTCGATGGCGACATACAGGTGCTGATACCCGCCTCGAGCCGCTTTGAACGACCTGAGGATGTCTAGGCCCCAGACTGCGAAGGGCCAAGAGAGCGAGATGACTTGTAAGGCCTGGGCCGGCTGGTGGGTTTGCTTGGTGTGGAACTGGCACGCCTTGCATCGCTGGACCCATTCCTGTGCGTCTTGCAACGCGGTCGGCCAGTAAAAACCTTGCCGGAAGGCTTTACCGACCAAGGTAAGCGAGGCCGAATGCGCCCCACACTCACCCTCATGAGCGTCGGCAATGAGCTCGACGCCCTGTTCCCGAGATATACACTTCAAGAGTATCCCGTTGGCGGCGCGTCGGTAGAGGGTCCCTTCTATGAGCACGTACCGCTTAGAGATACGCGCAAGCTTCTTAGCTTCTACGCGATCCTCGGGAAGAGTATTATTGTCGAGGTACGCCTGGATGTCAGTCATCCAGGCGACATGATGAGGGGGGTCGGGGTCGACCCCCTTGGGACCCGAGGCCTGCAGGTTATCGGGGCTCGGGGCGGAGGTCGTGGCGCCGGGGTCCTTCGGGGGGCCCAATTGTGCTGACGGTTGCGCGAGCCTTTCCTCGAAGGTCCCCGGGGGGAGCGGGGCTCACGCCGACGCGATATGCGACAACTCATCAGCGATTGCGTTGTCGCGTTGGGGCACGTGCCAGAGCTCAAGTCCGTCGAAGTGGCGTTCCATACGCCGCACTTCACGTACGTATGCCTCCATTTGCGGGTCGGTGCACTAGAACTCCTTGGAGACCTGATTCACGACCAACTGGGAATCGCCTAAGATTAGGAGGCAGCGGATGCCTATTCCGGCCGTCGCCCTCAACCCTGCGAGGAGTCCTTCATATTCCGCCTTATTGTTCGTGGCTCGGAAATTGAGCCGAACGATGTACTTGAGGACATCCCCGGTTGGTGAAGTTAGTATGACTCCATCCCCCGCACCACGAAGGTTGAGGGAGCCGTTGAAGTGCATAACCCAGTGCCCGGCGCGAATGTCGGCGCTCGGGTCTTCACCGTCTCCGGGGACGGAGGGGAGATCGGATGGGAGAGGGTCATCCACCGGCGTCCATTCTGCAATGAAGTCAGCCAGGACCTGGCTTTTGATCACGTGCCGCGGTTCGAAGTGCAGGTCGTATTTAGCAAGCTCGATGGCCCACTTCACTACCCGACCGGTGCCCTCTCGGTTGTGCAATATCTGATCGAGAGGGTAAGACGTTACGACAGAAACCCGATGCGCTTGGAAGTAATGGCGCAATTTCCTTGAGGCCATTAAGACCACGTAAAGCATCTTCTGTGCCTGTGGGTATCGGGTTTTCGCGTCTCGGAGCGCCTCACTGACAAAATAGACGGGCCGCTGCACCTTTCGGTGGGGCCGGTCCGTGATGTCAGGGGCAACTGGCATTGGGCACTCGAGCTCGGGAGCCCCAGGGGGATCCCGGACCATGTCGCGGTTGTAGGCTTCGGGCATCGGGCCTCGGGGGGACAAGGGGCCATCACCAGTTGAGGGGGCCCCTGGCCTACTCTCGTCGCGTTCGACTACTAGGGCGGCACTCACCGCGTGGGGGGTCGCAGCCAAGTAGAGCAGCAACGGCTCCTCTGGTCCTGGGGCTACTAGGATGGGGGGGAGGTGAGGTACGCTTTCAGCTGATTAAGAGCTTGCTCTGCTTCCTCCGTCCATACAAACGGCCCAACGTGCTTGAGGAGCTTGAATAGGGGCAGCGCCCTCTCTCCCAGCCTCGATATGAATCGACTTAGGGCGGCCATGCATCCAGTGACGCACTGCACATCCCTGAGCTTGCTGGGGGGGCGCATCCTCTCTATCGCGCGTATTTTCTCGGGATTAGCTTCTATGCCTCGGGAGGAGACTAGAAAACCAAGGAGTTTGCCCGCCGGCACACCGAACACACACTTGTCGGGGTTCAGTTTCATGCGCGTGGACCTAAGACTATCAAAAGTCTCGGCCAAATCATGCAACAACGTATCCTGGTGGCGCGTCTTTACCACCAGGTCATCAACATATGCCTCTACATTGCGCCTTATCTGATTACTCAAAGTAATACGAGTCATACGCTGAAAGGTAGGGCCTGCATTCTTTAAATCAAAAGGCATAGTTGTATAACAAAAGGTGCCCACAGGAGTGATGAAAGCAGTTTTTTCCTCATCTTCCCTAGCCATGCGGATCTGGTGATACCCAGAGTAGGCATCTAGAAAACACAAAAGGTCGCATCCCGCAGTGGAGTCGACTATCTGATCTATGCGTGGCAAAGGGAAAGGATCTTTAGGGTATGCCTTATTGAGGTCCGTGTAGTCAATGCACATCCGGAGTTTGCCGTTGGCCTTCGGGACAACCACCGGGTTTGCCAGCCACTCCAGATGGATCACCTCGCGGATGAAGCCAGCCTCCAGGAGCCGCGCCACCTCCTCTCGGATGAAGGCTTGCCACTCCGGGGCTTGACGCCGCACTTTCTGCTGAACGGGCCGTGCGTCCGGCCGCACGGCGAGGCGGTGCTCGATCACCTCCCTGGGGACCTCGGGCATGTCTGACGGCTTCCATGCGAAGACGTCGGAGTTTGCCCGCAGGAAGGAGACGAGCGCGCTTTCCTATGCGGCGTCCAAGGTCCCGCCAATTTCGGCTGTCTTGGACGGGTCATCCCCAAGGAGGATTTCCTTGACGGGCACCTCGTCAGCCGAGGAGAGGCGCTTCTGGAAGCGTGGGACGCGGAGGCCTCCGGGGCCTGCGGCTTCGTGGCCTCCGCGAGGTTGTTGGCGCGCTGTTCCGCGCAGGCGAGGGCGACCTTAACATCGCCAAAGACTGTGATGGGACCACTAGGGCCCCGCATCTTCATCTGGAGATAGGCGTAGTGGGTGGCGGCCATGAACTTCACCAATGCAGGCCCGCCCAGGACCGCGTTGTAGGGCAGATTAAGGTCCGCCACATCGAAGTCGACCCGCTCGGTGCGGAAGTTGGTGGAGTCGCCGAAGGTTACCGGGAGCTCAACGTGGCCGAGAGGCCACGTGTGTCCCGGGGTCACGCCGATGATCGGCAGAGACGGCTGGAGCCTCATACCCGGGGCCTTGAGCGCGTCGAAGGCGGCTGGGGAGATGATGCTCAGGCTGGCCCCCCCGTCGACCAGAACTCGCTTCATCTTGACGTTGTGGATGGTCGGCGAGACCACAAGAGCCAACTTCCCACCCCAAGCGAGCACCGTCGGATGGTCGCCCTGATCAAAGGTGAGCTTCACCTCTGACCAACGCGCCTTTCGTGCCGTCTCATGCGTCGGGACGGCGGCCAGAAGCTCACGCCTCATGGCCTTGAATCCACGACGGGATATGTGAGCGCAAGCCCCCCCATCGAGAGTGGCGACAGTCCCCTGAGGTATCTGGAACTCCAGACCCTCGCTGTCATCGCCATCGTCGACGGGGGCCTTCTTCTTAGACCCCTCTCGCCGATCATTGGCGGGAGTCGCGGGGGCTTTGCCCTCGCGTCGACTCTACCGCTTCTCCTCATCGGCCTTCCGAAACCGCTCGGCCAAGTTCTTGACCGAGCGGCAGTCGGCAAGACTGTGCCGATAAGTATTGTTCACCGAGCACCACTTGTCCGCTGACCGACCCTCACCGGAAGGGGCGGTAGAGCTCGGCTTGCCGCCGGTGGGCTTTTCCTTGTGCGGGGCCCGTGAGGGCCCATCAGCCACAAGGATGTGGCCCTCGTCATCAGAACGGGCTGGTTTCCGCTTGCCCCTTCTGTCCCACCGCTTGGAGCGGGGGGCAGTCTCGGGGGCGGTTGCTGCCGCCACACCGGGGCTGGTGGAGTTCCAAGCTCACGCCTCCTCCTTCCGAGCCTCCTTGTCCGCTAGCTCGAAGAGCTCAGCGGTAGTCTTAGGCTCCTTGGAGGCGATCTTCTCCAGCATGTGGTTGTGCCGCATGCCGTTCCGAAATGCATAAACGACCGCGTGGGCCGGGATGCATGGAATCGTGTTGCGGACCTGGCAGAAGCGTTGTATGTATGAGCGGAGGGACTCGTCATCCTTCCGCTGCACAGCGTGTAGGTCCGCCTCCTCCCCCGGGCGGGGGTATGTGCCCTGGAAGTTTGTGATAAACTGCTGGCACAAGTCCTCCTAGGAGTGGATAGAGTCCGGGGGCTGGGTCATGAGCCATCCGCGCGCCTGACCCTTAAGAGCCATAGGGAAATAATTCGCCATGACCTGGTCATCCCCTCTCGCCGCCACGATGATCGTGGTATAGATCTAGAGGAACTCGGAGGGATTGATGCTGCCATCATATTTCTCTGTTAGGTTGGGGCGGAACTTCGGGGGCCACCGGACGTTCCGGAGACTCGCCACGAAGGCCTTACAACCAGTTCCCCCTGGGGTGGACGTGAGGGGCGGCCGCCACGCGAGGAGGAACGCGGCACTCCAGACGAGGAGGCGCCTTCTCCCATGCGGGCAGCGCGGCGCTCGTCTCGTCGACGCTCAATGTTGACTCGAGCGTCCTGCTCCCCGTATAGGCCATCGTGACGCCTCCGACTTTCCGAGGCCCCTGACGACGTTGGAGCCATGGATCGTCTTGAGGCCGTGGCTGTCCGACGGGCCCTCCTCCTTGCTGACAAGGAGAGGGCGGTGTGGGTACTTGACGTACCTGTGGTGGTGGAATGGCCACTCGCGGCCAACTGCCGCTGGGCAGCGGTGACCAAGTTGGTGATGTCGTCCAACCATCGCTGGACGGGGGCCTCCGGCTCCGTGTTCACCGGAGGGTGCCGCAGGAGGGCTCCCGCCGCCTGAAGCGCACCCTGGGGCGAGCTGCCGTCGTGGTAGGTCAGGCGGCGGCGCGCTCGGACGTGCCGTGGCCTCCCCCCGTGTAACATCCTGAAAATTCAAGACAATGAAAATCACGAAAATTTCGAACTTTTTAAAACTTTTGCATCATGCTGGTTGTTATGATTGCTATTACTTGCCAAACCGTAAATGATCACCAAGAAAGTAAAGAAAAGAACTACATTTAAGAAATAGATATGATTTGCGGGAATATATTTAATCCTACAAATAATTATGCACAAGATATTAAAATCAAATAAAAGAAAAGTTATTATTAACCCATTTTATCAAATATTAAATTATTTGAATAATGTAGGTGGGTGCCATAATATGTGTGCCCATGAAATGATGATCATTCAAATAAACTGAGCTCTCTGTATATATAATAGAATTATGGGAGTATTTAATTCGATATGTAGATCGATATTGCACCAAGTTCCTAATTGCATTTAGGGAGTGAAATTTGATATATTAAACCCCTCCATATAAAATAAACTAACAATTGAGCTAATGTGCTATTGTGTTAATAACGGTCTCATTAGAAAATTATAGAATCTCTAATAAACCTTAAACATTGGACAATATTAAATTTTGGGCAAATTCACATTTGAACACTTAATACGGTCACCTAAATGCTTAGGAGTAAATACAAATTTAATTTGCAACTTTTCTCAATTTATAAATCAACCAAAACCCTAAAAGAAGAAAAATAGGAAAACTTTGAAAAATATATAATAATAATAAGAATTAACCCTCATTAAAAATTCAAATAAATTATATAAATAAGATGTGAGTAATATTAATCTAGGGCGAATTCATTAAGTTGGGATAACACAAATATTGGGTAAATTTCATATATGCAAATATTAGGAATTATAGAATCAAATTTATATAATAAATAAATAAAAAAAATTAAAAATAAAATAATAATTAAATAGGAAAAATAGGAAATGGCACTGTTCATTGCCCGCAAGGTGTTCGACGAGGTCCCCTAGCCCTAACCCGCGCCGCCGCTGCCGCGCCACGCCACCGCTGCCCGCCGTCGCATCGCCGCTGCCGCCTGTCGCGTCATCCCGAGCCCCGTGCCGCTGCCTCGCGCCCCGTGCCGCGTGCGCCGCCGTCGCCTCGCGCCCCGCGCGCCGCGTGCCGCTCCGCCTCCCCTCTCCCGTCGCCGTCGTGTCGCCCGCGCCGCTGCCGCGCGCCAGCTCGCGCCCCGCGCCGCGCGCCAACGCCGTCGCCGTCGAGCCGTCGCGTCGCGCCCGCACCGCCTCGCGCCCCGAGGCGCCGCTCACCGTCGCCATCCCCGCCGCGCCGCCGTCCCGTCGCCGCTCGGCCGTCGCCCTCGCCGCCTCGCGCCCCGCGCGCGCCGTCGCCCTCGTCGTCTGTCGCCGCGCAACCGCCGTCCCGTCGCCGCGCCGTTCCATCGCCGCGCCCGTGCGCCGCTTGCCCGTCCCGTCGCCGCCTCGCGCCCCGCGCCCTGCCGCGCCGCGCCCTCGAGCCCCGTGCAGCCGCGCGCGTCGCGTCGCCCCGCTGCCGCGCCGCTCGCTTGCCATCGCGTCGCCGCTGTCGCCGTCGCCATCGCCCTGCCGCGCCGCGCCCCCGAGCCCCACGCCGCCATCACGTCGCCGCCCGCGCGTCGCCCCGCTGCCGCACCGCCGCTACCCCTCCCCTCTACTTCTTCTTCCCCCCCTCCTATAAATTCCCCCCCGCTCCATCCTTTCCCCATCCTCAACCCCCCTCTCCTCAACTCCACACCGCCGCACCGCCGCCTCCACGCCGCCGCGCCGCCGCTTTGAGCCGTCGCGCCGCCGCCCTTGGTGCCGCCGCACCGCGCCGCCGTCGCCGTCGTCGTAGCCGCCGCCGCCGCCGTCGCCACGCCGCCGCCGGTGAGCCACCCCCTTCTCCCCTCGCATCCACCGCCGCCGCCGCTCGGGTGAGGGAGAGAGAGAGCCGAGTGGGAGAAAGGGAGAGGAGAAGAGGGAGTCGGCCGAGAGAGGAAGAGAGAGAGGGAGAAAAGGAAAGAAAAGGGAGAGAGAGAGAAAAAGAAAAAAAAAGGAGAGAAAAAAAAGAGAGAGAAAAAGAGAGAAAGAGAGAAAAGAAAGAAAAAGAGAAGAGAGAATAGAGAAAAAGAAAAATAAATAGAAAATTAGGAAGAAGATTAAGGAGGTTAATAGTTTAAGAAAATCTAAAATAATTAGAATTTGAGATTAATTATAGCCTGTGGATAAGGTTGTATTAAAAATAAATGAATTAGGAACAGTACCATTTCGCAATTATTAGGATTAATTCAAATTTGAATCTTTACACCAGCATAACTTATTCATTTTAGTTCCAATTTGAGTGAAACTTTAACCTAAATTCATCTAAAATTCACAAGCTTTCCAATGATATATAATTCACTATTCAATAAAATATATTTATAATTATAAATCAATTAATATCAAATGATTAGATAATAGTTAACCTAAATAGTGTGCCAATAAATAAATAAAAAATGGATATTTTACAGTAGCATAATTATCTTTAATATGTCTTATCACTGTAGCAACCAAGTAAATTAGTTATAATCAATCCTTCAAATTAATGGGTGTAAAGGAAAATATTAGTGCCATTTACTAGCCTATGTCCAAATATAACTAATTCCATGACTTATAAATTATTTACATAAAGTTTAGCCTCATATCTTGTAACTAAAATATAAACACACATAGATGAATCTTTAACTTGTTTAGGAGAGTAATCACAGAGCTAGTTGTATTTGGACCACTTAAAAAAAATAGTTGATACAATGTCATGTGAAGTAGAATATATATATATAGAGTCGGTTGATATCCATTAGTTAACCAAACAGAGCCATCTTAAAATCAACATGTATTGTATAGCTTATAGTAAAAAGAAACTACTCAAATATATATGATCCAATAATAAGATATTGTTGCTTACACATATACTATACATCCCATTATAGTGGTACCGTATAGTATTAATTTGCGTATTGCATATATGAAATTAAGAGGGAGTGTATGACAAACATGTATATTAGATAAATACTAGTTATAAATCTTGACCTCATATAATTATAATTATAGTTCAACTGTAAATTAGGATTATTCATTATAAAATTATGTGATGAGGATAATCTGTAACCATAATATGATTAACCTAAGCAACTCTAACATACAAAGCATGGATAATTATTAACCTTTTATAATTTATTGTGACAAGTAAAATATGTTCATAATTAAAGTAAAGCTTCCATCAATAAAATAAATAATACAAATGATTCACTGTAATTATTTGATTGATCCCAAATCCATCCGACAACAGAACCTCTAGTATACGACCATTTTATCTAGATAGATGCATGTGTAGCCATAATCCTTCCATAGCCATTAGCTAGACTAAACCACAAATTAGCCAGATACGTATCTCATTCATACTACATTGGCTAGCTTCTAAATAGACCACCATGATAACAGAAAGATTAAGAAACTTTAGCCCTTAGCATGTTGGAACCCATTAGCAAGCGCGAATAATATGAGCAACCTTAGGTTCAACCCCAACAAATATATTTTATTTGTGCATATTTGATTGTTGTTTGAATATTGGTTTTTCTCGCGTATTATAGACTTTGTGTATCGGTTAGTCATGAGGCAACGTCAGCAACTTCCAGGTGGTGAAGGTTGATCAAGAATTATATCAAGAATAAGGACTATCCTGAGCAAGGCAAGTCATCACTATTCTTTGAACATGTTGATCCCAATTGCGAAATTGTTTTGTTTACAAATAAAATTGCATGCAATGATAAACATCCTACTTGTGATTATGCCATGCCTTGATTATTGTTTACCCCATATTCCTTCGTAACCATGTTTACATATGAGTCCCTAGTCAACTATGACAATTGCTTAGCAACGCTATTCTAGAATCATGCATACTCATAATTATCAAAATGCTCTATGCTTGGGCAATTACCTTTGGGAAGGTAATTGAGATGCGGCATGTGGAGACATGAGCGCCACATTGCCATGATGTTGATGACATGATTTATGAAAAGAGAAATGAAAGTAAACAACCGTTTTCGACTGGGGCGGACGGAGGATTTGGGTGGTATCCGGGTAAAGGCAAGTACCGTCCCTGGTCAATTAAGGACCGAGCCATGAAGTTAAGCATGAAACGACCCCCGTACAACCGCACTTCTCGTATGGGTATAGACCTAGCGGAATAGATAGCTGAGCGGAGGCAGTATCCATGCATAGTGGTTTCTTGATGTGTGAGGCAGGGGCTCTACGGTGGGGCAGCCATTGGTAGAACCGCGAGGCGGGTGTCTACAGTGGGGTCGCCATCGGTAGGACTGCCATGTGAGAATTTAAACATAATTATAACTTAATGCATGTGTGAGTCTTTCCTTCCCGGGTGCGCCAGAACTCCTCTCACTGCTAGAAACTGTGTACGCCTAGAGTGCATGAGGATGTAAAGTTCATGGAGCGGGTACTGCCAATGCGAGGTTATCGAAAAGCTTTGCCGTGACATGTCTCATGTGTTGGGACGAGGCTCATGTGTTGGGCAGTCGCGGAGTGCGGGTAAAGTGTACATCCACTTGAGTGTGAGTAAACCAAATCTATTCGAATAGCCGTGCTCGCGGTTAATGAGCATCGGGACGTGTATTACACTTGGCTAGACTCAAAATTCTTAACTTGTGTGGGATGGGATATTGCATGATGATTTTTATGCTGTTGGAGCCACTTCCTGAGAGGAGGGAAGGTGGACGTCCTCAGAAAACCATGACGATTCAATGGCGGGAAGCTATCCTTGGGATCACAATGGATGGTGGACAGAACCGTCGTTGTTAATGTGAACACTGGAACTAAAATTTGGTCAGTCTATGCTAGGTCTTAGGCTTGTGAAAATATTTGCAAAATGCAGCTTTACGCAAAAGAACCTGAAGCCATTCCTTGAATACCCTCTATCATATGCATTGCTGTTGTGGTGGCTTGCTGAGTACGGTTGGTACTCACCCTTGCTATTTATATATCTTTTAGGAGAGTGTTGAAGAGAAGCCCTTGTCGGTACGCTTGCGTATCCAACAAGATGATCAGAGTGCGGTTTTGTTCTAGGTCTCGTTCCCCAGTTGACTGCCTGTGGCATGATAACCGGGCCCTTATACTATTTTGTCTTCCGCTGTTGTTCTCTGATAGTTGTTGGCCTACCTGGCCCTAATGTAAGTATTTAACTCTTTTTAGCCTGAAGTCATTCGTGATATGTTGTGATCCAACTATGTATGTGCGTACCAACTACTGATCCAGGGATTGGTATGGATAAACACAGAAGATTTCCGATTTCCAAAATTGGGAGTCTACACCCCGTCCAGAGGCGGGGAGAGGGCCGAGCCACCCGATCGGGCGGGAACCTCCCTCCGCGGAGGATCGCGGGGGGGCGGAGTCAGCGAGCCGCGTCGGCCATGACGCGGGTTGCGACTCCCGCTGGCACCTTCACTCCCGGAAGGAGTGGGGGTGTGCACCTCCACCTCTTCCTCTAAAACCTCGACCATGATCATCGGGGCCGGACGAAGGCTTGGGGCGGAAGGAAGCGACTTCCTTTCGAAGCGCGCGAAATACCCCTACCTGGCGCGCCAGCTGTCGAGGAGTGATCCTCTCTAGCGGGAGATCATGGGATCCCCCTTTTGTGAGTTCGGCCGGGGGAAAAGGCCCGCCTCTGGAAATCTCGTATCCGCCCTCTAGACTATCAGCTAGTGTGCACACCACAAGATTATACAGGTTCGGGCCGCTATGAAGCGTAATACCCTACTCCTGTTTGTATGATGATTCTTCTGTGCTTATGAAGCCTCTGAATCTTAGATGTACAAGTTAGGGTTAGAGAAGCTGTGGTCCCTGGATCCAGAGTCCGATCTATCCAGAGTTCATCCTTTTCCCGCTACGCATGGTCCTCCTTTTATACTCTAAGGGGATACCACATGTGCTGCGAGAGCAACCTAGGGAGAAGGGAAAATATTCTCTATATTAATTACATGTCTTGTGCCTTAGCTTGGAAGCCGCATACACGTCGTCTCGGTCGTGGGGCCTACCACGCCACGCCGCCTGACACGGGAGACACCCCTGTCAATCCCCCATTAATGGATGGAGAATTATGGTGGTGGTCCTCTCATGGGGAGGATCTCGAATGACCCTTCCGATGGGACGGGTCATACCTACCTCCACTCCGCTGGAGGCAGATGCGACGTGGGGGCGCGGCTATCTGTCCAGTCAGCTATGACCGGCGACAGGCCGGTCACAGACCGGTCATTCCTGACCGCCGCGCACCAGTCAGGCACGCCGCACGTCTCCCCCTACCGCATTGAATGCAGCAGGGGGCAGTTGGGGCGCTGCAGTCATTAAAGGAGGTTCGGCTTCGGCCTTCTCCCCGCTTGCTCCTCCCGCCAGATGGCGGATAGGCGAGGGCCTCTCGGAGAAGCGGTACGAGGGCCCGAGGGATACGACGTGGCACCCCGAGGCCTCGGGGCGAAACGGTACGAGGGCCCGAGGGGTACGACGTGGCACCCCGAGGCCTCGGGGCGAAACGTGCGAGGGCCCGAGGGGCACGACGTGGCACCCCGAGGCCCCCTGGCCGCTCCCGCGATCCGCGGGGTACGGAAGTAGGACCAGGCTATAGGTCATGCGCCAGGATGGGAAGGTAGATTCCCCTCATTCCGCATACCCCCGGGCCCACTTCACCGACATAATGCCACGTAAGTGCCACGTCAACGCCACGTGGAACGAAGACTCGGTCAATATCACCATGTAGGCGCCATGTCAGCGAAACCGCTCTTGAAAACCACCGAGGGAGTCAAATTGCACCGGTTTTAAGAGTTTAGAGGTCGAGATATCAGGTTTTGTGGTTTAGGGTAACGGATTAAATTTCGATCACTTTTGAGGGACACAAAGTGAACTTATTCCACTCAGGATTACTCTGTGAGGCCCATAGGCTCATAGCGTCCAAAGGCCCATACTGGTGTGCAGTGTGCACTGTACTGTGTAAGCTACTCTGCTATGTGTTCATCTCCTTGAGCATAGTATCTGATAAATAATTTTGTAATTGTATGGGCCAAAATCCTGGTTAATCCAGGGTTTCTAGGATTTTAATTCAATTTCATGGTTTATTTCTTTAAACCGGGATTAGGTTCCAAAGAAGCTGATTTTTTTTCTTTATCGACTCTCTTGGAAATTGTATTGATTTACTAATTACCGATCATGTAGTATCAAGCAGCCACGCATCCATGTTTCTCGCCGTCGAATGCTGCAATTTTTTGACAGTGCACACCTAGCTACGTGCCTGTCTCAAATTAATAAACACTCAACTTAGTACTCCACCTCTTTAATTAAATTAATAATGCCCTCTAGCTAGTACTGCATCACTCTTAACATAACATAATCAAGGCCATAATGTGGCCACTAATGCAACATCATCCTTCTCTGAATATTATAAGCATATTCAGTAATCCATACACATTTTATATATTGTACTATAGTATATATTTTCAGTGTACTAGTGTTCCAGCCATGCATGCAACCATTGTTTACATTTATATTTTGAAAAGAAACATCACCTTGTTTTATAGGCTCATGTGAAAAATTAAGCATAAATAAACAATAATATAATCCATATAGGAGTACTTGCCCTAACTAATATTAGTGTCACCCATGTGAACATGTCAATAGCTGGCTAGGCAAGCAAGCAAGCTCGCTCTGAATGTGTCCTGAAACACCCTGATTAATTAATTAATCTAATCAAACAAAAGCACAGCAAAAGAGGAGAAAGCTCAAGCTGAGCAACACAAGATTCGTTCCTTAATTAGGGTTCCAGTTCAGCTCGAGACAATGGCGATGCTTTGCTTAGCGGCTGTAGGGTTCTTAGGTGATACGGCCTCTGCCACTGTCCCCCTCTTAATACTATTGATTTAATTTCAGCGAGCAGCGCCCTGTCTGTCTGATGACAAGTTAATCAGCTTCTTGTTTAATTAGCTTAGTTTTCTCTTGAGATTCTTCCTGGTTTCTTGGGCTTTGAAACCAAGAAATGCAGTGACGACGCATATGCACACACACTGTGATTAGTTTAATTAAGCTTGGCTTTGATCTTGCTCTCTAGAACAAGTTGACAGTGCATGTGATGCATCGATCTGCAGGTACTGGCTGTCTATATCTAGATTCTGGAGTCTAGAACACAAATCAAGTTAACAATTGTTACTTCTAGTGTGCTACTTGTAGTTCTTGGAAGTAGAAACTTGTATCTGCAGGTTCAGAGATGTTCTTGTATAATTGTATCTTGTCCAAACTGAACATTGTGGTCCATGCTTTAACTATAATGCTAATTAATGAAGTTTCAACGATGTTTTTGCTAGTGCTACATTAAGGGTCAGTATATGCAGAATCAGCTTCATTTTGATGATTAATTTATTGACTGAATTGGGTTGTCTCTGAACAGACTGGACTGAACTCTGATGCCACCGGAAGAGAAGAAAAAAAGAAGCTCTGAACTTTTGTGAACAAAAAAAATGCTCTGAATATGATGGCATGATTACCTCCCTCAACAGATTGGCAGTCATGGCTACAGTTATCAGAGAGGTAATTCAGTTACAGATGCTACTGTTAGCTTCTACCACATGAGCACTAATCAAAAGTGTAATAATCACTGGCGATTCATTCTACCTCAAATTCAGGTTCTTCAGTTCTTGGACATAAGAGTCATTGTATCCTCTGAACTTTCCTGCTACTAGTACTAGTACATACAGTATATGATGAAGTTTTGAATTATTAGTACTAACAAATTGTTGCTCAACAGTAATGATCATTCATCAAGCCCTAGAACACAAGGGGACACATGAGGGCCAGCATGCATAATTCTGTCCTTTGCTTGTTGATGACCTACTGACCCATGGGCCCGACCTGCTCTGCTCAAGAAAGCAAATTAAATTACTATTAGGTCCCAATAATTACCAACTGATACTCCCTGATTCACTTGCAGCTTCTTATCATCTTCAGCAGCTTTTCATTCCCTTGCCTTTTATCCTGCACTAGAATTTGTCCAATGTGTTCATCTCCTCCCTGAAATTAATAAAGCAGTCAAATTGAAAGAACAGACAAAGCCAATCGATCGGTCGATCCACATGGTGATTGTGCACTATAATTGAAAATTGAGAGCTCTAATCTTTGTTTAAGAAAAGGAAACGAGCCCTAAACATATGTTTAATGTTTAAAGAAATGATCTAACTGTACCAAGCTATATTCAGTAGTAGCATAGATTAATCAGGTGAAGGATACATAGGTCGTATCTTTGGTTGCACAACAAGAATCTTCCAGAGTTAAAGAAGATGGAGAGAGAGTAAAAATCCAGGTGAGTTCTTGGAGCGACTTGGGAGTACTTTTGGTTGGCATTTGGGCAGACAAATTTGCAGCAAGAGTGTTCCAACTAATGTTTGTTTAATTAGTTTAATCATCCTCTCTAGTCTACACTCTGCACTGATCACTGAAGAACAGCTATCTTTTTAAGTTAAGTGTGCAGGTAGTCCTACTTTGTCAGTTTGGCACTGCAGCTTGTTGCTGCAAAATGACAAAATGGAGCAGTAAAAAATGGCCCTAAAATTAGTACTATTTCTATTAAGAGGATAGCTGCAGATTAGTTAATCACCTGAATTTTCAGAGAACACTTTGCAAAAGGAAAAGAATTACACTGAAGAACAAATGGTACTACAGTACTAGTATGTCTGAACTCTGAAATGCACTTCAGTTCTTGTAGTACTACTACTAATTTAGGCAGATATAACATCACCTGAATTTGCAGAAAACACGTCGAAAAAAAGGGAGAAAACATCAGGGAAGAGAAATAGTTTGTCTGAAATACACTTCAGTTGCTGCACTTACAATTATTTGTAGAAAGATCGTGGATAGAACATGCAAGGGGCCCATGCATGCTTAATTTGCTCCAGCTTTAGGACCAGTGGCGCTGATTAAGCTGTCTTAATCTTTCCGAACAGAGATTAAAGTGGGGTTGTGCTAATCGGGTAGAGAGAAATCATGAGCATCAGCAAATTAGTTAAATAATCCTGACCAAAATCATACACATCAGCAAAGCAAAGCCCTTTGATTAATTATCTGCCTTTGTATACATCATGCATGCATGGGCTAGCAAAAGCTAATTCTGACCGAAATCATTAGCTCTAATCTCTGTCATTAAGTATCCATCCATACACGCGTGCCATGTAGTACTATATCTATCAAGTAAGATTGCATATATTTGCAGAAAATCCCAAAAGTTAAGAACACAAAAGTCATGGTGATCCCGGTTTCTTCTCCGAGCATCAAGATACTAACTCTTACTTAATTACACTCTATTACTCTTACTTAATTACTCTCCAAGTTAATTACTACTCATGTCTGTCCGACAATAATTTGGCCCTGCACATGTGGCACGTGACCGCAATCTTACTCTCCGTTTCTTCTTGATTATTACTATGAATGCTTAGAGTTTAACCTTTTGACATAGACCTCTGAGTAAGCCTGCATATAAGCAAAAGGCTTGACTAATTAAGCCATTGCCAACTTGTGGTTTCGGTAATAGGAGTTAATTTACAGCCGATCATGTTGACATTGTCGCCTCTACCCGACATGGTTACCAACCCACTGCATAAACTAACCACTTTGCTTACGTATCAAGCAGCCTTCGTCAACTTCTGATCATAATTAGTGGCGTCTAACCTTGACACCGGTTCATACTGTGTTCTTGAGCATTTCATGCATGCGAGAAAGTCGTCAAGATGACATTGAAAGTTAAGTCTTTTTCGTATATATAGGTGGTGTTTGGATCCATAAGTTCTAGGGACTTATTTTAGTCCTAAGACTAATCACTTTAGTCCATGGCTGTCCATGGCTGTTTGGTTACAGGGACTAAAAGAGACTAAAGTTCATTAAATGCGCTGCACAATGACCATATTACCCCCTAAAACCATGCAAAGTGAACTGCACCATGCCCCTTGCTGCAGCATGCCGTTTGCTGCCGCTGCTAGCACTTTGCAAGCCAAATCATTGTTGCTGCATGACAGCACAATCAAATGCAAGCCAAATCAATTCTTTATCTGGGTGAATCTATTCTTTATCTGTTTGGTTGAATGTCTTAGGTTAGCCCTTTGGCAATATTTGGCCTTCAAATTCTGGTACCCTCTAGTTGTCCATGCTCCATTAGGACAATGCCCATCCCTTATTTCCTCACATGCTATTTCACACAATGTGTAAGTTTTTTCTTCTGTCCAAGTTGCCTTGTCATACGTATTCTAGGAAAGAAAAACATGATTTAACCCTAAATTAACCACATGAACAACAAATGACATAATACAAATGCTTAGCCCACGGCATGCATAGCAATATCAATATCATGAGCAACAATTGACATATTTCGAAAGCAATAAAACAAAACAAACATAACAGATTTGAACCAACGGGGGTTTACCATGTGCTGACCATCAGGACCAAAGTCCTCTTCGTCTTCATCATTGCCGTCGTCCTCAGCCACATATGTCCCTTGAGACGACGACGCACCGACTCGCGGTCCTCCTCCGAAGACTCCATAGTCGAAGGCGGGTGGCCCGCTGTGCGACATGGATGCCGCACGACCTCGGACGCCTCCTTCGCCAGACGCTAAGCCAGGAGGAACCCATCCTCGCATTCCCCTGCCAGATCCAGCGCCATTGGTCAACGACCTGCCGCGGCCTCGTCCTCCTCCTCTCCCTCCACAACTTCCGCCGCGTCCCCCTCCCCCCGTTGGAGGAGGACGCGACGGGGCAACGGTGGATCTGCTCCCTGCCCGAATCGGAGGTAACCCAAGGCTACCCGGTTGAAGGATCTATTGGTAGGAGGCGAAATCGGGGAAGGCGTCGGCCTGTGAGTTCAGATCCAGGCCCCCCGATCCCCCTACCCCAAAATGGATGCCGGCGCCAGATCCAGCATATCCTGAAGACCCCTGCGAGAAGCCGTAGTCGGAGCCGTCCATGTGGCCCGCTGGAGCTTCATTGAACGACTGGGAGAAGAAATCGTGAGAATTTCCCCCCGCCATTGCTGATGCGCGATTCGTGAGGCTTGCACGAGCGGCGTCGGCTTGCACAACACCGGCGAGCCAAGCGGCGGGCAGAGGACTAGCTAGCGCGAGGGAGACGACGGCTTCGGCGCGGGGTTGTGAGGAGCGAGAGAGAGACGACGCGAGGAAGAGATAAGGCGAGGAAGAGAGTGGGCAAGGAAATGGATAGGGTTGGCTGGCGTGAAGGCACTGGTAGAGAAACCATCTTTGGTCGGTCGACCCAAATCCACAATAGTCCCGGTTCCATTAAAAACCGGGACTAAAAATGATTTTTAGTCCCGGTTAATAAGAGGAAGATCTTTAGTCCCGAAATCATCTTTAGTCCCGGTTGAAATCATCTTTGGTGTTACCAACCGGGACTAAAGCCTATTTTTAGTCCCGGTTGATTCTATGTCAGGCTGTGTTAGGGCCCTAGGATCTTTAGTCCTGGTTAGTAACACCAACCGGGACTAAAGCCTATTTTTAGTCCCGGTTGGTGTTACTAACCGGGAATAAAAATCAAAACACACTATATAATCCCTAATACCGGTCCTCTTTTCCCGTCCACACAATAAACTCATCCTTCTATCTCTTTTTTCCTCTCTAACTTCTTATCTCTTTCCTTATCTCTAACTCCAAGCCTCTCCTTCCTTTTTTTCCTTCACTCCACAGCTCTCCAAGCCTCTCCTTCCTTTTTTCCTTCACTCCACAGCGAAGAAGCGTCCGTGCACGAGGGTGGGCCGGCCGGGCGGTGGCGCGGGGGGCCGCGCGGAGGCGGCCTGCGAGGCGGCGCGGGGGGCCACTCGGCGGCGGTGGCGGCGGGCGGCGGCGCGGCGCCGGCCAGCCGGCGCGGACGGGAGGACGGGAGGCGGCAGTGGCCGCCGACCGGATTTTCTTTTTTTTTTGAGATGTGAATCTGTGATGTTTTTTGTGTGAGATGTGAATCTGTGATGAATTTTTTAGAACCTAGTGATGTAACTTTTTTAAGAGTTTGTGATGTATTTGGAGATGATCTATTTGAAGATTTGAGGATTTTGAGATGTTCTGTGATATGTGATGATTTGGATTTGGGAGGGGATGGTGTGAAATCAATATTCAATGTTAAAAACAATGAAAAAAAGAAAAAATATCTTTAGTCCCGGTTGACCGGGACTAAAGATCGATCTTTAGTCCCGGTTATTTGAACCAGGACTAAAGATAGCGATCTTTAGTCCCGGATTCATAGTCCCGGTTGGAAAACCAGGACTATATGGGGGTTACGAACCGGGACTAAAAAGCACTTCTCCACTAGTGAGGGGCAGTGAGTGGACGAGAGCCACTTTAGTCCTAATAAGCACCTCTATTTGGGACTTCTGGACTAATGCACTTTAGTCCTATTTTAGTCCCTCCTGTTTGGGACTCTAGGGACTTAAAGGGACTTAAAGTGGAGGGACTTCTTTTTTAGACCCTCAAAGAAATAGGGCCATAGTACCATACACACACACACATTGCCAAACATGGGGAACAATAATACTTTACATTTATTTGACTCGGTTTTCAATGTCTTATACCCCCTCCATTCTAAAATATAAAGCACAACCAATTTTCTTAGATGTTCCATAATATAAGGCATACATGCAAGCATGCAATTAACTATGACATCTTCTCTATTAAATTATTACTTTTTTAAATCCTCCACCCTCATGTTATCTAATCCTATTAGATGCATGCATTAGTATTTATTAGGATGATCTAAACTATAAGATAATAATAATAATTTTTTGGTTTTTGGATCAAGGGTAGTTGTGCCTTATATTTTGGAACGGAGGAAGTACTTGTCTGAATAGTTCCAGTTTTTTTTGAACGGTCTGAATAGTTTCAGTTACTGCGCATGCAGCATGGCTCGATGAAAATGACACTAAAATTGAAACATACTTTCGCCATTCGTCCACTTGTTAGCTTAATTAATTACCAGCCACGGTAGGAATTGAAATTCTAAAACTCAAATTTGCAGTTGATTTTGGGTTTTTTTCCATCACAATGGAAAACCAAGCCAAGTTCTTTTTGGAACCAGTCTTTTATAAACAGAAAAATAATAGGTGGAAAACAAAACTACTGTATTTCAAAGGAGTTGGCATCGTGCGTAGTGGTATGTGCACGTGTCCCACCCAAGTAATATTCCAGGAATAACTATAGAAAACCGGCTTTGCTATTTTGCAAGTGACTGAAATTCTGTTATCCATCAAGTCGATTTTCATAGCGGCTTTGCTATTTTGCAGATGACTGAAATTCTGTTATCCATAGAAAAAGTAAGAAAACAACGTTGCATGGGGTCATGAGGCCGTGCAATATTCTGTCACAGGTGAAGGCAGCACAATTGAGCAAGTTGTCGCCTGTGGTACCGAACAAGCGTCCGGCCTGCATGAAAACAGTACACACACACGACACTCTTTGCAAACGATGGCTGAACATACAAGGTTTCTTGGAAGAAATTCGGAGAAAACTTTGGTCTTGTGCGGCAATCCACAGATCTAGGATGGTGACATTGTCTCATGTAGATGATGCATCTCCATGACAATAACAAAATGCAGTAGTGTGGCTTGCACAGTAGTGGTGGACTGGTGGTAGAGTACTCATGTGACAAGGCCAAGAAATTCCACAAGAAAAATACTTATCTTTCTAGGTTGTTTAGCACAAATTAAGATTTGAGTAGTAAAGACTCTATTGCCCCTTATTTGAATAGAAGCGAGAGAGTTGGTGAGGATAGAATGGGTAGAAATTTGAATTGGAGGTGACTGATGTGACAACTATTGTGGGACAAAATTTAAACTCCAAAAAGACAACTATTTTGGGACGGAAGGAGTATTTATATCAGATAAATTTAGATCACCACAGCAACATTAATTCAATGACGGAGGGACTACTTTTGAAGCATTTGTCGAAGTTTGTTGAGTGCACTCGTGCTCGTCGCGTAATTTTGGGGGCTTATCAACCGTAACCAAGATCTGACTTTTGAAAACTAGTATTGATTTTTTCATCGTAGTCTATTACTCCATCTAGCATTGGCTTTTGAATGCTTGTAAACTTCGTCAACTGATCAAAAACTTTTGAAGCATAAGTTATGTAAAACTGATAATAATTTTTTTTAAAAAAAACAAATGATGTAACAAAAAGTTTGCTTTTGGTTTGTCAGCCGTAACTTATCAGAGAGCAAAGCCTATGTTGATCAGGTGAGACCAAAGGATAGGTCAGATTAGATCGAACTAAGCAAATGGAGTATGTTCGAACAGGTCTGAATGTGAACCTATCAAACTATTGAAACCCATAAATTCAGCTTGAATTTGTCGAATTTTCAATTATAATATCGATTTAAAACAAATACATTGTGTTTGGAGACCATATAAAATGGGAATTGATAGAGTAGAAGCACGAGACAACGGCTGTGTTTAGTTGGATCCAAAGTTTAAATTTTGATTAAAATTAAAGATGATGTGACTGAAAAATAATTATGTATGTATAACAGATTGATTGATGAAAAAGTACTGAAGTTTGAATCTTGGACCTAAAGACAAGCCGTTCATTGGAGTACAGGAGAAAAGAGACCGTAGCGTCCAACAGTGCACTTTTTCCTCCAGTGTGCAGCAGTAAAACCCAAAAGTTACTGTACTCTCTTTTTTCACCCTGATGTCACAGCCACAGCAGCAGTACTACCAAGCGCAGTAAAAAAAAGTCTACGGCGCCGTAGAATGACGGATCTACCCCTACCCAACCAGGAGACAAGCTCACGAGCCTATGCGGATCCCGCACACGCCTCCTCCCACAACACACTATTTACGATTCTGCCACTCACCCCCCCCGCCACATGGCACCGCCACGTGTCAGATGACGTGGCCTCTCCCCGCCGGTATAAATCGCCCGGGAAACCGCTGCCACTTCACCACCGCACAGCGAGCTCGCCGCGGAAAGCTTTCGCCGGAGAGGTAGACGACGACGGAGACGACAGTGTCACGTGCTCACGTTCATGGTGGCGGCGGTGCGCGCGCCGGTGTCCCTCTCCAAGCCGGAGATGGTGGAGCTCTCGCCGGCGATGGAGAGGTACTCCTCCGACGCCGACACGACGGCGCCGAACTCGAGCCTTAGCTCGGCGGCGAGCAGCACGGGGAGCCTCGCGCGGTGCTCGAGCCTGTCGCGGCTGTCGTTCGACTGCTCGCCGTCGGCCGCCGTGGCGGCGGCGGCGACGTCGTGCTCGCCGCCGCGGGCGTCGGTGCTGCTCCGGCCGCACAGGTCCGGCGACGTGGCGTGGGCGGCCATCCGCGCGGCGTCGACGACCTCCGCGGCGCCGCTCGGGCCGCGGGACTTCAAGCTCGTGCGGCGCATCGGCGGCGGCGACATCGGGACGGTGTACCTGTGCCGCCTTCGGAGCTCGCCGGAGTCGGAGAGGGAGAGCCCGTGCATGTACGCGATGAAGGTGGTGGACCGGAGGGCGGTGGCGAGGAAGCAGAAGCTGGGGCGCGCGGCGGCGGAGAAGCGGATCCTGCGGCAGCTGGACCACCCGTTCCTCCCCACCCTCTTCGCCGACTTCGACGCCACGCCGCACTTCTCCTGCGCCGTCATGGAGTTCTGCCCCGGCGGCGACCTCCACTCCCTCCGCCACCGCATGCCGTCCCGCCGCTTCCCGCTCCCTTCCGCCCGCTTCTACGCCGCCGAGGTGCTCCTCGCCATCGAGTACCTCCACATGATGGGCATCGTCTACCGCGACCTCAAGCCCGAGAACGTCCTCATCCGCGCCGACGGCCACATCATGCTCACCGACTTCGACCTCTCGCTGCAGTCCACCACCTCGCCCTCGCTCGACGGCGACACCGACACCGACGACGAGGCCAGCGGTGGCGCGTCCTGCTTCCCGGACCACCTCCTCCGGTTCAAGCGGCGGCGGAACGCGGTGGCGGCGCCGCGTCCGCGGTTCGTGGCGGAGCCGGTGGATGCGAGGTCGTGCTCGTTCGTAGGGACGCACGAGTACGTGGCCCCCGAGGTGGCGAGCGGCGGCGCGCATGGCGCCGCCGTGGACTGGTGGGCGTACGGGGTCTTCCTCTACGAACTCATCTACGGCCGCACGCCGTTCGCCGGCGCCACCAACGAGGCGACGCTCCGCAACATCGTCCGCCGCCCGCTCGCCTTCCCCTCCGGCTCCGGCTCGTGCGGCCCCGCCGACGCCGACGCGCGCGATCTCATCGCCCGCCTCCTCGCCAAGGACCCCGCCGCCCGCCTCGGCTCCCGCCGCGGCGCCGCCGACGTGAAGTCCCACCCGTTCTTCAGGTCCCTCAACCTCGCCCTCCTCCGTTCGTCGCGCCCGCCCGTCGTCCCCGGCGCCGCCGCCGCGCCGCTGCACCGGTCGCAGTCGTGCAAGGCGGCGCCGACAACGCCGCCGGCGAACGCCACCGCCCGCTTCGACCTCTTCTGAGCATATGGACCGTTGCTGTCTGCTACTGCCCGCGTCGTCGCCGACATCGCCGGCGGGAGACACGCTCCGGCCACCGTGACATTAATTTCTCGTTGACCCTTAGCTACCACGTTGAATGTACACACTGTTAATTAATTACTACTCCTAGTTAATCACTGCTAATCACCTTGCTGTTAGTACTACTGTTACTACTAAACTAATCTAATCTAGTGGTTTAATTAATCAGCTTGCTGTGATTTGATCACTGGTGATGATGAGTGCAACTGTTTCTGAATCAACTGAGCATCCATTTTCTACTACTTTTTTTATCCCAAAATATAACAAAGTTTAAAAATATAAAAAATTTTAGTTAGATAGAACACATACTACTAATATGAAATATGAATATGCATATTGTGCATATTCAGATTGGTAATACTACGATGTTATTTTATTTAACCAAAATTCCTCATATTTTCTTATCCAATTAAAGTTTCTCATGTTTTGGGATAGATGGAGTATAAACAGTGGAGTAAATAGAAGTAATTAAATAATTATGGGGGTGGGTGATGTTGGTCGGGTGGTAATTAAGCAGGGGATCACATGGATGCTGGAATTGGGTGGGATGCAGGTTAGCGCGGTTCATGGATTAGGGGTTATAGTTGGTGATTACATTAATGGTCGGAGTTGACCTGTCTCGTCTCCTTGTCTGCTCTGCTCTCATCTTCTCATGTTCTTTTCTTCCAAATAGTGGAGTGGTTTTGGTTGCTGGGAAGAGAGGTGACATTCCAGCCAGGTTGATGTCCACTTTACTGCAATTTAGGAGTACAATTTTTTTCGGATGCATAGCATTCTGCATACAATAGGTGGGAAAGTATATGCTAGTATTTCTTTTATATTTCTTATTACAGAAATGTATTTGGTGGTAGGGTGTTTTTTTTATATTTTTTTGAGTTTAACTATTTAGTTGTGGCATTGATACGATGCTTGACATGACATAAATTAAGAGAACTAAATTTTATAAACTACTTTTAGGGGAAACGGATCGATGCAGTCGGAAAATTGATTAAAAATGTTTAAATTTTTTTTGTAAAAATATCTCTTTCGATTTTAGATTTTTATATTTTGGGATAGATGAAGTATACTTTAAAACAAAACTGCATTGTTTATGAGATTCGGAAGCACCCGTAATCTACCAGCAAGTTAAGTATAACCGCTGAGCACGTGTATAATGTTTCATTTGGAAAATATCTGACACGTGTATATCTGCTACAAACATTTATGCTGTGTTCTTTATTCCTTCTTAACTTTTACTCCATCGTTTTCTAAACTGCTGAATAATATAGATATTTTTTAAAAAAACATTTAGAATTTACTTTAAAAACCAAATTAATCTATTTTTTTATTTTTTAATCTAACATTTAACTAATCCGTGCTTCGTTTTGCATGTCAGAGGCTCTCCTCCTTCCGAACTCAAATCTTACACACTCGATGGAAGACGTGCAGTATATATACAAGTACTACTAATAAGTACTGCTTGAACTCTCAATAGAGTGTTGCTTTTGTAATTTCGAACATTTCAATGTAGGGTATGCCCTTTTCAAAAGCAGAATTGCAAAATTGAGATTCAAAACATCTCCTTGCATTGCATTGCTGGGACACGAAATTAAAAATCATGATGATGAAGGTGTCGAGCTTTGGTGTTTGACCAGGAGGTCCCACAAGGCAGGCAGAGATCGATCGAGAGGGTGGATTGCCATGGGTTGGGCTTTGTTGGTTGGGCCCATGCACGCGTGCCGCTGTTTCTTTGTTCGTTCGTTGTCGTTGCTCTCTATCACCTTCCTTCTGGAAGTATGGTACTATCTTATTAATTTTATTTAAAAAAATTTAAAAACATAAGTCACAAGTAAAGTTATCATCTCATAACAACAAAAATATTAGTTATAAAATTTTTTAAATAAGATGGACGATTAAAGTTTAGCGCGGAAACTCATGGTTGCACTTAAAATAAGAAAATAAGAAAGAGAAAGTAGTACTAGATTGATGGCTAGTCTTGCTATGGATCGGGGATCATGGCTGGAGGAGCATGCAAACTCACGGGATCGCCAGGTACTCTAGCTTTAACTTGGACAAGTGTTTTTCAAGTTTAGTTGACCCAATGACGAAGCTAGAAAGATTTTTTTTAGTCAGGACAAACTTCAATATAAGTATTTGTTATAAAAAAATTATCACCAATTTACTCATCAATATTAAAATTTAATGGAGTTTCACCGACGAGCTTGGGCGGTGGCTCCGCCACTGAGCTAACCTGAAACTCTGGACGAAGATATACTATGTAGGATGTGTTTAGTTCACGTCAAAATTGGAAGCTTGGTTGAAATTGAAACGATGTGACAGAAAAGTTGGAAGTTTGTGTGTGTAGGAAAGTTTTGATGTGATGGAAAAGTTAAAAGTTTGAAAAAAAAGTTTGGATCTAAACAAGGCCGTACTCCATATGTGTACAAGAACTAGTTTATTTATTTTAGGACTGGAGTACCACGTATTATATTTAGACTACTAATTTTGTTTATAACATGATATCAACAACTAGTACTATGAAATTAACATATTGTTATATTTCTTTCAAACACGGATATAATGATATAGCTAGGAGTAATATGCATGTAGGGGTAAAAAAGGTCGGAATCGGTTGTATCTTTTTGAAAATAACGCTCGATCAGATATTAAATCATATTTATCATTTAAACTATTCAATATTAGTATTAATACGATGTAAAAAGAAATTAGAATAAATGGAATTTATGTATAGCCAAAAACAATAACTTAGTAACCATGTTATAAATTTAATTATTTAGGTGGCAGTAAATTATGGTGGCAGCTATAACCTGGCATGCTGCTAGGGGTGAAAATGGTCACGAAAATTCCAGATCGACTTAGTATCGTTTTCGTATAATGGGTATCGTTTCTAACCGTTACCATTTTAGGTGTGTGTGTGTATATATATATATGTATGTATGTATATGTATATGTATATGTATTTCTATTTCTATTTCGTTTTCTAAAAACGTCGCATCGAATCTTTTAACACATGCATGGAGCATTAAATATAGATAAAAACAAAAACTAATTGCACAGTTTGTATGGAAATCACGAGATGAATCCTTTGAGCCTAATTAGTCCATGATTAGCTATAAGTGCTGCAGTAACCCACATATGCTAATGACGGCTTAATTAGGCTTAAAAGATTCGTCTCGCGGTTTCTAGGCGAGTTATGAAATTAGTTTTCTCATTCGTATCCGAAAACCCCAACCAATATACTCCCTCCGTTTCAAAATGTTTGACACCGTTGACTTTTTAAGTACGTGTTTGACTATTCGTCTCATTTAAAAATTTAAGTAATTGTTTATTCTTTTCATATCGTTTGATTCATTGTTAAATATACGTTTATATACACATATAGTTTTACATATTTCACAATTTTTTTTAATAAGACGAACGGTTAAACATGTGCTAAAAAGTTAACTGTGTCAAATATTTTAAAACGGAGCTAGTACAATGGAACGCACAAATTTTTTTTTTCGCCAACCAAACACACCCAAAGGCACATCTGGTATACAGTACCCAGGCCCTGCAGGCTGCAAGTAGAGACAACAGTTTACTCGTACCTCTGTGGATGGGCACCGTCGATTCTGGATCCAACGGGCCTGCGGTCAGCAATGGCGTCATCACAGGCGCGGTACGTGGAGATCGAGGTGAAAAGGGTTGACGTTGATCTGACCGGCGGGCAGGCAGGGGTAGGCAGAGTACACGGCAAGTCAGCGTCTGTCTCAACCCCTGAAAGCTGACACTCGCCGGCCGGCGTTTGCACTGGAACCCAAATTTCCCAATGGAAACTGCATCTCTGCGTGCGTTCGATCACCTCAACTCACCATCAGTATCTTTCCAACTAATATTGTATTTTTCTTTAAATAAAATATAGAAAAATTACTTTAAAAATCATATTATTATACTATCTTTTAAGTAACTTTAAACTAATACATAATTGCCCTACTTAATTAATCATACTCTGATGAGGTACTCCCAACAAAAAAAAAAGTACTTTTTTATGTGCGGAGGAAATATGCTTCCAAGTCCCAACCTAAACCTTCAAACGCACCCTTAACATAAACTTTTACTCCTGTGATGCACTCCACCTCTCATTTTTACCTTTCAACCCCCCTCATTCTACGACTCTGTTTTCATGCACTATGCACCACGCCACTAGCTGATCTCCCCTACTTCTCCTCGATAGCACCACCGACGTCCCTTACTCTTTATCGTTGCGGCCGTCTCATCCTCCTTATTGTCAGAGACCACCACATCGTCGAGCATCGCCGCCTTTTCTTCTCTTAATGCCAAGGTGACCGAAGCTGCCCACGAGCTTGCCGACGGCGACCAGTTTTGCTCGGACTCATTGTCATGCTTATGTCACCTCAAGGTCGCTATTGCTACCCCCATCGAGCTTGTTGGATCCAGTGGCAGATCGAGTGTTTGACGATAGCAGGGACGAGGAATGTTGGTTTAGATCCGACAACAACTGATAACCGACATAGCAGGGGGCGAGGAGCTTGGCGGGATGGCGACAACCTTATACTCCTCCGTTCCTCGTCTCTGTCCTGATAATCCACTTGTTCTGACAATTAACCTGGTTTGCACCTCTTTCCCTATCGTAGATCTATCGGACATATATAAGTTGTGACGGGGCGTTACACAGTGCAGTTCTCGACCAATAAGTTTTACATGATAGAGGTGACATACACGTGGCTTGTAGAAGGCAAAGGGAGCCATGTGAAGCCAGTGGCAAAGATGAGCTGGCAGCCACGGTCCGACTTGGAACGATACGTGGCGACAAGTACGTTCCCACGTTGTTCATGCCCTAATCATCTCGTACAGTAATAGGGAACTCTGACGATCGTAAAGACACCTAATATGATCGTGTCATTTCATTGAGCAGCTGGTTACTGCTGTACGACTACTACCATGGAATGATTAGTCATTTCATTGAGCCGTTGGTGTCTGTGGATCTGCGATTTGTCCTACTCCAGAATCTTGCACTGTTTCCTACAGTAAGTTGAGCCTGCCTGCACGGGCACTACAGTCTACTGCTCCTACAGTGCAGGGGAATCTGAAGAAAAATTTAATTGGCCGCACTACTCCTCAGACGGCTTTTCAGTTCTTGCAGCTACAGATAGAGGCCAACTTCTCTCTCTCTCTCCTCTCTTCTCCCCCATCACTGCACGCGTCTGCGAGAAGCAAGAAGAAGCAGAAGCTACTCCTACTACTGATCCGTAGCTGGAGGAGTAGATGGTGATGTCATGGCCATGGCCGCGTGCCTGCATGCATCGAGGAAGCTAGGGCTACTACTATTGTTACCAGCACCATGCAGTGCAAAGACCAGCATCCTGCGGATGATCAGCTACAGCGAGTACAGCCAGTAGCCATGGCCGCATGCAGTGAGCTACTACTCCAGCTAGCGAAGCAGAGAAATGGAGGAAAATTTACAGTAATCAAGGTCGTGGTGTCAGATGGTTCGGCCTATTGGAGAGATTCTCTCTGATCGATGGATCAGATCACTGTACTGTACATGGATAATAAATCTGGACAAATATATATACATATTTGTTGTACTAGGATATATTCTATGGTTATTATACTTTGGGATGGACGGAGCAGCTTGTTGTGATCGTCGTGTTGCTCCTCCTAATCATCGCCATCACGTCGATCGTCGCCGGCCGCCACAGAAAGCTGCTCGCACACATTATGGTGGATGCAGGGCTACGCATAAGTCCTGAAGTAGGAGGACTCCGTAGGCGTAGTGTGGTGTTGATGCGATGAATCGATGACACAAGCCATGAACCCGGCACAACTTCTTCGTGCCAAATATGCCAATCCCAATGCATCCCATATGCCAAGATTGGTTACTTTTGTACCCAAGGGATTTCGGAATATTTTAACATAGGCGAAACGAGAAACGAGAAAGCTACTGGAAATGATTATATTGTGGGATCGAGAGAGTGTTATTGAAAAATATATTTACTCAACTTTTTAAACAACTTAAATTCTATGTAGATTTTTTTTTCATAAACACACCATTTAACCATTTAAAAAGCATATGCTAATGAAAAACAATTAAGTTAAAGTTTAGAGTTGAAGAAAGAACATGATTTTATATTTTGGGATGGAATGAGTAATAATCTTTCTAAGCAATCACATTAAATTAAACAAACTTGCTTATATATGTTGCTTTTCAATTATAGCCACTTAAAGTTTTGAGTATTGATTTGACTTGTACTTAGCAGAAGAATGAAAAATAAGTTCCTGTTGATCTTTAAATTCCCGTGTTTTTATTGTGAAACCTGTAAATAAGGAATTTTTTCCCACTTTTCCTGTATGCTAATCCTTCATTCCGATGAGCGAATAATGTCAATTTCTATAGTAATTTAAATACTCCATTTTCCTCTAAAAATCCATCAATCCGAAGGAGCCTTTGTGACCTATTAACGACCTATTAACTCCACTGTAACAAGGGATGAAGGGAATATGATTGAGAAAAGTTCTACAGATTTGCTTTCTGTACCCCTTCCAAGAGAAAACAAACATGAACAGCTATATGTTTTTATTTCCTTTAAGAAGTCCCCTGCACTCTCCCCTTTCTCTAGTATCTCTCTTCCACAAAATTAATTCCACCAAAATTCCTTTGTTTTGTTTCCATCCAAATGCTCAAAGTCAAGACTCCTAAACATTGAAACCATGTAGAAATATGAAGTGTGTAACATATTATTTATACGTATTTTTTCTTTCCTGCTTGCAAATGATCGCTTAGTATGGTCTACATGAGGGGACTTGGGACTGGGAGGAAGACAGATATGCAATTGTGACCTCTATTCCAGTTCACTGTAGTACAGCACCATTCGGGCCTATTTATGACGGCCCATGTAAGGCCCGGCACAAGTGCATCTTAAGCCCATATTCATCACTATTCTAATCTTTGGCTATTGGCTCTCTTGAGACATGTATAATTGCATTTATGTACTCAACGATATAGGTAGTCAAACCTATATATGCTCAATGACCGATATATAGATAAGGCTGAAACAGGAATAAATTATCTGAATTTTACTTCCAGTAAAAGGGCATCTTCTTTTCCTTCCTGTCACACATATAGATGGTTGGAGATTGGTCATGCATGTACGATGAGCTTTGTTTATTTCCAAACAAAAAAGTGCTTAATCTCATCCATTTCTTATTTTCTCCCAGAGGTTATAGACAACTATTTAGAGTGGTTCATCGATTAAGGCTGTGTTTAGATCCAAAGTTTGGATCCAAACTTCAGTCCTTTTTCATCACATCAACCTGTCATACACACACAACATTTCAGTCACATCATCTTCAATTTCAACCAAAATCCAAACTTTGCGCTGAACTAAACACAGCCTAAGTTGGATTCCACTATGTGAGCCTGACAAACTATATCGGTGTCATACACACGCAACTTTTCAGTTACATCATCTTCAATTTTAACCAAAATCCAAACTTTACGCTGAACTAAACACAGCCTAAGTTGGATTCCACTATGTGAGCCTGACAAACTATGTCAGTGTGATTAAGCCGCTGCTCCACTTCGTGGCCGCTGCGCTTTGCACCAAGAATTAAAGGGGCATCCGTGCAAGCCACATTCAAAAATTAGTCAACCATTACATACAATTTGAGCTGTTATTTTATTTGTAATTAAATAAATATTTCATGATTCATATTGCCCAGATTTTGCTACACAGAAAGTAACAACAATTTGAGCATAGATTATGTTCTTTGCATGGTAAACCTAATGGAAATATACGAAGAATTGTAGAAAGATTAACACATCACACATTGAGTTATCGTAAATCATTCTACAAACATGCATAGCTAAACTTTATTGACAATGCCTAGAAAAAAATTATAAATTCAGCTGTGAATGATATTTCCACGTGAAAGAGTAATTTATTTAGTGATCATACTCCTAAACCTTGTTGTCTAAATTGCCATTAAAATATGAAATAATTTGACAACATAAGCTTACATTTTTTTTTGGCAAACATGCACTGTTAATTAGATACTATACAATATCTCGGTAAAAATAACAAATTTAACTCAGAATAACATCACAATAGTTACGAGAAAAAATATAAATGATATTTTTAGTTATACTCAACAATCCAATTAAGTGGTTTGGAATATGCTCAAATGACAAACCGAGCTGGATAATCTTAGCATGTGAGTACTCCAAAAATATTTTACATTACCATTTAATGGAATTTGGAGATTAGCACGTATTCCGTTTATTCATCTATAAGGAGGCATATGAACATTATGTGTAAGCTAGATTAGTTAGCTAGCAACTATATCAGTCGGATAAATGAGTAGCAAACCAGATGATATTTCTAACCACCTGGGTTCGATTTTGATCATATTGTCCCTTTGTCTCTCTCCAATGTCTCACATAATAAAAACATAAAGTAAGTCAGTAGTCTCCACTAACTAACTCTTATGTACTCCACGATGTGGAGGAGTCTCACCTATATATGCTCAATCATACTGCACATTTATAGTCTCACCTATGCTCCATCATACTGCACATATATATAGGTGATATGGGGTGCAACAGAATAAACTAATCTACTTAATTTATAAAAATCATGCACGATTCTTTCTTATTCCTTCGATGTCATTCCATTTATGTGTGGCTGTATTTAAAACAACAACAGGTACATATGAAGAGATCGATGGTCATGCATGTATTATGCACTTTATTTATCTCCAAACAAATAAGTGCTTAATCTCATCCATTTATTGTTTTCTCCCGGCTGTAGAGGCCACATAAAAGGAGTGCCCTCTCATCCAAGGCACATGTTACATACGTGAAGGCAACGACTCGATATAAAGACATGTTACAGATGAGGCTTCCATATATATATATATATGTGTGTGTGTGTGATCAGAAGTCTCTATTTTTGGTTAAATGAGGGTTTTGAACCGTTGTAGATGAGGGGAGAAGTACTGTTTCTTTGAAGAAAAACAGAAGGCAACCTTTTTAGTACATATAACATGTAAGTAGTTGGAATATTAGTGCTGGTTCAGCATTGCATTGATCGGAAAACATTTGTTCAGAAAATTCATTTTCAGTGGCTCCAGGTAGCTGGAACATGCTGATGTGATAATTTCGTGCAGACGCGAGGATGAGAAAAGGCAGAAAAAGGTGATGTGATAAGTGTTTTTTAGAGAAAAGGTCACAAGACCGCTTATATAGAAAGCAAACATTTGTTCTGCCGGGGTTTCCAGCTTACAAAGATCGTACACATCCAACAGATGAAACTCCTCAAGCAACATCACCATCAAGGATAAGCGTGCATGCATGAGCGTCATATAATGTGTTTCAAAAAAGAGAGTAAATTTTAGTTTGGGCCACATTTAATTTTATTACCGATGTTTCACTTTGGCTTATCTTTGTTTCACTTTGAATTGACTCTCTTCTCAAGCATATGAACGGTGTCGACAACATTGGCTCCTACTTGTAAATAAACTTTCATAACTATATTTAAGACTATTTCTTCCACATATGACATGTTGGATTTAGATGAATGAAAAAGTTGAGGGTGGTTGAAAGTGCCACAATGATTAAAAAAATACTCGATCCAAAGTAAAAATATTAGTTAAATGATGGTTCAAAGTAAAATTTAGTCATTTTTTTAAATAAAAGACGAAGAAGAGAAGAAATAGGTGGCGATGGGTATCGTCCGGCGCTGCGACGGCACTGAAGTTCTGGAATTTCTTTTATTTTTTCTTTCTTTCCAACGGAAACTTCTTTGCTATTGTCTCTGAAATGGTGTGGTATTAAATAATTTCCAGAATTCTGTGTGATTTTCTTTCAGAGGAATTTTTCGTATCTTCTCCGGACGGTACATATCGTCATGAACGTGCCGATTATAGACGGACAACTACATCTTCAGTGGTTACAAGTAGTTGATTAAACATATATGAGTTAGTCTTAATTTAAAAAAACAAAATTATTTGGAAAAAAAGTACATATCTTGTTGCAGTGATTGATTGAGAAGATTTGTTTTCTTCATAAAATCAGAGGCGGATACACGAACTCGCGTGCCCCATACCAGTGTGTTAAGATTACGGGTTATACCTTTTGCACATTTGCAGTTTGCACAATTTTTTAAAGATCGATAGGGAGATGCAATTAAATCAAAGAAAACAACCAAACAACCACATTGTTTATGTTCTGATGTTCTGGATAAATATGTGAGTTGGTCTGAATTCCGAAAGGGAATATATATATATTTGCATCAAGTTAAAAGAAAAACTATGTACGGAATAGAAGTGAGTAGTGAGTAGCGAGTAGTGAGAAGTGAATATATATTTGCTCCTGATCTTTGTTAGAAGTATAATTTACAAGTGAAGGGAAAAAAAATCAAAGATATACATCTCAGAAGTCATGCCCAGCTTCAGAGTTCAGATTAATGTACTAGGACAGTAGCACAATGTAAAGTATAAGAATTTCATACATTTTATACCGGACAACAGCTTCAAATAGCTTGATGGATAATTTCTGTCCTTTTTCTTTTTTATTTTGTCGAGATCAATTCACTCCTGACAAAAATTTTGTTCTTCCATATGTTTGTTTGTTTGGATCAAATTGTTTTCTCATGATATTTCATATAATAAATGATTGTATTAGAAAACTATCAAGAAGCGATATACACAGTATCAAGAAAACTATATACTTCTTCAATAACAGATTTATGCATTATGAATCTATGGTGATTCAGATCGAACAAATTGATCATACAAGGATCAGATCATGTTCCAAAGATTCAGGCTTCATCATACCATTGTTAATATGAAAAGCTTAAACAGTTAGCACCCCCATCAAGTTCTTTTTGAATCCAGTGAAAGTTTTAGGTAAAACATATCAACTCGCTGCAAGTTACTTGACTTGTCACTTTAAGTTTGCTGCAGCTGATGCAATGCCTCTTTCAGAACACCCAACACATTCTGTAGCAGTTGTGCTTGCGGCAGCTGATCCAAATTAACAATTCTCACACTATCACATTCAAAGATAGCACCATTGACCATGGATTGATAGCAGCTTGAATTGAATTTCTTCTCCTACATGTCACCGCAAAAACTATTTAGTTCCTGTGACGAAACAAAAACGATGGAAATCTTTACAAAATAAACTGCTGATTTGCAATATATGGTAAAGAATAAGATAGACCATTGACCAAACCAAGGGTTGCTTGTTGCATGATTTAATTCTTGACCCAACTGCATTTAAAAGTCAGATTCTTATTTGTCGAAAGCGCGTATTTTGTTTTCTTGGAAGAAGAGAGACGAATCCCTCAGTTTCAGATAGTTAAACCGAAACAAAATTGCATGAAAGTCACTGTACATGTTTGCTTAGGCTGATCCCATATATGTGAACATGCTTGGAAACATCTCTACATATAACTAAATCCAACCAGTATTATACTCCAAATTTGGACTTAGGTGCCAAGAAATGACCAAGATAAACCAGTATTATCCTGTTGATTTAAGAATGAGCCTCTGAGGTATACATGCAATTTTAATATTCCCTAAAAAATAGGTATATATGCAGTTTTCATACAAGTACTCTGAGTAAATGGCAGAGCAAGTGACCAAAGCACCCAGCCATGAAAGAAGCATTAGCCCTTGCAGTGAAACTCATACCAAGCATCGTCTTCCTCGCACTGGCAGTGCAGGATGCAGCTTCTTCTGGGTACAATATGTCGTTGCCAGGTTGCCCTGACAAGTGCGGAAACATTTCCATCCCCTACCCTTTCGGCATCGGCCCCAGCTGTGCTGCAACCAGAATCAGCAGGTACTTCAATCTCACCTGCAACGAGACCTTCCAACCACCACGGCCTATGGTCGGGGACTCAGAAGCACTCGTTGAGATCGCTGACATCTCACTGGAGCGTGGTGAGATGCGGGTGCTCAGCCCCGTCAGCTACATCTGCTTCACGGCAAATACCACGTTCACCAAGTCCACCGAAGACGGAGGGTATGACCTGAGAGCAACTCCCTTCCTCCCCTCCCCGTCGCGCAATCACTTCACGGTCATCGGCTGCAACACCCTGGGGCTCATTGGCGGCTACAAGGGGAACGTGAGCCACTATGTGACTGGTTGCTACTCCTACTGTGAGAGCATCAACAGCACATCCGATGGCGCGCCATGTGCAGGACTGGGCTGCTGCGAGGCCGCCATACCGACCGACCTCACTACCTTTGGGGTGATGATTGAGATGAACCAGAGCAAGGTATGGAACTTCAACCCGTGCTTCTATGCAATGGTCAGTGAGGTTGGGTGGTACAGCTTCCAGCAGAAGGACCTTGTTGGCCACCTTGGGTTCATAGACGACAAAGCTCAGAGGGGAGCACCTGTTGTGGCTGATTGGGCCATTAGGAATGGCTCATGCCCGGAAGAGGGGAAAGACATACGTGATTATGCGTGCATCAGTGCAAACAGCTACTGCATGGACGCGAACAATGGTCCAGGGTACTTATGCCAGTGCTCCAAAGGGTATGAGGGCAACCCTTATCTTCTGAACGGCTGCCAAGGTTAGGTTCATACTTAAAATTATCATTGGTCTAGATTTTGAGAAACAAAACTGATAGAATTCTATACCATGCACAATGTTAGTTCAGGTAGAGTTTGTAAGCTATACTTTTACAAAATCTTATGAACATTCATCAATAGACAGCAGTTCTACTTGGTTTCCACCATAATTCAGCATGGGACTGGAAAAGAAACAGTCAGCTTCATTTGTGGGGTAGATTTTTAATCACAAAGTGAAAAGGTCAGCTTCATTTTGGAACAAGTCATGAAAGGGGAGTTATAGCATTCTTAAGTAAATTGGCTGGTTGACTTTAGTTACCTATGATAACGAAATTAATATAGACTATATAGTTCATACAAATTTGGTCTGAATTTTATGAATGGATGTTTTTGTTGCTATCTTCAGACGTGGATGAGTGCGCATTGCGTAAGCAAGATCCCAAGTATGAAGATATGTATCCATGCAGAAAAGGAATCTGCCACAACACACCAGGAGGATACTTATGCAAATGCAAGTTAGGAAAAAGATCTGATGGTACAAATTATGGCTGCCGACCTCTGCGCACTACAGCCGAGAAAGTGGTTATTGGTAAGGTCGCATCTGCAGATTTTACTTCTGTTTCACCTACATTAGGATGTTTGACTACTCAAAGTAACACTAATACTATGGCAAGAAAAATACTAATTTTGAACACTACCTATAATTGTCAATAAAAAATAAATTTTAAGAAGTTAATAGCAGAAAAATATTAGTATCAATATTCTGACAGAGATAATTTTACAGGCACCAGTGTTTCGGCCATTGCGCTAATGGCTTTGGCATGCGTGTTGGCCATGCAAGTACAAAGGAAAAGGCATAAGAAGGACAAAGATGATTATTTCAAGCAAAATGGAGGTCTAAAGCTATATGATGAGATGAGATCAAGGAAGGTAGACACAATCCACATACTCACTGAAAAAGATATAAAAAAGGCCACTGACAACTACAGTGAAGATCGAGTTCTTGGAATTGGAGGTCACGGAATGGTCTACAGAGGAACTTTGGATGACAACAAACAAGTAGCCATAAAGAAGTCCAAAGTAATTAACGACGAATGGAGGGAAGAATTTGTCAATGAGATAATAATCTTGTCACAGATCAACCACAGAAACATTGTGAGGTTGATAGGCTGTTGCCTGGATGTACATGTCCCCATGTTGGTCTATGAGTTTGTCTCCAATGGGACCTTGTCTGAGTTCCTCCATGGCACTGACCGTAGACCATCAATCCCCTTGGGCATTCGCCTGAAAATAGCCACACAATCAGCAGAAGCTCTAGCGTACCTGCACTCATCAACGTCTCGCACGATCCTTCATGGGGATTTCAAATCGGCCAATATTCTTTTGGATGGCCAGCACAATGCAAAGGTTGCAGATTTTGGGGCATCAGCACTGAAGTCCATGAACGAAAGTGAGTTCATCATGTTTGTCCAAGGAACTCTGGGCTACCTTGACCCAGAGAGCTTCATTAGCCACTGTCTTACCGACAAAAGCGATGTCTACAGTTTTGGGGTGGTTCTGCTGGAGCTGATGACAAGAAAGAGGGCAATATATGCCAATAGCATCAATGAGAAGGAATCATTGTCCTATACTTTTCTCCTGATGTTTGATCAGAACATTCACCGGAATATGCTGGACAGAGAAATTATGGATAAAGAAACCATGGTTGTGCTTGAGAAACTTTCCATTCTTGCCGCCAACTGCCTGCGACCAAGAGGAGATGACCGGCCAACAATGAAGGAAGTTTTAGAGTGCCTACAGATGATAAGGAGACACCCAATGCACGCCGCTAGTGATCACAAAGGAGACAGCTATGCACATCACAACTACGAAGGATCGCCATCAATGGTTGTTCACTTGAATGAAACCATATACGAGAGCATCGAAACGTCCAGATTGGTTGATGATCTTGTGAGATGATGAAGCAGCTTGTACCAGCACGTTAATTCTTGTGTTGGGGAATGTCATAGTAAATACTACTTGGTTTAGCCAACTGCTGTAACTATTGTTTAAGCAATTTGTTCCTTGTGGCAATGATGATTTCTTCTATTCAGAATAAATATTCTCAATTGTATACAGCCAAGTTGATCAGATTTCAGAAGCAAAGTTACCTGAAGAAAAAATGCTTTGATTTGCTCCCCTTAGCCTGCAGCCACGATGCTTGGAGCTGGATCCTGAAGCAAGATCTTGTAAGATAATGACGATGAATAACTAATCTTGGGGATCATGAATTGATACTATTCCGAATAGAACGAATAAGCACTCAGTTGTGCACTCCAATTTGATAAGAATTACAGCAGAGTTACCTGAAAACCTTGCCTAGCTTGCCTTCCCTTCGCCTGAGGTCGCAAATGCTTGGAGCTGGAGTGCCCGCGTCCTACCCCAGCCATGCCGCAGCGCCGCGGCGGCGTACTTGTGCAGGCACATCACGCCTCCGGCCTCTCTTCCTCGCGCCGCCGATCCAAACTGCGAGCGGCGGCTAACTGCCACCACCAATCCCGACGGGACCTCCGGCGATCTCCGCCGCCACGAAGGTGGGAACCGCCACCTGAGGCACCACCGGGCCCATGTCCCCTGCCCGCCGGCGGCGACTCCACCTCTCCACGCCGCCGCGGTGCGTGGCCGGCGATGTGGGCGAGAGACTCCATTCCGTCACTCGAGCGGATTACGATAATACCCTGGGCGTATTCTAGTTTTCAAAGCGTAATTTGGGGCTTCATCGGTTACTAACGATTTATTTATGATTTATTAGCGATAAAATTAATTTATATGAAATTTTTTATATACATGTGTTTTTAGCAAATTAAAAGTCAATATTGAAAAAACTACATTAAAAAAAATCATCTTCGAAATTGAGTTTTAAAATTTAAATTTGGGCTTGTCTTAATTCATTTTAGTACAACCGGTGGGGCTCGTGAAGTTATTGAGACTTCTACGTGAAGTGCAAGAGCCTCGTCCATTTCATCCTGAAAAGCAACTTCTAATCGACGGTAAATTTTACCTCCTAATTGACTATCATAAATTGTGCAAATGCCGTTGTGAAGATCAGTTTAACAAACCTCATTGAGTAATTTTGGATTCAGTAAAACATTTCAACTTGCTGCGAATAGCTTTGAGTTCCCACTTCCAATTTGCTGCAGCTGATGCAGATGCCTCTCTCAGAACTTTTACCAGTGGTGCTTGCAACAATTCACCCAAATTATCAGTCAGATTATGCTTGCTGTAGCTTATTCCTATTTAACAATTCACACCTCCTACCTAAAATATGATTAGAGGGCACGTAGACTACTGCTACTGCTTGATTAGTTACGACTATGCTAAAGGTTCTAAAAAGGCATCACCTATCCTCTCACAGGATAAAGTTACATTTTTGGTCGTTTTAAATTTTTTAAATTTTTATGGTTTTCTTCCTAATTAACTTCTTCAAACTGTGTTGGAACTAGTTCACATCGAAAACCACATTGATTCTGAACGTGATTCTAATAGAAAGGTTGCACTAATACTCCACATATTGTAAGCTTGTATTCTCACCGTTACACAAAATGAAATCTAAATTTACACAGAATGAAATCTAAATTTATGTATAAATACTAATAATTGAGAAGTAAAAATATATTAAACATATATTTTTAATAACTTAACTCAAAATTCAGGTATTAATATGATCTGATAACTTCCACTTCTCCCAAAATTCAAATATTAATATGATCATCTAGATCTAACAACTTCCACTTCCACTCTACCCTAACGGGATAAAGGAACAACTTACACCCCTTCAGAATTAGAGTACCTGTATTGGTCTGATTAGAGTGATAATGTCCTCCCAATTGAACCATGTTGCTACTTTGCATTTCTCCAATGTCTCCAAACAACTAAATAACTATTTACATTGTCTGAAAAACAACTAAATAATTATTGATCTCATTAGTTGATTGATTCTCTATTTATTTATTTACTTCGATGTACTATTTATATAAGCATAGGCTGAACAAGCGCTGCAATATAGTTTCAGCGAGAGGTCATCCAGATGTTCTTCCATATCATCCCGATTACATGTAAGTGGCCGAGACGACCTTTTAGAAAGAGTGGAGAGATGGAAATGATTAGAAATGATTATATTCTTGGGCATGCATGTATGATGGGCAACGTTTTTTCCAAACAAAAAAATGCTACTGTGTCCTTCATTTTTTCGTAATACTTAGCACTAAGCTGTTGAGATGATTCCTGTCATGTTATAAGTGTTTTACTGAACCTTACGATACCATAGGGCAGCATGGATTAGCATTTAGGCTGGCAGCACCTGATTCTAACTTAAAAATCCACCTTCTCATATTGAAAATTAGAGTGCATTAATCATAGAAGAGTAGTTTCCAGTCGACTTTTTATTTCAGTGTTTAATCAACTACAATACATGTCAAAGTTAGGTACCAAAACTTTACACATATGTAGGGAGTGGATTTTGATCTCTCGATGGGATATCTTCTCGTTGTTTGCATGTCACTTAAATTGTTATGAAAAAATTTGATAAGATGTATTAGCATGTGATATATCACTTCACAAACATGCAAGTTCAAATTCAACTTCTACATCTCGCAACGAAAAAAACAAATTAATGGATAAACAAATTCAACTTCATATAAATATAGAAATTTATGTATCATTTTCAGAAAAAAATAAAAAAATATATATGGCAAAATTTATCCCAGAACAACAAAATTTGTGTAATTGGCTAGGAGACATCGTAAAATCGTGTCGCTGCTGATAGACACCACAAAATTCGTATAATTTGTTGTAGAACACTCAAGACAATACTTTATCATTTTCAGGCAAAAATAGGAGAGATAAAATTCAAAAAATACAATTGTCCAGCCCTATCTAACCCCCATTGGCACGAATGGTGGCGGTAGCGACGGTGGCTTTGACGGCGGCTAGCGAGCCCGGCGGCGTTTGCGACGGTGGTCAGCAAGTCCGGCAGTGGCAACAGCTTTGACGGCGACGGGTAAGCCCTGCGACAGCTTCAACGGCAATTGGCAAGCTCCGCGACGACAGCTTTGACAGCGACTAGCAAGCCTGGCGGCGATGGCTGGCAAGCCCAGTGTCGGTGGCTTCGACGGTGACTGCTAAGCCCGCAACGGCTTCGACGACAGCTGGCAAGCCCAGTGGTGGTGGCTTCAACTGTGGCTGGCAGCGGCTTTGACAACGGCAGGTGAGCCCTGCGCAGGTTATATTTTTGCACATTGCAGCATCATGCACGGGTAGAAAAGATCAACGGTAAGGAGATGTAAACACTGTTGGAGAAACCATCTTTCGTCGGTCGGCCGAATTCCACGATAGTCCCGGTTGCAACAAAAACCAGGACTAAAAATGATCTTTAGTCCCGGTTAAAAAGGGTAACGGGCATATTTGATCTTTAGTCCCGGTTGGTAATACAAACCGGGACTAAAGTCCCACCCCTTTATATATGTCTTCTTCCTCCTCTAGCCCGAGCAAGCTTCAAAATTTCTTCACAAAAGAGGGGAGGTCATGCCAAAATTTATAGTGAATTTACTTTGGTGATTATATACAAATCGGAGGTGCCTAAAAGGTTAACAACTTCATCCTCCAATGTTTTTTTTTTGGTCATATTACATTTGGAGCTATGTTTTGCACACTTTTTTGTCTCCAAAATTTTGTTGTAAGTTGATGAGAGAGAAAATTTGTGTGGGAAAATAAAGAATATATAGAAATTTTGTTTATTTGCTAAATAAGGTTTTATAAAATAGTTGAGTAGGAAAATATAGTGAAAGTTAATCTTAAATAAAAGAAAACAAACTAAATTGAAAATTAAAAGAATTTAAAACTTAAAAAATAATAAATAAGAATTATTTGGTGGAATATTTTATAATTTTTGTATGAATAATGATGTGTCATTATTGTATGACTGTTGAAAGAGTTTGTGATTATTTTATCATTATTGTATGACTGTCATTATTGTACGAATGATTATTTGTGTACGATTTTTTTTTCATTTTATGTAGATGGATCGGCAATGGATGTACGCTGACCGGCGGTCCAAAGAGTTTATTGACGGCGTGCATTATTTTTTGAGAGTGGCCGAAGCTAACAAGCAGAAGGGTTTTATTTGTTGTCCATGCAATAAGTATAAGAATCAGAAGGAGTATTCTGCATCCAGGACTATTCATTTCCACTTGTTTAGTCGGGGTTCATGCCAAGCTATAATTGTTGGACATCCCACGGAGAGCAAGGGGTTGAAATGGAAGAAGATGAAGTGGAAGACGACAATATTCCAGACTTTGCTCAGTACGCTGGATTTGAAGGAAATCAAACGGGCGAGGAGAACATAGATGCTGATTATAACGACGTTGCGGATGATCTTGGTCAGATGTTGCAGGATGCCAAGGAGGACTGCGAAAGTGAAAAGGGGGCCCATAAATTAGACAAGATGTTAGAGGACTACAGAACGTCGTTGTACCCAGGTTGCGAGCAGAGGCACAAAAAGTTGGATACCACTCTGGAGTTCTTGCAATGGAAGGAAAAAATGGTGTTAGTGACAAGGCATTTGGCGATTTATTGAAACTCGTCAAGAACATTCTTCCGGAGGAAAACAAATTGCCCGAGACAACGTACGAGGCTAAGAAGATAGTCTGCCCTCTAGGACTGGAAGTTCAGAAGATTCACGCATGTCCGAATGATTGTATCCTATATCACGGTGAGGAGTACGAGAACCTAGAAGCATGCCCTGTTTGTAAAGCACTACGATACAAGATTAGACGAGATGATCCAGGTGAGGTTGACGGGCAGCTAACGAAGAAGAGAATTCCTGCTAAGGTGATGTGTTATTTCCCTATAATACCACGGCTAAGACGTTTGTTCAGGAACAAGGGGAATGCTAGAATGATGTGTTGGCACGCTGAAGAACGTCAACAGGACGGGATGCTGAGACACCCCGCAGATGGTTCGCAGTGGCGAAACATCGACAGAAAATTTAAAGACTTTGGAAAGGATGCACGAAACATACGGTTTGGTTTAAGTACGGATGGCATGAATCCTTTTGGAGAGATGAGCAGCGGCCATAGCACTTGGCCCGTTACGATGTGTATCTACAACCTCCCCCCTTGGCTATGCATGAAGAGGAAGTACATAATGATGCCGATTATTATTCAAGGCCCCAAGCAACCTGGTAACGACATCGATGTGTTCCTAAGACCACTGGTCGAAGATCTTAAACTGTTGTGGAAGAAGGAAGGTGTCCCCGTGTGGGACGAGGACAAACAGGAGGAGTTTAACCTACGAGCGCTGCTGTTCGTAACCATCAACGATTGGCCTGCACTTAGCAACCTATCCGGGCAGTCCAACAAGGGGTACAAGGCTTGCACTCACTGTATGGATGAAACAGAAAGTACGTATCTTAAGCACTGTAGGAAGGTTGTGTACATGGGTCATCGTTGATTCCTTGCAGCAAACCACCCGGTACGGAAGAAAGGCAAGCACTTTGAACATACGGCGGACCACCGTACGAAGCCTAAACATCGCAGCGGGAAAACAGTGTTTGCTATGGTTAAAGATCTTAAAGTAGTGTTTGGAAAGGGGCCTGGCAGCCAGCCTATAGAGAGCAAAGATGGTCACGCGGCGATGTGGAAAAAAAACTCCATATTTTGGGAGTTACCCTATTGGGAATTCTTGGACGTCCGCCACGCAATCGACGTGATGCACCTCACTAAGAACCTTTGCATAAACCTTCTTGGCTTCCTAGGTGTATATGGAAAGTCGAAAGATACACTGGAAGCGCGTAATGATCTGAAGCATATGGAACAACGCGGTGACCTTCACCCGGAACCAAAGGAGAAAGGCAGCCATTACTTGAGTCCAGCCAGCTACACTCTTAGCAAGGCAGAGAAGGAAAGTATGTTTCAATGCTTGGAGAGCATCAAGGTACCGTCTGGATACTCCACGAATATAAAGCGAATAATAAGCACGAAGGAGAAGAAGTTCACAAACCTAAAGTCTCATGACTGTCACGTGTTGATGACACAGCTGCTACCAGTTATAATAAGGGGTATCCTCCTAGACAATGTCCGGGCAACAATAACAAAGCTATGTTCTTTCATGAACGCAATTTCGCAGAAGGTCATCGATCCGGATAGGTTAGAAGCCCTTCAGAATGATGTGGTGCAATGTCTTGTCAGATTTGAGTTGATATTTCCACCTTCATTTTTCAATATAATGACGCATCTGCTTTGTCACCTAGTGAAAGAGATCGGTATTCTCGGGCCTGTGTTCCTACACAACATGTTTCCTTTCGAGAGGTACATGGGCGTTCTGAAGAAGTATGTTCGTAACCGTGCTCGTCCAGAGGCAAGCATCGCCAAGGGGTATGGAACAGAGGAGGTCATTGAATTCTGCGTAGAATTTATTAAAGACCTTCGCCCAATTGGGGTACCTGAATCACGCCATGAAGGGAGACTACGGGGAAAGGGGACTCTCGGAAGGATAGCTATAATGACGGTAGATAACAATTTATTCTGTAGAGCCCATTTCACGGTTTTACAACAATCTTCATTGGTGGCTCCTTACATCGAGGAGCACTTGGCTCTAGTTCGCGCCAGAAACATCGGTAAGTCCGATGCATGGATTACACGGCATCACATTGATACTTTCCCCGCATGGCTGCGACAACATCTCATGGGTAACGAGACGATTAACCAGCAACTGGCCTTCCTGGCGAGGGGTCCAACTGGCTCGATCGCGACATTCCAGGGATATGAGATCAATGGGTACACATTCTACACAAGAGCCCAAGACATGAAGAGCACGAACCAGAACAGTGTTGTTCGTATCAATGCTATGGGACACGATGGTACAACTGGCACGTATTACAGTGCCATCGAGGAGATATGGGAACTTGACTATGGACCTCTCAAGGTCCCTCTGTTCCGGTGACAATGGGTTAGGTTGACTGGTGGAGGCGTAACGATTGATGACAGTGGGATGACAACGGTTGACCTTAACAAGGTTGGATACTCGGACGAACCATTCGTCCTTGCCAATGATGTAACGCAAGTTTTTTACGTGAAGGACATGTCTAGCAAAGGAAAGAAGGGCAAAGGGCCTGACGAGCCGAAGCGCCACGTGGTTCTCCCAGGCAAAAGAAAAATCGTCGGAGTAGAGGACAAGACTGACGAGGATTACGATCAGTTTGATGGGCAACCCCCATTCACGGTGACGGTTGACCCTAGCATCCTCCTATCAAACGAAGACACCCCTTACTCACGTAGCGATCACAAGGAAGGAACAATAGTGAGGAGAAAGTACGTGCGGACAACCGTCACCGCCGATCTATTGCCGTAATTGTTGTAAACAATTTTGGATGTATTGAATATGCTAGTTATATATGATTAATTACAATTTTTAACAATTTAATATCATGCATATACTAATTATATACGATTATTAGAATTTTTAAAAGTTTTAAATCATGCATGTGGGATTTACATATGTTAGTTACAATTTTTAACAATTTAATATCATGCATATGCTAATTATATACGATTATTAGAATTTTTAAAAGTTTTAAATCATGCATGTGGGATTTACATATGTTAGTTACAATTTTTAATAATTTAATATCATGTATATGCTAATTATATATGATTATTAGAATTTTAAAAAGTTTTAAATCATGCATGTGGGATTTACATATGTTAATTAGAATTTTTAATGCATTATTTACTATTTTAGAAACATATATGCAACGAAATTCAATATTCAGTGCTATTAACTTTAGTCCCGGTTCTTAACCCTAACCGGGTTTAAAACAGAATTTGGAAATAGCGGGAAAATATTTTTAATCCCGGTTGGTGAGAAGAACCGGGAGTTCTTTACTCCCGGTTCGTAACAACAACCGGGATTAAAGATAAGAACTCCCGGTTCGTAACAACAACCGGGATTAAAGATCTTATCTTTAATCCCGGTTGTTGTTACGAACCAGGAGTAAAGATATCTTTACTCCCGGTTCTTCTCACCAACCGGGATTAAAGATCCGGGGGTATATATATTCCCGGTGCGCCCTCGTCTTCTCCACCAGCACTTAGACGTTTTTCTATTGAGATCGAGCATCGGCTTCTCCTTCGCCGCCACTGCCTAGGGCAACCCCGCGCCGACGCCACCGTCGTCTCTCACTGTCGCCTGGCGGTCCTCGCCGCCTCCGCCGCAGACGCCGCCGCCGTGTCTCTTGGGTGAGAACCCCCGCCCTCTCTCTCTCTGTCGATGTAGCTCTATGTCTCTCTCTCTTTTGCCGACGAACGCTGACGACGCCGACGCCGACGTACGCTGCCGGGCCGAAACGTTACACCGCCGCCGGGCCCCCACGCCACCGGGCCCCCACGCCGCCGCCGTGGCCCGCCGCCGCCGCGCCCCCACGCCGCCGGACCGCGCCCCCACCGCCGCGTGACGCCGCCCCCGCGAGACGACGCCGCCGCTGCCACGCCACCGCCACGCCCCCACGCCGCCGTCGCCGCCACGCCGCACCGCCGCCACGATGCCGCCGCCGCCACGATGCCACCGCCGCCACGCCGTCGCCGCCCCCACGCCGCCGGGCTGGCCCACGGCGCCGGACCGCGCCCCCACCGCCGCGAACTAACGCTTAACGAACGTGACCAAACGCGAACGAACGCGAACGAACGTGAACGAACGCGAACGAAACGTGAACGAATGTGAACGAACGCGAACGAACGTGACTGAAACGTGAACGAACGTGAGTGTTAGTGAACGAGCGCGAACGAAGGTGAACGAACGCGAACGAACGCCTAACGAACGTGAACGAACGCGAACGAAACGTGAACGAACGCGAACGAACGTGACTGAAACGTGAACGAACGTGAGTGTTAGTGAACGAACGCGAACGAACGTGAATGAAACGCGAACGAACGTGATTGAAACGTTAACGAACGTGAATACACTTGAACTAAGACTGTGAGAACGAACGCGAGCGAAATGTGTACGAACGAGATAATTAAACTATTGTTAAACTTAGCATATATATATGATTATATATACTTGAAAACGTGAAATACATTATATGTTCCTTTGCATTCAGACTAATACATTTTTTTTGCATGTTGCAGAGAAGACGTCGTCGTCGTCGTCCGTCAAGCCGAAGTGGTAGCGAGCCCTCGAAGGAATTCGCGCAGGCAAGTGATGTAAAGATGTGATTGTTAGAGATATAATATAAGATTGTTAGATTTCTAATATAAGATTATTAGATTATTAGAGTTAGCATATGTGAGTGTTAGAGATTATTAGATTATTAGACTTAGCATATTTGAGTGTTAGAGATAGTTAGAGATTTAATATAAGATTATTAGAGGTTTAATATATGAAACTTAATTAGACTTAGCATATGTGAGTGTTAGAGATTTAATATAAGATTATTAAAGATGTAATATTCGAAACATATTTGATTGTTAGAGATTTAATATAAGATTATTAGAGATGTAATATTCGAAACTTACTTAGACTTAGCATATTTGAGTGTTAGAGATAGTTAGAGATTTAATATAAGATTATTAGAGGTTTAATATACGAGATAGTGAGGGGATTGTTATACTTAGCATATATATATGATTATTACAATTTTAATATGAGATTAGTAGCGATTTATATAAGATTGTTAGACTTAGCATATATATATATATGATTATTACAATTTTAATATAAGATTAGTAGCGATTTAATATGAGATTATTAGAGATTTGATATAAGATTATTAGAGTTTTAATATTACGGTTAGCAAATACATCCTATAGACCTAACAAATATTTTTTGTATGCACAGATGGCTGATCGCGATGAGGAACATATACTATATGATACAATCGCAGAGGGAAGCAGCCAGTACTGGAACGAAGAAGAGGGGAACGAGGATCCAAACCAGTACTTGAACGAGGAGGGGAACGTGGAGAGGGATGCGGAGGGGAACGAGGAGGGGAACGATGAGGAGGAGGCTAGTGGAAGTCATCCCTCCGCTCGACAGAAGAGGGCACGCGGACAACGAGGTGCCACGAAGAAGATAGAGGGTCGGCACATCATAACTGAGGTGGACGCAGACGGCCGACCTAGTGCCCCGGCACAAGCAGCCAAGAATTTTGTACGCCACAGCGGTTGGGTTGTGAGGGATAACGTGCCTGTCAGCAAGGTGTGCTGGCGCAGAACAAGGGCATGCGGGGGTGATGACAGCTTTGTCCCGGAATCAGAGAAAGAGATGCTGTGGACCACAATGCTCGAGACGTTCACGCTCCCTGCGAGTACAAAGAACATAGTGAAACACTGGACTCTTAAGAAAATGGCAGAACAGTTCCAGACCTTCAAGGGAGATCTGTACCGGAAATACATCTTGAAGGGGCAGACATCGAACTTCGACGTATTCCCGAAGCTAAGGGATCACTGGGACGAGTTCGTTGCTTACAAGACAGGTCAACAAGGGCAGGCGATGATGGAAAGAAACAAAGAAAATGCTGCCAAGAAGAAGTACCATCACTACTTGGGGTCAGGCGGCTATAGCGTCGCGATGCCGAAGTGGGAGGAGATGGAGGCAAGCTTGCTTGAGAGGGGTATCGAACCGGCCACCGCTAAATGGCCAGATCGATCGAAGTTCTGGTTCTATGCTCACGGTGGAACTCTCAACCCAGGTGATGGCTCCTTGGTCTTCAGCGATCAGATACGCGAGGCTGCGAATCGACTAACGGACGCAGTGGAAGCCTCTTCTCAGGGCACGTTCCGACCCGACAGAGAGAAGGACGAGCTGTCACTCGCCCTACAGACTCCCGAGCATCCAGGACGAACACGAGGGAAAGGCGTGATTCCCTGGAAGATGGGATTCAAGGAGGACATCCACACGTACAGGAGTCGGATGAGGAGCAAGAGAGATACCGAGGCGAAGATTGCAGATCTCGAGTACAGGATATCGAGCTACGAGCTCAGCATGCAAGAGGAGGTGGCCCGGAAGGTGGATGAACGCATGGCAGCACATCGGTCACACGATCCCCAGCCGTACATACCTCCTCCAATGGTCAGCCCATCAGGCAATCGTAGCAGCTGCGCCTCAACGGGGCAGGTAGTATCACATAGCATGGACGCCATGCAAACCCAAGACGAAACCACCTGCCCCGTTGATGAGATCACGCATCGGACACCATGTGAGCTGCATATTCCCTTCAAGAACTTATCAATCAAGGTATGCTCGATGTAATATATGATTTTTGACTCGTACGTTCCGCAAGTTGCTGCTTAGGTTGATTACTAATAGATAACCTCTCATCACGTGAAGGTGGCGTCGGGAATGGCCATCCCAACGGACATTTCAGGGACTTACCACTGCAGGCCGATTCCAGCAGGATACTCGAGGGTCGAAGTTGAGCTGTTGGAAGCCGTGTACGAGGACCTCGAGTTGGACTACCCAGGAGGAGACGGTGAGATGCATCTACGAGACACAAGCCACGCCATTATACTATGGCGCAAGCGGTACATCATCCTCCCTGGGCGACAAGCGGCGTCTCGTGCACCATCTCCTCCGGCTCCGCCGTCTCCTCCTGCACCATCTCCTCCGGCTCCTCCGCCACCTCCTCCTGCACCATCTCCTCTGGCTCCTCCGCCTCCTCCGCCTCCTCCTGCACCATCTCCTCCGGCTCCTCCGCCACCTCCTCCTGCACCATCTCCTTCGGCTCCTCCGCCTCCTCCTCCACCATGTCCGCCTGCACCTCCCAAGACAAGGTCTCGCCAAGCTCCACCTCCTGCCAGCACAAGGGCAACGAAGAAGGCCAAAGTTGACACCACCAAAAACAAGGAGCCGCTGTACGATTGCAGTCAAGAGGAGCTTAATGCTTATGTGGCAGGAGAAGTGAAGAGGCAACTCAAGCCTCGGAGTCCTGAAAAGAAGATATCTATTGACCCGAGCGTGAAGAATTTCTTCAAGGGAATGTCCACCGCAAACAAGGAGGCCTTAAAGCTATCGGACTATGACCGAACACTTAGGAAAGCCTATTACAAGAAGTCCAAACCAGTTCCTCAGCTTGGAGAACAACCACACCAAGTGGTCGAGCCATTGGTGACCGGCGAAGACTTTGGCATAACGGATTTCATTTCGGACACCGGTCTAACCATGGCTCAGTTGGTTGGAGGCGCACCAATCCCGAAGGCGGAAGTGGCATACAAGTTTGAACTCGGTAAACCGCTTGTCAGGCCTGAGCAGCTGCAGTCCCTACCGACACAAATGTACAAATTCCATGAACGGTACATGGAAATGAGCGCCAATGGTAGAGAGATGTTCGGAGCGAGGATCAGAAACCCCGACTTCTTGCAAGGAGAAGATGTTCTATGGATCCATTTCAAGGATGTCTTCGATCTGTACCATCGGGGACGCCCTCGACGTCTCTCTTCTGAGCGCATGGATTTTGTAAGTATCTTTGAGTTCGATTTGTTTCGTTCAATAATTAGCTCCTAGCATATATGTAAGCAATAATAATCTCCTTTCATTGTTGTAGAATGGAGATTCAAAGGGCCCGACGGCGGGAGGTTTACAATACTGGGTTTATCGACCCTCAGAAAATCAACACCGAAATGCTCGACATGTACGAGAAAGACACAGAGGACAATCTCGTCCATTTCCTAACGCAGCAGCATTTCAAGACGTTCATACTATTGCCGTACAACACAGAGTGAGTTTTTATTGTCGTTCGAACAAATTTCATTCCCATATATATAACATGTACATTCTGATATTTATCTCATCTCACGCATATTCCAGATTCCACTGGGTCCTGTTCTTTTTCGACTTGGACGCATGCAGAGTCACTGTGTACGACTCAATGAATAAAGAGGAGAAGGTTTTTGACAAGGTCTTCCAACTGATAGACAGGTAATATAATGCCATCTATTCCAAAGTCGCGGGACTTTGTTGCTATTATGTTGATCTCGGGTAATATTTAATTAATCATAGCTTGCAACTGCACATGTAGGGCTTGGGATCGGTTCCTTCAATTGGTCCGCGGGACTTGGAAAGAAAAACTTGGACGGAGGTTTCATTTTCCAGTGAGTACATGCATGATCCAAAATTATATTGAATTGAATCTCTAGTTACAGTTAATATAAAGAGTATATTAAATCTCTCATCGTTTCTCATGTAGTGTGCAAAGCAGGACAAGGGAACTAACTTATGCGGCTACTACGTATGCGAGTATGCCCACTGCCTATCAAACCAAATATACACCAAACGAGAGCTCGATGTACGTATACATAAACCATTCAAAATTTCATTGCGTATCGATTTGTTAAGTTGTTTATTAATTTCATATATTGATATGTCATTATTTTTCGAATGATAGCGTATTCACATGAGGGAAAAACTCCCACACAAGGATTTTATCACGGCTGTTCAAGAACAACTGATGGGGTTCATCAACGAAGAAGTCCTTAATCCCGATGGTGAATTCTACTACGACGGATCGACAATTCGTAACGTCGGTCCTTCCTCTTCTGACGTAACACAGGCGTCGAAGTCGTAGCTATAGCTAGCGAGCAAATGAATTGTACTATATATGCATGTATATATATATATATATATATTTATATATGTACGTACATTTACTTTAGTGTTAATATATATTTTGGTAACATATATGTACATAAAATGTTAAGTGCTTTAAATTATAAATATGTATGTAATATATGTATTTATACATATATACATACGCATATATATATATATATATATATATATATATATATATATATATATATATATATATGTATGTATGTATGTATGTATGTATGTATGTATGTATTCTATATACATGCATAATATATATATTACAATGCATATATATGTATTGTAATATATATATATATATATAAAATCAACCATGCAGCAAATAGGGCCATGCAGATAAAAAAAGATGGATCAACCGACTCCCGGTTCGTGTTACCAACCGGGACTAAAGATCGATATCTTTAGTCCCGGATTCGTAGTCCCGGTTGGACAACCGGGACTAAAGGGGGGTTACGAACCGGGACTACAAACGATTTCTCCACCAGTGAAATCGAAAAGAACCACCGTTGTTTTGTTCTCATTCTAAATTCAAAAGGGAAAAATATTTGAATATGAGGGAAAGCAAGTATAGTTGTCTGATGTTTCATATGTATATTGGCATAATCCCGCTAATATGTTTGTTATACTCTTATTCTCTTCTTAACCAGTGTAAAAAAAAAAACTAGAACACAAACCTACTTGAAGACTGCGTTGTTATCCATTAATTTAGCTTCGAATATGCCAACCTAACATAACTCTTACTATGCATGGGAAAAAATAAATCAGTTCAAAAACAGAAAATAAACTGGTTTTATTGCTTCTGATTCGACTTTTTTCATTAGACGAGAGAATTTGAAGCCACACTGCCCACACCAAGTTACATCTGGAATTGAGTAGAAAAACAGTTAGAAAAATAATAATGTTACATTTGGTTTTCTCCAATCCCTCGAAAAACTTCAACGCATATTTAGTTAGAAAAATAATAATGTTACATTTGGTTTTCTCCAATCCCTCGAAAAACTTCAACGCAAACTTCAACGCATATTTATTTGCTTCACTATAGTACCATGCCATTTATATGCCTAGGTCGAACAGGCTGCATATGTATCTATCTAAATAATAAATATTAAAGTTTCAGTAAGGTCATCAACGTTGTGCAGCTTGATTTCTTCCATGTCAGCCCATATGCATGTTTAAACCACAGAGATCGAGATGATTAATGAGAGATCGGGTCATGCACTTGTTATATACTCCGTATTTCCAAACGTTCTAGTGTAATTTAATTTCATCTATCCGTAGTTCAGAAGCCTCATTTTTAGTGTGCTGCACTCCAGATAGTCAGGTCAGGTACCTGGTACAGGTTGATTTCTATTATTAATTAGTGACTAGTACTTGTTGTGCCGCATATAGTACGAGGATCAAATTCAAATCCATGGCTAGTAATCCAAAGTAAGAAATTTACAGTGCTCCTGATCACTGTTAGAAGTATAATCTATAAATTACAAGTGGAGGAAAAAATTCAGAGGAAGATATACACCTCAGAACTCATACCCAACTTCAGAGTTCATACACTAATTGTCTGGGATATTCAGGCATCGGTGTTAATTGGAGTCGACGATGACCATCTGTGGAAATGAAATTTTCTTTCTGGTCCAATACAAATAATGTGGTATACATTGGAAAACAACGGCTTATGAACCTTAAAATTTCGAAACTTCGGTAACCATAGTGTGGGTTGGCTTTATATGTGCTCAGAATTTAGGAGCTGATTAATTAGCTGAACCTTTCATCGTTTTCTCCTTAACTAAGTCAGCCCTAAATAGAGCATCAGTGGTTACAACTTCCAAGACAACTCCATGTGTAGGAAGCTGGGAAGAACCTATATATCAAAGTGAAATTATAATTACTAAAAGATCATGCAAAAGTCATAGAATTCACAGTTCATTCAGCCATGATAAGAATGTAAGATTGTGCTTCAGCTAATGCAAAGAATCATCAGATAAGTTCATAGAATAACTCTTGACACAACACACAACATAGCGGAAGGAAGAGAACTGATTGATTAGTCACCACACCACAGTGCCACACACGCAGTCTAAAGTCTAGCAAATTCAGGTCAAGGCTATCAAATTTAGTCAAGAGTTGACTTTAACTACATACAAGAAAAGAAAACCTTAACATCACCTTTGAAATCACTCAAAATAAACATCAACTTTCTTGCCGGCTAAGGAACCAAAATGTCTGATTTACTAAGCTTTTAAACACAAAATGATGTAGTAGTACTTACCAACCGCACCAGCTGAGCTTTTCAATCCAGGTGAATGCATAAATTTTTCACATTAAGGGAAATGTACGGGGTAATTGTTGTCTGCATAGCTTTTTTAATCCGAAAACGCGTACAGGAAGTAATCAACCTCTGGTTTCAATTGATTATGATACCCATCCTATTTTCAGTTGCAGAATGCACTTCTTAATTAAAGCAAAACAGAATGCAAGGTAAAGTTTCCTGTCAAATGCTGATCTCACCAAAGCTAGTTAAGTAACAGTCGTTGGAATCAACTCATATGTAACAATATCCATTTGATCAGCATTAGAAACACTACATCTGCAATGGAATAACGGAGTTGACCTTACTTCCTTAAAACCCTATTACCTGTCTCAATCTATTATAGATAGTCACATAATAAAGCAACGTGGAGGTTGCATAAGCATGAACGTATTACATGTCCAAGTCTAGTATAGTTAATCACATAATAGGGATACATGGAAGTTGCAGAAGCATGAACTAGTATCACCTGTCCCAGTCTAGTACTCTAGTATATAATCACATAATAAAGAGACATGGAAGATGCAGAAGTACGAACAAGTAGGTTCAAAAATAGTGCCACAGCAACTAGCAAGTGATCACCATACCTCCAACTCTGAAACCATGCAAGAACCATCCGTTCTCCTCATGCTCATCGTCTTCCATGCAATGGCGATATCTACCACCACCTCTGAACCTGCAATTTCATTGCCAGGCTGCCCTGGCAAGTGCGGAAATGTATCCATCCCTTACCCATTTGGCATCGGCGCTGATTGTTCTGCGACCAGCCTGAGCAGCTACTTCGCCATCACCTGCAACGACACCTTCCAGCCACCACGGCCTATGCTTAGAGACCTCCTATCAGAAACAGAGGTCATCGACATCTCCCTGGAGCGTGGCGAGGTGCGCGTTTACGGTCCAGTCAGTTACATCTGCTTCTCTTCAAACACCACCATACCAGAGAACCATACCACAGGGTTCACCCTGGAGGGTACGCCGTTCGTCCCCTCCACCACCCGCAACCGCTTCATGGCCATCGGATGCCATACCCTCGGCATCATTGGTGGCTACATGCACAGCAACTCTAATCTATATGTGGCTGGCTGCTACTCCTACTGCCAGAGCATCAACAGCACATCCAACGGTGCTCCCTGCACTGGGATGGGCTGCTGCGAGACCACCATCATCCCAGACCTAAAGGACTTCGCAGCGATCTTGGTGATGAACCAGAGCGCGGTGTGGGAGTTCAACCCATGCTTCTACGCCATGCTTGTGGAGGCCGGATGGTACAGCTTCAGGCAGCAAGACCTCGTTGGGCACCTCAGGTTTGTCAATGGGAGGTCCAACAGAGGTGTTCCTGTCATCCATGACTGGGCCATCAGGAATGGCTCCTGCCCAGAGGGGAAGAAGGTGCCCAAAGACTATGCCTGTGTCAGTTCAAACAGCAAGTGTGTGCAAGCAAGTAATAGCCAAGGGTACCTGTGCAAATGCTCTGAAGGATATGAAGGGAATCCTTATCTTCCCAAAGGCTGTCAAGGTAACATACAAATAAACTCTCTAGATTATTATTTGGAGATCAAGGTAAACAACTCCAGGAATAACAACATAGCCAGAACATAATTATAGCCAGTTTTAATGCTGCTGCGTAATAGTTATTCTTTTTGTTACTCCCTCCGTCCCAGAATATAAGAAGTTTTTGAGTTGGACACGGTTATTAAGAAAGTGTGTAGAATTAAATAGGAAGAGGTTGTAGTTGGTTGAAAAGTGGAGGTATGTGGGAAAAGTGAATGGTGGAGGGTTGTGATTGGCTGGGAATGGAATGTTGGTGAAGAAGTTGTTATATTTTGGAACAAATCCTAAGTGCTAAAAGTTGTTATATTTTAGGACGGAGGGAGTACCTATTTTTCAGCTTCCGTAATAAGCCAAAATAGTTCAAGCTTTGATTGTATTATCCCAAATACATACTTGTCTGTTTCAATTCTATTCAGACATAGATGAGTGCAAGCTGCGTAAGGAGGATCCCAAGTATAAAGAGCTATATCCCTGCAGACATGGGATGTGCCAGAACATACCAGGAGGCTATTTGTGCAAATGCGGGGTAGGTGAAAGACGAGATGGAACAAACTATGGATGTCAACCTGTGCTTAACTATGTTGAACGAGTGGTAGCAGGTAAGGACTTCATCTCAGACTCAGAGTGTATACCTTTGGGTGAAAGTGAAACTAATGAGCTTTTTCAGGTTTATGATGAGTTGATTCATCTTGAAAAATCATTCTGCAGGTCTCAGTGTTTCCGCAGTTGTGGTGATGGCTTTGATATGCTTGCTGGTCATGAAATTACAAAGAAGAAAATATAGGAAAGAAAAGGAGGAGTATTTCAAACAAAATGGAGGTCTTAGACTATTTGATGAGATGAGATCAAGACAAGTTGACACCATTCTTATACTTACAGAGAAGGAAATCAAGAAAGCCACAGAGAACTATAGCGATGATCGAGTTCTAGGATGTGGTGGTCATGGAATGGTCTACAGAGGAACTTTGGATGGTGACAAAGAAGTTGCCATAAAGAAGTCCAAAGTAATTGACGATGACTGCCGAGAAGAATTCGTAAATGAGATAATAATATTGTCACAAATTAATCATAGGAACATTGTGAGGTTACTTGGTTGCTGTTTGGAGGTAGATGTACCGATGTTGGTGTATGAGTTCGTTTCCAACGGAACCCTCTCTGAGTTCCTTCATGGCAATGATCACCGAACACCAATCCCACTGGATCTTCGACTGAATATTGCTACACAATCAGCAGAGGCTCTTGCTTACATTCATTCATCAACGTCTCGCACAATTCTGCATGGGGATGTTAAATCACTCAATATCCTACTGGATGATGAATATAATGCAAAAGTTGCAGACTTTGGAGCATCAACACTGAAATCCATGGATAGAAATGATTTTATCATGTTCATCCAAGGAACTCTTGGGTACCTTGACCCTGAGACTTTTGTCAGTCACCGTCTTACTGACAAAAGCGATACCTACAGTTTCGGAGTCGTTCTTTTAGAGATCATGACCAGAACGAAGGCTCTGTACAATGATAATTTGAATGGAAATAAGGCGTTATCTCATATTTTTCCCTTGATGTTCCACCAGAAAAGGCACTGTGATATGTTGGATTTTGACATGATAGACGATAAAGTTATGGTAGTACTGCAGAAACTAGCTGAACTCGCCATGCATTGCCTAAACCCAAGAGGAGATGATAGACCAACGATGAAGGAAGTTGCAGAGCGCCTACAAATGTTGAGGAGACTCCACATGCAGCTTGTCTCAAAATCGAGTCCTACCAGAGTGTCTTGCTCGTATGAAGGATCATCAATGTCTATTCCATCAGACCCGATGAAATACCAGAGCATAGAGACAGCCAAGCTGGTACTGGATGCAGATATTACAAGATGAAAACCGTATATTCCTTTCATCAAGTAGAGTAATAAGTTTCTTCTGGTGTTGCAAGGTCACTCTTTATGTATATTAATTCTTTCTTATGGCTAACACAGCTATAGTATGTAGGAGTAGCATGTAATTGCACATCAATTCTCATCAACTATGATGTACTATGCGAAGTGAGGTTTTCAGTCATAATGATGAGCTATTAAAAATAGAACATTTTGGTTATTTTTTTTTCACTATCTGTTAACCAGATCAAACTACACCATCAAAGTATCAAACCATATCCAAGAATGCCTGTTTCAACAGATTCCACATGTCCAGGTAACATAACATGCATGAATAACCAACTAAAACAGCATTGTCTATGGCAAAAGGAAATGCTACTAGTGTAATCTACTAATTCAAATATCTAGATTATCTCAGCCACTCTGGAATCTGTATCAGATTCCCTTTGCATATCGATCCCATTGATTAATTGACATTAGGCCCTGAAATGTAAAGATGGTGACACATCTGAAGCAGGTTTTTACCTGATCTGAACTCCGGAGTTTGCATCCGGTGCCCGAAAGAAACTTGCTTCGCTTGCTTGCTTGATCTGAACCACCCATTCCCCCCTCCTCCCCTCCGTCAATCCATCCAACCGTGGGCCCCGACCATCCAGCCACCGGAGACCCCGATCGCGTCGCCGTCGCGAGCCAGTCGATTTCCCAGGAAGATCCTGATACCCGAAGAAAGATCTCCACGATTTGGAGGGGGAGGAGGCAGCAACGGAGCGAGTCCCAGTAAAGGGCAGAGCTGAGAGCAGCTGCGGCGAGCGGGAGGAGAGTGGCCGCCGCCGGCGGCGCGCCGGCGCCGGGAGAGCCACTCGCCGCCGCGACGGCCGAGGCCTATAGAGAAGTAACAAAAGGCCCATAAACCAACCGGCCCAACAACAATGGGCCGCACGTGATCGAAATATCCCGTTTTGGCCCATTAAAAATGGGCCGCCGCACATTAGTCGAAACATGAGAAAATTCTTTTTCGAGTCCCTCAGGTGGAGGGAGTTAAATTGGACTTTTAGTCGAAAATAGCCCGCGCGCGAGGTATAATCGTGCTCTTGGGCCGCACGTGATCGAGATCTCGTTATGGGCCTAACTAGTATGACGCCGCACGTGCGGAAGCCGCAATCCCCTTGAAGCCGGCAATCCTCGCCGCCGCCGCCGCCACCTCCGTCGACGGCGACATCCTCTCCGCCGCCGCCGCCGCCGCCGCCGTCAAATGTGACGCAGGTGCAGCCGGGGTCCTTCGTCCCCATCGCCGGCGAAGCTTCCGGTGGGCTTCCACGATGCCACGGCGACGTACGGCGGCGCACATCATCAGCTGGTTTGGTTTGCTTCCCTCTCCCTCTCTGCACTGTGTAGGAAATTTTATATTCAACTCGGGCAATTTCCACCAAGCTAGTACTAATTTTCCATGCGTAGGAAACTTCAAGGTTGAAAATCTCTGCCACTGAGCGCGTATTAACGTACAGGCTGATGTGTTTGGGGAAACATCAAAGCTGAAATCTCTGAACCTGAGCGCGTATTAACGTACGGATGATAACACTAGTCATAGATACTTGTAGGGTTTGAATTTCTCTAGCCAATCACAATTTACAAATGGGGACTAGAGCAAATTATTAAGAGTCAACTCAGCCCATTTTTCAATTCCAAGTTTGCAGCTGGATATATCTGCTTGCATCTTGACTTGCTTGGATTGTGATGGATGACTAATAACAGATTTAAGAGAACCACGCCTAATTCATACATCTATTTAAACTATTCTAGTGTGCATACATCAGTTCATCTCAAGAAGAACATAACACGATAGGCAAAGAAGGGATAGCCATAGATTCTTGTTGCTAGGTAAGCCAGCTATGGCGCATGAACAGCTGCTTGTGTTTCTGGTACCAATGGCCTTCTTCCTGAAGCTGGCAACGCCGGTGGACGGTGCCATGGCGATGCCGGGCTGCCCGGACAAGTGCGGCGATGTGGCTATCCCCTACCCTTTTGGCATTGGAGAAAACTGCTCTGCAACCAACCTAAACAGCTACTTCAACCTCATGTGCAATGACACCTTTCATCCACCAAGGCCACAAATCCGGGAACCGGAAGCACACATCGAGGTCACTGGCATCTCACTGGAGCGAGGCGAGATGCGCGTGCTCAGCCCTGTCAACCACATCTGCTTCACATCGAACACCACATCCACCAAGTCCAGTGGTGTCGGGTATGACCTGAGCAAGACTCCCTTCCTCCCATCGCCGTCGCGCAACCGCTTCACGGTCATCGGTTGCAACACCCTGGGGCTCATCACTGGGTACAGGGGTGCCTCGGGACAATACGTGACTGGGTGCTACTCCTACTGTGAGGGCATCAACAGCACCTCTGATGGAGCACCATGTGCCGGGATGGGGTGCTGTGAGGCTTCCATACCTGCCAACCTCACTGCCTTCGCCGTGACATTTGATCTGAACCACAGCAAGGTATGGACCTTCAACCCTTGCTTCTACTCCGTCGTCGCCGAGGTTGGGTGGTACAATTTCAAGAAGCAGGATCTTGTTGATCACCTAGGATTCATCAAGGACAGAGCCCAGAATGGTGCTCCTATTGTCGCTGACTGGGCCATTAGGAATGGCTCATGCCCGGAGAAGGGGGAAAAAGAACCTAGCAGCTATGCCTGTGTTAGTGCAAACAGCTATTGCACAGCCGTGAGAAATAGTCCAGGGTATTTGTGCAACTGCTCAGAAGGATATTGGGGCAATCCTTATCTTTCAGATGGCTGCCAAGGTTCAGCAATTACTCAAATTTACTTGAATTTTATCACTTATTAAACATTGATTTAGTAGGCTGAACTGAACTCGTATGTTTGTTTGATTTTATTGAGTGATTATATTATTCTTGGTATCTTCAGACATAGATGAGTGTGAGATGCGTAAGCTGGACCCCAAGTATGAAGAATTATATCCATGCAGAAAAGGGGTCTGTCAGAACACACCAGGAAGCTACCTATGCAAATGCAAGAAAGGAAAAAAATCTGATGGTACAGGTTATGGATGCCAACCTGCGGATTCTCCAGACTATAGAATGGTTGTAGGTGAGCGCCGTGTATATAACAGTTCACCGTTGTTTCATCTTCATAAATAAGTGTCTGCAGAGTTTCGTAAGTGAAACATCTAAAGATCAGCTTCTTGTGATGACAAACAAATTATATAAATTGACTTCCTACTGGATAAGTAAACTAATAATGAATGCTCTAGTGCAGTTTTTTTTGCAGCTCTGTATAATCTAACATTTTTTTTGAATTTTATAATCTAACATTTTTAATATGCAATGCATGTCCCATCTGTTTAAGATATTCTTAATCTTCAAGTGGCCTTCTCAATTTGTTTAAATTATGTCCTATGCATGAATATGAAATAAGAGGAACTCAAACTTAGTATATATTTTTTTTCAGGTTTAAGTGTTTCTGCCATTGTGATAACGGCTATGGCATGCATGTTGATTATGCAATTACAAAGGAGAAGGCACAAGAAAGAGAAAATTGAATATTTCAAACAAAATGGAGGACTCAGGTTGTATGATGAGATGAGATCAAGGCAGGTTGACACAATCCGTATACTTACAGAAAGAGAGATAAAGAGAGCCACTGAAAACTACAACGAAGATCGAGTTCTTGGATCTGGTGGCCATGGAATGGTCTACAGAGGAACTCTGGATGACAACAAAGAGGTTGCCATAAAGAAGTCCAGAGTAATCAATGATGATTGCAGGGAAGAATTTGTCAACGAGATAATAATTTTGTCTCAAATCAACCACCGGAACATTGTGAGGTTACTAGGCTGTTGCTTGGATGTGGATGTCCCGATGTTGGTGTATGAGTTTGCGCACAATGGGACCTTATCTGAGTTCCTTCATGGTACTGACCACAGATCACCGATCTCCTTGGATCTACGCCTGAAGATTGCCACTCAATCAGCAGAAGCTCTAGCTTACTTACATTCATCAACATCTCGCACAATCCTACACGGGGATGTAAAATCAGCCAATATCCTGATGGACGATCAGTACAGTGCAAAGGTTGCAGACTTTGGAGCTTCAACCCTCAAGTCCATGGATGAAAGCGAGTTCATCTTGTTCGTCCAAGGGACGATGGGCTACCTTGATCCCGAGAGCTTTACCAGCCATCAGCTGACTGAGAGGAGCGATGTCTACAGCTTCGGTGTGGTTCTTCTAGAGCTGTTGACAAGAAAGAAAGCCTTATACACCAATGATTTCAACAAGGACGAATCTCTATCGTACAGATTTCTGTCGATGTTTCGGCAGAACAAGCACCAAGCCATGCTAGACCCTGAAATTGTGGATGGCTCCAATGTGGTGGCGATCGAGAAGCTTACCAAAGTCGCTGTGAAATGCATAGCCCGAGAGGAGATGACCGGCCAACGATGAAGGAAGTCGCGGAGAGACTACAGATGCTGAGGAGGCTCCAGATGCAGGCAACCTGTGATGGCGAAAACGATTGCAACATCCATGACAATTTTGGAGGATCGCCGTCAGTGACCCTCCATTTTGATGAGATGACAGATAGCAGCATAGAGACGTCTAACCTTATTCTGAGCGAATGACAGTAGATCTTGCAACATGCTACTACTTCACTTGAAGTTGCCTGTATAATGAGGTAGTAGGATGTAGTTCTGTTGATGTTATAGTCATTCTTTCCATGTTATTGAAACTGAAGTGTTTTAGAGCATACAGTTTCAGCCATTCGGCTTGTGTTGTACTAACCATTTGTTTCTGTCAATCTAATTTCTTCGAGAGGCAGTCGTGCTAATTCTTTTGCTTTCTTCACATTTTTTAGTTTTCTTTGGAGTGCCGTTCCTCACCATTTACCAAACACCCCCTCACCAAACATGGACATATACGAACGTGAGTTGCACTGCAGCCCCTTTTCGTCGGAAACAAATTCCTGTAGCCGTCTCTTTTCGACAGAAAAAAAAATCTTCCAACTTTGTTTTCGTCACGATGCTCAAATTATCATACTAATCTCATTATCAATTCCATCATCTAAGGACAAGAAAAGAACAAGACTTTGTACTTCGCCGTCGACTCAATCTAGCCTCTTCTCTGCTTGTCATTCCCAGAAAAGAACAAGACTTTTTACAGGTGTTTCCACTGCTCACAGATTTTAAAAGACTCGCAGGGACAGATAGACTAACAGGTTTCTGCAAAAATTTGGTGCTCATCTGCTTTTATGTCCACTAACGACTGTGCCATCCTAAGCTGGAATGTTAGGGGTTTAAACTCCATTGCTAGACAACAAGTAGTCAGGAACCTAGTAAAAGACTTCAACTGCTCTTGCGTTTGTTTACAGGAAACAAAACTTGAACTGATAGATCAAGAAGTGGTGAACAGAATTCTGGGACCTGCTTTTGTTGAAAATTTCTGCTATTTACCTGCCATAGGCACCAGAGGAGGTGTTCTAATAGCAGTTTCAGATTCGAAATATTCCATGAGTGAAGCTCAAGCAGGCACATACTCGGTTTCAGCTTCTATAACAGAAAAAGAAGATGGCACTTCATGGAATATCACAGGCGTCTATGGACCACAGCTAGATAATGAAAAAAGAGATTTTCTCGAAGAGCTGAAACAGATCAAACAAACAGTACAACCAAAATGGATTATACTTGGGGATTTCAACATGATCATACAAGATGCTGACAAAAACAACAGTAATTTGAACAGGGGACTCATGCAATCCTTCAGGGCAGCGCTAAACATCCTCAAAGTCCTTGAAATCAAACTAAATGGCAGACGCTACACTTGGTCGAGCGAGACTGACTCCCCAACCTTAACCAAAATTGATAGAGTGTTCTGCACACAGGATTGGGAGGAGAGGTTTCCAAACTGCCTCCTAGCCGCCATTTCCACTTTGGTCTCGGATCACTGCCCGCTGCTCCTCACAGCAAACCCTGAAAGACCAAAGAGCAACATTTTCAGGTTCGAAAACTACTGGCTTCGCCTTCCAGACTTCCTAGATACAGTGCAGCTTGCTTGGTCCAAACCTGTACACACAGATGACTCCATCAAACGCCTACACACAAAACTTGCCAGAACTTCCAAAGCTCTGAAGGAGTGGAGTAGGAGCAGAATAAGAGGAGTTAAACTCAGGATGTACATAGCTGGTGAATTAATTTTTAGACTTGACCAAGCTCAAGAAGAAAGAAACCTATCTCCGGAGGAAATTCTCTTCAGGAGATTCTTGAAACAAAAACTCCTAGGTCTTGCAGCTTTAGAAAGGGTCCGGCTACGTCAACGCTCCAGACAAACTTGGATCAGGGCGGGAGACGCAAACACACGGTTCTTTCAAATCAAGGCCAGTGCAAGGAAGAGAAAAAATTTCATTCAACACCTCCTAACAGATGATGGTCTTGTGCAAGGACATGAAGACAAAGAAAGCGAGCTGCTGTCCTTTCACCAGCACCTAGGTGTCGCCCGAGAACGCTCGTCGGCAATCAACTTCAGCTACTTACATGAACAGGCGCATGATCTGACGGATTTAGAAGTACCTTTCACAGAGGAAGAGATAAAGAGAGCGGTTTTCCAATCAAGATCAGGTAGTGCTCCGGGTCCAGATGGATTCACAGGTGGTTTCTTCAAAAAATGTTGGGAAATCATCCAACATGATCTAGTCCAGGCTGTCAACAGGGCCTTCTCCTCCCCGCCAGATTGTCTTAGACTCCTAAACTCAGCATACATCATCTTATTACCCAAAAAAGAGAATGCCTTCCGTGTAGGTGATTTCAGACCGATAAGCCTAATCCATTTCTTCGGGAAACTGCTCTCCAAATTACTAGCTAACAGGTTGGCTCCGAGGTTGCAACTGATGGTATCAACAAACCAAAGTGCTTTCATAAAAGGCAGGAACATTCAGGACAACTTCCTCTTTGTCAATAACATGATAAAAGAGCTTCACTCCTCGAAAACACCGGCGATTCTGCTCAAATTAGATATAGCCAAGGCCTTCGACTCGGTCAGTTGGGCCTACCTCTTAGATCGCCTAAGAGCGCTAGGTTTTGGTCATAAATGGATTGACTGGATCATTTCTATCCTGGCGAGCTCGTCCTCCAAGGTGATTTTAAATGGCAGGGCAGGAGACAGCTTCATGCATGGTAGGGGCCTCCGCCAAGGCGACCCCCTATCTCCAATGCTCTTCATTCTGGCAATCGATCCCCTACAAAAGCTCCTCGCCGCAGCACAGGAAGAAGGCCTTCTTCAACCCCTACACCGACGAACAGCAAGATTTAATGTCGCCTTGTATGCCGATGATGCAGTGGTGTTCACAAGGCCAGACAAACAGGAACTTCACACGGTGCAGGGCATTCTGCAATAGTTTGGCCAAGCCACAGGGATGATCACAAATCTCACAAAAAGCGAAGTCTACTCCATTAGATGTGAGAATCTCGATCTACAGGACATCTTAGCCCCTTTTCCAGCACAACAAAAGACCTTCCCCTGCACTTACCTTGGGCTTCCTCTGCACATCAGAAAACTTCGGAAAATGGATGTACAGCCTTTAATAGACAGGTTCACAGCGCGACTACCAAAATGGAAAGGAAAATTGCTAAATAAGACAGGTCGCTCAGTCCTCGTCACATCCACTCTGTCAGCTCTGCCAACCTATCACCTCACGGTTTTTCCTCTTAAGAAGTGGGCAGAGAAGAAAATGGACAAGATCCGAAGAGGATTTCTTTGGACAGGTTCAGAACAGGCTAATGGAGGACATTGTCTGGTGAACTGGAAAAAAGTATGTAGGCCAAAAAATTTGGGTGGACTAGGAATAACTAACTTGGAGTATTTCAGCCGATCCTTGCGTCTCAGGTGGCTCTGGTATGACTGGAAGGCAGAAGGAAAACCATGGCAGGGCTCCACCCTACCATGTGATGAAACGGATAAGCAACTTTTCAGGGCATCCACGATCGTTACTCTAGGCAATGGGGGCAAGACAAAGTTCTGGCACGATAGATGGCTTGAGAATTAACTCCTTCCCTCTACAAGCTTGCTACGAGGAAAAACAAAACAGTGGCCCAAGAACTAGAAAATCACAGGTGGCTAAGGCCACTCCGAAGGATGAGCTCGACGACCGAGGTTCGAGAATTCATCCTGCTCTGGCACTTGATACAACAGGTACAACTGGATGAGGACAGGGAGGACGACCTAACTTGGAAATGGAATGCAAACGGAATCTACTCAGCCAATTCGGCCTACAAAATTCAATTCACTGGAAGCATACAGGACAACCGAGCTAACTTCATTTGGCGAGCAAAAACAGAAAACAAATGCAAGTTCTTTGGATGGCTCATGGTTCAGAAGAAAATTTTAACGTCTGACAAACTACAAATCCGAGGTTGGGACAATAGTCCAACTTGCTCCCTCTATGGGACAGAACCTGAAACAGCGATACATCTCTTCATGGACTGCCCCTTAGCGAAACAGGTATGGACAAAGATTTGGTTGAAACTAGGACTCAACATGCCGAGCTCTTCGTCCTTCAATGGAAACCTGATGGATTGGTGGGAAGCTTGCCGGAGAGGAATGATCAAAGAGCAGAGAAGGAACTTTGATGGCCTATTCATCTACACGACATGGGGTATTTGGCTCCAAAGGAATGCAAGAATTTTCAGTAATAACTATGGTACAGTGTCACATGTGGTGCACTCCATCATCAACATGTGCAAAGCTTTCGATGAAGCGCAAATTGTTTAGATGTTAAAATGCCGACTTTTGATGTTAGTGGCTTCGCACTTTCTCAAAGTGTTGTAATTCCTCCAATGTCTAAATCTGAAGACACCTCTTGGAGGTGTTCCTGTATGTGAAACTGTTTTCTTTCTCCTTTAATGAATAGGCAGAGCTCCTGCCATTATCCCTAAAAAAAATACCTTAGAGGTATCAACCCATCCAAATGGGATACCATATTGTACCATTCCCCATAATAAATGGGCCGCATGAAAGTCCATTCCGCACGTAGGGTGTGATCCTGTTATTGGGCCGCACGTGATCGAGATCTCGTTCTGGCCCAACTTATATGGGCCTCAGGGAAGTCGGGATCCCCATCGAAGCCATGGCGACCGCGCCGCCGCCGCCACTTCCGCTGCCGTCGACGGCGATGTCCCGCCGCAGCACCCAGCCGGCGAGCAAGACGGCGCGCCGGAAAGGAGGCGAGCTCCGGTGCGGCCGTGGTCGCGCGGAGGAGCAAGTAGAAGGCTCCGGAGGCGGCGAACCTGACCGAATGCGTCGCAGGCGTAGCTTCCCCCTTCGTCCCATCGCCGGCGAACATCACCAGATGGTTTTCTTTCTCTCTCCCTCTCCCGTCTCCATCCATCCTGCGGCACGAGAAGAATGGTATGGATTTAAATCTGATTTTGTTTTTTGTTTCCATCTTCTTAAAGAAACTGTACAAGAGGGGGAATTTTCCTCTAGATTAGTATTCAATTTCCAGTTTCCCACCAAGTAGGGCAATATCAAGGTTGAATTATCCGTGACAACTTGCGCTGTTCACGTACACACTCATGATAGTTACTGGTATGGTTGGAAATTTCTCTAATAGTACATCATAAATTTACAACGTGCAATGGGAATCAGAGGAAATAAATCATAAGAGTCAAGTCTGGGTTCATTATTCTCTGCAATTTGCAGATGGATACATCGTAAATTTACTACTTGCAATGGGGACTAGAGGAAATAAATCATTAGAGGTAAGTCCGGTTCCATTTTTCTCTGCAATTTGCAGATGGATGTATTTTGCACATCATGTATTGCAATCACTACCTACTTCATATTTATTTAATCCTTTCTAGTGTGTGCATATATACTTCAGAATTGAACAGGGATATATCCAGTTTTAATATTTCCCCCAAAATAGGTATATATGCAATTTTCACGTGCAATTTTCAAGTACACTGAGTAAATGGTATTAAGCCAGGTGTAGCTACTTACACAACCCCAGATCAAGTGATCCCAAAGCACCCAGCCATGCAAGAAGCATTAGCCCTTGCAATGAAGCTCATACCAAGCATCGTCTCCCTTGCAGTGGCAGTGCAGGCTGCTGCAGCTTCTTCTGGGTATAGTCTGTCATTGCCAGGTTGCCCTGACAAGTGCGGGAACATTTCCATCCCCTACCCTTTCGGCATCGGCCCCAGCTGTGCTGCAACCAGCATCAGCAGGTACTTCAATCTCACCTGCAACGAGACCTTCCAACCACCACGGCCTATGGTTGGGGACTCACAAGCACTCGTCGAGCTCGCTGACATCTCGCTGGAGCGCGGTGAGATACGGGTGCTCAGCCCCGTCAGCTACATCTGCTTCACGGCAAATACCACGTTCATCAAGTCCACGGAAGAAGGAGGGTATGACCTGAGGGCAACTCCCTTCCTCCCCTCCCCGTCGCGCAACCACTTCACGGTCATCGGCTGCAACACCCTAGGGCTCATCGGCGGCTACAAGGGGAACGTGAGCCACTACTTGACTGGTTGTTATTCCTACTGTGAGAGCATTGACAGCACATCGGATGGTGTGCCATGTGCAGGGCTGGGCTGTTGCGAGGACGCCATACCGACCGACCTCACTACCTTTGGGGTGATGTTTGAGATGAACCAGAGCAAGGTATGGAGCTTCAACCCGTGCTTCTATGCAATGGTCAGTGAGGTTGGGTGGTACAGCTTCCAGCAGAAGGACCTTGTTGGCCACCTTGGGTTCATAGATGACAAAGCTCAGAGGGGAGCACCTGTTGTGGCTGATTGGGCCATTAGGAATGGCTCATGCCCGGAAGAGGGGAAAGGCATACCTGGTGATTATGCGTGCATCAGCGCAAACAGCTACTGCATGGATGCGAACAATGGTCCAGGGTACTTATGCCAGTGCTCCAAAGGGTATGAGGGCAACCCTTATCTTCTGAACGGCTGCCAAGGTTAGGTTCATACTTAAACTGGTAGAATTCTATACCATGCACAATGTTAGTTCAGGTAGAGTTTGTAAGCTATACGTCTACAAAATCTTATGAATATTCATCAATAGACAGCAGTTCTACATGGTTTCCACCATAATTCAGCATGGGACTGGAAAAAGAAATAGTCAGCTTCATTTGTGGGGTAGATTTTTAATTACAAAGTGAAAAGGTCATTTTGGAACAAGTATTGAAAGGGGAGTTATAGCATTCTTAAGTAAATTGGCTGGTTGACTTTAGCTTACCTATGATAACGAAATTAATATAGACTATATAGTTCATACAAATTTGGTTTGAATTTTCTGAATGGATGTTTTTGTTGCTATCTTCAGACGTGGATGAGTGCGTATTGCGTAAGCAAGATCCCAAGTATGAAGATATGTATCCATGCAGAAAAGGAATCTGCCACAACACACCAGGAGGATACTTAAGCAAATGCAAGTTAGGAAAAAGATCTGATGGTACAAATTATGGATGCCAACCTCTGCGTACTAGAGCCGAGCAAGTGGCTATTGGTAAGGTCACATCTACAAATTTTACTTCTGTTTCACCTACATTAAGATGCTCTTTTACTCAAAGTAACACTAATACTATTGCAAGAAAAATACTAATTTTGAACATTACCTAGAATTGTCAATAAAAAAATAAATTTTAAGAAGTTAATAGCAGAAAATTATTAGTATCAATATTCTGAAAGAGATAATTTTACAGGCACCAGTGTTTCGGCCATTGCGCTAATGGCTTTGACATGCGTGTTGGCCATGCAAGTACAAAGGAAAAGGCATAAGAAGGACAAAGATGAGTATTTCAAGCAAAATGGAGGTCTAAAGCTATATGATGAGATGAGATCAAGGAAGGTAGACACAATCCACATACTCACTGAAAAAGATATAAAAAAGGCCACTGATAACTACAGTGAAGATCGAGTTCTTGGAATTGGAGGTCACGGAATGGTCTATAGAGGAACTTTGGATGACAACAAAGAGGTAGCCATAAAGAAGTCCAAAGTAATTAACGACAAATGGAGGGAAGAATTTGTCAATGAGATAATAATCTTGTCACAGATCAACCACAGAAACATTGTGAGGTTGATAGGATGTTGTCTGGATGTACATGTCCCCATGTTGGTCTACGAGTTTGTCTCCAATGGGACCTTGTCTGAGTTCCTCCATGGCACTGATCGTAGATCATCAATCCCCTTGGACATTCGCCTGAAAATAGCCACACAATCAGCAGAAGCTCTAGCATACCTGCATTCATCAACGTCTCGCACGATCCTTCATGGGGATTTCAAATCGGCCAATATTCTTTTGGACGATCAGCACAATGCAAAGGTTGCAGATTTTGGGGCATCAGCACTGAAGTCCATGAACGAAAGTGAGTTCATCATGTTTGTCCATGGAACTTTGGGCTACCTTGACCCGGAGAGCTTCATTAGCCATTGTCTTACCGACGAGAGTGATGTCTACAGTTTTGGGGTGGTTCTGCTGGAGCTGATGACAAGAAAGAGGGCAATCTATGCCAATAGCATCAATGAAAAGGAATCATTGTCCTATTCTTTTCTCCTGATGTTTGATCAGAACATTCACCGGAATATGCTGGACAGAGAAATTATGGATAAAGAAACCATGGTTGTTCTTGAGAAACTTTCCATTCTTGCCGCCAACTGCCTGCGACCAAGAGGAGATGACCGGCCAACGATGAAGGAAGTTGCAGAGTGCCTACAGATGATAAGGAGACACCCAATGCACGCAGCTAGTGATCACAAAGGAGACAGCTCTGCGCATCACAACTATGAAGGATCACCATCACCATCAACGGCTGTCCATTTCGACGAAACGATATACAAGAGCATAGAGACATCCAGATTGGTACAAGATCTTGTGAGATGATGATATGCTTGTGCCAGCACTTAATGTGTTAATATCTTGTGTAGATATCATAGTAAATACGGTATAAACCAATTTCTGTAATCCCCTTGTACGAGAAAATTAGCAATTTGTTCCCCGTGGTGATGACTGATGATGAATGCTTCTGTTGTCAAAGTGACAACCGCGCACGTCGAAGGACGTGGTTACTCAACAATGTTGGAAACAGTAAATATACTAATTGATTGGAATTTTTCTTGGGATGGCCCTAGGGGGCTATTTATAATCCTATTACAAGTTCCCCCATTAGGGTTTACGTTTTATAGGGGAATTTACATGGTTGCTCTTATGTAAGGGACATTTATATGGGTATACAGTGTAATTTGGATGCATGGGCCTTTTATGGGCTGACTGGCGAACGTTAGCCCATTGGCGAATAAACTTAAGAGGCCGAGACTTGTCAAGGCGAAGCCTACACCCTTCGCCCCATATGACTGGTCCTGCGAGGTACCCGCACGGCTTTTTGGCTTTCGCCGTCTTTGTTCCACAGCCTTCGCCATGGAGGCTTCGCCCAGGTACACTTGACGTCTTTGGCTTGAATCCTTACTGGTAACATGGTTTCGGCAGGTCTGGTTGAAGGGTCTCATGACATACCGCCAACAGCTCCCATTCTGAATAAATGTTCAGTTGTACAGAGTCCAAATGATCAGATTTCAAAAAGGAAATTACCTAGGATTTCTTGCGCCGCCGATCCAAAACCGCCAGGTTGCGGCTAACCGCCGCCACCAGTCGCGACATCCATGGCAAGTTTGGAGGATCACCATCGGTGGTCATCCATTTGGACGAGATGGCAGTTAGCAGTATAATGGACGAGATGACAGATAGCATTGAGATGTCTAAACTTGTGCTGAGCGAGTGACAGAGAGTTCACAAAACCGATGGAATTTCATGAAAACCGGTCGGCTTTCGTGGAACCACCAAGTCTCGGATTTCGAAAACCGGTAAGAATTAGCCGGTTTTCGTATGGCGTTGACTGAAAGTCGTCAGTTTTACCTTTTTTCGGTCAGATTTTGGTAAACCGATGAGAAGCGATTTTTACTTTGAAATAGGTCTTGCTACATGATGCAACATCACTAAGTAGGATGTACTAGTTCTTTCTTGAGACATTTCACTTGATATGTCGGACATATGTTATATAAAAACCCTTTTTTTTTGGACACGTCCCCCCAGTTGCATTTTATTGAAACTGAAGTGGCAGCAGCTCAGAGCATTCAGTTTCAGTCATTCAGTCTGTGTTGTAGTTGTAGCCATTTGTTTCTGTCAATCAAGCTAATTCTTTTGGTTAGTAGGTCTCTCTACTCGCTACCATCTTTTGCCTCCCCCTCGTTTGTATTTCTCGAATGCTGTTCCTCTCCATGATCGACGCACCCTCACCTTTTTACTAGTATCGAAACGCGGAGGTCATTCTTCTTGCCACAATATAATCTACTGTATAATAGAGTTGATGCAATGATTCTTTTCAAACCTGCACGAAGAACAAAGATCAAAAATCAAAAGCAAAGAACAATTTAGTCAACACATATGGATATTAGCCTAGTTAAGTTTCACATTAGTGTGCCTGCTCAAGCCAAGATTCGCTCAGGCATGCGTTCATGATACTCCAATACAAGAGATTTCTACACATTCAGACTACAAGAGAAGCAAAAACAACCAACCAACCAGGTGTTCACAGCAATACAGCATTTTAGATCGAAGGAGCAAGTTAGCTGTGTGCTACGCTGCTTGGCATAGAGATTTCTCACTTAATGCAAATAATGGTGACAAGGAATCAGCTCCTTCTTCAATTCAGATAAACTACTTTAACCCAAACGTGTCCAGCGGTAATATTCCTTTCAAAAGTCTCAAGGGAGATCTCACCTGCATTCATAATCAACAACAGTCACCAAAATCTTTTGTAGTTAACAATATCAAATGCATCATCAGCAGTTCAGCACCCATCATCATCTGAAAAGAAAGTCTGAGATACACCTATTTATAACCCATGATATAACCCCAGTTCATGAGGCATAATCACATCACATGACAATAACGAAAAATGACACTGCTAGCTTAGCTAGCTAAGATAGAAAGAATGGCGTAGCAAGTGACCACATTACTCCCAAGTCCCCAGCCATGGAAGAAGCATCGTGTGGAAATACAACATGTGCTACTACGCGATGCTTGTTGAGGTATGAAGTTATAAAGGCAATCCTTATCTTCCCAAAAGATGACAAGGTAGAGTATTTACTACAATGAATTTTGCCCAGAATAGACAAGAGGGCCAATTATGAAGTTGCAGAACTCTTGCAACTTGCAAGTGTTAAAGAGAATCCAGATGCAACTAGTCACAAAACAGATCATATGATGATGCATTACCATAGTGGAGGGTAATCAATGCATATCCCTCGAATGAGATGAACTACCAAAGCAAGGACATGGCCAAACTGATCTTAGATGTCGAGATAGCAAGATGATTTTCACATACTAGTATTTGAGGGTAGTATCAAATATTTGTGATGCACTAGCAGTCTAGCACATCCTTCATGGTCAATTTGATTTCTTCATCTAGATCATTATGTCTAAGCCATCAATGTAACTATGTTATTTTATGTTGAAGCAATTGCATAAAAATGATCATGACTTGTGTATTACACAAAGTGGAGAATGTGTGGACAGTTGGGTTCTTGGAATAAATTTCTTCCTATCAGCTCTGATTTTGCCCACTTGTTCAAATAAAACATTTGTTTTGATGCAGGATTTACTTGTCCACATAAAGAGCTATAACTTCTATTTAGCATTTACACATCAACATGGGCAGGATTTCTCCCTAAAACTAATACTTAATGCCCGTTTGTTAAGATAATTGTGTGTAAATTCATAAGATGACAATATTGTAGTTTTCAGGCAATGCAAATCCATCTGTACAAATTGGTGAACTCATATAAAGTATTCTTCTCAAGTAAGCCGTTTGATTAATGATATTGACATATGCAAAAGTTATCCACCAAGATTGGGTTGGATGCGTCTTTTAATATTTCTCATAGAGAGGTTTGCAAGGTCCTGTTTCATTTAAAACAGAGTTTCAGAACAAAGCTAATTAAGCAGCAGAAAAGGGCATATGCAAAACAAAAGAAAAGGCATAATGGGAGATGATTTAAAGTCATGTTCGAATTTGGTATGCTATTGTTTCCAGGACATTAGTAGTAATCAGGGCCAATTAAATGAACCAAGAAGAATAGTTGATCCTTCTACCTCTTCCAAGAAATGAAGGAATGCAAATTCTCACATACCTTTTACTGTACATACATATCAAGTTACATACCTTATTGCTGTAGATAAGCACATCATCAAAAGCTGCTTCAATGCCAAATAGGACCTAGTACATCCAAATACGGTTATCCTAAGACTGCAGCAAGTTATGCATAGGTAAGAACATTACTTCACATAAAAATATCTTCTTGTTAAAAGCATACTTTTCTTTTTGCAGGAAGCCCTACCTTCTGTTCCAGGAATTTTAGCTGCCCCTCCCTGATCCATCTTGGCGTCTCATATGCTGTTCCAGTGAGCAAATGCTCTTTTGTGTGGCTGTGGCAGATCTTATTATCAGCATCAGTAGTGCCATCGGTGCAAATGTTACCGCAGTCATTTGATTGTCCACTAGCAAACCAATCTGAACAGGCCAGTCCTCCCCCAACACCCAATAGAAAAGAAAGTAAGAACTGCACCATGGCAGCCTTCTGTTCACATGCTGAGAGGATGATCGCAATATATTGATGAAAAAAAAATTATATAAGCAAACATGGTAAACAAATCCATTGTCCCTATACATTGTACAGTTACCAACAAATTTCACCTAAGTTTCTGAAGAAATCAGCTTTACATACACATGTTAACATCAATAGAAAATAAAATAGATGCAGAACAATAAATGGGGATCGAATTCAGATATTATTTGTTTGTCTACCATTCAGAATACTTGGAATGCAGAAATGTCACATGTCCATTCTAATTATGCTACACACGATCCATTCCATGCTCAGGAGTTCGGATGAGCTTAATCAAGGTCTCATAATATTATTTCCTCACAAACAAGAACCACAGTAAAAGAAGTACATAACAACAGGGACAACAGAAGTAAATACAGAACTGACAGAAAGTGCCTAATATAGAGAAGCCTAATTCAGATATTGGCTATCCTCTCTTGCAGCTCAGTTCATCTCCCTTAGATCGGCATGCCTTTGGGCACAATCTGGTCCTTTATCCACATGTAGATAGGCACCAGAACATAGTATGCAGCACATATTGTTCCCATGAGGAAGCGGAAGAGGAAGGTGATAGGATTCACAGGTTTGCTGACATCCTCAACCTTTGGACCAAGCTGCAGGGGAACAATTGAACTCTTCAGTCTAATCACTACACACCAACATGATAATGTATTTCCAAACGTAAGCTAAACAAAGTCAGGTGTTCACACTTAAAAATTAATTTCAGTTCAAGATGTTTTTTTAGCTATCCCATTTATTTGTAATAACCAGGAGAAATAATGTTAAGAGAAGCAAGAAAAATGAAGGAAATAAAGAGAAGAAAACATGAAATCAGAAAGATTGGTTTCTTCACAGGAAAGTTTCATGTGCTTACATGCCATCAAGCACTATGATGGGTAAGATGCTATAACCTATAACAGCCTTTTCACATGAACAAAAATATTTAAATTGACTCAGATTATACAAGTCACTATATAATATGCAATTATGTATGTTAGAAAGTGATTCAAACAAATGTATTAGCATCTTATATCCTTCACATAGCACTACATTTGAGCTGAGACTGAGACATGGCACAGGCTAGCTAGGCTACAAGTTTTGTCGAGAGAACATTTAGGCGGCTGAGAATAGCATATTGTCGACACTAATCTCTTCATCCCATCGATAAGAGAGAAAAATGAATACCTACAATGTTCATTAATCTCATGCAAGTGAGAAAAATATTGACATGTTCACTCTTCAACATTTGTCATACCCAGGTGTTGCCTTGCCAATCCATGAGTAATAATCAACATATAAATAAGTAAGAAATAAAAGTAATGGCAAAAAAGAGTCATCTGAAGAAAGGAGGCTTATGTGAATTTGCAACTTGCAAGGCAAATTAGCAAAAATAAAAATACCTGCAAAGGGGAGTCACCATGTTCTCTTTTGACGCCCGTCACGGAGCATCCCATGATCAGGCCATGCCTTCGGACACCACGGTACCATTTTGGTCCAATTCTTTTGAGCTTGACATCCTTGAACCCTGCCTTTTTGAACCACTCAATATACTCCTCTTCCTTCGGGAAGAGCATCCACATGTCAGCGAAAAAGCGAGACAGCCAGAAGGTTGGGTACACGGGGCCAATCATGCAAGCCACTCCACCAAGCCTCAAAACCCTGTAAGCTTCCTTGATTCCTCGCTGCGGATCAGGCCAATACTCGATGCTGTACAACAATCACACCCCCTCATCAATCACAACCGGAAAACCGGAACCCGCAAAGACTTGACTAAATATCACTAGTGAAGTAATGAGATGCATAACCATAGCAAGTTGTTCATTGTTCATGGTTCATGTAGAAATTGAAATTCACAATGTGCGTGCGATATCGACACGGCTTGAAGGTGAAGAGACTAAGAGAGCAGAGTAAGCGGCTGAACCTGCCGGCGGAGACGTAGCGGTCGAAGGTGTCGGTGGGGAAGGGGAGGTCCTCGGCGTCGCCCTCCATGATGGTAACGCCCTTGAGGGCCTCCTTCTCCCTGGCCTTCTCGAGCTGGTGCGGGGACTGGTCGAGCAGCGTGACGTTCTCCGGGTCGACGCGCTTGACGATCCCGAGCGTGGTGAACCCCGTCCCGCCGCCGACGTCGACGACCCTGAGCTTGCGGCTGTAGAGGTCGGCGGGCTCGAGGGCGTCGTCCCGCATGTCCTCCGTCCAGTGGCCCGGGTTGATGACGTGGTCGTAGACGATGGAGAGGAAGCGGTAGAACCAGAACGCCTCCTTCTTGTGCTGGATGAACCGCGGCTGCGACATCGGCCTCGCCGCCGCCGACGACGACGACGCCGCGCACCTCAGCCGAGCCACGGAGATGTTGCCGCCTCCGCCGCCGCCCCGCCTGGTGAGCGCGAGGGGCCTCGACTTGGTGGTGGTGGTGATGGAGAAGCCGAGGCCGCGCGGCGGCCTGATCCTGCCCGGCGCGGGGTGGGGGTGGGGGTGGGTCCCGACGCCGCCCGCTGGGGCGTAGGCGGAGGAGGCCATCGCCATTGCTCCTCCTCGTCACGCCGCCGCCGCCGCCGCCGCCGCGAAGAGGAGAGGAGAGAGAGAGAGAGAGAGAGAGAGAGAGAGAGAGAGTGGAAGAGGATGGGGAGTCACGAGGAGGGGATTAGTGGTGGGTGGTGGGATGGGCTTCGCCTCGTGTCGTCTTCCTCCGGACACATGGCTCCCTCCCGTCCACTGTGCACGTGGGGCCTGACGAAGTGGGGCCCACTGGTCAGACACTGGACCTTTACTGCCGTTGTGTTGGGGGCTTGGAGGTGGAGGACGTGGATCCTCTGTGGCTTCAAGCTTTGTGGTTTTTGTGTTTTTTTCAAGTTGCTACGCAAGAGGAGAAGACGTGTGAATACTTGAACTTCAAGAAAATACTACGAAATTCTTTTGCGGAACTTCAAAAAAGCTTCTGTTGGAATTCATTTACATAACCATTCGAATCAGGCTTTTTCTCCAATGGGCAAGTACAACACTGGCATTGACAAGAAATCTTGAAGTGGTTCGCACAAGACAAACATACAGGAACTGTGGATTCTGTGGGGGTGCTGCTGAATGAAGCAGCTGCTTTGCCTTTTATTACTACTACTAATATTTTTTGAACCATGTTTGATGAATTATTCTACTGTACCTACTGAGATTGAACTATGATCAGTACGCTGTCAAAGCAGCAGCATTTGCCGTTTCTCCTTTCAGTTTCTTATCAAGAGAAGCTGAATAGTAACGGCAACTGGAAGCTTAATGCAGGTTACTGAAGAAGCAAATGCCCTGGTGTACATAGATAAGAAAATGTAAGAATGTGTGAGAACAAAGTTTAGCGATAGAAATAACACATGCACAATAAGCAGCAAGGGAACGAGTCCGATGAACTACTCCCTCCGACTTGAACTTGGAACTATAAAGGCAGCTATATTTTGGGACAGAGGTAAGTAGAAGCTAACAAGATACGAGCTAAGAAATATGTCTGATCTGTATAGTGTATTCATCTAAACATCAAATAAAAGCATTGCTCCGCACCTTTGTCAAATTTACAGATCAATGTAGACGCGCAATCCATCACGGGCTAACTGCACATCTATCCCTTCCCTGTACTCATAGATAATTACAGTGCATGAGTATGCATATATTTCAGGAACTTGCAATAAAGAGAAATCAGTACTCTACTTCAGAGTGGCATTGCTTATTGTAATGCAGACAAAATATGTACTGCTCGTGCCAAATTATTTGGGGACACTAGCATGTATGTAAGATCATCTAAGTCATATTGCAGGAAACCCTACCTTCTGGACCACTCTTCCAACGTTTCATTGTCCTTGTGATGGTCCATCTCATGAGTCATCCCAATGAGCAATGCCCTTTTGGGGCAAATCCTCTTAACAGCATCTAGTGTCTGCATGGTATCATAGTATTAATATTTAGCATGAGAAGCCAGTTAGCTTTGAGGAGACAATAAAACAAATTGCTCAAGTCATTCAATAGAAAACCAACCTGATCCCAACAAAGATGGACATTATGAGAACCAGTCTGTTCACATGGAGAGAGAATGTCAGCCCACAACATGTTAGTCCGAACAATGATACAACCTATTATGGCTAACTAACGAGAAATTCAAGCAATCAGTGATGATGTTCCCATGAATTGCAACATAAGTCAGTTTTATACATGTTGAAAACTTGGCATACGCCAATTCTGAGTTCTGACCATCTCTTGATGAATTGAAATTTGCAATTGATAGAAACAAGCAACTAAAGGGAAAAACATCCATCACTGACAAATTAAGGAACTGAGGAAACTAACCCTATAAAGGCAGTCCAAGATGAGCAAATCCAGCTGACCCTCTCCAGACTTTGAAATTGCTGAAAGGTAAGCATGTGTGCACAGTAATGAGCTCCTGAATAGACTAAATATTTCCACGGCTAAGTACACAAGTCCATAGACTAATATTGCATTATATCTATGCTAGAGGGGGCACCGATGTATTATGGTGAGCACCAAGCCACTAATCAGTACCAGCATGCGCGCATTGCAGCCAATGCAAAATGAAACATACTATATAACCTAGAACTATAAAATGCATAAAATGATTGTCCTCAATAGTCAATTCAAAAAACTATATTCATGACTAGATGAGATCAAGCACTTATTTACTAAATGTATCATATTACATACAGCTCACGCATGTCTGCATATATCTAGTCATAATAGATCATGATGAGACAATGGGCATAGAACACACCATCACCCCTAACTCCTAAATTTAACAAGTAAAGATAAAGAAATAAACAGGCTGATACCAGTGGAATTTATCCTGACAAAAATATAGAACAAGTAATTAATGCCCTATGGTCACATGTCAGGATATTTACTCCCAAAAGGTAACCACAGGCACAGTAACTATTAGAGCAGCATTAGGAAGCAAAGTTATACCGTGTTCTGTGCTTGGAGGAAACCGTGAAACGTCTGATATGTAAGCAACTTTTGATTTTCTTCCAAAAAGGAAACCCAGACAAACATAGTCCTCGCCATGGATCACCTAAGAGATATACGAAACTAAGGCAAATGGAAGGAGCAAAATAAAACAGAGATAACCGAAAAATGCAAACCATTTATTACCGGCAGGGGAACAAACTCTAGCCCTGAGGTCACAAATGGTTTCTGAAGATCACTCTCGATTACTCTCCAATCAAGCTGAGCAACTCGCCGAACCTCTTCCCCTTCCTTTAGTTTCTTTCTGACCAAGTAAGGAAACTTTTGGGCAATGCTGTTCCAAAATAAACACATAAGTATAGTACAAATCATCACTTACATTCTCAATTAATGACTGTTCGCAGGTGCAAAACAATGATGAAACATGAGGAGCGAATTGTTGACAATTTTCCATAACGTTATAAATTGACAAGTTTTATATTCACTGTTCTAACTTTATGGTTATTAGTTTCACACATTACTTATCATATCACAGATATGTGTTGCCAGTTAATCTAATATTTATGATTGGTACACAAGCAGGTCTGCACTTCACACGACACAAGACAAAGGATTACTGTTGGTGGCAATTATAGTGTAATACTTTGGTTCAAAGAATAAAACAAAACAAAGAGTAAACTACGCTAATAGTTAACGTGACACAAACCACAAAGTAATTAAATTTTAACATAGTAAGACCCAAAAAGTGCACAGCATGTACACTTGACAAAGTTCAACTATAACGGAACAATATAAAAGCCTAAACCCAAGGTAAGTTAGAACTCAAATACCTGTCCATAGCGAATTGGGATAGATAAATTGGAGTTGGCTCAATATCATTCGTAGGACTAAATGGCTGTACAATCCGAACATCATCAAGACCCAAGATTGCATCGGCATGCTCATGAGTCAGAATAATCTGTAATGAATAACTAAAATGTGTTAGTGTAGGCCTAAACCTTATTTTTTTATTATTTTACGGTAGATTCATCTATCATAGCAGCTCTTATTCGCAGAAGTGAGAAGCTGAAGGAAAAAGGAAAAAAAAACAAGGATAAGAACTCACAGAATCAACACAGGGGATTTTATGATGGATAAACCACCGTAGAACTTGTTCTCGGAATGTCTTCCCAACATCAATTAGAATATATTTGTGTGCGACTTCATCTTGGCAATAATCAATCAGAAGAGAAGTATTGCACCTGTAGGAACCCCAAGTATTAATCTAGTCCCAGAAAAACGATACACAAGCATAATGTTGCCATCAAGCTTGTTTGTGCAATAATATTCCAAAACATTTGGGAAACAAGCATGGTGAGCAACTAAATGTTAAGGCTGACAATCACCAAAAGGGGAAGGAAGAAGCTAAGAATCGGTTGGCTAGCTGGCTACAAATGGACATAAATATGCATGATATAATCTAAGCCAACCAAGAAGATAAATCTAGTTATATAGAAGGCATTGATTAAGAGTATTAAATGCAGATATGAGCACAGATGAAGTGCCTTTTACTTTCAATGATAAGTATGTATATGTGACTCTTAAGACTGATTAGTTGGTGCAACCGTGCAAGTAACATCTCCCAACATCCAGTACAAAATTCCTGGAATTTCATGCTAAGAAAAACACAAGACCAGAAAAATAAGTCACTCGCTATGCTTCCATGACATTGCACAGCTGCAACTTGAAACTGTGCCCTTTGTTTCTCAGTTTCCGCATACTGAAATATAGATATACCACCACTGTGAGTCCATCTTATTGAAGTTCCAATATATTGTTTAATCTAACAGAGGTCGACCATGACTAACCACTAAGCATACTGATTGATTGTCTGAGCCCAAAATTTTCGATCAATTTCTTGAGCACGCCATAACATGCACTGCAGGTTCTCCTATTCCTCGAAGTACTTTCAACTTCTAGACAATTTATCGGAATTCACTCTGCATACAGAACATCGCTACCATCTGCTGCCGCAAGCAGCCAAGCAGAAACCAGTGCCCATATTCTGCTCAGAATCAGAGCGTGTGAATCACTGAATCTACAAAGGCACAGCACCAGATACCTATCGCATCAACATTTCTCAGCTCTACTGTAAATCGTACAATCCCATTCCAAAACCCATCTACCAGCCTACCGCACCCAAAAGTAGCAGCAGAGGCAATCGTTCAGATCTCGGCGACTCATAATCACCCGAACATAAGCATGACGCCCTCCCCACGCCCGCGCAATCTGTACAAATGCACCGAACCGGGAGCTCCCGATCCATCTCACGCTGAACTCAGATCATCCACACCGACCTCGTGAAGACACAAGCGCACCCACTCCGCGACACAGCCGCAACAGTAGCAGCAACGTACCCCCTGACACACACGATTTCTACAGGGGGATAGAGCGAGGAGGAAGAGGACCCGAGGCGATGCGTCACCTGTAGTTAGGGTTTAGCTCGGGGGGCACGGAGAGGGACTGGGAGCAGACGGCGCAGGGCGGGTCGGGGGGCTGGATCAGGCACCGCGCGTTGGGCACGGCGCTGGAGCAGCCCGTCCCGAGGAACACCAGCGAGGATGAGGACGGCGGCGGCGGCGGTGGCGGTGGCGTCCCTCCTTCGCCGGTGGCGGCGGCGGTGGCGTGGCCGTTGGGGACGGAGGCGGCCATTGGCGGCGAAGACGAGGCCTCTCTCCTCTCCGCCGGCGACTGTGGCGACGACGACGACGGCGAGTCGGTGAGGGGAGCAAGAGAAACGGAACGGAATCAGGGGGAGAAGAGAAGATGCGGAAATGGTTTGGGAGGTCGTTTTGCAGATAGGTACCTGAGGTGGATGTTATTTCTGTCTGGGTGGTTTTTATTCATTCAAAAAGCCCCAAATGGCTTTAAAAAAAATTGACCCAAACGACTTTATTCCTAAAAGAATTGACCCAAGAGGCTTCAGAATGGAGACCCAGAAGACTATAAGAGCATCTCCAACAGTCTCTCTAAATTCGACTCTCCAAATATCTATTTGGCCAACTCTCCATCTTATTTGTCAAGTCAAATTCGTTGTTTACTTCAACAGCTTCTCCATCCATTCTCTCTATTTTGAGTCTATGACAGCGGGACCCATGCGTCAGCCTCTGTACCCATTCTTCCTCATCTTTCTCCCCCTCTTCCTCTTCCTCTTTCTCTCCCTCTACCTCTTCCCGTTAGCACTCCCGAGACGGCTGGGAAAGGCGGCAGCGGACGGCGGCGACGGGCATGGCTGGGGACGGCGGCAGCGGGCGCGGCTGTGGATGGTGCGGGCGGCGGTAGGCGCAAACGGCGGCGATGGGAGCAGCTGGGGACGGCGGCTGCGGGCGCGGCTGGGGACGGCGCGGGCAGCGGCGGCGGTCGTCGCGAACGGCGGCAATGGCTGGGGACGGCGCGGGCGGCGACGGCCGGTGCGGTTGGCTCCGGCGCCTCGCTCCTCCATGCCGTCGCCGTCGTGCGGTTCCTAGCCGTCGCGGACGGCGGCGGCGGGCGCGGTTGGCTCCGGCGCCTCGCTCCTCCATGATGTCGTCGTCGTGCGGTTCCTAGCTATCGCAGACGGCGGCGGCAGGCGCGGCTGGGGACGGCGCGGGCGGCAGCGGCCGACGCGGTTGGCTTCGGCGTCTCGCTCCTCCGTGCCGTCACCGTCGTGCGGTTCCCGTCGCTGCCTTCTCGCGGGTGCGATGGGGAGAGAGAGATGGGGTGGGAGGGGGAGTGGTGGGGCCCACGAATAGCCAGGCAGAGTGACTCCAAGTTTGGCTAGTGAGGGGTGCGATTTGGTCATCCAGATGGCTTAGCTAACAGGATGGAGGGGTGCGATTTGGCCATCCATATGGCTTAGCTAACAGGATGGAGAGGCTGTTGGAGGGTATTTTTTTCTCCATACTTGCTAAAATTTAACTTGGCCAGCCATTTGGCCATTCTATTGAAGTTGCTGTAAAAGCAAGTTTAATGGTATAGCCGACTACTAGCTCCAAATCATCTGTAATCAATTTAATAGTCATATCATAGTTACCTATAAATATATACTATACTATTAATATATGGTTCAACCTGTCATACACACATTGCATCTTGGAGTCCGTGTTGTAGCTGGCTATAAATCTGTAGCACGTTGCTTATCTATCTTTTTTTAATCTCCTCGATATGTGTTTATAGCTGACTTATAGTCTGTTATTGTATCTGCTCTGAGAAAAAGGGAAGCCCAGAAAATTTGCCACATGGATAAGTATTTGATTGTTTGCATCTAAAAGCAATGGTCTTTGATTAGAAAATTATCTTTGATTGGTTTTTTTGACGTTTTTGCCGGCCAATTGATTTTATGTTACACACTCCATGTGCTGATTGTAACTTTATACTTCCTTTACCTTTCTTGTGTGCGTTTTCATGAATCAAATTTGACAGCGTCTTGGTCTTCCAAAAGCAAGGTTAGGTGTTAAGAAAGGCATAGTGTGGTAATGCACATGAATATTCGCTTTCAATGGCATATGCCATGCTTGTTTTTTCATTGAAGTCCTTTTTTAGCGTGGTTTGTACTTTAGATTACCGTGGTGTGAACTAATATCTGTGTTTGTGTATTTTACGAGGAAAGCGTTCGCTACAACCTGAGCATTTATCTAACTGAAATGAATTCACTTATGAAGTTGTCTTTTGTAAACGGTTCTTATCAGGCTATGCATGAACATGGCATTTTACAATGTACTACTTAATAACTCATCAATTTAGTGAACTTAACTTACTAAACATATAAAATGTTGTACGTACTCTTGCCACCTTTGAACAATGTGGGAGCATGAGAAGCTAACAATATAGGATTAGATAGGAACAATAGATGTAATATATTTGGATGGTTCACAAGAATTCAAATACATGAATTTTAGAGGAAATCCTATGTAGAAAAGAAAGCAGAGAGAGAAAGGAAAAATAAAAAAAAATAAAACAAGAGATATGAGCTCATGTTATATTTCTTATGGAATGAAGTGTATAGGGAAGCAATCCATAGTAACCTTGCAATACTATTCCTTTGGTACAAAGGGTGTCACAGTAAATTTTTTTCACCAAGAATTCCAAAACTTACAAATAATTATATATATGGGCTCCTTTAAATCACATGATTGAAAAAAAACAAAGGAATAGGAAAAATATAGGATTCTGATAGGAATACAAGTATAAAATAGAGGATTGCAAAACATAAGAAAAAATATAGGAATGACTGTTTGATTGGGCCGAAAAAAAACACATGAATTTAGGGAAAGATAAAGACTCAAAAGATTATTTCCATGATATTCTACCTTATGTTAAATTTCCTCCAAAAATTTATGGGAAGAGGCATTCCATATGAATTTCATAGGATTCATTCCTTTGATTCAAAAGCTATATACGAAAAGTTCCTATAAGAATAAAATCCTTTAAAATTCATATGAATTTCCTTTGAATCAAAGGGGCTAAGACTTTCTCTATCCAAAAGATCTTGTAATACTTCTACATTTGCACGATCCTTTTTCATAAATTTGTATTAACAACTGGACCTAAGTGGAAAAAAGTCCATGGGGTTGAGACCGTGAGAGTACACCCCTGCCCTGACGTCCTGACCCCACCACGGCTTTCACCTCCGGCCATTTCCGGTCACTCTCATAGCTGCCAAATATAACTACAAAGTAGCTATATTTTAGAACGAAGGGAGTAGAAGCTAACAAGATTCCATCATAAGAACCAAGAAATATGCCTGATCTGTATAGCATTGTAGTCATCTAAACAACAAATAAAAGCATTGGTCCGTACCTTTGTCAAATTTACAGATCAATGTAGACACGCAATCCATCACGGGCTAACTGCACATCTATCCCCTCCCTGTACTCATAGATAATTACAGTGCATGAGTACGCATATCTTTCAGGAACTTACAATAAAATGAAATAAGACTCTACTTCAGTAGTCAAGTGGCATTGCTTATTGTAATGCAGACAAAATATGTACTGCTCGTGCCAATTTATTTGGGGACACTAGCATGTATGTACGTTCATCTAAGTCATCTTGCAGGAAACCCTACCTTCTGGACCATTCTTCCAACGTTTCATTGTCCTTGTGATGGTCCATTTCATCAGTCATCCCAATGAGCAATGCCCTTTTGGGGCAAATCCTCTTAACAGCATCCAGTGTCTGCATGGCATCATAGTATTAAAATTTAGCACGAGAAACCAGTTAGCTTTGAGGAGATAATAAAACAAATTGCTCAGGTCATTCAATAGAAATCCAACCTGATCCCAACAAAGATGGACATTATGAGAACCAGTCTGTTCACATAGAGAGATAACGTCAGCCCACAACAGATCAGTACGAACAATGATACAACCTATTTTGCCTAACTAATGCAAATTTCAAGCAATCAGTGACGATGTTCACGTGAATTGCAACAAGCATGACATGAGTTGAAACAAGATTAAAGCAGTATTCATGTTTGGCATATGCCAGCTCTGATCTTCTCTTGATGAATTGCAATTGATAGAATGGTTGTCTAGAAACAAGTATGAAACATGAAATTAAAAGGAAAAACATCCATCACTCACAACTTAAGGAATTGAAGAAACTCACCCTACTAAGGCAATCCAAGATGAGCAAATCCAGCTGACCCCCTCCAGACTTTGAAATTGCTGAAAGGTAGGCATATGTACACAATGATGAGGTCCTGGGTAATGAAAACAAGATAGAAAGGAAATAAACTGACCAGATTCCTAGCTATTTCCAATGCAAACAATGAACAAGTATGCTTGCATGCATCTCCAAGAGAGAAGGGTTTATGGATAGATATTTCCTTCCCAATCTCCATGGTTAAGTACACATGTCCATAGACCAAAATTGCATTATAGTCTATGCTAGAGGGGGCACCGATGCATTGTGGTGAGCACCAAGCCATCAAGCAGAGAATTACCAATCAGTACCAGCATGCGTGCATTGCAGCCAATGCAAAACGAATATAGTATATGACCTAGAACTAAAAATGCATAAAATGATTGTCCTCAATAGTCCATTCAAACAACTATATGACTAGATGAGATCAAGCACTTATTTACTAAATATATCATATTACAATATTAGATACAACTGATGCAAGTCTGCATATATCTAGTCATAATAGATCATGATGAGGCAATGGGTGTAGAACACACCATCACCCCTAACTCCTAACTTTAACAAGAAAGATAAAGAAATAAACCAGGCTGGTACTAGTTGAATTTATTATGACAAAAATATAGAACAAGTGATTATTGCCCTATGGTCTCATGTCAGGATATTTATTCCCAGAAGGTAATCACAGGCACGGCAACTATTCAGCATTAGGAGGCGAAGGTATACCATGTTCTGTGCTTGGAGGAAACCGTGAAACGTCTGATATATAAGCAACTTTTGATTTTCTTCCAAAAAGGAAACCCAGACAAATGTAGTCCTTGCCATGGATCACCTAAGAGATATACAAAAGTAAGGAAAATGGAAGGAGCAAAATAACACAGAGGGTGATAGATAAATGCAAACATTACTGGAAGGGGAACAAACTCTAGCCCTGAGGTCACAAATGGTATCTGAAGATCACTCTCTATTACTCTCCAGTCAAGCTGAGCAACTCGCCGAACCTCCTCCCCTTCCTTTAGTTTCTTTCTGACCAAGTAAGGAAACTTTTGGGCAATGCTGTTCCAAATTAAACATGTAAGTTAGTACAAATCATCACTTACATTCCCACTTAATGACAGTTGGCAGGTGCGAAATAATGATGAAACACGAGAAGAGCGAGGCAATTCAAGCATTATTCATCATGAATACCTCCAGTAGGGAAGAGTTCTGGAAATAAAAAATCAAAAGAAAACAATATATCTTTGGAACACCATTTTAATCAAAGTTTCTTTGACAAGTTAGGCCAGTTCCTTTCCAAACGTTCAGAGCATACCAAACAAGTCAATACTTCTATCAAGCCTAGAAAGGGTTTGCTGTCCCTAAATAACTAGGACAAGAATCCACATGACCACAAAAAGGAGTTTATCAACTATCAACAATAACATATTAAACATGATGTATTTAATATGTTTATATTTAATATGTTTTACTTTGTTGACCGAATTTCCATGATGCTGTAACTTGACAAGTTTTATATTCACTGTTCTAATTTTATGGTTATTAAGTTGCCAATTAATCTAATATTTCTGACTGGTACACAAGCAGGTCTGCACTGCACACAACACGAGAAAAAAGATTACTGTAGGTTGGCAATTACAGTGTAATACTTTAGTTGAAAGAATAAAACAAAACAAAGAGTAAACAATGCTAAAATAGTTAATGTGGCACAAATCCAAAAGTAATTAAACTTTAGCACAGCAAGAGCTGCAAGACTCAAAAAGTGCACGGCATGTACACTTGACAAAGCTCAATTAATTCATTACCTGTCCATAGCAAATTGGGATAGATAAATTGGAGTTGGTTCAATATCATTCGTAGGACTAAATGACTGTACAATCCGAACATCATCAAGACCCAAGATTGCATCAGCATGCTCATGAGTCAGAATAATCTGTAATGAATAATTAAAATGTGTTAGTGTAGGCATAAACATTGAGCATTTTTTTTATTATTTTACGGTAGATTCATCCACCGAAGCAGCTCTTATTCATAGAAGTGAGAAGTTGAAGCAAAAAAAAAAAAGAAAAGAAAAGAAAAGGAACTCACAGAATCAACACAGGGGATTTTATGATGGACAAACCACCGTAGAACTTGTTCTCGGAATGTCTTCCCAACATCAATTAGAATATGTTTGTGTGCATTTTCATCTTGGCAATAGTCAATCAGAAGAGAAGTATTGCACCTGTGCGAACCAAAGTATTAATATAGTCCCAGAAAAATGACACATAAGCATAATGTTGCCATCAACCATTGTTTGTGCAATAATATTCCAAAACATCTGAGAGACAAGCATGGTGAACAACTAAATGTTAAGGCTGACAATTACCAAAAGGGGAAGGAAGAAGCTAAAAATCGGTTGGCTAGTTGGCTCCAAATGAACGTAATATGCATGATGCAAACTAAGGGGGAGTTTAGATCCAGGGGTGTAAAGTTTTGGCGTGTCACATCAGGTATTATATAGGGTGTCGCATGGGGTGTTCGGGCACTAATAAAAAAACTAATTACATAATCCGTCAATAAACCGCGAGACGAATTTATTAAGCCTAATTAACCCGTCATTAGCAAATGTTTACTGTATCACCACATTGTCAAATCATGGAGCAATTAGGCTTAAAAGATTCGTCTCGCAAATTAGTCGCAATCTGTGCAATTAGTTATTTTTTTAGCCTATATTTAATACTTCATGCAGGTGTTAAAACGTTCGATGTGATAGGGTGATAAGTTTTGGGGTGGGATCTAAAAAGGGCCTAAGCCAACTGAGAAATAAATCTAGGCATATAGAAGGCATTGACCAAGAGTATTAAATGCATATATGAGCACAGATGAAGTGCCTTTTACATTTAAAGATAAGTATGTATATATTTGACTCTAAGACTGATTGGTTGATGCAAGTAACATCACCCAATATTCAGTAAAAAAATCCTCGAATTTTTGTTAACATAAACACAAGACAAGAAAAATAAGTCACTTGCTCTGCTTCCATGACATTGCACAGTAGCATCTTGAAATTGTGCCCCTTGTTTCTCAGTTTCTGCATACTGAAATATGGATATCTCACCACTATGAGTCCATCTTATTAAAATTCCAACATATTGTTTACTCTTACAGAGGTTGAGCATGACTACCCACTAAGAGTACTGATTGATTGTCGAGTCCAAAATTTCTGATCAATATCTTGAGCGCGCCATAACACATACTGCAGGTTCACCTAATTCTCGAAGTATCATTAACTTAAACAATCACTCAGAATTCACTTTGCATACTACTGTTACCATCTGCTGCACAGTTGCAGCAAGCAGTCAAGTAGAAACCAGCGCCCATATTCTGCACAGAAACAGTGCGTGTGAATCTACATTCTACAACAACACAGGCACCTCTCTCATCAACATTTCTCAGCTCTCGAGCGTACCAATCATACAACGCACAAAATCCCATTCCAAAACCCATCCACCGCGCCCAAAACAGAAGCGGAGGCACTCGTTCCAGATCATAAAGCGTGACACCCGCGAAATCTACACAAATGTACGGGACCAGAACTCCCAATCCATCCCCACGATGATCTCTGATCCACACCGACCCCGTCAAATCTCTCAAACAAACCCCAAGCCGCAACGCATCAGCAGCAGCAAACGTGACCGACACCGCCCCGATTCCCTAGAGGAAGAATGGATGTATATATACCTGTAGTTAGGGTTTAGCTCGGGGGCCACGGAGAGGGACTGGGAGCAGACGGCACAGGGCGGGTCGGGGGGCTGGATCAGGCACCGCGCGTTGGGCACGGCGCTGGAGCAGCCCGTCCCGAGGAACACCAGCGAGGATGAGGACGGCGGCGGCGGCGGTGGCGGTGGCGTCCCTCCTTCGCCGGTGGCGGCGGCGGTGGCGTGGCCGTTGGGGACGGAGGCGGCCATTGGCGGCGAAGACGAGGCCTCTCTTCTCTCCGCCGGCGACTGTGGCGACGACGACGACGGCGAGTCGGTGAGGGGAGCAAGAGAAACGGAACGGAATCAGGGGGAGAAGATAGGTACCTGGGGATGTAGGTTATTGGGGGGTCGTTTTGCAGATAGGTACCTGGAGATGTAGGTTATTTCTGGTTGGGTGGTTTTTATTCATTCAAAAAGACCCAAAAGAATTCTAAAAAAAATTGACCCAAATACCTACTCCCTCCGTTTCTAAATATTTGACATCGTTGACTTTTTAGCACATGTTTAACCGTTCGTCTTATTAAAAAAATTGTAAAATATATAAAACTATATGTATAAATATAAGTATATTTAACAATGAATCAAATGATAAGAAACGAATTAATAATTACTTAATTTTTTTAAATAAGACGAATGATCAAACATATTTAAAAGAATTAACAAGAATTAACAGCATTAAATATTTAGAAATAGAGTGAGTATATCAGAAAAATTAATCCAAACGACTTATTCATAAAAGAATTTGACCAAAAGACTTAAAAATGGAGACCCATGAGACTATAAGAAAAAGGGAGGTCCATAGATTTGGCACATAGATAAGTGTTTGATTAGTTGCATCTAAAATCAATGGTTTTTTATTAGTTATAAAGTTATCTTTGATTGACTTCTTTGCTGTTTGTGCCGGTCTATTGATTTTATAGTACATACTTCATGTGCTAATAGTAACTAATTGCATCTTTATATTTCCTTTATCTTTCTTGTGTGCGTTTTCATTAATCAAATTTGACGGTGTCTTGCTCTTCCAAAAGCAAGGTTAGGTGTTAAGAAAGGCATGGTGTGGTAATGCACATGAATATTCGCTTTCAATGGCATATGCCATGCTTGTTTTTTCATTGAAGTCCTTTTTTTAGCCACTCATTGAAGTCCTTTTTTTAGCATGGCTTATACTTTAGATTACCATGGTGTGAACTAATATCTTTGTGTTTGTGTATTTTACGAGGAAAGCGTTTGCTATGACCTGAGCATTTATCTAACTGAAGCGAATTCACTTACAAAATTATGTCTTTTGTAAACTGTTCTTATTAGGCTATGCATGAATATGGCATTTTACAATGTACTTACTTAATAACTAATATCAATTTAGTGAACTTAACTTACTAAACATATACAATTAGTGTTGTACGTACTCTTGCCACCTTTGAACAATGTGGGAGCATGAGAAGTTAACACTTAGGAATAGATAGGAACAATAGATGTAATATATTTGGATGGTTCACAAGAATTCAAATACATGAATTTTAGAGGAAATCCTATGCGGAAAAGAGAGCAGAGAGAGAAAGGAAATTTTTTTTAAAAAAATAAAACAAGAGATATGAGCTGAGATATGAGTTCATGTTAAATTTCTTGTGAAATGAAGGGTATAGAAGCAACCCATAGTAACCTTGCAATACTATTCCTTTGGTACAAAGGGTGTCACAGTAATTTTTTTCACCAAGGATTCCAATACTTAAAAAAAAATATTCTAAGGACTCATTTGAATCACAAGAATAAAAAAACGGATGAATAGGAAAAACATAAGATTCTGATAGAAATATAAGTATAAAATAGAGGATTGCAAAACACAGAAAAAACATAGAAATGATTGTTTGATTGAGCGACACAAAAAACATAGGAATTTAGGGAGAGATAAAGACTCAAAAGATTCTTTATATGAGATTCTACCTTATGTTAAATTTCCTCCAAAACTTGTATGGGAAGAGGTTTTTCCATAGGAATTTCATAGGATTCATTTCTTTGATTCAAAGGGCTAAATAGAAAAAATTCTTATAGGATTGAAATCCTTTAAAATCCATATGAATTTCCTTTAATTAAGGGGGCCTAGAAATTTCTTCTGGGGGGGGGGGGGGGGGGGCGACCGGTGCAACCGATCTGGGCCCCCAAATTGTAGGGGCCCCTACGCCCGCGACGCAGCCCCTACGGTGGCCGAACAGGAGGCAACAAGCCACAGTAGCGTCATACTAGTATATAGCGATTTCTAAGTCAACGTTCCCAATTCCTAAGTACGCGTACGCGATACACGAAGATGTCGAGATTAACGCCGCCCGCCGTGGCGCCGTGCGTGTGGTGATTTCCTCAGGATCGACTATACATCGCTACTCAGGCTAGCTACCACTAGCCGTCGTCGATCGCCGGCCGTTCATCCGATCATCCAATCCCATCCACGCATATGCAGCCTTGCCGGAGCTCATATCTAAAACTGCAACTGCTAATCTGCATTGAAGCCTGACGATCAACGGGAGGTGAGCAGCGGGCTGCAGAGAACAGCAATACCACCATTGTTGCCATTGCCAATTGATTTATTGAATTGTCAATTTCTATGTATTGCCATCTGCGCTGCACCTTGCTATGTTAGATCTGTCTCTTGTTAGATGTTCAGATAATCGGAGTTCACGTGTTGGGCTTGGAGTTGGACAAAGCTGCGCTAGTGTGTCTGTTGCCAACTCACTGGATGTGCGCATTCGGCCATCCGGGATCAATCAAATTGGTAAGATTTTAATTTTTAATTTATAGCGTAATTTAAACCAATTTTCTCAATTATGAGGCCATATCGTAGAGAAAAAATATTGGATAGAATTGATATCAATACCACATCAATAACTTCGCATCAGTGTATGAACAAATTTAAATAATATACATGATGTTTTCATATTTCTTATTTCTAAATACACTTTTAGTGTTTATCAATAACAACTCATATATATATAACTATCTACTGATAGTACAGGCCTATGTTTTATTTCGCACTAGGCCCCTGGAAACTCAAACCGGCCCTGTTTCTTCTATCCAGAAAATCTTTTAACACTTTTACATTTGCACGATCCATTTTCATAAATTTGTTTGAGTAGTAGCTACTGGACCTAGTGGAAAAAAGTCCCTGAGGGTGAGAGTACACAGTACACCCCTGACCTGACGTCCTGACCCCACCACGGCTTTCATCAAAAACCCACCGCCACCGCCGCCGCCGCCGCCGCCGGCACATTCTCCGGCATCCTCCGGCCATTTCCGGTGACCCTCATTGCCGCCGAAAGCTCTCGCGCGCGATGTCTAGGCGGCACCTCACCAAGAACCCATTGCCCCTGTTGCATCGCCATCTCCATCTCCATCTCCTCCTGCAGCCCCGCCGCCTCTGCAGCAGCGCCACCGCCGGCGAACTCGCCTCGGAATCCGCATCCGTCGGACGGGAGGCTTACCGGGTGGACGAAGACCTCGCGGAGGAGTCGAGGAGCCGGCTCGTGCGCGACACCTGCAGGCTGCTCGAGCTCCGGGAGTCGTGGAGCCCGAAGCTGGAGGCCCAGCTCCGCCACCTCCTCCGCGTGCTCTCGCCGCCGCAGGTCCGCGCCGTGCTGCGCGCGCAGGCGCGGGGGGACGTCCGCCGCGCGTTCGAGTTCTTCCGGTGGGCCGATCGCCAGTGGCGGTACCGCCACGCCCCGGAGGTGTTCGACGAAATGCTGAGCCTCCTCAGCAACACCAGGCTCCACGACCCCGCCCGCCGCGTCGTGCGTCTCATGATCCGCCGTGGCGTGCGGCGTGGGACCGAGCAGTTTGCGCAGCTCATGCTCTCGTACAGCCGAGCGGGGAAGCTCCGCTCCGCCATGCGCGTGCTCCACCTCATGCAGAAGGACGGGTGCGCGCCTGACATATCGATTTGCAACATGGCGGTGAATGTCCTCGTGGTGGCTGGGCGTGTCGACAAGGCGCTTGAGTTCGCCGAACGGATGCGCCGCGTTGGGGTTGAGCCAGATGTGTACACATACAATTGCCTTATCAAGGGGTTGTGCGGGGCTCGGCGGGTTGTTGATGCCATGGAGATGATTGGTGTAATGCTGCAAAATGGGTGCCCTCCTGATAAGATTAGCTACTATACAGTGATGAGCTTCTTGTGTAAGGAGAAGAGGGTGGAAGAAGTCCGAGGTTTGCTTCAAAGGATGAGGAATGATGCAGGTCTATTTCCAGATCAGGTCACTTATAATGTGCTCATCCATGGGCTTGCAAAGCATGGCCATGCAGATGAGGCATTGGAGTTCTTGAGGGAATCAGAGGGGAAAAGATTTAGAGTGGATGAGGTTGGATATAGTGCAATTGTGCACTCATTTTGTTTGAATGGGAGGATGGCGGAGGCAAAAGAGATTGTAGGTGAGATGATCTCAAAGGGGTGTCAACCTGATGTTGTGACATATAGCACAGTAGTTGATGGGTTTTGCCGCATTGGGGAACTTGATCAAGCAAGAAAGATGATGAAGCATATGTATAAGAATGATTGCAAGCCAAATACAGTCACACATACTGCTCTGTTAAATGGGCTCTGCAAAATTGGGAAAACTTCAGAGGCCTGGGAATTGCTAAACAAGAGTGAAGAGGAGTGGTGGACTCCAAGTGATATCACTTACAGCGTTGTAATGCATGGATTTAGAAGAGAAGGGAAACTAAAAGAATCATGTGATGTGGTAGTGCAGATGTTGCAGAAGGGTTTCTTCCCCACAACTGTGGAGATTAACTTACTGATCCATGCTCTATGTAAGGAAGGAAAACCAGCAGAGGCCAAAGACTTCATGGAACAGTGCCAGAGTAAAGGCTGTACAATTAATGTTGTTAATTTCACTACTGTGATTCATGGATTTTCTCGACAGGGTGATTTGGAATCAGCACTCTCTTTGATGGATGACATGTATCTGAGCAACAGGCATCCTGATGTTGTAACTTATACTGTTGTTGTTGATGCTTTGGGAAAGAAAGGTAGATTAAAAGAAGCTACAGGGCTTGTGGAGAAAATGCTCAACAGAGGCTTGCTCCCTACACCTGTTACATACAGGACGGTGATACATAGATACTGTGAGAAGGGCAATTTGGAAGACTTGCTCAATCTACTGGATAAAATGCTAGCAAGACAAGAGATGAAGAGCGCATACAATCAGGTCGTTGAGAAGCTATGTGCATTCGGTAAACTTAATGAGGCTTACAGTCTCCTGTACAAGATACTGAGAACTGCATCAGTGAGAGATGCTCAAACATGCTACATTCTGATGGAGAGTTTTCTGAATAGAGGCCTCGGACTTCAGGCCTATAATGTTGCCTGTCGTATGTTCCGGAGAAATTTAATTCCTGATGTTAAATTATGCCAAAAAGTTGATAATCAACTGGCCTCAGAGAAAAACAAACCAGTTCCTGGAAAACTCATGGTTAAGTTTGCTGAAAGAGGTCTTCTGAAACAAGTAAAACAAGATAGCAATTGATTTACAGCGTATCGATCTATTTGTATTTCTTCATCCAATATTTAAGATTCGAAAAACAAGCAATTGTGATGGTTAGAGTCAGAGGCAATACGATACTACATGCTGTAAAGCTTGTTCTTTTGCTTTCTGGATGCAATGCAATCTGCAATTCATCTATCCTAATTCCTCCTAAACTGGCAGTTTCCTAGTTGTCTATGTTCAGCTGGATTGCAAACTCCATGGTTAATTGGTCATGCCTTACTACTGCACCTACTTCTTCACAGCAACCAACTTATTCACAGCAGCAAACGGACTGGTAGGTCTGGCACTTGAAGGTTAGTTAGCTGCTACTGAAAACTCAAAAGAGCTATGAATCTTTGGCAGGTCTATAAATGCCTTGGTCCATTATGAATTATGTTGAGCAAAGCACTTAAGGAGAGGAGACAATGGCGGAAACAAGCAGTGCACGGTCGCCATTGCTGGACGTCGATGAGTCTTCGGGTGCGTCGGAGGAGCTGCTGCGCCGGGAGCCCGTGCCGCGGAGCGTTCTGTCACGGCTGGCGGCATGGGAGGCCGGCAACCTGTGGCGCATCTCGTGGGCGTCCATCCTCATCACGCTCCTCAGCTTCACTCTCAGCCTTGTCACCCAGATGTTCGTCGGCCACCTCGGTGAGCTCGAGCTCGCAGGCGCCTCCATCACCAACATTGGCATTCAGGGCCTAGCCTACGGCATCATGGTAACTTTGAGTATTTCTTGCACTCTGGTTGCTTGGGCATGTAAAAGCATTATGATGTGCGTGTTGCTTGCATGCAATGCTGCAGATTGGCATGGCGAGCGCGGTGCAGACGGTGTGCGGCCAGGCGTACGGCGCCAGGAAGTACAGGGCCATGGGCATTGTGTGCCAGAGGGCTCTGGTGCTCCAGTTCGCGACGGCCGTCGTCATCGCGTTCCTCTACTGGTACGCCGGCCCGTTCCTGCGGCTCATTGGGCAGGCCGCGGATGTGGCGGCAGCGGGGCAGCTGTACGCGCGTGGCCTGGTGCCTCAGCTGCTCGCGTTCGCGCTCTTCTGCCCGATGCAGAGGTTCCTGCAGGCCCAGAACATCGTCAACCCCGTTGCCTACATCACCATGGCCGTGCTCATCTTCCACATCCTCATATCGTGGCTGACCGTGTTCGTGCTCGGCTTTGGCCTCCTCGGTGCTGCACTGACGCTGAGCTTCTCTTGGTGGGTGCTCGTGGCATTGACATGGGGACTCATGGTCTGGACTCCGGCTTGTAAGGAGACTTGGACTGGATTGTCTGTGCTCGCGTTCAGAGGCCTCTGGGGATATGCCAAGCTTGCCTTCGCATCAGCCGTCATGCTAGCGTGAGTGATCTACTTATCTTGACCTATGAGCTATAGTTCTTGCTAGTTTATATCTTGTTTTCTTGTGTTCTTGGTCAGGTTGGAGATTTGGTATGTGCAAGGATTTGTGCTTCTTACTGGCTTCCTCCCCGACCCAGAGATTGCACTTGATTCGCTCTCTATCTGGTATGCCACCCACACCCTGTTTACCTCATGATACTCGTTGGTCTTGCAGTTTCAAATGTCTGGTTATACACTACTGCAGTACTCATATATATGTAACTCACATCGCTATGTCTTTTACGCATGTCAGCATCAATTACTGGAATTGGGACTTCCAGATCATGCTTGGTTTGAGCTATGCGGCCAGGTGAGTGCAAATGAAAGATATACACTTCTGAATCCCACTTCATTATTCAAACTTTTGCATGAACTTATTATGCAGTATTCGTGTCGGTAATGAGCTTGGAGCTGGCCACCCAAATGTGGCAAGGTTCTCGGTCTTCGTGGTTATCACAGCAAGCGTCGCCTTCAGCATCCTGGCTACAGTTCTAGTCCTAGTTCTCAGGTATCCCCTGAGCACGCTCTACACAAGCAGCACCACCGTGATCGAGGCTGTCATCAAACTGACACCGTTGCTGTCCATCAGCATCTTCTTGAATGGAATTCAGCCAATCCTCTCAGGTGCATTTCACATAGCACAAACGCTTTGCATTTCGCATTTCTCGGCTGCCAAGTAGTAGCATGATTTTAACTGAAGAATTGCTTGGTTACCTTTGAGAAATCTGCAGGAGTGGCCGTTGGTAGTGGATGGCAGGTGGTGGTTGCCTATGTCAATGTTGGTGCCTACTACCTGATTGGGCTGCCAATTGGATGTGTCCTTGGATACAAAACAAGCCTGGGAGCTGCTGTAACTACCACTGCTCCCTCAATACTTCCTTTCCAGTTACAGTTATGATAGAGAGATTTCATCAAATGCAACTCATAGCATCTTGTTTATGTTAATCAGGGGATCTGGGGGGGCTTGATCATAGGAGTATCGGTGCAAACGGTAGCTCTGATCATCATCACTGCCAGGACTAACTGGGACAATGAGGTGTGCTCTTTAGTTCATCCTTGTGATCTCTCCATGGAAGCTTTGATCAACTGTGGTGATGCTCATGGTGATGCTTCCTTGACAGGTGATGAAGGCGATTCAGCGACTGCGGCAAACTGCCGTGGATGATGGCACGGTTCCCATCGTCGACGACATCGAGTGATCTGCCTGAATGGAGCTGAAACAGGGTTATAGGAGTGATCTAGAGCTGCTCAGCTTGGCCATCCTAGAAGCTCCAAGTTGAACATGGCAAAGATTTTCTTGGGTTGTTAACCCTTTCGGCTTCAGTTTATTTAGCATCTCAGTAACTCAGTTTCAATTTGATTAGTGGACGAGAAAATTTGGTTTAGTTTCGTAAAACTAAGATGCTTTTCTAGTGTGTTCTTGCTCCGAATTGATATTCATGAATCGCAAGCTTATTCAGTTTATATCATCAAGGCCTGAATTCCTGCATCATCTGTTTGTTCGTCCGTTTCCTGATTCAAACAAAGTTCAGGCATCAGGGTGGTGTATATATCTGGCAGCAACTTGTAGATTACTAGTAGTATTTTCCTATTAATGAAAGGAAATCAAATTCCACATATATTGATGAAGAAGCAAGATAGCAAATTCCAGTAATCAGTAATACACTGCCCAGCCACATCTCGAGATTTTTCAGTTTCATTCAGTACCTACTGCAAAGTTATTCATATTTTACAAAATATGAAAGGAAAAAAAATTACTTGACACCATTTTCTGATAATAACAGAATTTGATCCGAAAGATTACAAAAAAGCTGCAGCTCTTTAGCAATAAATAAGCCCACGCCCTGATGGCCAACAAAACAAATAGAATTCGACCAAAACCCAAACTCACCCAACAACGGCAACTGGTGTTGATAAATTACACCAGGACAAGCCTCAAATGCCTCAAGAACAAAAACCACCCCAAAAATCATGGGAACTGAGAAGATTCCATAAATTCGCAGAATGAACACTTTATAAAACCACCATAACTTCAGTTACATTTACATGTACTCACAACATGAATGGAGATCACACCTCCCACATCCACAACAAATTTGACATACATTTTCACTCATTCCTATAGCATGCCATACAGGTTATCTAAATATGATCTAATAAAGAAGCAACATTCATCAAGCTTTTGAGTTTCCTTGACAATGAACAATGGCAGCAGCTATCTTCATAGAGAAAATAAAGAATCCCATGTCCATCAAATGATTTTACCTGCATATCGAAGGTAAGCAAAAAGAATGATATATCTCAAGATATACATACTGTGCAAGTATCTTACTATAGTAGGTAAGGATACAAAATATCAGACCTTCTCTATACTACTGTTCTTGCTTGACCAAGCATTTCTTTACAGCAACATTAGGCAAGAATGCTGAAATGTCCTGAAGAACAAGGAAGAACTGAGTGCAATGCTCACTAAATCCGCCACAGCTAATTCGTCTGAATTGCGGAGCACAGTATAACTCTTTACAGTATTGTCCTGAGCTTTATGCACATACAGAAGATATAATTCAACTATCCACCCTGAGCCCAACCTCATTTTCTAACTTTTCAAATCTAACTGAATGATTCAAAGCAAGCACAGATCAACAAATTGTACAGCCCGATAGAAGCATCCAAGAAATAAAAAGATTGTATGACACAACCAAATAGAATTGTCATGTGATAACAATCCGGCCCAGGTGGGGTCGGCCGAGGCCCAATAACTTAAGGTTGCCCGGACCCCAACAGTTCTTAGGCACACCCACTCAGGAAAAGGCCCAATCTCCCTAAAAGACTAGTCCAATAGAGGAAGGGTGATAACTAATAACAAATAAATCATTTGTTCATTCTATGGCAAGAAAAATGGCACCACAGTGCATATTAAAGCATGAATATAAATACTATGAAGTTACTAGGCCAAACAACAACCTGTTCAGATACATCATTAAACCATCTGCTCTTTAGAAAGATTCTACAATGATGATCAAAACTGACACCTTTTAGTACTTGTACACAATAGGATGATCTATTAGCGTTGCCTCGCCTTCCGGTTCATTTCTATCAATTGTGTAAGAGAGACAGCACTCCATCTCTCAATTCCTTCTTGAAGTTGTGCATAGAGTAGGCGCTTCACAGAGTCAATGCAAATACTCACAGTGCCAAACTCATACACTGGCATACCGTTGTAGAATTTACCAACTCTGGGCATAAACAATAAGCCTTGGTCCATTGCATATGCCTGGATAGACTCCTTAAAGCTCAAATCTGCCATGGCTGCTCCTGGCACCGCATGGTGAGTCGTGTATTGTGATGCTTGCTGTGCTGCATCAAATTGCCTCTTCTCTGTTGCTCTCAAGTAGCCAACATTTTCCCTAGCGCCAGGTTGCACCACCTCAAGGCCTTCAGCAGCTCGGTTCATCATGTCAAGGCCAGCCGTTAAAAGCATCCGTATGCGCTCATTGGCAAGCAATTCTGGTGGGAAAAGGCCCTTCCAGCCCTTGTACCAGTTCATGATTTCATTGAAATCAGGATTTGGTGAACACAACCAATGGTAGAGGACCTGCTGCCACTTGCTGAAGAAATCTACTTCCAACATATGGACCATATGGTGTACTGGGATTGCAGAAGCCCAAATCATTACCCAGTTGAACTGGTCGAGTTTCTGGTTTGCAGGGTTGATCTGAAACTCTTGCAGTGCCATTTTCAATTTTGGTACGATATAACGCACAATCAAGTCTTCCCAGCTTGTGGCATCAAAAACATCCTTCCATGGAGACAACACAGCATAGGCTGATGCATCGTGAGCTTGCCAAACATGGAGAACACTACTCAGTTTGTATCGAATAGAATGGCACAAGGTATCTATCCTCTGTCCTAGCATCGGCAACCATGGGTGCACCCATACATGGATAGGTACCTTCTCCCTGCGCGGGTCCCAAGAATCTACTGCAGCTGAAAGCTTTGGCATTATGACATGCTCCAATATTGACTGGAGCACGATAGGGGGCAGCAACCGTTCCCATGATTCAAGAAACCGAAGCATTGGTTCTGGATCCCTAGCCTCCCATGAATTGGTTCCTGATATCCTCACAGCGGGTAGGATGACCTCGCTAACCAATTGTGCATATGGAGCCATCGATTCAACATCACCTGAGAAGTCATATGCTTGATCCCCTTGCAGCAAATCTTTCCATGATGACATGATCTCCAAGCCAAACAACGGATTTTGCAGTGGTTGCCACCCCTGGAAGACTCGGATTAGTAGCGGATGAGCAAACCGGCAGGCAATCCATGCAACACTGCACATCTTGAACTCCTCCACATAGCATGCCTTCAATTCCTGAAAGGTCTTAAGCAACCCTTCCAGAGAGAGAACACCTGCAGTATCATCCACTCGGACCTGCTCCAGCACCCCTGCAATCTTCTCCATAACTTGTAGTTGGCGTTTCTGCAAAGCCTCCTGTTTTGCCACTTTCTCCTTCTCTCGCACTAAGCTTGCCACCTTCTCCTGCTCCCGTCGCAGCTGCCCATCCAGCCTCACAACATCAGCCTTGGCCTCATCAACAAGCAGCCTCACATTGTATTGCAACTCTGGCATTGGCACATCATTCGCCTCCATCTCCTGTTCCACATTGAGCCCCTTCAAGTCCGTTAGCACGCGTGCCTGAGGCCCTCGCATGTCGATCACCTTCTGCACAACCGTAGGCTGCTCGTCCTGCTCCTGCTCGCTGCGCATCGCCAGCAACTCATTCTTCGTCAACACGGGACCTTTCTTCGCACCGGCCTTCTTCGACCACCTCTGCTGCTCCTTCTTGGCGGCCGCCGGCGGAGGCGGAGGCGGCAAATTCTCCTTGGTAAAGAAGGGCTTGGGCTCCTTGAACCCCTCGACGCTTCCGAGACCGGCGTTCTTGGGGCGCAGAGTGGTCTCCACCGGCGCGACTATACCTTGCTCGTTCTTGCCGAGCCCCATCCCATCCTTGTACCCCATCATGGCCATCATCTTGGCCACCTTCGTGTTGGACCCCAGGCTCCCCAGAGCCGGCGCCGGCTTCCCGGCGGCCACCCCCGAAGCCTGCCTGCGCCGCGCCGCCGTCTCCCGCTCCCGCGCCCTCTCCTCCCGCCTCGCCCTCGCGCCCTCCGCGATCCGCTGCCCGAACGCCGTGGGCAGGTCGAGATCCTCCTCCGCCGCCGCATCATCCTCGCCCGCCGCGGAGGCGGAGGCGGAGGCGGCGCCAAGGCCGGGCCTCTCCTCGAGCTCGGGGTCGGGCTCCTTGCTGGGCATGAACTTGCCGGCGGACTGGAAGTGGACGGGGCGGGAGAGGTCGGCCTCGGGCTCATCCCTGCGGCGCTTGCGGCGGCTGCGGCGGCGGTTCCCGGCGTCGTCGTCGGAGTCGTAGTCGGAGTCGCCCTCGGCGAAGACGCCGTAGAGCGCGTCGTCGCGCGTCTGCGGCGCGCGCTCCCGGCGGCGCTCGTAGTAGAACTCGCCGTCCCTGCCGAACCGGCCGCCCTCGAAGTCGCCGTCCATGTCGAACCGGTCCATCCCCTCCGCGTCCTCCTCCATCGCGCCTCCGCCGCCGGCCGCCGCCGCTGCGATTTAGGGTTAGTGTTGGATTCGGGGGGAAGAGTGCGGCGAGAGGAGAGAGAGAGAGAGTAAAAAAAAAAAAGAAAAAGGAAAAGTTTCTTGTTAAGTCGGTGATGAGATCAGGAAGGTGAGATCTTGGCCGTTGATGTGGGGAGCGACGGTTTGGATTGTGGCGATGGTTCCCCTCCCTTTTGTATTCCGGTAAGAGGGACATTTAACTTTGGGTCACTTTTAATTATTTGCCACTCGCTGTTTATAATATGTAGGCCCTCATGTGTCTATAATATGTGTGGATCCAGTTACAAATTATTTATCATCATCATCTGTAAGAGTGACAAATAATTAATTAACCCCTGGTTAGAACACATGTTTGGATTGTTCCTATTGTTGGTTAAGCTAGTTTTTTAGCTTCAACTTGTCTAAGATACTACCTCCGTCTTAAATTTGTGGTCGCTTTGATTTTTTCTTATAACGTTTGACCATTCATCTTATTTGAAAAATTAATATAAATATAAAAAAAGATAAGTCATATTAAAGTACTTTTAATAATAAAATAAGTCACAAACAAGATAAATAATAATTTCATAATTTTGTGAATACAACGAATGATCAAATGTTGCAAACAAAAACTCAAAGCGATAAGTATTTTGAGACGGATGTAGTAATTATCAGTAAGTACGACTGTTGATAGCCGTGAATTAGTGATCCCCCGTTGCAAATTTATGCGTCCAAAATGAATCCTCCACTGAAAAATTATATTAGGAAATTTTCAACCGTTCACAAGTTTAATGTGACAACTGTATCTATATTCTCTAACCTCTAGGGACAAGGCCCATGTCAAACAAATCAATTATCTCGAATTCTATATATGTATACAATTGATCCTCACTACAATTAAAACTAATTTCCTATTTTGTAAGTAAGCCACGTCACCTCTTTTAATCCTAGCCATTGGATAGTAGATGAGTGACCAGATGACAAGCGTGCGACAAATCAAAGAATCCCACTAATGTGCAACACCTAACGATTCATTGGAAGATGAAATAAAAAGTCAAAGATAAAGACGTCAATGTGGATGGCAACCGGCAAGCCTTGCATCTTCTTCACCTACTACTTTATTATCTCTGGTAACTAACACAAAGTTAACGGTGGTGTTTGAATCTCAAGATAAAACGAGATAGTAATAATATATAATTAATTGAGTTTTAATTATTACTAACTTAATAAAATTATTAATTAATATCATATTTTAAAACAACTTTTATATAGAAAGTTTTCAAATAAAACGCACCGTTTAGCAGTTTGAAAAGCGTACCACTTTTATCCAAAAGTTCATCTAGTTTTTGTTGGAAAAAAAACAGTGAAATTTGCCTATCACATGTATTTTTCCATCACTATTGCGTTCAACTACCATTACTCATCACATTAATTTCTGATTCAATCCCAAATCCACTATCATCGATAACCTTAATTTCTCCTTCCAATGAATCATCTCACGAACACTATGATGCCTATATATACCCATTGACCATTTTTCTCTCGCTTCACACAGTACAATTCCATCTTCTATAGAGATCATTTTTTCTCTTCAGAATATGGATTATGGTGTTAACGACCAAATTTGGTAATATCAGCATCGGGAAAGAAGATTAGATCGAAGCAGAATCGAAGACGAAGATCGTTGCAGAAACAGAGCAAAAATCGGCTGCAATCCGAATCGGCTATGATCAAGATCGGCAGAGTTCGAGTCGGACAGGGCTAGCCGATATAGCCGATTCCAAGAATACGACTCGGTGTACATCATCGGGTTGAGTTGATATGCTTCAAGATGATTGCCACGCGTAGATAGAGTCCTGAGAAGGCAATTGTATCTATTGGTTAGGATATTTTATGTAATTTCCTTAAGAGATATGTTTGGGCAAAAGTCTGTCGCAAAGACTTATAGTATCTTAGGGTTTGTTAGAGATAATAGTCGTGTCCGGTATAGACATATCTTGTAATTCTCGGGTATAAATAGACCCTGAGCCCTATGTAAAAAATAACGCACATGTTCAATACAATTTCGGCGCATCGCCACCCTTTTGCTTTAGTTTTATTTTGACGAGTTCTTGCTTTCGGGTTAAGCTGCATCGGTTTTGATCTTCAACAAGAGGTAAAACTCGTTATGGCGACTTGTGTTCTCGGGATTAGTGCTTCCATCTCCATGATACTCTAATCTTGTTTATGTAATTCGTCAAGTTATCATATATCTTATATAATCTTCGGTAATATCGTCATCTAACCTATAATCGGCTAACATCTGTTAATAGAAGACGGCCGATTAGGTTAAATAGCGACATTAGCTTGGATTGTATAAGATATCTACCACTCTATGAAACATTCAGCGGCTTGATTGTCTAGATATTGTTTTTCTTTTCATACTTAATGCTGCATCAGTTGAGTTTGATCTATTAAGTCGTGCTTAGAATATCAATCTCTAGCCTGCCTCCTGGTTGCCGATTAGGGTAGCATCGGGGTTTCAGCCGATCTTACCTGATTTAACTATAGTTATCTCATATGCTTAATTGACATGTTAAATCTGCCCTTTATATTAAGATCTTGTCGCATTTAAGTATATCATGCTTCTGTTTGATATATTTTACTTGCTTTAATATCTTAATATAGAGTGGTATCGGAGTATTAGCCGATACATGCTAGATCCATCTGATCGGCTATGATATGAACGTATATAGTTCTGTTGTTAATTTATCTTTCGATCTAAGTGATTTATACTGTCTCGGCATAGCGACCGATCTATCCCAATCACTTGATTTAAATATATGTCGACATAAGGGTTATATATTGTTAATATCTGCAGCCGATTGATTAGATTTAGTTCTTCCTTAATTATTCATGATTGCCGATCGATGTACACATAACATCGGCATAAAATAAATGATATGTCATTGGCACCTAGCCGATCGGCTATCATTTATAGGATTAATTGCGGTTTCTTTGTCTTTATTTCTTGTTGATTGTAGGATCAAATCAACTGGCACGCTCATACATCCGAAGGCAAATTTTGGACCTGCACTGGAGTTAAGCAGATCTCCCAGGTCTCGTGTTTTCTATTAATACATGGGCAACTACATAACATGTTTCTTTCTATGACCTATAGTCAACAATTGATATTCTTACTTATTTCTATTTGGCTCTCTTCCCATTTCTTATATTTTCAATTGTAGGAATCTCTTAGTGTTTGTTTCCCTACATCATCATGCTTCTGATAACTTATTATCTTTAGGATTCTACCACAAGGTATTCATAGTTCTCTAGTAAAAGGTGATTCACAGTAATAATAGAAATGCAATGGCGAATCTCATCGAATTTACCGGATTGTCACATGCACAGACACATCGCGTGCAAAACAAATCAATTATCTCAAATTATGTTTCATAATGAAAGCAGATTTGACCGTGTACATTCCTGTTGTATAGAGGTCGGATTCTTAGGGCCTGTTTGATTGCTACCCTGGGAAGCAGCCTGAGCCCAATATAGTTTTTGTTTGGTTACTGCCCTGAGACCAACTTTCTCACGCCTGGCCTGACGATTTCCCTACGCGCGATTAGCCTGAGCCAATTCGGTCGCCTGAGCTCCAGGCGGAAACAACGATAGAGATTACCTTCCTAATCTTGCTTGTGGACAACTAGATGTGGATTCCTCCGCTTAAACCTGGTTGGCGCTGCTGCCGGTCTGCCGCCCGTGCGCGAAGAAGACGACACTATCGTCGCAGAAGGTCGCCGATGCCACCTTACCAGAACCCAGCGAAGCAGCGCCGCGGGAAGCCGCCGACCGCCGTCGAGGCTTGGGGATTTGCTGGATCCCGCCATTGTTGCCGCTTCCCTGCATCTCGCCATCCGCACGAAGTTGCTGTCGCCGTCGCAGTGTGAAGTTGCCGCGATTGGCTGCCTCCTTTGCTTGAATATGTTATTAGTTTGCAGATCGTTGCATATGCAGGCATGCATCTAGGAGAAATCATCTAAAGGTCGTGCTTGATGCATTTGGATTTGGGAGTTCTTTAACTCTTTCCTTCCTTTTTTTTTTTTTATTTTTTTTCCTTCGTCATGTATGCAATTGATTTGTGCTTTCCCTCTATCTGAAGATTATTTTTCCCATTCATCATGTATGCAATTGATTTGCGCATGGGAACTGGATTGATTTGTACATGAGAAGTTGGATAGTACTCCTAGATGGATTAATACCTGAGTTAGGAACACAATGATGAAATGCATAATCACGATTTTGTTCCTCAGGCAGCAGCGACCAACCAAACAAGTAAAGACTCAGGCTGCATGACCAGGCAACGTTTGTTCTCTTCTTACATGCCACTCAGGCGTGCGAATTTATCAGGCACGGTGGTGAGGGCACCAAACCACATTCCGTGCACATTTGCATTTCACACCTAACGGTGCCCACCTGTCGGTCTCCATAAACAAACTTCCACCTTACTCGCCGTCCGATGATAGTCAAGATTCGTGCAGCACTCAGCCTGGCCCCACATGACAGCGTCCCCCGACCAAACAAAACCCCCAAACCCTTCGTCTCCTCTCTTCCCCAACCCTCCTCTCACCGGCGGCGGCGCGTTCTCCCGGATGGCTCTCATCGCCGGCTCCTACGAGCGCTTCATCTGGGGCTTCTCCCTCAAAACCCTAACCTCCTCCTCCGCCTCCTCGTCGGAAACCCTAGCCCTCGCCCCGCTCTTCTCCTACCCGGCCCACGCGGGGCCCATCCGCTGCGCCGCCGCGGCGCCGCGCGCGGGGCTCGCGGCGTCGGGCGGCTCCGACGACACCGTCCGCCTCTACGACCTCCCCGCCGCCGCCGACCTCGGCCCGCTCCTCGACCCCGCCGCGCCGGTCTCCGCCCTCGCCCTCCACTCCCTCGGCCCCGTCCCGCGCAACCTCCTCGCCGCCTCCGACGACGGCCTCCTTCACCTCTACGACGCCGGCGAGGGGTTCCCGCTCCTCGCCTCGCTCCGCGTCTTCCCGCGCCACCGCGAGCCCGCCGACGCCCTCGCCGTGCACCCCACGGGCCGTGTCGCGCTCGCCGTCGGCCGCTCGGGGGGCCTCGCCATGCTCAACCTCGTCCGCGGCCGCCGCAGCTTCTCCTGCCGCCTCGAGCGCCCGGCCACGGCGATCGCCTACGCCGAGGATGGCGCCGGCGGGGACCGATTCGCGATGGCCGCCGAGGAGAAGGTGACCGTGCACGATTCCGAGGATGCTAGGATCATCCATGAGATCGATTGCGGCAAAAGGGTGCTCGCCTTGGCACCTGCAAAGGTATCACTAGTTTACTACCATTCACCACCAAGATAAACTCTGTCACACACACACTGTCGTAAGGATGGCTAGTTGCTTATGACTTATGAGTTGTGGTTGCTAAATGGTTAGGCATAAATGCTGGAGTAGTTTACACTTTACAGTGTAGGTGCTGAGTAATTGATGAAATTTGTCATATTGTTCAATGTGTCGGCTTTTGGTTGATTATATTGTTACCGGTATTGTGGTGAATTAACTATCATTTAGAGCTCCATGCTATGCTTTTAGCTATCTGGAGCTGACCATTTCACTTTACGAATGAGGATTGAGGTTAATCTTTGGATGCTATAGATATTATAGAAACATTGAGTGAATATATGGTGTTGCCTTTTGCATACCGCTCACTTGTTTATGATTTAATTTGTTAGAAGGGAATACTTTACACCGGAGGAGAGGAACGCGGTATTACTGCTTGGGATCTTTCCAGTGGCAAGGTTACATCACGCATCGAGGATGCTCATTCAACTCGTGTGAAAGGGATTGTTGTCTTCGACGACAAGAACGATGGATCTGAACTGTGCAACCTAATTGCTTCGGCCTCATCAGATGGTATAATAAGGATCTGGGATGCTCGGATGATTGCAAAAGAGAAGCCTACTCCATTAGCAGAGGCTAACACAAAAGCAAGGCTGACTTGTCTTGCGGGATCATCATTGAATTGTAAGTCCACAGAATACTCATCCTGTCATAATGTCATCTATCAATGTCCAATGGGCGCTAACATTGCTTATTGCTATTGACTGAAAAGAACTAACCATGATGGTTATACCTGCTTTTTCCTCAGTCGTTGCTTTGATTAAATTGACATGTTGTTTATTTAAATCAATCTATTCGGAGTGCACCTTGTAGCCATACGTCAAATGTCTTCTTTTTTTATGAGATGGATGGGCAACCGTCTTCTGAAGTTCTGAGATTATATTTACTTTGGTTACTAAATTTTTGTTTATAATTTATTTTTTCACAAACAATTGTTTGCTGGTACACGCACTCTGTCATTTTTCCTGCTTAAGATAATACATTCCTTTTCCTGAAACCCAACTTTGTGTTCTATGCTGCCTGAACGAAATTCTTCCATAACCTGTCTTATCTTAAGGAACAAACCTAATCCTTGAGCTATTTAACTTTACTTCCTCCGTTTAACAATGTAAGTCATTCTAGCATTTCCTACATTCATATTGATGTAGCTATGATCTGACATTTGATCGATCTCTCTCTCTCAAATTTCAGGAGCTAGGGAAAGCAGAAATGAAGCGGATGTGGAGCTAAATGGTTGAAGTGAGGCCGTGGTACCAATTTTGTAATCTTTAGTTTTTAATCTAGTCCCTATAACATATTTGTGTTGGAGAAACAAACCGAGGAGCTTCGATGTATGGGAAATGTATGATAGCCATAAGTTATGCATCACCATAGTCTGGCTTGAGGGCCTAAACTGCTTAATGTTTATGCAAGCGCGTGGTTCTATTGTGTCACCAGTTTTCTATACCAAGTGTGCAGATTGCAACAATTTTTTCTTTAACCTAAGCATGAATTTTCGCATGTTTTTCTCCCGTCAGGCTTGTCATGAAAGAAAGAAAATGAGATCATTACAGAACTTGATCAAAGCTCGAACTGGAAAACACTTGTAAACCTGATCGGAGCAAGAAACACTTTCGTAAAATAGAATCTGACAGCCAGATCAAACACTCCAACAATCTAAGATCTGGCAGCCAGATCAACCAATCCAATCATCAATCTATGAACACAAAGAAACAGCAGCAAAGAGTTCTCTCACAATACTCGAGAACTCAAGCACACCCACGACACCACACAATCTAATGAGGTATCAACACCTGAAACCCTCCTAAAACTACTCCCAATTCTACAAGTCTGTCCTTCACTCACCTGTCTGAGCTGAGCGACGATGCATATTATCATCACTCTAGTTGAGCTGCCTGAGGCTGGTCCCGTTGTTCCACCCTCTCTCCTTCTCCCTGTTGTGCTGCACCCCTCCTCCTCCTCCCCGGCCGCCGCTCACCGGCACACGCCGCGCTCTCATCATCCCACCGCCGCCGCCGCCGCCATGGGTGGTGGTACCAGCCACGCCGGCGCCGGCCCTCCTCCCTGACTGATGAGCTGCCATTAGTGGCGGCCTGATGATCACCTTCTTCTGCAGGCTGCGTCGCAGGATGCTGTTGATGATCCTCTTGTTCCGTCCGCCGCCGCTGCAGCCGCCGCCCCTGTTGTCGTTGGGGGTGATCACAGGCGGCGAGGAGCACTGCTCCGTGATCATGTCCAGCGGCGATGCCGCCACGGCGGGTGTTGCAGGCTTGGTCATTGGTACAGGCAGCATCAGTGAGTTCCGCCGCGGCAGCGGGATCAGCGAGCCCCGGCGGGGAGGAGCAGCCGGCTGCTGGTGAGCTCCGCCGCACAGTGAGACTCTTCTTGCTTTTGTAGGCTGCGCGCCGCCGGCAGGGTTGTTCTCCTTCTCTGACGACATGGACATCAGGTGGTTGATGCTGTAGGTGTCCGTGTTGCTGTCGGAGAACATCTGCCTCGCGATTCCGAGGTCTTTGAGCAACGTTGCTGGCTTCTCTGCTGTGGAGTTGAGGTTCCTCTCTGCCATGGGGCTTCTCGTCGGGTACGGTGAGTTTTCTGGCTTCATGCTTTGCTGCTGCTGATGCAGGTGATCTTGCGCGATCTTGTTGTCGACGTGCTGCCTCGCTATCTTCCTTTCAACCAGCAGCTGTGCTTCCAGCTCTTTAATCTGGATATATAATGAGAAAGTAAGTAAATAACTGTAAGCATGTGAATTCTTCATTCATGAAAGTATGAGGGCAACATCTTTATTAGAAAGTAATGGTGAATTGGTGATTAACTGATTAAGGTGTTTATATTGCAAAGGCGCTGGAGGAACCAAGCAGCCGAAGATAAAAGATGCTTGAAGTACCTTCTCTTGGAGATTCATAGTTAGTAGGTCTTTGGCCTTGTTCTTTGCTTCAAGCGATTGGATTGTTTCTTCCATGCTCTTAATCTGAGCATCTTTATTCTTACTGTCCTGTTTGGCTCTCCCAGCCTAGCAAAACGAGCAGTATGAATTCAGATTAAAAAAAAAGATGGAATCTAAGATCTTACTAAAAGTATATATATTGACATAGTACTACTGTACCATCAGCTTATATCTTGACAGTTCACCAACATCAACTTGTTTTCTTGCTTGTCCAAGCTCTATTCCCCGCACTCTGCTCGCAAAGTTTAGCGAGCAAAGAGTTTCACCCACATCGTTCTCATTTGGGCTGATCTGAACAAACATCAAAGTCTTGGAGTCTCCACCTGTTTTGTTTGCAAACATTATTACCAAAAAATAAAGAATAGATGTAAATCCTACCACTCAAGGAAAAAGTTCTACATACTTAGCGAGTCCTGCAGCAAGTGCGTTAGCTTTGAGTTCCTGTCAATTTGGGACAATAAATATGTCAGTGGGCACTGGGCTCATAAGACAGTACTAATGAAAAATTAGACTTAAAGGACAGTAATTCACAACCTGAACGGTATATGCTGGCTCTTAGTTGCAAGAGCAGATATGACATCTCCAAGTGCAGAAAGGGACTTGTTAATATTTTGAGCTTCTTTCAGCCGTTCTCCTTGAGCATCTGTCTTTGCCACTCTCTCACTCCCGGCAAGGTCAATTAACCACAATTTACTTTTTGTTTGTTCCCCATTCATCAAGTTTTCTCCTTTGACCATTACACAATGCATACTGATACAGAATTAACGAGGTTAGGATTTAATAATTACAACTTTAGCATAAATGGATGAAAAATGTGTCAAAGAAAAGTATGAATTTAAGGGACTGACCAGTGTGATCGGCTGCTATGCTCATTAGCATTCGTTGAACCGACAACCCTAGCTTTGCTTCCAGTTTGCAGGACCTCCCAGGCCTCATTCATATTAGTAACACGTGCTTCAACAAGTCCTGGCACATGATGAACTCCTTCTGCAACTTGCCTTACTTCTAGCCTGTGAAGGAAGTGCCATGATATATTGGTTCTCGCATGTTGCTGATTAGAATTCACAAGAAACATTACCTTTTGGCTGTTGCACCAGGCTGAGTCCCTGTCAGCAGCAAATCATGAATTTGTTCGTTGTACACCTCCAAAACGCTGACAGTAATCTCATACTGAAAAAGGCCTTGTCTTTCTTTGGTAATTCGAAAGAGTTCCTCTAGAGTTCTGTAGTTAACCCCTCGAGCACCTTCAATTCCTTCCATTGTAAATGTTTTACCAGTGCCCGTCTGTCCATAAGCAAATATGCAAACATTGTACCCATCCAGCACTGAAGTTGCAAAAGGCGCAGTTTTCTCAAACACCTTTTCTGTAGAGAAATGGAGAACATTACATCGTTAAAAACTTGAGCAAGGTTATACAGGTTGATAAACTGCAGTTATGAAAGGATTTACCTTGATCTTCTTCAGGGCTGAAAACAGAATCAAATTTGAAAACCTTTTTTGAAGATACATGCCCTCTGACAATTAGTTCGCCGTCTTTTGCAGATTCAAAATCAACTGCCATTGAAGCCCCTTCTTCAATTTCTTCACCATTTAATGGCCGACACCGGCAAAAAACTCTTATGTTACCTGATCAATACGTGAGACATAGTAATTAGTAAGTCTATTATTATCACCATCTGTTGCAGTAGCAATAAATCAAACCAACAAATAGCAACAAATCAAACCAACCTTTGACCTCTATAAGCTTGTTGTAAAGATCTTTCCTTTCCTTTGTCTCCTCAGTGAACTTCTCTTTGAGGTCCTTAAACTCACATTCCAAACTTGCATATTGGTTCACTGTTTCACTGAAGATATTAGTGTTGCCAACTCTAGGAAGTGAAGAAACATATACACACAACAAACTAAAGAGTGTACAACTAGTTGAAGTGCCACACTTATACCATGTTGTTGGATTGTCTTAGTCATTTGTGTAGCATCTGCCACAAATTTTTTGCATTCAAGCGATTCTTGTAGTAAAATCTGGTGCTCTGCCTTCAACGCCTGTTGTTTTTTGAAAATAAAATAAAATATGCTGCTTTGACTTCCCAGACAATTGGTGCTATTTGTACATAGCAAACAAACTTTGAATATGAACCAGTTACCTTAAATTTCTCACTCAAATTGTTCAGCAACTGACACCAACGACTCTTTTCTTTCACTTGCCCCTCCACTGCAAATGCTGCATGATGAAAAAGAAAGCTTGCATTCAGCCATTCAGCAAGCTTGTTGACATTCTTTTTGATGAGATACTTAAACAACTACTATAACTACTTGGTTACACAAATAGCGAATTCCTACAAGTACTTTGAGCTGGCATTTTTACATCCAACTATTCATTTCTCCAATCACAGTCGAACTTAATCTTCCACTACGCCTACTACCATTGGAAAGCTGAAGTAGATTAGCCACACAATTTTTGATTTCTTACCCAATGATCCAACATGCATTGACTTTCGCATCAGCTCCATCCTCAGCTCGTGCAGGGACGCCTGAGCCTCGTGGCATTCCCTGCTCTTGAGCTCGTTCTCCCTCATCAAATCCTCCAAAACTCTCCTGCACTCTTCCTTCTCCCTCAAAAGGAGAGAGTACTCCTGCTTGAGCTGGCCACAGCAGCTGCATTTTCCCTGCAACAAATACATCACCTTCCATTAAGCACCAAGAACAGAAGTAACTAGCACCTCCTTGTTTCTTAGTACTCCCTCCGTCCTAAAATATAAGAATATGGTAACATCAATTTTACATGATTGATCATTTTTTTTATTAATAGTCAAAATTAAAAATGTTTGAATTGACACTGCTCTAAAAATTCTTATATTTTGGGATAGAGGGAGTACAAATTTTTCGAAGCATCACCTCATTTTCCTCAATGTGCAGTGTTTCATGCACGCTTTGTGAACCTAAGGTGGTGGTCTCCTGCTCTCCACCACCTGTGCCTTCGGGAGGATGAACCTGCGGCGCGGCCACGCCATCGTTGTTGGCGGCTTCCAGGGCGGCGCCGCCGTTGGCCGGAGAAGGAGAAGGCGGGTCCTGCGGCGGCGAGGGGGCCGAGAAGAGCTCGAGCGGCGCGATCCTGTGCCTGGCGGCCGCGGCGCCCCTCCTGATGTAGTCGGGCGTGTCGTGCTGCATCCCGTCGCACGGGAGGACCCCCGACGAGGCGGAATTCTCCTCTGGTGGTCACCGCGCAGTCCAACGAAAAAAAATTTCAGACAAAATCGTTTCCCAGTTTGATCCAGAGCAAAATCCAGCGCCGATGGATCGAGTATTCGAGATCTAGAAATGGCGGGGGCGCGCGCGAACCTTCGCTGTTGCCGTCGTCGTCGTCGTCGACGTAGGGGATGAAGTCGCAGGTCTCGGACATCTTCACCGTCTTCCTGACCGCCGCCGACGCCGACGAGTCGCCGCCTGCAAGCAAATCGAATCGAGACCATGTCAGAAACCAAACCAAACCCAACCCAAAACACAGCCACACCTGCACGCACGCACGCACGAAGCACCAAGCGAAGCCGTGTCACCTATCCGGCCATGAGCGGCGGCGCGATCCCCTCCCCTCCCGCTCCCTTCCTCCTCCATCTCCATCGACCACCGCGCCCCGAAATTAAATCAAATCCACGCCCAATCTCCTCCGCCGCGCCAAACCCCCACTTGGAATCCTAGCCGCGCCAAGCCCCAGAAGGCGAGCGAGTGATCCCGCTCGCGAGGGGTGGAGAGATGCGTGGAGGCGGTGAGGATGGCGGCGATGGCGATGGCGAGGAATCGGAGGAGGGCGATGGGGAAAATGGAGGGGGGGAGCCGACCGTTGCAACTGCGGGGGGATTTTTTTTTTCTCTTTTCGAATTCGAAATGCGTGCGTGCGTTTTGTTCGTTGATGATGATGATTAAATTAGGGTTTAGATTAGATTAGATTCGTTAGATGGGTGTGGGGGGTTTGGATGGACGGTCCAGATGCGTCGCCCTGAGGATAATAAAAGAGGAAAATAAAGCGGAAATTTGTCTCGTATCGTTTGTGCGATACTGTAGTAAGGTTGATGGATGGATGTCATGATTTCGTTGATCGCCAATGGTCTTTTCTGTTTGAAATCAAATCACTATGGCGGTTTCTTCGATCGTCTATGTAGAGCTAGGTTGGTATACTAGTCTTAGCTGAACCTTCTTAAAGATGGGTAGGGTAGGGCCAAGGGGCTTTGTAAACTGTACTACTCCCCAGTCATCAAGGTTGCACTTGCAATGTCTCAACGGTGGAAAAAAATGATTAAAAAAAGGTTAACAATATCAATGCCTACTTCCTTGGTCTCATCCTAGGACTACAATATGGAGTATATTCGTAGTTTTAGGATATGTCTAATCTCATCCTAAATTACTGCATATTAAGACAGCGGGAGTACATCATCTGCGACAAATCTTGTCAAAGGTATGTTCAATTGTTCATTACTCATTGATATGAGACTAAATATATTTCTAGAATCCTCGTAAAAGAGTATTTCTAAAGGGAAAAAAAGCCTTGCCAAGAATTCTCACAAAGATATTTTACAAACTATACTCGTAAGACAAGTTATGGACTTAGAGACCAAAATATTGGTAGCGTCAAAATCTAGATAAATTTTGATACCAAAAAAAGCTTTGAGTAATATCAAAAACCTTTTGTTGTATCAAAGCTTTGAGTAATATCAATACAAAATATTTTAGTAGTATATGGTCTGAGTCCAATTTAGGGCTAAGCTTAGAATATAATATAGAAAGCATCAAATTGGACATTGGCAATGCTAATAATCTGGCTTTCAAACCACATACACTATTATTTAAACTACTAAATTATTGGTAAGACACATTTCGACACCAATCCAAAATGATCCTTGTTGTTTCTCGTATACATTTATGTGCTTGTTGTTTCTCGTATACATTTATGTACATGGGATCATTTTGATTTGAAGGCAAATTATGCACTACCAAATTATTGACACTTCACAACAATACACATATATATTGCCAAAGTCTGGAACTTAACTAATTTTGACATTAGCTAGTATGTGTTGGCATTATAGCAAACCGTTGAGATGTGCAAAAAAAAAAAAAGCATTGCTTCCTTTACTAGTACAAAAGTAGCAGCTTTACGTAGAGATCACAGAATTATAGATCAATAGCAAAATTACATCCATTGATCTTAATTACTTGCCAGCTTTCTCTAACAAAGAAAAAAAAACCCAAAAAAAATCAAGTAGCAGTAAATCAGTAATCACCTTTTTTTTTTGGAAGAAATGTAATATAATATATATATTTTGTGTCTGCCTCTCCTAATAATGTAGAGTAGTTACGTGCTATTCTGCTGCAGTAATAGTAGCAGCAAAAGACGAGATCACGAGAAGAATCCGTGGGCGCGCGCACGGCGAGCGGCGGCGCGCCGCGGCGCGGCGAGGCGAGGCTAGTTTAGGCCCAGATACCGGCGAGGAAGGCGGCGATGCGCCGCGCCGAGCGCGCGAGGAACGAGGCGCAGAGCTCGGCGGGGTCGTCGACGCAGCCCTGCCACGAGCACGCCCGCAGGAGCACGCGGCCGCGGCCGCGCCCCCGCGCTCCCCCGTCGCCGCCGCCGCCAACGCCGCCGCCGCCGCCGCGGGCGGCGCGCAGCCGGACGACGTGGCGCCACAGGCGGGCGAGGCACCCCTGGTCCCGCGGCGGCACGACGACGGCGGACTGCAGGTACGCCGACGCGGCGTGCTTCAGCAGGTGGTTCCTGATCCCGATGTTGGACGCGTCGAACTCGTGGATGTCGTGGCTCGAGTACTCGCGCCAGCTCCCTCCTCCTCCACCTCCTCCGCCGCCGCCGCCGCCGCCTCCTCCTCCTCCGCCGCCACCGCCGCCGCCGCCGCCGCCGCCACCGCCGCCCTCCACCAGCACGTCGCGGAGGCTGATGTACTCGGCGCTGGCGCTGGCGCTCCCGCTACCGCTCCAGCCGCCGATGCTGCTGCTCCGGCTCGCCGGCCTCGACCGCCGCCCCGCCGCCGCCACCGCCCCCCGCAGCGGCGGCGATGAAAACGGCGCGTATGGCTCCATCGTCGCCAAGATCCATGCAATGGCGACTCCTCACTTCTTGCCTGCGATGCTGCAACAACAAGAACAACAAGAAGATGATCTCATACTCTCATGCAATGGCCATCTCCATGGACTGCATGCTTCTTGTTTTTCTTTTTTCTTTTTTTTTTTTGGGGGTCAGGATGCAGTTTGAGTCTGAGAGATGAGGAGAGAAACAAGGTGAGCATTAGTTACCAGTGTGCCTTGTTTATCTCCATAGGTGCAGCTTAATTATAGGAGAGGTAATGACTCTGACCATGACAAATTTGGCAACAACAAATTACAAACTCAACACTTCCCTTCAAACTCTGCATGCTTCTTCCAAGTCCAAGATCAAGGACAAACAGATATCTGATCATCTGCAGTTGATGTACAGAGTAAAATACTCATATTTGATTGGGAGATTAAGGTGAAATCAGAAGCAAAGAGAAATATGTGGGTAAATGAAGCTTTATAACGTCTACATGTCCCAGCAGGATAATGGTAGGAATAGGTTGGCATGATCACATGATGTAACACATGAACTGAAACACTTTGAGATCAGAAAGCACAAGAGTTCAGTTGCAGTTTCAGGTTTAACAAGAGAACATAAGCAATGTATGCGTTTCCATCTGAATGGAATGCAATACTACAGAGGTTAAATAGTAGTTCAGAATCTGATTTGTCTAGGACTGACTACAGGGCATCAGCTCATTTAATCTTTTGAGGGTACATTATTGCAAACAGAACTGATCAAAACAACGGTAGAATACTCTTGAGACAGCACCATGCTCATTTCATTCTGCAGAACTAACAGGTAGATTGCCAGGTATGTAAACATCTCAAACTATGTGCTCCGCTAACGCTAGGATCTTGAGATGCTTCTTTTTCCTGAGTTCGTGGGGAACAGGACCAAATACACGAGTGCCAATCAGCTCGCCTTTGTTGTTCACAAGGACAATTGCGTTGTCATCAAACTGGATCTCGCTGCCATCGTTGCGTCCTCGCTTCATAGCAGCACGGACAACCACTCCATAGACCACATCTCCTTTCTTCACCTTACCACGAGGCTGTGCTTCCTTGACAGATCCAATTATAGTGTCCCCGAGCCTCGCTCCTTTCTTCCCCCTCAAGGACTGGATGCACATAACGCGCTTGGCACCAGAGTTGTCTACCACCTTTAGGTTTGTTCTCATCTGGATGAATGTTCTGATTTGCTGAAACCAGAATGAGAACATGAGTTAAAGTTTTATTCCACATGGAAAACATCCATGATGAGATAACTAACTTCAAAGAACTACATATGCCTGCACCCAGCAACAATCCTATTATCGTCGCACGAATAGCAGGGCACATAAAATTTATTTTAAAATACCAAGACATGGAGTCCCTGCTGTTTTGAGACAACAATAAAAATTCCTCCTAAAGAGTGGCTAAAAGAGTACGACAAAAAAGAAACGTATAAGATACTAAGATGGAGTCCAATCTGCCAAACAATCTAGTTTGACGACTGAGCAAATCCCTGATGTTGATCGTAAAAAAATAATAAAAGGTATTCAATCATATCAACAAAACCACATCATAGTGGAATAAATATATGCTTGTCTACTGTGCCATGGGTTCTCTAGTGAAAAGAATAAGACGTTTGTCCATTAATTAATTTTAGACTTTTCAAGTTGCTATTAGAAGTGATGTCAAGATGTTTCTGCTAGATAGAAGAAGTCATACCTGAAAGATAGGATCACAATGAGATGGTCTTGACACCGTTTCAACAGATGAGTTAACGGCTCCAAATAGATTGTTCCCAAGGCCTCCCATCAAGGTACGTCCAACTAAAAAGATGAAGAACAACCATGAGCAATATGCAAATTAGATCAGCATCATACCACAGCACCATAAGCTAAAAATATTAAGCCATCAGGCAGAGGCAAAAAAATCTAACTAGAGGTAAGAGCACTTGTAAGGTATAAGATACTGTTTTATTATGGTTAAAGACCATCAGTCGCACAGAATCAACAATTTTAATTGTGCACGTGTTTGAATGCTATGAATTAATCATCATTTCCCACTAGATCAAATCTCAAAAGTAATCAACAATTGGTTAATTTAGGCTAAAAGCCAATCTAAACTGGTTTAGGTCCAACCAACAGCTATAGTTAGAAGCCATAACTTTGTCCATGGTTTGTTTATGGAGTAGAACATATATCCAAACTTTGCACAAGCCAAATGTGTCTAGTAGGCATTTGCAAACCCCTATCCGTACAATCATATAAACGTTGAGGCATTCTCAAATCTCAATACCTGACGAACATTTTGACCTCAGGAATGCTGCCATTTCTTGTTGCCCTGCGCTTTACCCACACTTTCCTGCAAGGAGAATATGGTTCATAAGCCCTCAAAGTCACAGCAATAAGAACAAACAGTATATTGAAACCTCTGCAAGCAGGGGCGGATCCAACTTGGGACATGGGGGTTCAATTGAACCCCCCATATATTTCGGGGAACAAACAAACTGTTACTTGTATTAAGGTTAAGGCTATGAAATTAAAAGAAGAGCTTCTTCCAGATCTAGAAGAGAAGCTAGGGCTAACGAACGAACGCAAGCAAATTCCAGTCCCGATGGGAGAGAGAGAGAGATGAATCAGAAAGAGGTTGACCAGGTGAGGATCCCCTCCCCTCCCCTGCTCTGCTCGCCAGATGGAGATGGAGATGGAGATCGCCGCCGCGACTCGTCTTGGCGGCGCAAGGAGCGGAGCGGAGGAGACAGAGATGGGAGATTTTCCTTCTTTTACGCCGCCACGGGGAAGTATTTAGTAAATTTGCCACTGGGTGCATTGTATCTAGTCTAGACTAATATAAAAAGCAATGAGTTGTAATTGTAATTAGCACCGGCCCATTAACCCTCCAATTAGCACTTCTCAAAAGAAACCGTCGCCAAATCCGCCTCTTCCCCATGGCAAAATCCCCGCCCACATCGTCAAATCTCGCTCCGCCCCTTCCCTCTCGCTCCAAACCGCCACCGGGCGGCACCGACGCCCCTCCCCGCCGGCGCCACCAGCGGCGCCTCCCGCTCGGTCCCGGCCGGCGAGTCGCGTAGGAGGGGGAGGCGGCGACGGCGCCGCGAGCGCGGTGTTCTACACGGAGAAGTACCACCCGATCCAGGCGGGCAGCATCAACAGCACCGACGTCGCCCCCCACGACAACGCCCCGTCCTCCTGCTCGCCGCCGTCAGCCACTACGCTTCCTGTCTCCTCAGCGTCCCCATCCCCTCATCGCCACGCCCTCTGCATCGCCACCGCCCCGCTGCACGCCGTCGCGCTCCCACCCGCTTCTCAGATCACTTCTCTCCCACCCAGTCCACTTCTCTCTCAATCACTCCATAGATTAGGGTTGGAGCCTTGGGGGATTGAGGCATTGGGGGCGTCTTGGCAAGTGGCAACAACGACCCAGCCATGTTGCAGGCTTCTGCAACAAACAGCGGCGATAGACCTGCGGCGGCAGCGAGTAGTAAGCGGAGGTGGGCCGTGGGCGTGGAGCCGCGCATCAGCAGCCGAGTGTGAGCCGGCAGAGGCAGGCGGTGGCGGCACATCAGCGAGCACCTGAGCAAGGGCACTGGGCGACAAGATCGCTGGTGCAGTGGTGCCGATTGCCAAGCAACTAGCAGATCAGGCCTTCCGCCATTGGGGCATCAGGGCATCAGGAGGCGAGCAGCAGTAGCAAACAGAGGAAGACCCAAGGTGAGTCAATACTAATTAAGTAGTCAAGTAGATACTGAATCAATGAGTCATGGTCTTGCTATATTAGTACTTTCTCAAAGCATCTGAAAAAGAAATGGTTTACACATGCCTTTCACGTTTTTACCATGTTTAGTTTTCAATCTTGATGTTATGTCCATGTCTGTTTGTTTGCTCCTGGCTCCTGCTTACAGGTTACAAATTTTTTTTTTGACTGGTCACCGGGGGGGAGAGCTTCCCCACCTGAATTATATTAAAAGAAAGGTCAAGTACAAAGATTTAGGTTACATTCTAACGGAGGGGAGAAGATAGCATATTCTTCTAGACCTCTACAACAGGCCTATCATTTTGGCTCAGCCTTTCCGCCCATTGCGTAGCATCCTCTATACATCTAGTTAAAATCCTGCCATGCGAAGGTGGTTCTTTTCTGAAGACCACATCATGGCGGTGATTCCATAAGCTCCATAAACAGAGTAAGAAGAAAACTTGGAAGTGTTTTGCCGGCAGTCGACCCGTTGGACGCAGAGCATGAAGGTTGCGAGAATCTGTGATGGCCGTGTTGACATCAATCATGCCCCAAAATGAGACAGCAAAGGGACAAAGAAAGCAGAGATGTGAGGCGGTTTCAACAGCAGCTTGGCAAAGCTCACAGGTTGCAGATTGAACAATGCTCTTCTTCAGTAAATTGTCTCTTGTTGGGAGTCGATTTTTTGATAAAAGCCATCCGAAGAATTGCGCTTTTGGTGGAGCTTTGTTTTGCCAGATAAAATTCCAGTTCGGGCAAGCGGGGAGGTTACCTTGGAGGCCTTGGTAGATTTGTTTCGAGCGCAAAAGCCTTGTTGTGCCTTTGGCTGACCTCTTATCGGCATCTGAGGATAATGTTGTAGTTTGCCGGATTGAGAGCAGTTCCGCTGCCTGTGCCTCGGCAGCCGAAGACAAGCGAGGAACAAAATGGTCCTCAAAATCCCCGTTGCAGAACTGAGCCACTGTTTCATTTTTATCCAAGACGTGTGAGAAAATTGGCCGGAACTTATCTGCGAGCACCTCCCCCTGAAGCCATCTATCCATCCAGAAAGAGATGCGACTCCCATTACCAACCTGAGTTTCAGTAAGCTTTTGGAGTTCTGGCAAAAGTGACACAAGCGAGTCCCAATGAGGTCCAAGTTGCCTGTCCGCGAAAAGGGAAGCATCTTCGAATTCCTGCCAGATCCACCTTGCCCAGGAAGACGGCGTGTAATGTAGATGATGGAGCCGCTTGATAAGAAGGGCATTATTTTGCAGTTCTAAGTTTTTTATGCCCAACCCTCCAGCACTTTTGGGCCATGCAACCAAACATTTAGCCCCACTGCAAACATCATCTCCAGACCACAAGAAAGCTCTTCTTTTTTTGTCAAAAGCCTCAATGGAACCTTTGGGAAGTTTAATCGCTGACATTGCATAGATGGGTAGGCTATCAATAACCGCATTTACAAGGATCACTCTTTCAGCATAGGAGAGAAGTTTGGCCTGCCATCCTGCAAGGTACTTGTCTGCCTTAGAAATTGTAGGTTGCATATCACAGATTCGGAGCTTGGCATATGAGAGTGGCAGACCCAGGTAAGTGAGTGGAAACTGCTCTGTCTTGCACTGCAAAATTTGGGCTAAGGAGGCATGGAGATGATCTTCAACATGTAGGCAGGCCAAGGTACTTTTATTGAAATTGATTTGTAACCCTGTAGCTTGTGCGAAGCTATGAAGGCAGTTCTTGAGCTCCATTAGGTCTGAGCCCTGGGCTCGGCAGAGAATAATCGTATCATCTGCATATTGCAATGTTGCACACGGCAGGTGGTGATAGATTGGATGACGGATACCATTGTTTCGCTGGAGCAATTTCTGTAAAACATCCGCCACTAGGATGAAGAGATAAGGGGAGAGAGGATCTCCCTGCCGTACCCCATTTTTGCAATCAATCCATTTTCCTTGAACCCCATTCATGAGAATTGCCGACTTTGAGGTTCTTAGCAGGCAATTTATCCAGGAGCACCATCTGGGGGGGAGATTTCTAGCCTCCATTATTCTTTGCAAACTGTCCCAAGATACTGAGTCGAAAGCTTGACAACTGCGGTTTTGCATTTCCTTTTGTGACAACACTGAATCAACTCAGTTGCATAAATAAAATTTTCAGAAATACTTCTTCCTTTCAGAAACCCCGTTTGATCTAGGTCTATCAAATCTGGCAAAATGCTTTGAAATCTATTAGCCAAGACCTTGGAGATGATTTTAACTGAACAGTTTTGCAAAGAGATAGGGCGGAACCCATCAGGAGTGCTTGGTTTCCCTGGTTTTGGCAGAAGAACGATGAGGGCTCTATTGATTCTTTCTAGTTGTGCAGTTCCTGAATAGAAGCACTACATCAGTTTCATTACCGAGTTCCCGATTGTATTCCAGGCAGCTTGATAGAATCCCGGGCCAAAACCATCAGGACCCGGAGCACTGTTCTTATCCATTTTTCGTATAGCTAACAAAGTTTCGTCCAACGTGAACGGGGTAATCAATCTGTCAAAAGCTGTTGGGGGGGTGTCAAAGTAAAGGGACTGCAGATCTGAATTCCAAGTTGAAGGTTGTGCTGAACCCAGGATTGATTTATAGCACTGCAACATTAGCTCTGCCTTGGCGCTTAGCTCTGTGATTTCCATGCCATTCCAAGTGATAGATCTGATAAAAGTCTTCCTGTGATTCTGAGCTGCATGTTGCTTGAAGAAAGCAGTGTTATCCAGTCCCAATCTGATTTTTTTTACCTTACTCCTTTGTTTCCAGTACGCTGCTCTGGCTAGGTGAATCTTTGCAAATTTGTTCTGAACAAGTTGACGTAGCAGGAGTTCTTGAGGAGATAAAGGTCTGTGCTCTTCCCAGAAGTCTACTAAATCAATAACAAACTTGCAGTCCAATTCCAGAGACGGCTGTTCTCTTTTGTTTCTTTCCCAAAGCTTAATTGCTGATCTTGTTTTCTTAAGGTTTGCAACTAGACATTGAACCCCATTAGAAGAAGGGACCGGATTCCATTGAGCGAGCACTGAAGGGAGGAAATCATCATACACCAGCCGGGCATTTTCAAAACGGAATAAAGAAGATTTTGGAATGGTTGTGGAGGCTGAGACAAGGAGCGGGACATGGTCCGAAGTGGTTCTAGTCAGAGATCAAAGGTTTGTCGTTGGGAAGGTGGAATTCCACTCAGTTGAGATGAAAGCTCTATCAAGTCTAACCAAAGTTGGCGAATCACGCTTGTTTGACCAAGTGTACAGCCTGTCTAGAAGAGGGAGCTCTATGACCTGAATTTTATCTAGAGTAGAGTTGAACTTGTCGGCAAGAGAGGTAGAGAAATTTGGGTTATTTTTGTCCGAGGGGGTACGGGTGAGGTTAAAGTCGCCTAGTAGCATCCAGGGGCCACTAACAAGATCATGTAGCTCCGAGAGTTCAAGGAGGAAGTCATCGGTGAAGGAGTGATCAGCGGGAGCGTAGACATTTGTTACCGAGAAAGAAAAGTTTGCTGGAAGGAAATCAAAGGTGATCGTTAAAGAGTGGTGGCGAGAGATGAAAGCTCGTTTAGCGAAGCGCGTGCTGTCCCAAGCAGTGAGAAAACCCCCCCTGGAACCATACGACCCAATGTAATGGTAACAATCATAACAACGCGGCAGAAAGGAGTAAGCTTTCAGGTCATTAAGCAGAGCAAGCTTAGTCTCTTGCAATAATACTAATGAGGGGCGCTCAGACAGGAGGGTTCCAAAGATTACATCACATTTTGACTGATCCCCTAACCCCCTAACATTCCAGGACATAAAGGAGACATCCAGATGATTAGAAGTCATTAAGACAACAAAAGACACCTAAAAGATTAGAGAAAGGGAGGAGCACTGGCAGGAAGAGCTTACAGGTTACAATTAACAAAGCCTTCTTTCATTTACAGATTTCAGAGCAATTTCAAAAACTGAATTGAAACGGTGTGATTTTGTGTGAGAGAGCAAACAACTCTTCATGATGATCAGGTATCTGAACTGTTAAACTAGCATATGTTAAGCTTGAGGAGGCAACTAGAGAAGACCTGCCATTGGTGGTCACAATGGATGAGCTCAGCCAGCTACAGCTGCAGCTCGAGTTAGCTCTGAGCAAAGTCTGTGAAAGACTAGGTGGCTCAGTGCAAATCTGTATGGAATAATATACAAGTTCAGCACAAATTTGGTTGAAATCTGTATGGGAGTGCTGTAAAAATCATCAGTGTTTTATACACTGATAAGTTGGTTGAAATTGTGATTCAGTATATTCATAATCCCCTTTCATATTACAGAATGGCCTCCATTTCTTTTGTTTGAGAATTTTCATATTGCTCTGGTCTATGTAATGGCCACCACCAGTCCAAGGAATGGCATTAGCGAGCTGCAGCATGTCAACTGTATGTATTTCTTGTTTTGGTGAATTTAATTTGTTGCGTAGAAATGGAAGTTAGTGGTGGTGGTCCTAAGGATGAATTTAGTACTATAATCATAAGGTTAGGGTTTGTGGACCAAAGTTAGAAGGGAATAAAAAAACATCATTACAGGCTTGAAGCAGTTCTACAATTTGCTCACCTCGGAACTTAACATTAAACTTAAGAATGTTGCTCTGTCTTGACACAAATATACTTGTATCCATTTGAACCATCTGAGTTGCTTCCATTGATCTTTGCTTCGCCTTGCAACATGGCCACATTTAGTGACCGTCATGCTTCCATGGCCATTGCCAGTGTTACCTGCACAGCAGTGTCCAATTTTTTTCCCCCCAAATTGGCCTAATGCGCTACACTGGCCATTTATCTGTTGCAACGTTCCAAACCTTTGTTTAATTTGTCTGTCCACCTTTGATACACCACCTCTATAATGGAGGACATTGTTAGGGGCTTCACACCAATTTCATCAACAAGATCCGTTGAACTTTTCTGCTTCTGATGTTAATTGTTTTTTTTTTTAAAAAAAAACATCTCTGTTGCTAATTGTTCTTCATGGTAATTCCAAATGTCACTAATTCCTTCCTCAGGTGTTGAATCGGGCAAATGTGCGGTCTTACATGTTGAAGAAAAGGAAGTCATGGTTCAATTGAACCGTGATAGTGTGCAGCGAATGAAAAGTGGATCCAAGGGGAAAATAAACTCCATGCTAGGAAAACTGCAACTGGTAATCCCAAATATTGGTTTTTCTTTCGATGTGCACACTAGCACTATGCTTAATTGGATATCTGGTGATGCAGTAGATAAGGTTGTGCATACCGTGAGAACTTCAATTCATTCTTTTTATCTATACTAACATCTGAATGTTTACTTTTCTTATATGTACTGTTTTGGTGAATCTGTGAATTGACTATTTGATTATTTTGAAAATTTAATAGTATATGCCAATCCAATTTTAGAAAGCACTGAAACAACATAATCCAAACTGAAATTTAGTTCAGATAAGTTGCACTATGTTATGAGTGATATCCATATGCACCCAAATGAAAAACAGAATACACTTCATTTGTCAATATATGTAAAGAAGTAACCTATAAGAGTAATGGACTAACTCTCTTCATATTTATGCAGGTTGTGTTTCCTTTGAGAAATATGATGAGCTGATTACTGCACTGCTATTTACATATATGATCTTTTTCTAGTACTTATCTCTTGTGTTATTAGGTAAGTATGCACTATATCTCTAATTTTTCACAGATTTACTCTTCCGTTATTCTAAATATCGAGGACATTCGCGAGCTTTGCATTTGTGTAGTGCTTTTGTAGTTGTGGGCTGTGTGGCATGGCAGTTGTGGGCTTGGTGTTGTTTCTATAGGTGATGCTCTCTCAGTTCTACTGTATGAGCTATGTGTGTTGTCATGCATCCTTACTCTCAGGCTGTCAGCAGCTTGCTTGATGGACAATATATATATGGAAATAACAATACCATGCTCCTATAACTGGAAGTTGAGATGAGTTAATAGATATTTATCCATATCGTGCCTAGAGTTTAGTTCACAAGAGGTAAAATAATGGAAAAACAAGGTTGACCGATCTGATTGAAGTTGGTGCTTGATTCTGGTGGGATATGTTTATTGTGCTCTCTGTTCCTAGCCATTTTTAACCAGCAATATGCTAGCATGCTACCATTTCAACTTATCTGAAGACTTTTATTAGTGTTTCAGACTATTTGCTTTCTAGCCTTAATATGCATGGTCATATCTGCAGTATATATTAGTATTAGTTTGATAACTCAATTATATTATGGACTATGAAACATGGTATAACTGATGATTATTAAACTTACTTTAAATGACCCTTGTGGAGGTGAGATACTTCACAATCTGTAATATGTATGTATCTATATATATACATACTGCAAACTACCATGAAAGCATTGGCATTTATCATCTTCTTAATATATCTTTATCTCTGCAGAAACAGTTCATATGTAATGTTACAATATACTTTTTCGGCTATGTCATGGACTTTGGGTCTTCAAGTAGCGCCTGGTACATCCTAGAGATTTATTGTCCAGTTAAATTTTATTTGAGTGTCTATAAGAGAGATGTCCCTAAATTTTATCTACTGCATTGCTTCTTGATATGGTATTTTAACATTACATGCTTTCTTAATTTCAGGTGCACTTGAGGAGCTGAGGTATGAGAAAAAGTAAAGCACGTTAGACAAGGAGATGATGGCAACCCCAGGAAAAAAAAGGAAATGCCTACAATATTATCTGTGGAGATGAAAAAATAAATGCTATACTGACCAAAAACAGTTCCAGTTATAGTAGATTTAGAATAACTTTTTTGTTACAATTTATTTATATATTCACACTATTATGTATATTTCAATGCATCTATGATTCCTTAAATGTTGTCATTCTCTCCGTCTCGCCCAATTTGGTCCCAATTTGGCTGAGCGGGTTATTCATGATGGGCTGGTTCAATTTAGTTGAGCCCCTTGGTCCATCCGATTATCCAAAGTGTCATTTTCTTTATTCCCATTTTCAGATTTTCAGTGTTATTACTTTTAGAAAGTTATATCTGTACTAACAATATTTTAGATCGTGGAACTTTAATTATCGTTGTTACCCATAAACTCAACTGGTATATACATCAGAGGCTGGTTTCAAAATATTATTTGTCAATTAGTGCTTCTCTCCATTGTTAATGTAAACAATAAAATAAAATTAGTTACTCCATTCGATATATACGTAAACGTGCCTTGCACGTGCATACTAACTAGTATATCATAAACACATGAGTATCAATGTGTTATAAGCTATGACTGGTAAATCCTTAATTACCATATCTTAAAAATGGCAGCAAAAGCCCCATACGAGTACTCTCACCTTTATCTCAATACTTTTACTACTTTAAAACTAGCTATTTCTTTATAATGACTGGTGACCCACATATCAAAAATTAACAAACTGGTTAGCGATTGTGTCGACAACAAACTCCTCGTACCACTAGCAACCACTAAGTGTCACTCCACGCACCGCCACCACCGCTCTTTCTCCATGAGCCACCATCATTCCTCCCTTCGCCTTTGGATGCGCAATCACACACTCTAGTTACCCTCCATGAGCCACCCTTTTTCCTCCTTCCCTCTCATCATGCACACTATCGTTATGATCGCCGTTGAGGTCGGTGGTGTTGGGATTGCAGGGACTCAGGGAGGCAGGAGTCCCGATGAAGAACGGAGACGTTAGATCCGGACTCCTTGCTAGATCTAGCGATTCCCCAACTGTCGGAGGGAGAAAAAAATGGAGAGAGAGAGAGAGAGAGAGAGAGAGAGAGAGTTAGTGTGTGCAGTGGTTGCTGAGTCACCGGACTTGGAAATGGATGGAATAGGGTTGTTCAAATTGAAATGTAAAGTTAGTTGTTCTGAAAATGAAAAGAGTGGTTAGAGGATGACATAATATGAAAACTTTTAAGAATACATAGTACGAACTGTAATTTACTTTTTTTTTCTTTAGCAGAATTAAAGATGACTTATCCATTACCCGATAGTCTTGTGATATACTAAGTGTGGTTGGGTCGGTGTACGCAGCTATTACTTAATAATCTCATGATATGTCGATGCATGAAGATATGGACTTCTACTAACACGGGTTGATTAATTATTGTTAGATAGATTCAGCTAAAAAAAGATAAAATTAATGCCATCAATTTTGCTCAACAATAAAGCATTCGACTGTGGTCTCCTTTTCTCTCTGCATGATATACGATGACTATATCAGTAGGTATTTCCGAAATTCTTTTATATTATTTTTTTCTACATATATGTTAATTTAGACTAATATTTTTTCTCATAATTAAATAGATAATAAATTATTTTTCATATTTCTCCTATAAAATGTGAATAGGGCATTGTATAATTCGAAAATTATATTATAATTTTATGTAATTTAATGTGTAAGATATGGACTTGTAGAATAATATTTAACTTTTTATAAACATTTTGCACGATAGTAGATAGGTAATTAACTAAACAGCCATAAAAAATATAGAAAATCCATCGCGCGTTACTGATTTTGTCCTTATTTTACAATATGTCATTGGGTTTCTCAAGTTCTAATATGCCATCGCACTTTGCTTAACTTGTATAACATACCATCGTCATCTAGTTAGCTTCCGTTAGTATTGTACAGTTTTATCATAATGACCGAAATAGCCCTGGGACGAAAAATTCCAAATATCATATTGTAAAACTTCCAAAGTTTGAGATTGGCAACTTCTTTACCTTGTTTATAATATGATATTTCGGAATTTTCGCTATTTTTTTGGAACTTCCGTCCTAGGGATATTTCGGTCATTAGGACAAAATTATAAAGTACTAATGAAGTCTAAATGGACGGTGACGGTATATTACAGAGATTAAGCAAAATACGATGGCATATTGTATAACTTGACAAACTCAGTGGCATATTATAGAACAGGGACAAAGTTAGCGGCACACAATGGATTCTCTCTAAAAAATAATCTAGTCAAATTGTTTCTTTATTTCATTCAAAACAAAACATTTTTTTACCAAACACGTTAGGAGAACTTAAAAAGAAGGTAAGAAAAAGAGAAGGTTAGTCACTAGCTCAAAACATGTAGGGAAAAGTTACTCATATCTATGGTATGGTATATACTCACATTAATCGATAATATTCTAATATTATTAAAATTGTTTTCATCGTAATACTGTGTGAAACTAAAATTTAACCTTATATTCTTCTATTGATCCATCTTCTTCTCGTTTTCTCATTCTTATTTATTTTTGATAATAATATTGCTACAAGCATCACTATTACTTGCCCACGAATACTAGCAGCTAACTCATGTGTGTGTGCTCCGTAATATATATTATCTATGATTTTACATGAGTAGACAATAATTATTATCTTTATTAATGATATTGTATTTATATAAGGTACCTGACTAGTTTTTAAGAAGTGGAAAAATATTTTTGTTAAACATGATCTAGAATGCTATAAAGATTAATAATATTGAACGATATATAATCATATAAAAAATTTTATGGGTGAATTGATCGACACTTGTTATAAATCTAATGATCATAATACTCTATATATATTGTTCAAGTAAGTTGTGACATTCTATTTACTAGTTACATGTCTATGTATTACAATGTGATCTAAAGATAAAAATAAGATTTAGTTTATTTTAGTCCAATTTTTATGATATATTAGGTTTTTTATATTTCTTTAGAGATAATATTGTATAACAATCAGATAATTTATTGTTTTATGAGTATATTAGTTTATCGTACCATATTTATAAAATCCTACATCCGTCACTGTCTGTAAGTTACATATGAAATGAACTCAACAAGTGAACTGCACTGATCCAATCTCATGACCCTGAGACCGGATCAGGACATGATGATGGTATCACCCCAAAGATTTACTAACTTCTCTTCCGCTAAACTGCCTGTCACATTAGGCCAAGGAGAAAAAAAATAGGCTAGGGAGAAAAAATATATGGGTAGAGCGCTAGCACCGATTTAATCGCCTGAGCACCTCTTCTTGAGACGATCTGCCGGCGGACGGCACAGTTAATTAGTTCGAGGACAAGAGATCACTCACCTTGGTTGAAGCAGCGACGCGGCGGCGGCGACCAGCGAGAGGGGGAGAGGCTCGCGGCGGAGGCGGAGGCGATGGCAAAAGTGGAGGGGGAGAAGAATAGGAAGTGGAAGAACTCGTTAAGTTGGACCGGGCCGAAGAGCACATATGGCCCATAAAAGGAAGCGGAGAGAGAGTCCATTGAGTTGGGGGCCGGGTCAAAGAGCACAGCTCATGTTGCCTAACTAGGCCCTAATGGGCCTAATTAGAGGAGGAGAGAAGAGATGGTGTCGGGAGCCAATGAGAGGTGGACAGGTGTGTCACTCCACTTGCATGTAAAAAACTGGTGAGCCTTTGATTTGCAGGCTGTGTGTATGAGTACACAGCAAAGCTATACCTCGATCCTATGATCATTTCTACTTTGAACATAGTGCCCTCTCTATCATGACTTGCTTGATTAGAGACATTATTTGTGACCAATCATGAACCCATAGAGCACAAGTTTAGGGCTTGTTTAGTTAATTTGGAGCCAACTTTTGCCCAATTGAATTGATTTTTGGTAGTGCCAATCCGGTACTCCATATGTTCTAAACTATAAGGATTTTTAAGATTTAAATTTTGTAGCATGATATTATCATTCTTGCATCGATTCCCATGAGTTACCATCATTTTAAAATTTTCACAACCAATCAGATGCTTGGAAAGAGAATCTTAACAATTCAAAATTCAAAATTTGACAAAAGAATTAACTGAAAAGAAATATTTTGCATAACATTAGTAATTGCTAGACAATCTAGAAATACTTATTTTTTTCAAACGATAGGAGTAGTATAGAATTTGAACTAGTTTGAGCAAAAATTTTAGTAGCAAACCAAAGGGTTTAGGGTTTATGGTGAACATCCTTTTGATACTATTGAAGCTACCACAATTTTGGTAGCACACAAATTAGTATCAATCTAAACAAGCACTTAATATCAAGGTGATAATATCAATGGGGAAATTTAACTATTTGCCACTTTTAGATTGGTCAATTATCCAAATACCCCTTTTAGGTTTGCACATAATTTTTTGCCACTCTTAAGAGATGCCTTCTTAACTATTTGCCACTTTTGCCCACGTGGCATACCAACATGGCAACAGAGGGTACAAACCGGTGTGGAACCCACTAGTCAGCCTCTCCTCTCTCTTCTTCTTCTCTCCCTCTGGTCCGATGTGGCAGCGGACGAGGCAGAGCGGCGGCGCCGACGGAGGATGAGGCAGAGCGGCGGCGGACGGGCCCTCGCGGAGGCGGAGAAGGCGGAGCGGCGGCGTCGGCGGAAGAGGAGGCGTAGCGGAGGAGGAGGGGCTCCTCGCGGAGACAGAGAAGGCAGAACGGCGGCGTCGAAGGAGGAGGAGAAGTAGCGGCGGCACTGGCGGAGGAGGAGGCATAGCGGCGGCAGATGGGCTCCTCGCGGGCCTAGGAGGCGTAGCGGTGGCGCCGACGGAGGAGGACGCGTGGCGGCGGTTAAATTTCCCCCACCACGGCACTCACCGACCACACCCTCCACGACATCCTCCGCCCGACCTCATCTGCGCCACCCTCGTCTGCAACCGCAGGCGCTGCAGCGACGCGCGCTGCTGCCTCCTCCTTCGCTCGCCCCCACTGCCCGTCCACGCCGCCGTCACACGCTCCCACCTCGTTGCCGTCTTCGCTCCCATGACGACCTGCGCATCTCGCCGGGGGCTCATCCTCGCCGGCAACTGCGAGGAGCCCGTCCGACACCGCTCTGCCTCGTCCTCCGTCGGCGCCGCCGCCACATCGGACCGGAGGGAGAGAAGGAGAGAGAGAGAGAGGAGAGGCTGACTAGTGGGTCCCACACCGGTTTCTACCCTCCGTTGCCACGTTGGCATGCCATGTGGGCAAAAGTGGCAAATAGTTAAGAAGGCAACTCTTAAGAGTGGCAAAAAATTATATGCAAACCTAAAAGGGGCATTTGGATAATTGCCCAATCTAAAAGTGGCAAATAGTTAAATTTCCCAATATCAATGAGTGTACGCATAATTCTGCGCATGCATATTTTTCTCATTGTTAGTATATAAATATTAATCCAAAATTTGATTTTTGAAAGTAATATTGCCTTGCATTTTAGGATGGGGAGTACTTGGCTACCCAAGCCATAATATCCCGCCACTATATCCACCACTGCGTTAATTATATCCCTTTCTTTCTATTTCAAATAAGAAAGAGGGCAGTAAAACACCAATGATTTGACATGCTCCTAACCTTTTTTTTTGACGGGTTTCGTGACGCCCAGGCAGGCGTGCCCTCGGCCGGATGGCCTCAGGACAAGCTCACAACTTACAATGGGCACTTGCTGCTCCCAAAGGTCGCTATCTCGTTCTATATCGCAGGAGGATTTCCTAACCAAATCACATGCAAAAAATGCTTTCACGAGCAGTTTTTTAAAAAATAGCCCGTGAAAAATGTATTTTTCTTGCAGCGGAAACTTAAAGATATTTGCATTTGTAAATGTATTTTCACGTACAGTTCTTTTGTGCGCCCGTAAAAATACTTGATTTGTGCAGGTTAGAGGTAGGTCAGGAATCACCCATGTAAACGGATTATACGCCGCCTAGAAAAATAATTTCTGCACCAATGTATTATGATTTCTATGTCTATAAAAGCTCCTTCGACTCCAGCCCCATAAGCTATTTTTTCACCACCACCTGCATATCATATCAGTGCATGCATGGATTATACAGGGATGCAGGTGTGCTATCTTTTACGTAGGCTTTTGCAAGCACCGATAAATCAAAAGCTGATACTATATAATAAAGCTCGCACCCATATGCATGTTACTAGCGATGGAGTATATTATGTTCTTGTCGATCGAGACGACGCGCATGCTACAACTCTTCAACTCCACAAAAGCTAATTCAGCTTTGGGCTCATGAATGCAAGCACGAATGCAAGGACGAATCGTCCAATTAAAAGCTAATTCAATTCAGTTTGTTTGCCCCCTTTTTTTTTAGATCGAGATGAATATGCACCAATTGGGGATCAACCACATTCCCAAATCAGTATGCTTCGATTCGCAGGAAAGTACACGAGATCGATGAAACAATTCATCGATCAAACATTGTATATTTTTGCATCGATCGATCCCAGTTCAGTCCTTGTCCAGATCATGAGAATGAAAAGGCTGAAGAACACGCATAGCAAATTAATTAAGCTGGTCAAATGCAAGTACAGTTGATCGAGATTTTTAGTACAAGTGTTGCAATCACATTAATTTTACCCATTATATCGATGTGCATATATGTACTACTAATAACGTCATCTTATCTATTCCCTCCATCTTAAACTATAGCAACATTGTGACTTCGTATATACTCTCTTTCTGAGGGGAGGGGAGTAGCTAGCCTTCTACTCCACCTGTCTCATAATATAAGAGATTTTAAGTGGATGCATATATGACACATCCTACTCCAAATTTATTAAAATTACTTATACTAGGATGCGTCATATTTACCAAAAATTTTTATATTACGGGACGAAAAGAGTAGCTTCCCTAATCTGAAAGCATTTTTTTGTTTGGATGTCCAATTGACCACTTGATTAATAATACAATTGCACGCATTTTCAACTGGCAACTCAAGATGCATGCTATTTTCTCCGTTTCATATTATAATACTTTCGACCATTATTCATATTATGTTAATAAATCTAGACATATATATATATTTAGATTATTAACATATATATATAAATATATATAATGCTAGAAAGTCTTATAATGTAAAATAGAGGGAGTAGCTCTGAAGAAGATTGAGCAATTAATCTGATGAAGCAGCTAGCTAGCTAGCACATACTGCACGTCTCCGTACGTCTTAGTCGGGTCTTAATTTCCAAAGCAAATATAGACAAGTACACTGCACCCGTACGGTGCGTACGGAGAAGAGAGGATTAAAGCTCTAGAAAAAGATCGGTCAATTCGCGCATATATACTGTACTCCCTCCATCCAAAAAAAATACTAATCCTGAGTTTCTGTGTCCAATGTTTGATCATCTATCTTATTTAAAAAAATTATATAAAAAAATAAAAAGATAAGTCACACATAAAGTATTAATCATGTTTTATCATCTAATAACAATGAAAATACTAATTATAAAAAAAATTTTATATAAGACGGACAGTGAAACGTTGGATATAGAAACCCAGGGTTTATCTTTTTTGGAACGGAGGGAGTACTTAAGGTTGCTTAAGTTTGAAATATATACTGTGGGAGCTAGCAGAGAATTCAGCGGGCGCACGTCAGTACATCACTGAAATGAGCTTCATATATATATATATATATATATATATATAGTACTCACTTTGTCCAGGGATGTAAAATATTTTAGGTTGATTAGCAGAGTTCTTAAGGTGAAATTACTTTGATGCTAGTTGACGGTTAAATTTTCGAGAAAAAAAACCCTGCCAACCAGGTCTTTACAAGTTTACTTGATTAGTCTAGCGATGTAAGAGCATCTCTAACAGAATGGCTAAATATATGGCTCTCTAAGCCAAATTCTAACAAGTTAAGGGAAAAAAGCCCTTCAACAATCTATCTATTTGTTGGATGGCTAAGCCATCTAGGTGGCCAAATTGGCTCATTACTTCTTCTTCCTGTCGTCCTCCTCGCTCCGCTACTCAAAGCGCGGCGTCTGCATGTGTTGCCGCCTACCGCTGATGTTGCCGAGCGATGGCATGGTCGTCGGAGGCGTCAGGTCGGGTTACACCCAGCCGTCGCCTCGGCCGCATGGCCCGGTGACGCCGGCGTGCTGAGGAGGCCGCCAGGACGCGGTCCGCCGCCACCTGACCCAGCTGGCAAGGTGGGGCCGCTCTCGGGCGGCGTGTCGGCTGGGAGATCGTCGACGAGGCCGCTGATCTCCGACGACGACGCCGTGTCGGGGAGGCAGCAGTGGCCTACTCCCCCGCCACCTGACCCGAACACCCGGTGCAGCCGCTCTTCGGCGGCGTGTATCGGGGCGACCGGCCGCGGCAGCTCGCTCCGCCGCTGCCGCCGCCGATGGGAAACCCGTCGCCTAACACCCACCGTCGACGCACCGATCGTCCTCCCCACCGCCGCCGCCTCCCACCTCGCGCGCGCAGGGATCCGCCGCCGCCATCGCCTCCTGCCTCGCGCGCGCGGGGAGCCGTTGCCGCCCGCTTCGCGGGAGAGGATCGATGGGCCGATGCGGGAGAGAAAGAGAAAGAGAAAGAGGAGGAAGAAGAAAGCATTTGAGGCTGATATGTGGGTACATTTGTTATTTTAGAGATGTAAATAGAGAGGCTGTTGGAGTGAATAGTTAGTTTGACTATCCATATCAGTTGGAGAGTTGGCTATATTAGTATCCGAGGAGTCTAATTTAGAGATGCTGTTGGAGATGCTCTAACTACCCGCGAACACAATGGTTGAATGGACTGAAAAATCAATACTTCCAAATTCCTTATATCTACGGATAAAATTTTAATAATCAAAAACCCCATATATTCGTGGACAGAGAGTATACCGACTACTTTGGTAGTTTGGTTAGCCCTTACTAACATGTGTAGCACAGTATTAATCTACTTAAAAAAATCAAAATTAGCGCGCTTCTACAGAACGCATGAATTTTACATATATTTCATTCATGATTTACTTCGATTCCTCCAAAATCTGTTTGAAAATTTTGTCCATTGCAAGGAGGCCTTTGGTAGCATCTGTCCAGTATATACTCGCAGCTTGGCTATGCAGAGTTGCTGACCCAAATGCTAGTGGCTTGTAGCTTAGGCCCCGTTAAGTTTCCATCCTAAAATTTTTCATCTTGTCACATCGAACATTTAAACACCTTGATAAAGTATTAAATATAAGCTAAAAAAATAACTAATTGCACAGATTGCGACTAATTTGCGAGACGAATCTTTTAAGCCTAGCTAATTGCTCTATGATTTGACAATGTGGTGCTATAGTAAATATTTGCTAATGACGTATTAATTAGGCTTAATAAATTTGTCTCGCGGTTTACTGATGGATTATGTAATTATTTTTTATTAGTGCCAAAACACCCCATACAACACCCTATATAATACTCGATGTGACACGCCAAAACTTTACACTCTTTGGTAAATATCCCCTTAGTAAGGCCAAGTTTAGTTCCAAACTTTTTTTTCAAACTTCAAATTTTTTCATCACATCAAAACTTTCCTACACACGCAAACTTCCAACTTTTCCGTCACATCGTTCCAATTTCAACCAAATTTTTAATTTTGGCGTGAACTAAACACACCCTAGTACTAGTAGCACTGTAGCAGTCTACGACGACTAGTACATAGAAAGTAGACTAGTAGTAGTATGTAGGTACATTTAACAAATGCAGTAGTGTACAGCACGCACAGCCTGTAAAGGAAAGGCTACTCCTCTTTACACCGTCTCTAAAGTGGAAAGCCGTACCCCTACTGTCAACTATTTCCGGTTGACCGTCCACGTCACCTGCCAGATCTCTTCATCTTCTTCATTTCACCTACGCCCTAGCTTAGCTTAGCTTAGCTCCATTCATCACCATCGGGCTGCTGTTAATTAGTGCTTAATTGCCACCCCACCACAATGATAGGAAAAACACGCATGAAGGAAATAACCTACTCCTAGTTCCATAAATCTTTACGTTTTGGACAATATCAAAATCTAAGACACTAAAAAATATTCTAGCACTTTAATACAATTAAATATTTACTTATTTTATAAATATATTAAAATAACCAAAACGTTATTCAAAACATTAAAAAAATATGAAACCGTGGGAGTAATGTACAAGTCAAGAAAGAATAGTTTTCTTTTTCTTTTTGTTAATGCGAATCACAAGATTTCAATCACCTGACATTCTCATAAAATTTAAGTTGAATTTGCTTATCGTAGGATCACGTCAAGATTCATACTCCGATGACGACAGTCGCATCTTCTTGCATAGTGGCTTATTTTTCCGTGACCTGAAAAACGTTTTAAACAATAATATTGTCAGGTTACGGATAAGACATACCTTCTATCCTATGACTTATAAAATATACCGATAAAGTATACCTTTACGCGCACGGATCGTTTCCGTATGCGCCATTAGAAATTAAATATGTCCCGAATTATGGAAAATATCTCTACGAGTTAAAACTACCAGAGTCCTACTCGGGGGAGGGGGGGGATAGAACTTCTAATATATCGTGCCAGATTACATATCTCCAAGGCTTACTTAGTGGTCAAGATAATCTGCGGTATAAAATGGGGACCCTTAGGGGGTTGGTGAGGATCATCGAATTTCCTCGCCAACACACCCACCAAAGTTTACGAAGCCAGAGTACGTGGAGCCAACTCATCGGGAGATCTCGTCGAAACCCTCGACTACGATCTCATCGGTATCATCTGTTTCGACTACTCTCTTTGTAATCTGTTCTCATCATCATCAATATCATATAAACTGGACCAGGCCTATTACCTGATAAGGGGGCTGAATCAGTATAATCCTTGTCTTTTGTCTACTTGATGTCATACTACGTAGACCCTTGTTCCAACGTACCCTAATACTCAACTCATCTAGTTCGCGAGTATCACTTGTCGACAAATATAAATCAATGATTAACTACTTATTTCCCTACCTCATGTCAGTCTTTATTACAAAATTACCACGCAATCGAAACGACTCTTGGTGGTCCAAATCAACCACAATGGTTAACCACCCATTTCCCCCTAACTCCTGTGGTCACACCTTTTAAAAACGTAAGATCTCTTCGACACAAACCATTCATTTCATCCTCAAATAATCCTCTCAACGTACTGCACGGCTAAATGGTTGTAGAGCAGTACATGGTACAAAGCACGACCGTAATAAATCCGAAACGTGAACCTGACCTTTTATTTTGCAGTCAAGCCCCTGCATGGTACTGTGCGCGGGGCACATCCACGAAGTATGGAAAATCCGAGGTCTTTTCTGCAAAATGTGCTCCTCTATATATGTGCTGAGCTTGCTGAAAGTTGCTGAGCTCAGCTTGCTCAGAGGCGATAAGACCAGCTAGCAGCAGCTGCAGCTGCAGCTTGCAGGGCGCCCAGCTCACAGCATCAGAGAGATTCAGAGTAGCTCAGAGTGAGCTTTTGCTCGTTGGTCCCTCGAATTCTGGAGCTAGTTCGCCCGGGTCCTCGGTTTCGATCGATCCCCTTCAGGTGAGCGGCTTTGATTCCTCTCTGGGGCGGCTGAATTTGAGCAGGGGATTGATTTGGGTTTTTCTTGGAAGGATAGGAGGTGAAATATTTCGATTTGGATTGATCTTCAGGTGTGTGTGCTTTGGTCTGGTGTTGATGTGTTTTGGGAGCAAGATTTGATGCATTTTGTTCGGTTGAATTCGATTTTCGTCTGTTGGATGGATGCAGTTTTGAAAAATTTCCCCCCTTGGAGGGAAATTTGGTTATTTGGGTGGTGTTTCTTCAGAGATTTGTTTCCTTTAAGTAATGCAGGAAAATGGTGATGAAAGATAGTGGTTTTGAGAGTTTCAGTTGAAGCTATTTTTTCCCCATTTTTTCTTGGAATTATTTTGTCCATCAGAGCTTTCTTGATTTGCTTTGCCAGATTTGACTCTGGGAAGATGGGAGCTTCAGATACAGCATGGCCTCAAATTACAATTTTTTACATCAACTCGACGTTTTGATTATTCTTCTTGTTGTTAGCCCTAATTGAAGTTCGTTTTTGACAAGAAAAGTTCTCACAGCAAAGTTGGCACCATAAATAATTCTGCAAGAACAGCCGCAAAAAAAGTTCAGATTTATGTTTGCTTTTAGTAGATTCTTCCACAAAGCTCCTACTTTTTCATAAATTGCAATGTACAATCCATTTACTAATCAAGGGAGAGCAAATGGGCTACCAAATTTTACTAGATTTGCAAATTGCAACCTCTGAGAAGATTTTGTGGACAATTTAACTCCCACAAATCTTTTTTTTTTTTGCAATCTTTTCCACCTCTAAAGCTATCATTTTGTAAAGAATTTTTTTTACAAATTTTATCCCCTTTTTTCCCCCAAATTCGAGCAGACGAAGCGGAGGCGGATTTCGCATGAGCTAGCGCAAGCGTCAGCCATGGAGGAGGTCGTCGTCGGCGGCAAGGAGCGCAAGCGCCCGCGCGGCGCGCTCGTCGGCGGCGGCGGGGGCGCGACGGCGGCGACGGCGGCGGCGTGGCGGACGAGCCGGGTGGCGCGGGCGGCGGCGGGGGGGAAGGACAGGCACAGCAAGGTGGTGACGTCGCGGGGGCTCCGCGACCGCCGCGTGAGGCTGTCGGTGCCGACGGCCATCGCGTTCTACGACATCCAGGACCGCCTCGGCGTCGACCAGCCGAGCAAGGCCATCGAGTGGCTCATCCGCGCCGCCGCGGCCGCCATCGACGCGCTCCCGTCGCTCGACTGCTCCTTCGCCCTCCCCGGCAACGCCGCCGCCTCCTCGCCGCCGCCACCCGCCGCCGACGACGCCGAGGTCAGCACATCCGAGACCAGCAAGAGCTCCGTGCTCTCCCTCGCCAACGCCCCCTGCGACAACGGCGGCGCGTTCGCCGACCTCCTCCACTGCTCGAACACCAACGGCACCAAGCCATTGCAGCAGCAGCAGGCGACGCTCGCGTACTACGCGGCGGCGCAGAGCGCGCACATGGCGGCGCCCATGTCGTTCGAGATGATGGCGATGCCGCCCCACCTCGCGTTCTCGCAGGAGCAGCAGCAGCACGCCACGGTGGCCGCCTTCGATCGGGGCACACTTCAGTCCAATGCGTCGCTGTGGCCGCCGCCGCCGCCGCCGTCGCAGCACCCGTTCCTGCTGCAGAGGTTCGCCGCCGCTCCGGCTGAGGTCGCCGGCCTCCCGTTCTTCCTTGCAGGCGGCGTCGGCGGCGCTGCTGCTGCTCCGGCGGCGACGACCAATGGTGGGGAGCGGAGGCTGCAGCTCTGGGACTTCAAGGAGGAGAGGAAGACATGACTAAGTAAGTAACATTTTTGTTACAATTTTCGCATGTTTTTAATCTTTCGATTTGCTAGATGAACCTGTTCCATTGACAACATTCAGATAATAAAATCTTGCGTATTTTATTTTAAATTTTTTAAAGAAGGGCAATTTTTTACCTAGTCTTTACATCCAACCGAATATATGCAACTTATTAAAATTAGGAATTTAGTCCCTCAAACAACCTTATATGAAATTTGCTCATATGGAGATTTGAACTCAAAACTTTAGGGTGCTACTCCCACTCAGGTAGCATTTGATGTATTGGTCGTCAAGGATAGGTGGTAGATTACAATAGCTTCGCTTGTTGGTAAACATCTATATGTGCAGATGAAACCATTAGATCGTTTTGTTCTTGATGGCCAAAATGTAGTGTTGTTCTTATTCAGCATCCATGTGTAGCACTAATTTGCTTAAGCACTTTGCAAGACCATTGTGGTGAACATGCTAGCTAGAGATACTGAGATATTTCAGTGCCAAGCTGCTATTGGTTAATTTGGAGTTGTCATCTAGAACAAGTAAATGCAGTTAGCTAGTTTTTCCCTGATGAGGAGCAGTAGCACCATGATTATAGCAGAAGTTATCATGAAGTTAACTCGTCGAATTGAGAATAGTGAACTGTTGTGCCAGTTAAAATTATTTAGCATTATTATGTACCAGGCTTGAAAAAAAAGAGAGCTGTATTTCTCAAACTATGGACAATATCTGGCAATGCTTCTTAAAGAGAGCACATCACTGAATCCAGATAACTTTATGCAACAGTGTCCTGGACTACAAAATACTAATAGAAACTATGCCCCATAGAGACTGTAGTGTACATGAAACAAGGTTTGGTCTCAATTCATTTCAGTCATGGGGTTTGGTCTTCACTGTTGCAACATGAGTGCAGATTCCAAAGTGTCAACGTCTTCTTTGGATAATGTGTGCTTCATCTTGACCATGATTTATATTTCAGTCCCATTTGCCGCTGATTGTAAATTGAAACTAATCTGTTCTCCTATTTCTATTGAATCTATCATGAAGAACTCTGTCTTCTGCAAGTGGTTCAAATGGACTGGTTATAAGCAGTTCCTTGCCAAGTTAATGTTTAAACTACCTAATTGCTTTCAGCAATTTGTAGGGACCATCTAAAAAAAAACTCTATGAAAAATATTCAATGGAGACCTAGCTAATGACCTAGTGTGCTAGACATACATCAAAGTTCTAATTTGCACTATACTTTGATCACATTCCAAGGCTTTCTGCATTATTTAAGATTATCTACTGCTACCATTATACTACCAAGTAGTAGGGTGACATGAATCTCACTTAATCTGATTGGAGCACATTCTTTCAAGTCTCAACTACTTTCTGAAACCCTGTTGTACATTGTGTATGCAATCTCATTTAATGATATTCTCTTATTGTCCTAATTTCATTCAGGATTGCCTGGTGTCATGTCTGGTGTTGTGCCACAAGTCAAAGCCGATCAGCATGAAGAAAAATTCAGAACAAGAAAAAGTATTCAGGAACTGAAGATGATGTCAGCACCAGGAAAAAAAATTAAACACCAGAAAAATGGATGTAATTCCAGATCTATGATTCTTCCGGCTCATGATTTCCATTTCGCTATTCTCTAACAATGTACGATTTAATTGTAACCTTGACTGTGTTGTGATTCAGAAACCATGTCATTCTGTTGCCTGTACTCCGATAATTTTGGCACATACTGCTTAATCAGAGATGCCTGACATTTTCCTAGAGACCCTACTAATACATCTCAGTGATCTAACCTTCTGCTTAACGATTTTGCTATCCATCTCCCGTGTGATTTTTTTTGCTGGCATTTGACACTTTTTTGGCTTCGGTGCAGCTTGCGATGCGAGCGGCAATTTGCAAGGTTGATGTTCCATGCAGCTCGCTGGCCGGCTGGCACGTTGGCTTGTGTTACCTAGCTACCCCGCGCGCGCGTGATGATGGAGAAGCATGGTGCCAAGGTGGCCTCTGATTGAGCTGGCCGCTGGCAGTACGGCCACTCTCGTCGTCGTTGTCGTCGTGAAATATAAAGTTACTAAAATTACATTTATAAATTCAATTGATATAGCATGTAAGTGCACTGTGATTTTGATAAAAATAATGTGTAAGTAAATATATATCTATTATTTTTCTTTAAAATATAAAATTACAGTCATATATAACTAAAATTACATTTGTAAATTCAGTTGATATGGCATATAAGTGCACTGTAGTTTTGATAAAAATAATAAATATATATTTGTTATTTTCTTTAAAATATAAAATTACAGTCCTATATAACTAAAATTACATTTGTAAATTCAGTTGATATGGCATGTAAGTGCCCTATAATTTTGATAAAAATAATGTGTAAGTAAATATATATTTGTTATTTTTTTTAAAATATAAAATTACAGTTCTATATAACTAAAATTACATTTGTAAATTCAGTTGATAAGACATGTAAGTGCATTGTAATTTTGATAAAAAAAATATGTAAGTAAATATATATTTGTTATATTCTTTTGTAGTCCGTTGGATGTAAATCTAAGAGTAGAAAAAATCTGGGTGATTTTTGGTTAGAAATCACCCGAGAAATGGATAGATAGTCCCTCTGCTTAATTATCGAATGACACTATATCCGGCTTTTTGCTGGGCCGGAAGCCCGGAACTGGATTAGGACTTGCGTGCGGGCCATTTTGGTGGGCCGGGGATAAATTGAGGCCTATTAATATTTTAATGGGCTCTCTCTCGACCGGCCCAACCCCATCTTGGCTGATCTTTTTGGGCCAAGAAACACATACTTCCTCCGATTCACAATGTCAGTCATTTTAGCATTTCTCATATTCGTAGTGATGTTAATAAATCTAGATAGAATATGAAAAATGCTAGAATGACTTACATTGTGAAACGGAGGGAGTACTACTTATCTATCCGGCAGAAATTCAAATAAACTCACCGGTTTCCTTCCTCCGCTTCTCGCACCACTGCTCGCCGCCAGAGTTGGGCGGCTGGGGCTACGTGTGGCGTGAGCGAATCAAGTGGTGGCGGTGTGCTCGTCGTTGCGGTGGCGAGGTCCCAGAGACAGCAGCAGGACGACAAGGATAGAAATTAACAGGGATGATAGAAAAATGGACGGAAAACGCGAGGGAGTGGCATATATAATCAATTTCCCCAAATTCTAGTGACATGTAGCCGATATCGTAAATAGTAGTGTTATTTTTCTAATTTTACACATTTGTAGAGGCATGGATCCAATTAACCCTTATATTTCAGGTCATTTACTGTTTCTTTGTCATGATAATTTAATTGACATGGATTTGCTATGTCACTTGAACGACATGGGCTTGCAGAACATTTTCGGTTTCTACTACTTGTGCAACATATAAAATCCTCTACTAGTGTAGAAATATTCAGACAAATTAATTTTCTGCAACCAACTACTACTACACAGTGACTGAATTTATACTACTTGTGCAGACTATATATATATATATATATATATATATATATATATATATATATATATATATATATATATATATTGTTGTTGTTGTTGTTTGGGATTCAACGCTAATAATCCAAGACAACGATACATACGACAATCTGCAGAACCAATAAAGCAAGCAAGCAAGCACAGAGGCTTTGCAGCAGCAATACTTACGGCCAAGGCTGACTCGGAGTTTTAATCTCCGAACCCAAGAGAGGATTTTTTTTCTTCTTCTTCTAATTTTCCTACCGAAAGCAACAGGATCAGAGATTAATCACCTTTACGCACACTACTAATTGCGACTTGATCAATTTGGATCGTGCCTAGAACTAGTTTTTCTTTCCCGTTTTGCGAGAGAGCTGGATTGCTCAGCTGAACCTCCTACGGCATGGAGCAGAACAAAACATAGCAAAAAAGAGAAAGTTTCCTGCCAATTATCAAAGAGATAATCAGATAAACTACAGATGTTATGTTCGGTCCATGGATCAAAGCCTACACTATTTCAAAGCTTTGGTGGTGCGAGTTCAACAACCTGCACTGCTAAGCATCTTCTGAATTTTGAACATAACTAATGCGTCCTCTTTCGTATTTTTTGCTAGAACATGTTCTGAATTCGAATTCCATCCTGTTTTGTAATCAAAGCCACAGATAAGAACATTTCACCTTTGCGTTCAGAAATGCTGTATATCGAATCTTCAGCCGAGTCCCTGCATTCCAGTTCTTTGAGAAGTGCAGCATGCATCGAATTTTAGGCGATGCAGAAATTCAGGCGATCTCCCAGCAAGGCTGTGCCAAGTACTACAGCAACTGAATTTCTACTCGTGCAGATGTGCCAGAGTGTTGCAAACTGTGATTGCAGGACAGTACAAGAGTAGATGAACTTTTGTGTTTTGGATTCAACTTTAGCAATCCAATACAGCAATACATACAGTGATCTGCAGAACCAATAAAGCAAGCAAGCAATCAACTTTTGTTTTTTTAAGCAAGAGAGGGCAAGGGGGTTCGGAATTTCAATCTCCGAAGCCCAGGGCTGGAGGTTTTTTTTTTCGGCTTGATTTTTCTTCAGAACCCGCCTATCTGAAGATATTTCTGAACTTTTTTTTACATGATTTCTCAACTCAGTGAATGGTTGATACCTTAGAAGCAAATATGCGTATCTCAGGGGTTGTTCAGATTGATGTCATTTCAAACCATAACATTTTTTGGTAAAGTTGCTAAAGGCGTACATCCATTTAGTTTTTTTACCAAACTTTAGTAAATGCATAAGAAATCATGCCAAAAATTGGTAATATTGCTAAATTGTCAAATTCTAATAAGGTTTATTTTAGCTACAATCTGAACAGCCCCCTCAATTTTCAAGTTCCAGAATTTAGCATCTCATACAAACATCCAAAAAAAAACATTCTTTTCATTTGTCTGCCTTACACTAAAGAGGATAACTCTACTTGGAACAGCCATGGCAGACGAGACGACGCTAACAAAAGAGTAATTCCCTGCACACGTAGGTCCCAACATTTTCGATGTTAAAACGCCACAACATAATGAGGAATTTTACTTCTGCGATCTGAAGTAAGCGTTGTTTATAGGAAAAGATGCTCGGAGAAAATTAACTACTACTCTTAGATTAACCTAAAAAACTTGAGCGCTCACAATTTCAGACTTGTTTTTCTTTTGACAGGAAGAAGTCAAAATGGGCTTCAATTATGGACCTGAAGGAGGTCAAATAGACATTTTTCCTTTGGGGGGCGATTGCAAATTTGCCACTGTTTTAAATCATTATTGTAAGACTGGCACTAATAAATTGCAAAAATATCACTAGAACTGTCAATTAAGTGGTATCCTTGCAAAATTAAAAAAACCAGTGGCAAATCTGCAAATGCCTATTAGGGTGTAAACCTAGACTTTGCTTCAACCGAGTTAAAACTACCGCCACTTATTACATAATTGTCTACTTTTTTCGGAAAGCTTTACATAAGGAAAAAGTACACCAAAGGTCCCTCAACTTGTCATCGAGTTACAAAATCATCCCCTAACCATAAAACCGGATATCCGGCGTCTCTTAACTAATCAAAACCGGTCCCAATAGGTCCTTCGGTGGTTTTGACCCCGGTTTTATCCTACGTGGCGGCTGAGTCAGCGTGGGCCCCACATGTCAGAATGCCACTTCATCTCTTTTTTTTCCCTTGTCTTCTCTTTTCTCTTTTATTTTCTTCACTTCTCTTGTCTTCTTCAGCGACAGGGCCAAGACGGGCGCGCGGGCGAAGCGGAGCAGGGGGCGGGCGCCGCCGGAGTTGGGTGGCGACGGGGCGGCGATGGCTTTATGGAGACGTGACGGCAGCAGGATGGAATGTGAGGGAGGCGGTGTTCACGAAGTCCGTCGACGGGAGCAGCTCCAGCTCTGACGCCGCATCCACTGACGATGTCGCCGCATAGGCGCCCATGAAGACAGTCGGCAGCGCCGCTGCGGGTTCATCAGCCACTGCATCCTTCTGCAACTGGCGTCCCTAGAAATGACGCTGGCGAGGCTCGACCGACAAGCGAGAACATGTTGAGCTGAAGGAATGGCACCACCCGAACCGTCCACGTGGGAATGGCTCCGGAACGGTAGGGACGTAGAGCGTGAGCTCCTCGGTGAGGTTGGACAGGCTCAGCAGCGAATTGGCAATGACAGTGCCGTAGTTGAACCTGAACCGCTTCGCTGGAGGAACTCGCCGACCAGCTTGACCTTGGTGTAGCGGACGCCAAGCTCAGCTGCTCACTGCCGGAGACACCGAACCAGCTCCATGGGGTGCACCGTCCATTGGAATGTCAGCGGCGGAAAGCGGCGCTGCCGCCATCGCCGTGGGGTGATCGATCTGGCCCATCATGATGCTGCCGTGGTGCCGGAGAAGGTGGTATGTGTTAAATAAATGAACTTCTGTCAGTTGGGATTTGATCTTATACTTTTAGTTTGTTAGCTATTTTCCCTTCTCCATGGTTTTCAGGAAACTGTTTTAAACACTCGGGTGGACGTCAACTCGTTTCTTGCATGCCATCTAAATGGTTATGAAAAATTTTCAAAAAAAATTAACATAATAGGTTAATGTATAATATATCATCTCACAAACATGCAAGTTCAAATTTGACTTCTACAAGTTATAACAAAAATAACAAATTTGACTGTGAATATACGTATACTAGTTAGAGTTTAATTTGCTATTTTTATTACAACTTATACAAGTCAAATTTGAACTTGCATGTTTGTGAAATGATATGTTTCATATTAATCTATCTTATAATTTTTTTGGAATAATTATTTAGGTGGCATGCAAAAAACGAGTGGATTAGAATCCATCTCCATGGTTTTCTGCTCGTTCTGTTTTGAGTCAGCGTGGCCGCGATTTGTTCGGTCAAGTAGTGGAGCTTGACGAGCGGGAGCGTATCGAGCTGAGAAAACGAGCAGCACCATGAACTAGCGTCGGTGAGCACCACCTCCCTTCTGCTCGAGCTCGGTTGAGGGCTGGGAGCTTGACCTCCGTGCCCACCGCCCACTGCCGGCCGCCGTCGCGGCGCCGTCCTCCTCCTCTCCCGCCTCGCCCCGTCGATGCCCGCGTCGTTCTCGCTTTCCAACCGCCCGCGACGCCTGCACACGCCTGCGCCTCCCTGTCGACGCCCGCGCAAGGTCGCTGCACGCCCGCGTCGTGGAGCTCCGCCGGGCTACCGTCGGGCTTCCCCACTGTGGCCGCCACCGGCGGCCGCCATCGCGGCGCCACGCTCCTCCTTTCCCCCCTCGCTCCGCCGACCGACCTACAGGCGCAGAGAGAGAGAGAGAGGAGGAACCGAGGAAGAGAAGGGGAAGATAGATGACTCGGCCTGACATGTGGGACTCACGTGGGTCCCACGCTGAATCGCCGCCACGTAAGACAAAACCGGTATCAAAACCACTGAAGGACCTATTGTGGCTGGTTTTTATTAGATAAGGGACGCTGGATATCTGGTTTTATGGTTGGAGGACGGCTATGTAACTCTATGACAAGTTGGGGGATATTAGGTGTACTTTTTCCCTTTACATAATTGTGTACATGGGCTTCAATTGGGTTCAGTTCATTGTTGTCTTTGGGCTTGATCTCTCTTCCCTGTTGCCAAATGGGTCCAGAATCCATAGTGTTGTAGCCTTCTTTCATTCAGTTCAGAGTTCATGCTTTGTCTAGGCCATAACTCAGATTTTAATTTCATTTATGCTAATTGTAAACTGTGATTGAACACCTGTCTCTTCTCCTATATCTTATTCTGAAGGAATATACCTTTTTTCAAGTGATTGAAAAAACCGGTTAAGTAGTTTTTGCTAAATAAATTTCAAAAGCAGCTAGTTGCTTTCAGCTATTTGTTTAGTCCCTCTAAAAAATCGTTACATACAATGTACCTGGGGACCTACTGACCCAGCATGCTAGATATACATCAGAATTCTAAGCTATATACTTTAATCACAATATCCTGAACTTTCTGCACTATTCAAGATCACCTACTTTAATCACAAAGTAAAGTACTAGCAGACAGGCATGCATCACTCTTATGGCTTACTACTCCGTCCCTGAGAAAATAACCTAGACGCATATATATCCAGGTCTGTAGTTAGGATTAGATTTTTTCTGGATGGATGGGTATTAGATAGTACATTCTTTTGGTACAGTTTTTTGATGCTCTGTTTGACATTATACATCAAGTATATCATGCACTAACATTCTTTGCTTTGAACTCCTATTTCAGGGCAATAAACCTTTCCACAATTTTGCAACACCAAAATTTTAACAAACTGACAACATTATCAAATTTTAGTAGGATAGGTTAAATGTGTTGTCGTTAAAATTTTCTAGGTATTACCAATGTTGGTAACAAACTAAATGCATCCACATGCTTGTCAATTTTGTGAAAAGGTATGTAGCCTAGTGGTACGGTGGCCTGAGTAGCACCCCAAGTCCTAAGTTTAAATCTCCATAGGAACGAATTTTCCTATTTGATATGCTAAGTTCCTAATTTAAAAAGACTACATATATTTGGTTGGATGTAGAGGCCGGGTAAAAAATACCCTGCCCTGTTTAGTTCGCGAAAAGAAAATTTTTGGGTGTCACATCGGATGTTTGATGGGATGTCAGAAGGGTTTTCGGATATGAATGAAAAAACTAATTTCATAACTCGCCTGGAAACCGCAAAACGAATCTTTTGAGCCTAATTAAGCCGTCATTAGCACATATGGGTTACTGTAGCACTTTTGGCTAATCATGGACTAATTAGTCTCAAAAGATCCGTCTCTCGATTTACATGCAAACTGTGCAATTAGTTTTTGTTTTTATCTACATTTAATACTCCATGCATATATATCCAAAGATTCGATGTGACGTTTTTAGGAAAAGAAAATTAGAAACTAAGGTGGTGTTGGGTGGGAGGGACTAAACTTTAGTCTTTCTCATAAAAGTATAAGTCTGTCTGTGACCTCAGAGGCTCAGACTGCTGTGATCAGAAACCATGCATATCATCTGCTGTTGTACTCTGATAATTTGAATCAAATTAAACTGATTAGGTGCCTGACATTTCCTAGAGATCTTGCATATTATCACCTTCCGAATTGAGCTGTATTATCCTTGTTCTTGTGAAGAGAAACTCTGAAACTGTACTAATAAGTAAATAGTTTTTTAAAACAACAATAGGTAAATAATTGAGAAACAAAGATGATTAACTGAAACCCAAGAGTCAGGACTCAGGATTATCATCTCATACAAGTATCCAACAAAGGTTTTTTTTTTTCCCTTTGTCTATTTTATATTACCAGAAGTCAACTCTGCACCTTGCAAGTATGCATTTGTCAGAGTTGTCACTGTGACACTTGTCCAAGGAACAAGATATTCAGCTGCAAAGAGTTGTCAAGTAATCAATTATCTGTGTAGTATAGCATCATCCATCTCAAAGAAAGAACAAAAGAGTTTGACATCTTTTCTTTTTTTATGAACTTGCATGCATCTTTAAAAAGGTAAAGACTAAGGATAGAGTAATTGAAAAAAAGGACAGGTCAGAAGTGAATTTATCTGTCATAGTAGCTATAGTACAACACAATGGTATCATTTTCTGAAACAAGTGACATTTCTTGGCACTGTGCAAACTTTATTCAGCAACAGTCAAACTGGCGATGCATCCATGCACAACAAGAGTTCAGAAAGCAACCTGTAACAGAGTTGAACTGGTAAAATGAAAGCTAGCAGACCTTGATGCAAGAACAGATAAAAGGATGTGCAAGAACTGCTGCAATAAAAGAAGAAGAAGAAGAACAAGCAGGATTAACAGAGTTGAAATCCAAGTAAGATATGATTGTTATGTTCAGACCTTGATGCCTATGTCCGTTGAGACATGTCTCTGTTCATAGCTCATCAGCATCTCCAGAAGTCCATAGGAAAGTAGGACGTAGATAGATTAAGAACCAACTGAAAGCACAGGTCATTATCAGTTGGTCACTAATTGTCTAATTGTGTTTTAGTTGTCATTGTTGATGAAACTGAACATTAAGGATCATGGAAGTTAATGAAGACTTAAGCTGAGCCTGTCCGGTTGGTAAGGCACCGCTAATTTCAGGGAAAAAAAACAAAGACGAAATTTATTCGTCTCCTACACTTGCTAACCAAAAGAGGAAAAAAAATCAAAGCACAGAGAAGAAGAACAAACGGAACTAACAGTGGAGTAAATTACTATCACATAATCTGGCTAAGATCAGGCCAGAGAATACTTTGACCTCTCAGGGCAAAAAACTAGGACGATTGATCTGGACTTCTTGGAGTCCTAAAACATCCAGGAATCTGACAGAAATTCGCATGATTTCCATACGTTCTGTATGAAGTATGATCACTCACAAACGAGAAAGGCATGTGCTAATCAGTAATATTTTGTAAAAATTCCTGTGGTTGCCAAATTGTGTAGAACATGGAAAAGTATCATACTAATTTTTTTAGTTAGTTGTTGATTTCCACAAGCAAGTAATCCAGGGTGGATAGATATACTCCATATGTTCTAAAATATAAGCATTTCTAAGATTCAAATTATGTACCACAATATAAGCATTGCTAACGGATATTTATGATTCCTATCATTTCAATGATTCCAAAGTCAATCAAATGCTTGGAAAGGGAATTCAAGCAATTCAAAATTCAAAAATTAACAACTGAAATAACTAAAAAAGAATCTTTTGACCTGACCTTAGTATTTGCTAAATAACCAAAAAATCTTTATATTTTGAGACGAAGGGATTAATTAATATTGTCAATGGGATCAAGAGTTCATAGCTTCTCTGCAAGTACATACATGCATCATGCATGGTAGAGTCCATGTCCATTCGGCTCTAACAAGGTCTAGGGCCTGTTTGGGGGAGCTTTAAATTCTGAGAAGCAGTTGTTTGGTAGCCAGCTTCTGAGAATCTGGAAAAGCTCTGAAACCCAGCTTCTCCAGTTTCTGATTTCTTAGTTCATTTTTTAGAATCTGTAACTACAGATTCTCAGAAGCTATAAACTGTTTGAGGCAGTTTCTAGCAGCAGCTGGGACAAGCTCCCCAAACAGAACCTAATCAGATTAGGATGGCCTGAGAAAGTCAGAGATAGAAAGTTCAGAAATGCTGCCATTTACCTTTATCAATGAACATATGAATAGGATAATGTGCATACATCTGCACTTGTCATTACAACACTACTCCTACCTGCCATCCAACTGTCCAAGTACAACTGAAACTTTTTATTCAGAAAAAAAGTACAACTCAAAATGAAACGTAAGCAGATCAAGCATATAGTACTGATGTAGTACTGAAAAACAGGACAAATCGATCATTAGCAGAGATTCTTGGAGGGAAAACAGGACAAATAGATCACTATTCACTAGCTAGAAAGTAATGAAACTTCTAAGGGCTAGAAAATGGATTACATGACATTGGATTTGGATAATGAGTGAATAAATAAGGCGTAAAGAATGGATGGCCAAACTTATCACAGGCGATCTAAATTTTCAGTCAAGCCCAAGCTATCCTATACTTGGCTCCACCTCTAGTTTTCACCATATATTTTCCCACCCAACGAAGTGTAGGAATTTATTCTAGCCATCCATTCTTTGCGCCTTATTTTATCACAGGTGAGTCGTTTGTGTAGTAAAATAGGACACTGGCAAAAATGAAAAGAATTTCAGGCTACCCATAGCAGGTTTATATAATATGAGTGCATATACTATTGCTAAGTTTATCCATTGAGACGTTGACATTTCACGCTCTTCGATAAGCAATCACTAGTGTGTTTCAATTTGATTTGGTTTACCTAGCTCCACAGAGGCAATAATTCAATAAACAAGCTACAGGTACAGAATTTTAAATTTCCATTTATTTATATTAAAAACTCATTATTGCATGACTGAATCGATTGACTTAGGACAGTCCCAACTCATAGTGTCTATAAGCAGTGTCTATGGTGCTATGTCAATAAAACATCACAATAGAAACTACACTTTACAACCCATGGTTTCTTAAAGTGGGCCATTAGTAAATACATCATCTCTCTTCTCTACCAATCATATTTATTCTTCATCTATTATAAAGACACTATTATCTCCCAATGTAAAACTTGATAGTGTCTAGTGCATAGGTTCTCGTGTTGAAGCTGTGTCTTGCATGAGATCTAGTTTCTTCCTCTCTTCACTCTCTCTTAATTAATATAGTGCCACATAAGCTAAAAATACTATATGGCAATGTAGTTAATGTCATAGATACCATCCTATGTGTAAGGTTGGGACTACCCTTAGACACGCCGACTATAAAATTACTACTCGTCTCCAACCACTGACCAAGCAAATTATTTGGGATCAGCCCAATGAAACCAAGTCAATTGCTTGTATGCAACCGATCGAGTCAGGACACGTAAGTTAAGCATCATCTCGGAAAGCACCGGCCGGTGACATGTTGATGAAAATCATGGATGGATAATTTCATCCACCAAGATTTAAATCCTGTTGACTATATGGATTATAATTTGCAGATGCGTTTTCAATATAATTTTAGTGAGGTTATGGGCTGACCACTTGTGCATGCATGTGAACGTGTATTAGAAAGCATATTCACGTATGGACGAGTCTAGTGTATATTGTGGTATGCATGTGCAATTGTGCATGCATTTTTTCATGTAGGGCTGTTTAGATCAATTTGCTGTGGCAAAATTTTCTGGCAAAAGGTTTGGTGGCAAAAAAATAGCATTGAAGTTTTCCTAATTGGTGTTTAGATGCATGGTAATGTTTTGTCATTTTACTAGTAAAGAGAGAGAGAGCACGGCTCCCAACGCACTTTTTGGCAAATTTGCTACTCTAGACTCTTAAATTACAAATGCCAAATTGCCAACTTTTGCTATAGTGTTTAGATCCATTTTGGAAAAAGTGTTTCAAAACAACAAAAATTTTGCCATTTTAGAGGAACTAAACAGGGCCGTAATCGAAAAGGTTACTACATCATAACTTCTAGTTAAAAATTAATATGAAGGTACTCATAGTAAATACTATATTTTAGTAAATACGAGTACCTATTCAGATTCGATGCTAAAATTTACTATATTTTAATATGAAGGTACTCGTAGTAAATACTCCATCTGTATCAGACTATAAGCCATTTGGACTCTGATAAAAACCAAACTACTCCAATTTGACCAAATTTATAGATAAATGCAGTAATATTTGCAACATCAAATTAGTTTCATTAAAAATCTATAACTGAATATATTTTCATAATATATTTGTGTTGGAATGAAAATGTTATATTTCTACAAACTTGATAAAATTTAAAGCAATTTAACTTTGACCAAAATCAAAACGACTTATAATCTGAAACGGATGGCGTAATTAAACCGTGAGAGAGACGGAGCTGGACCACCATTGAAAAGTCAAAGGACACAGGTAGAACGTCATCAGACCCTCGGAGAAAAGTCAGAGCAAACACGTCGGGCGAAAAATAGAAAAAATTAAAGTAGCTAGCTTAGCGTATCATCGTGCCGGATGATGAGCTAGTTGCGTCACGTATGATGCAAACCCAAGTTGTGTCCGTACATGTGTCCTGCCGGATCCCTCTGAATTTGATAAGCTAAGAGCTGATTAAATTATAAAAGCTCACTAATAAGCAAGGTTACGTGTAATACGCGAGCCTGCGTACGTGTTGACCTGGATAGATATGTTCCCTTTCCTCTCCCGCGCCTTTCCTACGTGGAGAACGTGGACGTTCTTCTCGTGTGATAAGATTTATAGATAATGATGGGTTGATTCATTGTAAGGGGGGATCCATCTCCATATATAGCAATATTAATTAAATGCTTTTTTATATATTTTCTAAAAAAGAACTCCATAGCAAATACTCTGTTTAATAAGAATTTTCTCGATTTCTTGATATGTCACTGAGCTAGTTAGCTCGTGTATATATACTGGTGGAGAAACCATCTTTACTCCCGGTTGGGAACCCCTTTAGTCCCGATTTTTCAACCGGGAGTAAGGAGACTCGGTTGGTACCACCAACCGGGACTAAAGAGAGAGGACCAACCGGGACTAAAGAGAGGGGATCGTTAGTCCCGGTTGATGTTACCAACCGGGACTAAAGATAAAATAGCGACAGTACCAGATGGTCCCCTTTTCTTTTTCTTTTTTCCTTTTTATTTTCTCCCGAATCAAGTAGGCAAATCCCCAAATCAAAGTAACATCACCAAATCCACATCACAAATCATAAAGTTACTTATACACACAAATCAAATACATCACAGTATCCTAAGAAATTACTCAAATACACCACAGATCCAAACAATGAATCACAAATTTGTAACTTCTCAGTCAAATACATCTCAGTGAATCATCACAATTTTTTTTAAAAAAAACAACGCCGCTGCTGCCGCCGCTCGCCACGACCGCCGGGCGCGGCCCCGCCGCCTGCCATGGCCACCACCGCCTGCCGCCGCGCGCGGCGCCGTCGCCCACCGCCCGCCGCGGCCCCGCCGGCCTCCGCTGGGCGCCGCCTCGCCGCCCGCCACGGCTGCCGCCGCTCGCCGCCGCGCGCGACGCCGCCGCCCGCCGCCAGCCGCGGCCCCACTGGCCGCCGCCGCGCGCGGCCTCGCCGCCCGCCGGGCCGCCGGATGGGAAGGGGAGGAGGAAGGGGAGAAGGGGGAGGAGAGGAGGAAGGGGAGGAGTTGGAGGAGAGGGGATGAGGAAGAGAGTTAGAGAGGATAGATCTGAAGAGAGGGGTGAGATTCGATCTATCTAAGTTGTAACGGTGGAGGAGAGAATAAGTGATAGGGATTATATACTACGTGTTTAATTTTAGTCCTGGTTGGTACTATCAACCAGGACTAAAGATCAACCCAGTTGGTAGTACCAATCGTGACTAAAGTAGTGATCTTTAGTCCTGGTTATTGACACCAACCGGGACTAAAAATCCTCGGCCCCCTGACATACATCTGACAAGGGATGAATCGGGACTAAAGATGATCTTTAGTCCCTAACACCAACCGGGACTAAAGATCAAAATTTTTATAACCGAGACTAAAAACAATCTTTAGTCCCGGTTCTTTTTGAAACCGGGACTACTGTGGATTTTGCCAGACCGATCAAAGATGGTTTCTCTACCAGTGTTAATAAATAGATAAAATTTACTGCATGACATCTAAAGTTTATGTTTTTTTAATGGACATCGTAAAAAGGTGTCATGGCCGGAGGACACCTCAGAAAACTGATGATTTGCCGAATGGCATTTTCTGTCCGATTGAAGACAACAATTATTCAACAAGACAAGAACGTCTCTAGGACCATATGCCTCTAATACGGGTTGGAGTGAAAATTTTAAAATTATGCAACTAGAAATTTTTACCAGGCCATTGCCCAGCTAAGTATATTAATAGCATACATCATATTCAATATTCACTCCAATGTTAGGTTATAATCTTGTAGCTAGTCCCAAGGGTATTCTGGTCTTTCTAAAAATTTATCTCTTCAATCGGATCAAAAATGTCCTCCAACAAATTACCATTCTTAGGTCTCTTTCAACCATATTTTTACGATGTTCATTAGCAAATTACATAAATTTAGAGTGTTCTATAGGAAAATTTACCATAAAAAGTAACTGAAAATATGCCAAAGCTAAGGAAGACTCGTATGATCGTCATTATTTTTGTTCTAAAAAAAGATCGATCCTGATCTGGCCGCCAAAATTTAGATGTTCAGATTAAGTTTATTAGATTCATGGGATGATAATTTACAAGGTCAAACTAACAGCACATCTTGTACAGAGCATCATTGGAGTATTAATTACACACCACTAGTTCCAGAATAAGATAATATAAATTGAAATTAAATAAAGGACATAATATTGTCATCAACTTTTCATATGCATTATTTGGCTGAATTAGTCAAGTCTCATGCAAATATGCATATTATTTTCGAGGCTTTTGTTGATGTACATTGACACTTGACGACACATCCCTAAGTTAAACAGCATGATATATATGACCGGTCAGGCACTGTACTTTAATTTGTACTATGCATTTGCAGAACTGCGTAGGACGAATAACGTACTTCCAGGACAAAAAAAGTACTGAAGTTCATTACGCTTTCAAGTAATTAAATTAAATAGGAGAAGTCTCTGATTGGCTGCGAAGAAAATGCATGTAAAAAAAAAGTACATTTTGAGATGAACGAAGTACTCAACTTCGGTTGCATATCGGTACGGTCAGAAACGTTACGGTACCCTCATACGTAAACAACGCTCGTTGATCGGGAATTTCCGTTATCATTTTCACCCCTACACGTGAGGACGTGATGGGGAGGCCGTCTAGGAGGTGTACATTATCGTCACCAGCTTCATCGCATACACCATATCGCTCGAGGTAGCATGCACATGGTGTTGGTTTTGCTAGTTATTCCATTCACCTAAAAATTTTTAATTACCCCCCAAAAAATTGCAATTAATTAAGTCTACACCAAAATCATTGTGGTGCAAAATAGTGCACGCAATGCAAACACACATAATGACACAATCTCATAAAACGTCATTACTTCCAAGTTTTTATCTATATATATCCCGCTTGCTTTTGTATATTTACCTTACTCTTGGTAGGATAAGCTTTTCTTCTCCAATTATTGGCAGTTTGTCACCGAGTTCGTTTTTTCTTCCATCTATATTACCACAACAACATGGTGGCAATTGGCACATATATGTTCCTTAATTTAATAAAAAAATGATCGAGATACGACAAATATAAACTTTTGACCTCAAAGCACACCAATAATTAAGAGACAGGGTTGGACCCACAGGTTATCTAGTTACTGGAGCCAGCCAATCGACGCTAGTGGCCTTTGACAAAATCCTTTGTTTAATTACACACGAAAAGAGAAATTAAGATGTTATATATTATTAATTCATTCTTCTCTGCAAGTAGCAGCAATACAGTTTTGTTGATAGCTCAAGGTAGTCGGCTCGAGTACGGAGTATCAAAAAATCAGAGAGGTTATCTTTCAGAGAGTGTGTGTACGCCAGATTAATTTCTTCACTACTACAGAAAAGGTTTTTGTCCCCAAGAGTAATGTACGCTAAAAAGTGCAGAAGAAAAGCACAGAGTCAGAACACGTCGCCTCGCCGCTAGCTAGCTTTTGCCGCTGGTCAGCCCCTCAACACATGCACATACACAATTCGCAACTGTCACGACGCGAATACTAATTAATCTCCTCCTCCGTATCAAAATACAGCAACACAAAACTGGATGAAACACGTTCCATTACTACGAATCTTCGATAAGTACATACGCATCCAAATTCGTATTGCTATAATATGTATCCTATCCAATTCTAGTTTGTTATATTTCGACACGGTGAGAGTACTCATTTGTTTACCGATGTAAATATTTCAACCATTTAAAATTTATTTGTAAATATAAGAAAATTTAGAGTCCTAGTAATTCCCATACTAATTACCTCATATTAATCATATTGATTTTTCTATCCTATCCTCAACTATCAGGGCATAAACCATACCTCATTTACCTCATTTAATGAGGAACACCGGAATCTTTTCTTCCTAACCTTATTATCTACTATAAATAACTAAATATTCTTATATTTGTAGACGGATGATGTATCCATCTATCCATCTATATTTTTTTAATAATATTTATATATCTATCTGTCTACCTATCTAGATATTTCTCTACTCTGGTTCAAACGGATAAGATTAATTTTTAGAATTTGTATAGTATATGAGTTAAAGTTTAACTATAATTATATGATTATCATGTAGAAAATATTCTTTTACGCAACTGGCTGTAACGTACCTATACATCAGTGACAGGTACACACCCATTGGGCAGGGTGGGTTGCCCAGCCCAACTACGATTTGTGTCGCCTCACACCTCTAAACCTCATTTTAGTCCTATTTCTCACGCATTAAGCATCAGTCTACTATTGAATAATTAGATAAATCAAGTATTTTATGTAGGAACAAAAATATTTAAGAAAATTTATGTATAAGTAGTACCATTTTGACCGTTTCTGATTTTGGCCATACATAAAATTCAATTTTCTTTCTATTTCTTTAGCGTATAATACAATCTATAGTAAATAATTAAATTGGTAAATATATAAAAAAATCCATTTTACTCACTTGAACTATTTTAGCGAAGCACTTAAACCCCTAGATAATTTTTCATCTCGTTTTATACTCCCGAACTATTGAAAGTGGTTCCCTTTAATGTCTAACAACATTTCTCTTTTTTTTATCTTTCTACATACAAGTCATATACGTTTGTTCGACTACCAATCTTTGTTATTAAATGTTAACTTTCTCGATGTTCATGCCGTGCGCTGTTGCGCTAATGCCGTGAACCAGCAACTATGGTTTATGTGCGTTATGTCATCACCTAATTAGAGCTAGCTCTGCCGCCCATCTATATTTTAAACCTACGTCCGCCACTGCTATACATCATAAGCTACTTGCATGTATGCATGCTAACTCATCGCTTGTAGTAATAACTATCTCACTTAGCTTTTAACAGAAATGTAGTGAGATCAGAGATATGTCTTTGGTTTTCCATCTCTTAGAACATGTGTTAAGGAGTGTATTCGCGCGCGAGGATGTGAGTGTGGTGTTGCGTGTGTAGTAATATTTGGGACGGAGGGAGTAACTTTAAAAAAAGTTTGAAAATGTGTCACACTCTTCCCACGATTGCACTATCCACAATAGAGATTTTGTTAAAAAAAAATGTCCCCATCAATTACTGCTGTACCTCGTAAGGTCAGACCTAGGAGAATACTTAACAAAAGATACTCGATGTTGATGTATGTGTATGCTTATTACATACTGTGACCATGACTAATGAGTCTATGATTGCTACTTCGAGGTTTAGTTTTATCCATTACTATACATTCGGTGAGGTAGATGTATATTTTTACCCTTTTGTATATTTGGTGAGTATTAAGACTAGATGTATATTTTAGTGTTAACCGATCGAGTGGGGGTTAATTATAATTATGTCGAGAGATATGTCTCCTGATTAACACTATAGATCGAAATCGCAAAGATTTGCAGATACTTTTTTAGGATCGTGAAAAAGTTAACTCTTATACTAAATAGTTGAAGACTGTTTCATTTCTTACTAATCCAAAAACTTGGCAAAATTTACTTGTGGACACTATAGAGTGGTGGCATTTGCTTCAGAACATTCAATTATAGTTTAGTTATGTGTTTGTTTGCAAAAATATACTCCAACTATTTAATATATATCCTCTTCCGATATAGAGGTAAAATTTAAAAGAAACAACTTTACCCTTGAGTCACCTTGCAAGATTTGAATTTGAATACATTTTATATGAATTTAGACACATATTATACGAAATTTAAAAAACTTACCCCAAATTGCGACTTGTTGGTACAGAGTTTTATCTCTCCAAGTATTTATACACTAAAATAATGGTGGAACTGGAAGTATTTTTTTTCTAAGCAACCACAAAACTAGAGTGTCTTAGATAAAACCATGAAACTAGAGTGTAAGAGAACAGATGCCATAAATTTAGAGTGTAACAAATTTTATCGAAACTTAATTTCCTGAGTTAGATTGCTGGCAGAGAAAGGGGAAAAAAAGCTGTTCTCTAGCCTCTAGGTTTATACGCATGCATATGATATAATAGTGCGACAATGAATCCAACTTTTGTGCGCGAACTAGTTTCTACAGTACTAGTATATACCGTGTCTAAAATCTCAGATTCTCTCTGCTTGCATTGTGTGTACGTATGTTTTTTTTGATTTTCCATCGTGTAGACAAGGCATGGGCAATGTCAACGCTTGGTATGCATTATTGCCCTAAACTAATCTCAAACACAATCTAACCTACGGAGTATAAGCAAAGCCGTAGAAGCTTCAACTCTTTTTTTTTAAAAAAAAAATTAACGGTTGGGTTATAGTGGTGTTCGCCACTGATAAAAATAATAATTAAATAAGGAGTCAAACCTTTAATGCATGTTTAATCGAGTTGTAGTTATTAAAAACTTTAAAAATCAAATTTATTCGATTTTCTTTTCACAAACATCTTCTGTAGAAGGACAAAGTTTTTTTAGAAAATAAAACATCATTTAACAGTATAATGAAAACCGCGATAAAATCCACATATATGTACTATTGACCTCATCTTCTCGTTTATACTTATGTTTATCAGCCAAAATTTAAATTTTGAGTAAATTTCACAAAACTACAGGTATTTTACATAATTTATTACAAAACTACAGACTTAAGAGCTTGTTTCACAAAACTACAGATTTAGTGTCTTCGTTTATCACAAAACTACAGGTACTTTGTACAATCTATCACAAAACTACAGATTTAAGAATTTGTTTCACAAAAATATAGATTTAGTGTATTCGTTTATCACAGTACTACACATTTAGTGTCTTCATTTATCACAAAACTACAGATTTAATATCTCCATTCTCACAAAACTACAGGTTTTAGCATTGTTAAAATGTGTAGTTTTGTGAGAATAGAGACACTAAATCTGTAGTTTTGTGATAAATGAAGATATTAAACCTATAGTTTTGTGAAACAAGTTCTTAAATCTATAGTTTTGTGATAGTGTTCAAAGTACCTGTAGTTTTGTGATAAACGAAGACATTAAATCTGTAATTTTGTGAAACTAGTTCTAAAATCTATAGTTTTGTGATAGATCATGCAAAGTATCTATAGTTTTATGAAATTTACTCTTAAATTTTCAATCTTAAATCTGAAGCTGATTTTGAGGTTTTTTTTTCTCGAAGTTTATTTTCCAGCCTTTGCACTTTTAGATCACTAAGAATATATATATATATATATATATATATATATATATATATATATATATATAAAGTTTTATTCATAGATCACTTTTCGTTTGCAAATATGTCGTCTTCCAGTGGGGCGGTACGTGACTACCCGTCTCGTCTCGACAGAGACCTTGTTTAGTTCGTGAAAAGAAAATTTTTTGATATCACATCGGACGTTTGACCGGATATCGAAAGATATTTTCGAACACAAATAAAAAAACTAATTTCATAACTCGCCTGTAAACCGCGAGACGAATTTATTAAGCCTAATTAATCCGTCATTACAACATGTGGGTTACTGTAGCACTTATGGCTAATCATGGACTAATTAGGCTCAAAAGATTCGTCTCGAGATTTCCATGCAAACTGTGTAATTAGTTTTTTATTTTATCTATATTTAATGTTCCACACATGCGTTTAAAGATTCGATATGATGTTTTTGGAAACTAAACAATGCCTGAAATTGTTTACGCTTTCACTTGTATTTCTAACCGCTTTCTTCTACTTCTTCTTCGATCCGGCCTCTTCTCCTAATCCTCTTCTGAGAGTCCTCCTCCAGTGCTGACGTGGCACCCCCGGCCGACGCGGGCACCCTATATAAAACCCACACCACGCGGCTGCGGAGCGTGTCTGATTCGCGCTTCGCTTCTTCGTCTTCGACTCGATCGATCGATTTCTCGCCGTGGTGCGCGGCGGCGGCGGCGGAGTGAGAAGTCACCAGTAAGGAGGAGTAGAGGATGGCGGCGAGCGGAGGCAGCTGCCCGGCGGCGATGAAGGCGACGTCGCAGGGGGCGTTCCAGAAGGAGAACCCGCTGGACTTCGCGCTGCCGCTCATCATCCTCCAGATCTGCCTCGTCGTCGTCGTCACCCGCGGCCTCGCCTACCTCCTCCGCCCCCTCCGCCAGCCCCGCGTCATCGCCGAGATCATCGTAAGTCCTTCTCCTCGCTCCTCCTCCTCCTTGCTTGCTTGCTTTGTCCTTATCCGTTTCTCTATTCCCCTCTGAAAATCTCCTGGTCCTTCGAGGTGAAGGCTCTGTAGTCTGTTCCCAGCTTCTGAATTTTGTTGTCCTTGGATGTGAAGGCGCTGAAAATCTCGCGCAAGTGGGAGGCGCGCACGAACAATAACTGCGAAATTGGGGAGGAAATTGTTGTTGTTGCGGGGTTGGAATTTTTGAAAATCGTAGCCGATGGGACAATCGAGTCCTTTTCGTGGCCTTTTTCTTCTCCTGTTTCCCTTGCGATCGTGCGTGATAGAGACGCATACATTCAGCTGACTAAATTTCGTGGGGTACCACTAGTTTGATGATAATAGGAGTGATATATACTACTACTACGACTAACCCATGTTTGACTTGAATTTCGCACTGATTTGTTACTCGACAAATATTTTTAATAAAAATACTTTGTATACAAATCTTGTTTAGTACTGTTCGTGTTCTTAAGTAGATGATCAATCACATCTAGGAGTTGGTGCTTGCCTGATTTGGGATTCATTTATTACTTATTGGGATATATGAATATGAACAGAGTGGGTATGGACTGATTAACACCAAATTTGACGGGGTACTGGTTTGATATATATGTTGACTTGAATTTTGCAGTGATTATTACTTGAGAAATATTTTTAAAACCCCTCTAGTAGAGTTTGTATAAATATTGTATAGTGCTCGTGTTCTTAAGTAGATCAATCACATCTAGGAGTTGGTGCTTGCCTTGGGACCTTGGGATTCATTTAAGTACTAGGGTGTGAATATGAGCAGTGGGTATGGACTAGGTTGGTGAGAGTTGTCCGGCGAAAAAAAATGATTGGTGAGAGTTCGAGATTTTCTTTTCCAGAAAAATATGAAAGAGAAGAGGTTTAGCTGGATGCCTGCGTTTTTAATTTTCAAAAGAAACACTCACGTGGCCTATAAAAATGGATTGAAAATGGCAATTGGAGGAAGAAATTATTGTGATACTATTGCATTGACAGTATGGCAGTAGGAGGAATGGTACATGAACATGATTAAAGCCCATATTAACTGGATGTGGAAGCTAAAACATATGGTAGTAACTTAGTTTTCCTTTTTCATAACATACAATCAGTAACTGCCTTACTTTGATATATCGTTTCATCATTAGGATCAGACGAAGGAAAGAGGCATGCATCTAAAGAACCAATGCAATATGTAATTAGTGCAATATATATTTCCCCAAATTAGCTATTGGTTGATTAATCAATACCACATTAGGTTCCTTAGATCCTATAATAAGGGAAGACTTTGGCTGAGCCGTGCTTCTCACGTGGTAGACAACCGCATCAGGCAGGCTGGATACTGAGACTCTCCTAGGGGATACCTGCCTCAGATACTTCAGGTTTATATGCTTTGTTTTCCAAGAGATCAGAAATATTCGCTCACCTAGAAGCAAGAAGATTCCTAGCATCTTCAAACAATAGTATATATTTATACTCCTAAACTTCAGGGCAACTACTCTTTGCTTGCACCACGTTTAGAGGGGACACTATTTGCCATAGAGATATCACATCTTAATTTCTCCCAGAAAGATGTGATTTCTGGTTGCAACTTGCATTCGTGATATCCACCACATCTGTGGTCTGTGTCCTGGAGTTTGGACAATATTGCCATGTGTTTACTGAAAAGTGTGAACTGCATCGGTGACTTTTGCCATACATGCATGTCACTTTCATCTTGTTAGAAAGAATTAACTCTGAGGAGCTGTAATAATCTGCATTTTAGAGAACTAGGAGAAGAAAATAGTTTTATGAACTGTGCCAAAATGGACAAAATCACCTTTACAGTAAGCCGCTATATATATGTGTTCAGTCTGCTGACTTTCAACTGCACTGATTAATAACTAGCTAGCCAATCTGCAGTTTACTGCACGTTCATTTCGTATGCATAGCCCCTAGCTTCTTACAGTAAGCCACCACTGATTCTTAAGAAGTGACGAAGAAAATGAATGTGGACCTGTTTCTTGCCAATAGATAGGTTCAGTGAAAGGTTTGGTTGTATTTCTTGTGTTGTTTTATTAGTCGAACTCAACACTATATTTAGGATATAATAGACCCGGGGGAAAATTAAGGTGAATAGTTGAATGCATTATTGAAAGAAAGAATATGCTTCCTGATTAGCTAGCTGTCTTTGACTTGCAGAAATTGCTTAAGCAAGAAAAAGAGTACAGGTAAGTAGGTAACAGTGCCAACTGGTATTAAACAATGCTTCGTTAATCAAGCAAAGCAAGTAACTTGTAACCATTCGTGGATGCGTAATTATCTATTGGCATTCCTTGCCATGCCCTCTGACCAACTTATTCTTTGTTGCTTAGATCATTTCTTACAGCATCATTCAGTTTTTCCTGTAGAAAATTGCACAATTATTGACCAGTAGCTCCTCAACTTTAAATTGTTTTGAGCCACAAATTAAACACCAAGGTCATCCATGATCTCACGAATTAAACATTGTTTATGGACCACTAAACTTACACGGTTTGTTTTGTTTTGTTTTCTTTCTTTTACCGGGGAGCAACTATAGAACCTTGATAAGCACGAATTTTACAACACACTACATGTTCATGTTCTTCCAGTGTGTTACGTTCTTACATATAACCACTGTTGCTCTAATGAAAAACGCTAAATTAAACTTGTTCACAAATGGAGTGATATTATAAGCATTCAAGTGTTTTCTCCAATCGAGTAAATTTCACAAAACTACACATATTTTAATTAAACTATCATAAACTACAGATTTAACAATGTGTTTCACAAAACTAAAGATTTAGGAATGTGTTTAATAAAACTACAGATTTAGTGCTAAATTTATCACAAAACTACAGATTTAAGGTATTATATCACAAAACTACAGATTTAACAACTATTTTATCACAAAACTATAGATTTAACAATAATTTTATCACAAAACTATATATTTTGTAACTTTAAATAAACATTGCTGTGAATCTAAACTGAAAAGTATGTAGTTCTTTAATAACTTTATCACTAAATTCTATAGCTTTATCATAATTTGACTTAAGTATCTGTAGTTCTGTGAAATTTACTCATTTCAATTTGAAGCGATAGGTCACTGTATGATTTGTTGGCTGACAATGGCTTGGTGGTTGATGCAGGGTGGTATCCTTCTTGGGCCATCAGCGCTGGGCCGGAGCAGCAAGTTCTTGCACAACGTGTTCCCGCCAAAGAGCATGACCGTCCTGGACACGCTGGCCAACCTCGGCCTCCTCTTCTTCCTCTTCCTCGTCGGCCTCGAGCTCGACATCTCCGCCATCCGCCGCACCGGCAAGAAGGCCCTCGCCATCGCCCTCGCCGGCATCTCCGCCCCCTTCGCGCTCGGCATCGGCACCTCCTTCGCGTTCCGCGCCACCATCGTCAAGGGCGCCCCCCAGGCGCCGTTCCTGGTCTTCATGGGCGTCGCGCTCTCCATCACCGCGTTCCCGGTGCTCGCCCGCATCCTCGCCGAGCTCAAGCTCCTGACCACCGACCTAGGCCGCATGGCCATGTCCGCCGCGGCGGTCAACGACGTCGCCGCGTGGATCCTCCTGGCGCTCGCCGTCGCGCTCTCTGGCTCCGGCTCGCCCATCATCTCGCTCTGGGTGCTCCTCACCGCCGCCGGCTTCGTCGCCGCCATCTTCTTGTTCCTCCGCCCCGCGCTGGCGTGGATGGCGCGGCGGTCACCGGAGGGGGAGCCCGTCAAGGAGTTGTACATCTGTGCCACCCTAGCCATCGTCCTCGCCGCCGGCTTCGTCACCGACACCATCGGCATCCATGCGCTGTTTGGCGCGTTCCTCGTCGGCATCGCCGTCCCCAAGGACGGGCCGTTCGCCGGCGTGCTCATCGAGAAGGTGGAGGACCTCATCTCCGGCCTCTTCCTGCCACTCTACTTCGTCTCCAGTGGCCTCAAGACCAATGTGGCCACCATCCGTGGAGCCAAGTCATGGGGGTTGCTTGTCCTCGTCATCGTCAATGCCTGCCTTGGCAAGATCGGCGGCACGGTGATCACGTCGTTGCTCGTCAAGATCCCTGTCCGGGAGGCCGTCACGCTGGGGTTCCTGATGAACACCAAGGGGCTCGTCGAGCTCATCGTCCTCAACATCGGCAAGGATCGCAAGGTGCTCAACGACGAGGCGTTCGCCATCATGGTGCTCATGGCGCTGTTCACCACGTTCATCACCACGCCGATCGTCATGGCCATCTACAAGCCGGCGCGGCCGACGGCGCCGTACAAGCGCCGCACCGTGGACGGCGGCGAGGCCGACGGCGAGCTGCGCGTGCTGGCCTGCTTCCACACCAACCGCAACATCCCGACGCTGCTCAACCTCGTCGAGTCGTCGCGGGGCACCGGGCGCGGCCGCCTCGTGATGTACGCCATGCACCTCGTGGAGCTCTCGGAGCGGTCGTCGGCGATCACCCTGGTGCAGCGCGCGCGCCGCAACGGCATGCCGTTCTTCAACTCCGGCGACAAGGCCGAGCAGATGGTGGTGGCGTTCGAGGCGTTCCAGCAGCTGAGCTCCGTGCGGGTGCGCCCCATGACGGCCATCTCCGACCTGGACACCATCCACCGCGACGTCATCGACAGCGCCACCGCCAAGCGCACCGCCATCGTCGTCATGCCGTACCACAAGATGCTCCAGCACGACGGCACGTTCCAGTCCCTCGGCTCCGCGTACCACGCCATCAACAAGCGCGTCCTCCGCGAGGCGCCCTGCTCCGTCGCCGTCCTCGTCGACCGCGGCCTCGGCGGCCACGCCCAGGTGTCCGCCAAGAACGTGGCCTTCTCCGTGGCGGTGCTCTTCTTCGGCGGGCCCGACGACCGCGAGGCGCTGGCGTACGCGACGCGGATGGCGGAGCACCCCGGCGTCGCCGTGACGCTGGAGCGGTTCAGGCCGAGCCGCGCGCAGCCCGACGAGGAGGACGCCGCCGACGAGGCGGCGGTGGAGGCGTTCAAGTCGAAGGTGGGCATGGTGAAGGACGGGTCGGTGCGGTTCGACGAGCGGCCGGCGCAGAGCAAGGCGGAGGTGATGGAGGCGATCAACTCGCTGTCCATGTTCAGCGTGTTCGTGGTGGGGAGGATGCCGCCGACGGCGCCGCTGGTGGAGAAGCCCGACGAGCTGGGCCCCGTGGGGAGCTACCTGGCGTCGCCGGAGTTCAGGACGTCGGCGTCGGTGCTGGTCGTCAAGAGGTACGACCCGGCGGCGAACCCGGCGAGCAAGAGGTACGACCCCAAGGCGAGGCCACCCGTCGCGACGGAGGAGGACGCCCTCGACGAGCTCACCGGCGCCGCCGTTGTCCCGGTGGCGCATTCACCGATGAACCACGACATCGTATGACATTAATTTGCTCGTCGCCGGCCAGAATTATACTTCTAGTAGTTCATGTTTGATGATTCACAAAAAATGGTAGCGATATGTTTGTTGTGTGTGTGTGTGGAGTGTGCATGCTGTGTGCGCACTTCGTATGCAGCTTCTTATACTGATGAAGTGTATATAATAACATCAGTCGTTTGTCTTGTACGCAGTGTGCAGCCTTCGTCGAATTAATCATGCTGCTAGCTGCTTTTTTGCGTTATCCCTGTTATTTTTTTTGACTTGTTTTCAAATTATTGCCGTCAAACTTTTAAAAATTTGATTGCTAATACGACTGAAATTACCCGCATTATTACCCTGTTTAAATGGGGCTAAAACTTTTAAGTTCCTATCACATCGGATGTTTGGACACTAATTATAAATATTAAACGTAGACTATTAATAAAACCCATCCATAATCTTGGACTAATTCGCGAGACGAATCTATTGAGCCTAATTAATTCATGATTAGCCTATGTGATGCTACAGTAAACATTCTCTAATTATTGATTAATTAGGCTTAAAAAATTTGTCTCGCAAATTAGCTTTCATTTATGTAATTAGTTTTGTAAGTAGTCTATATTTAATACTCTAAATTAGTGTCTAAATATAGAGACTAAAGTTAAGTCCCTGGATCCAAATACCACCTATATTGCTTTTGTCAAATGAAAAGTATTCCATACTTCCCGAAATAACCGCAATTATAAAAGCTTTCTTAGGCCAATGCCCAAAATAACTGCATTTCTAGGAGCATTTGGAAGAATAAATGTCGGTCTCATCTTTTTACTTATACTTATACTTATCAGCCAAATTTGAATTTTTTAGCCTTAAATTTAGTTAATTTTAGGGTTTTTTCATCAAAGTTTATTTTTCAGCATTTGTTTTTAGATAGCTAAGAATATGTATATGAAAGATTTATTTATAAATTATTTTTCGTTTGTAAATATGCCCAGAATTCGCTTCGCAAATTCTGGAATTATTTTTCGTTTGCTGTAATTATTTTTAGATAGCCCTGAATGTAACTATGCAACATTTTTTTTCTTCTCCTGGAATTCAAACGTAGAAGGCGTGCTTCGAAAATTCGCTTCGCAAAGACGAAGGCGTATTTTGCATAATTACCGCCTTCACTTCACTCCCAGCCACGCATCGGATAGCGCGCGTCCAACGAGCGCCATATTCATTCTCGCCATGGCGGTCCAGCCGCTGCTCCGCCTCCTCCAACTCCGGCCACCGCCGCCGCCGCCCCACTCCCCACCCTTCGCCACCACACGCCGCGCTTCCGCCGCCGCCGCCGCAGCGGCGCTCCTCCTCCTCGCGGCCTCCCCTCGGCTGCCGCGCCCCGCCCGCGCCGACCCCGGCGGCGGCGAGGACATCGACGAGGCCCGCGTCGTGCGCCTCTTCCAGGTGGTAGTCGATTCCAGCACGCCGCGTGCTAAACCCTAACGCCGCTGATCCGACCATCACCCTTTTTTCCCCTCCTATAAGCAGGAGGCGTCGCCGTCGGTGGTGTTCATCAAGGACCTCGTCGTCGGTCGGACGCCGGGACGGGGAGGCGGGCAAGCGGTGGAGGCGGTGGACGGCGAGGAGGGGGGCGCCACGGTGGAGGGGACCGGCTCTGGATTCGTCTGGGACACCGCGGGCCACATTGTGAGCAAGCACCGACCATCTCCATTTTTTTTTTGCGGGGAAAAGGGATGTATTACTCAGAATTAGCCTCGTCACAAACAAGTTGTGAGATAGCGATACAACAATTATCATCATTTTTTGCTAACTTTGTTTAAAATATGGAATCCTGATGCATTCCTATGCGCAAATATGTGATCATAATGCTAGAGTATTGTTCTTTAATGTTTCAAAAACTGATTGGTCACATTGGTCGATCAGGTGACAAATTACCATGTGGTTGCAAAATTAGCTGGGGATGGATCTGCATTTCATCGCTGCAAGGTTTCCTGTTGCTGTTATACACTGAAGTGTTATTAACTAAAGATAGTGACCTTCCTTGTTCTTGCCTTTTAAGTTTTAACCATTAGCTAATTGTTTAGTGTTTCCTTTAGGTGTTATTGGAGGATTCTAGTGGGAATAGTTATTCGAAGGAGGGAAGCCTAGTAGGGTGCGATCCATCGTATGATCTTGCTGTTCTGAAGGTAATGCACCTTTTGTTGATGAAGTTTCAGTTATGTGAATCTGGTTCCAATTTCAATATTTGAAGTCTATTGATTCTGCAGGTTGATGTTGATGGTGATAAGTTGAGGCCTGCTCTGATTGGAACATCAAAGGGCTTGCGAGTTGGGCAGAGCTGCTTTGCCATTGGTAACCCTTATGGATATGAGCACACCCTAACTACTGGGGTAATTATGCATTAAAATTTTCCGAAGTTTTTGTTTAGTACAAAGCTCTGAAATTGCCACAGTCCCATATTCCAAGGTGGATCCATTTGTGAAATTACCTGTTAGTGCAACATTCATATGCTAGAGTATTTGGTAAATCTGATTATATATATATTTTTTTGACCGGGAAACAGTAGGGGAGTAAATCTGATTATATGATCACTGAAGTATCTTATAGGTGGTTAGTGGATTGGGGAGGGAGATACCATCTCCCAATGGGAGGCCGATTCGTGGGGCTATACAGACAGATGCTGCTATAAATTCTGGTAATCTCTTGCTTCATTCCATGTCATGTAGGGCTTAAATATCACCTTCAATTATATAGAGTAAATCATCTTTCCTTGTGACATACTCCAAGTACCAACTAGTTCTGAAATGGTGTAGTGTACTGATTATTTAATTTGAAATATGGCCGATGGCAACATTTCATATTTTGCTTTTGCTCTATCTCAGTTGAGATGCATTTAATTTAATTTTAAATGTACTGATGTAGTCTTTCAGATTCACTTCTTTTTGGGCTTATCTTGTGCCTTAGTGATTACTTCTTTTTTGATACTTTGACGTATGGACTGAGTTGTCTGTTCTCTATGTGAGTAGAATCCAGGGGCAATGGTCCTCCAAATAAAAAGCTCAATTGAGATGTGCTTTCATGTTATATTACTAGTGCTGTGCTTTCCTAGAAGAATGTTAGATCTATGAAACTTGTTCTGTTTGGATTAGATGCATGAACGGAGCATATTTCAGTGTGATGGTGTGAATTATCTGATTGTAAGGTTAAAATAGGGACTAACACAGGAATCAGCTAAATATGTACGCCATATGGCGAGCATGGTGAAAAACTGTTTGTCTTGTAAGTGATGTTGGAAGATACGTTCACTCTTCTAAAAAAAATTATGTATAAAAGAGCATAACTTGTTGGTGCATTGTTTAGTAGCCAGACCTTAAAGGGTATCTTTGGGTGAAGTTGATATGGGCTGATCCAAATGCCCAAGAGTCTAGGTGTCAAAGCCTATGAATTAGTGTTGAAATGCAATCATGGTATAGCTTCTCAATGGGCTTTGAGAAAAGAGAAAATGGGAGGTGGACTGGTGGCCCAACCACCCCAACAGATATAATTCCTTTGAAAATAAGATCTATAGATAATTCCAAATATGATTTTAACTGCACAGAAATTTTCTGATCAATTTACTAGTGTATAAACTAACCTATAGGTTAGTTGACAGCCACAGATTTAGCTACGGAGGAGCTGCAAGTGGTGCTACATATTCGTAATGATCTGGATGTGATTTCATTGCTCAATGAAATATCCACTATCTACAAAATTTGTGATGATCATCTCATTCACAAAACTTTGGTGTTGTTGGTATGCCATGAACAATTTGATAAGAAAAAGCTGAGAAGAAATGAATGGAAAATAAGTGTAAAGTGTTTATATATTCAATTCCATTCCAGGAATATAATTGTTCTTTTCTTTTCTTTTCTGAAGTGGAAAATAATTGTTCTGCACACACCATTCAATTCCAGGAATTTTAAAGATTTGCAGGGCAGCTTTTGATTCTTATTCTACAATTCTTCATTTCACATCTACTTCCTCCGTTTCATATTATAAGACTTTCTAGCATTGTCCACATTCATATATATGTTAATGAATCTAGACATATATGTGTGCCTAGATTCATTAACATCTATATGAATGTGGGCAATGTTAGAAAATTATCTCATATAAGCTGGGTATTTGTATTATGTCAAAAAGCACAATTTCCCCTTATTTCACATAATTTTCTAACATTGACAAATGACAGGTAACTCAGGTGGCCCACTAATTGACTCATATGGTCATGTAATTGGAGTAAATACAGCTACATTCACACGTAAAGGTAATGCTCCTATATTAAGATCAGCACTGCCTAAATATCAAAAGATGTACAGCTCACAGGATTTTCTTTTGCCTGCTTTAATCTGTCACGAAGAGTATAAAATGGACCGATACTTTCTGTTTTTCTGCATGCCATATTTTGCTGTGCATTCAGTACAAAGATTCTAGTCACTGAGAATCCTTTGTTGGGAGAAACCAAGAATAACAGAAGTAACTGTAGAGCTAACAGAGACCATGCAGCATCATGCCTTGTTGAATCCTTTTCATAAGTCCTCATTCCTGTATGATGAAAGGAATAGTTAACAGACTGTCAGGATCAAAAATTAATTCTCCTTATCATAATATTGCCCAAGCAGCAGGCAAAGTCTTGTTACCATGTAGTCAATACCTATGGTCAAAGATCTTTTCTCCATTCTGCCTTGATTTGCTGGGAAGCTAGATTTTCTCTACAAATACAAGTTGTGGTTTTGCTGAGATAATTCATTTAGAATTGAATAGTTGGTTAGGTGTCGCACTGTTATTTGGTGATAGCCTATGCAAGTCAGATTATGCCATGTGAAACTATCTAATTCAAAAGGCTGGTATCCCCAGCATTTTCTGTACCTGTCCAAACAATTATTAACTTGGAACAGAAGCTGGGTAATACCCCTTTCTCCCAAAATAAAAAGAAAGAAAAGGAAAAAAAAACACTTATCTGTTTCAGTTCTTTCTTCTTTTCACTCAATTTAAGGAAACCGGATGTACTACACACAAGAAAATGGCTGTTGTGGACTGCCAGCTCGTGTGATCTTCTGTACTAGATGGCCATGATATGATACTGCTCTTTATGTTGAACGTAGCACACAATTAATGCAAATCTCACGAATTAAATGTAGACATTTCTGTAACCATTAATGGGTCATCTCAGTGGTGCAAAGATACTGTGCAGAAGGTGTACTGAAATGCTGCTGTGCCAATTAATGGACGGATTTCTGTCTTGTGTTTCAGGAACTGGGATCTCCTCCGGGGTAAACTTCGCCATTCCCATCGACACTGTTGTACAGTCAGTCCCTAACCTCATTGTGTATGGAACATCTGTGAGCAATAGGTTTTGATTCTTCTGTAGTACATTATCCGCTAGTAAATGCAAGGTCTCCCTCTGCCATGTTGATTGCTCTGAAATATATATATACTCCTGCTGCTACTCGGATCAGTGCATTCAAAAGAACATCTGCTTAATGGTGATCGTACTAGAAACTTTAGAGAACAAATTAAAACGAAGCCGGAGCCGGAGTTCAGTATAAACCAGTAAGGAAGAAACTAACATATTTTTGGACATGCTCTGATAATTCCTCTGTTGCTGAACTGATCCAATATCCATGAAGCATTTGCTGCTGAATGCTGGCTTCAAGGAAAGGAATTATCAGATGGGCCTGATTACACTATTACAACAGTCTTTGCTTGCAAAGATCAGTGCTTTTAATCAGTAACCAATTCTTTCTTCTGTAAAGAGGATATAGAGTACTTCCTCCGTCCACGAATATAAGACGTGAAGAAATTTGAATTGGAGATGATTTATGGGACTAGTAATACCACAAAATCCTTTATAATTGTGGATAAATACAGGGCTAAAATCTTGTGGTATATTTATGGACCGAAGGAGTATATATCAAAGTGTTGATATGAAGTAACCGAGGGTAAAGGAAATCTGAAATCTGACTTGATGGGAGATTTGATGCTCCTGTGCCTGTCCATCTATCAGAGTCTGGAGTCTTCAAGTCATCAGAACTTCAAATCATTACAAATGACGGGGTCAGATAACAAAGATGATCAAGATAACAAGAGTCAAGAGTTTAACATGGAAAATCATTGCCTGAAAAACCATGTATGCACAACTAACAATGACCACCGTAACTATGCAAATGATTAACAATTGCTGATGATTTCCAATGTTTCACCATTTCACTTTGTGTACATGGTACACCCAAAAAAAAAAAGAAGTAAAATACTAAACCAACACCAGCCTGTTGCTACCAGTGAGCAGTAATCCATGAAGAATGTTATGAGATGGAAATACAGAAGAACTGATATATATTATGATCTTGCTGCAGTGTGTAATATGTCGTGCCCTTTTAGGCTTTAATTTTGGGATGTAGCTAGTTAGAGCTGATGATGTGTTGATGCTAAGCCTGACCTACCCTAATAATAAATCAAGCCAAAAAACATTCTGTTCCCCTCCTTGTCGGAGAGAGAGTTGCTGTCCTGCTAGCTAGCAAGCTGGATTCTTCTAGAGCCTGGGTCGCCGGACGGCGGCGGGCCGGCCGGGTGGCCGCCGCCGGCGAGAGACGACGCCGACATGCCGTCGCTTTCTTCTAGCTGCTATCAGAGCTTTCAGAGAGGGTTCCACACACATTCTCTAGCTCCTCCAGCTTGTTTATATATACCAAACGTCCAGAAATGTTTGAGAGCCCAAACAAACAATTTAATTACTGTCTAAATTCTATTTTAATTTTTTTTAGTTATATGGAATTTTAATGGACTTATTGTCGACGGACGGTATATCCGGGTTACTTATTACTACTTCCGTTAATTTTACTTGCCATTGCGAACATCGATATGCATTATCATTACTTTTTAAACTATATGGTTATAATAATTGTTTTCACAGGAGTAATATTTTTGCATCTATTAATGGTTTAAGATTTCGATATTTGACTGTCTAGAAAGTCATCTATTTGAGAATAGAGACAATATGTACAAGAAGCTCATTCAGACCATTTATACCCTTTTTCTATTTACTATCGCTTTTCCAATCATTTTCCTTTTTATAAATAATAAGCAATAAAACATTTTTCTCAAAGTTCACCTTTCAAGCTCTCGTTTATACGTGTACGTATATGCAATTACTACGTATGATCAAGATTCAGACACCGGATCAATTACGTACGTTGCTACTTAATTTGTGCACCATGTACCTCACAGAGGGTTGAAGTTGCTACTAGCTAGTGTCCAGCTCAAAGCCTTAATTTGTATCTACCTGTGAAAACTAAGTACTACGATGATTGGTAAACAAATGATGACTGAATCGATGACTGCATCAATTAACGAATTGATTATTTCTGTTTTGTCATTTCCAGACCCCTCCTTTTTCATCATTACCTTTTTATTCCTGTTCTGTCGGAGAGTGCCACGTGTCAGAAAAACATGCACACGTTTTTGCATAATTTCTTTTGCTCGCTTATTAATTAGTGACAAAATCAGTAGCACAATCATTGAATGATAGACATAATGCATATTCTCTATGATTTGTTCATAAGTGCATGTTTTGTTCTGGAGGTAGGTATGGTTATTTGAAGATGTCTACTATAAGTTTATCAAAATATGGTGCCACGGATTAATATATGAAAATAGCATTGTTTTTATTTGGTTAATGTGTGAGCAAACTATATATATATATATATATATATATATATATATATATATATATATATATATATATATATATATATATATATTCGTGTTTATAAAGTTTCATAATTATTGTGATTGTATTTTGCTCTAGAGCAGTAGAGCTTGCATACTTTGAGTTGCTGAGGTCTCACTTGAAGCGATTTAAATCTCAAGTTAATTATGCATTGAAATAACAGGAGCTATAAAACAATTACTCCCTCCGTCCAAAAAAAGACAAACCCTGAGTTTCTTGTCCAACGTTTGACTGTCCGTCTTATATGAAATTTTTTTCTAATTAGTATTTTCATTATTGTTAGATGATAAAACATGATTAATACTTTATGCGTGACATGTCTTTTTAATTTTTTTCATAATTTTTTCAAATAAGACAGACGGTCACTACTAGAAAAAGCATTTTTTCCCAACGTAGGGGTCTTTTTTTTTCGCAGGCGGACATGACCCTTAGAGCCAAATGACCGCCTATAAAAATATAAATCGGGATGCCAGGTGGACCACTTAAGCGGCGTCTGTGAAAATCTATTTTCGCAGGCGAACCTTATGTGGTCCGCCTGCAAAAATCATACCTACCCCCAAAAAAAAACCACCCTTATCTTCTCCTCCCACCCCTCCCACCACTCAACTCTAGGGTTGAAAATGATTCGGATAATTTCCGTCCGACCGGATCTTTTTTCGGATTCGGATAGTTTCGGTCGGATATATCCGGAAATTTTCAAATTCGAAAACGAATTCGGATATTTTTTTCGGATATGAAAACGAATATAATATAGGTGATATCCATCAGAATCGGATATCCGTCGGAAATTTTCCGATATTTTCCATCGAATATCCGACAACACATAAGGCCCATAAGCAAGCCCAACCCAAAGAGGAGGCAAATCAGACTTCTTGGAAAAAATAAGCTTCGAATTAAATTTTATGATACTAAATGAACTCATATGAAAAAGTTGTTAAAAATAAAGTTGTATAACTCATTGAGATCTACTAATTTTATTTTGGTCATTTCTCCATCCGATTTTGATTGAACTATATAAAATTTGAATTTTAAAATATAAGAAATTCAAATAATTTTTTCAGGTAGTAAATGATTTCAAATGGAAAAATTATCAAAAACAAAGTTGTATAACTTATCAAGATCTATAAATTTTATTTTGGTCATTTTTCTATATGACTTTGTTTGAACAGTTTGAATTCGAATTTAAAAATATGATAACTTCAAACAACTTTTTCAAATACTAAATGATTTTAACTGAAAAAGTCATCAACAACAAAGTTGTATAACTCATCAAGATCTATAACTTTTATTTTGGTCATTTCTACATCCGACAAAGTGATAGTAACATTGTTCACAAAATTTACATATCTCTCATTTGTTTTTATAAACTATATGTAAATTTTGTGAAAAATATTACTATCACTTTGTCGGATGAAGAGATGACCAAAATAAAAGTTGTATTTCTTGATGAGTTCTACAACTTTTATATTCATGACTTTTTCAGCTGAAATTATTTACTGCTTCAAAATATCATTTGAAGTTTTGATATTCAAATTTTTAATTGATAAACCAAAGTAAAAAAAAAGGCCAAAATAATAGCAGTAAAAACACAATAACATGATAGAGCATGATTTTAGAAACACAATATCAAAAATCGTTTGTGAGTAGCGAGGGGTTTTTATATTCTGATTAATATTCGTCATCGTATTCGTTTCGCTTCGTATTCGCTCCGTATTTGTATTCGATAATATTCGATTCCATTTTCATATTCGGCGATTACTATTCCGAAAAAAATTATGAAAACGAATATGATAGAGCTAGTTTCCGACCGTATTCGATCCGTTTTCATCCCTACTCAACTCTCTCTCTCCCCCTCTCCCTCCACTGACTCGTCTCCTCTCCTCTCCTCTCTCTCACTGACTCACCTCTCCTCTCCTCTTCGGCGGTGCGGGCGGGGGCGACGGCGGCGACGACAGCGCGGGGCAGCGGCGACGACGACGCGCGCGGGGCGGCCGGCGGCGTCTCCCCTCGCCCCCTCCCTCCCAGATCTGGCCGGAGGAGGGAGGAGGGAGGCCGGCGGGGGCGACGGGGCAACGACGGCGCGGGGCGGCCGGCGGCGTCTCCCCTCCCTCCCTCCCTCACAGATCTGGCCGGAGGAGGGAGGGGGGAGGCCGGCGGTGGCGATGACGATGGCGGCGGCGTCTCCCCTCCCTCCCTCCCTCGCAGATCTGGCCGAAGGAGGGAGGGGGGAGGCCGGTGGCGGCGAGCCGTGTGCGGCGATTTTTTTTGTTCGTTTTTTTGCATTCTCGCAGGTGGGCCGTTGCGATGATTTTCGCAGTCGTTGTGGTGCAGGCGGACCTCCCTCCCGCCTGCGAAAATTAGTTTTGGCCGCTTGGGAAAATTGGTTTTCTAGTAGTTGGTCAAATGTTGGACACGGAAATTTAGGGTTTGTCTTTTTTTTAGTTGGAGGGAGTATTCATGAATCGATCAGTGATAAGACTTCGTGCCCATGCATTCCATAGTTTTCAGCATAATTAATCTGTACTTGCACATGTACGTCAACTATATAATAATTCCGGACTTTTCTGGAGATTTAGAACATCATGTCGTTTGTTGTTCTTGACGGTTTCATCTATCTATCTCGTGTCTTTTATTAGGGAATAATTTTCTAAATAGTATCATGGCATATAGTGAGTTTTTTTATTATGAATACTGCCAATCAATATAAGCAGATGAAAATAACAGGGCCAATAACAGCAACACTGAACAACTGGCCATTGACTTGTGATTGGAGGAAAACAAGCCAACATGATGGTCATGATGATGATTAAACATATACTTAAATTTTAAATACTTTATTAATTAGTGGCTGAATTGTTTCTTCCAATCACTGGTTATTTCCTCTGTCAAGTTGAACCATGGAAGGCACCAACTTTTTGTTTTAAAAAAATATTTTGTCTTTTTTGCATCTGAAAAGGATGGCGTTGTCTATGGTGTACTTAAATCGACAAAAAATGCACTATTAATTTTACTACCTCATTTGCAATCTAGCGAGGCTTCGTATGGATTAAGCATATGCAATTTTTATGCATTCAAGCCTCCAAGGATATATATTCTACTTCAATTTAGTGCAACTAAGGTAAATTAAAGTTCAGACTGGAGTATATAAGCCCATGGATTTAGCAACTTAGGGCTCCTAGGAATTTTATAGGAATTGAACACTCCATTCTAAGAATTTTCAAAAGAATTAATTGACTATGTGAGAATCCCATAAAATCTATTCCTTTGTTCGAAAGGCCCAGTTATAGAGAACTGTAGATGTTACACTTGTCGTAAAACAAGACAAGTCATTTATACATGATTAATTAAGTATTAATTATTATAAACTTGGAAAATGAGTTTATTTGTTTTTTTAAAGGAACTTCTATATAAAAAGTGTTTTTTTTTTCATAAAACAAACCGTTTTAACACTTTAGGAAGCGTGCTAATGAAGAAAAACAAGGAAATTGCAAATAAACGAGGAAACCAACGGAACCTACAGTGTCAGTCCGTGAGCTGTTAATTCTCAGTGTATATACTCGCGCCACTGAGGTAACTAGAAGTTTAGTAGTAAAAGCAACACTATATATTCACTTTCAAAAGTCGAAAACGATGTGTGTTTCACTTATTGCCAGAGTACTATACTATGCTGGCTAGATGCATGGTAGGAGAATGCCCTCATTGGTAGGCAATGCCTTTTGATCTTTTCTTTATTGTATGACACACTAGTCCATTTGATGAACTCTAGAAATAATCCCAGTGGAGGAAGACAATTGTGCACATGTGTTGTTTGAACAATATATATATATATATATATATATATATATATATATATATATATATATGTATATATATATATATATATATATATGTATATGTATGTGTGTATGTATATGCATAGAGTTGCAAGTGCAAGGCATGTTTGTCTCCATCAAGGGAGGCATGGCCAGGGCTCCCTGATTGAGCTTCATCTGTTAGAAAAAGTGTAGCAAACGCCGGCTGAAGTATGGTACCAACTCCTATCACCTCAGCACCTACCTACACACAAGTCAAGTCACAAGGTGGATGCATATGGCCCCGGCTGCGGCGCAACACGTGTCGCCGCCCCAACCGTCGAGGCTAATGGCGGCTATATTAAGTTGAACACTTAACTTTTGTTCATAGACTGATTCGGCTCGCTATACTTTGTTAGGCAAGTGTTTTCACGAGGTAATACTGATCAAGTTGTGGTGTGATTAATGAGGTCTTTTAGTTAGGAGATATCTAGCCGAAAATTTTCAAACTTTTGACTTAATTTCAAAACTTTCATGTTTTGATTCGTTCTAACAACTTTTTTGAAAAGAGTACTTTTGAAATTATATCTTTGAATCAATCAGTCACTTAATTGCTTTAACCTCATACATATGCCAAGAAGAAAACGACTGGTTGAGAGGTACTTTCAAGTACAAAATACTACCTTATTAGAACGTGTTAGCTGCACACATTGTTTATGGCCCTGATTAATTCCTTGTTACTCATGCCATTTTATCTATGTAAGCAACCAAGTTTCACGACAGCTAGCTAGCTCTGGCCATGCTTGATTGTCAAAGGGGTCACTTTTATTTCAGTGAGGTGAGCTGTAATTGGTATGCAAGTCTAACATATAGGATCCACAAGTTTATCAACGTGCCATGTTCTAGATTGTTTCGAGCCAAGTTAAAAATCTAGCATATATAACAAGGAAGGGGTAATTAATTCCTTATTTTTTTTGCCAAAAAAATTCACACGATCCATTATTTACCATTCGTTATCTCATCGACATATATCTCGATCAAAGATTGATTAAAGTTTAAGCTGAATATGAGTAATAAGTTATATAGGAGTATCCAGAAAGGAGCCAAGGAACCAATGAACCTGGTTTTTGATGCTAAAAAGTACAATTTACTTTCTGAGGATAAACTAGCTAGATAGAGTATGTGCTTTCTTTGATAGAATAAAGAAAAAGTATGGTGTTTGGTGGTGAGTAAAAGTATGTTCCAGTTAAAGTTTATTGTCCTTTCATCTTGGATTCAATCATGTACATCACAATCCAGTGTGCAATCAGGTCAAGGTATTTCGTGTGGAAGAAAGTCAAAGCAGATTTGCTTCACACAAGTATGTGTTGTCTTGTTGCTTGTATGCATTGTAGCAAAAGTTTCAACAAAAGGGATCATATATGGCCTTTGTGCCTTATCTCCTTAGCAGCTATAGGATGTGTTTGCACAGGATGAGGCAAACATTATTTAAATTCTGAGCTTTACATATGACCAGCCAGCTTGTTGGCCAACCTGATTTGGTTTGCCTAGCTTCCTAGTTGATCTTGTTATGCAAGTTGCATTGGTAGAAGTAACTACTCAAAATCCAATTTGGCCACATGCTTGCAATCTCTCTCTTTTTTTTGTAATATATAGCTTGTAAAAATTGGGCTTAACCCAAATAAATAATCTTTGGTGAATAAGAATAAAAACACTACAATTTTGGTAAGGCCTGGAATGGACAATAAGATCCATACCAATTTCACTGCAATTTTACAAGAATAGACATGAATTTTTCATGTTGAAATTCTCTGGTTTCAAGCCAGGCCAACAAATGCAGGTTGAGGTAGGTAGGTCACCACTCATCAGTCACCACCCAAGCACGAACTTGTCTTACACTGTCCAATCAAATTAAGGGACACTACTAATCCCAGTGTTTACTACCGTTTAGTCGTTTCCCTACTAGTGTATATGGAGGCCAAGGGAAATAAAAATACCCTTACCGGACACTTTTCAGGAACTTTTGGGTGTATGTGTGCATTGTGTGCATATGCGTCTGTTATGTAATCGAGAAAAATGATATAGTTTCCAGTGATATACCCCTCCAAGTTGGTTTTGCAAACATTTACAATATGTAAGCAATGGTGGTGTATGATTTTCTTTAAGCTCGATTAGAGAAGTGCATACATATGTGTAATTCTAGTAACCTTCATGCCACACGAATACACACGTGTAGCATGACAGCTAAGAGTTTGGTAACCCCCTATCAATGCTTCTCTTTTAGTTTATTACAGTTGGGTGATCATAGATGTTGGGATAAGTACAAAGACTTTGCAGTGATCAATCATAAGCCAACAAATGATAAAATAGAGCTTGATGTAGGTCAGCTAGCTAGCCTAGCAGAGGTAATTAAGTAGCAAATTATTGTGTATATATATTGGTCTGCCCTTTTATTTTGTTTGCAAGAACAAGGATTTTCCTTGTATTGACACATGCCTCTGAATCACAAAAAAAATTATATTTTTAAAATCATAGTGCAAAAATTATATTTTGAAGAAAGGGAACTATACTTAATCATCCTTGTAATTAACAGTGCAAAAGTTAATTAATTAACCACGTTCTTGCCGACAAATATCTAGGAGCCCTGATCCCCATCAGTTAACTGTTGCTCACAGTGTCATTTGCAAATGGACGCACTGTCAATGAGTTAGGTTGCCAGTCCGGATGGAACTTAATTACTTAATTACTAGCTAGTAGTCTTCCCTCCAGCTTGATAATTCGTATTATTTTACACAGTAACATGATCTACAAAATGACTATAATTTTCTGTCATAATAAATAGAAAAAATAAATAAGTATTTAATTTTATAAAAATATTTTTAGGCTAATCTATACATATTGCTGTTAGTATCTTTAAACTAAATGCTCTAAAAGTTAATAATCATTAAAGTCCTAATAGTTTGATTTTAATTTTATCTAAAATGATAGGAATTATGGAACCGGAGGAAGAATTAGGCTGGAAACTTTACTACACAGTACATGACAAGACAGTGGTACTGTTACCTAAGTGAAGCTCATGCTATGAACCTTGCTCCTCCCCTGCATCTGGATCCTCATGTCTAAGCCAGCTTAATCAATTCACTGATGCAAATTAACAGAGGTAGATTAATGAGATAATATATATACCTTCAAGGAGCGCATTGAAATTTCTTCGTACTTGTGTGTAAGATCACAGGACAAGATCTTGTCGTCGTCATAAGTACTGCAGATCGATCGAATAAGAAGCTGTACACTGTTCTGATGGCAAAATCGTTCGAGCAGTGGATCTTCAGTTAATAAGTTACTACAAAAAAAAGATCAGTCTCTGAATTCTTGATTTGAGCTTTAATTAATGTTCTCAAGAGGAAACCAGTTGTACGTGTGAATTTAGTTTTGTTTTACAAGACTCCACATGGATGATAGACCCTCATTTTTCATGTCAAAAATCAGACTTGCATTTTAGAAATACAGGGAGAAATTTGCAACTCTGAATTTTTCGAGACATCTTATATGTTTATTTCGACATGTTTAACCTAACTATATTTGTTACAGTTTTCCTTTGAGGTGGGCCCCACTCTCAAAACATTTCTACAGTGAAAAATCTTGGTGACAGAAGTACAGTAGAGAGGACACTTGTATCGTGGCACCCATAATTAATTAAACAAGCCATATATACACTTCATCTCTCTTGCCATATAGATCTCTGTTACTATTAGTTATTACTACATCCCCATGCATGCAAAATCCAATCCTCATCAGTAGTACAACAACAACTAGTGCTATAATACTCCATCTCTTGGATTATTCTGATATGATCTCTTGTCTCTTGATGATGTACACAATACAAAATACAAATTATATGATCCCTCATGAGAATATAGCTCCTCTCATCTCACTCTCCTGCATCTATGGATGCAGAAGACTACCAAGAGGAGCCAAGCAAGACGAAGCTAGCTAACTACTTAGCTATAGCTACTACTGGCACCTTCGAAACGTAGGAATTTTACAAAATTTTCACAGAAAATAGCTCGGTTTCTTAAAAACTCCCGCAAGATTCCTCTGATCCGAATAGGCCCTAACTCTGAAACTCTCCGCGAGTCTATTCGGATCGAAGGAATTTTACTAGAGTTTTTAAGAAACTGAGCTATTTTCTGTGACATGGAGCTTACGCGTAGCTAGCTCCATGTCCAAAAGCTCAACCTAACAAACTTGCATCAACATCTAGACATGGGCATGGCATGGAGCTAGCTAGAGCTTGAGCTTTGAGCTTGAACTTGATCGATTTTGTACATGGCCATGGCGGATTCTTGCATGCGTCAAGCAGCTGCAGCTTGTTCTTGTTCCTTCTCGAGCTGCAGCCTGATCTCCATGTTGAACCTGGCGATGAACTCCTCCACGCGCCGGTTCAGCTCCTCGTCGGAGAGCCGCGAGTACTCGCTGCTCGTCGTCATCTCCTCCTCCTCCTCCTCCAGCTCCGGCTCCGGCGGCCGCTCCGTTGCAGTTCGCCGGAGCTTCTCCTCCCTCACGACGACGATGCTCTTCTCCTGCACCGGCGGCGTCACCACCAGCGCGTGGTGCGACGAGTGCGACCTGCTCCGACGACGGCGACGCGCCATCGTCGTCGTCCTCTCCCTCTCCGCCTCTCTGCTGCCAGCGGCGGCGACGCTCTTGCTCGCCGCCAGCCTCGTCGGCCTTGCTGCTGCCTGCACCACCTCGCCGCCGCCGCCGCCGTAGTACGGCACCAACATCATCGTCGACTCCTCCTCCGCCGGCTTGACGGCGACAACAACACCATCGTCTTCTTGGCCACCTCTCGGCGGCGCCACCACCAATGCATGGCTGAGGCTGACATCGGTGACAACCATGGCTTGAAGCTCGCCGGAGCTGGGGGGTCTACCGGCGAAGAAGAGCATGCCGGAGTCGGCGGCGATGACGATGATGATGGAGTTGGACATGAGGAACCAGAAGGTGGTGTCCCGCAAGAGCGTCGCCGGCGGGATGCGGAGGAAGGAGACGTAGAGCACCGGCAGCGACATCACCAGAATGGAGATGGACACCTTCACCACCACCATCATCTGCTTCTGCTTGTTTTCACTCTTCTGATGATCTGCATCGCCATGATCACCACCACCAGCTTGCATGTTCAGCAGAGGCAGCATCTATGATCTATCTAGCTATAGCTATAGATTTCTGAAATTATTTCTGCTGGATTTATCTTGGCTTCTTCTCTCTTCTTGATCTAGTTCTTGCTTTGGCTTTGGTGAACTGGGTTTTGTGATTTCTATGGAGTTGTGGTGTGAGATATGCCCCTTTTATAGGAGGGAGATGTGTGTGTGTGTGTGTGTGTGTGTGTGGTTGCATTGCATGCTACTAAATGCTAATTGTTGTGTAGGTGTAGGCTTGTGGTTGTACACAAATGTGTGAGAGAGAATGAATGATTGGTGTGTGTGTGTGTGTGTGTGTGTGTGTTTGTGAGTGTCTAGAGAGTGCAAGTGATTGGAAGGAGTGTGGCATCACAAGTAGCTCTCTCCTTCTAATTAATACTAATGTTTTATTTAATGAATGGGTGAATAATTTAATAATTAATAGTAATGTTGTGGCTGGATGGCAACGGCATGGTGGTTTTTGCATGCCTGAATGGAGAGGGCATGTAAAGCAAAGGGAGCTGCTGGATTTGGTGTTGAATTTAGCCATGTAATGCAGTGCAATTTGCAGAGGTGAGACCAGATTGGGTCTCTATAGTACAAGTTGGCCGGCAGGCCAGGACAAGCAATATGGCCTCTCTCTTTGGGATATATATGCATGAGAAAAACAACCATGCTTTTGGTTTGAAAAGTAAGTTAGGAGCATACTCCCTCCTCTCATATCCACACAACCTAACATCCATGAAAGGATTGATCATACTTTGTACCTCAACCATATTTAATCTCAAACATATATTTTTTGGTTGAACCATTTATGTGTTAGTTTTGTTTCAAAATAAGACCTTTTTATATGTATTTTTCCTTAAATATAAGTATATAACATAGCGCAATCAAATTTTGTAACGTATCGTACATATCTTTCTCTATCATGCGATATATTTTTACACTCGGGATATATATTATGGCAGGAAAACAGATTAAAGATTTTTCTAGAAAGTAGATCATATTGGTCCGGCTTTTTGGTAAAAGCAAAAAGAAAAGACCATGAATAAATATTTAATAAGTACTTCTTTCATCCTATATTATAGTAATTTCTAGGTAGTGACATGAGTATTAAGGAGAAGAGAGTAAAAATACATGTTTGCCTCTCAGGGTCGGTGGGTGTGAGCCCAGGGCTGGGGTGATTTTTAGATGATGGAATGAAACATCCCGGCCTTTACTCAAAGAGCTACAGTCAATTATTACAGAACTCACACAGAAGAAAACTCACACGAAAAGTTCACGATAGTAGAAACAAAGCTAAGCAAACACAAACCATGATAAAGCCAAGGATACTATGAATAGTTAGGGGTAAAAAAGTTGTTATATTTAGGATAAAATATTAATTCTAAAGGTCACTATATTTTTGTTTTGTGCTAGAGAGAATAGAAACCATGATGGCCACCTTACATAATTCAGAGAAACTAGCTAGCTAGCTATACCACCTATGGACAGTGAACACAGAGGGGTAACTCCAATACATCCAATCTGAATGAGATGGTTCAAAAGGCCATTAACACACTCCTGGCAAATTAAAACTAGATTAAATTGGTTAGCTATATAGCTACTCCCTCCATCCCAAAATATAAGCAATTTTAGTGATAAGTCAAATATTTTTTAACTTTGACTATTAATAGAAAAAAAATCAATCATGTAAAATTGATGTTACTAGATTTATCATTAAACAAGCTATCATAATACACAATTTTATTTATTTAAAACATCTTACTTTTATAGATATTGTTGATCGAAATAGTATCTCGGAGACCATGCCAGGATCTAAAAATGTTTATATTTTAGGACTGAGGGAGTAGCTAGCTAGTGGTTAACAACTCGTTTCTGAACATATATAGGAGTACATATCTGCAGTAACATGGTGATGGTTCAAATGACTTAGCCGCTGGACTCTTGTGAATGAATGATTGCAAAGCAGCTGGGTCCAATTCAAGAGACACAACCAAATCATTAGAGCCGAAAGACTTGGCACAAATTCCATGCAAATATGCAGTTGATATCACATCAAATCGATCGCCCTTTGATTTGTTCTCTTGTGTGCCTTGGCTGCCTGATATGATGGAACGTACATAAGCATCTGGTGATCATCATTCTAGATTGCTAGCTATCCATCGATGATCAATAATTGGGGAAAAGGGAGAAATATCAACAGCTAGTTATTAATGTGTTTCCTCCATGGCCACGTACATATGTGTGCCAATCGTGTCCTAGGTGCTACCAAACCCTATTCGATCTCTCATGCAACTCATGTCGATTACACAGTTTCGATCAAAGTTTGTCTGAATTGTGATCCGACGCCCATCCGTTTGCATATCTGTATATAGGTTGGAAATTTTCGAATTTCAGTTTGTTTTTTGCTTCTCCATCTCAACCAATTTCAGCATCAACTTAGGACTTAATTAGGCGTAGTTCAGACTCAGAATTTTTTTCAGAAACATTGCTGCAGAAACTGAATTGTATAGATCTGTATATAAGTTGATTGAAGTTTTTCAAACATTGGTTTATAATTGTTTCTTCATCTCAGTCAAGTTTTCAGCATCATATAGATCGACTTAATTAAGGACTTTTGGGCCATTGAGATTCAGAAATATTTTCTGAACATTGCTGCAGAAACTGAACTGTTCACTAATTTAGAACTGTATTTGGTGCTAAGCACAATTGTGGTATAAGAAAAGGGACTGTGACAAAGCATGTAGCTGATCAATTGGAATCAATGAACTAATTCATGTTCCATATATAGATGCAAAATGGCATATGCTTGCTGAACCAAAAGGACACATATTTTTTGTTGGAATGTCCAGGACATATTGGAACAAATTAAATTATGCAGATGTGAAGTAGCAGCTGCAGCTATCAAGCACTTTGGTACTAAGATATATTACTAAGTAAGCTATGAGCTGATGAACCTGAGACCACATATGAGACTAGGACGTGTCCTGGTACGTACTGCAAGGGCCATATTAATTGATTGGTTTTTCGCTAATCATGGAGTACAGGTGGCACTAAGTTGGTACAGATATTTAGGTCAAATCCAACCCTTGCAATTAGCATGTATAGATAGATTCATGCATGCAATCAATCAATTGCTACTAAATTTCTTGGCTAGGGATCACTAAATTTGCAGGGTCCTACGTACGTGTATTATGTGACCAATTAACCAACCATCAGATCGACACTGCTACACAACGTTACTGGTATAAAGGTGTTGGTTCAGAACAAGCCTGTACCTATTATTAATTATAAGTACCGGTTACACGTAAACCAGCAGCAATACTTTAGTTAGTGATTAATAAAAAACCGACACCTATAATTAATCCGGGCACCATGAAACACACCTATATGTACAGGTATGTGACCAATTAATCAACACCATTAGAAGTTTCTACTTTCTAGAATCTTCTAATATTCTCCTTTCATCCTCATCATTATGTACACGGCCAGGGATTATATGAAACAAGAGAGAAGAAACTAGAAGTAAGCTAACTTTGATGAACTCTAGTAAGTGTCAGGACCCACCTGCATGCTGGTTTGTTTGGAACTGTATGAGTAAGATATGAACAGTGTATAATTTAACTCAGAATCTTAATTTACTATTTAAAAATAACATAGTAGTGACAGTGAAACTGAGTCTATATATTGGTAAAATAATACACTTTTGCCTGCCCCTAATTAAGCCATCCATTGGAAAAATCGTCCTACTTCTCAACGGGTAGTTTGGATTTCTGTTTAAGGGCTCCATGATAAATTGATAAGAGCTAAAACAAATTAATGAGACGTGTGTTTTATCCTTAAGTACATTGCATCGTTGGTACACGAACTTACCAGGTGGGTGCAATCTAGTGCACAAATTTCTAAAATGCTCGTTTAGATGCACGGACTTGTGTGGTGTGTGCGGGGGAAGTCAAAAAGGACGCTATATGACTAATCTTATTAATTTAGGGGGCTGATTAGGATATCATGTAAACATATATATAAGAATGTTGCCATTAGACATACACCTATTTACTAAAATATAAAATATGATTTAGTGACAGTAAAAAAAATTAAAAATATCGAGCACTGATATAAGGGTTAGAAACATATGAAATTCAACATTTCCATGATAAAGGATAAAGTAGAGAAAATTTATAAATATTGCATGTCTTATGCATACTCACTACATGTATACACGTCACATCATAATCAATATTAACTTCATAAAATTAACATTGCCAGGTTATTTTGGTCCTCACGCGTTCGTACGAACTACACAAGTTCATGTACTGAAACGATCATTTTACAAGTTTATGTATTAAATTACATCCACCTAACAAGTTTGTATACCACCAATACAATTCACTCTTTATCCTTGTAAAGCATGGGCATATTAGCTAGTAAGTGAAAAAGAAACTGGGGTAGATATAAAATGAGCATTAATCAATCGGTGATAGGTCTGGATGTGTACACCTCTAATTACCTGATTTAAATCTTCTTTACTACAATTTGCATTGGATGACTATTTCTTCTCCATTAAATGGCTCTTCTTGTTGCACATTTGTGTTCTTCATAACTTTATTTATGTCACGTATGATTATCATCTCAAAAGAAGTATTTCTCTCTAAAGAAAGAAATCAGAATAAAGCCCATATAGATAATGGTCGTAGAAGCAAAGGCCGGCCTTGTTAATTGGGCCTCAATGGACCGGCCCAAACAAAGCAAAACAGGTCCGTCAAAAACCAGCAAAACCCGTCGATGCAACCGAGGCTCCCACTCTCCCCTGCACCCGGTCCATGCACTTATCCCCCGTGAACCTGCGCCCTCCACGTGGGCCCCACCTCTCCTCGGTCCATAGACCGGGTCCACGACAAAAAAAACTCCTCGCCTCGTGCTCTCCGCCGCCTCCGCCGCGCTCGCCGCGTTCACACTATAAAAACCCCCCTCCCCGCGCCGCCGCCGCCGCAGCAGCCGCCACCGTCGCCGGAATCCGCGCCCCTCTCGCCGTCCCGCCACGCGTGCGCGCGAGCGAGCGAAGAGAGAGAGGGAGAAATGGCCGCCGCTGCCTCGCTGCAGTACGCGCTGCACGGCGTCGGCGCCGCCTCCGCCAAGCCCAGATCCGCCGCGCCAGCCAGGAGCGTGCGCGTGGCCGCGGCGAGGAGGTCGGTGCGGGCGCGCGGAGGGGCGGTGGCAGCGCGCGCCGCGGTTACAGTTACGTGTCGGGTTCTTGTTCTTTGTTCTTGTTCTTGTTCTTCCTGTGCTCAGAATTCCTTAACTGAATTCTGAATTCTTTGTGTGTTTGCAGGCGAGTGCGGATGCGACGGCTGAATCCAAGTCCGGCGGGTAAGTTGTTTCTCTCCTTTTTTTCCATTTTATTTTCAAAATGGTTGTGTTGCTCTTCACGAAGAGAAGAGATCAGGAGAACGCCTGGAATTCTGGATTGATTCAGACTGGGGAAACGATCCGGTTTGTTCTAGATGGAATCGTATAAGTGGACAGAATTACTGGTAAAGTTGTAAAGAATTCGGTTAGCTCATATGAACAGAATTACTGGTTTTTTGTGGCTTGTAAAGTTGTGATGGATGCTGTGGTAATTAGTCCGAAACTTTATTGCTGTGGAGTATGCTTTTAACTTTGGTGGAAATGAAATTTATTGATTTAGTTTCTCTAATTAGTGCTGTTAACTGGGAGGCATGAACAAAGAAGCCTGAGTTTTTTTTTTCCGCTAGTTAATGTATACACACATGTTTTCAATTATCTCCAGACTAGGAGGAAAAGAACAGTAGCAGTTTAATTATCTCCAAACTTGGTGACCAGTTTAATGTTTGAACAATGTAGCCAAGTGTAGCACATGTCCTGAATGATATGGTCTTCGAAATAGAGAACTAGTCCCTGGGATCCCAGTAATGGAACAGTAGAAATTATGGCAATGGCATTGCATCATTTGCCATTTTATGTTAGTAGCTAGTTGTGTTACATTTTTCTTGAATCACATCACACAACACACATTTACACTGCCCTGTGTATGGTAGATAAACTACATGATCTTGAACTAGTTTGCAGAGGACATAAAATGCTTGGGTAGCTGGTTCCTTGGACAATTCTGTTCATTCTCGTACTTTAGTTGAATATATATCCTGTATCAGCTGGTCTGGTACTTGCACTTAGGGGTTCCTGTTTTGCTTGGACTTAGTTTGGTTTACAACATGTGCTTATCTTGTGCAGATTGGATATATGTGATTGTGAAGAACAAAAGCTACTCATTGAAATTAAAACTTATGTACATAAAGTTATAGGTGTGAATGCGACAATAATAAGATATCTCGTTGAAGTAGTCTATAAATAGTCACTTCCATGTAACTGGACTTGTTCTTGCCTTCTTCATTTACCAGTCAGAATCCATTTTGACAGACAGGAGACTATTTGTTGGTTTCGCACTACAGTAAGGCCTCATTTGCAGCTGTCTAAGATCCTGGACCACTCACATGGATGGGCTAGGGATTTAGCCCATCCAAATGAGGCCAGGGAAGTGCAAATTAGGGCTTGTTTAGTTGGCAAAATTTTTTGCCCTTGCATGTCACATCGGATATACGGACACACATTTAAAGTATTAAACGTAGTCTAATAACAAAACAAATTACAGATTCCGCAATTTCTAAAAATAATAATAATAATAATAATAAATTACAGATTCTGCCAGGAAACTGCGATACGAATTTATTAAGCCTAATTAATCCGTCATTAGCAAATGTTTACTATAGCACCACATTGTCAAATCATGGTGCAATTAGGCTTAAAAGATTCGTTTCGCAATTTACACACAAACTGTGTAACTGTTTTTTTTTGTCCACATTTAATACTTCATGCATGTGTCCAAACATTCAATGTGATGAGTGAAAAGTTTTTGTTTTGGGAACTAAACAGCCCCTTAGTGACAGCCAGAACTTGTCCAGGAACGTTTGGGTACTGCTAAAAAGGATGACTGTTTCGAGCTTGTAACTAGCAAAAAACAATTCAAAGTACCCTTTATTTTCTCCATATACATAATTTGTTATTTTGTGAGTAAAGCACTGTTGTAGATGAAATCATATAAATATTACATGATCGTTGGTTTCTTTTAGATATGCTGAACACAATCTAATCTCGCTAGGATAATCTAATCAGTATACCCAACTACGAACACTGACCAACTGTAGTTTGTTTAAATTTTGTTACAATAATTACTGCTGATATACTGCTTGAAGAGTTGAGTGAATAATGTATATTCTTCTTGAATGCCATTATGCTACCTTCAAAGTATAAAGAAATCTTCAGAATGATTTGCGACAAATATCATTTGCATGTAGTTGATCTGAAAAGTCGCCTGACTGCATTAACATTTTGTTCCGCAGTCATGAGGTCCTGTTGTTTGAGGCCCTTCGAGAAGCATTGATAGAAGAGATGAAAGAAGATCCTACAGTTTGTGTATTTGGTGAAGATGTTGGCCACTATGGAGGTTCATATAAGGTGACCAAAGGCTTGGCTGAGATGTTTGGAGACCTTCGGGTTCTTGATACCCCTATTGCTGAGAATTCTTTTGCTGGCATGGGAGTTGGAGCAGCAATGAAGGGGCTAAGGCCAATTGTTGAAGGCATGAACATGGGTTTCCTTCTCCTTGCTTACAATCAGATCTCAAACAATTGTGGTATGCTTCATTATACCTCAGGTGGTCAGTTCAAGATCCCGATTGTGATTCGAGGCCCTGGTGGTGTTGGTCGCCAGCTTGGTGCTGAGCATTCACAACGTCTCGAATCGTACTTCCAATCCATTCCTGGACTTCAAATGGTTGCTTGCTCTACTCCTTACAATGCTAAGGGCCTGATGAAGGCTGCCATAAGGAGTGAGAACCCTGTGGTGCTGTTCGAGCATGTCCTTCTGTACAACCTGAAGGAGAAGATCCCTGATGAGGAATACATTTGCTGCTTGGAGGAGGCCGAGATGGTACGTCCAGGTGAGCATGTGACCATCCTCACGTACTCTCGCATGAGGTACCATGTGATGCAGGCAGCCAAGACACTGGTGAACAAAGGGTATGATCCGGAGGTCATTGATATCAGGTCGCTGAAACCATTCGATCTGCACACGATAGGGAACTCCATTAAGAAGACCCACCGCGTTCTGATTGTGGAGGAGTGCATGCGAACGGGTGGTATCGGCGCCAGCCTGAGGTCGGCCATCATTGATAACTTCTGGGACTACCTTGATGCCCCCATCATGTGCTTGTCATCACAGGATGTACCGACGCCATATGCTGCAACTCTGGAGGACGCAACCGTCGTGCAGCCTGCCCAAATTGTGGCCGCTGTCGAGCAGATCTGCCAATAATTCAAATCCTAATGACATTGTTGAACATCATGATTTGTGGATTCAGAACCACTGTCCTTTGTTCGTCTTGTCACGTAGTGACCTCCATTGTGGCGTAGACACTGTATTCTATTTCCCCAACACTAAAGTTATACCCTTACCCATGCATTATTGGCCCCCCTGTTCTTCCTGCTACATTTGGTGCTCCATGTTCAATTTCTGTACTATATGTTTGGTGCTCCATGTTAAACTTTTGCACTACCATATGTTTGGGAAGCTCATTTGTTCTTAAGCCAAGTGTTACCACAAGCTGGTTACATGGACATGGCTCCAGCTTCTCTTCTGTTGCTGGTACCCCCTGAACTGATGCCATTTGCCAGCATCTTGGATGATATTTTTCTTGTTTAATCACCTGTAGCTGCCTTCTGTTTCATCATCATGATATGCCTGACCTGTTCTCCCTTGCATGGTGGGCGATCGGATCGCCGATCCGACGGTCGTCATCGAGGCGATTGCATTGTTCATCCTGGACAGCTGTCCAGAATCCAGATGTGCTGCTGTCGCTGCTGCTGCATATCCCATCCACGGCCATGAGGCCATGATCACAATTCACAGGCCTACAGGAAGATAGAGGGAGCAGCTTCCCTCTGTTGGAGATGATGGGCATCAGTGGGGCAGCAGTAGTTCCTGGCGACAGGAGGCAGTGGAGGACAGGGCAAAGATCTCATGCAGATGCAGAGATATCCCTGCCCAGCTGATGCTGATGCTGATGATGCTAATGGCCATGGCGTCAAATGGACATGAAGGGTTCACTCATGTGGAAGAAGGCCAAGGGAAGAAGACGATCAACCTGGTGAGTGATCTCCATGGCATCATCCTCTGAACATTTATACACGCAGTTTCCTTTTCGGTTTTGATTCTTGCCCAAAAAAATCTGTGTCAAGGTACGCGATGAGACATCTGAATCATCCATCAGCTTGGTGGTAGCTTGTTGGGAAAAGAAAAGAAAATAAAAGAAAAACAGTTCTTGCGGCAATAATTTTTCCCATCTGGAATGTCATGTGGGGATCTGATGCTTACTGCACGCTATCGCTTTTCTCCCCTTTGTCATGGAGCGTTAGAGCATCTCTAATAAAGTGGCTATTTTTGACTCTCCACTCCAAATACCTGTTTGACCAGCCTAATAAAAATTTAGAGAGACAAATTTGCCTTCTATTCCAACAGACTCTCCACATTCCACTCTCTATTAACCAATGGACCCCACCTGCCATTCTCCTCCTTTTCTTCTTCCTCCCCTTCTCTCCAATCCTCTCTCTTGCCAAAGGAGGCTGCTACGGGCGGCGAGGCGGAAGGCGGACGGAGTGATGTGGCAAGGCGAGGCTGGCGGCGGAGACGTGGACGGCGTCGACGGCAAAGGGTCGAACCGGCGACGACGTTGCTACTGCTCATGCCAGTGGGGTCAGCAGCGGCGACGTTGTGGAGGCGGTGGCGAAGGCATCGAGCCACCCTGCCGCCGCTCCCTCCCTCCCACGCCGCACTAGGAGAAGAAGCCGTCGGCGCTGGGCGGGCAGATCAAGGAGGAGAAGGAGCCGCTGCAGGGAAAGGGAGGGGAGGGCAGAGTGGCGGTCGGCATCGTCTGTGCCGCCGTTGGTGGGTAGGCCTTCCTCACCGAGTGGGGGCGGAGATCGCGTGGAGGCGGCGGAGGTTGCGCGGTTGGCTGAATCCGGCAACTATCGATGATGCGGACGACGGCGGCAATCGCACACGGCTGGAGACGGCGGTGGTCGTGGCTGGACAGAGTACAGCGGCAATGGGGGGTATGCAAACGGAGGGAGGCAGCTCCGGCGCCTCTCTCCTTCATGTCGTCGTTGACGCTGGGCCAGCAGCGAGCTAGCCGATGCAAGAGAGGAGATGGGAGGAGGGATGTGTGTGAGGCCCACGGTTGGCCAATGATTTTTGGCTGACCAAATTTGGCTAGAGGAGAGAGGGTTTTGGCCAACCGGATGGCTTAACCATCTAGTTGGAGAGGCTGTTGGAGCACATTTTTTTGGTTGGAATGATTAAAATTTGGCTTAGAGAGTCACTTGGAGAGGCTGTTAGAGATGCTCTTATGTTGCCGTTTTAATTCTATCACATCATGCAGTAGTTTGTTTGTTTGTAAATACGTATTTTGCTGATAATGATCTAAATAGAAGTAGGATAATGATCCATGAATTTCTCCCTAATTGCTTTACTATAGTGAAAAGTGAAAGAACAGACTACTACTATAGTAGGGCCTGTTCAGATTGTAGTCAAAATAAACCTTACTAAAGTAATTTGGTAATACCAAAATTTTGACAAGTTAATAATTTTAGCAGAATTTCTTATGCATTTACCAAAGTTTAGTAATAAACTAAATATACACATATTTTTTAAAAATAACATCAATCCGAACAGCCTTCGTAGTAACAAACAAGTTAGCTGTGGAAAGCAAACAATGCCAACTCAGCTACCGTACGAAAGTAACTGGAGCAACAGAAAATGGTCTTTACCAGAATAGGAACGGTCCGCATGTTGCACTGTTGTAGCATATAGATGCCTGCATGGACAGATTATTCGCCATATAGCACCTAATTTAATACTATTGCTGACAAACAACAAGTGGCAACAGATACTGTCACTGTGATGTGGAGCCCTCTCTAGTTAATGAGAGTGGCACTGCCAACAAAAATTCCTGTAACATCATTTTATTGGAAAAAAAGAAAAGGTTTTCTCCGGTCATTAATACATGAAGGCCCCTTTGATTTGTAAGAAAAATCAAAGAAAAATATAGTAGATTTGGAGGATTTCAATCCTATGAAAAAATCTTATAGAAGCCTTTGAAACAAATGATTGAATCATATCCTATCTTTTAAAATTCCTATGGATTACGTAATGTTATAGAGATTTTGGAGGAAAGTTAACAAGAGATCTAACATCTTGCAAATATTCTTTTGAGTATATCTCTCTCATCCGACTGTGTTTTTCCTATGCTCCAATCAAACGGTTATTCTTATGTTATTTCTGTATTCAATTCTCTGTTTTATACTTGTATTCTTATTTGAATCCTTCGTTTTTCATATTCCTTCATATTTTTTTTTCATTCTTGCGATTTAAGGGGGCCCGAAGAGTATGACTGTATTCTTGTTAAAAAGTTACTTATTAAATAAATAATACATGAAAAGTACATCTATAAAGTTTCTGCCTTGCAACCATGCCACTATGGAGCTCTAGAACTCCATCATCAGCCAAAGTGCACTATAGATAATTGCTTAATGATTGTAAGTTAGCCAATAATTATAGTCATAAAAAATTAACGGCTACAAAGTTTATAATACACGTTGAAAATATATGATTTATGTTCATGGTATTAGTCATGTGAATTTTTTTTATCACAATTTAGTACTTGTCAAGATAAATCTATACATGTCAAATGTAAAACTATAAGTACTTAAAAAGTTGTCACTGGTCAAGAATTTGATATAATCTTGTTTGTAACATCAGATATTTATCACAGAACAGTACTTCCTCCGTTTCGTAATGTAAGACTTTCTAGCATTACCCATATTCATACGTGTGTTCTAGTCATATATATATATATATATATATATATATATATATATATATATATATATATATATATATATATATATATATATAGATTCATTAACACTCTCGTATGAATATGGGCAATGCTAGAAAGTCTTACAATATGAAACGGAGGGAGTACATTTCTGTGCCTTTTTTTTTATCAGAGGAATTTTGCAGGTGATTTGGATAATTTTATTCCATGAGAACCTTTTTCTTCCCTTTTTAGATGATAGCATTTTTCTTCTTTTTACAGCTGCTTGGTTGTAGCAACAAGCCAACAACAGTGACTTGCAGCACATCATATGTGGCACAGTGACAGCAGCAGGAGGAGCCACAGACACAGTGACTGGGGCCGTAACTGGGAGATGCTGCTGCCTCCATATGTGCATGCCAACTGGCGGAGACAATGCTTTATTTGGAACATAATTTTTTTTTCATAGAAAAAAACAAGATATCTGTTCCTAGCCAGGTCCAACCCTCTCACAGTCCTTAATTGGCATGCCGGAGGAAATCAGAGTAGAAAATTCTTTAATCTTGTGAGATTTAATCAGGTTTGGATTTATAGTAGTAGTTATTTCTTGGGTGGTTGGCTAACATTTATGCCTGTGAGGGACAGTGCATCAAATTGATGTCTGGATGCAGATCATTGCAGGTTGTAACTTTGAAGAAATGTGAACCATATGTAACTAGGGGTGTGTTTAGTTTCACACCAAAATTAGAAGTTTGGTTAAAATTGAAACGATGTGATGAAAAGTTGGAAGTTTGTGTGTGTAGAAAAGTTTTGATGTGATGGAAAAGTTTGAAGTTTGAAGAAAAAATTTGGAACTAAACTCGGCCTAGAGCATTTATCAACGATGAATTGAAATTAGATTAGGCCTAACTGGAACAAAAAAAATTGTAAAGGAATTTTTTTAAGAAAATGAATTTATTCTTGAAAATTCTATAAACTTCCTGTGCTTGGAACAAGCCTTAGGTGTTCTTTTCTTCTGAAGATGAAGATAAAGATTAAGTTTTTTACGCAAAACGAGATGGTATTAACATATGATTGATTGTGTTTTAATTATTACAAACTTGAAAAATAGATAAATATGACATTTTAGAGCAACTTTCGTATAGAAAGTTTTCACACCGTTTAGCAATTTGAAAAGCGTGCCACAAAAATCTTTATTTTCATCCAACTCTTATTGGAGAAATGGACGGGACCTTAATTTAGTAATATGCTTCTAGGCCATTTGGGAGCTCCATTGAGTACCCATGAAGAGATCGGAATATTTTTTTTTAATTACTAACAAACATCTCATAGTACACATGAACAGAAATTAAATAATGCAACTACATATAAATGGTGCTGTGACAAGTGACTACTGCCAAAGTACTGCTTTTGTCTTCCTTTTTTTTTCAATTCAAATGCAGCTTCTGTTCCCCTCGTGATACAAATCGATTAATTCTTGCCTATGTCCAGAAAGATTGATACGGTCATTAGAAAAACATAAATCGAAGAGTATTAGAAGAGTTCTTTTTAGTATTGTCATCTTAATCGACACACTTATCATATATCCTACATTATATAATAAGAACCCTTTTCTCCCACACGCACAAACTCAGAAAGCAAGGTGGCCATTCATATATGATTAATTAAATATTAGCTAAAAAAACCTTTAAAAAATAAATTAATATGTTTTTTAAATCAACTTTCTTACATATTTTTTTAGAAAAAAACATTGTTTAATGATCCAGGAACTGTGCACACGTAAAACTAGAGAGCACAAGTTAAGAACTTGTAGTTCCAAACACACCCTGACATAGCCTCAGCATCCTTCTAAGCATGTGTTTGGTTGAAGGGATATCCCGGGATGGGATGGGATCATCCCATTTTTACATGTGTTTGGTTAAGAGACTAGATGGGATAAGATGGTTCCAAAAGAGAATATTCCTTCAATATTCGAGACCAACTCATCCGCCAAAAAGTGGCGGACGGATTCATCCCACCCCGGTTTTCACCGCATCCTATTTTTTTCCATTCACTCTTTTCAGCTCCTCCTCACGACTGCATTCTAGGGTTAGCGGCGGGAGCGGGGCGAATCGGCGGCCAGCTCGCGAGGCGGCGCAAGCAGGGGCGAGGCGGCGGTGGGAGCGCACGAGCAGGAGCTGGTGATGCCTCTTCTCTTGCCGGTCGCTACTCTGCTATCCTTCTGTAAATTTCTCTATCCAATAATTGGCATTGATCAGAGAGACTGATATTTGTCAATTCTCATCTGAACCGACAAACAGCAATTAGTCAGCAGCCATTAGCAGAAATATCAGAGAGACTGATATTTCTCTATCCAATAGTAAGTATGTATGAAATCAATTAGTCAGTAGCAATTGAACCGACAGCAGTATATATCGAGACGTGTACAAGACTAAGTTGCATGGGTTCAAGGTATGATAGAACGAATAGAATTGCATGTTCTGTTTTTTTCAAGAATGTTGTAGTATAATTAGTTCAAGAATGTGTTATTTTTTTAGGTAAATTTCTTGACAGTAGATAATGGCCATGTGTTAATTTCTATGACCGGATTGATACAAGAATTGATGTATGCTGATTAAATGTAGCGATATTAACGGTATTTAATTTTCAAAGAGTGTAGTTTTCATGTCTAAATGTTATTTTGCAACGTGTACACTCTTGAGAGGTAACCTCACCAACTAATATGAGTAGGTAACTCTATCCAGGCATCCCAGCTTCATCCCTCCATCCAAACAAGGCATAGGATCATTCCAACCCATCATATCCTTCAAACCAAACAGAAAACAGAAAACAGGGTTCGTTCCATCACTTCAACCAAATAGAAAATGGGATCATCCCATTCCAAAAAACAGGGATGGATCCAACCCATCCCACCTTATCCCCAAACCAAACACATGCTAACATACACCCTTCGTCTCAAAAAAAACTCAACCTAGTATTGGATGGGACGTTTTCTAGTCCAACGAATATGGGCGTACTCCTATCCACATTCGTTGTACTAGAAAATTGATTTTTTTTGTGTGACGGGGGAGTAGTACTGTAGCATGTATAATAACTTTGCAAGAAACATTGTAGGCTATCCCTTTCTTCAGCAGAGAAGAAAGACAAAAAGACCAATGGAATCTATCATGGGTAGGACATTTATGTTACTGAAAAAATGGGGCTTTATGACATCTCTTGAATTTCATATTGAAACTCAATTGAATTAAGTCTCCAACACTCAACTGAAAAGAACATGAAGCTTGTGTTCATGTACAAGCACACTCGAATTATTGTTACTCTGTTTATGGAAGTAAACATGACTTGAGACGTGAAAGCATTAAAAGGGATTTGTCACGTCAAAATAATTGATGTTGGGTTCACAACTACTACTAGTAGCAAGCATGGATCGATCTCAGCGCACAACTGGAATAAATCGGGCCCTACATATGGGATTATTTGGATCTCGTGAGGCAAATGGCAGCAGAGGCTTATAGAATGTTTTATGCATATATTTCTTCATCCCTTTTGCAATTAGAGCTAATACATCCATGATAATCCTTGTTATTAGTCTCATTAAGTCATCAGCAAATTAAACCTTTTGTCGTTCATCAGTTCTCACCAGAAAACATTCTTCAGGGATATATATACGAATCTTCTTGAAACTCTGGCTAATAATCTCCAGATGCATATATTTGGATATAAGAGTACATGTTAACAGAAACTGCATCATCCCTGTATGATCTAAGCATAGAAAAAAAAATTATGAGTAATACAAGAAAGAGCTAACATCAAATCAGAGGGGTTAATTAGGAACACAACAAAGGCATATGCATTTGTGTGCAAAGAGTGCAACACTTTGATCAAGGCAACAGCATAATTAATTAATTTACAATGGCCACGGATTTATTCTTAATTGTACACTCCAGTAGAAAATACTTGCGTGGCACTACGCACACTAGCTCTCAAAGGAAGACGACGAAGAAGAAATAAACAAGGAAAGAAAGAAAGAAAAGAAAGAAGAATCTCTGAAGAAACAAACCAAAGCACAGCACCTACCTGGATCATCGTCTCAGCACAGATCAGCATGAGCAACAACTTAAGCTACTAGCTAGAGCTTCAGGTTGAGATCAACCTGCCTCTGCTTCTTGCCGCCGGCCTCCCTTTGCCTTTGCCGCCACCCCACCGAGCTGTCACCACCGCCGCGGGCGATGCCGGCAACGCCATGGTCGACGGTGTAATGTGGCGGCGCAGCCAGCGTGGTGATGTCGGCGGCGGTGACATGGGAGCCCTGGTGAGACCGGCAGGAGTGCAACGCCATGGACATCTGGTGGGTGGGCATGCCGACCATGTCAGGGACGGCCATCACCGTCGTCGTCGTCGTGGCGGCGGCGACGCCGGCCGGGAGGTAGAGGTGGGCGTTCCACCCGACGCTCCTCTCCTTCTTGTGTGCATTCTGGTGTCCCCCTAGCGCCTGCGACTTGAGAAACTTCTTGTTGCAGAAGAGGCAAGGGAACAGCCTCACACCACCACCACCACCATTGCCACCACCACCTCTGCTGCCTCTGTTGTTGTCACCACCACTTGTGCCGCCGCCGCCGCCTCTTCCCGGAGGAATGGAAGGAGACGCGCTGCGGGGAGAGGGCGGCGGCGATGTCAAGCCCAGCGTCAGCGAGAGGTCGATGACGAAGCCGTCTTCGTCGACGATGGAAAGAGAAGGGGGAGCCTCCATTGGATAACCGGAGAAGAAAAAAAAAAGACAAGCCTTGAGGATGATTTGATCACCTTGTTCTGCTTGTGTTGGAAGTTGTCAAATGGAGCCAAGAAGGTGATATACTTCCATGAACTGAACTGAACTGAACTGAGCTCAGCTCAGTGATGAGAAATGGATGATGAGCGGGTGGGTGATCAAGTGAGGAAGGAGGCTGTTTATAGGTGGATAGTTGGGGGAGGAGCTTTTCGCAAAAAAAAGAGAAGCCACAATGTCTAAATCTGGAGTTGCATAATTGCAAATGTGTACTAGGACGTCCAGACCCACTGGGGGCCCGGACCATAGCCACAGCCACGGAGGAAGACGACAGGAGAGTTTGGTGCTTACTACACTCTCACCAAAAAGGAGCTAGCTACTACTAGTAGTTCTCAAGATCATTGCTACAGAGAGTCAGAGATTATAGTTGGTGACCTGATTCAATGTCATGTGTCATGTTGTATGTACCTAGCTAGGCATGTGTTTTGCATCTGATGCGTTCCATGTTTTTGCAGAAAATTAGGGGGCAATTAATAGCATGCCTTGGCCACACAAGACACTTAAGGGACACACCATTGAAAGCATGTATATGGGGCTCTCTCATAGTCTCATGTTGCCCAATTATAGCCTTCTGGATGACATGGACAATCACATTTCACCTTAAGAAATACTCCTGCTATTACTAACAATAGCAAGTATAGTGCCGAGTTTCTTTTTTTTGCCAGGAAGGCCGAAGGAGGCCATCCGAATATATTAAGGAGAAAAGTTACAAGAAAAAACACGATAGAAGTTGTTGAGGTCGGATGTGCACCAAGCACCTCCAAGAACCACACGCTAACCACACAATCAAAAACCACTGAAAGTGGAACCAAGCACCAAAACGACCCTCGCTAAGCGTGGCTGGTCGCTACCCGGTCTACAACAACACCACAAAGGCAAGACTCCGAAAACGATGCCCCAGGGAGGTCATAACATCAAGGACCTACCTCAAGACATCAAGGACATCGCCCATCTAAGAAAGATGTGGTTTTCACCCAGAGAAAACTCGCTAAGAAAGGGAGAGGGGGTTTAGGTACCCTTGACAGCGCCCCCAAGAGGGTTACGACACCCGAAGGCATAGCCGCTGCCGGCCCGGTGATCCACTGAGCGAGGCTTACGCCTGGAACCCCTACAATCTTTCAAGTAGTTTGTCGCCCACCAGCTCAGCAACCACCACACTGGCATAAATGAAGTATAGTGCAGAGTTTCAGCTAAAGGAATTTAGAATGTTGCCTAATTCTGTGATTTTTAAGGAGGCATAGTGTTATAGTATTATACTAAGACTTGAAGGAGGACGGTCCACGTCATTCTAGATCATGGTGTCATGCGAACATCTCACAAGAGTTTATACAGTAGTAGATATTTGGGCAAATTTAAAACTGCAGTTCGTGCATGGTGTGGATCCCATGCATGTTTGTGTGATGTGAACAACTTGCCTTAAAATATTACGCTAAAGCTAGCATACTCCTCACTAGAAATGCCAGTGCGTTAAGTAAGAGTGAACAGTGGCAGTAACAAGACAAAAGGATCGACAGAAGAATGCAGTGCCAGTAACCGGAAAGATTGATGGGGGAAATTGAAAGGTGATCGTCGTATGCGAAAAAGGAAGGAAGCTAGTAGAACACCAGCAGCTCTCCTCCCAGTCCCAGCTGCTAGTAGCCAGTAGTAGTATGTATAATCTTTTCCCTTCCTCCTTTCATGTTCATGTTCATGTTTATGTCCATGTCCATGTGGAGCCAAGATAGGAGAGAGGGTGTCTCTGAATCTCTGATTGGTCAGGGGGCAAATACCAAGGAACACGTGCAAGCGTGCAAGAGACAGGAGTATGTTGGTACATAATAAGGAACCTAAACAGGAGCAGAAGAGGAGAGGAGGCCTCACTCCTCTCCTCAGATAAAGAACCTTGTGAAAACCTTACTATTAGTCTAGTAGTACCACTCACTATTGGTTGCTCTTGCATTTGGTACCCTCTTGGCCACTTGCCTTTGTGACAGGGCCCCCCTTGCATATGCTCCTCTCAACATCACCCATGATATGATATGCTATGCTACGGTTTTGAGCTAGTTAAAAAAAACATACCTGATCAAGAATATGGAGACAATGACGAGTAATTAATATTTTTACCTTCCAAGCCGAGATTGCTGCAACAAGTCACTTTCTGAGGATTTATCTTATTTTTCCGCACTACAGGAGTTTTAGGATTTACAACTATCAGGCGACGAATTGATCCACAATTTCTCCACTAAACAAGGCCTGCAGTTAGGCAAGGAGTTCTCTAAAATAGTATATCAAAGTTCTGGTGAGGATTTTGGAGTAATAGGACTCTCCAAAAAGGATTTCTAGTGATGGAGAAAAAGGGTACGTGGATGGATAAATGCAAGCTGAAGATATAAAGATGATGAAATATTTCGTACACCATATGCATGAGGTAGTACAATGTTTTGGATTATCCCTAATTTGTCTGCTCGTCCTTTTGTCCAGGGCGTCTATCTCTATCTATCTTTATTCCATTAGGCAGTTGTTCATGTGTCAACTACTTCTACCAGTGGAGTTTGTCATACTGTTGTTTGAGCATCCACATGATACGCAGTGTGTGTATGTGCCTAGATGCCCTGGAGCTACCAGTTAAAAAAAGGACGACCAGCAAGTACTATCAACATTGCTAACCCAGCTTTGGAGGAGAGAAGAAAAGTAATACAGATCATGTGGCTTGCCTTGTCATCTCTGTGCCCCCCAAGCAGTACCCAAACAAAAAAGGGATGGTGATTGATTTCCTTCAAAAGAGAAAAAAGAGAGCTTTCAAGAACTCTTTCTAGTTGGCCATCCCCACCTCACCTATCATTTTTTTTCATTGGCGCCAACTAACTCTGGGTAGCCTCTCAATTCCTGGATTTTGACCGGATCTAATAAATGGTGCAAACAACATATTTGACATGGAACTAACTCTGGGTAGCTATTTTGCTATGGTAGCAACCTATTTGACATTGATCGATCAAGCCCCTTTTACTGGGTAATGTGCAGTATGAATTAAAGGAAATGAATGGAGTCAAAATGTTTGTTTACTCATACCTGTCGTAGCAGCCAGGAACAGAACTGTGGCAGTCCTTGTACCCAAGAACTTTGGCAGACATGGACACCAATATGACCTTGAATTGACAATGATAGTTGCCCAACTGGACGAGTGGGAGATTAATATATGTGCAAGCCGGTGAAAAACTCCCCAAAACAATCATGTCGTCGTCTATTCATGCTGATACAGCTGAAGATCCTGTCTGAGCAAGCCAACACCAAGCCAAAACACAACCCAGACCTGCTACAGTACCTACTGCACTCTTACGCTGAGCAATTCAATCTGCCATCACGTTTTCAGACAGTTGATCAACTGGTGCCTTGCCAGGGACCGTCGCTGTAAACAGGTCTTGATCAGCATAAATATAGGTGGCAACAACAATGTTGGGGCAGGTCTGAGCTAGCTGAAAAATAGGCAGTTAGCAGGCTTAAAGGAAAGCAATGAACCCCACCAAAAGATGCCCATTAGTGTGTACTGAGATCTCATTAGGTCCGCAGTAATGATCCACCGAGTGTAGAGCAACAGTAATTCACCAGGCCATCCACCACCTGGTGCCACTTAAAACTTGAGCCCTTGATTTGATGAGCTTTCAATGACCAAAGTGACATAGATCTAACTCAGATGCATGATTTATTTGTAGGGTCCATTCTTGTAGACTGACAACAAGCTGTTCAAATGACTACTGATGAACATCCCTTGCTGGTGGCAGGAGACTAGCGTTCATGTGCGCATTGGACCAAGGGTGACCACACAACTCAAACAATGATGCTGATAGACGGTACCTGAAGAAAACATATGTGGGCTCTGAAGCCATTGAGTTTTATAGGGGGTAGCAAAACAACAGAAACATATAAATAAAATGCACAAAAGTAACACCATTTTTACCAGCAAGGTACATCAACAATTAACAAGAAAAACGCAGTTAATATTAAGTTCAAAAAGACCCAGGGCGCTTGATGAAGTAGAAAAGCGGTGTTAACTGATGTGCCATTGAAATTCATGTCTGGTCACCTCAGTACAGGATAACAAGTCTGTGTACTAATCAACAGTCACATTTAGTATGAATACAAATACTGAAGATAACAAGGGAGCTAGAAATCCTTGGATCTAGCATCTGTTCACATGTGAGACTTTTCCTGCATGACCCGTCCTATCTACATCCAAAACTGCATTCCTTGTTGGCTGGTTGTTTGCTCTCGCCTAAATGATTAAGTATTCCAATTGTCAGTGCAAGTTATAGATGAACCTACAAAACTACAACAAAAATTAAAAGATTTAAAAGCACTTTTAGATGACATGAGGCAAATCATGATTAACAAAGATTACAAATATGCTCTTCTATCACATTTATCATGTTCTAGTCTGACTAGATTTGGGATCATGTGAACTCCTCTGCATTAGACCTTGTAAGTTTGCATAGCATATTTTACTTCATGTAGGGTCCTCATGTACCAATCTTACTATAAAGAACACCCCATGAGTTTATCAAATGTGAGAAGATTTATTTACATAACAAGGAATAAACAGTGATATATACCTAATGAAGAAGGGTGGAATCATCGGCACATTATCCATACTTAGCAATGGTGATTGAAATTTTTTATTTGGATTACTTCAACTTAATTAAAGAAACTACATGAGATAACACACCTTTCAAGGTTGAGAAAATAAAAACAGATGTTTTGGTTTTTTTTAAAGCATAATCAGGTGTCCACAAGACCGCAACACCATGCCAAGGCAGCACACCATATTCAAATTATCATACCTCATATTAAAAATCCAACTCATTAAATCATCAAGGAAAATATCATTCGTTCTATATCCATATGTGCTCCCTGCGGTACTCTCTCACAATGACTGGCACACTAGTAGGTGGGAGCTGTGACAGCAAGACAAAACATCAATTCAATGGACCAAATGAGACAGCCATCTTAAATGATGAACAAAACAGTAGGGGAGTGTTAGAGAAATATAAGACTAACAAAAGCAGAAATTTGAGTATAGCGTGTATTAATATCGGACTGGTTATGCAGACGAAACAAACAGTATGCACAAGAATTATAATGGGAAGTAACTGCAAGCAAAACTGCTTGTTTTCATCCATGAGACCATGACTATCAACGAGAATCACCAACTAGTAAAAAAGACTAACTGAAATTTCAGAAATAACTATTTGTATCATAGAACTCTTAATAGCACTGATGTAGGATCAAGTTATGCAGCCAATGCATGAGTATTTTCACTATGAAACTATGAAAGGTGAAGGTCACGTCCTCATATTAATCAATAAAACTATGACTTTTGAAGACACCAGACTAGTATCAAACAAAAGATATATAAATCAATGAGAAAGCAATTAGTGTAAAGAACTAAAGACTAGATGGAATAGAGTTCCAAACTAGATTAAGAACAATTAAACCTGCACTCATGAGAGAAGTACAGTTCAAATTAGACATAGTCAACAATTATTGAACTATTAAGGACCATGTTATATTTTGTCTCTTTTTTTTCTGTATGCCATTCTTATTGCAATCAGGTATGTGGCTCATAAAGTTTACATCACATGTCTAAAATAATGCATCAGTTTGAAGACAGCTCGCATATCTGCCGAGGCATATGGTACGGCTGTCCAAATCCAAGGCCAGTTGGGGGCAGACAGATCTGACTATTAGACCAAATAAGGCAGCTTTCTGAAAGATAATTTTGTTAGGGCATATACAAAAACAACGATATTGTGCCAATACTGGTCCTACTATTTTTAAGATGACAGCGACTACTTATATATGTGGCTTAGTTATATTTTTAGAAAAAAAGTTGTGGGTATAGACATAATTGAAAGTGTGTACAAGAGATGTACTGCGCAATTGTAATTGCCATATTGAACCTTGATGAGTAGGTTTTGGACCTTAAGCAATCCCTGAGAGATAAGATGGAAGCTAATCCTATCCTACCATAACAACCAGATCCTATCAATCCTAACCATATACTCTAACAATAATCAAATGAAAGAATATCTCTGTATCAGAGATTATCTGGTGCTCACTGACTGTGAGACCCAGTATACCTAGCAGATTCCTTCTTGCAACAAAGATAAAAATAAATAATAGCAAAACATATTCAG